>WOAB01000639.1:0-2400000 GCA_027886185.1 Rheum nobile
AAAGATTTGTGTCCTTCCTCCTCCGGGAAATAACAGCTTTCTCCCAAGTCATCTCCGTCCTCCTCAACAGGATCTGTTTAGCAGGGAAATTCCCCTCTAGGGCATCAGAAATCGCATCCAAGCTTGGCCTACTCGATTTAAGCCACCTCACACCTCGGGGATGCACAACTTTAGTAAGCTTTTGGGCAAATATTCTGCCAATATGGGGCACTGCCTCATACAACCATATCTGAAACAAAATAGAATTGGAATTAATCCACAATTATGAACAGAGGCATTAACCTTTCTCAGTTTTACATACTCAACTACTAACACATTACCTGAAACACCATCGGGAAACCCCGTATGGTGTATCCTGCTCTGGCATTGTCTGAAACTGCAAGTGCAGCCTGAACTGTCTCCATTCTTGTGTCCAAAGCAGAAGCCAGACTTTGATGGAGGTCAAGATATGCACTCCTACCCCATGGGAAATTATTGAAACGATCTAAGTCTTCCGTCAGTTTGACATGAAAGGGTCTGACCTTCCTCTTCTTATCACCCCAAGTACAACACCCTCAAGAATTAACAACAATGCCATCTTCATCTTATATACATTGTCCTTCCGATAGGATAAGAACTTGTTTAAAAGGTTAGCAATAGTAATACTCCTCACCCCAAAAAATTCAAACACTGCATTCTTATCCTGCATACTGTCCTCCTCATCGGGCATCCCACAATTCAGTCTTGTTATTAGCCTAAACTCCTCTATTGAAAACCTACATGGTTGTCCACCAAGATCATACCATGTCTCAAACTGCTTTTGTGTGTCCAGTTGCCTAAACAAGACATGGTGAATCAGTTGTGCAGACAGTTCATGTTTTTATTATTTTGATTATTGGGCCAAAGGGCCCCTGCATAACTGTCTGCCAGTCTGTTCGAGTTAGTGTGTTCTCGATAAGAGAAAGATACTGAAGCCGTGAGTTCTGATTTATCTGACCGAAAAACAACTCCTCAGAATGCCACTTGTAACTTATCTGTAATGAATTACATTCACATATACATGACAGGTAAGAATGATTCATATTCACATAAAAGAGAGGCACCATCTTACTTTGTCAGGTAAAGATATATGTTTTCAGGATACAAAATAACTTGTCAGACTACATTGCGGTTTGCCAGGACAAAGGAAGTTGTTGAGGATAAGTCTTTACCCTATAGTATAACTTACACCTTTGTATCAACATGAATCAGGATACTATGACATTCTACATTCTAACCACAGAACAAATATATGACATTCATATTCACATAAACCCTAAAACTTACTTTGTCAGGTAAGATAATTCATTCGTCAGACAATAATTTCGCTTGTCAGGCCATATGGATGTAACAGTTTAGGCTACTATAAATTTTGCACATCTCTCCGTGCTCTGTTTATCACAGAGCAAATCATGTTCTCATTTTCACATAAGCCTAATTTTAGCATGCATCACATTCAGACAAATTTGTTTTTTTTTTCAAGAAAATTAAGAGTTAGAGAAGATCACTAACCCGCCAACCGACTTCGATGGCTCCTTCCTCGACCTCTTGGCTTTTGGTTCTTCAGCCATTCTCGGTTTCTTCTTCTGCATCGAAACGACTGGACTTGATTCGTCTTCCTCTGACGAACTGTAGGCTCTCTTCTTTCGGCCCCTCGCCACTGGAGCCGCCTTCGCATTTCGCGCTCTCCTCAACCCTTCTCTTCGACTCTGTAGAACCATTCGGCTTCTGCTTCTTCACTCTGCCGTTCGCAGACTGCAAACCTCTGGTCCTCACCATTGTCGATCTAGGGCTTCAGAAAGGGATTCAAAAGGGCTTAACAAAGGGTTGAACAAAGGAGAAAGGGCTTCTCGCCTTTGGGGATTTCGGATTTGCTGTGAGGAATACGCTTCAAGAGTTCAGGGATGAAAGGAAAAAAGTTGTTCAGCGGAGAACATTAATTGGGGAAGATGAGATGTGCTATCGGTTGAACAGGTATATAATTAGGCTTACTCATATACCCGTTTAACACTTAACTGCATCTTAGGCCGTTTTACTTATTTTGATTTTACCTTTTTGGTTTTCAAAAGTGTTGCAGCTTTATGGCATATTTGCAATACTTTCTAAAACATGATATTTCTGCAAACGGCGTTTCGGAATCTGGTAGTTTTTGCTAATACTTCTAAAACTAAACTAATTAATAATTAAATTAAATTTGACTCCCTCACCGGTTTAACACTTATGTTGCCTATTTATTGACTGATATATTGATTTGTTGTCATAGAAATTTTATGGTAAGAAATTCCGATAGGAAGAACTTAGAGCTTAGAAAATACATAAAGAAAAATTATATATGATCCATATGAAGAAAAATTGAGAGCTCGAATATGCTATTAATTTGTCAAATGGACCCCTATTATACTTTATTAAACCGACCTCTTTAGATTTCTATTACAATATTTATATATAAAAGGCAAGAGATCAGAGTTCCACGTACTCTTCTATTACGAGTGCATGAGATGAAGAAAGGCAAAGTTTTTTTTAATATAGGTAAACGGAAGGTATCTTACATAGTAAAAGGAATACCTAAATTATCATAATAAATAATTTGTACAAATTTTTTACAAGCTGAGTAAACGGTAAAGCCTGAACGTAAGTTTTGAAGTCGAGATCGAAACAACTGTTCATGGCCAAGATTAGGCGAAATGTAATCCATAATTGTACTTCGCAGAAGAACATGGGAAATGAGATGTACCAGAAAATCAGCGGCTATGTTGGTCTCTCTGTAGCAGTGATGGACCTGAAAATCATCCAAACCACGTAAAAGGGATCTAATTTCTTGAATTATAGGATAAATTTCCCAAGAAAATTTCCAAATTCCACGGATGGAATTAATAACAGAAGATTGTCTCCTTCGAGGACTAGAAGCCGAAAATTGAGAGAAATAGCCATACGAAGGCATTCAAGAGCGGCAAAGCCTCAGCTTTAAGAGGGGAGGAGCAGCAGAATCTGTATGTGGTCTAAAAAGATCACCTCACCAGTATTGTACGAACACGAATCCAATGTGAGTAGAACCGTTCGATTTGGACAGAGGCATCAAAATTACCTTTAGTCCAATTAGCATGAGGTTTTGTCAGTCTAGAAAATCACCTCATATGGACTAGTTTTTAGGTAGCAGAATGTTAAAGTGAAAGAGACAGGTCCATTCTTGATAAGAAATATAGGTATGTTAACAACAGTTTGAATATGAATAGAAGCTTTTCTGAAAATTATAGAGTTCCGATGTGTCAAATGTTCTACCAGAGAAATATTGACATAAATAATATCTCGATTTTTGGGAGTGAAAGAATCCCATATTAAACCAGAAATCATTTTGGCAATGAAGGGTGTAGATAGAAGAAAGGCAAAGTTAAGCTTAGAGTATGTCGTGATGTAAGATGTGCACCCGAGTTAGGTGGTTTCCCAAATAAATTCGGTTCTTCAGAATTGTGCTTACATATTCCAACGTTACAACAGGAATCCGTACCCTTTTTTAAACTATTCTTATATTAATACTAATTGATCATAAATACTCAATATATCCAGATGTACATCGGTTAGTATTGAGTAGTAACTGATTAAATCGAGGTGAGTTATAGATGGATGAGTTGGGTAAATGTACTTATGAATGACGTTTTTATTAAGAAACTATCCCCCTAGGAAACTAACCCCCTCCCCCAAGTTTTTATATTATTATAATATTAAAATAATCACGTTTGAGAACTTCTTCTTCTCCACGGCACCGCACGCCCAGGGCCAGGAGGTTGCCGCCGATCGACGCTCGCCACCGATCCACCGCACGCCACCGCACACCCACCGCACGCCCACCGCACGCCAGCGACTACATGTGGGCTGGTTTTTTCTTTTTTGCCGGAAATTGAATGAAATTCATGGACGAGTTTGAGACCAAAGTGTCATCGGAAATCTTATTCTACTCGCCGGGAAATCTACTGAAAAGCTCTCGCCGGTAATAGTGTCATTACTCGAACAAGTAATTTTCTAACAAACCCCTTATTGCAGCTGTGATTTTATTATTGAAATATTGTCATTAGTGTTTTCCAATAAGTGTCATTAGAACAATTTTGAGCATAATCGAGAAATAGGGTCATTGATTAACAAATCTGAATATGAAATATGGAATGTCATTAGATTTTTCTGAGTGTCACTGATTTTGAATGACACTTTTTTGGTTGTTGTGTTTATAGTGTTCAAAAAATGTCATTAGATTGATTATATGCACAATCTAGAAACAGTTTCTTTGTTTAACAAATTTGAATATGAAATAAGGGATGAAACAAGTGAGAAAACAAGAATGTCATTGGAATTTTCTTGAGGGCTGAATTTCTAATGACACTTTTTTGGATGTTGTGTTTACGGTGTTGAAAAAGTATCATTGAATTGATTATGTGCATAATCCATAAATACTGTCATTGATTAAAAAAAATGAATATGAAATAAGGGATGAAAAAAATGAGAAAAGAAGAATGTCATTAGAATTTTCTGTGTTTCTGGATTTGCAATGACACTTTTTCAGGATGTGGTATTAACAGTGTTGAAATAGTGTCATTGGATTCATTAATCTTATCTGCATATCTGGAATTGTAGTGACACTTTGAAATTCTTTAATTTACAAAATTGTCATTACAATTATCCGCATTTATGGATTTGTAGTGACACTTTTAAAATCACATGTAAAAAAGTGTCATTAGAATCATTCTGTGCATAATTGAAATAGTTTCTTCGGAAATCAAATTGACATAGATCAATAAGGTTTATAATAAGAGTTTTTAGGATAGTGAAAAGACTGTCATTAAAGATGTTGTGTTTGAATTAATAAAAGTGTCATTAAGACAGTTTTGTGGATTTGATATTATACAGATGCAGATGAGAATTCTAACAGTGTTCTTTGGAGGGGAATGGAAAGTAGAAGAGGGATGTTGTGCTTATATTGGAGATGCCATATTCAAAGCTTTTATGGTTAATGACAGTTTGTAGTTTGAAGATCTTTAAAAAATTATTATAGACAAGTTCAAGATAAAATCAACATCATCTGACCTTGTCTTAGGTCATTTGCATCATTTCCAGCAGCTAACAAGTCCATATGTAGTTGATACAGATGAGGATTACAGTTTATTTGTTAGTATTAATGAGTGCCCACAAGTATCATGGACGCTGCCATTGTATGTGTCGTCAACTGGGTCGTCTACTGGTTCGTCTACTAATTTGTTGACAAGCGGTGAAATCCAAAACACGTTGACAGCTACACATCCAAACACATTGACAGTTTAAAAGAATAGCATGGTGACGGTTAAATCCCCAAACATGGTGGTGCTTGTTGAAAAGAATAGCATGGTGGCAATTAAACCTACAAAGGCGCTTGTTGAAAAGAATAGCATGCAGATGGTGGATGCTCAAGAGGATTTGCCTTTGGATTTTAATGTTCATTGTGACAATAGAGTGTCATTGGAGATAGGGCAATCTTCCAAGGTAAATGATCATGCTCTGCCAACAGGAAATGAGTTTCTGCATGTAGGGCAGATGTTTAAGACAAAAGAAGATTTGCAAACTGTCATAAAAAAATGGCGATGTGTGAGAACTTTGGATACAAAGTTTATAAGCCAAGTGAAGAACTATATAAGGTGTTATGTGTGGATGCCGACTGCAAATGGAGAATGCGAGCTGCAAAATTGAAGGGTTCTGAATACTTTGAGATAAGGAAACTCAGTGATGAACATTCTTGCTCGTTTGATTCAAGATGTGCAAAACACTCTAAACCTACATATGAAACTGTTGCTCAGCAGATAAAGACAAGGTAAGATATCTTGTAATGACAGTATATAATTGAATATGTTATTGCTTTAGATTCCATAAGAAATTAACGTGTTTGTTCTTGTAAAATATAGGTTCATAGGTGTTAAGAAAGGACCGAATGCTGGCATGATTCAGAATGATATGAGGGAGGAGTGGTATCAGGATGTCAGCTACTGGAAAGCTTGGAAAGCGCATGAATGGGCACAAAACTTGATAAGAGGTACACCGGAAACAAACTATGCAATGATACCTTCATATTGCTATATGTTGAAGAGTGTCAACCCTGGCACATATACGTGCTTTGAGACTGATGACGAAAACCAGTTCAACTACGTATTCATTTCAATCGGAGCATCAATCAAAGGTTTTACTGCAATGAGAAAGGTACACTTCTAACGTTTATTGTCATTAGCAGTGTCATTAAAACACTGTAAAAAGTGTCATTAGCATGTAAGAAATGTGAATATTCTAGAAGTGTCATTATTTCAAGTATGCTCAAATGATAGTGTCATTAGCATCTTAAACAGTTCATCATTGATGTCTAAAAGTGTCATTAATGTTTCTCTTGTGCATTGAAAATAAGTGTCATTATCCAAAGTCAAAGTGTCATTGATGTTTGTCTCTTAAACTGTCATTAATGTTTCTGTTCTGATTTTTTTTTTTGGGTAGGTGATCATGGTGGATGGTACATTTCTTCATGGGAAGTTTGAGGGTAATCTAATGATAGGAACAACACAAGATGCAAACAACCAGATCTATCCTCTTGGATATGTCGTAGTTGACTCAGAAAATGACAAATCATGGACTTGGTTTTTCCATCAACTGCATACTGTCATCCCATCGTCAGCTGATTTAGTGATTATCTCTGATCGACATTTTAGCATTGCAAAAGTTGTAGAGACAGTGTACAGTTCAGCAAAGCATGTGGTTTGCATGCGACACCTAAAATCGAATCTGGAAACAAGGTTCAAGGAAAAAGGTGTGCTTGGATTGTTAGCTAATGCCTATACAATCACTGAGTTTGAGCAATGGTTTAAGCAAATATGTGCAATCAACCTAGAAATTAGGGAGTACCTCACTATAGCAAATTTCCAGAAGTGGGCTCGAGCTCACTGTCGAGGTGACAAATATAATATATAGACAACAAACAACTCAGTAAGCATAAACTCAGGTATATATTGGAATACTTCTAGAATTTTTTGAGTTTCTGGCATTTTAATGACACTTTTTCTGGATGTGTTTAAAGTGTTGAAAAAGTGTCATTAGAATGATTATGTACACTATCAAGAAATAGTGTCATTGTTTAACAGATTTGAATATGAAATAAGGGATGAAAAAAGTGAGAAACAAGAATGTCATTAGAATTTCTGTCTTTCTGGATTTGGAATGACACTTTTTCTGGTTGTATTTACAGTGTTGAAAAAGTGTCATTAGATTGATTATGTGCATAATCCAGAAATAGTGTCATTGATTAACAAATTTGAATATGAAATAAGGGATTTAAAAGGTGAGAAAACAAGAATGTCATTAGAATTTTCTGAGTTTCTAAATTTCTAATGACACATTTTATGGATGTTGTGTTTACAGTGTTGAGGGACGCTAGATCATACCAAATAGTTGCTCTACTGGATTACATTAGAGCTTTGTGTTCAAGTTGGTTTAACAAGCATCGGGAACTTACAATATGCCACAATAAAGAATTACCACCACATGTGAAGGAAGTTGTAGAGGCAAGATATAAGGAGTCTAAAAGATATGAAGCAAAACAACTAAATAGAGTTCAGAAGAACGTGTAGCTATAGGGTTTTTGACTTGGATAAAATACCATGTTCACATGCCATGACTTCCATTCAAAAGGTTAATGGTAGGATTACTGAATTTATAAGTCCCTGTCAGTTTGAGAGTTGGCAGATGACGTACAAGGAAACTGTATATTCGGTGCCTATGAAATCTCAATGGACTGTTCCTGAGTGTATTAGCAACATAGTAATTCTCCCATCATATTATACAAAGAAGGTTGGAAGGCGAAGAAAGCGAAGGCTACCCTCGGAAGGAGAATTTAGGAAAACAATCATCAAGAAATCAAGAAAGAAGACGGTCAAGTGTGGATTATGTGGGATAGCTGGACATAACAAGAAGACATGCATGAACATAGCATCAAGCAACAACGGAGCAGCATCAAGCAACAACGGAAGTTTTATGCAAATGGATTAAGGAAATTAGTCATTTTGTTTAATCATTATAAAAAAGTTACATTAATATAGAAAAGTGCCATTAAAACAGTTTTAAGGATTTCTCTTGATAATGACAGATTTATGTATTTCTGGGAAAGTGTCATTAGAATCAGTCTGGCAATGCACAAAATAGTGTCATTAAAAGTTTCATTAATACAAAGTGTCATTAAAGTGTCACTGATATGAAGTGTCATTAGCAAGTGAAAGTGTCATTTAAATTACCAGGGGCAAAAAAGTGTCATGAAATTTAAAGTGTCATTAAAATTACCAAAGACAAAAAAAAAGTGTCATTAAAACACTCTGAAATGTCATTACACTGTAATTTTTGTCTTAGTACTTCTAAAAAGTGTCACTGATACGAAGTGTCATTAGTATGTGAGAGTGTCATTAAAATTACCAGAGATAAAAAAAAGTGTCATTAAAACACTCTCAAATGTCATTACAATGTAATTCTTGTCTTAATACTTGTAAAATGTCATTACACTGTAATTCTTGTCTTAATACCATTACAAACTAAAAAGTCATCTAAAATTACAGGTCAAACTATCATCCTAATTCTAAAACGTCATCACTATTTTTCTGGTAAAGCTTCCCATGTCCAAGTATGCTTGAACAGGTCAATCGCCATCTTCTCCCGATGTGCTCTCATATGTTCGTCATCTAAATCATCCAAACTTGATCTGAAAACCAATGCTTCAATATACTTGATAGTATAAATTCCACAATTGCCACTGTAAGATAAAAACAAATAGGAAAATGAGTGTTATAAATTGTAATCTAATAATCTGTCATTAACTAATACAATGGGGTGGGGAAGTGATTTACCTTGCTCTGTCTACCGGGAGAGATAGATCTTTGTACCAGGTAAAAGATTGTTCAAATGTTCCAAGGTGAGTGAATCGCACAGAAGAACGCAGCAAATGAGAAAGGAAATCCAGAAGAGGTTGAAGAAAAGCTTCAAGTTCTTTGTCTTTGTACAAATGAGGAGCACAATCCAATACTTTGACTTCGGATTTAGGCAAGTTGATCTCTAATCCAATCCAATGATTATCTTCCAGATTAAATGGTGTATATACCTTTGTCACACCATAGTACCAAGATTTTCCAAAATTTTGGGGAAAGGAACCATCGAAATACAAACTGAATGATTGTGGGATCTTATCTACACCAGATCTGTACCTTTCTACTTGTTCGGGAGCAAACATCTTGTACCAAAGCCAATCCAGAATGACACTTTCCTTGTAAAAATCAGGATTGCCATGAATATGCTTGCGGAAGAGAAAAAGAACCTCACTAATATGATGAAAAACAAAGATCATATAAGCACATCATTAAAGGAAAGTGTCATTGAATGCAAATAGAAAATGAAAAAAAAAAGTATTAATACCAAACAGTGTCATTACAACAAAGTGTCATTACCAAAAAGTGTCATTGTAACAAAGTGTCATTAAAACAGTTCATCAGTATCCAACAACATGTGTTCTTGTTCAATTTCCACAAAGTGTCATTAAAACATGTGTTCTTGTTCAATTGCCACAAAGTGTCATTAGCAAAAAGTGTCATTGAAACAAAGTGTCATTAAAAGTTCATCAGTAAATAAATCTAAAGTGTCACTGAAGTTTGAAAAAGTGTCATTGAATATGAAATGTCATTATAAAACAAACAACTACAACAAAACTTACCTCATCCCCTATCCACCATCCATTTTTCACAAGCCTCTCCCAGAAATCAGCCTTATGACCCACATCATGTCCACACCAGGTATCTTTTGGATTCTCACTATGATCAAAAAAGAGAAAGTTGTTAGTCAAATATTTTAATGAGCAGCTTTATTGTAATAACCCCTACAAGTCCCAACTTTTGAATTGTAAGCAAGACGTGTTAGACATGTTTTGTAACCCTGTAAGAACCATATGAATGTGTGGATACACATTTAATGAAATATATGGGTTTTAATTATTGGAGGGTTGCTAAAATCGGAATTAAGCAAGACTTGCGATCAAGGTCCGGAGCCGCAGGTGCGGCATTGCCCGCGATCGCGGCTATGCAGCCGCGGGCGCGGCACTGCCCGCGACCGCGGTTATGAAACCGCGGGCATGGTTCTGCCCAAAGGCCAAATCGCGATCGCGGTTATGAAACCGCGATCGCGGCGCCATTGCTTCATCTTTTTCCTCGTCTTCTCTGTGATGCCGACGATTTAGGATCCGACGTTTCTTCTCCGAGCGGCCGGTTTAGGGAGGCTAAACGGTTGCTCTTCCTTTCATTTGAGCTCCACCCTTGCCCTATAAATAGAGGCAGATCCGAGGGTATTTCACATCCTTCATCCTCTTCCTCTCGTTTTAGCTCGGTGTTGGTGTTGTCGTTGGAGTTTGGTCGTTGTCGGAGTCGGAGTTCCATCAAAGCGAAGCCAGGAGTGGTGGTGGCGCGCGCTTGTCCAAGAAGCAAGATCCGAGCCTTGTCTTCCCTCGGTATGGCTCCGTTGTGTTCGTTTAGCTTGTCGTTCGACAATGGATCTCGCGACCGCGGCATAAATACCGCGATCGCGGCTGGGCAAAGGCCCGTGATCTCGGCTAGGCATGGAACCGCGATTGCGGCTCATCTGCCGCGGGTGCGGTTTTGCCCAGCAAAGCCGCGATCGCCGCTATGCAAACCGTGATCGCGACACTGCCTTTTCTTCATCTTTTCGTTCCTTCGTACCCGTAACTAAATAGGGTTTTGTTTTAAAACTCGTCTCGTATGCGTCATCGGTGTTGGATTGTACTCGTCTCCATGGCTGATTGTACGGATTGGAATCCGACCCTACTGAATGATGATAAATTCCAACGGGAATTTTAGTAGGCAGTCGTGCACAAGTTCAAGTTCCCGGATTTCGGACCCAACTCTTCGTTCGTCCAGACTAAGGCAAGTGGCGGTTCGCTCTTGTTGATTTATTCCATATTCTTCTTGATTATCAATTACTTAATTGTTTAATTAAGTTGGAATAAAGTTGTTGATTTGTGTTTGGGAACTTAAACGATAAAATGTTGTGTTAAAAATATGAATTTATAATAGGTTGTATATATTGTTAGAAACAACGCTATTATATATAATTCTATATGGTATTACCATAAAGTGATAAATGAATTTTGGTGTGGATTTATATGTGAACTTACATGCTTAGTTAGCACGAGTATTCGTAGGAACACTATGTACCTTGCGAGGTCTAGTCGTTTCCTTATAACAAGTATTAGGAGGTTTTTGCCCTAGTACTACTGGTCATGACTGTACCCTTATTCGGATATAAGTGGTAGGTGCACTTAGCTAGTGCCAATATTCGGGATTCATCCCAAAGATATCTCTCGTATCGAGATGATGTGAATTAAAAGCCTTAACGTGAATGTACGTCTTTAAAAGTAAATAAGATAAGTGCTTTTACGCACATAATTAATATACCCTCGGGCGAGAAGTACAACGTGGAACCCGTCCGGACTCTTGTTAGAGTAGGTCCTCTTTCCAATCTGGATTCGCAGTATGCGGTGAGGTTGGTCGTGGACCCAAATAATCAAGGTCGTTTTTATAAACTTGTGTGAAAACTTAACGTTCCCAAACAATTACATACGTTTCCTATAAGACTCAATTCCGTTGGAGTCTTCTTTTCGATGCATATCTTCTTCTATCATTCCGTGAAAGTTTCGGGTTATGTATCATTCCTTCGGTTATTATTCGAGGGACAATGATAGTAAACGGTAACGATCATTAGAACCATTCTGCTTGTACCCTTGCATAGTCTTTCATTAGACTAACCAACCGGATTTTATTTCTTGCATGGTTGGTTGGTGTCATCCGTCCTATACGGTAGGGGTGAGCAAATATATCCGATCCGGCTGATCCGATCCGAAAATCCGCCGATCCGTATCCTAAAAATCCGTATCCGAAAATATCCTTTAAGTTTTTATCCGTATCCAATCCGATCCGGGTGATTTTGCCGGATACTTGAACCGGATACGGATCGATATATTTAGCTTACCGGATATCCGAAAATATCCGGTACTATTCATATAATATTTATAATCATAAATTTGTTTATTATAACTAATATATTGAGTAATATATTAATAAATTTTACATCCTTAATCACATATTTATATTGTCGTCCAAGTAAAATATTGTAAATACATTTTCATATGAATAATAAGTGTGTATATAATTTAAATTGTACGAACAAATTAAGATACAACCTACAAATTTTATTTCTTAATTTATAAATTTATTACTTTTGAATTTAAAAAATGAATATATTGATTTATTTTTAATAGATTTGTAGTAACCGGATAATTCGGATATCCGGCTCAGATATCCGATCCGATCCGGGTCCTTTTTACCGGATATCCGTTTCAAAACGGACCGGATACGGATCGGGGTTTTGTAAACTTTTTGAACCGGATATCCGGTATAACGGATCGGATCGGATCGGATCTGTGATACCCCGTAATTTTGTAAGGTTGTTTTGGGAATTATGGAATTTTCTCGAGTATCTGTTGTGTACGTCGGATTTAATTCAGGTAGCTTGAGACATTCTGTAATGTGCTCTGTATCTGTAGTATTTTTCTCAGTGAAATAATATACAGACAAGGTGCCTTGAATTTTAAATTGTCGTTCACGTACGATAATTTTTATCCCGGTTTATCGTCAAGCTCGTTCAAAGCCGAATGGGCGGGAAAAGGGGGAAACGGCGACCGCCGTTCAGAAACGGCGACCGCCGTGGTTGGGCCCGAGAGGTCAACGTGTCAGCTTCTAGCTGGCCGCGACAGGCCTAGCAACGGCGACCGCCGCATTTACGGCGACCGCCGCGTGCCCGCCGCAGGCAAAATTACGGCGACCGCCGTGATTGTCCAGTGGGCATTGTCCGCCGGTCGCCGGCGTCGTTCGAGGCGCGCCGTTGCGTCGTTTTCCGCGTCTGAGGGTTTGTAGAACACTCCTTGGGGTTTGCCTATAAATAGATGAGCTTGGGCATGGGTTTTGGGTCATCTACAACCCCGAATCGCTGCCAAATTTGCCTCTCGTCGGAGTTGTGTTTTCGCCAGAATTCGAAGGTCTCGCCGGTGTTGCTTTGGTGTGGTTCCTGAGTGCCTTTGTGAAGCTTTTGGTTAGCCTTGGAGGTTAGAAGCCAAAGCAAGTCGAAGGAGGCCGAACCGCTCGTGTTTTGGGGTGAGTTTTCTCTCGTTTCAGTCGGCCGTGTTCTTCACGGCGACCGCCGCCAAGAACGGCGACCGCCGCCAGTGCCCAGAAAGCCTTCGTGGCTTTGGCTTGGTTGGTTGTCGTCGTGGCGTCTTTCCTTTCGTAGTCTTTCGCCGTGTTTAGATTCGTACTGTTTATGTCGGATCTAACTTAGGGTTCCTTTTATGGGTCGACTCGAAGGTTGTTGTGCTGTCGGAACTATACCGTGTCGAGTCCGGAATCCAGTGACGTCTTTAGACTATTCTGCGGATTAAGGCAAGTGGCGGTTCGCTCTTGCTCATTCGTTCCATATTTACATTAATTATCAGTAGTTATCTGAGTAATTAATTTGGAATGAATATTCTGTTTGTCTGGAAACGGTTTTGTTAAACTGTTTTGAAAATCATATAATAGGTTGTATATCTGTTAGAACAACGCTATTATCTGTGATCGCCTTTCAGGCCTTTATGTGGATTTATCCAGTAACTGTTGTTGTGCTATACTGTTTAGTTAGAACTAGTGGCTAGGAACGCTATGTACCTTGAGGGGGTTTAGCTGTTTCTTTATAACTGTACTTGGTGGTTCATCCCCAGTACTTTCTCTCTGGTCATGACCATACCCTTTCACAGGGTAGGCGCACTTCGCTAGTGCCAAATCTTCTAGGGTTCATCCCTTCGATATCTCTTGTGAGGAGATCTGATATCTCTTGTGAGGAGATCCGATATCTCTTGTGAGGAGATCCGATATCTCTTGTGTGGAGATGTAAAAGCTTATAACGTAATGCTCGTTTTGGAATTAAATAAGATAAGTGCCCGAGTGCACATGATTAATATACCTTGGGCGAGTAGTGCAGCTAAGCTTTAGTGCAGCTAGGAAAGCTCGTCTTGACTTTTGATCAGAGTACGTTCTCTTTCCAATCTGGATTCGTGGTAAGCGATGAGGTTGGTCGTGAACCGAAACATCTTAGTCAGTTTTTAAATCGTTATGTGGTTCTGTAAGATCTAGACTTGAATGTAGTACGTTCTCTTTCCAATCTGGATTCGTTGTAGGCGATGAGGTTGGTCGTGAACCGAAGCATCTCAGTCAACTTTTAAATCATCGTTGTATGATCCTGTAATCATTCCAGATTTGTCATTTTTCCTTAAAGACTCAATCTCTTGGAGTCTCTTTTCGAGTCGATTTCTGTGAAGATGAAGTCTTCCAGAATCTTCTCTCATGCATACCTCTTGTTGTTATTCCGTGAAAGTGCCGGGTTATGTATCGTCCCTTCGGTTATTATTCGAGGGACAATGATAGTAAACGGTTACGATCACTCGAACCATTCTGCTTTTTACCCTTGCTAGTCTATTCAAGTAGACTAACCCACGAACTTTGTTCTCCGCATGTGGGCTGGTGTCATCCGTTCGATTCGGCACATCAGATAGAGTGAAGATTTGAGGAGACTAGATTGACTATGAAGACGACGGTTGTTTTTGGATGTTTTAATAATTGCTTTTAATCAGGTTGAGATCCTTGGGCAGGTGATCATCACGATCACAACCCCGTTTGTAAAATCTTTTATTTGTCTTCCGCTGTACTTTGTTTGAACTCTGTGTTTGGCCTATTCGGGATTGGGTTGTAATCCCGTAACTCTTGTTTCCTCGACAATGTTATGTTTTGGAATTTATTGCTTGATCTTTGTGTATCAATTGCATTTCATAAATTGTATTTATTTGGTAAAGCCTTGGGTGATCTCGGTAAGGAACACTGGGGTCACTGGCGGTAATACCTTTCCAAAAGGGTTAAGTTTTGGGGGTGTTACAGTATCGATCCGTTTGCTCACCCCTACTATACGGCACATCAGAGGTTGATCCCCGACGATTGAAGGGACCAATCGAAAAGAAGGCTTGCAGTTGAAGTTTGCGTTTTAAGAAGTAATATTTCCAAGGCGTGTATGTTTAATTTGAAATAAATGTAATACATAGTCATGTAATTAGGACTGCTTTAAAAGAGTCTTCCGCTGTAATTTAAAAGTCTTTCGTTGTCACTATACTTTGTTGTAAAACTGTCCTTCTCATTTTACGAGAGGAATCTTAATAAAAGGTTGAGTTTTATTCATTTAGAATGTTTTCCGTTGATTATTCTTTCGTTATTTAATATTTATGTATTTACTTAAGCTTAATTGTTCCGATTAAAAGCCTAGGATGACTTTGGACATTAACGTCTGAGGTCACTGGCGTGTGGCACTACCGACATAAGTCGGGGGTGTTACATTCATGTCATAATCCTAATGATATTTAGTAGAGAACAGTTTACTTACTTATTTTTATACCAGTTATGGAGTTCTTTACGAGTCGTATTATCATAGTAGGAGTAACGCGGTCTCCTTGAAAGCGGTACATACTTGCGCTTCTTGGCCTTCTTTTTCTTTTCAGTGGTAAATGGAGTGACTACATTGCGACTTTCTTTTACAACTCTGGTGGACTTCCTTACAATAGGAGAATTTGGCAGATCACTCTCCTCCAATGACTCCTCATTTTTCTCTTCTTGCTTCCCAGCATTTTCCTCTTCTTTGACATTATTTTTCAGATCATTCTCTTCTTTTCCCTCATTCTGCAGATCAATCTCCTTAACTGACTCCTCATTTTTCTCTTCTTCCTTCCCATCATTTCCAAACAAGGAATTATAAAGTTGATCACGTTGAGCGTTGGTGGAGGAAGAACCGTTAATATCTTCTATAACACAACACAGCACAGCATCTTGAACACCACCGCCTTCAGCAATGAAATTCGTTGCTTTCTCTTGAACGTCATTGCCTTCAGCAATGACAGTAGATGCTTTCTCTTGACCATCTTCAGGTTCTGAAGGCAATGACGTTCTTTCTTATCAACACGGAGTTTCTTCTCTTCATTTGGTAGAGTAGGATGACTACTTCTAGCAATATCAGCAGAAGTGTCTGTAATACCCCTCATTTTTTAGTAAGGCTAATTGGGTAATTTCCCAAACCCTCGTCAATTATTCGGGACGCGTTAGGCGAAGTTCGGATTTTCTGTATCATGTATGATCTCTGTAATATTTCCCTGAGTGGTATAAAATACATTCGACGTATTTTCGGGGCATAGAATATTTGTTTGGGTACAAATATATAATTTACGGGGTTTAAACCCATGCCAAACCTTTCCCCGGGCAAAAAGACGTGAAAATACCTCTGTCGCGACCGCGGAAGAATTTCCGCGACCGCGGAAAAATAGCTCCCAGAGGAGCTGGGCATTCGAATTTTCCGCGACCGCGGAAATGTGCAGAATGTGCAGGAAGGCATGCGTGCCGCGTGTTCTTCGTCGCCGTCGATCTTCTGAGCCACCGTCGATTTGGGCGGGGGCTGCTCTCCTCCTTTGGCTATAAATGGAGGCCAAGTTGGAGGGTTTTTGGGCACCTAACTCAGATCTCCTCTCTTCTCTCTCGTTTTTCCTTCGTTAGCCGGAATCTTCGAGGTGTCGTCGGAGGTTGCAGCGGCCGGAGAGTGGTGCCTTAGAGGCGCAATGAGGATAGGAGTGGAAGCCCCATCGTTTCGAGCCCCCTCGCGTCGCCGCCGATGAGTTCTCTCCCAATCTGTGGTCGCCGAGTTCATGGTCGTGACCGCAGACATGAACTGCCGTGACCGCGACAATGACACTCAGGCCGCGACGCAGACGTTGTCCTCGATGCCCGCGGACGCCATGTCCTCGACGCCCGCGACTGCGGAATCCACGCCGCGACCGCGTATCGCCTTGGCAATCGCGATCGTGGCCTTGGACGTTCCGGTCTCGGGCGGGACTTTCGTTCTTTCGATTTCGTTCATTATTTCTTAGATTCGTATCATTTTATTGTCGAATCTAACCTAGGGTTTCGTTATAGGTCGTTGTCTTAGGAATCTGTAATCCGACTTCCGTTCCCGTTCCGGACCCAGAAACCCGTCGTCGTTCAATCGTTCGTCTAGACTAAGGCAAGTGGCGGTTCGCTCTTGCTTATCATTCCATGTTTCCATTAATTATCAATTGTTTAATTGTTAATTAAATTGGGATGAACTATTGTTTTCGTTTGGGAACATATTTTATAAATGATACGATTAAAAAGTGATATTATAATAGGTTATATATACTGCTAGAAACAACGATATTATATATATATATATATTATTGCCATAATGGTATTGATGTGGACTATTGTGTGATTTTAACTGTTTAGTTAGAACGAGTATTCATAGGAACGCTATGTACCTTGCGAGGTCTAGTCGTTTCCTTATAACTGATACTAGGAGGATTTTTCCCTAGTACTCTCTCTGGTCATGACTATACCCTTACTCAGGATAGGTGCACACAGCTGGTGTCGCCATTCGGAATTTATTCCCTCTGATATCTCTCATGATGAGATGATATATCTTAAAAGTTTATAACGTAAATGTGCGTTTTGGAATTAAACAAGATAAGTGTGATTATGCACATAATTAATATACCCTCGGGCAAGGAGTACAACGTGGAAACCGCCCGGACTTCGATTAGAGTAAGTCCTCCTTCCAAATCTGAATTCGCATTACGCGGTGAGGTTGGTCGTGGACCCAAATGGTCAAGTCTTTTTAAACGCTTGTGTGAAATTATAACGTTCCCAAATATTTGTCATAGTTTCCCGTAAGACTCAATCTTTTGGAGTCTTCTCTTCATACGTTTCCCATAAGGCTCATTTCCTTTTTAGTGCATGTCTAAACTTTAATCATTTCGTGAAAGTTCCAGGTTATATATCGTTCCTTCGGTTGTTATTCGAGGGACAATGATAGTAAACGGTTACGATCACTAGGACCATTCTGTTTTCACCCTTGCATAGTCTTTCATTAGACTAACCAACCGGGTTTTATTCCGTGCATGGTTGGCTGGTGTCATCCGTCCTATACGGCACATCATTGGTTGGTCCCCAAAGTCCGAAGTAACCGTTGAAGAAGAGACTTGCAATTGGAGATTCAAGTATTAGTATTTGTTTTAAAGGTTGTCAATTATTATTTATTCTTACCACTAAGTCATGTAATAGATTTATTCTTCAAGTCTTCCGTTGTGTAATTTATAAGTTTTCCGCTGTGATTTCACTCTGTTGTAAAACACTCCTCTCGTATTGGGAGAAATCTTTTAATAAAAATGGTTGAGTTCCATTTAAAAATGTATTCCGCTGTTTAACCTTTCGTTGTGTATTATGTTTATTTAAGATTAATTATTCCGATTAAAGCCTTGGGTGACATCGGACAACAATGTCTGAGGTTACTGGCGTGTGGCACTACCGACGTAAGTCGGGGGTGTTACAATTATGGTATTAGAGCAACGGTTTTAAAATTCTTGGCGTATTTTTAGGTTTGAGAATTTTCGAAAAATAATTTCGAAACTATTTTCAACCTGTTTTCTATTAAAAAAAAATTGAGGATTTAACTGTTGGACTTAAAAGTTTTATTTACTCCTTGGAATTTAAAATAATGATTTAGCTATTTGAACTTCAAAAGCTATTTATAATTGATTTATAAAATGTCGTGTTATAAGCGATTAAATTAAGTTTATGATTGTAACTTTAAAAGTACAATTTTTTGTTTTAGTAAGAGTTTTGTGATAATCATATCACTAGTTTGAGGAACTAACTTTATAAATAACTATTTTTATATAAGATTTAAGAGGGGGTTTTTTCAAACTTCTGCAAGATTCAAGCTGTTACTTATTCCTTAGATCCATTCTTAGGAATATCGTTTATCCTTAGATTGAGCGTCATTTAAATGTTGACATCTCTCCTAGAGTTTCCACTTTCAAGAAAAGAGATGGAGGTCATTCTACGGTTAGTAGTGGAGGGCCAGTCAGACTAATATAGAGTTATTAGTTTGGAGCCTTATAAATCGTATCATAACGTAATTGACTCAGTGTCAAGTATCAGTTGGAAAAGTTCTAAACTAACGTTATGGTTCATCAATAGGTGATGGACACCCGATCCACCAACCAAGCAGCTAGCGAGAGTCTTAGCAGCGATTCTCGAATTCAGCTGAGGAGTGCTACTCCACAAGGGGAAGACGCGGGATCTGGCTCACGTAGCAATGACCCGACCCTGCGACAGGATGTTCATCAGGGACAAGCGGACCCCCAAGCTACAAGGGGAGTTCCACCTCCTGCCCCGATCATGCTAAATGCGATGACTATTGGGCAGATAGTAGGGCTGGTGGTCGAAGTACTAACGGCCCAGGTGATACCGCAAGCCCAAGCGGCCCCCATACCTCAAGACGCAGCTAGTGAGGAGGCACAAAATAAGGCAAAGAATGGTCAACAGAATCGCAAGGCTGGCTCGCTCAAGCAGTCGGCGTCGCCCACCAAGTTCAAAAAGTCTGGTCATACTAAGACCAAGGCGACTCAGTCCGGCCCCGCCAAAGGCTCAGACTGGAGTAACGGCGTGATTCAATGCCATAACTGTGGTAAGGCCGGGCACAAGAGCCCTAGTTGCCAAAAGATGAAGCGGGTATGTTACAAATGTGGGAGGGAAGGTCACATGAAGACATACTGTAGGCAGAAGAGCCTAAGGCCAACACAAGGATAACAGGCCTCAAAAGCTGACTTTAGGCAGAACTCAAGGGGGGAAATGTCTGCTCCGGAGCAATCTGTTGCTCGTGATAAAGGCAAGGCGCCTATGGAATTTTCGGGTCAAGAGCAGCAACTCTTTGTGATACGTCACCCCGATGGGAGGGAAGCTTTGTACAAGTGGTAGTATTTTGTAAGGCTTTTTAGAATAAGGAGCAAAGACTCGTGTCGATAGTCTCCATAGTTTAGTAATCTGTCTATTCGACGTTCTATCAGTTGTTTTATGTAATGTTTCGAACAATAAAGAAGTGTTTCCTTGTTCCGGAAATTACTAAATTCGTTACTATTGCAAATTGTTCGTTCATACGAGACTCCGTGAGTGCCAAAAAATAGTTATGTCACGTATGGATAAGGGCTGCCAGGACTCACAAAGGAGGAGTAACGTATGGAGCAGAGGCGTCTGTTCCCTACATGGTTGACACCATGGGCGACTCCATTACTGAATTACTAGATCCATTATTAGGAATCTCTCTTTGTTCTTGTAGTAATGTCACAACGGTATGACATTAATTACTCCCTTCGTTGAGCGGACGAGCGTTATCTCATAAGCTGAGTTTTCCAAAATTTCTTAGGGTGTAGGAACAAATGTGTGTGGTTAATGCTCTATGAGATTTAAGAACTAAATCTCATACGTGTACCCTAAACATTTGCTCTGGTAAAAGTATGTAGGGATGGACTAAGGCGAAGTCCAGAATGCCTAGTTATGAGGTCATGCTGTAGGCATTGATGTGGATAGATTGTTGAGAAGGGAATGAATGTATAAGAGGGATAGTTCATAGGAAACTCATTTCCTCTATTACGACCTTGAGTAAGACTTTAGAGTCCAGAGTTATGGTTATGAGATTTATAAGTGGGTACGACCAGTGTAGGACCAATGGTTAAAACTTTTCAAAAAGCCGAGTGTACAAAGTCATAGGTATTATTTTGAAAGATCTATTCGAAGTTTCATTTTGAGGCCCATCAGGAAATGATGTGATTAAGTCTTGGAGAGATAGTAAGTATCTGTAATGCAAAAAGGGGTTGCTTTAATTGGGATAGTAGATTGTGTGAGGAGTATAAGGATCTTAAGTTAGAAATAAGTTATTTGAGACAGTTAAACAAACCTTTGGGATTTGAGTCAGGAAATGGGCGTATGGGCCAAACCTAATTGGGCCAAATGATTGAATTTGGTAAATTGTACTTTCAGGGAATAAGGAGTTATGATACTTGTAAGGTCACAAGGTTTGATATTTGGATTTTATGTGAGTTTGTCAGTTAGAAGGCTTATGGTGCAATTCTTTGGGGAAGACTAAGTTGTGAAGTTACTGTGTTAGAAGGAGGCCACTTAAATGGAAAGATTACAGTTTAAGGATAGGTTATGTTGATGATTCCGATAAATTAAAGGATTTAGTGGAGAGAATTGTCTATGTGCGCCTAAGGAGTAAGGTAGCAAGCGTTAATCGTATAAAGCTATTAAAGGATTCTGATAGAAGTGTCTGATACGGTTGGTAATGAATCATTTATCAGGATGATACCTTAAGGAAATAGGAGTAATATCTCAAGGGATTTTGGTTATGGAAGTTGTAAGTGAGTATGTTCATTGTGGACCAGAGGATTAGACTTTCGAAAAGGCTAAGGGTGTGAAGTCATATGTATTGTCTTGGAAGATTTATTTGAGGTTCGTTATGAGGCTTTCTTAAGAGAAACGACATAAGGATTGGCATAGAGTGACCAATGTCCGTTAATGCGATTTGATGTCACGTTTTGGGGGGAAATCAAGTGATTGGTCACAATTGCGCTAATGGATTTTTCACGACATTGTTTTGAGGAAACTAAAGGTTTTGAGTTGGAAGTGAGCTTTAGGGCCAAACTTATTTGGGCCAAGGAACTGAATCAGTGAATTGTACCTTCAAGGGATATAGAGATATGATATCTGGAGATTTCCAAGGTCTGATATGTGGATTGTTAGAGAGTGTGACGTCTATAAGGCCGACGATATAGCACTTTCTGGAAATTAAGTTGTGAACGATTGTTTTGGGAGGAAGTTCATTTAAAATTGAAGGTTGTGGAGTAAGGACTAGGTTATTCGGAGGATATCGATAGACAAAAGGATGTAGCATGGGAAATTGTCGTATGTGCGTTTAAGGAGTAAAGTAACGAATGTTACCCGTATATAGCCATTGAAGGATTTAGGACGTGAAGTGATTAATTGTGATGGCAAGGCATCGTTCATCAATATGGTATTTTTGAGTAAATAGAATTGAGGAACCTTAAAGGCTTAAGTTAGAAATTGAATAATCGAATATGTTAGGGTAATCTTGGATAAATGGTAAAGATCCGTAAAGCAAAAGGGTGCTTGATTTGGGATAATAAATCGCATGAGGACAACTAATTGCCTAAGGATTTTTGGGTGAATAGCAAACTCAACCGGTAAAAGTTGTTACGGTTTTGAGGTCAATAATGTGGTATGAAGTAAGTATGTGGATGATATCAAGTGGACTTGAGGAAAAGGTGACCTACGTCTATTAAGGTGATCGTATGACGCATTGAGGTAAAATGAGAGTATAATCCTATGGAGAGGATTAGTAAATCATGTTGAGGTAATCGGACATAGGTTATGGTGTGAGTAATTGTGGGATCACAGGAGTGAAGATTTTGAGTTAAAGATATGGCACAAGGGCCAAATGTGAATAAGGTAACCAATGTAATAGGTGATCCGTGTATGTAAGGAGTAAGGTCTATATGACAAGAGAGGTACTAAGTTGAGGTATAGTTGAATTCTACGTATGTACTCAAGGATCGGATTGTCGAAAGGAAGTTAGTAGAAAGATGTTGTACTCTTCTATGTAAGGACATTAAGGCCTTTAGGAGGAAAAGGGCATAACAGCAAGGATATATTGGAGATTATAATGGATACTCTGAGCGAGACAATGGTAATCTTGTGAATGATCACATCTGTTCTAGCAAGAGTAAATAATGTAGGCAGTATGTTGTAAGTGGAATCATGATCGAGTAAATAGTTCAATTTTTGGTGGTACAGGTTTCGGAAACCAAATTTATTGAAGGATGTCGACTTAAGGAAGATAAGGTACATACTTTAGGAGAAGTTTAGAGAAAGGTGAAAGAGAAATATGTATAATCTCATGCTTAAGGTATAGCGAGACTAGTGTGATGATTTTAGGAGACAATTATCCTAAGATAATTATGACTTTGAGGATGGTCACGAGTTAGTACAAGAATAGTACGTGAAAGTAGGCTATGCGAGATAGTGGTATGGTTGAGGAAACAGATCGTTTTCCAGGAGCAAGTACTTGATGCAATAATTAAGGAAGTTAAGATCAGGTAGTGAGATTATGGTGAAACAGGTCCCATTAGTTAGCAATGCTAGTTTCGGGGTCGAAACTATTTTAAGGGGGTAGTAATGTAATAATCCTCATTTTATCATAGAAGGGTCAGGTGATAGAAGGTATGTCTGGTGAAAGCAAGTTATAGAATTCTCGTAGGTAGTGAATAGTCTAAATTACGATTAACCTGACGTTAACTGTAATTCGAACCAACTTATGAATTTTAACTTAGAAATGCCTGAACCAATTTACAAAGTGTTATATGGGTTAGGTATGGTTAAACTTATACAGTTTGGTTAGCTTAGTATAAGGTAGCATCTCCGAGTTGTTACCAGCCAAGTTTCGGGGTCGAAACTTTTCTTTAGGGGGTAATGATGTAATACCCCTCATTTTTTAGTAAGGGTAATTGGGTAATTTCCCAAACCCTCGTCAATTATTCGGGACGCGTTAGGCGAAGTTTGGATTTTCTGTATCACGTATGATCTTTGTAATATTTCCCTGAGTGGTTTAAAATACATTCGACGTATTTTCGGGGCTTAGAATATTTGTTTGGGTACAAATATATAATTTCCGGGGTTTAAACCCATGCCAAACCTTTCCCCGGGCAAAAAGACGCGAAAATGCCTCTGCCGCGACCGCGAAAGAATTTCCGCGACCGCGGAAAAATAGCTCCCAGAGGAGCTGGGCATTGGAATTTTCCGCGACCGCGGAAGCATTTCCGTGACCGCGAAAATGTGCAGAATGTGCAGGCAGGCATGCGTGCCGCGTGTTCTTCGTCGTCGTCGATCTTCTGAGCCACCGTCGATTTGGGCGGGGGCTGCTCTCCTCCTTTGGCTATAAATGGAGGCCAAGTTGGAGGGTTTTTGGGCACCCAACTCAGATCTCCTCTCTTATCTCTCGATTTTCCTTCGTTCGCCGGAATCTTCGAGGTGTCACCGGAGGTTGCAGCGGATGTAGGGTGGTGCCTTGGAGGCACAAGGAGGATAGGAGTGGAAGCCCCATCGTCTCGAGTCCCCTCGCGTCGCCGCCGGTGAGTTCTCTCCCGATCTGTGGTCACCGAGTTCATGGCCGCGACCGCGGACATGAACTGCCGCGACCGCGGACATGAACTGCCGCGACCGCGGACATGAACTGCCGCGACCGCGGCAATGACACTTACGCTGCGACGCGGACGCTATCCTCAACGCCCGCAGACTACATGTCCTCGACGCCCGCGACCGCGGAATCCACGCCGCGACCGCGGATCGCCTTGGCAATCGCGATTGTGGCCTTGGACAATTTGGTCTCGGGCGGGACTTTCGTTCTTTCGATTTCGTTCGTTCTTTCTTAGATTCATATCATTTTATTGTCGAATCTAACCTAGGGTTTCGTTATGGGTCGTTGTCGTAGGAATCTGTAATCCGACTTCCGTTCCCGTTCCGGATCCAGAAACCCGTTGTCGTTCAATCGTTCGTCTAGACTAAGGCAAGTGGCGGTTCGCTCTTGCTTATCTTTCCATGTTTCCATTAATTATCAATTGTTTAATTGTTAATTAAATTGGGATGAACTATTGTTTTCGTTTAGGAACAGATTTTATAAATGATACGATTAAAAAGTGATATTATAATAGGTTGTATATACTGCTAGAAACAACGTTATTATATATATATATTATTTCCATAATGGTATTGATGTGGACTATTGTGTGATTTTAACTGTTTAGTTAGAACGAGTATTCGTAGGAACGCTATGTACCTTGCGAGGTCTAGTCGTTTCTTTATAACTGGTACTAGGAGGATTTTTCCCTAGTACTATCTCTGGTCATGACTATACCCTTACTCAGGATAGGTGCACACAACTGGTGCCGCCATTCGGAATTTATTCCCTCTGATATCTCTCATGATGAGATGATATATCTTAAAAGCTTATAACGTAAATGTGCGTTTTGGAATTAAACAAGATAAGTGCGATTATGCACATAATTAATATACCATCGGGCAATGAGTACAACGTGGAAACCGCCCGGACTTCGATTAGAGTAAGTCCTCCTTCCAAATCTGAATTCGCATTACGCGGTGAGGTTGTTCGTAGACCCAAATGGTCAAGTCTTTTTAAACACTTTTGTGAAATTATAATATTCCCAAACATTTGTCATACTTTCCCGTAAGACTCAATCTTTTGGAGTCTTCTCTTCATACGTTTCCCATAAGGCTCATTTCCTTTTTAGTGCATGTCTAAACTTTAATCATTCCGTGAAAGTTTCGGGTTATATATCGTTCTTTCGGTTGTTATTTGAGGGACAATGATAGTAAACGGTTACAATCACTAGGACCATTCTGTTTTCACCCTTGCATAGTCTTTCATTAGACTAACCAACCGGGTTTTATTCCTTGCATGGTTGGCTGGTGTCATCCGTCCTATACGGCACATCAGTGGTTGGTCCCCGAAGTCTGAAGTAATCGTTGAAGAAGAGACTTGCAGTTGGAGATTCAAGTATTAGTATTTTTTTTAAGGTTGTCAATTATTATTTATTCTTACCACTAAGTCATGTAATAGATTTATTCTTCAAGTCTTCCGCTGTGTAATTTATAAGTTTTCCGTTGTGATTTCACTCTATTGTAAAACACTCCTCTCGTATTGGGAGAAATATTTTAATAAAAATGGTTGAGTTCCGTTTAAAAATGTATTCCGTTGTTTAACGTTTCGTTGTGTATTATGTTTATTTAAGATTAATTGTTCCGATTAAAGCCTTGGGTGACATCGGACAGCAACGTCTGAGGTCACTGGCGTGTGGCACTACCAACGTAAGTCAGGGGTGTTACAGTGTCATTAACAACAGGGGGTATGAATTTCACCTTAACTGGACGGATAGTAGGTGATGATTTCTGCACATAAACACAGAAAGCTTAGTAGAAGATATTGTTGTAACAAAGTGTCATTACAATATTATAAAACTATCATTAGAAAATCGTATCATTAGAACATCATAAAAGTGTCACTAAAATAATAGCAGCTTCTCTTTTGTAAGTGTCATTAAGAAACAAATATGTCATTAGCTTAATATGTCATTAGCAAACAAAAGTGTCATTAGGAAACAAAAGTGTCATTAGGAAACAAAAGTGTCATTAGAACATCAAAAAAATGTCATTACAATATTAGTAGCTTCTGTTTTCAAAGTGTCATTAAAAAACAAATATGTCATTAAAAAATACAGTAGGTTAACAGAAAAGTGTCAACACACCTTTTCTTTCTTTTCCTTCTTTTCCTTCATCTCCTTATGTTCCTTCATTTCCATCTTTTCCTTCTTGCCCTCTACCTCAAACTTGATTTTATTAGCAGTTGTCTTCCTACGAAGTTGAAATCTTCCACCACATACATGTTTTCCTTTTCCAGAATCTAGTGTATCAGTTTTAGGATACTTTATGCACAACCTCTTTGGTGGTGGTGATACAAAATCATCACCATCATCATTTCCAGTATCTTCAAAATCAAGATCAAATACACCTTTTTCACATCACCCTCTTGATCAGAAATCCAACTTGGAACTACTGCATCAAAGGTGTCATCAGGCACTTCCAATTTAAAACGAGCAGATTTGAATTGTTCTAACTCATCAGACGACGGATAAACAAAACTCTGAAAAGGCAAAACAAAGGAAAAAAAAGTGTCATCAACTATATTAGTCATCAAAGTAATGAATTGAAATTCTTTAAAATATACAAATGCAGAAAAGAATACATACAAATCCTGGATCGTTGGCGGCATTAATAACCTGCATCTTTGTCACAAGCTTTTCTTCAACTATACTGCTCCAACGAAGACAATATGGCAGAGTTTTTTCAGGTTTGCATGAGACATGAGCAACATGAATAAATTTTGGGAATGTCTCCAATATCCACACTTGTAAGCAATTTTAAAAAGTGTCATTACACTGAAAGATAACTGGCTACTTGAAATGTAAATAAAGTGTCATTAAAACTAAAACGTGGCTACTAGAAATGCCAGAGAAGTGTCATTAAACTGAAAGAATAAACAAGCTGAAGCAACAAAAAGTGTCATTACAAAAAAAAAACAGGAGACAAAGAAAATTAAAGTGTCATTAGTAGTACATGAAGAGTGTCATTATAAATGAAATAGTCTTATTAGTAGTATCTGAAAAGCAAGTGGATAGCTTGATAGATTATATCCAAATCTCACTGCTGGATCTATTTCACGGTTTTCATGATTGACAAACCAAAGAGACTTCAGTAATAAGACATAGGCCTCCCTGCCCTATGGATTTCTCTGAAAAACATCCATATCAAACGAAAGAGCGAACCACTGTGGGTCAATTTGATGACCTCGCTGCCTAGAAAATAGCACTCCTTCAAGGATCAAGACATGAGCAAAACTCGGCTTTCTCGTTGGATCCTTCTCTTGCAAAAACATAACTAGAAGTTTCTCATAAGTGCACTTCTTCATACCAAGCTCCACCACCATATCAAAATCAGGAGTCGGTGTTGTAGGGTAATCAGAAGCATCAGAGTTTAATCCAGTTATAGCAGCAAACTCTGCTAATGAGAAACGAGCGATAAAGCCACGAACCAAAAACCACATTTCTTTCTTCTTCTCAATTTCGATCTCATTCAATAGGACATAGTGAATTAGCTGAGCATTTAACTTCAATTTGTTCTCAAGTTTCACTATTGGACCAAAACAGCCATTGCACAGAGATTCCCAATCAGACGGTGGGAGATTAGATTTTATAACGTCGAAGATCTCCGTGCGATGGTAAAAGTTAATCCTCGCAGCAAAACGATCTCCCGGAGAACACAAATATTTGCACTTGATTGAATCCATATTTAAACCTTCATTTATGTAGAGAGTATCATTAGAAACATATCAACTATGTATAAAGAAGTGTCATTAGAAGATTTGCAAGTAGTAAAAGTGTCATTAAACACATTATCTAATCCATTTGAGGTATGTAAAAGTGTCATTAGTATTAAAAAGTGTATTAAAAAGTGTCATTATAAGCATTGCATGTATTAAAAAGTGTCATTGGTATAAAAAAATTGTATTAGAAAGTGTCATTAGAAGATTTGCAGGTAGTGAAAGTGTCATTAAACACATTATCTAATCCATTTGAGGTATGTAAAAGTGTCATTGGTATTAAAAAGTGTATAAAAAGTGTCATTATAAGCATTGCAAGTATTAAAAAGTGTCATTGGTATTAAAAAGTGTATTAAAAAGTGTCATTAGAAGAATTGCAGGTATTAATAGTGTCATTAAACACATTATCTAATCCATTTGAGGTATGTAAAAGTGTCATTGGTATAAAAAATTATATTAAGAAGTGTCATTAGAAGCATTGCAGGTATTAAAAGTGTCATTAAACACATTATCAAATCCATTTAGGGCATAAAAAAGTGTCATTGGTAATAAAAATTGAATTAAAAAGTGTCATTAGAAGCATTGCAGGTATAAAAAAGTGTCATTGGTATAAAAATATGAAATCACTATCTCATGATAAACTGTAATTATAAAAACAACAACATCCAAGTGAGTTTCCATTGCAGTATTTCCATATATCTATCTAACATACTCAACAAACAAAAACAACAAGATACAGAAAACACGAATCAAGATGTGAAAAGGATGATTGCAATACCTGATATGCAGTAACTATCTTCCTCCAAAGGATGATTGATCTCTCGCCTTGTGCAGAGGCCGTGGATAATCTCTGCTCTCTCGCCACAATTCCTTCTTGCTCGAGCGTGCTGCAAAATCAGGGATACAAAACCCTAAAATCATAAACGAACAAAACAAAACCAGAACAAACGCGAAAGGAAGAAACGAGAAGAAACTGAGCAAGCGAGAGACCAGAGAAGCAGGAAAGACAGGCCGGAGACGAGAAAAACCGCCGACGAGCGTGAAGAAAGGAGAGGAAGACGAAGGCGAACCGTCGGCGATCGGGAAGAGAGGAGAGGAGCGTGTGTTTTTAGAGAGAGAAAAAACAAAGAAGAGAGAGGGAAGAAAATAATAAAATAACTTATATATTGGGGGTAGAAAAAACAGATTGAAACTAGCAGGGGATAGAAAAATACATAAAAACTAGTAGGGGGATAGTTTTGTTAGTTGAAAACTACTAAAGGGCCAATGGGCCACACTCCCTCGTTATAGATAGCACTGGAAAAATAAAGTATATTGTAACTATTAAGAAATTTTATTATTAATTAAAATATTATTAATTTTTTGAAATTTAAAATTTTTAATAACTATCTATTTTATTTTTAATCAGTAAATAAACAAAATATATACAAAAAATATAAATATATGTAATTTATAATAACGCATCTCGTAATTCATTAATAAATTGGTATTTAAAATACTAATATAGCCAAAAAAAATAATAAAAGAAAACAGTTAAAATAAATACTACGGAGTACTTATTAGGGGTAAGCAAAAATATCTGATTCGGCCGACCCGATCCGATAACCCGTCAATCTGAATCCTAAAAATCCGTATCTGAAAACATCCGTTTAATTTTTATCCGATCTGGGTGAGTTTTCCGGATACTTAGACTGGATACGGATCGGGATATTTTGCTTACCAGATATCCGAGAATCCGGTACGATTAATATATTATATATATGTTTTTATAACTAATATACGATGTTTAATTAGTTTAGAGGATCTCAAAATAGTGCTTGTACATTTTAAGTAATTAAACTCACTTCAATTCTCCAATACAACATTCGTTATTTTATTCTTTCTAATAAAAAAACAATCTTGATTATTAATCTTATAAAATTAAAACCCTAAATCAATAGTTCATGTACTAATTGTCGCCTCACTAAATAGAGCAAATATGTTTTTTTGTCAATACTGAGTATTCATCATTGAATTGAATTTTGATTATATAAGTTAAAGTTACAACTTTATATATAATTGACAATTCCTCTTAATATATAATATATACGTCTATGGTTCTCAATTTGAAAAGGTTGACAAGTTTAATTGTTTGAAAAAATTAACAAGGACTTGCAAATAGTGTTGATGTTTGACATTTAGTTTGTACTTTGCGGATTGTTAGTTTGATTGAATTAGAAAAAATAACATTTTGATTTAGTTTTTAATTGGTTTTCTAGTAACCGGATAATTTGGATATCCGAGTCGAATATCCGATCCGATCCAGATAAAAATTACCGGATATCCAGTCCGTTGGATAAGAAATTTATGAATTTTTTTATCGGATATCCGACATACCAGACCGGATCGGATATATCAGTTTACTCACCCCTAATACCTATTACCGAATGAATAGAATATATATCCGCCCGTAAATTACTTGATGTTTGTTAATTGGAGCCATGTATTATCGAAATGCATATAATTAACGTTTTCATCATTGTTGTTGGGGTTTTGAATTGAATATGTTAATTTGATCTATCCACAACGTCTTTTTTTTGGTAAAGTACTTAAAATAATATTATTCAAACAAGACTGTATGCATAATTCAATACATCATTACACTCCAGATATATTCAGCAAAATAATGTGATTTGTACCCTCGTATAGGATTAGCTTCATGTGAGGAGCACCCTTAGAGTGAAAAATTGAAGAACATTCTAGGCCATTCATTTTAATATTATCATACACCCTACCACACTCAATCCTGGTCAACGGTCAATGTTGACCGACCATTGACCGGTCAACGATCAGCGTTGACCAGTCAACATCCAGATTTTTTTTTTTGATGAAAAAATTGAACAATTAGTTCTTAAAGTTGAATAATTATATGTTAAAAGTTGAACAATTAAAACTTGAACAATATTAAAGTTAAACAATCGTATCTGAAAAGTTGAACAATTATATCTTAAAGTTAAACAATTTCATTTTTATAATTAGACAACTATGTTCGCTATGTATATAAATTTGAACAATTGTATCTTAATGTTGAACAATTTCATTTTTTTTATAATTTTTTGGGCTGGCCGTTTTTTCCGTCTTTACTATTCTTATTTTCCTACACATTTAGGATTTAGGGTTTATGTTTTGAACATTTTGAGTTGTATTATGTTTATAGTACATTATAAACAAAACTTCTAATTTATTGGACAATTGTTAAAATTTTAATGAAGTATTGTTCAATCTATCTTTTGTTATAAGTTTGAGTTTTCATGCAATTTAAATTGTTCAACTTTTCTGGTTCATTTGTTCAACTTTATATATTGTTAAAAAGGTTGTTTAGCTTGTAAGATACAATTGTTCAAATTCAAGAGAGAATTGTTCATTTTTTTAGAAACAATTTTATGAGGAAAGCGTGTAGGAAAACAAGAATAAAAATATATATTTTATCCTGAAAAGAAAATTGGCCAAAAAAAATAAAATTGACCGTTACATAGTAAAAACAGATGTCTAACTATAAAAATAAAATTGTTCAACTTTAAGATACAATTGTTCAACTTTTTTGGTATAATTATTCAACTTTATATATTGTTTAAAAAAATTGTTCAACTTTTAACATACAATTGTTCAATTTTTTTAATTACAATTTTATGATAAAAACGTGTAGGAAAACAAAAAAAAGAAATAAAAAATTTGCCCGAAAAAAAAAAAAAAAAAAAAAACTAAAGTTTGCTTAGTGAAATAGTCATTTAACCTTAAAAATGAAATTGTTCAGCTTTAAGATACAATTGTTCAACTTTTCAGATACAATTGTTCAACTTTATGTATTGTTAAAAAAAATGTTCAAATTTTAATATACAATTGTTCAAATTTAATAGGAAATTGTTCATTATTTTATAAACACTTTTATGATGAAAATGTGTATAAAAACAAGAATAAAAAATTATATTTTTTTATATAAAAAAAATCAGTTTGATCGGTCAACATTGACCATTGACTGTTAACCGGTTAATGGTCAGATATTGACCATAGGGTGTGATTGAGTGTGAGAGGGTGTATGTTTGCTATGATGGATGTTTCATCATAGCCTTCCATTATCCCTAAATGGTTGACTCTTATTTCTCCTCACGTTTCACCATAAGTATCCATTTTATCGGAGTCTGACTCCCCATATATATTACGTAAAATGAACGTTTATGTATTTGAATAATATTTACAAATATATGAAGGTAATATGCGATTGGAGACGATGGAGAACATTTATAAGAAGTGACGTAGAACTATGATTGCTTCAGACAACGTGACAGGAGGTTAGGAACCATATCAAATTATTTAATATAAACTTCGATCAAGACCATTATTGCATGCATAAGCCAATAAAATATGCGGATATATATCAAGGAAAAAAATCGAAATAAATTAAGGTCATGATGGCTATGGAAAATCCGATCTGTATATTTTCTTAATTTTAATATAAAAATTACGACATTTCTATCATTGAGAAATTATTAAAATAATTAACGGCAACGAAATTTGATATGTGTCATTACGAAAGGAATACCATAAGGAATATTGCAGATCGATGAGCCATATCTTATTATAAGAGAATATATAAATCCATGCATGTCAGCTACCAATTATACAGAGTTAAATTGGGATGCTCCAAAGTTTATACAGAGATAATATTATTTTATATAAGATAATACTATATATATTGATTGGTCTAGGGATGAGATCATGCAACTTATTAGCATCATGTATTAAATATTTTTTTAGGGGAGATTCGGTAAGGATGGGATGGGATGGGAGGAGATGAATGAAGACGCATGAGAGCTGGAAAATAAATGGAGTGTCTATATCCCTTTTTTAAAATTCGGAAAAGATTCGGCAAATATTCGGCACAACCGAATTATTTACGGAAAAGACGGATTCGCGTGCACTTGAAATGCAGATTTGTGTGCATGTCAAATACACTGTTATGTGCATGCCAAATACACTACGGTGTGCACGTGAAATTTATTTTTGTGTGCATACATAAAACGCGTGCGTTTATATGGAATGAATAAAACGTGTGCACATGAAAACACGACTGTGTGCATGCGAAATATATTATCGTGTGTATGCGAAGTATACTACCGTGTACATGTGAAAATGACATGTTTGTGCATATGAAATGCATTGCGTGCTATGTGTGCATGTGAAGCAACGTAGGTGTGCACACGAAAATAACATATGTGTGCATGCGAAAATGGCCCAAAACACGTACAAAATAACATGTGCATACGTATGAAAACCAACGAAAATAACCTACGTGTGCATACGGAAATGACTTGTGTGTGCACATTAAAACAACGTGTGTGCATGCGAAACAACGTATGTGTGCATACGGAGCAAAATGCATGTGCATGCGGGGCGTGTTTTTTTTCGTGAAAAATTCGGCCGTGCTGAATTATATTTGAATTTTTCCGAATTCTTTCCTTGGCTAATATGCGCGCTTTATTTCATTATCCGACGGTCTTGAAACGTCCTCACTCTTTTCCTAAGCTCTCGTCCTCACCTTATTTTTTTCTATTTTTTATATTAAAAGGGTTGGTTTCGATGTATTACGATCATGTTGACGTTGATCGACTTCTATTTTAAACATTTACACATTTTATATAGATATGCTATTGATTTCGTTTGACAGGACAATTAGTTTGGGATGATCTTTTTGGAAACGGTTCGCATACGTGGAACTAGTCTATATAGACATATTAGTATCGGTTTTTCTAGTGTGTTTATGGGCACATGCTAACAAGCTTAAATAGAAAATTTATCTTTAAAATATTCTCTAATAGAGAATTGATAAACCCTTAACAAACAAGATTAAACTAGTGACTAACTAAATAATTGTAGAAAAAACCTATTACTATTTCTAAGAAAATGAAACATGAAAAATGAAAACGATAATCTAATTCGTTAGATTATCCTATATATAAAATTATATGTTTTACCAATTTTATTCTACCAGAGTTCATTTCTTTAATTTGGAAATGAGTCATCCATGAATTAGTTCAAGACGAGTTCCCAGTTGGCAAGGTTAATAGTTCTACAATTAATCTACTTTAATAAAAAAAAATGTTGAATAAGGACGTTAATTATTCTGAATTTTGTTGTACTTGTTTCAGCAAGTTTAGTCTTCCGATTTTATAATACATGCATCTATTCATATACTATAATAGTAATAGATATCTGACTAAAAAAGAAAAAAGCATTGCAAATTGCAATTGCCCAAAACACGTACACGTACACGTACACGTACAATGTAAGAACATAAAAAAAAAGGTCCTCAATTTTTTGAATAGAACTACGTACGCCCTTTTTTCCCTTTATATATGTGTCTTTTTTTCCTAGACGTTATAATGCGAACAAATTTCAACAAATCAAATAAAACCGTATCATCGAATTTTATTTGTATAATTTATGATAAAAAATTATTGAACACGCTTAAATTTTTATACACCATGTTGTATCAATTTGTGTATCAAAGTATATTGAAATACACACAAGAATTATATCGAATTGTGCACTAGTGTTTTATTTAAATTATATGAATCGGTGTATAAGATTATGTATTTTCGTAAAAAGATATGGGTTATGATTGGATTTCATTAAAATAGTCATGTAATTAGCACATGTTTCATTTAATATGATATTTTCCTATACAAATGGAAGTTAAAGCCATAAGAGTCATTTTAATTTAAAATGTGTACCAAATATGTAAGAGTATGTGGTGCACAAACACATAACATATAGTGCATATAATAATATAAATGTTGTGCACTTAATACCATAAATGTTATGCACAAACACGTGAAAATGTGATGCAACGAACACATGAAATGTGGTGTACAATCACACATGAAATATAGTGAACATAATAACATAACTGTGGTGCACAAAGACAAGAAAAATTCGATGCACAAATATAGAGAAATGTGATGCACAAACACATGAAATATGGTGTACACAATAACATAAATGTGATGCACAGATAAATAAATATGATGCACTAGTATAGAAAAATGTGATGAAAAAAACACATCAAATGTGGTGTATATAATAACATAAGTGTGGTGCACAAATACAAGAAAAATACAATGCACAAACAAATGAAAAATATGATGCACAAATACATGAAATGTGGTGCACTACAAATAATAACATAATTGTTATGCTATTGCACATTAATTTTTCATAACTCTGTGCACAAACTTACACTGGTGCACAATTATCGATCTGTAACTCTATGCACTTTATTCGTAACATGGTGCACATATATTTATATCAAGGTGCACATTTATTTATATGCACATTTATTTGTAATATGATGTACATTCTTACGTCGGTGTACATCTATTTGTCATATGGTTCACATTTAATTATAACATGGTACACATTTATTTATAACATGGTGCACATCCATCTCAGTGCACATTAATTTATTTGTAATATAGTGCACATTTATCTCTATGCACATTTATTTGTTATATGGTGCACATCCTTACATCGGTGCACATTTGTTTGTAACATGCATGGTGCACATTTATTTATAACATGATGCACACTTATCTCTATATATGCATATTTATTTGTATCATGGTGCACATTTATTTATAACATAGTGCACATTTATTTGTAACTTGGTACATATTTGTTTTAAATATGGTGCACATTATTTGTAATATAGCGCACATTTATCCTTATGCACATTATTTGTTACATGATGCACATCCTTACATCGTTGCACATTTATTTGTAAGATGATGCACATTCAAAAGAGCTACACAATTATATGTAAATGGGGTGTACGGACCGGTCACAGTATGTCAACGATGGTCAACACTGAAGACCTGTGAGTCAATGTGGGAGACCAATTGGACACCAATAATGTGCACAATCATCCACCATACTACACATAAAACATACACCATATTACTTTTATGCACTACATCACAAAAAATTATAAACATCTATTCTTATTTTAACGCGGTCTATGTGGAAATGAGAGTTCCCAACGGACACAACTCAACAAGTTGTGAATAATTTTTTGTTGACCCTAAAATCTCTCTGAGTGCTAACAAACTATACTGCTTTTCAAGGGACAGGCCCGACTCTGGGCAGGTGCAAAGTGAGCACCTGTACAGGGCCTCCATCAGAATAGGGCCTTTGGCCCATAATCTTTATATGTCTAATTAAAAAAAGTGTCTTTTTATTCTATTGTACAATTTGTCCTAGTGGTATTGCCTTCTCTTAACAACAATATGGGTCTAGGGTTCGAGCTCTCTTGGCTTCAACCTCCCCACTTTTTATTAAGATTCACTTTTACAAAATGTAGATTTATGTTATTATACATTATAAACTTTTTAAAATGTAAAATATACCATCAATTGTGTAATTCTACGCATAAGGGGTACAAAATAGAAAAAAATTAGGATCCTTTTAGTCATCTAGTAATTGAAGTTAGATATTTCTTTTTTATTCCCTTCTTCAACTCTTGATATTAAGATATTATCATTATTACCACGACTTTAATATTATAATTTTCATGTTAAACAAACATCTTAATTATTTTTTATTATCTTTCAAAGCGTTTGCCAATTACTGTTTATAAAAGATTTTAAAATATTTTTTAAATTTAACTTCTTAACGTGTATTCATGGCCACATCCTAAAAATCCACTATTATCATTACTATGTTTCTTCATATGCTTTCTCATTGCATATTGACTTACTAAATTTACTAGATATTTATGCATGTGCTACGCACGGGATCGACTTTTTTTATATTGATATAGTTTATAATTTTATTTTCTGTATTTTAAATTTTTAAGATTAATTTAAGAATTATTAAATGTTAACGTAGCATAGAAATAATCTTCAACATTAAAAATATTCAAAATATATAAAGGAAAGAACGTTGATCTTTCAAGTTTTATATTAAAGAATGTTTATTTTTTATATATATGAATTTAATATGGAAAAACTAAAATAGATATTTTTATTTAACATTCTTTTTTCTTTAAAAGTAATACAAAATTTTATAGCTTCAAGAATGTTGAGATGAAAGTATGGAGTTTTTTTCCCGAAAGACGTCGTCATAAATAATTATTAGCAATTATCTCGTGTATATTTTGACAATATTAAAAAATTTAATATGTTTTTATTTCCATTTTTTGGTGTAATAGAGTTTATTGAGTCCTTATAATGAAAGTAAAATTAGTCCTTAGGAGCAACACCAATTAACAATTGATATTGAGTACTATATCATTATTCACGTTCATAATAATTTTAATTTTGATTCTAAAATTGATCACAATTCGTAGTGCAACATAAATAGTGAGTTTGCACTTTCATACATTATATAACATGATCATGCAACATATAAATCACTAAATGCAGGTTAAATTTTACCATAAGCGAGGATATTAATTTTGCAATTTAGATATTTGACTGATGTAACTTCTCCATAAATTTTAAACGTATTCCATTGTGATCTTGTAAACTTCTTATTTCGTTATTAGTTGTTTTATCATGACTTTTTTTGTTTGAATTGAATGGTGGGCTATTAAATCTCCTTTTATATTCACATTTGTTATTATTTTTATAATTTTTTCCTTATTGACAAAGAAACTCAATACATAAGTGATGTGAAATGACAGAATATGTCAGATAAAGTGGTTAAACACACATGGTCACTTACATTCAAATTCAAGAAACTAAGAAAATCATGACCTAAATATTTTTAATGCAAATAAACATTCTAAATCGATGTACCTAATTTTCATTTCAACTAAATAACTAACCTTTATATAAAGTAATCTTAAAAAAATTATAAATTTGTCAAAAGGTAAAAATATTAATTAAAACAACATATAAATCATAAAAAATTTGAGCATGTAATATTATATATTGTACATAGCCACTTTAACTATTGATTCTAAATCCTTTAAAAGTTATTGATTATAAATATGATAAAAGTAAGTAAATAAATAAACATCAATTTTATATCTAGATTTTTATACAACCTAACATTATTAATAGAAAATGGTATATCTATAGATAAAAATAGAATTTTAAAATGTTTTAAAAAAGGAATTCATTCATATGTATATCAGTAAATGTCTTAAGTCTAAACACATACATGGGGTCAAATCATCAAAGTAAATGATAACAAAAAAATAACATAATCTTATTTGACATTTTTTCTGCAATGTTATTTTTATATTCAAAAAAAATTTAATAGTAGTATGGTATTTTTTCAATTTTTAATTGTTTTTTTCTTTGGTTTATGTTTACTAATTTTAAGTTTTATATTTAATGATCTTTATCTAATGAAACAATAATAAAAATATATGAGTTGAAAATCATTTTATTACTCTTATGTAAAACGTTACTATGTTTTGTACTATAAAGAATAGAATACTTTAATATACTTCACTATTGAAACTGCAATCCGGTGTTATGATAAAATGAAGTTTGTACCCGTTTTATTCTACATTTAGTATTTCTAATTCATTTTGAGTAAATCATTTCATATTTCATTGTCAAGTTTAGAGGTTTTAACATGGTGTGAATTCAATAATTATACATTCATGATATCATTTTTTATATTATTCGAATATTAACATAATTAAGTAGATTATTAGGCACTATATATATACTAAAATATTTGTTAGTTACATGTTTGCACAATTAAGTAACATGTATATGCTAATTCAATGTTTTCAGTTAATTTTCCATGATTTAATGTATGTTAGATATTTTTTATTTTATTAATAGGTTGACATGTTAATGTTATTTTTATATATGATGAAATCAAAATAATAAAAAATCATCCAGTAATTCTATAATGTTATTGTATACCTACTCTCAATGTGTTTGCTAGTTTTGTTAAATAATTAATAACTTTCTTATCACGTTTTTACATTTATAGTACTGTTTTTTTACATTTCTAGTAATTAATAACTTTTATGAGTAAGAAAATTGAGGTATTTGGAGTCTTCTTGGCCTTATGATTATTTATATCAATATAATAAGAACTTCGATGATACTTCCCTAAAATTCAGACAATTTTTGCATATGTTCATAGTATCATAAACGAATTGATTTTAAATTTTTTCCTAAGAAAAAGGAGAATTAAAGTTTCCATTGTTAAAATGATCAATGATCTTTTGGATTTAATGGGAATAAAAATGAACAAAAAAAAATAGGTTATTTTTTAATTTTATAGTCAATTTTAGTATTTTATATTGTGATATTGTAAGCTAAAATGTATTATATCCATCAAAAGCAATATTTCATAATGCAAGTCTTAAAATATATACTTATAAAGCAAAAAAAAAAGATTTTTTGTCAAAAGAAAATATAAGAATATAAGCATACATTTTTTCATAGCAATGCGTAAAATAATGTAAGAAAAACAGAACAAAAAAGTAGAGATAAAGAGATTGAGGACATTAAAATTAAAATACCTCATATTGTGGTAATCTGTTGCACGAAGTCAATGTCAAATGGGATTGCAATTTCACTTTGATACTAATTGATGGTGATGATAATAGTAATAGAAAGTTGATTGTGCGTGCCATTTTATTGTTTGTGTTCTACCCAGGGGCGGAGCTACTTGAGGCTCAGAGGGGGCTACAGCCCCCGGGCCCCGCTGGAAAAAAAACTTTTTTTTCAAAAAAATAATAAAATTTTAAAGCTTTTTTTACCCTTATTTAATTTGAAAATGTCATTTCAGTCAGCCCTAATAAATTTAAGTCATGAAAATAAAATTATCTTAAAATTTTTCCCCTCATCTCATCTGAAAATGCAATTTCAGCCAATCCTAATAGATTTAAATCAAAAAATAAAATTACTTAAGTTTTTTTTCCCTCATCTCATGTGAAAATTACCTTAAGCTTCATAAAAAAAATGATTTTTGCGAAATAGGATTTAAGTCACGTTGGATTTAAGCCACACAATATTTTTATTGCACAGGATTTTAGCCCCCTCTGGGGTAAAATCCTGGCTCCGCCCCTGGTTCTACCCCCTCTCATGCAATACCAATTATATAGATAAGTGTTATGTTTGGAATATTAATAGACGTTTAATTTAGAATAGTTTTGGAATATGAATGGGTACGTATTGTGATTGAAATTAAAATATGACTGACAAAATAAGTAACGTAAAAATTAGTAACATAATTTGAGTATTAATTGGTAATCAAAATTGAGTTTAAACAAAATATAATTGGATTAAAGGTCAAACAATTAAGCATACAATCGTTTGAGATTAGATGAAAACTGTTTTAATTGTCAAAATTGATGGAAGATATAAGGTGAAATTCAATTAAGATAGAATGTTAAAAAAATGAGCATTGATTACTCAAAAAATCTTCTTTATATGTTTATAGGTAGATATAGATTGATCTTCTACATTAAAATTTGAAAGATTTAAGAGATGAATTGTAATTGAGAAATTGTGTAATTTGAAGACTAAATAATGAGTTTTTAATTGGAAAATAACTTTTATAACGCTACGTTTTTTATTGAACGTGTACATTAGAATTGAAAGATTTAACAAATGAATTGTAATTGAAAATTTATTTTATTTAGAGGCTAAAATAAGGGTTTAATTGGACACAAGCTCTATTTTATATGTAGAAGATAAATAGATAGATAAAAAGATAGATATAAAGATTTGAGTAACTAATTAATACAAAAAATAATGAAAGATAAAATAATAAAACAAAGTTGGTAAAGAAGGAGGATTTAACCCTAGACCTCTTGCTTTATAAGAGTGTCTTTAACCATTGAGCTATGTTAGAAGCTTTATCTTGTGATGAAAGATCAACAAAAAAATAAGAGATTATTTCTCAGATTTATTAGGCATTAATTACACCCTTAGTCTACTTTATATATTTATAGATTTGTACATAAAATTTTAGTTGTGTTTTCTCCTCTCGGTTTTTATCTAAAAATTTCCTAATTTATTGTATATTATATACAAAAAATTCCTTGTCAAAACATTTTAAAATTAAATATGTAATATATATAATGTTATTTTTCATCTTTTAAAACTTGATTAATTTTAGAAAATTCACAAAAATTAATTGATATTGTAATGTATAAATTAAACAGTAACTTTTATATTATGTAATTTTTATATATTATTAGAATAATAAGACCTCATCTTAATATAAAAACAGGGCTTTTAAATTTCATTGGACGGCCATGTCAAGGGACATACACAAGTCGATATATTTGTTTTTTTAAATGTGTTCTTCTAATTATATCTTAAACAGCTATTATAATTATCTCGGTAGGTGGATCAAGTTTTCATAAATAACATGATGCACTCAACTAAATCCAGAATTAGTTTGACATATATATGAGTGTATGAGAGAGATCTAGAATAGTAGCCAGGGATGACAATTCAAGCTCACTGATCACCCGATAAAATTGGTGAAGACGACATAGTATATGAAGTCATTGAAGTTGTGTTTAATGACATTTTATTATTTCTTTATTCGACTTTCGTTATTGTGGCGGCCTATTTGGATTACATGGCTCTAAAACATGGATTATTTTGTTTAAAGTTTTAACATGCGCGCATTAGGTAGGATTTAAAAAGTCTGGACTATTACACGCAAGCACTGCTTACAAAGTGAGTTTGGATGGATCCTATATTAAAATGTACTCTAGTATTTTAATTTATATTTATGAATGAGTATTGGTCTTCCACATCCTTCGTTGATCTCGGCTTGTTGCCACTGCCCTAATATAATATGGAATATGATCTGTTATTTATTTGTCTAGGTCACTAGGTGGATTGCAACTTATCTTTTTATTCAAATTTTGTTGGTTTTTCGCACAGGGGAAGAGAGGTCAACGACAAGGTTGAGCATTGAGATGATGTTGCTTGAATGCTCGGTTTTCAACTAGTCGTTCTTATTTGTGAAGTGACTCGATCAAAACAAACAAGGAAGAGAATTAAAGGGAAACAAATTCATCCATAGAAGATGATACACACCACTGAATTGAATGTGGAAAGTGCTAACCGAATTTGTTACAACAACCAGACCATCTATCACTATATATACAAGCTCGGTTCAATACAACTATTCATCTAAACCCGGTTCAACTATAACCGATTTAGTTTATTCACTACTCCACACCTCCCCTCAAGTTGAAGATGGTGGAGAATCCACAACTCCAAGAAAGATAAGTACTTGTGTTGATCTGCTCCAAGGGGCTTGGTGAACAAGTCAACAAGTTGTTGTTGCGAGTAGAAAAAAGAATTAAGTAGAAATAAAACCATCATCAACTTGTTCTCTAACATAGTGACAATCGATGTTGAGATGTATGGTTCTTTCATGAAAAGTCGGGTTAGTTGTTATGTGTTGGGAATCCTTGTTGTCACAATACATTGTGATAGGAAGAGCTGTGGAAATGGCAAGATCATCGAGCAAAGCATGAAGCCACACAACCTCACTTGCACATGCTAACATACTACGATATTTAGATTATGCTATGGACTTTGAGACTGTTTCCTGTTTCTTTGTGTTCATGAGACCAAACAATCACCAAGAAATGCACAATATCTACTCAGAGACCTTGTAATAAACTTACATGATGCCCAATCAACATCATTGTAAGATGGAAGAAGCAAAGTAAAAAAGTCCCCAATTCAATGTAGTCTTTATGTACATAACCACATGCATTGCAGCTTGAAGGCGAGGTTCCTTGGGTTGTTAATAAACTGACTTAGGTGTTGGATAACATATGACATGTCAGGACGTGTGATGTTTAAGTAGAGAAGTCTACCAACTAACCTCTTATAAATCTCTGGATCCTTCAACACAAGGCCTTTCTCTATATACAAGTTTAATCCTTTAGGCAAAGGAAAATCAAAGGCTTACATTATAAAATTTGCGTGTCTTTCAAAATGACAAGAATGTATTTTCTTTGATTCAAGATATTACCCATTATTATATCTAGCAACCTCAATGCCAAGAAAGAATTAGACTTCACCAATATCCTTGATTGTAAATCTTCAGTCAAGACCTGCCTTTGTATGGAGAATCATCTCAGCATCATTTCCTGTGAGTAGGAGATCATCTACATAGACTAGAGCTATGTGATGTGATTGAGGCTGACCCACATCAAGACCACAAGGAAAAGGCAAAAGGCAAGGCCAAATCCCCGCAAGAAGCCTCGACACTCGCAACTGCCACAGGGCATGAGAATCGGCTCGGCGAACTTCACCCAAACGCAGGCCCCACTGGACCATGTTAACCCCATGCCAAGGTGAACCATTTGAACCCAAGTGCGCCGGAGCAAGGATGGCCCGTGCCGACCAAACCCCTCACTCGTGCTGGCGCCCGAGAACTTGCGCGCGCAGAAGATGAGGCCCACGACGCGGACCTAGCCAAAAGGGTGATCACGAGAGCTTGAGCCAAGCAACTCATTAAGGACCTCAAGGGAGGCCTTTTAGCCCATGTGGCACCAAACCAAATGTTCAAAGTGTAACACCCCCAAATATAACCCCATTTGAAAGTGTTACTGCCGATGACCCCGGACGTAAACCCCGAAGTCACCCCAGGCTTTTCCGACGTCATAACTGACTTAAAACACAGTTACAATACTAAAATCATAACTTTTATTAAACCACATGGTCGCGGAATTACACGATTCCAAAAACGACCAAATAATCAGAAATACAACAGCGAAAGTCTTTAACAAAATACAAAATAGCATAGCGGAAAACTTGTAAACAAGCGACAAAACAACTTGTCGAAAACAAAACACCGTTCATCTTCATAGTCGTTCTAGCCTTCTCGGATCTTCAACACACCTGATGTGCCGAATCGAACGGATGACACCAGCCAACCATGCAAGGAATATAACGGTTGGTCAGTCTAATGAAAGACTATGCAAGGGTACAAAGCAGAGTGGTTCGAAGCAGTCGTATTAGGTTAGACTCATCGCCCCTCGAATAATAACCGAGTACGCTAGTCAACCATCATACTCCTACTAGAATAAATGAAGCAGCATGATCAAGAGAAGACTCTGGAGACCGAGTCTCACAGCAATCAATCCCAAAAGAAGACTCCAAATGAAATGAGCCTTAAAGGAAACAATGACAAATGTTGGGAAACTTAAACAAACACACACACACATCATCACAATATCGCATACGAGCGACTTACAACTAAGACGACTTTTTCCTAACTGTACTAGCGCCTAGCTGCACTACTCGCCAAACTTTTTAAATAAGTGCTTACTCATACGACACTTTATTATTATGGTCAAGGCATTTTAATTATGTGCATACTCATGGCACGTATCTTATTAAATGTCAACACACACACACACATCACGTTATAAGCTTTTATCATGATCAACTCGTCCCGAGACGAGAGATCTCTTGGGAGCATCTCCCGAGATTTGCTCCCCAGATATATGTGACACTAGCTAAGTGCACCACCTCTATACACGAGTATAGAGGCTAGTCATGACTCACCAATGGTATTAGGGTCTCAATGCCCTTTTCTCCATTTATTTATCAAGAAACGACTGGACCTCTTGGGCCCCAGTAAACGTTCCTATGAATACTCATGCTAACTAAACAGTTCAACACAGTCATATATCACATCAAAACAAAGCCATCAAGGCCAACATCATATATCTATCAATATATATATATATATCAAAATAGCGTTGCCACTAACAGTATATGCAACCTAATATAATCTTTCATATGATATTCACCTTTAAAATCCACAACAAAACCAATATGAACATAATAGCGATGTATCTAGCAATATACAACCTATTATAACAGCACTTCTTTTTATCAAATTATTTATCAAAGCTGTTCCCAACTTAAGCAGATGAATCATCCCAAATTAATTAACAACAAACAATTGATAATTAATGAAAGTATGGAATGATGAGCAAGAGCGAACCGCCACTTGCCTTAGATCCGACAACTTCGAATCAAGCTTAGCAACGTCTAGTTCCTGGATCTGAAACTAGAGCAAATCTTGGATATTAAATCCCTAAGAAATGGCCCATAACAAGACCCTAAGTTAGATTCAATACACTTATATATGAATCTAAAAGAATACGAAAAGAAATCAAAGGAAACGAGCCAAGCCCAAAGCCAAACCACAAAACACACAACTCGGACACACATACCGCGATCGCGGCAGGTCGCGGTTTTCGTGCTGTGACAGTGGCTAGCTCGCGAGACAACAATGGAGAATTTCTTACCCAAACCGATTTGTTTGCCTTCGATTTGTCTATGGTTCGATCTCCCAACACCTCAAAGCTTCCAACAACACCCAGGAGCACCTTCTCGACTCAAGAACCACTCGAAATCTCCCTCTCACGAAGCTCCAAAACTGCTCAACAATGGTGAGAAACAGAGGAGAAAGAAGAAGGAAGAAGAAGAGAAAGAGAGCTCCGGTTCTCACCCCTTTTATAGCCCAAATCCGAGCCTCCTCATGGGAAACAAGAAGGGGACAAGGCAAAAGAGCCACTTGCGAGCCCAAAAATATCTCCCCCAAGCCACTTGCGCGAGGAAGACGAAGCCAGCTCTGTTTTCAGCGAAACCGCGATCGCGGCCGGTCGCGGTGACTCGCGGCAGATCGCGTCATATCGCGGTGAGTCACGGTTAATGGCCGACTTCGTTAATTCTTATCCGAACTTGGTTTGGATTAAATTTCTTAACTCCGGGTTAAATATATTCGTACACTAACGACAAATTAACCCCGAAAACACTTCAACTGTATTATATAATGCTCGGAAAATTTTACAGAGCTCAGACCCCTTTTGAGAAGGTCCGAGACTCACTGAATTAAATCCGTCTAGCAAAACGGGCATAAGAAAAAAAAAATTCAAAATACCCTTAAAAATTACGGGGTGTTACACAAAGGCCTGGTGATGGCTCTAGTGCAAGGAGGTTCCCCGACGCCGGGTGTCGAGCCACAAATAGATCCTCGCAACTCTCCAGGCCAAGCTGGTCCAAAAGAGCTCAAATTCCTACCATAAGTCTCTCATGTCCAAATAAGCCAAGTGAGACTTGGAGTGCCGAGCAAAGTGCCCGATGACTTGGAGATGGCTCATGCCGTAGTGGAATTGCCGACGCCGATGCAGCTGCAAACGTGAACCAAGGCGATCATCCAAACGGCTCGTACCTTTGGGTCCATTTTCGGTGGTGACGTGAAATATGAGGTACACTACCAAATATCCAAAATTCAGATCATTCAGCGTTGTTTTGCTAGTGGATCACCAAGAGGCTTTCATTAAGTGATTTCATTAAAGCCTAGTAAACAATTGGTCTTTTAAAAGGTTTTTGCTTGGTGCCATTGTTTGGCAAATTGAATATTGATAAAAACTTCGTGAGCTTTGTCAGATTAAAGCTTCAAGAACCCTAGGTTTGACATCCTTTGTTTGGTGTGTGTATCCGATAGTCGAGACAGTGGTGTGTTTATCCACAATAAATACTATGTTTCTTCTGGTTATCTTTGTTGTGTTCATCTAGATATTTCCAGTTGCTTATCCCCTCAAAATCGCATTCCAAACTAACAACTTTTGCTCGATTTAAGTTGACGCCGACACCGAGGAGGGAACCGCGGGGCTTGGGTGGCAATTTCTCCTTGACACGACTGAGATCCTGTCCAAGGGCCATCACTATGGCCATGAAGCCATCAACTTGTCTAACAAACAATGAGTAATCATGAATTGATCTCACATATCCGAGCTGAAGCAAAAAATTAGTAAGCTTTTTGTTCCACTACATACTAGCTTGCTTTAGGCCGTATAAGGATCTTTGTAAATGGCATATCTGGCCAGGTTGTACTCTTGCATACCCTTGAGGAGGGAGCATGAATACTTATTCATCAAGATAGCCATGTAGAAAAGCATTATTCACATCTAGTTGGTGAATATGCCAGTGTCTAACAATCGCCAAAGCTATAAGAACCCTTACAATGGCTAGCTTAGCAACAAGAGAAAAAGTGAACTTGAAATCCTTGCCCATAATTTGAGTGTAGCCTTTGGAAACAAGCCTTGCCTTGTGCCTTTCCACACTGTGCTGAGGGGTAAAATTTCATGAATTTTAAGCACTCATGATTCTAATTTCATCATGGAAAACTGGTGCTAAAAAAACACAAAATTTTCATATTAAAAGTCTTGTGCCATACTAGGCCGATATAATCCTAGTTCATGTGAATGGACTTGTAAAATATGTGACGGTACAATTAATTTTAATTTATCCGATTTTATCTATTTTTTAAGATGATAATCTTTGGTATAAATTGGGTTTTTATTCCTTGGTCATCACGTCATTGTGCCATCGATTTGGCATTGCTTTTGCATCCGACGGTTTACAAAAAAAATCACTTGATGTTGAAATTAAACAGCTGTTTTGAAATGCCCAAATCAATTTTCATGTTTAATGACCACCATTAACAAAAAATTTACCATTCCTAATATCTTCTTTATCAACTTCAAATAGCAATTGAAGAGGGGGAGGGGGGGTTCAAAGGGGAGGATAATTTCTTTCTGCCCTCATATATACATACTGCAAAAAAAAAAGGGGAGGGGGGTTCTTCGGTTCTTCTTCTTCAAAAAGAAGCTCACCAAATCACATATATATAAAAAGGCAAGTACTGTTGTGAGATAGTTAGCCGTGAGAAAAATAGAGGAAGCATCAAAGTGTTATACTATGAACACGTTTAACATCAACTTTGGTATATCCCTTTCCTTTGTCCAATTTTCTCATAGTTAACAAAATTATGTATTTGTCTTAGATCGAGCAAGATGACAAAGATCTCCAATTGGCTTAAAACATATCGCTTCGCCGCTACATCGAAGACCCGTAGTTGGTTTAAAACACATCGTCTTGCCACCACATCGAAGACCCGTAGGCGGTTTGAAACACGTTGTTTCGCCGCTACATCGAATACCCATAGTTGGTTTGAACCACATCGTTTCACCGCTACACCAAACTCTTAGTTGGGAGGATTCAAACGGATTCAAACACTACATAAAATATTATAGTTGTGCGGATTCAAACAGATCCAAACACTACATCAAATCTTGTAGTTGTGAGGATTCGCATGGATCCCAACACTATATCGAAACGGGCTCGTTTCACTAATATACCCAACCATACGGTTGGATTCAAATTGTGTGCCATGTGCGTTGTTCTTGCTTGACATGGAGTCTGGTTTGCTGCATGGCCATGATCAACGCGTGCAACTTAAATCTAAAACATACAGTCGCAAATTGCAAATCCAAAACTACATCAACTCAAAACCTAAACCTTCTCAAACAAACATAAAATAGTGGAAATGTTAGACAACCCTTCCTAAAAGGTGGGGTTGATCTTATTCACAACATATAAATGATAGTTGGATCTTGTCTAGGCAACCCTTCTTAGAAGGTGGGTTTAGGCTCGTTACTCTAATGTACAAAAAATAAAACACTCTGAACTACGTAAGGCTTGATCCTTCTTAAGAAGGTACGTAGACAATCCGCCATAATTCGGGTCCAACCCAAATAATATAGTAACCTAATCTCCAATGTTTCTATATTATTGAATTGTAAGGATATACAAATAAGGGTCAAACTTAAAAAAACTCAAATAAGATGTGTTTGAGCATGGTTGTTTTCTTCTAACAATGTTTGCCTAACACATTGCCATCATGGCTATACTTCACCTTGAAGGCCGACTTTGAGCCAACTGCCTTTTTACATGGGGGAGAGTTATTAGAGTTCATGTTTCATTAATCTCAAGAGCATCAATCTCCTTAGCCATAGCCTCTTCCCAACAAGGAACTCCTTGAGCTTGCTTGTAAGTAGGCGTTATGGGACTACGCGGACGTTATATAAGGAGACTATATAATGCTTGGAGAAATCAACCAAAGTTTTGACAGTAAAAGATTACGACATAGATTCCGAAGAAATTGGCACAACTGGGTATACATAAACTCGAAGCCTAACAGACTTAAGCTTCATTCTTCTTGATCTTCCGGGGCTAGATTGTATAGTGAGAGGGGCCTTAGGAATTGGATCACTTATGCTGATGTCCATGTCTCGCATTGATAATTGAGGATGGTGAACAAAATCAGTAGATTAGATGGGACTGTGGGAGTGTTCGTATGTGCTAGTTGGCTGTATAACAATCAAAATATCAACAATATCATCATGAGCTAGATTCACAAGTAGCAACATAGAAGGTGCTTCAAAGACTTGAGTAGTTTTATCCTTGTAAGGAAAGCAATCTTCCTCAAAACAAACATCCCTTGAGACAAAAAAATATGAGTTTCCAAATCAAAAAGTATGTATTCTTTCTTTTCCAAAGGGTAACCCAAAAAAATGCACTTCTTTGATTGAAGGCCAAACTTGTCTTTTCTAGGTTGAGCAACTTTCTCATAGCACAAACAACATAAAAATCTTAATTCATCATAATCATGTGACTCCTTAAACAACATCTCAAATGCAATTTATCACTTCAAAACATAATTGGGAAGCATGTAAAAAATATGTACTATAGTCAAAATACACTCTCCCCAAAACCTTATAAGAATATTGGCAAGAATTCTTAGGGACCATTTCGTATTGATATTTGATATCAAGTATGGTATGGGATATCAGTCATACCCATATTTGTGTTAGGTATATTCTGATATCGATATCAAACTGATATATGTTATTTGGTATCTATGGATATCGATATTAGTGATATTAAAGGGCTATTAAAGTGATATCAGATTATTATTTTGATATCTCCCATAAAATTGGTATATCAAATTATCTCTCATATTCATACCCATATCTGATACCTTGATATCACCTTTATCCATATCCTGATATCCAAACCGATACCGATACATGATATCTCATATCTTTGGTATCGATGCCAAACAAACCCTTAATGCCTTGGCAGTCTCAATGACGTGTCTATGCTTCCTTTCCATTATGCCATTTTATTGATGATGGGTCTATACTTCCTTTCCACTCTGCCATTTTGTTGTGGATTTTCGGCTACACTTGATTCATGTATGATGCTTAGGAGGAAAACAATGATTGGCATTTAGGTTGCACGAACTTTGCCCCATTATCACTCCTAATTCTGTTAACACATACCCCAAATAATGTCTTTATATAAGCTAAGAAACCAGGAAGCACAATACCAGCTTGATGCTTATGTTTAAGCAAATAAATCCATGTGAAATGAGTATTGTCATCTGGAATGTTAAGAAAATATTAAGAGCCATTAGTTGATAGAGTTCTAAATAGCCCCAAATGTCAAAATGTACAAGATCAAAAGGAGCTATAACCAAAGATTCACTCCTGCTAAAACTGTATTTCCATTGTTTGGCCAGTACACAACTTTCACAAAAGAAATAAGGATACACTACAGATTAGGACCATTCTAGCTGCTTTAATTTTTCATGTGAACAATGGCCTACACATGAATGAACAATTGCATTATAGTCCACTATTGCTGGTGTACTGCAAATATGATGTAAACTCCTAGCAACATCTTTATTTTTTAGTTGGAAAGGATTTGATGGATATCTTAGTAGGTATAAAATGCATTCCTTTCTCCAATTACAACAATCCTTCCAGTGATTGGGTCTTGAACTGCACATTGATTAGGCTCAAACACTGCTAGCAACCCATTCTCATCAAGAAGCTTTGTCACGTAAAGCAAAATTTTCTTAAAGCCCATGATCAACAATACATTCTCAACAACCAAGTTCTATCCACCCTAACGGTTCCTACTATATCAACCACCATAACACTATCATTTGACCGAGATACTCTAATAAGATGCTTAAGGACTCTCTTAAAAATAAATAATTGTGAGTCATAAACCATATGATTTTTTGCTCCTCTATCAACTATCCAAGAGACACATTGTGTCACAGATAATGCACAAGAATCATAGGGTTGAGACTAATAGGGCAAAAACCTACCCACAAGCGTATGAGATCAGTTGTAGCTTTTCAAGTATCGTTCCCACGAGGACTATGTATTATCTTTTGTAAACTTAAACTAGTAAGCTAAGTCATAAAAGGGGAAATTCATTTGATTAATAACTAAGAAAGCAAGAAAATAGGAAACAAGTATTGCAGAAATGATTGTAAACAATTGAGAAGAAGATCCTAGGACCAGGGATCCCCACAACAATGTCCTAGTAAACTTACAGATATCTGCTTGAAATTAGTCTGAACGTGCCTTAAGGTAAGCCATCTAAAGTCTCTACTAACTCCTTTCAGACGATAATAGATGTGCCTAAATTATGACTAACAATCGCTATCGCGCAGGGCTAATCAAATCTAGACCCTTTGGGCACTTAAAATCTAGGATCAAACTGGGTTAGCATTCGTTGTCGCACTCCGCTAAGTCCAGGCAAACCTAGGATTTCTATGATAGCTTAGGATTCCACAAGAGTAGTTAGGTTGTTGTCGCACAAATAACACTCAGGTTCAATACCTAGTAATCCGATAAAGTAATATCCTTTCAGACTCATACCATATATGAGTTATCTATTAAGGTTATCTCCTATCAGACTCAAACCTAATAGAAACCTAATCAACTTTCATTAATTGCATTAAGAACTCTAGGATTGAATCAAACAAGATTCCAGATTTCAATTCAGGCAAATATCATGCATAAGTCTACCAATCCATTGTTGGGATCACCCCAACCCTAGAATTATGAGATTAGCCAGACATTGTTGGAACCTTGGCATTCCCTCTGGTTTTGATGATGATAAACACCATTAGGTTTTATGGTTTTTGTTGTTTCTATTAGTTTAAGGTTTTATGAAAGAATTAGGGAACAATGAAAATCATGTGAAGAAGAGAAAGCATAGGAGTGCAACGGAACATTGTGAAAATAAGGAATGGTTACGGGGAAGCAAATTGGAAATATGAAAAGTGCGTAGATTTCATAGAAGGAAACTTTTATACATGGAAACAGCATATGAGGAACAATGCGTGGAAGCAAGAGTTGACAGCTGTTACCAGGTGAAGATCGCTACACAAGAAAACGAGATTTGAAGATTTAGTTGGAGAAAGAAGTGATAGATAGTGAGTCTTAGGAAAGTTTTTATAAGGAAACTGTGAGATTACAATCTGAATTGTTTATTTGGAAAGAAAATCTTACACGGTTACCTTGTATGACGATTGATAGATTATTTAGGTATTTGGTAAGAGGATCTTGTCCACCACTATAAATATATGAGTTTGCCTTAGGGAAAGGTATCTCAGCTGTAACCATCGAAGCAGACCAAGGAGCTATTATAAGTAGAGATCAAAGATTTAAAGGCAAGGTACGAACTGGTGTTGTGAGTACTTGCTTAGAGTCTTGTTGTGTTCTTGTGTCATTGTGAGTTGATTGCACTCAAAGTCTAGAAACATAGGATCTGTGTGAGAATGGATGGAGAGAAGACTTGTGAGATTGTACAACTTATTAATAATACAAGTATACAAGGTTTGAAATCCTCCTAGGGTAACACCTAGAGGTAGAGGTTTTTATCTTTTCAACTAGTTAGTTGATAGAGTTTCCTCTATAAGGAACTGTCTTGATTGTTACTCTTGAATCTATATTATTTTCGCTGCCTAGGGAACAGTCACATCATTCCTTGTCTAATACACTATGATTCAACAATTTGTATTAGAGTAGATTCACTCTAGATTATGTGTTTTCTTTTCAAATTCACAGATAACAATGTCGTCAACTCATGAAGTCAGAATTGGGAACAACAAACCACTGTTCCTATCCATCGGTGGAAAGTTTCAATACTAGAAGGATCTCTTCACCGCCTGGATGAAGAGTAATGACTATCAATGCTGGAGAGTTATTGAAGTTGGTGATGAGAAAGTTCCTGAAGCAGTGCTCAAGGGAACAACGCCTTGGAGTCAAGATGATTTCAAAATCATGGAGAAAAACTCAAAGGTACAAATGTTCATCAATAATGCCATCAGTTCTGAAGATGCATCTAAGTTGCAGGCCTATGCAACTGCTAAAGACATGTGGGCCGCTTTGGAGCAGATGTACATGGGAAGTTCCGATCTTCGAGAGATCGGTCGCTTTCAAGCCAAGAAAGACTTCTACAACTTCTCCATGATCGACGGTGAGATTGTTTCCTCATATCAATCTAGGTTTGAGGAAATTACTTCTTGACTTACTGCTCATGAAATCAAAGATGAATAAATTCTTCCCAAGGAGAAAGTCCTCATCATCATCGATGGACTTCCTCCAAGGCACAAGATGACTAAAGTTATTCTCAAGGAGAATCTCAATACCCTTTCTCTCTTTCACATTTCATGAGGTGTTTGGAACAATCAAAAAGTATGATGAAGAAGACAAATTCGTTAAACCTAAAGGCATAGCCTTGATGGTTGAGAAAGTTGTTGAGATGATAGAAAGAAACAAAGATGATAACTTGGATGGTGTAGATCCTGAAACTGCCCTTCTCACCAAGGCCATGCGATCTCTCTATCGCAAGGGTAGATCATTCAGGAATGATGGGAATAATGGTGAGAAACGTGATATCAAGGATGTTACATGCTACAACTGTAAGGACAAGGGTCGCTATGCTAACAAGTGTCCCAAGGGGAACAACTCAGACAATACTAATGGTGACAATACTGGGAACGATAAGAAGAAAGCTTTCGTTGTTGTCTGGGGTGATGATTGTGCCAACTCTGATGATGACGAGCCAGAGGCATGGGGTAACAACAAGATGCATTCCATGACCCTACAGTCATCCAGCGAAGAACAAAAGCCACCGTTCCTCGTCCAAGAACAACACAAGCAATGGAAATATCAATTTACATCCTGGATAAAGGACGTCGATGAAGACAGTTGGAAGATCATCCAAGGTGGAGATATCAAGATTGATGATGATAAGCCAAAGGCACAGGAAAACCACAAAATGTGTGCAATGATTCTGAGGTCATCAAGTGAGGAACAAGAGGTAGATCCTGAAAACAAGGATGAAGTGAAGGGGATCAACAAGTGGTTCATTGATAGCGCATGCTCATGCCATATGACGGGAAGTAGAGATCACCTCACCTCACTTCAACGACACTCTAAGGGAACCGTTTCCCTTGTAGACAAACGATGCAGAGAGATAGTAAGAACAAGAGAAACTGCTATGAATTCAAACATCAAGATAAAAGAGGTCAGTTTGGTTCATCAACTTGGTTTTAATTTATTAAGTGTAGCTCAATTGTGTGATCAAGGAGACAATGAGACTGTCTTCACGTCTCAAGATTGCTACGTAAGGAATATAAAAACCAAGGAAATTGTGTTGAAGGGTGTCTGATTCAATGATGTGTACATTGTTGACACAACCTTCAAGCCTACAAGGGAACTGTTCTTTGCATCTCTAGCTGAAGAGACGGAACTATGGCACAGAAGGCTTGGACACGCTAATCTTCAACTCATCCACAAACTCCACAAGAAGGAACTTGTTCGTGGCCTTCCAAATGTCAAACTTGAGACCCATGGAGTTTGCAAAGCCTGTGTGAGAGGGAAACAAACACGTTCCTCTTTCAAGAGCAAGCCTGATGTTACTACTTCTCGCCCTGGAACTGATCCATATGGATCTCTATGGTCCCATGAGGATAAGAAGTCATGCATGGAACATATATGTATTTGTAATTATTGATGATTATTCTAGATTTACATGGATAATTTTCTCTCTTCTAAAGAACATGTATTCGAGACATTTGAGTCTTTCATGAAGAATGTGGAGACAAATCTGGGTCAAAAGCTAAGCGCCATTCGATCCGACCATGGAACGGAGTTTGAGAATACAATGTTCCTTGATTTCTGTAGGGAACATGGTATTTCTCATAACTTTTCGGCTCCTAGGACACCACAATAGAATGGAGTGGTTGAACGGAAGAACAGAACATTGAAGGAATGGCTAGAACATTGCTCATCGCTAGCAATCTCCCTCGAATCTTCTAGGCTGAAGCAATCAACACGTCCTGCTATATCCTCACTCACGCTATGCTTAGACCCTTACTCAATAAAATTGCTTATGAACTAATTAGGGATTGCAAGCCCAATATTTCCCACTTGTGTGCTTTTGGTTGCAGGTGTTTCATTCACAACAATGGGAAGACAACTTAGGGAAGTTTGATGCACGAAGTGATGAAGGGATCTTTCTGGGATATGCTAAAACAAGCAAGGCCTACAGAGTCTACAACAAGAGAACCCATAAAATCGAAGAAAGCATCCATGTCGTCTTCGATGAACACTCAAAGGCTGTGAGTGATGGTTCCAACACATTGTTCCCTGATAATGATCTTCCACGAATGCAACGCGAAGACTCAGATGATGATGGTGATGATAGCAATCACCGTGGTAATCCATGTACAGGGAACAGTGCCCCCAATGCTGGTGGGAACACTACTGGTTCTCTAGGATTTACCACAAATAGTGGATCTACTAATACCACTACTACACCAGCACCTGATGTTCTCACTACATCCACTCAAGCGGTAGATGCTAATGTAACCATTGTTCCCAACATAACTACTAGTGGTGATACTTTGGATCCACACCTCGTGCAAGATGGCCAAGTGAGTGATCTTGTGGTAACAGTTATTGAGGAAGAAACTATAGATGATGTTGTAGGAACAGTCATTGAAGAAACCGCTTTGGAAGTTGCTGATGTTTCTCTACCTTCATCTTCAACTACGACGACTGATGCCACCCTTCCTCTTATTCCTTCACTTCATGTATCCAAAAGTTCCAGGATTCAAAAGAGCCATCCAGTCAATGCACTTCTCACATCTTACGATCACAGAGGTACACGCTCTCAACTCTATAACTTTTGTGCCTTCTATGCATTTATATTCTTTGTAGAGCCAAAAAAGGAAGCACTAAAGGAACCAGATTGGATCGTTGCCATGCAAGAATAGCTGCACCAATATGAGAGGAACAAGGTATGGAGACTGGTTCCTTTGCCCAAGAACAAGCATGCTATTGGTACTTGCTGGGTATTCAGGAACAAGCTCGATGTCTCTGGAACTGTGACAAGGAACAAGGCAAGACTGGTTGTTCAAGGATACAACCAACAAGAAGGAATAGACTATGATGAGACATATGCTCCAGTAGCTCGCATCGAAGCCATTTGACTTCTCATCGCCTACGCTGCCTTCAAAGGTTTCACATTATACCAAATGGATGTCAAAACAGCCTTTCTCAATGGCTACCTCCAAGAAGAAGTTTATGTGAAACAACCCCTTGGCTTTGAAGATGTAGATCGTCTTGACCATGTGTATGCACTGGACAAGGCACTGTATGGCCTTAAGCAAGCACCTCGTGCTTGGTATAACAGGCTGACACAGTTCCTCCTCTCCAATGGATATAGACGTGGTGCGATCGATAAGACATTGTTTCTCTTGGAACACAAAGGTGAGATTCTCATAGTTCAAGTCTATGTTGATGATATTATTTTTGTTTCCACTAACCCTGCACTTGTAGAAAAGTTCAAAAATCTCATGAGCAGTGAGTTTGAGATGAGTATGATAGGGGAATTGTCCTTTTTCCTTGGATTACAAGTCTCTCAATCTTCTGAGGGAACAAGAGTGCATCAACAAAAATACATCAAGGAACTGTTGAAGAAGTCTCTAAACCTATTGATACCCCTATTTCTCCTAACACTCGCCTTGATGCAAACTTGAATGGAAAAGATGTGGATGCTACAATGTATAGAGGAATGATTGGCTCATTACTCTATCTAACGGCAAGTTGGACAGAAATAATATTTAGTGTGTGTTTTTGTGCTAGATTTCAGGAAAATCCTAAGGAGTCACACTTAACTGAAGTCGAACGGATTCTGTGGTACCTGAAAAGGAACGATCATCTCTGTCATGGTATCCAAGGAACAGTGGGTTTTAACTTGTGGGCTTCACTGACGCTGATTTTGTGGGTCACCTGGTGGATCGCAAAAGCACTTCGGGGACGGCACAGTTCCTAGGCCCATGCCTTATCTCTTGGGGATCAAAGAAGCAAAAATTTGTTGCTCTTTCCACCACTAAAGCTGAGTACATAGTTGTTGCATCATGTTATGCCCAGGTATTGTGGCTCAAACAACAATTGGAGGATTTTGGTATGTCTCTTGGCATTGTTCCCATTATGTGTGATAATACCAGTGCTATTAACATTTTCAAAAATCATGTTCATCACTCACGTACTAAGCATATCGATATTCGTCATCATTTTCTACGTGATAATTTTGAGAATTTTTTTTATTAGAATAGATCATTGCAGAACAGAAGATCAAGTTGTAGATATCTTCACCAAAGCACTGGATAGCAAACCCTTTGAGCATTTGAGAATGCTTCTTGGGATGATCTCTCTGAATTGAGGAACTCTCCATCCACTATTCCCTCCATGATTGGCTAGATCGATCAAATTAATTAGGGAACATCTTTTATGCAGCATGTTATTTGCAAAATGTTTGTTTGTTCATTCTTGTCATGTGCTTTGTGTTACATAATATCATAATCTCTTGCAACTTCTATTTTTGATCTTATGTGCTTCAACTTTACATGATAACATCTTCTTTCAAGCCCAAAGCGACTGATTTGATTATCTGCACCCTCACTATAAGCCAAAAGGATAATCGGTTGCACTGTCGTCCTAAGCCATGATCCAGGTAAACGTTCCCTATGAACTCTTCTTTGTTTACCAACTCTTACTGGTTATAATTATCTGGATCTTCTTTGTTTCCTACCCTACTTTTCTGTTTGGATATATCTTTGCTATTTTGTGTGAACCCAATTAAATATCCAAACTAGTCTTTTCATCCACTCAAGTGTCTCGGGGTCATCTGGATGGAACTTGGCCTCAGAGGGAACAGAGACATGAACATCAGTGTTGGGAACAGTCTGAGGAACATTGAGATTTGCATGTTACCGTTGCTTCACTGAGAAGGAGAAATTGAATGTTGATTTGATGGCTCTGTAGAGAGGAACGGCCAATTTTACGGGAAAAGAGAGAAAAGAGCCGTTACCAGAGGAGAGAGAATGGATTGAGTTGACGGATTGGATGATCTTTTCGGCGAGATTTTTTAGTAAGAATATCTTTTATTTTCCATATTTTCCCTTTACCAATTATCTTCCCTTCCTATATATACTTATCCTTTCCTTAACCCAAACCACCTCTGATGTCTTACTCTTTATCCTCCCCCACTCTAACATACTTCACCGTCTTCATTTGCTCTCTGCCGCCTCAAACCCTACACATCTTCATCTCTCCCTTTCTCAAACACAACCAAATGGCCAACACAAGCTCAACCTTTGTCCCTTCCATTGACGTCTCCGCCCTTAACGATGAGCAGTTGGCCGCTCTCCAACAAACCATTGAGGCACAGAAGACTGCCCGCACTCCATCCAAGTCGACCACCTCCATCGCCGTTGTGGCAGAGATTGCCAAAGAAATCACCTCCTCAATCTCCGAATTACAGGAGGACCAGCCTCAGGAGGAATAACCTCAGGGAACGGCGATGTCACCTATAAAAGAAAAATCTTCGGTGTCGTCCCGAGACCTGGTGGTTGCCGCTGATCAGGAAGTCACCTCTCCTCCCAAGGACAAAGAAGACTATGAGGATGAGGCTATGGCTAAGGTGGAAAAGGAGTTGGGAACTCGCCCACTCGAAGATGTCCCCCCAAGCAAGAAGCGCAAACACACAATTGGCTTCGATGACATAGAAGAGGATTCGGACGTCCAATGCACTAGGGAACAGCGCGCTGCTACTGAGTTCTCCACCCCTACCAAGTCAGATGCCGGCAAGACAACTCCTGGCACCCTGAAGCAGAGACAGCGATCGGCAAAGAAAGTCGAGCCGAAGAAGAAGACGAAGATTGAGGAACAGTCTGTTGTTCCCGCCTCTACTGACGGGAAGAAGATCCTCCCACAGTTGCTGATCCCAGAGAACTTCCTCTCTGAGAATGGTTTCGAGGAAGTTTCAGAGAGACTCAAATTTCAAGGCTGGGAATATCTCTTCTCCAACCGTGTCTTGGTTAACCCCGATCAGGTTCGTGAGTTTTACAATTCCTTCCGTCTCAATTCCTCTTTGACTATGTTGGGAACATCGTCTGTGTCTAGGGAAGATCAGTCTTTCATTGTTTCCAAGCTTGCACGTCTACTGGGTGTTATTGCTGCAGGCTTCTACGACATTTCGAGTGACAAGGTCATTGATGCTCAGAAAAAGGCCAAGGAGGCCAGTGTTCAAAGGCTCTTCAAGGCTAAATCCGGAGCCACTCATGTGTCCACTCTTACTCTGCCTCAACGAATAGCGCGTCAAATCATCATAAAGGTTGTCGTTCCTAGGCAAGAGAAGAGGAATGTGATCACCAATACCGATTTGTTGCTGTTGGACAGGTTTTGGAACAAAGCGAATGAAAAGGTTTACAGAATGAAAAGGTGAGGTTCCCATGGTCACTGAGTTAGACATGGTGAACATCAAAAAGATGAAGTATCAAGGTGATGATAAGGGAACTCTGCCCGCATCCGAGATCATCAAGCGAGAAGTTGGTGAGGGAACATCGATGAGCAGCTCTGTGCAAGGCTAGATGTTGGCTGAGCTGCGTAAGATCAAGAATATTTTGTCGTTGCTTCTTGAGCACTTTCTCAACAAGGACAAGGACCAGAAGGAGGATTCTGAGTCTTGAGTGGACCCCTTATTTATCCTAGCCCGTTATTTCCTCTTCTAATGACTTTACTATGTTATTTTGTTAGGTTGTTTGCTCTTTGATCTTTTCGTGTTGTTTGTCAAGTTGCTTTTGATGTTTTGTAATCAATTCCCTACTAGTTTAATGAACTTATATTTTGCTAGTAATTTGTTGTCTTGGCTCTTATTGTTCCACTGGTTACTTTTGATCTTTTGAAGATGCCAAAAGGGAGAAGTGTGGAAAATTGTGCGATGAACTCAGTAAAGAGAGGTAACAATCTTATTGTTTCTAATTCTTAATGAACTTTTTAACGATGCTAGTGCTGAGGGGGAACGATGATGCAACTTGAAGGTATGAACTGCAATTATTCTTTTGATATAAAATTTTGCTTAACACTTGATCTTAGATGCATGATAATTTATATTGACTTGTTTATTCCTCTATGTTTTGATCGAACAATTTTTGAATGAGTTTGTCATCACAAAAAGGGGGAAATTGTTTGAACCTTGACGTTCCCTCTGGTTTTGATGATGATAAACACCATTAGGTTTTATGGTTTTTGTTGTTCCTATGACTTTCAGGTTTTATGAAAGAATTAGGGAACAATGGAAATCATGTGAAGAAGAAAAGGCAGAGGAGTGCAACGGAACGTTGTGAAAACAAGGAATGGTTATGCGGAAGCAAATTGGAAATATGAAAAGAGCGTAGATTCAAAGAAGGAAACTTTTATACATGGAAACAACATATGAGGAACAATGCGTGGAATCAGGAGTTGCCAGTTGTTACCAGGTGAAGATCGCTACACAAGGAAACAAGATTTGAAGATTTAGTTGGAGAAAGAAGTGATAGATATCGAGTCTTAGGAAAGTTTTATAAGGAAACTATGAGATTACAAGCTGAATTGTTTATTTGGAAAGAAAATCTTACATGGTTACCTTGTATGACGATTGATAGATTATTTAGGTATTTGGTAAGAGGATCTTGTCCACCACTATAAATAGATGAGTTTGCCTTAGGAAAAGGTATCTCAGCTACAACCATCGAAGCATACCAAGGAGCTACTACAAGTAGAGTTTGAAGATTCAAAGGCAAGGTATAAACTGGTGTTGTGAGTACTTGCTTAGAGTCTTGTTGTGTTCTTGTGTCATTGTGAGTTGATTGCACTCAAAGTCTAGAAACCTAGGATCTGTGTGAGAATAGGTGGAGAGAAGACTTGTGAGATTGTACAACTTATTAATAATACAAGTATACAAGGTTTGAAATCCTCCTAGGGTAACACCTAGAGGTAGAGGTTTTTCTCTTTTCAACTAGTTGGTTAATAGAGTTTCTTCTATAAGGATTTGTCTTGATTGTTACTCTTGAATCTATATTATTTCCGCTACCCAGGGAACAGTGACATCGTTTCCTATCTAACACACTACGATTCAACAGACATGCTTTGAGACACAATCAAAAACATCATATGAACAAAAGAAATCATTCAACTAAATTAGAAAAAGAGAAATACTTGATCCAATCCAGAGAAACAATCTCCAATCTTCACAAATCTTCAACGGAACTCCAAAAAACACCTAGGGCTAGAGAGAATGGCAAAAAGAGGCAGAAGAGAGTTGCCAAAAAACCCAAGAAAAAGTATTTATACCGTCCTAAAATAAAAGGGGTCGAAAAAATAACAATTCGGGTCCGCGGGGCCATGGCACAATTTGTGACAAAATCGCACGGTTTGTCACAAACCGTGCCACTTTGCAGAGGTGGCTTTCTGTGCGAATTCTGCTCCGTACGGTCAGCTACATGATGGAACGGTTTGTAACAAACTGTGCCACACTGCAAAATGGCTTTATTCATCTTTGTTCGCCTCCGAATTCACTCGTGCACATCTCCTATGACGTCTATGCCTCGTAATGCATCCCAAAAGTCCACCAATGTACTTGAAATCACGCAAAAACTCGTATAGACGTCTAAATTAAAGAAAATGATACAAGTAGCTAAAAATGCAATATAATAAACGTGAAAATGCCTAAATTATAGCTAAATGCATGTCCTAAATATGTATAAAATGGATGTCATCAGAGACATGTTACATGCAAAGTTTGTTCATCTAGAAGCTATAATTACTTCATTTCCTTTATACATCTTGCACACATCTTTGCACATTGCACTAAATAGAGCTTAATAAACTTTTTGATCATTTCTTGGAGAGTCAAGAGGATTGTCTTGATCATCACCAACTTCAACGTTTTCCAAATCTAGAAACCATTCTCTGGATTGCCATGGAGTTGATAACATATGTCTCGAACATGACCCCTTATGTGACAATAGTCACATTTCTTCTCATTATGACCTCTCCAAGAGTCGCTTCAATGCAAATATCTTTGATCAGATTGTCTATCATCAAAATATCTTTGATCAGGTTGGTTGTTATTTGAATATCTTTGATCAAAACGCCTTTATTGTTGTCGATTAACAACCAATGATGTGTTATCCATGTCAATTCGCATTGATCATGTCACCAACTTCTGTCGTTCAACTTGTTGAACTAACTAGAACGCTCAATTCACATTAGGCATAACATCCATCATCAAAATACTGCTTCGTAATGAGTCGAATTTATCAATCCCATCAAGAATTGGATTACCTTGTCTTTAGATTCACGCTTAGAGTTTTCTTGATAAGCACATAGCTGCACTTTGTTAGACTCCAACTTTCACACTCTAGGAGACTATCCAAAATTTGGATTTCATTCCAAACTGTCTTCAATCGACAACAATACTCAACAACAGTTGAACTTACTTGTTCAAGCAAAGTGACTTCGCTTAAGCTAAACAAGAGTATTGGACCATTAACTTGACCAAATCTCTCAATTACTTCATCTCAAAAGTGCTTCGCGGAATCGACATACATGAATGTGTTTGAAATTGTCTTCTTCAATGAGTTGATGATCCAACATCGGATCATGTAATCCGTTTGTAGCCACCGTCCGTAGTCGATTGAATCTGCTTCTGGCTTCTTGCAAGAACTTGTGATAAACCCTAGCTTGAATTTGGTGACCAACGCCATCTTGACATTGCGACTCTAGTTCATGTAATTCAATCCATCGAGATGAGAAGAAATGAAATGCGCCTATGGTTGATATGAATTCCACAATGTCAAAGGATCGTGCCTTGTCGTCGATCCGTCACCTGCCATTGTTGCACATTCAATCGCCATCTTCATCGATCACAATAATCGTTTATCTTTTTCAAGACTAGATAGAAATTTCTCAGAAGCAAAAAGAAAACTGAGTCAAATGATGTGATACCATGTGAAGTGACTTAGAATAAACAAGGAGGAGAATTGAAGGAAACAAATTCATTCATAGAAGATGAACCACATAACTGAATTGAATGTGGAAAATGTTAACTGAATATGTTACAACAACCAGAGCATCTATTACCATATATACAAGCTTCGTTCAATACAACAACTAACCTAGGCATGACCACATCGAATATGTTACAACCAGAGAATCTATCACTAAAATGTTAACCGACAGTTATGAGGCTCGTTTTCTTCTTGATTGAATAACTTTGTTGAGATGGCTGCTTCAGGATCTTCTTGCTCTAATGCAGTTAACTCTGAAACCATTCGTGCTCATATGCTAAAGAATTTGGAGCCTAGACATGACCAGACCGCCTCGACTACTGGTGCTCTATCTAGTGTTGCTGATGACGAGAATCATGATTTCTCTGCTGCTAAAAAATGCAAACTGATTTAGGCAATATGGTTGTGGATTTAATTACATCTCAAACTACTAAAAAGCGACTGCAGTTGAAACGCAAAGGAAATCCCAAGACAAGTTATTCTAAGGGTAATGTGCAGGGTGTTATGAAACTCAAAGTTGTTGGTTCGGTAATCTCCGCGAAAAAAGATTCTCAAGTAGTGAGCATGGATTCTGACCATGCTCGTGAAGGGCAATGAAACTATTCAGCTGGGATTGTCGGGGCTTGGCCGCTTGGGCAAACGCTAGACAGTGAACACTCTCTCTAGTTGGGCTTGGAGAGATGGCCCTTCCATCGCCTTTTTTTATGGAAACCATGATCTCGAAGGGGGTCAAGAAAGAGTTATGAGTCAATGTGGTTTCAATTTCAGTTTATGTCTGGACAGTGTTGGTCGCTTGGGTGGTTTGGGCTTGTGGTGGCGAGAGACATGTTTCTATACTATCATATTCTAGTCATCACATCAAAGCTCTAGTTCATGACTCAGATAAAGGTAACTGGTTATTTATTGGAATCAATGGGTACCCGAAACGTGAGAATAAATGGCGTACATAGGATCTTATGTGACAAATTGGTGCTAATTGTGACAAGCATGTGTTCTTTATGGGAGACTTAACCAGATTGTATGCACTGATGAAAGATTCGGGAGACCGGTTGTGCGTGACCAGGACCTGAAACTCTTACAAGATACGATTGATCATTTGAGCCTTTGTGATATGGGTTGTTCTGAGGGCAGGTTCACGTGGGAACGGTACTACGTCAAAGATTAGATCGTGCTTTGTGTATAAATGATTGGCATGGTCTCTTTCCTAGAGGTATTGTCTCTTGTTATCCCCGAGTTCACTTTGATCATGCAGTTTTGTGTTTAAAACTCGAGGGCAAGTCACATCAGACGACGGGCAAGTCAAAACTTTTCTGGTTTGAGACTCTATGGCTGTTACATGATCGATGTGGGTCAATTGTCGAGGATGTGTAGAAAAATACAGCTACTTATCCCCATCAGAAACTCCAAATATGTCCTACTCAATTATCTTTCTAGGCATCTGTGGAATTCAAAGGTCGACAGAAACACATTTCTGAACTTGAAAAGAACCTTGCAAACTTACAAGAATAACCTCCTGATCGTCAGGTTCTACGACAATGTGTTGATGTCTCATCAAAGTTGGAAAAGCTGAAAGTGGAAAAAGAACCATATTGGTATCTTCGTCCCCGGTCCATTGAACTTTGCGATGGGGATAAGAACATACCTTACTTCCATCATAAGGCATCTCAACATATAGGTACAAACAAGATCAAGGGGCTTTTTGATGCAGATGGTGTATGGAAGGACACTGATCGAGGCATTGAAGAGGAAGTTGTATCTTTTTACACAACTTTTTTGGACTAAATTCGTCAGCAATTTGGATTCAACTCTTGAGGGGATGGAACAGAAAGTTACAACAACAATGAATTGTGATCTTGATCTCACTACAGTTGATGAAGTAAGATTCACTCTCTTTCATAACATCTGACGAACTCCCCAAGAGTTGATAGTATGCACACCATATTCTTCCAAAAATTATAAGACGTGGTGGTGGCGGATGTGGTCGCATTTGTGCAGTGATGGTGGTGTGGGGAGACAAATTTGAGCAAGGTAAATCACTTTGTTGCCACTTTAATGCCGAAAGTCAAGCATCCCAAACAGGTGAGCGAGTACAGACCTATTAGTCTTTGCACAATATTATACAAAATCACCTCCAAGACTCTTGCTAATCAGCTCAAACCTCTCATGAATGCCCTTATTAGTGAATCTCATAGTGCTTTTGTAGCCAATAGATTGATCACAGATAATGCTCTCCTTGCTTTTGAGGGTTTCATTTTATGAAAAATTGACGGTCAGGGAACAAGGGTTTTTGGTGTAAAACTTGGTATGATGAAAGCTTACTATCGAATTGAATGGCGTTTTCTTTGAAGTTTGCTTGTTTGACTTGGTTTGTCTGCTGATTGTGTTTGAAAGGTCATGAGTTGTCTTGAATATGTATCTTTCTCCTTCAAATTTAATGGTGGAGTTCATGGCATGGTATATCCTGCATGGGGTGTGTGCCAAAGGTGATAGCCCTCGGATCTATGGAAGCCTCGGTGCAAGAATTTGCTCTTTGATGAAGAAAATCGGATGATCTCCAAGGATGAAGAACAAGGCAATTTTCGGCAATTTTAGGGATTTTCGGTGGAAGATGATGGAGACGATTGTATGGATGATGATTGTGATGGATAAGCACTCTCCTAAGTCTAGATATAACGCACTAGACAAAGCAAAGCGACCGAGGGAAATTTGAGATGCAACCCACTCGGATCTCTCAAGGCAAAACAACTTGATTTGACTCACAAGTTGAAGAACAAAAGAAAGCTTTTGAAAACTGAAAAATACTTCTGATTTTGATTCAATTCAACGTACCCCAAACAATGACAAATTGTTTGCCTTAGTAACCTAACAATCGGTTACCAAAACCAATTAAAGAAAATACTAAAAATTAACCCACTAAGCTAATTGTGTGCCCATCTTTTCCACACGACTAATGGGCAATTAGGGAAATTAAATAATGTTTAAAAATGTCTGAAAAACCACAAAACACATCAATAAGGTGACCGGTCTTCAATTGGGCCTCGTTTGGAATCCAACCCGGACGTGGCCGGCGCTGAGAAACCCGGAGAGGAAATCAAGGCTCAAGACTGAGCTGGTGTCAACTTGGCTCGACACTCCGTGAGTCACTGGACCACTCTTGAGCTGGTGGTGAGGTGGGCCAGCTCGGGCTCGGATGAAAGTGCCAGATGTAGGCTCGGGCCTATGCTCCTTTCCAAATGCGGCCGCAAATCTAGGGCTAGCCATGGGGCTCGGCAAAGGCTGCATTGGCTCGGCTCCTTGGGCTCCAATGGTCTGAGGTGACACTTTGGAAGTTGTGGGAGTCTTGGTGGTCGAGTGAATTGGCATTGTGCCGAGAGATGTCTTCATGTGGCTCGGCGGGTAATTAGGGTTTGCCGGCGGGTTTTTAGGGTTTGTCGGCGTTGCCTTTGCCTTGGTCTTGGACATGGGCTCTTCTTGCATGGTGCGTGCTTCACTGGCCATGAGCATATTCATATCATCCTCCCTCCCTTGAAAGGGATTCGACCTCGAATCCAGCTCGTCTAAGTCTCTTTCTCCTTCCAAGTAATAGTTGTCCTTGTGCGGGACACCTCCTTGACCTACAATAGAATTACAAGACAAACTATGCAACACCACATCCTTCTCATTAATAGGGTTAGCCTCATAAAACGTAGTGAAAGGGGAAGGGTATGCAACAAATGAAGGCATAAAAGGCTTGACCAAGAGCATATGATGCGAAGCACCACATTTGTTTCCAATTGCCATCTTCTTACCTTGGCTTTGCTCTATGTGTTGGCCGGCCTTTCTTTGCTCCCTAGCCACATGGTCAGCCATGATTTCATGGGGCATCATAGGATGTAGAGTGATTCTCTTACCATTCATGATAAAAGAATACTCATTGGTCACTCCTTGATGGATGACACCCCTATCAAATTGCCATGGTCGACCTAGGAGGAGGTGGCATGCGGTCATGGGTAGAACGTCACACACAACCTCATCCACATACTCTCCTATAGCAAACTGAACGGTGGCTTGGTCCTTGACCTTAAGGGGCTTGTCGGAATTTAACCAACAAAGTGTGTAAGGTTGCAGATGAGAAGTGGTCAATAGATTGAATCTACTCACCACTTCTTGATCAATCAAGTTGCAACAAGAGCCACCATTAATGATGACACTACACACCTTTCCCTTAATGGTGCACCTAGTGTGAAAGAGAGTCTCACGTTGACTAGGTGTACTTGGACTTTCCGAAATGGTTAGTGCTCTTTTGACCAAAAAGCACTCACCCTCGGCGGCCACAACATGCAACTCCTCTAAGCCCTCCTCATTCTTAATAAGTTCTTCTTCCCATTCATCCTCGGACTCAATGCCCCCTATAGTGTTGAGAAGCACTTGCCTTTTTGAGGGACAATCCTTGGCAAAATGGCCATGACCGAGACACTTACAACACTTAAGATCCCTAGCTCGGGTCTCTCCCTCCTTTCGTTGGGTTTGATCCGAATTAGGAGCCTCTCTTCTAGGGTGACTTGAGTTGTCACTCCTAGTGGGTTCTAAGCGTCTTGGCATAGGTTGTGGTCCCTTGGAGCCACTTGATGCATTTTGCCAAGGCCGTGAGCTTTGAGCTTGGGGACGCTTTGAATGAAGTGCCTTATATATACGATTTGTATAATGAAGCACTTCTTCCATAGGGGTCCCTCTAGAAAAGTGTTGCTTGCTCACTATGGTTCGGAGTTCGGGGCTAAGGTTATTAATAAACTTAGAAATAAGATACCCCTCGGGAACCCTAAGTCTAGACCTAAAGACCAAGGTCTTTAGCTCCATATAGAATTCATTCGGGGTCGTATTCCCTTGCTCTAACAACGCCAACCTCTCATACACCCGATCCAAAAAATCATCCGGGACAAACCTATCTCGAAGAGCTTGCTTTAGTGCTTGCCAAGTAGTGATTTGGGGGTTTCTGAGGTACTCTCGTTCCTCCTTGTCCCCAAGCCACCATTGGTAAGCAAAACCCTCAAATTTTATGGTCGCTATAGCTACCCGTTGAGCTTCCGAGTAGTTATAGTACCTAAAGATTTGATCGGTCTTTTGCTCCCAATCAAGATAGATCTCCGGGTCACATTGTAAACCAAAATATTGTACCTCCAATTTTATCCCATGGGGCCGTTGTTGGTCATATGCATACTCCTCTTGATGACCCCCCAAGTCCTCATCATAGCCTCTGAAGCCTCTTTGGGGCGCATAGGGCATCCTCCCACCTTGGTATTGGCCTCGGCCCATGCCTCCTCTTCCAGCCATCCTTTTTCCCGGGTCTTGGTACCCATTGTATTCATTCGGCACCCCTCTCGGCGCCTCTCTATGGATGGTGCTCGGCATCCCTCTTGGCTCCTCTCTATGGATGGTACTTGGTCCTGTCATGTTAGTGCACAAAGGAGGAATACTAGTAGTGCTAGGTACAAGATAAGAAGATGAGAGATTAGGAGGCAAACCGAACCCTTCCCTCGACATAGCTACATTCGGTGGTGGGTGATGAAACCCTTCACGCAAGGAGATACCCGCCAAGTCTTGGGCTAAGAGTGGTATGGTCACTTGGACCCCTTGATTGCCAAGTGATGGCTCGGCCAATGACAGATTTTGGGCGCCACTCCCTTGGGGCGCGCCTTGAGATTGGCTCGGTGATGGGCTGTGGGACAGCCCCCACTTCTCCTCCATGGCCTTCATGAAGGCAGCTTGCTCATCGCGCAAGGCTTGCAAATCTTGGCGAGTTCGCTCTTCGGCTTGACGAGCTCGCTCTTCGGCTTCTTCCTTGGAGGATTGGATAGCCAAGAATAGGGTCTCCAAAGTAACTTCCGAACCCTCCTTAGGATCTTCCGAGGCCACGTTCTTGTCCTTGGCTCTCACCATGACTTCCTACACACAAGAAAAATCCAAGCACAACAGCCCACAAGAAAGAAGACAACAAGTGATACCCTAGCTAGTAAGCAAGCTACAAAATTCAGTTTTAAACCAAAGAAAATTCGTAACTTTACTAGCTCAAAACTTGGTTAAGGTAGGGCTGTCTAGATGCACAAATTGACTCCAAAGACAAGATAAAATTGCACCACAACTTTAAGTTAATCCTTGTGCTAAGTCCACAACTTTCACAACACAAATGCAGGTACTTAGCCTTTGAAATTCCTTTACAAAAGTTGAGTGACAATTCTGGCCGAATATCAACAAAAGAGCAACTTCACAAACTAACAAAGGAAAAACAACTTCAACACAAGATATCAAACTTTGAACAACCACTTTTCCAAGCCAAGTCTTTTTTCTTTGTTTTTATGGCTTGACTCTTCCGGTTTTGTTTTTCTTTTGATCTTTCGTCTCTTTTTTTTTTTTTTGAACAAAACAACAACTTAACAAACTGAAAATACAGAAATGATAATCGGAATCAACAATTAGGAACTCAAGAACCTTTCCTACGCAAATATGAGTTAAATTGCTTCGGTTTGCACAAGAATAACCCTATGTTGATTAAATGCCAAATACAAATATAAAATGACTCAAAATTACCTATCTATATGAACTAGTTAGGGCACGGCTGGATAATGCAGATTAGAAGTCAAAAATTTGAATTTTAAATCATGCAACAACTTGGACAAACAAACCCTAAAATCTAGGAAAATGCTAACAACTCTCTCCTAGGAATTCACGGTTGTTCTAGACTCAAGAAAACTGCAAATCTCGACTCCTCTTCCTCCTATGAAGACTCAAAGATACGGACTCAATCAAACAAGAAAGAAAGAACAAGAAAACCTAAGAACAACTACACATGCAATGATGAAAGGCACGAAATTGAAGAGCAAGTAAACTTCCGATTTTTCTCTAGATTTAAAGCCAATTTTTGGAGAAAATACTTACGTAGATCTGATACCAAATGATAGCCCTCGGATCTATGGAAGCCTCGGTGCAAGAATTTGCTCTTTGATGAAGAAAATCGGATGATCTCCAAGGATGAAGAACAAGGCAATTTTCGGCAATTTTAGGGATTTTCGGTGGAAGATGATGGAGACGATTGTATGGATGATGATTGTGATGGATAAGCACTCTCCTAAGTCTAGATATAACGCACTAGACAAAGCAAAGCAACCGAGGGAAATTTGAGATGCAACTCACTCGAATCTCTCAAGGCAAAACAACTTGATTTGACTCACAAGTTGAAGAACAAAAGAAAGCTTTTGAAAACTGAAAAATACTTCTGATTTTGATTCAATTCAACATACCCCAAACAATGACAAATTGTTTGCCTTAGTAACCTAACAATCGGTTACCAAAACCAATTAAAGAAAATACTAAAAATTAACCCACTAAGCTAATTGTGTGCCCATCTTTTCCACACGACTAATGGGCAATTAGGGAAATTAAATAATGTTTAAAAATGTCTGAAAAACCACAAAACACAGCAATAAGGTGACCGGTCTTCAATTGGGCCTCGTTTGGAATCCAACCCGGACGTGGCCGGCGCCGAGAAACCCGGAGAGGAAATCAAGGCTCAAGACTGAGCTGGTGTCAACTTGGCTCGGCACTCCGTGAGTCACTGGACCTCTCTTGAGCTGGTGGTGAGGTGGGCCAGCTCGGGCTCGGATGAAAGTGCCAGATGTAGGCTCGGGCCTATGCTCCTTTCCAAATGCGGCCGCAAATCTAGGGCTAGCCATGGGGCTCGGCAAAGGCTGCATTGGCTCGGCTCCTTGGGCTCCAATGGTCTGAGGTGACACTTTGGAAGTTGTGGGAGTCTTGGTGGTCGAGTGAATTGGCATTGTGCCGAGAGATGTCTTCATGTGGCTCGGCGGGTAATTAGGGTTTGCCGGCGGGTTTTTAGGGTTTGCCGGCGTTGCCTTTGCCTTGGTCTTGGACATGGGCTCTTCTTGCATGGTGCGTGCTTCACTGCCCATGAGCATATTCATATCAAAAGGTGCCCGCTTTCCCCCTACCTCTTTATCCTATGTGACGAATGTCTATCCTTATTATTGTCAAGGGTTGTGTCTACAGGACGTTGTCATGGTATTCGGGTCTGTAAGGGAGCCCTAGTTGTTTCCTATATTTTGTTTGTAGATGATTGCCTTTTTGTTTGCTAGAGCAAATGCACATAGATGCTCGACTTTGGCTAACATTCTCTACGTTTATGAGAGAGCATCAAGGAAGAAGGTTATATATCGAAATCAGAGATTTACTTCAGCAAAAATGTATCCCTACAACAAATAGATGAACTAATTCGATTTTTTCAAGTCCTTGAGGTTGATCGTCATTCTAAGTATCTAGGCTTGCTTACGATTATGGGTCGATCAAAGAAGGTTGTGTTTGCAGTTGTTAAAGAGAGGTCGTGGAAGAAATTGTATGGGTGGAAGGAAAAGCTTCTTTCTCAAGTTGGGAGAGAGACATTGATCAAGTCAGTACTTCAAGCTATCCCATTGTATGTAATGAGTATCTTCCGATCTTGGACTTTCTCATTGTCGAGCTTCATTCAAAGCTTGCTCGGTTTTGGTGGGAGACTAAAGAGCATGAGAGAAAGATCCATCAACAAAGCTGGGAGAATTTGTGTCGCCCTAAGAACCAAGGGGGAATGGGATTCCGAAACTTAAAAAGTTTTTAAGGAAGCCATGCTTGTGAAACAAGTAGAGACTTCTTCAAAACCCGAATTCCATTGCTGCTCGCGTTCTGAAAGCCAAGTATTATAAGCAAACAAATTTGTTTCTGCAAGAAGGATCTGAATCAGAAAGGCCCGAACTCGACTCGGACCCGACTACAACGTGAATTCGAGCTCAACGGACCCCACTATTTCATTTATATTATATATTTTAATATACTTTATTAAATAATTATATAATATGAATAGAGTGTCATTACTCACCTACAACAACACAATGAGAGATGTATAAATATTCTATTTAAAAGGAGAGATGTATAATTATTTTTGTAGTTTAATGATTATGAACTCATTATTAATTTAGATTCTCATAACTAACAAATCTGAGCTGATTAAACAAATAATTCAATGATCTTGATATAAAGATACGGTTGTTTTGATTTTTAAATATGAATCCTTATCATTTATCTTTACTCCCTTAGCTACACTATATAAAAAAACGTCAGGTTTACAAATCTTTTGGACAATAAATTACCGAAGTCATATATATTCAATAATCTTTTGAATTAATTCTCAATAAGTTGTTTTACGAAAAAGTAACTTACGCAAATAAATTGTTAAAGGATATTGTTATAAAAATAAGTTAGTTTTTTATTTGTTTACTCATGGAGATTTGGTGAGATTTTGGGTATAAAATTAGTTAATTTTAAAAACATAAAATTAAGAAAAAAATATTTTACCACAAATAGCTAACTTAAATACGAAGTGAAGTTTATAAATAGTTCTTAAAATTGAAGCACATGTCGTAAGTAAATAAAATTGAAACACAAACCAATATCTTCGGGTTTTTTATTATTATTACATTTTAGAATATTTGAAACATTTATTAAAATTGAAGCACATGACGTTTGAAATTTTGGAAATATATAGTTCTTAAATAAAACATAAAAAATTGGCTGTCAACATAAAAAATGAGTTAAAAGCAATTACATCAGCTTGTTCAAAAATTAAATAATGGCTTGTCTAAAAATATTTTATGAAAGTATAAGTATTTTTTGTTAATGTTTTACAAAATCGTATCAAAATATATACAATCAATTATGATAAGGATGCGATCAAAACAATCCAAATTTTTTTTTTAACCTTAATCTAAATAAACATAAAAAAATATCTAGTATAAAAGTTATTGCTAAATATAATTATAAATATCTTCCATTAAAAATGGCTTATTAAATATTTAAATACATATACGTAAATTGAATAATATAAAAAGATATTATTATTTCAAAATAAAAAAATTAAAAGAAAAATAAGATTTGTTATGATATGGTAATGGTAGCAATCAATTGTAAATATATATTTAATATTTTGTTTTAAGTTAGGTTTAAGGAAAACAAAATATAATTACGAAATCTAAAATTTGTTCTAAAGAGTCAAATACGGCAGAATAAAAAATCCAAATCTAAATAGTCTAGTCCTAACGACTTTATTTGTTTAATCAAACATTTATTTCAATTATAACAACATTGATTTATCTAATTAAACCCACAAAGTCAGTTTTTTAATATAAATATCACAAATGGAACTCCAAATCTAACAAAATATCTATATGAAATTGTACGTGATATAAAAATTAAGACAGTTTGTTAAGAGTTTTAAATTTATTCAATAAATAGCAGTATTTATAGATTTTTAATAAAAAGCACAAAAATTAAAAAAATAATTAAGATAGTTTGTTAAGAGTTTTGAAAAAAAAAACCTTTAATTTAGTTTTGAGGAGAATATGCAAACAAACCACATTATAAACTACATATTAAATCCGGTAACAAATAAAAAATTATAATTGATTATTATTTAAAAGCTTTAATATATATATATATAGATGGACCATGAAATATGTATGTTTAATAATATAATATAGTGGGCTGAATTATAAAAGCACGTGTACTATGAGTTGAAAATTGTATGATTTTAGCCCATAAATTTATATATGTCAAATTATATATGCAAACTCATGAAAATAATATTACTAATTACATAACGAATATAAGATGTATTTTATATATAAGTTTAGTAGGAAATTTATCATATATTATTTTGACATATATTATAAGCTTATTGTATATGTAATTTGTAGAAATCAATTTTTTTTTTTAAAGTTGTATATAGTTTTTATATATTTGAAGTTAGTTGTGATTAGATATTGTGATTTAAAATTTGAAATATTTGAGGTTAGTTATGATTAGATATTGTGATTTAAATTGATAGAAATGTTAATAAAAATGTGAATTAATCACAAATTGACACATAGGATTTGTGGGGCCGAAATCAATATGATGGCTTTAAATTCCTTTGCTTTAATATATATATATATAGTTTATAATTTTTACACTATTCTTAATAACTTGTAAAAAGTTACCATTAAAATTGGTCTTAGGACTATTTTAAAAGGAATTTATAGATTTTCATTTTCAGTTTTAATTTTATACTCCCTCTGTCCCAGATAGTTCTTCTTGTTTGAGTTTGGCACATTTGTCGAGGTAAGTTTTGTATTGTTAATATCTCTAATTACATAACCCTAAAAGTTATAATTTTTTGATATTATCAAAGTACTCGTTGAGACGAATCAAACAAGACCTCACATGACTATGTTTTTTTTTATATATTGAAAGAAATTTTAAAGATTCTTTTTCACTATAAATAGTATATAAAATCGAAAAAGAAAGAATATTATGGAACGGAGGGATTAGTTTTTTTAAGCTGTGATATGGACTAGGTTTATGAATTCCCATCCCTGGTGTAGATGCTGTCAGATGTGCCACTGGTCCTGCAGCCATGCTCATCTTCAATTTAACCCATCTCTTTATATGGATTACGTTTCACAAACTTTATCCAATATGCATTGCATGTTCTTGTTTTGAACGACTTTTTGAATCAAACAATTCTCTTCAACCTGAATACTTGATGAAATAATTCATACTCCGTATAATGTAATGTATTTAATACTTGTCACATACTCTCTTTATTTATTTTATTTGTAATCTAAGACAAATACATCTATATCTATTTAAAAATTGGCTTTTTTGTCCTCATTAATACTCCACTTTAATTCTCTACAATTGTTTTGTTATATAAAAGTTTAGTTTTTTTGTCCTCATTAATGATGCACTTCAATCTCTATAGTTGTTTTGCTTCACAATAGAGCTGGACAATATGTTTTACTCTTACATATTGGGCCAACAAATGATTTGAGAAGACAAAAAAATTACAATCAGATATTGGGCCATACATGCAACAATTAAACTTTTTAACAAAAAAAAGAAAAGAAAAAAGAAAGAGAGTCAAGTCAAACGGTTGTACAACATCAAAAGTTGCACAACACTACACCTAAATTTAAATCGGAAGAAGTTCAAATGTTGTACAACATCAAAACGGCTGTTACAGTTTAATTTATCAGCCTCAACTGCAAATCAATTGGGAAGACCCCACATACCCATTTTGTAATATCCCACATTTTGTACGGGTAAATTTTGAATTTTCTTAAGCCCATATTGCGAGTCAGATTTATTTCAGGGAAAGATGAACATTATGTGTAATGTTTAATCTCTGTAATATTTTTCTGAGCAATATAAAATACAATTAACGTATTTTCGGGCTAAAAGGTCGTCCGCGTACAAATATATTTAACCCGGGGTTAAAAATACGTTACCACTTAAGGTAAAAACGACAATGGACGGAGGGGAACGAATCTGGCCTTGACCGCACCCCGCGGTGAAGGGTGTGCCGCACCCCGCGGTGGCCTGCGTCACTCGACAGTTGCAGTGCAACTTGGCGGGGCTACTCCGTAGGCTTGTGACTCGCCTTGGCTACGTTTCTGAGGCTTGGACAGCTCCTCCTTGCTCCCTCCAGCTCGTGTGCAGCTCGTTTGGACTATTTAATGAGGCAAGGAGGATCAAAATCGAGCCACAAGTCAGCTGCTGCACCATCTCTTTCCTTCAGAAAACACCATTGTTGAGGCAAGCTTTGAAGCTTCGTTTGAGAGCTAATCCGACCCCTTTTGAGAGCGATAAAGGGTGGTTCTTAGAGGTGTTGTTAAGCTTAAGAAGGTGGGAGGCCCAACCAAGAACAAATCGAAGCCGATCAGATCGATTTGGGTAAGTTTCTCCCCGAAAACTCCATCGTTTTCTGCTTCTGTCATGGCGCCGCACCCCGCGGTCAGACGCCATCGCGCCTAGCGGCCAAGCACCGCACCCCGCGGTGACTGACCACCGCACCCCGCGGCAAGCATGTCCGTGGTGTGTGTGTCTTGGATGTTGGCTTGGTCGAGGCTTGGCTTTCTTGAACCGTTCGATTCTTATTCCTTTAGATTCATATATGTAGATATTGAATCTAACTTAGGGTCTCGTTATGGGTCGTTCCTTAGGGATTTGTTATCCAGGATCTGTCCCAGTTTCGGACCCAGGAAATCGTCGTCTCTAAAGCTTGTTCAAACTTTCGTCTGATCTAAGGCAAGTGGCGGTTCGCTCTTGCTCATCATTCCATATTTCCATTAATTATCAATGGTTTGATTGTTAATTAATTTGGAATGATTTACTGTTTTGTTGGGAACAGTTTTGATAAATGATATGGATTAAAATATGATATTATAATAGGTTATATATCTGTTAGAACAACGCTATTATAGATATATATTTTATGAGGATTGCCGGGAGGGCAACAATATGAAAAGAATATGATATTATAATAGGTTGTATATCTGCCAGAACAACGCTATTATAGATATATATTTATGATATTAGCCTGGAGGGCTTTGATATGATTATTACTGTGTTGAACTGTTTAGTTAGCACGAGTATTCGTAGGAGCGATGGACTATTCGAGGTTTAGTCGTTTCTTAATAATGATTAATGGTGCAAAGGGTGATAAACCCAAAAACCATTTGGTGGGTCATGACCGATCTCTATACTCGGGTATAGAGATGGTGGCACTTAGCTGGTGCTACAAATCTTGGGATACGTCCCTTTAGGAGTATGTCCCTCATGGCGAAACATATGTCCTATATGTCCCTCATGTCTAAACATATACTCAATATATGTCCCTCATGGCAAAACATATATTTAAAAGCCTATAACGTGATGCGCGTTTTGGAATTAAATAAGATAAGTGTCATTGTAGCACATGATTAATATACCTTGGGCGAGTAGTGCAGCTAGGAAAGCTCATCTTGACTTTGATCAGAGTACCGTTCTCTTTCCAATCTGGATTCGCATTAAGCGGTGAGGTTGGTCGTGAACCGAAACATCAAGTCGTTATTGAACGCTTGTATGATTAATTAATGTTCCCCAACATTTGTCATGTTTCTGATAAGGCTCATTTCGTTAGAGTCTTCTTTTGGGTTGATTGCTGTAAGACTCGGTCTTTCAGAATCTTCTCTTGATCATGCTGCTTGATATATTCCAGTAGGAGTATGGTGGTTGACTATCGTCATCGGTTTTAATTCGAGAAACGATGAGTCTAACCTAATACGACTACTTCGAACCACTCTGCTTTGTACACTTGCGTAGTCTTTCATTAGACTAACCAACCGTAATTATTCTCTGCATGGTTGGCTGGTGTCATCCGTTCGATTCGGCACATCAGATAGGAATCCGAGAAACAAAGGCTAGAACGACTATAAAAGCAAACGGTGTTTTAATGGATTTATCAGGTTGCGATCCTTGGCGGGTGATCATTACGATCAAGACCCTTGTATTTATGTTTTATAAAGATTTCCGCTGATTACTCTGTTTTGTCCTATGGGGATTGGGATGTAATCCCCGGACATATGTTTTAACCAAAGATTTTGGTGTTTAAATCATAATTGCCGTTTATGATTTGTGTTTAAATGGTAAAGTTTGGGGTAGTTTCGGTGTGGAGACTGAGGTCACTGGCGGTAATACATTTCCAAACGGATTGAGATTTGGGGGTGTTACAGATTTAAATAGCCCTTCATATTGAACTCATATGTATAACCGCATACCAGCTTCCACAACAAATTACCTAGGGGTGGGCAAAATATCCGTAACCGATTAACCATACCGAATAACCGCAATGCCGCCCGAATTTTTGATTAACCGAACCGAAAAATCAAAATTTTCATTTTCGATTACGGCTAATCGACCGAAAATATTCCGGTTATCGATTAACCGAATTATAAAAAAATTGGTAAGCAAAACTTCTTCTGTTTTTTTTGGTCGAAAAAAAAAGCAAAACTTATGTGTAGTCGTATTCTCAAAGGGGATCATACATACGCAACATGTGAGAGTGAATGCACGTATAACATCTTTTGACGCAATTAATCCATCCATCTCAATTTGGGATTTCATTTCTCGAGTTCTTGAATGAACTACATATAAGTACATATAATCTGCTTTTCCGTAAGTTTTAATATATTCTTTTTTTTGGGTTGAATATATGTAAGTTTCCATTCTTTAATTCGCTAGAATATACCCAAAATGGCGTGGAATTTGTTCGATCTAATTTAGTTAGCATTTTATGTCAAAACCATGTCATGTATATATATGTGTGGCAAGGGCTCATATTAATACTATTAAGAGGGCGGGGGACCAAATTATAAGAGTTAAGACTCATCAGATCTCAGAGGGAGATGTAAATATATTTATGTAATTTAATTAAGTAGGTGTGATTGTAAGTTATCTTACAGACATCAAAACTTTACATCATGTTAAGTTTCATACTCAACTTTGGTATTTACACACATGTAAATTTAGTGAGAACAAAAATGCTAACATATATTTTATTGAGAATAAAAAAATATATATACAATTTGTCTTCCGGTTAACCGAAATATTTTGGTTAACCAAATGTTTCGGTACAGTTACGGTTAGTAAAAAATATGAACCGAAATCTCGGTTAATCGATATTCGGTTAACCGTCTCCCACCCCTAAAATTACCACCCACAAATAAAATGGATTCATGTGCTTCCGTACAAGCCGCTCCGCAGTCGCCTTTGCACAAAAAAAACAAGGACTGAAAGGCGCCCATAGCAAGCCCAGTCAATTCATGTAATTCCAAACAAGCAAAAAAGACATCTGATGACATGGGTTCACAAGAGATAACAACTTACCTAGCTCCCAAAATTGCTATTACCGTGAAAACGGAAATTCATGCCAACTTACCCCAATCTATCTATATATATTTAAAAGTTAGCATTCTAGGTCATTGAATGCTAACTTTTAAAGACAAAATCAAAGGTTTAAATGGACCCAAAGGTATAGTTTGTATGTAGTTTTGGTTTATTATCCTTGGTATATAATATGTATATAATATGTATATAGTATATTAGCTTATCCAATCGATTTTTACTATGGGGTTTATAAAACAATATAAAATACATAAGTATAATTATAAGCTACTTTGTAATTTAAGTAATTAATTTTTCTTTGTTTATTTTAATATACCATAGCTTAATTATGTGTATATGTAAAAATGAGCACTATTTTAAGTAATTATTCCCTCCCACACACTTTTTTCAGTTAAATCTTGCATCTACGTACAGACTACTTTTTAGGATGACTCATTTTTAACCTAAATCTCAATTAGTGATAATTACTACATAGTGTATACGTAATATTTTCCTCTCATTTACTCCTATTTTAATATTATCCAATTACTATACGTAACTCCCGTAATTACTACACAGCGAATGGTTGGAAACAAATTATAGTCAAGATGTGTAAACGGTTATATGTCAAAATGGCTTCACTTTCCAAGTAACATTTTCATGTATAAAAGGGCGAAAATGGTGGTATTCCGTTCATTTGCTCTGGGCATCCATCATCTCATTTTTCTACATGGAAATTAGCTTTAGAAAGCCATATAGTGAAGCTTGGGAGATAGTGGGCAACACCTTAAAAAGACATGGTCGCTGAAGTAAGCATAATTATTAAGTTAAAGATGTGAATGAGGATTCCCGATTTTCGAGGATGCAAGTATATATCCACTTCACGGTAAACTATCCTTGATTATATGTATTTAGATCTCTTTTGTAGTCTACACCTGCACTAAATACTTACATATATCAGTTTAAATTTATTAATATAATTGTCTTTTGATTGAGATAGGTTAATTTTATGTGAAGATGTCAGAGAATTGGATAATCTAATAGCACTATTGAGGCATCGATTGTTTACATCATGCACGGGTAGCTTTCACTAGAAGAAGGACAAACACAATCAATTTAGGACGACTAATTGTTAGTAACGAATAAAGCAAACTATTTTATGGACGATGTAAACCCTTCAACTATTGGTAGCATAAATTCAATTAGGTTTGTATTTTTAGTTCATTTTTTGTACTAAATCGAATTAGGTAGGTGTGTTGTTATTTTAGTTAATGATGATTTTTATTGTTCTATTTTATACATATTCATTTTACACTCATCACGTATATATACTAAATTTGACCTCATTTGTCTTGGTTTAGAGGAATTAATCAAGGATGGAAGCCGAAATAATAGACATGTACCCACTCTCACATATGAAATGTACAAGGAACAAGTTATGAATTATAATTTCGCTAAGAAGAGTAAGCATGTACCGATAAAATAACTAATGTACTTTTATATAAAACGTAACAAGGTTTAAGAATATGCAGAGTCGCCAATTATTTATATTACTTCGTATTTAATAAGAATAAGAAGTAATGACTAATATATTTTAATTAAAATGATATTAATGTCTATGAATATGTAAAGTCAATGTGACTAATAAAAGGATATATATTCCAGACAAAAAAAATGATATATTAATCAATATTAATAACTAAAGCATAACAATAAAATATTATTAAATAGCAATAAATTTGTAAGATAAAGGCAAAAAATTAGAAATGTGGAGGGTAGTGAAACATATAAGAAATGAGAGTTGTTGTAGCAAGTTAGATAGACATTTCTAAAATATTCCCCAAATATTTTCACAGAAAAAAAACGCATCCCTACAAAAAACAACTACCACCTTAATTCAAAATTTAAATTGAACTTTTGACCAAAATAAATAAATAAAATTATACTTCGTACAATCATAGCATTTTATACTTAAAATACTTAGATATTACATTTAAATACATACCAAACAATATATCGTATAAGATAAAACATACAACAACAATCCACATATTACAAACTCATATTTAAACCACGCACTACATATATACAAAAAACCCGTGCGAAGCACGAACTTCAATTTCTAATGTATTTGTCATTTTGACACTTACGGGGTACAATACAGAAAAATGGCCATCCTCTTTTTTGAATGTCTAAATGTGCTTTGAAAATGACAACAAAGAATGTATGAAATACCCTCAATAATATGAATTAATTCATCGTCGAAAAATCCTATAATTATTTTTAACAATCTTTTTTTTTTTGGTGCAATAACGATCTCTTATTTAGTGTGTATTGTTCATTAACAAATGTACGAAATGGATATAGATGTATTAGAAGTAGCCACTAGGTAGGGGTGTTCAAACAATCCGGACCGGATCGGTGGACTGTAAATTTTTGAACACTTGGACCATAGACCGAATCAGACTAATACGGTTTGGTCCGGTCTTAGATCGTAATGGACCGTTTTATTTTTCCTAATTATTTTCTAAAACAATTTGAGATAAAAGTGGTCATATAACGATTCATTTACGGTTCAAATTTAAACCGAACTGTAATTAGACCGTAAAAATGGATGTGTTTAGTTTTTTTTTTTGAAAAATACTTAGGGTTAAATGAGATATATTTATCATAAGAAAAATATATTACGGTCCATTACGGTCCTGGACCGTAGCTGGTAAACCTTTAAAACCTTGGATCGGACTGTTACATACACGGTTCAGGATCAAACCGTAATTTCCGGTTTGGTCCGGTCCGGGTTTACGGTCCTCCTAAAACATAACCCAACCCGACCGATTTTTAGGGTTGAATCCCGAATAAAAATTCAATGGATCATGATGTGAATCCGACGACCCGACATATGTATTTATTTATTTATAAATAATTATATACTTTTTTTTATTTGTTTATGATTAAAATGATTATAATAATCATTAAAAACTGATATTTTGGATATGTTGAGTCGATCTGAATGATTCGACCGACCAATCCGTAAATTTTAATGATCCAATTTGATTCAAACCCAATTTAACCCAAACTCAATTGACCCAAACCCCATGCCATCGTCTCCACACGTTTTACATGTAGGGTTGTTCATCGATCCAAAACTAAACCGAATAAAAATCGAGCCAAAACCAAATTTTGGATTTTAGTGGACCGAAAACCGAACAAACATACTCAAGTTCGGGTTTGGTTCGGGTTCGATATTATTCGGTTCGATTCGGTTATAAACCAAACATTTTAAAATTAGGTTAATTTAGGTTATTGAAACCGATTTTAGTGTACAAAACCGAATTAGACCGAACCGAAATTTGTCCGAATTGAACCGAATTAGACCTAACCGAATAAAGTTTTACTAGTTTATCTAGAAATCTATGATTTTATTTTTATTTTTAAAAATAACCGATTCTGACCGAACCGAACCGAGCTGAAAATCGATTATTGTTTTAATGCGAGCCGAAAACCGAACCAAATATAATCGGTTCGATTCGGTCCAGAAAACCGAAAAACCGAACGTGATGAAAAGCCCTATTTATATGTCTAATTAGAACATGTTCTTGTAAGTACTTATAATTTTTATTAAGTAGGAGTAATAAAATCAAAGTTGAAAACATAAAAAAGGGTTTTATCTTGGGACGTTGCATTACATCAAATGAGGCATTAAACTTTGCCAAAAAGCACCCTTGGAAACACCAATGCCGGCTCCTACCCTACTCCTTCTATCTCTCTCCTCCCCAACACATTTTATTATTTTATAATATTAAAATTTTAAATTTTATCATTATTACCAAGACACTCCAAAATTAAAATTAAAATTAAAATTAAAATAAATTCAATTTCCAGTTTTTCTGATTTCTTTTTCATTTCTTGGATTACTTTTGTTCATCTCCTCCCTGTTTCTCTCTCCCCAATCCTCTCCTTCTCACCTGGGCAACTGTTCCTTGTGTAGTAGGATCCCTCTCATCACCCAGCTACTTCCTCTTAACCTCCTCCTTCATCTTCCCCCAAGACAAATTTCAGTTTCTACAAAGAAAGGAAAGAGAAAAATGAAAGGGAGGAATCAGTGACGTCATTCCTCCTACCGCCGGACAAGAAGAAGAAGAAGAATGCTGCAGCTTAGCCTCAAAACTCCGGCCGATCCTACTCTGCAGTAGAAGCGAAGACCAACAATTGCAAAACCAACACCCGTAGCAACTTCCGAAACCCTCGCCTTCACAACCCCCATTTTCATCCTCCTCAGATCCCGAATCCATGGCGAAAGTGGAGCAATTAGGGAAAGAGACGGAGAGGGACGTGAGCATAAAGTATGCTCGGAGCCGCTCGCAGGCCACCACCAGAAGAGTGAGCCCGGCGACGGCGAATTCGGCGGCGGAGAAGCGCCTCCCAAACGGAGATCTCTACACCGGCGATTTCCTCGGGAATGTTCCTCACGGATCCGGCAAGTATCTGTGGGCTGATGGGTGCATGTACGAAGGCGAGTGGAAGAAGGGAAAAGCCAACGGGAAAGGGAGATTCTCGTGGCCTTCCGGAGCGACTTACGAGGGCGAGTTCAAGTCGGGTCGGATGGAGGGATCCGGGACCTTTACCGGGTCGGATGGCGATACTTACAAGGGCTCGTGGGTGGCGGATAGGAAGCACGGCTATGGCGAGAAGAGGTACGCGAACGGGGATGTCTACGAAGGAAGTTGGAGGAGGAATTTCCAGGACGGCCATGGAAGGTACGTTTGGAAGAACGGGAATGAGTATTTGGGGGAGTGGAAGAACGGGTTGATTTCGGGTAAAGGGATTTTGATTTGGGCTAACGGCAATCGGTTTGAAGGGAGTTGGGAAAATGGGGCTCCAAAGGGGAATGGGAATTTCAGCTGGGGAGCTGATGGAGGTGTTTATATTGCGAATTGGGGTTCTGATTGGAAGGATTTGGTTTTGGCGTCGGCGAATCCGAAGAAGAAGGTGTCTGTGGAGGATGCTGTTTGTGTTGGTGGTGGTGGCGGAGAGAAGGTTTTCCCTAGGATTTGTATATGGGACAGTGATGGGGAAGCAGGAGATATAACCTGTGAGATTGTTGACAGTGTTGAGGCCTCTATGATATATGGCGATAGGCAGTCCAGGAAGACCCCTGGGTGTTTCATCAAGGAAGGGAAGAAGCCGGGTCAGACGATTTCGAGAGGGCATAAGAACTATGATTTGATGCTCAATCTTCAACAGGGTATCAGGTAAAAGTCCTTGCTGCTTGGTTGGTGTTGCTGCTTGATTCCTGCTTCAAGTTTTGGTTATTTAATGGTTGTTTCCCTGGTGCAGGTATTCAATTGGGAGGCATGGTCCCATTAGGAGGGATCTTAAACCCAGTGATTTTGATCCAAGGGAGAAGTTCTGGACTAGGTTTCCTCCTGAAGGATCGAAGATCACGCCAACTCACCAATCTTCTGATTTTTGGTGGAAAGATTATTGCCCTGTTGTTTTTAGGTATTGTTGACTATTCAATTGGCCTTCTGAATTGCTGTGTTGATTGGGTCTTGGTGAAAACTTCTTGTTTCGATTGTCAGTTGCTTATGTGTTTTGATAGATTACTTCTATGCAATTGATACCTAACTGGCAGCAGTTATGTATGCTATAACAAAGCTTTGTTAGAAATTATCTTGGAATATCTATGAAGATTGAATTCTGTTTTAACGGAAGGGAAGCCGGTAGACTTGATATTTTACTGTCAAACAAAGTATTGTGTTGGATGCGGTTTTCACACTGCAAATAGTAATAAAGGTTTAGTTTATAAATCATGCTGATCCTAATTCCTCATATATTTTGTTCTTCAGGCATTTGAGAGAGCTGTTTCAAGTAGATCCCGCTGATTATATGCTAGCAATATGTGGAACTGATGCTCTTAGGGAGCTGTCTTCTCCTGGGAAGAGTGGGAGTTCTTTTTACCTCACTCAGGATGACAAATTCATGATAAAGACAGTGAAGAAATCTGAAGTCAAGGTTGGTTTGCCTTTTGTTTGACTTTTGTTTTGTGATGATACAATATAAAATTCTAAATAAAATGGCCTGTAGTGGAAGTGGAACTCAGTGGCAATTCATTTGTTCTTTTCTGCCTTGCATTCTAATTGAATATTGGAAGTTGCATTAGAAAGTTGGATCCATGAAGAGATTGGCATTTTAATAATGTGATGCATATGATTTTAGGTTCTTATTAAGATGCTGCCAAGTTACTACCAGCATGTATGCCAGTATGAAAACTCTCTCGTGACAAAGTTCTATGGTTTGCATTGTGTGAAGCCAGTTGGTGGCCCAAAGGTTAGATTTCAATATAATAGTACTGTAAAATTTATGTTTCAAGTGACGTCTTTTAATCACAAGACTATATTTAGAAGGTTTTAATTTAATAACTTCCCCTTTTGTGATTTATGAACCAGACTCGATTCATCATCATGGGCAACTTGTTTTGTTCGGAATACCGAATCCATAAACGATTTGACCTGAAAGGGTCTCGCCATGGAAGACGAACTGAGAAGCCTGAGGTTGAGATAGATGAAACTACTACTCTCAAGGACCTTGATCTCAACTTTGCTTTCCGTCTCCAAAGGAATTGGTACCAAGAGCTGATAAAGTAAGCTTGAATGATGTTTTTTTTCACTTGTTTGATTGTTGTGTTATGATGATATGATTACTAAATTTTGTGAACAATATGACGCTAGGCAAATTGAAAGGGATTGCGAGTTCTTGGAAGCAGAGGGAATCATGGATTACAGCCTGCTTGTTGGAATTCACTTCCGTGATGACAATAGAGTGGAAAAAATGGGCTTATCACCATTCCTTTTACGAAATGGTACTAATCAATGTCGTTATCTAATTTTTCTTGCACATGGACAGATGGACTGGCAACTGTGTGGTTCAATATGAATATGGATTAATATCCCCTTTTTCTTTGTTTCTTCAGGCACAAGAGATTCTTTTCAGAATGAGAAATTCAGACGTGGTCGTCGCTTTCTCGAAGCAGAGCTACAGGATTTGGATCGTGTCATGGCTGGCCGGTGCGTCTTTATATTCCTTATAAGTTTTATTTGACGTTTGGGACATTTTAATGGCTAAGCAACAACAAACCTTTTCCACAAAAATATCATCAAATTGAGCTGGGGTTTTCGGCTTTTGGTATCATTCTCCTAACTCAAGGCTTTGAGAGCATGATCCTTGGGTATCTTATATTATATTCACCTGTTTACTTGATTTTAGTTTACTCCAAAAACGAAAGAGATTTGTTCGAAAGGGTTATTGATTAAACCATTTGAATGCCGTTTCTGATCCATTGCATTCGCACACTCGTGTATTGATCTCATCCATCGAATTTGACTTTGTTTGGTGAGATGGATACTTCATAATTGAAAGTGTTGTGGGTTGTTTGTGTTAATTCTGTGGGGTAACTATTTAGGCACTATTAGTTTTGTGGGTCATGATTGAAGCATGGTCTCATTGCTTGCAAATTGATATAACTAGGATCTTTAAATTTATTTCTTGACCCCTGCTGCTCATCATAGTACCTAGTGACCATCAAAGTATATTTATGGTATAATCCCATATACTATACAGTGTTATTCTTAAAACTAAGAGTTGATTGTTCTCCCGTATCAGGAAACCATTGATCAGACTCGGGGCAAACATGCCTGGTAGAGTGGAGCGGCTGGCCAGGAGGAGCGACTTTGATCAGTACATTCCAGGTGGATTCGGTAACTTGATTCCCTCTAGTAGCGGCGAGACTTACGAGGTCATACTGTACTTCGGGATCATCGATATATTGCAAGACTACGACATCAGCAAGAAGCTGGAGCACGCGTACAAGTCTCTACAAGCTGATCCCACCTCAATCTCGGCTGTGGATCCTAAACTCTACTCTCGGAGATTCCGAGATTTTATAGGGAGAGTTTTTGTAGAAGACAGGTAAAAAGAATTAGAAGGAAGTTGCAGAGGAATGGAAGGCAATGCAATCAACTGAAATTGTGACAACTCCTTGGAATGGGAATCCCAATTGAAATCTGGGGTCCCCCAAACAAACTTTCTTGCCCATATGGGTCCAGAGGCCAAAGAATCAGTGTCCACCAAAAGGGAACTTTGTTTGGTGGTTGGATTACAGAATTAGCACACTTGGAGATTCATGTGGCCAGAATATCAACCACATGATGTGGTTGAAGAGCTAGCCAGATGCGGTGGCAACATTGGCGGCTCCGGTGGTGGCTGAATTTTGCAGATCAGCCACATGGAATGTGACTTTGTATATGGGAAAGGAGAATCAAAATTTGTGTCTCCTAGATTTTTTGAAGGAAATTTTGTGGTAAATTAAAGAGTACACAGGTTTGAGTGAGGGAAACTGTGCTTGATTTCCTTAATTTAGAAGGGGGGGATTGTGAGTTTGTACAGGCTCTATTATATAGCAAGGCTGAACACCAATTTTTTTAAGATGATAGTATCTGTTCATATGCAGGAGCTCTTGTTGCAATGATAGGAGGGTTGGATTGATGTAGTTTTGTGGCATAATATTGGTAAAGTTTAAAACTAGGGTTTGGGTTGGATGTGGTCAAGTCAACTGGTTTGTGTTTGCTTTGTTCTTTTGGCAGGTAGGGTGAAATAGTTTAATTGCTGTGACTTGTGAGAATGAATAAATGGATTAATAGAACATGAAAAGAAGATAAAGAAAAGACCTTATTTGGTGCCGACGTGTCAGGCAGGGATTGGGCAATGTGTGTATGACCAATGCAAGGGTCAAAAGTCTTTTGATGTGAGAAATTTGTATGCCATACTATTTTGGTATGCCACTCCGTTAAGTTCGACCCAAACTCAAATACTAGAAATGACCATCTGGTGTTTTTCAGTTACCTTTGAAGATATTAAGGCTTCGTTCGGCTGTAAAAAAAATGAAGTTCAACCGGTTGAAGTGGAAGCAATTGCTTTCTGTGGGGGAGGGTAGATGAAGCAATTGCTTCAACTAGTTGAAATTTTTATAGGCAAATTTTGATTTCAATTGGTTGAAATTTTATACAGCCGAACGTACCCTAAGTACACAAAAATTGGCACGTGCAATGTAAAGTTTGTTTGTTTATTTTGAATTCAAAGTAAAGCTTAATAATACCCAGCCTCAAGATTACATCTAAAATATTCAATGTCGAAAATCATCATACTAATTATATATATTTAAAAGTTAATATTTTAGGTCATTGAATTCTAACTTTTAAAAATGAATTAATTTTTATTTTCATTTCATGTCTTATTTATTTAGCACAAAATTTAAACAATTTCTCAAATCCAAAAAGTAGTAAAATGACAATTTCATATATTAACAGTTATATTTAATCTATAATCCTCTATATAATATACAAAGTTTTTGATTCACAATTATATACAATTACTACATATTAATCAATTAAAAAATCCTCATTTTTATATCGTTGTATAACTCTTATATCTTCACGTTAAATTTTCAACATAGTTCAATTTATATTTCTATTAAGCATGAAAAACAATCATCTGTATATATTTAAAAGTTAGCATTCTAGGTCATTAAATTCTAACTTTTAAAGATGAATTAGTTTTTATTTTCATTTCATGCCTTATTTATTTAGCACAAAATTTAAACAATTTCTAAAATCCAAAAAGTACTAAAGTGACAATTTCATATATTAACAGTTATAGTTAATCTATAATCGTCTATATAATATACAAAGTTTTTGATTCACAATTATATACAATCAATACATATTAATCAATTAAAAAGTCTTCATTTTCATATCGTTGTATAACTCTTATATCTTTACATTAAATTTTCAACATAGTTCAATTTATATTTCTATTAAGTATGAAAAACAACTATCTATATATATTTAAAAGTTAGCATTCTAGGTCATTGAATGCTAACTTTTAAAGTTAAATTAGTTTTTATTTTCATTTCATTCCTTATTTATTTAGCACAAAATTTAAACAATTTCTCAAATCCAAAAAGTACTAAAGTGACATTTTAATATATTAATAGTTATATTTAATCTATAATCGTCTATATAATATACAAAGTTTTTGATTCACAATTATAAACAATTACTACATATTAACCAATTAAAAAGTCCTCATTTTCATATCGTTGTATAACTCTTATATCTTCACGTTAAATTTTCAACATAGTTCAATTTTTATTTCTATTAAGCATGAAAAACAACCATCTATATGTATTTAAAAGTTAGCATTCTAGTTCATTGAATGCTAACTTTTAAAGATGAATTAGTTTTTATTTTCATTTCATGCCTTATATATTTAGCACAAAACTTAAACAATTTCTCAAATCCAAAAAGTACTAAAGTGACAATTTCATATATTAACAGTTATATTAAATCTATAATCCTCTACATAATATACAAAGTTTTTGATTCACAATTATATACAATTACTACATATTAATCAATTAAAAAGTCCTCATTTTTATATCGTTGTATAACTCTTATATCTTCACGTTAAATTTTCAACATAGTTCAATTTATATTTCTACTAAGCATGAAAAACAATCATTTGTATATATTTAAAAGTTAGCATTCTAGGTCATTAAATTCTAACTTTTAAAGATGAATTAGTTTTTATTTTCATTTCATGCCTTATTTATTTAGCACAAAATTTAAACAATTTCTAAAATCCAAAAAGTACTAAAGTGACAATTTCATATATTAACAGTTATAGTTAATCTATAATCGTCTATATAATATACAAAGTTTTTTATTCACAATTATATACAATCAATACATATTAATCAATTAAAAAGTCTTCATTTTCATATCGTTGTATAACTCTTATATCTTCACGTTAAATTTTCAACATAGTTCAATTTATATTTCTATTAAGCATGAAAAATAACCATCTATATATATATATTTAAAAGTTAGCATTCTAGGTCATTGAATGCTAACTTTTACATATGAATTAGTTTTTATTTTCATTTCATTCTTTATTTATTTAGCACAAAATTTAAACAATTTCTCAAATCCAAAAAGTACTAAAGTGACAATTTCATATATTAACAATTATATTTAATCTATAATCGTCTATATAATATACAAAGTTTTTGATTCACAATTATATACAATTACTACATATTAATCAATTAAAAAGTACTCATTTTCATATCGTTGTATAACTCTTATATCTTTTTTCAACATAGTTCAAGTTTTATTTCTATTAAGCATGAAAAACAACCATCTATATATATTTAAAAGTCAGCATTTTAGGTCATTGAATGCTAACTTTTAAAGATGAATTAGTTTTTATTTTCATTTCATGCCTTATTTATTTAGCACAAAACTTAAACAATTTCTCAAATCCAAAAAGTACTAAAGTGACAATTTCATATATTAATAATTATATTTAATCTATAATCGTCTATATAATATAAAAAGTTTTTTATTCACAATTATATACAATTACTACATATTAATCAATTAAAAAGTCCTCATTTTCATATCGTTGTATAACTCTTATATCTTCACGTTAAATTTTCAACATAGTTCAAGTTTTATTTCTATTAAGCATGAAAACAACCATCTATATATATTTAAAAGTTAGCATTCTAGGTCATTGAATGCTAACTTTTAAAGATGAATTAGTTTTTATTTTCATTTCATGCATTATTTATTTAGCACAAAACTTAAACAATTTCTCAAATCCAAAAAGCACTAAAGTGACAATTTCATATATTAATAATTATATTTAATCTATAATCGTCTATATAATATACAAAGTTTTTTAATTCACAATTATATACAATTACTACATATTAATCAATTAAAAAGTTCTCATTTTCATATCGTTGTATAACTCGTATATCTTCACGTTAAATTTTCATCATAGTTCAATTTTTATTTCTATTAAGCATGAAAAACAACCATCTATTAATATTTAAAAGTTAGCATTCTAGGTCATTGAATGCTAACTTTTAAAGATGAATTAGTTTTTATTTTCATTTCATGCCTTATTTATTTAGCACAAAATTTAAACAATTTCTCAAATCCAAAAAGTACTAAAGTGACAATTTCATAGGTTAACAATTATATTTAATCAATAATCGTCTATATAATATACAAAGTTTTTGATTCACAATTATATACAATCAATACATATTAATCAATTAAAAAGTCCTCATTTTTATATCGTTGTATAACTCTTATATCTTCACGTTAAATTTTCAACATTGTTCAATTTATATTTCTATTAAGCATGAAAAACAACCATCTATCTATATATATTTAAAAGTTAGCATTTTAGGTCGTTGAATGCTAACTTTTAAAGATGAATTAGTTTTTATTTTCATTTCATGCCTTATTTATTTAACACAAAATTTAAACAATTTCTCAAATTCAAAAAGTACTAAAGTGACAATTTCATATATTAACAATTATACTTAATCTATAATCGTCTATATAATATACAAAGTTTTTTATTCACAATTATATACAATTACTACATATTAATCAATTAAAAAGTCATCATTTTCATATCGTTATATAACTCTTATATCTTCACGTTAAATTTTCAACATAGTTCAATTTTTATTTCTATTAAGCATGAAAAACAACCATCTATATCTATATATATTTAAAAGTTAGCATTCTATGTCATTGAATGCTAACTTTTAAATATGAATTAGTTTTTATTTTCATTTCATGCCTTATTTATTTAGTACAAAACTTAAACAATTTCACAAATTCAAAAAGTACTAAAGTGACAATTTCATATATTAATAATTACATTTAATCTATAATCGTCTATATAATATACAAAGTTTTTGATTCACAATTATATACAATTACTACATATTAATCAATTAAAAAACTCCACATATTCATATCGTTGTATAACTCTTATATCTTCACGTTAAGTTTTCAACATAGTTCAATTTATATTTCTATTAAGCATGAAAAACAATCATCTATCTATATATATTTAAAAGTTAGCATTCTAGGTCAATGAATGCTAACTTTTAATGTTGAATTAGTTTTTATTTTCATTTCATGACTTATTTATTTAGCATAAAATTTAAAAAATTCTCAAATCCAAAAAGTAGTAAAGTGACAATTTCATATATTAACAATTATATTTAATCTATAATCGTCTATATAATATAAAAAGTTTTTGATTCACAATTATATACAATTACTACATATTAATCAATTAAAAAGTCCTCATTTTCATATCGTTGTATAACTCTTATATCTTCAGGTTAAATTTTTAACATAGTTCAATTTTTATTTCTATTAAGCATGAAAAACAACCATCTATATCTATATATATTTAAAAGTTAGCATTCTAGGTCATTGAATGCTAACTTTTAAAGATGAATTAGTTTTTATTTTCATTTCATGCATTATTTATTTAGCACAAAACTTAAACAATTTCTCAAATCCAAAAAGTACTAAAGTGACAATTTCATATATTAACAATTATATTTAATCTATAATCGTATATATAATATACAAAGTTTTTGATTCACAGTTATATACAATCAATACATATTAATAAATTAAAAAGTCCTCATTTTCATATCGTTGTATAACTCTTATATCTTCACGTTAAATTTTCAACATAGTTCAATTTATATTTCTATTAAGCATGAAAAACAACCATCTATATATATTTAAAAGTTAGCATTATAGGTCATTGAATGCTAACTTTTAAAGTTAAATTAGTTTTTATTTTCATTTCATTCCTTATTTATTTAGCACAAAATTTAAACAATTTCTCAAATCCAAAAAGTACTAAAGTGACATTTTAATATATTAATAGTTATATTTAATCTATAATCGTCTATATAATATACAAAGTTTTTGATTCACAATTATAAACAATTACTACATATTAACCAATTAAAAAATCCTCATTTTTATATCGTTGTATAACTCTTATATCTTCACGTTAAATTTTCAACATAGTTCAATTTATATTTCTATTAAGCATGAAAAACAACCATCTATATATATTTAAAAGTTAGCATTCTAGGTCATTGAATGCTAACTTTTAAAGATGAATTAGTTTTTATTTTCATTTCATGCCTTATTTATTTAGCACAAAATTTAAACAATTTCTAAAATCCAAAAAGTACTAAAGTGACAATTTCATATATTAACAATTATATTTAATCTATAATCGTCTATATAATATACAAAGTTTTTGATTCACAATTATATACAATTACTACATATTAATCAATTAAAAAGTCCTCATTTTCATATCGTTGTATAACTCTTATATCTTCACGTTAAATTTTCAACATAGTTCAATTTTTATTTCTATTAAGCATGAAAAACAATCATCTATATATATTTAAAAGTTAGCATTCTAGGTCATTGAATGCTAACTTTTAAAGATGAATTAGTTTTTATTATTATTTCATGCCTTATTTATTTAGTACAAAACTTAAACAATTTCTCAAATCCAAAAAAGTACTAAAGTGACAATTTCATATATTAACAATTATATAATCTATAATCGTCTATATAATATACAAAGTTTTTGATTCATAATTATATACAATTACTACATATTAATCAATTAAAAAGTCCTCATTTTCATATCGTTGTATAACTCTTATATCTTCACGTTAAGTTTTCAACATAGTTCAATTTATATTTCTATTAAGTATGAAAAACAATCATCTATCTATATATATTTAAAAGTTAGCATTCTAGGTCAATGAATGCTAACTTTTAAAGATGAATTAGTTTTTATTTTCATTTCATGCCTTATTTATTTAGCACAAAATTTAAACAATTTCTCAAATCCAAAAAGTACTCAAGTGACAATTTCATATATTAACAATTATATATAATCTATAATCGTCTATATAATATACAAAGTATTTGATTCACAATTATATACAATCAATACATATTAATCAATTAAAAAGTCCTCATTTTCATATCATTGTATAACTTTTATATCTTCACGTTAAATTTTTAACATAGTTCAATTTATATTTCTATTAAGCATGAAAAACAACCATCTATGTATATTTAAAAGTTAGTATTCTAGGTCATTGAATACTAACTTTTAAAGATGAATTAGTTTTTATTTTCATTTCATGCCTTATTTATTTAGCACAAAATTTAAACAATTTCTCAAATCCAAAAAGTACTAAAGTTACAATTTTATATATTAATAATTATATTTAATCCATAATCATCTATATAATATACAAAGTTTTTGTTATACAATTACTACATATTAATCAATTAAAAAGTCCTCATTTTCATATCGTTATATAACTCTTATATCTTCACGTTAAATTTTCAACATAGTTCAATTTTTATTTCTATTAAGCATGAAAAACAACCATCTATATATATTTAAAAGTTAGCATTCTTGGTCATTGAATGCTAACTTTTAAAGATGAATTAGTTTTTATTTTTATTTCATGCCTTATTTATTTAGTACAAAACTTAAACAATTTCTCAAATCCAAAAAAGTACTAAAGTGACAATTTCATATATTAACAATTATATAATCTATAATCGTCTATATAATATACAAAGTTTTTGATTCATAATTATATACAATTACTACATATTAATCAATTAAAAAGTCCTCATTTTCATATCGTTGTATAACTCTTATATCTTCACGTTAAGTTTTCAACATAGTTCAATTTATATTTCTATTAAGCATGAAAAACAATCATCTATCTATATATATTTAAAAGTTAGCATTCTAGGTCAATGAATGCTAACTTTTAAAGATGAATTAGTTTTTATTTTCATTTCATGCCTTATTTATTTAGCACAAAATTTAAACAATTTCTCAAATCCAAAAAGTACTCAAGTGACAATTTCATATATTAACAATTATATATAATCTATAATCGTCTATATAATATACAAAGTATTTGATTCACAATTATATACAATCAATACATATTAATCAATTAAAAAGTCCTCATTTTCATATCATTGTATAACTTTTATATCTTCACGTTAAATTTTTAACATAGTTCAATTTATATTTCTATTAAGCATGAAAAACAACCATCTATGTATATTTAAAAGTTAGTATTCTAGGTCATTGAATACTAACTTTTAAAGATGAATTAGTTTTTATTTTCATTTCATGCCTTATTTATTTAGCACAAAATTTAAACAATTTCTCAAATCCAAAAAGTACTAAAGTTACAATTTTATATATTAATAATTATATTTAATCCATAATCATCTATATAATATACAAAGTTTTTGTTATACAATTACTACATATTAATCAATTAAAAAGTCCTCATTTTCATATCGTTATATAACTCTTATATCTTCACGTTAAATTTTCAACATAGTTCAATTTTTATTTCTATTAAGCATGAAAAACAACCATCTATATATATTTAAAAGTTAGCATTCTTGGTCATTGAATGCTAACTTTTAAAGATGAATTAGTTTTTATTTTTATTTCATGCCTTATTTATTTAGTACAAAACTTAAACAATTTCTCAAATCCAAAAAAGTACTAAAGTGACAATTTCATATATTAACAATTATATAATCTATAATCGTCTATATAATATACAAAGTTTTTGATTCATAATTATATACAATTACTACATATTAATCAATTAAAAAGTCCTCATTTTCATATCGTTGTATAACTCTTATATCTTCACGTTAAGTTTTCAACATAGTTCAATTTATATTTCTATTAAGCATGAAAAACAATCATCTATCTATATATATTTAAAAGTTAGCATTCTAGGTCAATGAATGCTAACTTTTAAAGATGAATTAGTTTTTATTTTCATTTCATGCCTTATTTATTTAGCACAAAATTTAAACAATTTCTCAAATCCAAAAAGTACTCAAGTGACAATTTCATATATTAACAATTATATATAATCTATAATCGTCTATATAATATACAAAGTATTTGATTCACAATTATATACAATCAATACATATTAATCAATTAAAAAGTCCTCATTTTCATATCGTTGTATAACTCTTATATCTTCACGTTAAATTTTCAACATAGTTCAATTTATATTTCTATTAAGCATGAAAAACAACCATCTATATATATTTAAAAGTTAGCATTCTAGGTCATTGAATGCTAACTTTTAAAGTCAAATTATTTTTTATTTTCATTTCATGCCTTATTTATTTAGAACAAAATTCAAATAATTTCTCAAATCCAAAAAGTACTAAAGTGACATTTTCATATATTAATAGTTATATTTAATCTATAATCGTCTATATAATATACATAGTTTTTGATTCACAATTATAAACAATTACTGCATATTAACCAATTAAAAAGTCCTCATTTTCATATCGTTGTATAACTCTTATATCTTCACGTTAAATTTTCAACATAGTTCAATTTATATTTCTATTAAGCATGAAAAACAACCATCTATATGTATTTAAAAGTTAGTATTCTAGGTCATTGAATGCTAACTTTTAAAGATGAATTAGTTTTTATTTTCATTTCATGCCTTATTTATTTAGCACAAAACTTAAACAATTTCTCAAATCCAAAAAGTACTAAAGTGACAATTTCATATATTAATAATTATATTTAATCTATAATCGTCTATATAATATAAAAAGTTTTTGATTCACAATTATATACAATTACTACATATTAGTCAATTAAAAAGTCCTCATTTTCATATCGTTGTATAACTCTTATATCTTCACGTTAAATTTTCAACATAGTTCAATTTTTATTTCTATTAAGCATGAAAAACAACCATCTATATATATTTAAAAGTTAGCATTCTAGGTCATTGAATGCTAACTTTTAAAGATGAATTAGTTTTTATTTTCATTTCATGCCTTATTTATTTAGCACAAAACTTAAACAATTTCTCAAATCCAAAAAGTACTAAAGTGACAATTTCATATATTAATAATTATATTTAATCTATAATCGTCTATATAATAGACAAAGTTTTTTATTCACAATTATATACAATTACTACATATTAATCAATTAAAAAGTCCTCATTTTCATATCGTTGTATAACTCTTATATCTTCACGTTAAATTTTCAACATAGTGCAATTTATATTTCTATTAAGCATGAAAAACAGCCATCTATATTATATATTTAAAAGTTAGCATTCTGTAACACCCCCGAAACTTAACCCTTTTGGAAATGTATTACCGCCAGTGACCCCAGTGTTCCTTACCGAGATCACACAAGGCTTTACCGTCTAAATACAATTTATGAAATACAAATGATACATAATGATCAAAGCATTCAATTCCAAAATATAACATTGTCAAAGAAACATGAGTTACGGGATTACAGCCCAATCTCGAATAGGCTAACACAGAGTTTAAACCAAATACAGCGGAAGTCTTATAAAGTAGGGTACAACGGAAGTCTTATAAAACACATTACAACCAAAGTCATTGTCCAAAAGATCTCAACCTGATTAAAGAAATAACTAAAACGTTCAAAAACCACCGTCGACTCCATAGTCCTTCTATTCTTCTGAGCTACTTTCGATCTGATGTGCCGAATCGAACGGATGACACCAGCCAACAATGCAGATAACAAATGTGGTTGGTTAGTCTAAATGAATAGACCATGCAAGGGTACAAAGCAGAAGGTTATAAGCAGTCGTATTAGGTTAGACTCCTCGTCCCTCGAATAATAATCGAGTACGCTTGTCAACCACCATACTCTACTTAAATATGACAAAAGGCATGCACAAGAGAATATTCCAACTGAAGCGAATCTTATCGGAATATCCAAGAGAAGACTCCAACAGAATGAGTCTTTAACGAAGTATGACAAAGTCTGGAATATTAAAGAATCACAGTATCGCATTCGAGCGATTTAAAACAGCTGACTTAGATGTTTCGGTTCACGACCAACCTCACCGCATACAGCGAATTCAGATTGGAAAGAGAACGTACTCGGATCAAAAGTCGAGACGAGCTTTCCTAGCTGCACTATTCGCTTAGCTGTACTACTCGCCAAATGTTTATTAATTATGTGCGTCGAGTAGCACTTATCTGAATTATATTACAAAGCACATATCACATTATAGACTTTTACATGTGTACCCCACCGTTGGGACGACACATCTTAGTATACGTTTCGTCGAGAGTGACGCACACCGGAAGGTTTGTGACACCAGCTAAGTGTCCTGCCTCTACACACTTGTGAAAGAGACCGATCATGATCTTAGAATAGTACCAGATGGAGACGAGCCACCCCAATACCAAATTATAAAGAAACAACCGGACGAAGTCCGAGTACGTTCCTAACTAACAGTGCTAACCACACAGATACAACACAATAACAGTTACAGAATAAATCCACATAAAGGCCCGAAAGGCAATCACAGATAATAGCGCCGTTCTAACAGATATACAATCTATTATAATATCAATATTTTGTTTTCCAAAACAGTTTACCAAAACCATTTCCAGACAAACAGAGTATTCATTCCAAATTAATTACTCAGATAAACTATTGATAATTAATGTAAATATGGAACGAATGAGCAAGAGCGAACCGCCACTTGCCTTAATCCGCAGAAAAGCCTAACGACAACAATGGGATTCCGGGCTCGACACGGGTATAGCTCCGACAGCACAACGACCTTCGAGTCGACCCATAAAAGGAACCCTAAGTTAGATCCGACATAACCACAGTACGAACCTAAAAATGACGAAAGAAAACGAAAGGAACGACGCCACAACGACGACCACCAAAGCCAAAAGCCAAAGAGGCATTCTGGGCTCTGGCGGCGGTCGCCGTTCTTGGCGACAGTCGCCGCAGTTCATCACGGCGGGCGCCGTGAAGAACACGGCGGTCGCCGTGAAGAACACGGCGGTCGCCGTGAAGAACTCAGACGACAGAAACAACGAGAAAACTCACCCAAAACACGAGCGACTCGGCCTCCTTCGACTTTCTTTGGTTTCTAACCACCAAGGGCTACCAAAAGCTTCACAAAGGCACTCTGGAAACACCACCAAACGACACATGCGAAAGTTCCAGAATCCGGCGAGGCAAGAACTCCGGCGAGGCAAGAATTTGGGAGAGCTTGGGCTGTGGATTGAGCTCAAAAACCCCTCCCAAACACCTCCTTTTATAGCCAAATGCCAAGGGAACACCATCATTGCCTACAACGAGGCGGAGAAGGCCTAATTCGGCACGTCAGAGGCTCGCCGGCGACCATCGGGCAAAGACCTCCGGACAACGACGGCGGGCGCCGCAGAGAGCAAGGGTCGCCGCCTCACAAATTGCCTACGGCGGGCGAATTACGGCGGGCGCCGTACTGTACGGCGGTCGCCGTTTTTCGGGTCTTCGCGCCCAGCTAGAAGACGAGGGCATTGCTGCCTCGAGCCCTTCGCGGCGGTCACCGCCTTAATTGCGGCGGTCGCCGCCACCGTGGCTTTGCCCTTCTCAGCTTTTGGACGATATCGACTTAACTCGGGATAAAAATAATCGTACACGAACGAGTATTAAAATCCAAAGCACGTCGTCTGTATATTATTTCACTGAGAAAAATATTACAGATACAGAGCACATTACAGAATGTCTCCAACTTTCTGAATTAAATCCGACGTACACAACGGGCACTCGGAAAAAATCCAAAATTCCCAAAATAACCTTACAAAAATACGGGGTCCCCCTTAAAAGAAGTTTCGACCCCGAAACTTAGATCGAGAATAACTCGGGAAAACGCCTGAGCATATCTGACTCGGTTTCCCACGTTTCCCAAGTAACTTCCTCCGATCCAGACTTGGACCACTGAATCCGTACCAACGGTATGATCTTGCTACGCAGCTGCTTCTCACGACGCTCCAAAATGCGCACGGGCATCTCCTCATAAGTACCATTAGCTTGAATCTCGATGTCCTCATAACTCAGCACATAAGACTCATCTGGCACATACTTCCTGAGCAAGGAGATGTGGAACACATTATGCACTGGATGAGCCGATGACGACAATGCCAAGCGGTACGCTAGAGATCCCACTCTATCCAGAATCTCGAATGGTCCCACGTAGCGAGGGTTAAGCTTCCCACGCCTACCAAACCTGAAAACTCCCTTCGAGGGCGACACCTTGACAAACACCTTGTCACCGACCTCGAACTCGACATTCCTACGCTTCTTATCTGCGTAAGACTTCTGTCGACTTTGGGCGGTCAACATCCTTTGTCGAATCAAGGCAATGTCAGAAGTTGTTCTCTCGACTAACTCTGGCCCAAGCAGAATCTTGTCGGCGTTATCATCCCAACAAATCGGAGATCTGCATATTCAACCATACAAAGCTTCGAACGGAGCCATCTTGATTGTAGCATGCTAGCTGTTGTTGTACGTGAACTCAATCAGACTCAGGCTGTCTTCCCAGCTAGTCGGACGATCGAGTACACAAGCTCGGAGCATATCCTCCAGGGTCTGGATGGTCCTTTCAGACTGGCCATCTGTCTGAGGATGAAAAGCTGTGCTGAATCTCAACCCGGTTCCCATGGCCTTGTGAAGTTCTTTCCAGAACCTAGACATGAAACGGCCATCTCGATCTGATACAATGGTCTTAGGAATGCCATGTAAACGGACAATCTCTTTCTGGTAGACTTCTGCTAACTTCTGGGCTTCCCAAGTGGTCTTAATGGCTACAAATGAGCACTCTTCGTAAGCCTATCCACAATTACCCAGATAGCATCTCTCTGACTTCGAGTCTTGGGTAGCCCAGTGACGAAGTCCATGGCGATGTCTTCCTATTTCCATTCTGGCACAAGGAGAGGTAGCAACTCACCACCTGGTCTGCGGTGTTCGATCTTGACCTTCTGACAAGTTAAGAACTTTGTCACAAAGTCTACTACGTCCCACTTCATGTTTGGCCACCAAAACTTCTTCCTGAGATCCTTGTACATCTTGCTAGAACCAAGATGCACAGAATAAGCAGATGAATGAGCTTCTCTCATCACCAACTGACGGAGACTCTCTGTGTCCGGCACACAGATCCGATCCTGAAACCAAAGCGATCCATCATCCTGAATCACAAAACTGGGAGCTTTCCCGTCCATCACTTCATTGCTTAACTTTACCAAGACAATGTCATCGACTTGCTTTTCTTTGATTTGATCCAGTAGCGTAGCCTGAATTTCCAGCATACTCAGGAAACTTTTACGCTGATCATACAAGACTTCAATGTCGCACGACTCTTGGTTCAGCTTGGTCTGTGCAGTAAGTAGAGCAACTACAGTCTCATGCGTTGTCTTCCGGCTCAGTTCATCAGCTACTACATTAGCCTTGCCCGGATGATACAACAACTCCATGTCGTAGTCTTTGAGTAACTCTAGCTAGCGGCGTTGTCTCATATTCAGCTCCTTTTGAGTAAATATATACTTGAGACTTTTGTGGTCAGTGAAGACTTGGCATCTTATACCGTAGAGGTAATGCCTCCAAATCTTCAGCGCAAAGACAACCGCTAATAACTCAAGATCATGGGTCGGATAGTTTTCTTCGTAAGTCTTGAGTTGTCTAGATGCGTAAGCAATAACTCTGCCTCTCTGCATCAGTACACAACCCAAACCACACTTTGAAGCATCACTATAGACCACATAATCGTCATTCCCTTTGGGAAGTGCTAACACGGGTGCCAAGGTCAGCCGTCGCTTTAACTCCTGGAAACTGGCCTCGCACTTGTCATTCCAGACAAACTTCTTGTGAACCTTGCGGAGTAGATTGGTCATAGGTAGAGCGGTCTTTGAAAACCCCTCCACGAACCGTCTGTAATACCCGGCAAGCCCAAGAAAGCTGCGCACCTCCTTCACGTTCTGGGGCTGTGTCCAATTTGCCACAACTTCGATCTTCTGGGGATCAACCATAACCCCATTCTCATTGATCACGTGGCCTAAGAAAGCCACCTCCTTCATCCAGAATTCACACTTGGACAATTTAGCATAAAGCTGATGTTGTCTAAGGACTGACAAAGCAATCCGCAGATATTCCTCATGGACTTCTTCACTCGGAGAGTAGATCAGAATGTCGTCTATGAAGACCACTACGAACTTGTCCAAGTACTGGTGAAAACATCGATTCATTAGATCCATAAAGACAGCTGGAGCATTTGTAAGCCCAAAAGGCATCACTACGAACTCGTAATGACCATATCTGGTCCTGAACGCAGTTCTAGGAATGTCCTGCTCGCGAATTCTGAGCTGGTGATAACCCGATCTCAGGTCGATCTTGGAGAAAACCTTTGCTCCCTGCAACTGGTCCAACATGTCATCAATCCTTGGCAATGGATACTTGTTCTTGATCGTTACTTTGTTCAACTCTCGGTAGTCGATACAAAGTCTAAACGATCCGTCTTCTTTTTGACAAACAAAACCGGAGCACCCCACGGCGATGCACTCGGCCTGACATAACCTTTGTCAAGAAGATATTCAAGTTGATTCTTCAATTCTTGCATCTCAGCTAGAGCCATCCGATACGGTAATTTGGAAATCGGCGCCGTACCAGGCTCAAGATCAATTGAAAACTCTACGTCACGGTTCGGGGGTAATCCAAGAATTTCTTCCGGAAAGACATCCGAAAACTCCCTCACCACAGGAATATCAAGAACCTCAGGTCCATCCTTCGCGGGCAAATCCAAGTAGCAAAGGTACCCGACACATCCTTGTCGTAGTAGCTTAAACGCAGCCATCGCATTGATCAACTTGCCGTTATCAGCGTCATTCCGACCTTTGAACTTGCACACGAACTGGCCCCCAGATGACACCGTCACCGTTCTTGAACTGAAGTCGATCACCGCCTTGTGACGTGTCAACCAATCCATACCGAGGATAATGTCGTATGGAGCCATGGCTATACAGATCAGATCTGCCTCAAACTCCTTACCCTGAATGGTAGTCGGAAAGTCGGACAGATGCTTGGTTCCCACCAAACGTTCTCCATTAGGAAGACTAACGACAAAAGGGTTGCACGAATCGTTGCACACTAAGTCTAACTTGCTAACACATCTATCCGAAATAAAGGAATGTGTAGCACCAGAATCAAACAGAATGCACACTGATGTAGAGTGAAGGTATAAAGTACCTTGAGCAATCGGAGCGTTGGGTCCATCCGCTTCACGCATCTCGTACAAGCGTTGACCCTGACTTCCAGAAACAGCTGGAGCCTTTCCCTTGTTCTGAGCATTCGTCTGCACTGACGGGCTAGGAGTCTCGGCAGGCTTGAACCTAGGTCGGTTGCTCTGATGAACTGACCCTTGCTGCGACTCTACTCCCTTCTGCTTCCCCTGCTTGCAGAACTTCTGTAGATGACCATCACGTCCACACCCAAAGCACGATCTCTTCTCCTTCTGACACTCATTGCTCTTGTGCCCAGCAACACCACAGTTATAACACTGAACTGAACTTCTGTTTTGACTGGACTGCTGCGTTGACCCTCCAGGAGTCATGTCCGTCTTTGCTCGGCCAGACTGGGCAAAGCTAGACGGTGGCGCAGGTCGCTTGAATCCACCACCCTGATTCTGACTCTGATTCTGCATCGACCTCTGTCGGATGCGTCTCTTCGTTGACTCCTCCAGAGTCACCTCCAGCTTGTAGGCAGCATCCACATACTGCTCCAGAGTAGAGCATGTGTGGTACACCATCAACGGCTTGATATCTGGACTCATACACTCGTGGAAGTACCAGATCTTTTGTGCCTCGCTGGATATCTCAAGTCCAGCATACTGCAAGAGATGGTTGAATTTGGTTGCCAGCTCGGTCACCTTCAAACCATCAGTCTTGGGGTACAGAAACTCCTTGTGTTTCTCCTCTCTCATAGCTCGAGAGAAGAAATGGTCAGTCATCTTGGTCTTAAACATCGACCAGGTTAACACATGGCTATCAGCTAAGCCTGTACTCTCCCACCATTCACTAGCATCATCCTTCAACTGCAAGGAAGCTATGTGGACCTTCTCAGCCTCGGTACACATCACATTGCGGAACAGCCTCTCCATATGAGAAAACCAATGGGTCACCCTGACGGGTTCCCCTTTTCCGTTGTAGCTGTCAGGCCTCATAAAGCTGATGGTCTTCAGAGCATGACCATAGTTGTCCCTAGTCCTGACTGCATTCTCTTGGGCAACATGGTTTTCTGGCTCCTCAAACCTCGGAACCGGTTGGGGTTCTGCACACCTTGTGCTTGAGGTGCATTAGGTCGCATAGCATCAGTGATAGCTTGCATGACAATTCCTCGAATTGCCTCTACTGCTGCAGCATCAAACACTACTGGTGCATTACTCTGATCCTGACCATTGCCCCTGGATTGATTATGGGATTCAAATACATGCTCATCTTGTGCAACCTCTCTTATGATTGGTCTGGGCTCCTGACTAGTCCCAACACCAGCTCGCCTTGTGTTCCTTGTGTTCACCATCTGTTTACCGATCAAATTCCAAGCATTTCATACATTAATATTCATTCCATAAACTTAATGTAGCAAAATTACTCAGAATAGATCAACTAGGTATTTTATAGATGAACTGGAACTGTTACACAAGCTACACATAAGTCTATCATCCGAGCGCTAGGACAACATTGCTCGAAGATAAAAGTGTTTCACAGAGTACTTGCCGCAATACTGAAATCTTACACAAAGAACAAACCGGAATTCTAAGACAGGAACTACTACGATAGGTAACGCCGATCCTCATCAAGGCGCTCCAAAACGGCTCTTGTAAGACTGGCTACTCGTGCAAGGTCTCTTCGGACTAGGCTCACCATCGAGCTCTGGCGATGGGTTTCGCACCCTGCTTGGTCCTGGGTCACATGGCTCTGGTGACTCAGTTCCAACCTCAGTCGTGGAAAAGAAAGGACCGTCCATAAGAGGTCCTCCTATCCCAGCCCTCCTCTGAGCTCTAGCGATTGCCTGATCCATCTGCTGCTGCTGCTCCATATGAGAGTTCATTTCGCTCTGGCAAAGGATCTCTCTCAACTCAGCCTCTGATCTCCTCCTAATACCGTGCTCAGTGTACAGTGCCTCCCAATCAGCATCAGTCATGAGTGCATAAGCCGGCACTGGTGATAGTTTTGGACTGGGGGGGATAAACTGCACCCCCGACTCCTGACTGTCCACTAGCAAGAGCCTCAAGTTGTCTGGCTCCTGGCTTTGCTCTTCCAGGTCCAACTCGGGGTCCTCCTCAGGATCATCTTCGATGGGATCCTCATCCTCGGGATCAATCTCAATCATATCTTTGTCCTCGACATGATCTATCTCAAGCATCTCTTCTTCCTCTTCCTCGTCTTCGTCATCCTCGTCCCCTTCCAGGACCATCTCTATCTGGTAATCGTCATCGAAATACCCTAAGGCGTATCTAGACGACTCACCCACTTCCTGCACTGCTTCCTCCCTGAGTGGCTCTACAGGTGCAGCTACAGTGACCACTGTATCCCTAGGCGTAAGGACAACAGACTTGGGAATCACATACTTGATGTCCTCGGGCGGGCTACTCGGGCCTCCAACCTCGAAACATCGCTGAGGGATCGGAAAATCTAGCCTGCCTGGAGACGGCGGGTCCGTCTTGGCGTCGTCCGACCCCCTATCAAGAGAAAAGCACGCACCCATCCTACATGATAACGAGGAATCAAGTTAGTCTTTCTAGACATAGAAGCAAGCTTACTACATCAGACTATCCAGAAGACATGACTATGAACGGTGTTTTGAAATTCTTTTTACTTAGAAAATTTCGAGCCCTTTTAAAGCATTTTTAAAAACGGATAATGATTTATAAAATTCCAAACCCGTTTTAAAACCTTTGGCTCTGATACCACAACTGTAACACCCCCGAAACTTAACCCTTTTGGAAATGTATTACCGCCAGTGACCCCAGTGTTCCTTACCGAGATCACCCAAGGCTTTACCGTCTAAATACAATTTATGAAATACAAATGATACATAATGATCAAAGCATTCAATTCCAAAATATAACATTGTCAAATAAACATGAGTTACGGGATTACAACCCAATCCCGAATAGGCTAACACAGAGTTTAAACCAAATACAGCGGAAGTCTTATAAAGTAGGATACAACGGAAGTCTTATAAAACACATTACACCCAAAGTCATTGTCCAAAAGATCTCAACCTGATTAAAGAAATAACTAAAACGTTCAAAAACCACCGTCGACTCCATAGTCCTTCTATTCTTCTGAGCTACTTTCGATCTGATGTGCCGAATCGAACGGATGACACCAGCCAACAATGCAGATAACAAATGCAGTTGGTTAGTCTAAATGAATAGACCATGCAAGGGTACAAAGCAGAAGGTTCTAAGTAGTCGTATTAGGTTAGACTCCTCGTCCCTCGAATAATAATCGAGTACGCTTGTCAACCACCATACTCTACTTAAATATGACAAAAGGCATGCACAAGAGAATATTCCAACTGAAGCGAATCTTATCGGAATATCCAAGAGAAGACTCCAACAGAATGAGTCTTTAACGAAGTATGACAAAGTCTAGAATATTAAAGAATCACAGTATCGCATTCGAGCGATTTAAAACAACTGACTTAGATGTTTCGATTCACGACCAACCTCACCGCATACAACGAATTCAGATTGGAAAGAGAACGTACTCTGATCAAAAGTCGAGACGAGCTTTCCTAGCTGCACTATTCGCTTAGCTGCACTACTCGCCAAAGGTTTATTAATTATGTGCGTCGAGTAGAACTTATCTGAATTATATTACAAAGAACATATCACATTATAGACTTTTACATGTGTACCCCACCGTTGGGACGACACGTCTTAGTATACGTTTCGTCGAGAGTGACGCACACCGGAAGGTTTGTGACACCAGCTACGTGTCCTTCCTCTACACACTTGTGAAAGAGACCGATCATGATCTTAGAATAGTACCAGATGGAGACGAGCCACCCCGATACCATATTACAAAGAAACGACCGGACGAAGTCCGAGTACGTTCCTAACTAACAGTGCTAACCACACAGATACAGCACAATAACAGTTACTGAATAAATCCACATAAAGGCCCGAAAGGCGATCACAGATAATAACGCTGTTCTAACAGATATACAACCTATTATAATATCAATATTTTGTTTTCCAAAACAGTTTACCAAAACCATTTCCAGACAAACAGAGTATTCATTCCAAATTAATTACTCAGATAAACTACTGATAATTAATGTAAATATGGAACGAATGAGCAAGAGCGAACCGCCACTTGCCTTAATCCGCAGAAAAGCCTAACGACAACGACGGGATTCCGGGCTCGACACGGGTATAGCTCCGACAGCACAACAACCTTCGAGTCGACCCATAAAAGGAACCCTAAGTTAGATCCGACATAATCACAATACGAACCTAAAAACGACGAAAGAAAACGAAAGGAACGACGCCACAACGACGACCACCAAAGCCAAAAGCCAAAGAGGCATTCTGGGCTCTGGCGGCGGTCACCGTTCTTGGTGGCGGTCGAGGCAGTTCATCACGGCGGGCGCCGTGAAGAACACGGCGGTCGTCGTGAAGAACTCAGACGACAGAAACGGCGAGAAAACTCACCCAAAACACAAGCGACTCGGCCTCCTTCGACTTGCTTTGGTTTCTAACCACCAAGGGCTACCAAAAGCTTCACAAAGGCACTCTGGAAACACCACCAAACGACACCGGCGAAAGTTCCAGAATCCGACGAGGCAAGAACTCCGGCGAGGCAAGAATTTGGGAGAGCTTGGGCTGTGGATTGAGCTCAAAAACCCCTCCCAAACACCTCCTTTTATAGCCAAATGCCAAGGGAACACCATCATTGCCTACAACGAGGCGGAGCAGGCCTAATTCGGCGTCAGAGGCTCGCCGGCGACCATCGGGCAAAGACCTCCGGACAACGACGGCGGGCGCCGCGGAGAGCAAGGGTCGCCGCCTCACAAATTGCCTACGGCGGGCGAATTACGGCGGGCGCCGTACTGTACGGCGGTCACCGTTTTTCGGGTCTTCGCGCCCAGCTAGAAGACGAGGGCACTGCTGCCTCGAGCCCTTCGCGGCGGTCGCCGCCTTAATTGCGGCGGTCGCCGCCACCGTGGCTTTGCCCTTCTCAGCTTTTGGACGATATCGACTTAACTCGGGATAAAAATAATCATACACGAACGAGTATTAAAATCCAAAGCACGTCGTATGTATATTATTTCACTGAGAAAAATATTACAGATACAGAGCACATTACAGAATGTCTCCAACTTTCTGAATTAAATCTGACATACACAACGGGCACTCGGGAAAAACCCAAAATTCCCAAAATAACCTTACAAAAATACGGGGTATCACACATTCTAGGTCATTGAATGCTAACTTTTAAAATGAACTGTTTTTTTTTTTCATTTCTTGCCTTATTTATTTATCCCAAAATTTAAACAATTTCTCAAATCCGAAAAGTACTAAAGTGATAATTTCATATATTAACAATTATATCAATAATATATAATCTTCTCTATAATATAAAAAGTTTTTGATTCACAATTATATACAATTACTACATATTAATCAATTAATAAGTCCTCATTTTCATATCATTATATAATTCTTATATCTTCATGTTAAATTTTCAACATAGTTCAATTTATATTTCTATTAAGCATGAAAAACATCCATATATATATATATATATATATATATATATATATATATATATATATATATATATTTAAAAGTTAGCATTTTAGGTCATTGAATGCTAACTTTTAAAGATGAAATAGTTTTTTTTTTCATTTCATGCCTTATTTATTTAGCACAAAATTTAAACAATTTCTCAAATTCAAGAAGTACTAAAGTGACAATTTCATATATTAACAATTATTTTAATAATCTATAATTGTCTATATAATATACAAAGTTTTTGATTCACAATTATATACAGTTACTACATATTAATCAATTAAAAAGTCCTCATTTTCATATCTTCACGTTAAAATTTCAACATAGTTCTTATATCATTGAATGCTAACTTTTAAAGGTGAATTCGTTTTTTTTTTTTCCATTTCATGCCTTATTTATTTAGCCCAAAATTTAAAACATTTCTTAAATCCAAAAAGTTTTTAAAGTGACAATTACATATATTAACTATTATATTGATAATCTATAATCTTCTATATAATATAAAAAGTTTTTGATTCACAATTATATACAATTACTACATATTAATCAATTAAAAAGTCTTCATTTTCATATCGTTGTATAACTCTTATATCTTCATGTTAAATTTTCAACATAGTTCAATTTATACTTCTATTAAGCATTAAAAACAACCATCTATATATATTTAAAAGTTAGCATTCTAGGTCATTGAATGCTAACTTTTAAAGATGAATTAGTTTTTTTTTCATTTCATGCCTTTTTTATTTAGCCCAAAATTTAAACAATTTCTCAAATCCAAAAATTACTAAAGTGACAATTTCATATATTAAAAATTATATTGATAATCTATAATCTTCTATATAATATAAAAAGTTTTTGATTCACAATTATATACAATTACTACATATTAATCAATTGAAAAGTCTTTATTTTCATATCGTTGTATAACTCTTATATCTTCACGTTAAATTTTCAACATAGTTCAATTTATATTTCTATTAAGCATGAAAAACAACCATCTATATTATATATTTAAAAGTTAACATTCTAGGTCATTGAATGCTATCTTTTAAAATGAACTGGTTTTTTTTTCATTTCTTGGCTTATTTATTTAGCCCAAAATTTAAAAACTTTCTCAAATCCAAAAAGTACTAAAGAGACAATTTCATATATTAACAATTATATCAATAATATATAATCTTCTATATAATATAAAAAGTTTTTGATTTACAATTATATACAATTACTACATATTAATCAATTAATAAGTCCTCATTTTCATATCGTTGTATAACTTTTATATCTTCATGTTAAATTTTCAACATAGTTCAATTTATACTTCTATTAAGCATTAAAAACAACCATCTATATATATTTAAAAGTTAGCATTCTAGGTCATTGAATGCTAACTTTTAAAGATGAATTAGTTTTTTTTTCCATTTCATGCCTTTTTTATTTAGCCCAAAATTTAAACAATTTCTCAAATCCAAAAATTACTAAAGTGACAATTTCATATATTAAAAATTATATTGATAATCTATAATCTTCTATATAATATAAAAAGTTTTTGATTCACAATTATATACAATTACTACATATTAATCAATTGAAAAGTCTTTATTTTCATATCGTTGTATAACTCTGATATCTTCACGTTAAATTTTCAACATAATTCAATTTATATTTCTATTAAGCATGAAAAACAACCATCTATATTATATATTTAAAAGTTAGCATTCTAGGTCATTGAATGCTATCTTTTAAAATGAACTGTTTTTTTTTTTCATTTCTTGGCTTATTTATTTAGCCCAAAATTTAAAAACTTTCTCAAATCCAAAAAGTACTAAAGAGACAATTTCATATATTAACAATTATATCAATAATATATAATCTTCTATATAATATAAAAAGTTTTTGATTTACAATTATATACAATTACTACATATTAATCAATTAATAAGTCCTCATTTTCATATCGTTGTATAATTCTTATATCTTCACGTTAAATTTTTTCAACATAGTTCAATTTATATTTCTATTAAGCTTGAGAAACAATCATATATATTTAAAAGTTAGCATTCTAGGTCATTGAATGCTAACTTTTAAAGATGAATTAGTTTTTTTTTCTTTCATTTCATGCCTTATTTATTTAGCACAAATTTTAAACAATTTCTCAAATCCAAAATATACTAAAGTGACAATTTCATATATTAACAATTATATTGATAATCTATAATCTTCTATATAATATAAAAAGTTTTTGATTCACAATTATATACAATTACTACATATTAATCAATTGAAAAGTCTTTATTTTCATATCGTTGTATAACTCTTATATCTTCACGTTAAATTTTCAACATAGTTCAATTTATATTTCTATTAAGCATGAAAAACAACCATCTATATTATATATTTAAAAGTTAGCATTCTAGGTCATTGAATGCTAACTTTTAAAATAAACTATTTTTTTTTTCATTTCTTGCCTTATTTATTTAGCCCAAAATTTAAACAATTTCTCAAATCCGAAAAGTACTAAAGTGACAATTTCATATATTAACAATTATATCAATAATATATAATCTTCTCTATAATATAAAAAGTTTTTGATTCACAATTATATACAATTACTACATATTAATCAATTAATAAGTCCTCATTTTCATATCATTGTATAATTCTTATATCTTCATGTTAAATTTTCAACATAGTTCAATTTATATTTCTATTAAGCATGAAAAACAACCATCTATATATATATATATATATATATATATATATATATATTTAAAAGTTAGCATTCTAGGTCATTGAATGCTAACTTTTAAAATGAACTGTTTTTTTTTTCATTTCATGCCTTATTTATTTAGCACAAATTTTAAACAATTTCTCAAATTCAAGAAGTACTAAAGTGACAATTTCATATATTAACAATTATTTTAATAATCTATAATTGTCTATATAATATACAAAGTTTTTGATTCACAATTATATACAGTTACTACATATTAATCAATTAAAAAGTCCTCATTTTCATATCGTTGTATAATTCTTATATCTTCACGTTAAATTTTCAACATAGTTCAATTTATATTTCTATTAAGCATGAAAAATAACCATCTATATCTATATATATTTAAAAGTTAACATTCTACGTCATTGAATGCTAACTTTTAAAGACAAAATCAAAGGCTTAAATAGGCCTAAAGTTATAGTTTGCCTATAGGATTAGTTTATCACCCTTAGTATATAATATGTAAGATTTTCCGATCGATTTTTACTATAGGGTTTATAAACCAATATAAAATACATAAGTATAATTATAGGCTACTTTGTAATTTAAGTAACTAAATTTTCCTTTGTTTATTTTAATATACCATAGCATAATTATGTGTATATATAAAAATGATCACTATTTGTAAGTAATTATTCCATCCCCTCACACACTTTTTTCATCTAAATCTTGCCTCTACGTACGGACTACTCTTTAGGTTTTGACTCCATTTTTAACCTAAATCTCAATTAGTGATAGTTACTACATACTGTATACGTTATATTTTGCTCTCATTTACTCCTATTTTAATATTATCCAATTACTACACGTAACTCCCGTATTTAGTACATAGTGAATGGTTGGAAACAAATTATAGTCAAGATGTCTAAACAGTTATATGTCAAAATGGCTTCACTTTCCAAGTAACAATTTCATCTATAAAAGGGCAAAAACGGTGGTATTCCGTTCATTTGCTCTGGGCATCCATCATCTCATTCTTCTACATGGAAATTAGCTTTAGAAAGCCATACAGTGAAGCTTGAGAGATAGTGGGCAACACCTTAAAAAAACATGGTCACTGAAGTAAGCATAATTATTAAGTTAAAGATGTGAATGAGGATTTCCGATTGTCGATGATGCAAGTATATATCCACCTCACGGTAAACTATCCTTAATTTTATGTATTTGGATCTCTTTTGTAGTCTACAATATTTACATATATCGGTTTAAATTTATTAATATAATTGTCTTTTGATCGAGATAGATTAATTTTATGTGAAGATGTCAGAGAATTGGATAATCTAATAGCACTATTGACGCATCGACTGTTTACATCATGCACCAGTAGCTTTCACTAGAAGGAGGACAAAGACAATCGATTTAGGACGACTGATTGTTAGTAAAGAAGAAAACAAACTATTTTATGGATGATGTAAACCCTTCAACTATTGGTAGTATAAATTCAATTAGGTTTGTATTTTTAGTTTCTTTTTTGTACTAAATCGTTTTAGGTAGGTGTGTTGTTATTTTGGTTAAGGATGATTTTTATTGTTCTATTTTATACATATAAGACATTATTAATGTAACACCTCGGGCCAGAGGTGCTACAGTGCCATAGTCCCGATGGACTATAAGGCGGGTGAAATAAAAATTTGCAAAACATATCCCATACATATTATAAATATCAAAAGCAGCACAGCGGAAAAACCTGTACAACATGTAAAACCTGTCCAGAGTTTGAAACCACAATCAAACTTAACATACCGAAAATACAACACTTTACAAACCAAAAACCAATACAACAAGTTCGACCCATACAAGGTCCAAAACCAAACGACACGTTCAATCAAGTCAAAGTCTCAAACCAAAAGTAGAGTTCTCGACTCCAAAACTGATGGTGATCAGGATCCTCCTTGCTGGCGCTAAATCTGCAAAGCCTGATTGACTGGGGGACCCGATACCCCAGCCAACCACGGCACGTAAACCGAGGTTGGTCAGTCTTTTGAAAGACTATGGCAAGATTCCTCAAGCCAAAACAGTTCAAAACACATACATATATCACCAATCAATTCACAACAACGACAACACGCCACACAATATATAATATCATAACTATACTTAATCATATCAACCAACCAATGCCAACCACACATCAAAACATATACACACACTATCACATACCATTCATTACACATCCTTATCCAACTCTTCACTATACTAACCTCAATCAATCCATCCGCAAACTCATCACAAGCATAAACGAATAAAACGATCCAATCCAACTTCACTGACACGTCCAATCCATCCTTCTCTCTATTACTAATACCTCAATCAACAACTCTATGCACATACACATCTCTTACTACTGACTTACAACCAAAGCTAACCAATTATACTGAACTCACTACTGCACTAACACAACAAAATCAATTAACCTTCACATCAACAAACACATAAGCATCAACGGGAATCATTACATAATACAATCATAACCAAAATAACGACCAATTCATACATTCAAACCCAACTCATGCATTTAATTTCAAACCATGTTAACCCACACCCTCAAGATGGAAAACCATCCTTCACACTCAATCCACACAACCGACCTTCATAATCCACTAGCTGTCACCAACAACCCCACCAACATAAATCCACATCACCATAGCTAAAATAGATAATATTTAACAAGTCAACTAGCCAACAATCAATATCCAACATAAAACCAATAATCAAACACACCGTCAATATCATCACACAACTACTTAATCAAGTACACAACTAATAATCAACACACAACCCATAACCGAGCACCCAACCAATAATCAACACACAACCCATAACCGAGCACCCAACCAATAATCAAGTACACACCCACTATTCAACACACAACCAATATACACACACAACCAATAATCAACACACAATCCATAACCGAGCACACAACCAATATTCAACGCATAATCACTTAATCAAGTACTCAAGCAACCATTACACATAATTAACACATCACAACACCTCCGTCTCCACCACCACATCACCGGGTGGGACCATTCACAACATCTCCGTCTCAACCACCACATCACCGGGTGAGACAATTCACAACATCTCCGTCTCTACCACCACATCACTCGGTGAGACAATTCACAACATTTCCGTCTCAACCACCACATCACCGGGTGAGACAATTCACAACACCAAACCAACTCTCCATCACTATACCAACCAATCAAACAACACAACGACAGTCAAAATCACATAACCACACCTCATCACACATTATCACATATCATCACACACACATCATCACACATTATCACTTATCCTCACACACACATTATCACTTATCCTCACACACACATCATCACACAATATCACACATATATATATATATATATATTCACTTAAGTAACTTTAAAATCAATAATCCTATCAAACCACATCAGTCCATCTACAACACGGGACAATTACTAATGTACCCACACATTCACACACACACACAATCCAACACACTCACACACACATTCAATCCAACACACACATACGATCCACACACACACACACATGTCAACAGACACTATCAACAACAATCAATCACATTTAGTCACAATTGACTACCACGTCAACATTTAATCAAATACGATACAAGACAAATCATATCACACGCACATACCCATATTCAACCAAGCAACGGTAAACTTAATTATGAAATAAACTGGGCATAACACAATTTATAAAAATATAAAGTTAGCAAGAATCCTCTTGCCTCAAGTCGAACCGCAACGACCCCAGAGGTCTCCAAACCACTCGAACGAACCTTCAAAAATTCCAATCAAGCCAACCCCACACAACCAACCAAAAATTCAGCAAACCACACCTTTCTTCAGTTGTCCACGATCACACACAACATCAATTCGAACAATTCAATATCAATTCGGAATACACAATATCAATTCGAACGCACACCAAAAATTCAGCCAATTCGAAATTAATCCAACCCATAAGCTCACCTTGTCGACAACCAAGCGGTAGTCACCGGGAAGAGGCTCCTCGTCGCCGGAACCACAACAACAACACAAAACCGCAGCTGCACAGCTCCAATTTTGGACACACACCCAAAATATTCAGCAAAGAATTTTCAGTCCACACAGGACAACAATAACAAATCAGACCCAAATTCAACAACAACACCAACCAACCTTACCTCTTCGTTAGCCTCGCCGGAAAGAGGGCTCCCGACGCCGGAGATGACCACCACGACGACGGACTGCAGCAGCTCGCAGCAGTCGGCACAACAGCACAGCAGCCACGAATAGCACCCACCGACGGCTCCACGCAGAGGAGGAGGAATAAGAGCGGCGGAGTGGTCCAAGACGGGTTCACCGGAGAAGAACACTCGGCTGGCACCGGAGAAGGAACGAATTCGCCGGGGAAGAGCAGAAGCTTGGCTGGGCACCGGTGAATCGATCGGGAGAGAGAGATCCGAATTTAGGGAGTTAGGGATTTAATCCCCCAAATTCCCATTTTCCCCTTTTTAACATATCCCCTTAATTAATTTACCCAAAATGCCATTACCCACTTTTTTTGGGGTATTTCATTCTCCCCTCCTTATAAGAGTTTCGTCCTCGAAACTAAGATCAAACAAGTTCGGATAACTGCCTCGCATAACTGACTCTAGAATATTCCGGACTCGCCGAAGAATGACTTTCCCTGAGAATCAACTCTCAATTCTCTTTATCAGTTAACACACATAATCGATCTGAAATCACAATACTCCATCTTCCTAAACAAGAATTCCTACACTCTTCCCTGAGCAATCTCACTGCATATCTTACTCAATATTCCATTACATTCAGCTGTTTCTGTTCCTTCTCAAACCAAATTTCACTTTTCACCCTTCGCCAACTCCTGTTGCAATCCCGACCGAACTGTCAGACAAGCAACCACCTGCTCGAGAGTCGACTTCCTACACAAAGCATCAGCAACCACGGTAGCCCTTTTCTGATTGATAAACAATATCTTTTCATAATCCTTAATCAACTCTAGCAATCATCTTTGCCTCATGATCAATTCTCTCTTATACAATTTGAGCTGACGAAAAGCATACGCAATGACCTTCCCATTCTGCATCAAAACGCAACCCAAACTTCGCTTAGACACATCACCGTAGATAACAAACCCTTTTTGTTTCCTGCAGTAAAACCGACACTGACGCACTAATCAAACACTTTCTGAGTCCTTCGAAAACTCTCTCCTGACATTTCCCATCCCAGTCAAAATTCTTAGTCACACACAAACTTAGAAAATCCATCCACAATCGCATGCAGTAATCTGCCAGTCCGAGAATACTCCTAATGAAACTCACTGCAACCAATCCAAGTACTTTCTAAAAACATTAATTCCTTAAACCTTGAAATCTACGGAAGCATTAGTCAACTCGAAAGGCAATCCAACCTTTTCTTAGCAGTTTTACAGCTGTCATCGCACTAACAATTCTGCCAGAGTCTCTAGGATGATGACTCTCACACATGCACTAAACCTTTATCTCCTGTTACGATAACTGTCATCTTCCGGAAGTCACAGACACATTCTGTTCCTCAGCTCAGCCGAACCCATAGTCGTAAAATCTCACTTTCTCAGGTGCAGACCGAGTTCTCTGTTTCTTACTGCCTCAAGCATCAATAATCTGATCAGAATCATCTATAGCGGTTTCCATAATCAATCACTCATCTACATACTGCTCAATGATCGTACATCTATGCCTTACCATCAAAGGTTCATATCTGAATACAACCATATCTGAATGCGCTTAATCTGTCCTGCTCAACCCTAACAATAACAGTAGCACACAACAAATCATACCGAATCATCACCACTAAACTACCTGCATCAACCTCTTGACGATAAGCCCAACGGCCTCATCCTCTACCATACTCATACTCCTTAAACCTCTAGCACGTCCCACTTACCAGGGAACGCACCATAAAATATAATTTAACAACTCAAAACATCACATATAAAATATATCAAACATTAGCACAAAACATCACAAACATCACTTACTTACCAACACAACTCACTACGGTTGACAGCAAGGATTCCTGATCACCCGATCGTTCACAACAACAACGTAAAAAAATTCTCAAGTTGAAAACTCGGAAAGAACACATTTTTTTTGAAAAGAGCTCTGATACCAATTCTGTAACACCCCGGGCTAGATGTGCTACAGTGCCATAGTCCCGATGGACTATAAGGCGGGTGAAATAAAAATTTGCAAAACATATCACATACATATTATAAATATCAAAAGCAGCACAGCGAAAAAACCTGTACAACCTGTAAAACCTGTCCAGAGTTTGAAACCACAATCAAACTTAACATACCGAAAATACAACACTTTACAAACCAAAAACCAATACAACAAGTTCGACCCATACAAGGCCCAAAACCAAACGACACGTTCAATCAAGTCAAAGTCTCAAACCAAAAGTAGAGTTCTCGACTCCAAAACCGACGGTGATCAGAATCCTCCTTACTGGCGCTAAATCTGCAAAGCCTGATTGACTGGGGGACCCGATACCCCAGCCAACCAAGGCACGTAAACCGAGGTTGGTCAGTCTTTTGAAAGACTATGGCAAGATTCCTCAAGCCAAAACAGTTCAAAACACATACATATATCACCAATCAATTCACAACAACGACAACACGCCACACAATATATAATATCATAACTATACTTAATCATATCAACCAACCAATGCCAACCACACGTCAAAACATATACACACACTATCACATACCATTCATTACACATCCTTATCCAACTCTTCACTATACTAACCTCAATCAATCCATCCTTAAACTCATCACAAGCATAAACGAATAAAACGATCCAATCCAACTTCACTGACACGTCCAATCCATCCTTCTCTCTATTACTAATACCTCAATCAACAACTCTATGCAAATACACATCTCTTACTACTGACTTACAACCAAAGCTAACTAATTATACTGAACTCACTACTGCACTAACACAACAAAATCAATTAACCTTCACATCAACAAACATATAAGCATCAACGGGAATCATTACATAATACAATCATAACCAAAATAACGACCAATTCATACATTCAAATCCAACTCATGCATTTAATTTCAAACCATGTTAACCCACACCCTCAAGATGGAAAACCATCCTTCACACTCAATCCACACAACCGACCTTCATAATCCACTAGCTGTCACCAACAACCCCACCAACATAAATCCACATCACCATAGCTAAAATAGATAATATTTAACAAGTCAACTAGCCAACAATCAATATCCAACATAAAACCAATAATCAAACACATCGTCAATATCATCACACAACTACTTAATCAAGTACACAACTAATAATCAACACACAACCCATAACCGAGCACCCAACCAATAATCAACACACAACCCATAACCGAGCACCCAACCAATAATCAAGTACACACCCATTATTCAACACACAACCAATATACACACACAACCAATAATCAACACACAATCCATAACCGAGCACACAACCAATATTCAACGCATAATCACTTAATCAAGTACTCAAGCAACCATTACACATAATTAACACATCACAACACCTCCGTCTCCACCACCACATCACCGGGTGGGACCATTCACAACATCTCCGTCTCAACCACCACATCACCGGGTGAGACAATTCACAACATCTCCGTCTCCACCACCACATCACTCGGTGAGACAATTCACAACATTTCCGTCTCAACCACCACATCACCGGATGAGACAATTCACAATATCTCCGTCTCAACCACCACATCACCGGGTGAGACAATTCACAACACCAAACCAACTCTCCATCACTATACCAACCAATCAAACAACACGACGACAGTCAAAATCACATAACCACACCTCATCACACATTATCACATATCATCACACACACATCATCACACATTATCACTTATCCTCACACACACATCATCACACATTATCACTTATCCTCACACACACATCATCACACAATATCACACACATATATATATATTCACCCAAGTAACTTTAAAATCAATAATCATATCAAACCACATCAGTCCATCTACAACACGGGACAATTACTAATGTACCCACACATTCACACACACACACAATCTAACACACGCACACACACATTCAATCCAACACACACATACGATCCACACACACACACGTGTCAACAGACACTATCAACAACAATCAATCACATTTAGTCACAATTGACTACCACGTCAACATTTAATCAAATACGATACAAGACAAATCATATCACACGCACATACCCATATTCAACCAAGCAACGGTAAACTTAATTATGAAATAAACTGGGCATAACACAATTTATAAAAATATAAAGTTAGCAAGAATCCTCTTGCCTCAAGTCGAACCGCAACGACCCCAGAGGTCTCCAAACCACTCGAACGAACCTTCAAAAATTCCAATCAAGCCAACCCCACACAACCAACCAAAAATTCAGCAAACCACACCTTTCTTCAGCTGTCCACGATCACACACAACATCAATTCGAACAATTCAATATCAATTCGGAATACACAATATCAATTCGAACGCACACCAAAAATTCAGCCAATTCAAAATTAATCCAACCCATAAGCTCACCTTGTCGACAACCAAGCGGTAGTCACCGGGAAGAGGCTCCTCGTCGCCGGAACCACAACAACACCACAAAACCGCAGCTGCACAGCTCCAATTTCGGACACACACCCAAAATATTCAGCAAAGAATTTTCAGTCCACGCAGGACAACAACAACAAATCAGACCCAAATTCAACAACAACACCAACCAACCTTACCTCTTCGTTAGCCTCGCCGGAAAGAGGGCTCCCGACGCCGGAGACGACCACCACGACGACGGACTGCAACAGCTCGCAGAAGTCGGCACAATAGCACATCAGCTACGAACAGCACCCACCGACGGCTCCACGCAGAGGAGGAGGAAGAAGAGCGGCGGAGTGGTCCAAGACGGGTTCGCCGGAGAAGAACACTCGGCTGGCACCGAAGAAGGAACGAATTCGTCGGGGAAGAGAAGGAGCTTGGCTGGGCACCGGTGAATCGATCGGGAGAGAGAGATCCGAATTTAGGGAGTTAGGGATTTAATCCCCCAAATTCCCATTTTCCCCTTTTTAACATATCCCCTTAATTAATTTACCCAAAATGCCATTACCCACTTTTTTTGGGGTATTTCAATTAAAATGCAATAAATTTGTAAGATAAAGGCAAAAAATTAGAAACGTGGAGTGTAGTGGCGCATGTAAGAAATGAGAGTTGTTATAACAAGTTTCTTACAAATACTCGAGTTCAAGCACAACATATAATTAGATAGGCATTTCTAAAATATTTCCCAAATATTTTCAAAAGAAAAAACGTATCCTTACAAAAAACAACTACCACCTTAATTCAAAATTTAAATTGAACTTCTGACCAAAATAAATAAATAAAATTGTACTTCGTACAATCATAGCATTTTATACCTAAAATACTTAGATATTACATTTTATACCTAAAATTGTACTTCGTACAATCATAGCATTCCATATATTAGAAACTCAAATTTAAATCGTGACACTATATATACATAAAAGACCCGTGCGAAGCACGGGCTTCAATATCTAGTATATTTAAAAGTTAGCATTCTAGGTCATTGAATGCTAACTTTTAAAGATGAATTAGTTTTTATTTTCATTTCATGCCTTATTTATTTAGCACAAAATTTAAACAATTTCTCAAATCCAAAAAAGTACTAAAGTGACAATTTCATATATTAACAATTATATTTAATCTATAATCGTCAATATAATATACAAAGTTTTTGATTCACAATTATATACAATTACTACATATTAATCAATTAAAAAGTCTTCATTTTCACATCGTTGTATAACTCTTATATCTTCACATTAAATTTTCAACATAGTTCAATTTTTATTTCTATTAAGCATGAAAACAAATCATCTATATATATTTAAAAGTTAGCATTCTAGGTCATTGAATGCTAACTTTTAAAGATGAATTAGTTTTTATTTTCATTTCATGCCTTATTTATTTAGCACAAAATTTAAACAATTTCTCAAATCCAAAAAGCACTAAACTAACAATTTCATATATTAACAATTATATTTAATCTATAATCGTCTATATAATATACAAAGTTTTTGATTCACAATTATATACAATTACTACATATTAATCAATTAAAAAGTCCTCATTTTCATATCGTTGTATAACTCTTATATCTCCACGTTAAATTTTCAACATATTTCAATTTATATTTCTATTAAGCATGAAAAACAACCATCTATATCTATATATATTTAAAAGTTAGCATTCTAGGTCATTGAATGCTAACTTTTAAAGATAAATTAATTTTTTTTTATTTCATGTCTTATTTATATCTATCTATGACCTAGAATGCTAACTTTTAAAGATGATTTTTTTTTCATGCCTTATTTATTTAGCTCATAATTTAAACAATTTCTCAAATTCAAAAAGTACTAAAGTGACAATTTCATATATTAACAATTATATTAATAATCTATAATCTTCTATATAATATAAAAAGTTTTTGATTCACAATTATATATAATTACTACATATTAATCAATTAAAAAGTCCTCATTTTCATGTGGTTGTATAACTCTTATATCTTCACATTAAATTTTCAACATAGTTTAATTTATATTTCTATTAAGCATGAAAAACAATCAAAATACCATCACTAGAAGACCTTCGTATCTTTTTGAGAAGTTGAAAAATATTAAATAAAAAAGTTAATAGACCAAATCAATATTAGTGATTAGAAGTTATTATTTTACCAATTATTAATTGAATTTATAGACATAACGTCTCTTTTAAAACTATAAAGTACTATATGTATGATATGATTTTATCTTTTTTAATTTCAATTAAGAATAATTAATATAGTGTTATTGCATGAAATAAGTTTATAGCTCCCAAAAACCGAAAAAATTGACATAAATCCATTTTTTTGTATCACCTAATAAATCTTTTATATTAAGGATATTTATTGTCACCAACCAATTGAATCATAAATACTTAAAATTAGGAGATAGGCAACCTATAAACTTAATAATTTTACCTTTATTATCGTGATTATGCCAAAATAAGTGCATGAATGGAGAAAAATTCTTCATTACATTTATCACCTAGAATTGTGTAATTTACATGAGACTTTTCAAATGCCATTGGTGAAATACCCCAAAGATTATAAAAATGGCAAAATGGTAAATATTTTTTTTTTGACTTCTTTAAATTAGAAATTGGGAACAAAAATCAGAAAGGGGGAAAGGAGGGGCAAGATTGGTCTCGAGCCCTTATCTCCCTCTCGGTGAACCTCCCGCTGAACTGAGCCCCTCTCCCGAGTTGTCTTCCCCGACGAGCTCCCTTGTCCACACGTCCTTTCCGGCGAGCAAAACCACTGACCGCTTCTTCTTTCTTCCCCGACGAGCCACTGCTTGCGGTGCTGGCTGGTGTTGCTCGCTGCTGTTCGTGCATCGCTGGAGTAGCAGCCGGTGTTCTGCTGTCGTCTCCGGTGAAGAGGGAGCCAGATCTGGAGCCACGAGTTGCTGAGCGAGGTGAACGGGAAGCCAGATCCGAATGTGTTGGTGTGTGTGATAATGTGGTGATATGTGTTGATATGTGGTGAAATGTGTTAATGTATGATGGTGTGTGATAAGGTGTGGTTATGTGATTTTGATTGTCGTTGTGTTGTTGATTGGTTGGTTTGGAGATGGATAGTTGGTTTGGATGTTGTGAAATGTCTCACCTTGGTGATGTGGGGGTGGAGACGGAGATGTTGTGAATTGTCTCACCTTGGTGATGTGGGGGTGGAGACGGAGATGTTGTGAATTGTCTCACCTTGGTGATGTGGGGGTGGAGACGGAGATGTTGTGAATTGTCTCACCTAGGTGATGTGGGGGTGGAGACGGAGAGGTTGAGAAGTGGTAATTGCGAGAAAGGGTTGTTTGCGTACCTGATTAAGTTGTTGTTTGAAGTGATAGATATGTATATTTTAATTGTTGTGATTGGTCGGAAATGAGTTGAGTTATCTTCTTGGTTGATTTGGTCAGATATGGTGATGACTAGTATATGTTGATTATTGCTTGTATTGATTGAACGTTATGATGATTAAATATTGGTTGTACGTTTGGTAATGGGTTTATGTTGGATGTTAATTGTTATTAGTTGTGGTTGTGGGCCATTGTTGGCCATTGGTTGTGGTTGTTTAATTACGTGTGTTTTAGTGGTTGATTGTAACTGGTCAAGGTGGTGAATTTTTGTTGGTAGCTGGTGGTTTATGAAGGTTGGTTGTGTTGATTGAGGGTATAGATTGGTTTCCCATCTTGAGGGTGTGGGCCTATACGAGTTGAGTTTGATGTATGAGTTGCAGTCTAGGTTGACGAATCGGCGGCACCAGGAGGGTGGCTGGCCTGTATCGTTATTTTGGTTGATTGTATTATGTGATGATTATCTCGTTGATGCTTATGGGTTTGTTGATGTGAAGGTTAATTGATTTTGTTGTGTTAGTGCAGTAGTGAGTTCAGTATAATTGGTTAGCTTTGGTTGTAAGTCAGTAGTAAGAGATGTGTATGTGCATAGAGTTGTTAATTGAGGTATTAGTAATAGAGAGAAGGATGGATTGGACGTGTCAGTGAAGTTGGATTGAATCGTTCTTTTCGTTATGCTTGTGATGAGTTTGGGGATGGATTGATTGAGGTTAGTATAGTGAAGAGTTGGATAAGGTTGAGTAATGAATGGTATAGTATATGTATATGTATATATATTGTGTGGCGTGTTGTCGTTGTTGTGAGTTGTTTGGTGATATATGTATGTGTTTTGAATTGTTTTGGCTTGAGGAGTTTTGCTAGTCTTTCGAGAGACTGACCAACTGCGGTTTACGTGCCGTGGTTGGCTGGGGTATCGGTTCCCTCAGCCAATCAGGCTTTTCAGGTTCAGCGCCAGCAAGGAGGATCCTGATCACCGTCGGTTTGGAGTCGAGAACTCTACTTTTGGTTTGGGACTTTGACTTGGTTGTATGTGTCGTTTTGGTTTTGAACCTTGAAGTGGTCGAACTTGTTGTATTGGTTTGGTTTGTAAATGGTTGTATTTCTCTATGTTAAGATTGATTATGGTTTCAAACTCTGGACAAGTTTTACAGGTTTTTCCGCTGTGCTGCTTTTGGTATATATTATGTATGGGATATGTTTTGCAAAATTTTTATTTCACCCGCCTTATAGTCCTTCGGGACTATGGCACTGTAGCACCTCTGGCCCGGGGTGTTACAGAAGTTGGTATCAGAGCTTTCTTTTCAAAAATGTGTTCTTTCCGAGTTTTCAACTTGAGAATTTTTATTCGTTGTGGTTGTGAACGATCGGGTGATCAGGAATCCTTGCTGTCAACCATAGTAGGTTGTGTTGGTAAGTAAATATTGGTTGTTTGTGATGTTTTGTGCTAATGTTTGATATATTTTATATGTGATGTTTTGAGTTGTTAATTATATTTATGGTGTGTTCCCTGGTAAGTGGGACGTGCTAGAGGTTTAAGGTATGAGTATGATAGAGGATGAGGTCATTGGGCTTATCGTCAAGAGGTTGATGCAGGTAGTTTAGTAGTGATGATTGGTATGAATTTGTTGTGTGTTGCTATTATTGTTAGGGTTGAGAAAGACAGATTGAGCACTTTCAGTGATGGTTGTATGTAGAGAGGAAACTTTGATGGTGAAGTATAGCTGTAAATCCTTGAGTATACTGATGAGTGCTGATCAGGGAGACTGCTACAGTTGATTTTGATCATACTATTGATGTTGGAAGCAGTAAGAAACAGATGACTCGATCTACATCAAAAATAGTGGAATTTCGCGACTATGGGTTCGGTTGAGTTGAGGAACAGAATGTTCATGTGACTACAGGAAAAGAGACCGTTACAGTAACAACAGATAGGGTTTAGTGCATGTGTTGAGAATCATGATCCTAGGGGCTCTAGCAGAATTGTTGTGCGATGACGGTTGTAAAATTGTTAAGAAAGGGTTGTGTCAGTTATCTGTGTGTATACTGAGATTGAAAGAGCAGATAGAGAAACTTATGGAGTTAGGCTTTATTAAGCCAAGTGATTCTTGTTGGAATGTGCTGTAGTACTGGTTAAAAGGAAGGATGGTTCATTTCGATTTTGCATGGATTATAAGGAGTAAAATACTTGTTGGATAATTGCAAAGGACTACCTTCAGAACTGAGAATGATTGCTATGAATTGGTTGTGTTGCCTTTTGGGTTGACTAACGCTTTTGCGGATTTCATGGACTTAAGGAACTGATGTTTCTAAAAAGGTACTTGGATTATTGTGGTAATTTTAATGATATTTTAGTATGCTCTCGGAGTAAGAGGGAGTACGAGAACAACCTTGGAATGTTAAGGAAATTGGGAGTTTTCTCGGATTGGCAGGTTACTACAGGCGGAGTATGATAGAGTGCGTACGACTAAGAATTTAGAATGGAACAGGAGATGTCAGGAAAGAGTTTCGAAGAACTCAGGAAGTGTTTGCTTAGTGCGTCAGTATTAGTTTTACTGCAGGGAATAGAAAGGTTTGTCATCCATAGTGATGTGTCTGAGCAAGGTTTGGGTTGCGTTTTAATGCAGAATGGGAAGGTCATTGCATATGCTTTTCGTTAGCTCAAATTGTATGAGAGAGAGTTGAACCTGACACAAGATGATTGCTAGAATTGATTGAGGATTATGAAAAAGATATTGTGTATCAATCAGAAAGGGCTAATGTGGTAGTTGATGCTTTGAGTAGGGAGTTGACTCTCGAGTATGTGGTCGATGGTTTGACAGTTTAGTCCGGATTGCAACTGGAATGGTGATGAATGAAAGTGAAATTGGCTTGCGAAAGAACGGATGCAACTGAATGTAATGGAATATTGAGTAAGATATCAGAGAGATTGCTCATGAAAGGGTGTTCAGATTTTTGTTCAGAAAGATGGAGTATTATGATTTCAGATCAGATATGTGTGTTAGCGGATAAAGAGATTTGAGAGTTGATTCTCGAGGAAGGTCATCCTTCGGCAAGTCATGTACATTCTGGAGTCAGTTATGCGACGCAGTTATCCCAACCTGTTTGATCTTAGTTTCGAGGACGAAACTCTTATAAGGGGGGAAGAATGAAATACCCCAAAGATTATAAGAATGGCAAAATGGTAATTTTTTTTTTTTTACTTCTTTAAATTAGAAATTGGGAACAAAAATCAGAAAGGGGGAAAGGAGGGGCAAGATCGGTCTCGAGCCCTTATCTCCCTCTCGGTGAACCTCCCGCTGAACTGAGCCCCTCTCCGGAGTTGTCTTCCCCGACGAGCTCCCCTGTCCACGCGTCCTTTCCGACGAGCAAAACCACCGACCGCTTCTTCTTTCTTCCCCGACGAGCCACTGCTTGCGGTGCTGGCTGGTGTTGCTCGCTGCTGTTCGTGCATCGCTGGAGTAGCAGCTGGTGTTCTGCCGTCGTCTCCGGTGAAGAGGGAGCCACGAGTTGCTGAGCGAGGTGAACGGGAAGCCAGATCCGAAGGCGAGCGCGACTGGCTGCTGAAGTTGTTGCGGTGCTGTGCGTGGAGCTGCTGGTGGTTGCTAGAGCCGTCTACTGGTGTTTGACGGAGATCCGGCGATGAGGGGAACTGTTGGCGTTGCTGTCCCGATCTGTTGTTGTTCGAGTTGCTGGTGCCGAGTGGTATTGCTGCTCGTGCTGTGTGTGAGTCGCTGTTGGGGTGTGGCGTCTGATGTGTTTGTTGTCTAGTGTTGTCGCTGCTCCATCTGCACTTCTCCGGCGTTGAGGAGCTCTTATCGGCGGCGAAGGCGCGGTCGTCGGCGAGGTAAGACTATGCTTCTTGGTTGAGGTTTCACGGCTGGGTTCTGCTGAATATATATATATGCATGCTTGTGAGACCCAGTTGAGATTTGGACTGAATTTGGTGGAAAGGTTTGCTGAATTTAGAGGTGGACAGCCAGTTATGCTCGTTTGATTAATATTGATTGAATTGTGTGGGGTTTGCTTGATTGGAATTTTGGAGGTATTATGAATTTAAGGTTTGAATTTGGGGTTATGGATAACACATATATATTGATTGTTTGCTGAATTTTGTGAAATTGAGCAGTGAGTTTGATTTGGAGTTTGGATTAATTTGGGCATGATTGGCCTAATTAATTAAGGAATGAAATTAGAGTTTGAATTGGGGGTTTGTTAGTATTGAATTGGATGAGTAATTAATGCCAGGTATTGCTCGAATTGATTTCGCAGGTTCGTTCAAGAGGTTTGGAGACCTCTGGGGTCGTTGCGGTTCGACTTGAGGCAAGAGGATTCTTACTAACTTTATATTTTTATAAATTGTTTTATGCCCAGTTATTTCATAATTAAGTTTACCGTTGCTTGGTTGAATATGGGTATGTGCGTGTGATATGATTTGTCTTGTATCGTATTTGATTAAATGTTGACGTGATAGTCAATTGTGACTAAATGTGATTGATTGTTGTTGATAGTGTCTGTTGACACGTGTGTGTGTGTGTGTGTATGGATCGTATGTGTGTGTTGGATTGAATGTGTGTGTGTGTGGATCGTATGTGTGTGTTGGATTGAATGTGTGTGTGTGTGTGTTGGATCGTATGTGTATGTTGGATTGAATGTGTTGGTGTGTGTGATAATGTGGTGATATGTGTTGATATGTGGTGAAATGTGTTAATGTATGATGGGGTGTGATAAGGTGTGGTTATATGATTTTGATTATCGTTGTGTTGTTGATTGGTTGGTTTGGAGATGGATAGTTGGTTTGGATATTGTGAAATGTCTCACCTTGGTGATGTGGGGGTGGAGACAGAGATGTTGTGAATTGTCTCACCTTGGTGATGTGGGGGTAGAGACGGAGATATTGTGAATTGTCTCACCTTGATGATGTGGGGGTGGAGACGGAGATGTTGTGAATTGTCTCACCTAGGTGATGTGGGGGTAGAGACGGAGAGGTTGAGAAGTGGTAATTGCGAGAAAGGGTTGTTTGCGTACCTGATTAATGAAATACCCCAAATAAGATAAGGATGTTGGTAATGGCAAAATGGTAAATAAAATTTTGGGATTTCTTAAAATAAGAAATTGGGAACAAAAAAATCAGAAAAGGGGAAACAGGGAACGACTTGTCTTCATCTCTCTCGTGAAGCTCCCTTTGGTTCCTTTCTCGTGAGTCGGTGCTCCCTCTCCCGCCTGCCTCCGTGGTCTTCCTTCTGCTCCGGCAAACCAGACCGGGCCACTTCGTCCTCCTCGCCCAGCTGCGCTGCTGTTCATGGTGTTACTCCTCCAGTTGCGGTGTCGTCGGATCTGTGGGTGTTGCTGGCATCGTTCTGCTGGGTCATGGCTGCTCGTCCGCTGGTGTTGCTGTAGTGAGTCCGGCGACGAAGGCGAGCCACCGACGTGGAGCCGCGAGCTGCTGTTCTGGAGCTGCTGTGCTCGCTGCCCAGCCGAGTCGTCCTCCTCTGCCCTCCTCTGGTGTCGTCGTGATGCGTGGCGTGAGATGCGGTGTCCTCTGGTGGTTGGAGACGCAGCTGCGCTAGTGTTGGTGGCGGTGGCTACTGGCGTGGCTTGCGGTGGTCGTCGACAAGGTGAGTTGAGGGCTGGGAATTTGCTGAATTTTGGGGGTAATGAACAACGTCTAAATTGTTGATTTTGGACTGAATTGAATTGGAAATTGGTGGCCAGAATTGGGCTGAGTTCGGATTTATTTTGAGCAGCAAATTGATTGTGAGCAATGGGATTAATTTGGGGTTGAAATTGGGTGTGATTGACCTAATTAATTAAGAGTTGGAAAATTTGGGGATTTGTTAATACTGAATTGAGATTTGTTATCTTGTTTAAGAATACCTTTGGGGCTGATTATGTTGTATTTGTACAGCCTTGTTTCGATTGTGCAGCAACTTGTGATTTTGGAGTCTGGGTTGATTTTGTGTTGTTTGCTGATTTGGAAATTGAAGGTATGATTTTAGGGTTTGATTTGGGGGTTTGTTGGTTGTGGAGTGGAAGGGTTAATTAACGCCAGAGATTTGCTCGGATTGATTTCGCAGGTTCGTTCGAGTGGTTTGGAGACCTCTGGGGTCGTTGCGGTTCGACTTGAGGCAAGAAGATTCTTGCTAACTTTATATAATTTTTATAAATTGATTTATGCCAAGTGTTTCATAATTAATTTTATCATTTCTTGAGAGATTTAAATTGGATTAATTGACTATATTGATACTTGGTTGAAAATGGGTGTGTGTGCGTGTATTAGTATTTTTGTCTCGTATCGTGTTGAATAAATGTTGACGTGGTAGTCAATTGTGACTAAATGTGATTGATTGTTGTTGATAGTGTCTGTTGACACGTGTGTGTATGTTGGCTTGAGTGTGAGTGTCTGTTGACACGTGTATGTGTATTGGATTAAATATGTGTGTGTGTGTGTGTGTGTGTGTGTGTGTGTGTGTGTGTGTGTGTGTGTGTGTGTGTGTGTGTGTGTGTGTGTGTGTGTGTGTGTGTGTGTGGTGGATCGTATGAGTGTGTTGGATTGAATGTGTGAGTGTGTGTGTTGGATAGTGTGTGTATGTGAATATGTGTTAACCTTTGCCGTATGTGATATTTGATTGATTGTCGTATATGATTTTATTTGATTGGTATCGGTGTGGTGGTGGAATGTTGTTCGATGGTGAAATTCCTTATATGTGAGGGCCTCGGTGGGTATGAACCCCCGAAGGTCGAAGGGTCAGGTGATGATAGTCTCACCAAACCACGTAGGGTACACGCCTACGTCGTTAAGGGCCAAGGGTTGGATGGTGAAAGTCCCATCCGGAAAGTGTGTGTTGATTGTCTCACCCGGTGATATGGTGGTGTAGACGGAGGTATTGTTGATTGTCTCACCCGGTGATGTGGTGGTGTAGGCGGAGGTATTGTGGATTGTCTCACCCGGTGATGTGGTGGTGGAGACGGAGGTTGGATTGGAGGTGTTGATGGTTGTGTGTGTCGGTTATGTGTTGAATGTTGATTGTGTACTTGATTAAGTGGTTGGGTTGGTAATTTGGTTGTATGTTTGATAATTGGTTTATGTTGGACGTTGATTGTTATTAGTTGTGGTTGTGGGTCATTGTTGGCCATTGGTTGTGGTGGTGAATTTACGTGTGTTATAGTTGTTGATTGTAACTGGTCAAGGTTGTGAATTTATGTTGGTATGGTTATTGTTGGTAGTTGATGGATTATGAATGTTGGTTGTGTTGTTTGAGTGTATAGATTGGTTTTCATCTTGAGGGTGTGGGCCAATACGAGTTGAGTTTGATGTATGAGTTGCAGTCGAGGTTGACGAATCGGCGGCACCAGAAGGGTGGCTGGCCTGGACCGTTATTTAGGTTATGATTGTGTTATGTGATGATTATTTCGTAGATGTCTATGTGTTTGTTGATGTGAAGGTTAACTGAATTTGTTGTGTTAGTACAGTAGTGAGTTTTGTATTATTGGTTAGCTTTGGTTGTAAGTTAGTAGTAAGATATGTGTATGCGCTTGGAGTTGTTGATTGAGTATTACTAATGGAGAGTAAGTTGGATTGGATCGTTCTATTCGTTTATGCTTGAGATGAGATTGAGGTTGGATTGAAGAGGTTAGTATAGGGTAGAGTTGTATAAGGATGTCTAATGGTTGATTTATGTGATAAGGTGTGTTTGTGTTTTGACGTGTGGTTGGATAGTTGGTTTAAGGTATGATTGTGTATTATTGATGGTTATATGTGATTGTTGTTGAGTGTCGGAGTGGTAGTTGGTTTGTTTGATTGAGTATGGGTCTGGTGTTTGGATTATCGTTGATTGGGTTAGAATGGATTATGTTGGAGTTATGTTGGAGTTATTTGCGTTTGAGAGTTGAGTACTCTCTTGGTTGTTTTGGCTGGATTTTGTGACGTTATATATATCTTATATGATTGTATGTTGTTTGAACTGTTTTGGCTTGGCTAATCTTGCCATAGTCTTTCAAAAGACTGACCAACCTCGGTTTACGTGCCGTGGTTGGCTGGGGTATCGGGTCCCCCAGTCAATCAGGCTTTGCAGATTTAGCGCCAGCAAGGAGGATCCTGATCACCGTCGGTTTTGGAGTCGAGAACTCTACTTTTGGTTTGAGACTTTGACTTGATTGTATGTATCGTTTTGGTTTTGGACCTTGAAGTGGTCGAACTTGTTGTATTGGCTTTTGGCTTTTGGTCTTTGGTTGTTGGTTTCTGGTTTGTAAATTGTAGTACTTTCTGTATGTTAAGTTGATTATGGTTTCAACTTTGGACAGGTTTTACAGGTTTTTCCGTTGTGCTGCTTTTGGTATATATTATGTATGGGATATGTTTGCAAATTTTTATTTCACCCGCCTTATAGTCCTTCGGGACTATGGCACTGTAGCACCTCTGGCCCGGGGTGTTACAGAATTGGTATCAGAGCTCTTTTAAAAAAAATGTTTTCTTTCAGAGTTTTCAACTTGGGAATTTCTATACGTTGTTGTGAACGATCGTGTGATCAGGAATCCTTGCTGTCAACCTGTAGTGAGTTGCGTTGGTAAGTGTTGTTTGTGATGTTTTATGCTAATGTTTTATATGTGACGCTGAGTATTGATGACTAATTTCATATGTGATGTTTAATGTTGTTAAGTAAAATTTATGATGTGTTCCCTGGTAAGTGGGACGTGCTAGAGGTTTAAAGAGTATGAGTATGGTAGAGGATGAGGCCGTTGGGCTTGTCGTTAAGAGGTTGATGCAGCTAGTCTGGTAGTTGATGAATCGGTATGAAGTTGTGGTATGCTGCTGTTATTGTTAAGGTTGAACAAGACATATTAAGCGCATTCAGATATGGTTGTGTTCCGAGGTGGAATCTCGATGGCGAGGCTCAGCTGTACGATCAGTGAGCAGTATGTTGATGAGTGATTGATTGTAGAGACTACTACAGATGATTTTGATTAGACTGTTGATATTGGGAGTAGTAAGAAACAGAGAACCCGGTCTGCATCTAAAAAAATAGGATTTTTCGACAATGGGTTTGGCTGAGTTGAGGAACAGAATACGCATATGACTGCAGGAAGACGATAATTATTGTAATAACAAATAAGGGTTTAGTGCACGTGTTTGAGGGTTATGATCCTAATTACTCTGACAGAATGGTTGTGCGGCGACAGTTGTAAAATTGTTAAGGAAAGGTTATGTCGGTTATCTGGGTATGGCTGAGAATTTTGAATGGGACAGGATATGTCAGGAAAGAGTTTCGAAGAACTCAGGAAGTGTTGATTAATGTGTCAGTGTTGGTTATACCGCAGGGAACAGAAATGTTGTTATCTACAGTAATGTGTCTAAGCAAATTTTGGGTTGCGTTTTGATGCAGAATGGGAAGGTCATTGCATATGCTTTTCGTCAGCTCAAATTGTATAAGAGAGAATTGATCATGAGATACAGATGGTGGTTAGAATTAATTGAGGATTATGAAAAGATATGGTTTATCAAAAAAAAAGGGCTACCGTGATTGCTGGTGCTTTGGATAGGAAGTCGACTCTCGAGCATGTGGTTGCTTGTATAACAGTTCTGCCAGATTACAACTGGAATGGTGATGAATGAAAGTGAAATTGGTTTAGGAAAGAACGAACGCAGCTGAATGCGATGGAAGTTAAGTAAGATATGCATTGATATTGCTCAGGAAAGGGTGTTCGGATTTTTGTTCAGGAAGATGGAGCATTGTGATTTCAGATCGGTTGTGTGTGCCAACTGATAAAGAGATTTGAGAATTGATTCTCGAAGAAGGTTATTCTTCGGCGAGTCCCGAACATTCTGGGTTCAGTTATGCGAGGCAGTTATCCGAACCGGTTTGATCTTAGTTTCGAGGACGAAACTCTTATAAGGGGGGAGAATGAAATACCCCAAATAAGATAAGGATGTTGGTAATGGCAAAATGGTAAATAAAATTTTGGGATTTCTTAAAATAAGAAATTGGGAACAAAAAAATCAGAAAAGGGGAAACAGGGAACGACTTGTCTTCGTCTCCCTCATGAAGCTCCCTTTGGTTCCTTTCTCGTGAGCCGGTGCTCCCTCTCCCGCCTGCCTCCGTGGTCGTCCTTCTTCTCCGGCGAACCAGACCGGGCCACTTCGTCCTCCTCGCCCAGCTGCGCTGTTGTTCGTGGTGTTACTCCTCCAGCTACGGTGTCATCGGATCTGTGGGTGTTGCTGGCATCATTCTGCTGGGTCATGGCTGCTCATCCGCTGGTGTTGCTGCAGTGAGTCAGGCGACGAAGGCGAGCCACCGACGTGGAGCCGCGAGCTGCTGTTCTGGAGCTGCTGTGCTCGCTGCCCAGCCGAGTCGTCCTCCTCTGCCCTCCTCTGGTGTCGTCGTGCTGCGTGGCATGAGATGCGGTGTCCTCTGATGGTTGGAGACGCAGCTGTGCTGGTGTTGGTGGCGGTGGCTATTGGCGTGGCTTGCGGTGGTGGTCGACAAGGTGAGTTGAGGACTGGGAATTTGCTGAATTTTGGGGGTAATGAACAACGTCTAAATTGTTGATTTTGGACTGAATTGAATTGGAAATTGGTGGCCAGAATTGGGCTGAGTTCGGATTTATTTTGAGCAGCAAATTGATTGTGAGCAATGGGATTAATTTGGGGTTGAAATTGGGTGTGATTGACCTAATTAATTAAGAGTTGGAAAATTTGGGGATTTGTTAATACTGAATTGAGATTTGTTATCTTGTTTAAGAATACCTTTGGGGCTGATTATGTTGTATTTGTACAGCCTTGTTTCGATTGTGCAACAACTTGTGATTTTGGAGTCTGGGTTGATTTTGTGTTGTTTGCTGATTTGGAAATTGAAGGTATGATTTTAGGGTTTGATTTGGGGGTTTGTTGGTTGTGGAGTGGAAGGGTTAATTAACGCCAGAGATTTGCTCGGATTGATTTTGCAGGTTCGTTCGAGTGGTTTGGAGACCTCTGGGGTCGTTGCGGTTCAACTTGAGGCAAGAGGATTCTTGCTAACTTTATATAATTTTTATAAATTGATTTATGCCTAGTGTTTCATAATTAATTTTATCATTTCTTGAGCGATTTAAATTGGATTAATTGACTATATTGATACTTGGTTGAAAATGGGTGTGTGTGCGTGTGTTAGTATTTTTGTCTCGTATCGTGTTGAATAAATGTTGACATGGTAGTCAATTGTGACTAAATGTGATTGATTGTTGTTGATAGTGTATGTTGACACGTGTGTGTGTGTGTGTTGGCTTGAGTGTGAGTGTCTGTTGACACGTGTATTTGTATTGGATTGAATGTGTGTGTGTGTGTGTGTGTGTGTGTGTGTGTGTGTGGTGGATCGTATGAGTGTGTTGGATTGAATGTGTGAGTGTGTGTGTTGGATAGTGTGTGTATGTGAATATGTGTTAACCTTTGCCGTATGTGATATTTGATTGATTGTCGTATATGATTTTATTTGATTGGTATCGGTGTGGTGGTGGAATGTTGTTCGATGGTGAAATTCCTTATATGTGAGGGCCTCGGTGGGTATGAACCCCAGAAGGTCGAAGGGTCAGGTGATGATAGTCTCACCAAACCGCGTAGGGTGCACGCCTACGTCGTTAAGGGCCAAGGGTTGGATGGTGAAAGTCCCATCCGGAAAGTGTGTGTTGATTGTCTCACCCGGTGATGTGGTGGTGTAGACAGAGGTATTGTTGATTGTCTCACCCGGTGATGTGGTGGTGTAGACGGAGGTATTGTGGATTGTCTCACCCGGTGATATGGTGGTGGAGACAGAGGTTGGATTGGAGGTGTTGATGGTTGTGTGTGTCGGTTATGTGTTGAATGTTGATTGTGTACTTGATTAAGTGGTTGTGTTGGTAATTTGGTTGTATGTTTGATAATTGGTTTATGTTGGACGTTGATTGTTATTAGTTGTGATTGTGGGTCATTGTTGGCCATTGGTTGTGGTGGTGAATTTACGTGTGTTATAGTTGTTGATTGTAACTGGTCAAGGTTGTGATTTTATGTTGGTATGGTTATTGTTGGTAGTTGATGGATTATGAATGTTGGTTGTGTTGTTTGAGTGTATAGATTGGTTTTCATCTTGAGGGTGTGGGCCAATACGAGTTGAGTTTGATGTATGAGTTGCAGTCGAGGTTGACGAATCGGCGGCACCAGAAGGGTGGCTGGCCTGGACCGTTATTTAGGTTATGATTGTGTTATGTGATGATTATTTCGTAGATGCCTATGTGTTTGTTGATGTGAAGGTTAACTGAATTTGTTGTGTTAGTACAGTAGTGAGTTCTGTATTATTGGTTAGCTTTGGTTGTAAGTTAGTAGTAAGATATGTGTATGCGCTTGGAGTTGTTGATTGAGTATTACTAATGGAGAGTAAGTTGGATTGGATCGTTCTATTTGTTTATGCTTGAGATGAGATTGAGGTTGGATTGAAGAGGTTAGTATAGGGTAGAGTTGTATAAGGATGTGTAATGGTTGATTTATGTGATAAGGTGTGTTTGTGTTTTGACGTGTGGTTGGATAGTTGGTTTAAGGTGTGATTGTGTATTATTGATGGTTATATGTGATTGTTGTTGAGTGTCGGAGTGGTAGTTCGTTTGTTTGATTGAGTATGGGTCTAGTGTTTGGATTATCGTTGATTGGGTTAGAATGGATTATGTTGGAGTTATGTTGGAGTTATTTGCGTTTGAGAGTTGAGTACTCTCTTGGTTGTTTTGGCTGGATTTTGTGACGTTATATATATCTTATATGATTGTATGTTGTTTGAATTGTTTTGGCTTGGCTAATCTTGCCATAGTCTTTCAAAAGACTGACCAACCTCGGTTTATGTGCCGTGGTTGGCTGGGGTATCGGGTCCCCCAGTCAATCAGGCTTTGCAGATTTAGCGCCAGCAAGGAGGATCCTGATCACCGTCGGTTTTGGAGTCGAGAACTCTACTTTTGGTTTGAGACTTCGACTTGATTGTATGTATCGTTTTGGTTTTGGACCTTGAAGTGGTCGAACTTGTTGTATTGGCTTTTGGCTTTTGGTCTTTGGTTGTTGGTTTCTGGTTTGTAAATTGTAGTACTTTCTGTATGTTAAGTTGATTATGGTTTCAACTTTGGACAGGTTTTACAGGTTTTTCCGTTGTGCTGCTTTTGGTATATATTATGTATGGGATATGTTTGCAAATTTTTATTTCACCCGCCTTATAGTCATTCGGGACTATGGCACTGTAGCACCTCTGGCCCGGGGTGTTACAATTAAGTTGTTGTTTGAAGTGATAGATATGTATATTTTAATTGTTGTGATTGGTCGGAAATGAGTTGAGTTATCTTCTTGCTTGATTTGGTCGGATATGGTGATGACTAGTATATGTTGATTATTGCTTGTATTGATTGAACGTTATGATGATTAAATATTGGTTGTACGTTTGGTAATGGGTTTATGTTGGATGTTAATTGTTATTAGTTGTGGTTGTGGGCCATTGTTGGCCATTGGTTGTGGTTGTTTAATTACGTGTGTTTTAGTGGTTGATTGTAACTGGTCAAGGTGGTGAATTTCTGTTGGTAGCTGGTGGTTTATGAAGGTTGGTTGTGTTGATTGAGGGTATAGATTGGTTTCCCATCTTGAGGGTGTGGGCCTATACGAGTTGAGTTTGATGTATGAGTTGCAGTCTAGGTTGACGAATCGGCGGCACCAGGAGGGTGGCTGGCCTGTATCGTTATTTTGGTTGATTGTATTATGTGATGATTATCTCGTTGATGCTTATGGGTTTGTTGATGTGAAGGTTAATTGATTTTGTTGTGTTAGTGCAGTAGTGAGTTCAGTATAATTGGTTAGCTTTGGTTGTAAGTCAGTAGTAAGAGATGTGTATGTGCATAGAGTTGTTAATTGAGGTATTAGTAATAGAGAGAAGGATGGATTGGACGTGTCAGTGAAGTTGGATTGAATCGTTCTTTTCGTTATGCTTGTGATGAGTTTGAGGATGGATTGATTGAGGTTAGTATAGTGAAGAGTTGGATAAGGTTGAGTAATGAATGGTATAGTATATGTATATGTATATATATTGTGTGGCGTGTTGTCATTGTTGTGAGTTGTTTGGTGATATATGTATGTGTTTTGAATTGTTTTGGCTTGAGGAGTTTTGCCAGTCTTTCGAGAGACTGACCAACTGCGGTTTACGTGCCGTGGTTGGCTGGGGTATCGGTTCCCTCAGCCAATCAGGCTTTTCAGGTTCAGCGCCAGCAAGGAGGATCCTGATCACCGTCGGTTTGGAGTCGAGAACTCTACTTTTGGTTTGGGACTTTGACTTGGTTGTATGTGTCGTTTTGGTTTTGAACCTTGAAGTGGTCGAACTTGTTGTATTGGTTTGGTTTGTAAATGGTTGTATTTCTCTATGTTAAGATTGATTATGGTTTCAAACTCTGGACAGGTTTTACAGGTTTTTCCGCTGTGCTACTTTTGGTATATATTATGTATGGGATATGTTTTGCAAAATTTTTATTTCACCCGCCTTATAGTCCTTCGGGACTATGGCACTATAGCACCTCTGGCCCGGGGTGTTACAATTGGTGTTTCATGCTAATGGGCAATGCATTAATAACAATATTTTAGTTTTATCGTATTTAAATTTCACCATTCAAGTATATTTATTCATAATAATAAAGGGAAATGAAAATATTGTAACCTTTGTGACTCTTCATTCACCATTAGAGGTTCATGTCTATGGGTAATTACATCAATTTAGACAATGAATAAATGTATTCATAACATGTTAATTCTATACGCATTTAATTGGCAATTTAAATATTTTTTATTCTCTTTAAGTAGTTGATAGTAGATGAATTTATAGTTCCGTAAAAGAAGATCGTTCATGTACTAAGACTATTAAGAAACAATATTTTTATTTTTTCGCTCCATAAGATACACTATATCAGTTTTTGATGTTGGGATGGGTCTACCATTTCGTGTGCCAACAATACCCCGGTCTGAATGTAGAGCGGTTTCAACCGGTCGAATCAGACGATCAAGACCTAAAAAAAGATAAACTATATCATTACAACGGGAGAGTATTGATCGTTCATTTGTGTAAAAAAGAGGGCCTAATAAATAGTCATTTTTATGATTACATTTTCTTTTAAAAACAAATAAATATTTTTTAAAATAATAATGAGTGACCCGTGCGTAGCACGGGCATAAACACTGGTATATTTAAAAGTTAGCATTCTAGGTCATTGAATGCTAACTTTTAAAGACAAAATCAAAGGCTTAAATAGGCCTAAATGTATAGTTTGCATGTAGGGTTAGTTTATCACCCTTAGTATATAATATGTATATAATATGTTAGATTTTCCGATCGGTTTTTACTATAGGGTTTATAAAACAATATAAAATACATAAGTATAATTATAGGCTACTTTGTAATCTAAGTAATTAATTTTTCTTTGTTTATTTTAATATACCATAGCATAATTATGTGTATATATAAAAATGAGCACTATTTGTAAGTAATTATTCCCTCCCCACACACTCTTTTTTCAGTTAAATCTTGCCTCTACGTATGGACTACTCTTTAGGTTATGACTCATTTTTTAACCTAAATCTCAATTAGTGATAGTTACTACATACTGTATACGTTATATTTTGCTCTCATTTACTCCTATTTTAATATTATCCAATTACTACATGTAACTCCCGTATTTAGTACACAGTGAATGGTTGAAAACAAGTTATAGTCAAGATGTTCGAACGGTTATATGTCAAAATGGCTTCACTTTCCAAGTAACATTTTTCATCTATAAAAGGGCGAAAACGGTGGTATTCCGTTCATTTTCTCTGGGCATCTATCATCTCATTCTTCTACATGGAAATTACCTTTAGAAAGCCATATAGTGAAGCTTGGGAGATAGTGGGCAACACCTTAAAAAGACATGGTCACTGAAGTAAGCATAATTATTAAGTTAAAGATGTGAATGAGGATTCCCGATTGTCGATAATGCAAGTATATATCCACCTCACGGTAAATTATCCTTGATTATATGTATTTGGATCTCTTTTCTAGTGAGCGTTAAAAACTATATTCTCGGTGGTTAATAATTGTCCATTAGAATTTGACACAAATTTAAAAAATTCAAATTAGCTGGTAAGTATGACACTTCGTGATTCGTTGTAATGACTAAGTGTCTCCTATAGAGGAAAAAAAAAACCAAATTAGACTAAAATATCCGTAATCGAATGCTTAATTTCTTACTTTAGAAATTAAAATAGTATAGTCTTGGTTTCTTTTCTCATTAAATATAATGAGTAAAATTAAAAAAAAATGTCCAAAATATGTATAAAGGCAAATATATGTGAACAAGATTAAAGTTGTAAAAAAAAACAAGTATCGACGAACAGAGTGAGTAAATATCAAACATGTAAGACATTTAGCCGTGCTTGAACGAGTATTTGCATGAATGATCAAACTTGTAATGTTTTCCTTAATTTGAAATTTAATACTCCGTCTGTTAGGTTTTCACTTGTCCTTTTAGATTTTAAAATTTGTTCATATATAGATTTTAAATCAATTTATCACATATAAATCATACATTACAATTTTTCTTGGATTTGGTTGTCTTAACTTTTTTCTTTTCACCCATTAATTGTAAAGGGTGTTGAATGATTAAATTTAGATTTTCAGAACATATTTAGTGGATTTCTTAATATCTGTTCAAAACTCTACAAAGACAAATGAAATTTAACGGAGGGAATATAACACTAAAAAATATGAATAAATAAAACAAGCCGTAAATATTGAAAACCATACATGTTTGACTTCAGTTATAATTTTATACAAGTCATTTTAATTTTAGTTGAAATAACTTTTAGATAACAAGTAGAAATGTATATCACAGTTTAAATTGGATCGATCACATGATTTGTAGATAGAAAGTAGAATTATGTTGGTAAAACTTCACAAGTTAGATTCATTATCATACCTTAAATTTCAATACTAAAATACAGAATCAATAGTGAAAAAAAAAATTGTTTATAAAGTGAAAATCTTGGAGAAACTACTCTTCTCATGCGTAGCACGTCATATATGTCTATAGTATATCAACAAGTTTATGTATCCAAGACTTACAATTATTACACATTTGTACAGCTCATCTAATGTATTCTAACAAAAAACTGCATGAGAGTACCACATTCTAAAATGCTATTCGTAACTAATTTGCAAGGGAAAAATACAAATGATTGTATAAATTAAGACAAGAGAGTCAAGAGATGAAGTTAAAGAAGACCAAAATTGTGTCAAGGGTCAAGCTAAGGTAGAGACAAGTCACATGGTTTAGGGTTGAAGCTTGGCCCCAACACCAAAAACCCTAAATTTTATTGCTTATAACAAGAGGCTGATATTAAGAGCTGCGTCGACAAAGACGTTTCCTATTTGTATATAAAAGTTTGGTCCCATAAAAATATATACACCAACTAACTGTCATATCGATTGATCAAGAGATAACTATGAACAAAACAAACTTTCAATAAGGATGAGTCGCATAAACCCAACTATTCTGGATTTAGAACATGGCCATTTGGTTTTCATTTTGGTTTCGATTGTAATTTTTTGGATGTTAACATGACGAACTTGACAATGCATGTCTATTACAAAAATGAGCATCCCAATAATTCAATAAACATTTGAGTGGTACATAAGTGACAAGCTCTCAATTGCTCATATCGCATAAACTTCCTTATATTTGTTTTCAATTTTTCATATATAAAATAAGTTTTCAAAATTTTACGCAAATATTTGCTAGGAAAATGATTTTTTAGTTTTTAGATTTAAATTATTATTGTAATTTATATGATTATTAATAGAACTTTTCTAACCTATGTCCCAAAGTTGTGGTTATATGCTAATATTTTAGTGATTTTTAAAAAAAAAAAAATGTTTAAGCAGAGAATCTACTATATCTATATCTACATCTATATATATACTAAAGGAGAGGTTTAAAATTTTACGTGTCGTCACCACGTTCAATTATCCTACATATCATTACTCATCCAACCATCATCTGCCACATCATCCGCCCTTTTAAGAAAAAGTTAGAGCAATGAATCCTGCTTTATTTATCTTTAATAAATCAATTAAAACAAATATAAGAATATACTATATATGCATCTACGTATCTATTTAAAAATTATTATAACAACCTATATAAATTAGCTTATTTTTCATCCACCTTAACAAAACTAAGTGATTTTGTAGAGATCACTTGTAACACGCCCGACTTGAGATTAATTTATAAGGATTGAAGTGTTATTCATGTCAACAAGAGTTCTTCCTTTTCAGGGTTCAAGTGATGACAAATAACTATGATGGTAAGCATGTTAAAGCGAGAGTAGTACCATGATGGGTGTCCTCTTGAGAAGTCCTCAAGTTGGCACATAATGACTCTTTTAAGACCTTGTGCCTTACATTACTGTTGATTGGTGTATCTACAAAAAGATCTGTGGGAGCATACTTATGACTTTAGTCTTGTATGTTGATAACATTTGCTTGTTGCAAATCACATGGGCATGTTACATGATATAAAAATGTATCTTTCTAAGAACTTTGAAATGAAAGATATGGGTGAGGCATCCTATATGATTAGAATAGAAATATATCGAAATAGATTACAAGGATTGTTAGGATTGTCTCATAAAGGTTATATCAATAAGATCTTAGAGAGGTATAGAGCGGAAACATGCTTTGGATGAATGGTTCCAATACAGAAAAGGGACAAGTTCAGTAAAATGCAATGTCCTAGAACTGAATGGAACGAAAGGAAATGGAAAGAATTTCATATGCATCAGTGGTTGGGAGTTTGAATTACGTTCAGACTTGTACTCCACCTAATATCAGCTTCGTTGTAGGAATGTTCAGTCGATATCGAAGTAATCCCGGGATGAACGACATGAAAGTTGCTAAGAAGGTTCTCAGGAACTTGCAAGCTAGGCACCAAGGAGATCATGCTTACATATAGGAGATTCGATCATCTAGAGGTATTTGGATATTCAGATTCATATTATGCTGAATGCGTTGATAGCAGAAAATCGATGTTTGGCTATATGTTCCTATAAGGGTCCGTTTGGATAGATAAAATAATGCATTAAGTTGCATTATCTTGTATTAAATTGACAATTTAATGCAAGATAATGCAATTTAATGCATTATCTCCGGGAATCCAAACAGACCCTAAGCTGAAAGAGAAGTATCATGGAAGAGTGGAAAGTAGTATGTCATTGCAACTTCCACCATAGAGACTGAATTTGGAGCATGATTTGAGGCCCCTATTCATGCATTGTGGATGCGGAACTTCATCTCGGGGCTTAAGATTGTCGATAGCATATCCATGTCGCTGGGAATTTATTGTGATAATTCTGCAACCGTCTTCCTCTCAAAGAATGACAAGTACTCTAAGGGTGCTAATCACATAGAGTTGAAGTTCTTATCGGTTAAAGAGGGAGTGAAGAAGCTTAGAGGGTCTTTTGAGCATATTAGAATAGATATGAAGGTAGCGGATCCGTTGACTAAGAGACTACCACCCAAGACATTCATTGGCCATGTAGAATGTATGGATGTTATAGATAAAGCATTGCTATTCTTATTATAGTTTGCTCATTATGTTTGTGACACTTTGATTTCTCTTATAGGTATGTTTCTTCTTTACAAAACATGTTATCGTTACGGTATATGTATGCACTTCTGATTATTAGATGACATGTAATTATTTTGAGATTTATATTACTTTTCAATTTAATGTTAACATAGAGTTAGGATTGGTTTGTGATACTTGGAAGAGATCATATTGCTCAATGACGTGTGACCGTCATGATCCAATCAATTCTATTTCATTTAAGATTAAATAAACTTGATATAAAAGTGTGCATTAGAATGTGTCCTCTCTCATTATATATATATATATATATATGTAATGGTAGTTATTTGTAACTACCTAATGGGTATATATTTTAAAGAGAAGTTAACGGTTATGGGTTGTGAGAAATTCACTTCTATTGTTTTCATTCTTCTAAAAAGCACGAGAGAGAACTCACGATCTTGTCCATCAAAGAGCAATTTAATTAAAGTAAAAAGGCTAAAAGGATGAGAATTGCTTTGAAGATTTGATTCTGTTTATGAAAAATGGATCAAGGTTAGTCTTACGATTTTACTTTTGATGATTGTTCAGTTGGATTGTGTCAAGTCTAGATTAATTTGGAACTGATTTCATGATTAGAAATCTTTAAAGTGCTTTCAGAGAGTTGGTACATGAAATATCGCGGAAGTAGACTTGAGGGCATCGATCGATGTTTAAATGTCTTCCTAATCTTTCTCTTTTTGTTTCATATCATAATTGAGGTACTTTTTTCAAAGGTCTATGTTTAAGTCTTTTTTCCTTAGGTCTTTCTTGAACGAGAACCAATAATAAGTTGTTGTAGTGGTAGAATGATATTAGACTATTATCCAAGAAATTCGAGTTTGAATATAGATGTATGAATGAAGCAACTAGAAAAAAAGAGGCTTTCTAAAATGGGGTCACAAAGCCCAAACACACAGGCAATGTCAATGGGGATGTGAAGAATAAATGGGGACGAGAACAATAATTGGCAACCCATTCCAGCCGCACCTTGCTTCTGACGGAGAATTTTATGGAAAATATTTATTACTCCATCCGTTCAAATTTACATGTCTTTTTAGGTTTCAAATTTTGTTCATAAAAATTTGTCTTTATAGGATTTTAAGACAATTTATCACATATACTTCATACATTTTGTATTGAAATTTGGTTATGTTGATTTTTTTTCTTCATCTATTGGTTGTAGAGGGTGGTGAGTGATTAAATTGAGAAAAAAATTGGATTTTCAAAATGCATTCAAAGACTTTCTTAATATGTGTGAAAAAATCTAAAATGACAAATAAAAATGAACGGAGGGAGTATACCATAAAATATTATAATTATCTATTATAAAATTTGATAGAGTTTTTCTATATAAAACTTGAATATGATTATAAGTTTAACAATTTACCTAATTTATGACAAATTATATGACTTTATTAATAAAACTGGAAACAATAAGTAATGTTGAAATACCCCAAATAAGTGGATAATGGCATAAGTGTAAATTAATTATGGGATTTTGTTAAAATTGGGGGAAATAAAATTTTTGGGGATTAAATCCCTAAACACATTCTCGGTTGTCTCTCTCTCCCGATCGATTCACCGGTGCCCAACCAAGCTTCTTCTCTTCCCCGGCGAATTCGTTCCTTCTCCGGTGCCAGCCGAGTGTTCTTCTCCGGCGAACCCGTCTTGGACCACTCCGCCGCTCTTCCTCCTCCTCCTTCTGTTGTCCGTGTTTGCTGCGAGCTGCTGCTTCTGGTTCGAGCCAAGGCTTGCTGCTGCAGTCCGAGTGCTTGCGCTGGTGGTCGTCTCCGTCGTGGTGGTCGTCAGCTGCAGTCCGTCTCCGGCGTAAGAGGTAAGGTGGTGCCTTGATTTGGGGTTTGCTTGGGGTTCATTTGGATGAAGCTTTGCTGAATTTTTTAGGGTTTATGTTCGAATTGATATTGGTATATGTTCGAATTGATGATGTATGGAGGTCCGAATTGATGTTGAATTGTTCTTCATGGGCAGTTGAAGAAGAATTTCGTGTGGAGCTTGGGTTGATTTGTGTGTGTGTAGTGCTGAATTTTAGAAGGTATGATTTAGGGTTTGATTTGGGGGTTTAATTTGCTGGGTTCATTTGAATTGCGCAGGCATAAATTGACTGAGATTGGGTGTGATTGACCTAATTAATTAAGGGTTTGATTTTAGGGTTTTGAATTGGGGTTTTATTTGGTTGTGGATTGGATGAGTAATTAATGTCAGGGATTTGCTCGGATTGATTTCGCAGGTTCGTTCGGATTGACTGGAGATCTCTGAGGTCGTTGTGGTTCGACTTGAGGCAAGAGGATCCTTGCTAACTTATATATTTTTATAAACTGATTATGTTTAATTTTACCGTTGCTTGAGCTATTATTTTAATTGGTTTGTTTGACTATATAATGGCTTGGATGAGATGTGTGATAATGTGTGATGAGGTGTGATAATGTGTTGGATTGAATGTGTGTGTGTGTGTGTGTGTGTGTGTGTGTGTGTGTGTGTGTGTGTGTTGGATTGAATGTATGTGTGTGCGTGTGTTGGATCGTGTGTGTGCGTGTGTTGGATTGAATGTGTGTGTGTGTGTGTGTGTGTTGGATTGAGTTTGTGTGTGTGTGTTGGATTGTGTGTGTGTATGTGATTATGTGATATTTGATTGGTTTCCGTATGAAGTGTTTGAATTGGTGTCGATGTAGTGGTGGAATGTTGTTGGTTGGTGAAAGTCCTTATATTTAGGGCCTCGGTGGGTATGAACCCCCGAAGGTCGAAGGGTCAGGTGATGATAGTCTCACCAAACCGCGTAGGATGCACGCCTACGTCGTTAAGGGCCAAGGGTTGGATGGTGAAAGTCCCATCCGGAAAGTGTGTGTTGATTGTCTCACCCGGTGATGTGGTGGTGGAGACGGAGGTTGGATTGGAGGTGTTGGTGGTTGTGTGTGTTGATTGTCTCACCCGGTGATGTGGTGGTGGAGACGGAGGTTGGATTGGAGGTGTTGGTGGTTGTGTGTGTTGATTGTCTCACCCGGTGATGTGGTGGTGGAGACGGAGGTTGGATTGGAGGTGTTGGTGGTTGTGTGTGTTGGTTATGTGTTGAATGTTGGTTGTGTACTTGATTAAGTGGTTGTGTTAATGATATTGGTTGGGTACCTGAATACGTGGATTTGTGATGAATGTTGATTATGTACTTGATTAAGTGGTTGTGTTGGTAATTTGGCTGTATGTTTGATAATTGGTTTATGTTGGACGTTGATTGTTATTAGTTGTGGTTGTGGGTCATTGTTGGCCATTGGTTGTGGTTGTGAATTTCGTGTGTTATATTGTTAATTGTAACTAGTCAAAGTTGTGAATCTCTGTTGATGTGGATGCTGGTATTAGCTAGTTTCGGATAAAAGGGTATGTTGATTGATTATGAAGGTCGATTGTGTGGATGTTGTGAAGGTTGGTTTCCCATCTTGAGGGTGTGGGCCACATGGTTTGAATTTGAGTGTATGAGTTACAGTCTATGTTAACGAATAGGCGGCACCAGAAGGGTGGCTGGCCTGGATCGTTATTTTGTTATGTTTATATGTGATGATTATCTCGTTGATGCTTATGTGTTTGTTGATGTGAAGGTTAATTGATTTTGTTGTGTTAGTGCAGTAGTGAGTTCAGTATAATTGGTTAGCTTTGGTTGTAAGTCAGTAGTAAGAGATGTATATGTGCATAGAGTTGTTGATTGAGGTATTAGTAATAGAGAGAAGGATGGATTGGACGTGTCAGTGAAGTTGGATTGGATCGTTTTATTCGTTTATGCTTGTGATGAGTTTGAGGATGGATTGATTGAGGTTAGTATAGTGAAGAGTTGGATAAGGATGTGTAATGAATGGTATGTGATAGTGTGTGTATATGTTTTGACGTGTGGTTGGCATTGGTTGGTTGATATGATTAAGTATAGTTATGATATTATATATTGTGTGGCGTGTTGTCGTTGTTGTGAGTTGATTGGTGATATATGTATGTGTTTTGAACTTTTTTGGCTTGATGAATCTTGCCATAGTCTTTCACGAGACTGACCAACTGCGGTTTACGTGCCGTGGTTGGCTGGGGTATCGGGTCCCTCAGTCAATCAGGCTTTTCAGGTTCAGCGCCAGCAAGGAGGTTCCTGATCATCGTCGGTTTTGGAGTCGAGAACTCTACTTTTGGTTTGAGACTTTGACTTGATTGTATGTATCGTTTTGGTTTTGGACCTTGAAGTGGTCGAACTTGTTGTATTGGCTTTTGGCTTTTGGTCTTTGGTTGTTGGTTTCTGGTTTGTAAATTGTAGTACTTTCTGTATGTTAAGTTGATTATGGTTTCAACTTTGGACAGGTTTTGCAGGTTTTCCGCTGTGCCGCTTTTGATACATTATATATATATGGGTTATGTTTTGCATTTTTTCTTTCGCATTTTTTTTCTTTCAACCGCCTTATAATCCTTCTGGATTATGACACTGTAGCACCACTGACCTGAGGGTGTTACAAATGTAAATTGAGAATCTGACGAGTTACTACAGAGAAGGTAAATGAGAAAAAGTAGATGATGATTCCCGGACGAGGATGGGGACTTCGCAATGACAGAGATGATTATATTCCACATACAGTGTTGGGGATAGGGATATGAAATATAGTCCTTATCCTGAACCCGTTCTATGGACATTTGTACGCAATGTTGGCCAATTGAACCAGAGAAACCAAATCCATGGTTGAACTAAGGGCTTGTTTGGTAACTTTGTAAGTTTCCAATTTTATGTTTTTCTCAGAACTAAAAATATATTTTTGAAAACTCATTTTTCAGGTTTTCAAATTTTTGTTACAACTTTTAAAAATTAAGGTGATTACTATAATATGACATGTTTTAAAATAAACAAACCAATAACTATAAAAAATAAAAATATTTTAAAACTAAAAATTTAAAACTAACACGACTACTAAATAAATTCTAAGTTAATCTCCGACCTTAATGTTTGAAATGCTATTATTGAATGACTATTATAAAGTCTAATCAATACGGAGTAGTTTAAAAAATCGGGTTAGCTCGAATCCACTTTGGGAATGGAAAGGCCTTTTTCATTATTCACAAAGCATTGGTAGTTAGTTAGTACTCTTTATTTTTGAGAAATAGACCACCAACCGTGTTAAAAACTTTCTCAATAAAAGATGTCTGTTAATTTAAGCTCTAGACATTATACAAAAATTATATTATGTATGATATTTTCAAACGTGGGAACATTATTTTCTTTCATAGTTAAGGCAAAGAATACATCACAGATTTAATAATCGGATTCCTCTACAAAAACCAATCATCTCATGATGTCAAACATAAATAATCACTAATTTGAGAATAAAGAAATGTCTATCAAAGGATTAAAAGACCCACCACTCTTTATAAGTTGATTTTTTTCTACCCTTATTCCTCTGTATGTTGGCTAAAAGCACAAACCATTCCCAACATAAAGCACCCGATCTTAGTTAATTACTACTTCCACACTCAATTACGTGTCTACCGACGTACGGACATTTGTATGTTAATGAGAGTTTTGTAAGTTAAGTTGTAAGCTAAGGTATGTTTGAATTCCATACTTGAATGCATTAAAATGTATTATTTTATATTAAATTAACAATTTAATATAAGAAAATGCATTTAAATATACTTTATTTAGAATCCAAACGCACTCTAATTCTATATATTATCTCCATTCGAAAAAATAATTCAACTTTTTTTGATGAAGTTGCAAGATTTGTTTTTAAAAAATGTACTTATTGTATCATATCTTTCGTGAAATAAATTTTGTGGTTGATTTGCAAATCTGTGCACATTTTTATACTTAAGGAAATCCTTATTACATAAAAAAAAAATATGTTGGTTTACAAGTAAATTTTGATGTTAGTCTAATTTTTAGCTAATAAAAAAATAACTTACTGAATCTTTTCAGATACATCAATTTTATCAATTGACTTAAAATTTTGTTTTTATTTAATAAATTGTAAATTTAGAAAGACTTTAAACTATATTAGCTCAATTACGAATTCTTAATTATACTTGTACCAAAGGTTAAAATGAGATTCTTTAGTGAACAAATGAGGTATATGTAACATTGATATATGTTAATGCTTGTATTATTGAGAAAATATAGAAATTTTTTAGCTTTGATTTGATAAGTAGATGGTACTAAATGCTATGTCATGATATATATAGAGAGATGTACAAATATCGAGTAGTCTTACAATAAATAAACGAGGCATGATTATGACCATCGACAAATGTATGATAAATTATTTATTAAATATATATATATATATTCTAAAAATGTTGGTTCTTAAAGATGGCATCATGTACCAGTACCAGTATTTGCAAAATGGAAGTTTAGGATAAGAGGTGATGATATTGGAGCTATATATATAGAGTCGGGTTCTGGTGAGGAGACTTTCTATAGTAAATAGTAGGGAGCTTTATGGAGCGTTGATTTTTTAATCACAAGGATACTATACAAACGTTTATATAAGTTATGATAGGACTTGTTCATGGAATAGAATCTGTAACAACATAAAAAAGATCTTATTGAGGAAGTAAATAATTTATTCCCTAAAATCTCTCCCCAATATATATCTCCCCTAATTTACTACTCAAACTTTTCATCCATAATTTTTTTGACGCTCATCTTTCTTCGATAGTCTCCTCTTCAACCTATTCGCTCGCCATAGTTGTCAAAGTTGTTCAAGGTAAGATATGTACAGATTATTCTTTCAAATTAACTAGTATTAGACATTAACGTTATGAACAATGTAGATAAGCATAATGAACAAGATATAAATATAATGAACAAGATGGACTATGTGAATAGTATACGTATATTTTAATTGTTCATATGGACATTATCCTAGTTGTTCATACACCCTAAGACCTAATGAACAATGTTGATATATGTAATGAACAAGATGAACTTGTTAGAAATTACACGTCTTTCGTTCATATAACAAATGTACTAATGACCAAATTCAAGTTCTGAAATGAACAATAAAGAAAATATGCAAATTCTACTGAACTCTATCCTAATTGTCCATTCATCCAAAGGCCTAATGAACAATGTTGACATATGTAATGAACAAGATGAAGTCGATGGAAATATCATACGCCTTTTGTTCATATAACAACTGATCTAATGAACAAGTTTAAAATCTGAAATGAACAAGATGAACAAAGACAAGAACAAGAATCAATGTTGACATTGTAATGAACAAGATGAAGAAGATCGAAATATTATACGCCTTTCGTTTAGATCAAAACTAATCTAATGAACAAATTCAAAATCCAAAATGAACAACATGATCAATAACAAGAAATTGTACTGTAATGAACAATTAACATTAATCATTGAACCAGAACATAAAGAAAACGAATGAGAGATACAGATTAGAAAAAAATTCCCAAAAAATTAAACATGCATTAATTAAGGGATTTGGGTGTTATGAGAGATCTAATTCACTAGTGATTCAATAACCTATTTTAATTTATTTGATTAAATCCTAATCGTTGGATAATTTTAATCTAACAGTCTATAGCACTCCCTACTATTTACCCTATCACTAATATGCACTTGATCCTACTTCTATATATATATATATATATATATGAATATATACTTAAATTATCCCATGTGGGACTCCAAATAATGGTTATGGCATCATGTATCATAATTTAAGGGTTGTTTGGCCATACTTTTTTTTGTTAAATAATTCATGGAGACATTGGTCCATCTACATATCTTAATTGTCCAATTAATTCAATATAGAACAACTATATGATACGGGGTTAGCCGTGTAGAAGATGGATCTAGGCAACGGATCTCAAAACAAAAGAAAACACAAGATTAGAACAATGGCGGAAGTGAAACTAATGGAAAGGATAATAGATAGAACCAATAGAAACGACGAGAAAACCCGCTTGCTTGATAGCAAGGAACCTTGTCGAACGATCTACCAACCCGATCTCTACAACGCCACACAACCAAGAATCGCTGACGAACTTGGAGCACGGAGAGGATTGCTTATGAAGTGCGAAATCACCAACTCCAGAAGGACTTGACAAAGACGAAAACAACTAAGCAGGACAGAACAATCGAATGAGACTCTCACGGGGAGCCGAGTTTTCAAAGCAAAAACCAAGCTCTGTTTTTGTGTTTTAACAATATGAGAAATCTAACTAATTAAGAAGACAAGGGCGCCTTAAATACCTAAGAGGTGGCCGGCCCTAGCTTCCTAAAACGGGCTACAATTGTTCCAAAAATACCCGAAAATAGAAAGCTGAAAATAAATAAATAATAATCCTAAAAATATCCAATGCAGAAATTAATAAGATTAAACATATGTAACGTTGACCAATAAAGTCAACGTCTTGACTTTGGACTTGTCCTCTTCGTCATGTGATACATCATGTGCCATAAACGTCTCCAGCTCTTGACGTAGTTCCTTCAATCTTGACCTAGTAATCGGTCCATCAAAGGTTGGCACTAATGGCGGGGATGATTCCTCATCATTCTCCCCTTCTTGAAAAGGACTCGTCCTCGAGTCATCAACATCAGCGGCTACATAAGGGGTAAGATCACCGACATTGAATATCGGGCTCACGCCATAGTCATCGGGCAGCTCCAACACATAGGCATTGTCGCCTACTCTCTTCAGCACCTTGAACGGTCCATCACCTCTGGGAGACAGCTTCGACTTCCTCTGCTCCGGGAACCGCTCCTTGTGCAGGTGTAGCCACACCAAGTCGCCGGGCTCAAACAACACTTGACGCCGGCCGTGATTAGCTCGGGCTGCGTTCTTCGCTGCAGTAGCTTCCAAACGAGCCTTAGTCCGCTCGTGCAGCTCCTTCATGAACTCAACCTGTCTATCAACATCAAAGTCTGCTCGTTCCGGTAAAGGCAACGGCCTAAGATCCAAAGGGGTTAGGGGATTCAAACCATACACACATTCAAAAGGGGACATATTAGTAGAAGAATGAATAGTCCTATTATAAGCAAACTCAACATGTGGTAAGGCTTCTTCCCAACTTTTCAGATTAGATTTAATAACAGCCCTAAGGATAGTACCCAATGTACGGTTAGTGACCTCAGTTTGTCCATCTGTCTAGGGGTGACTAGCAGTAGAGAACAATAATTTAGTACCAAGTTTACCCCACAAAGTCTTCCAAAAGTAACTCAGAAATTTGACATCCCTATCACTCACAATAGTACGAGGTACACCATGCAACCGAACAATCTCTCTAAAGAACAAATCAGCAACATTCCTAGCATTATCAGTTTTATGACATGCAATAAAGTGAGCCATCTTAGAGAACCTATCAACAACCACAAATATAGAATCTCTCCCCTACATAGTCCTAGGCAATCCAACAATAAAATCCATACTAATATCAACCCAAGGAAAGCAAGGAATAGGCAAGGGAGTATAAAGACCATGCGGTTTTGCCTTAGATTTAGCCTGTAAGCACTCAACACAGCGTTTGATAAAATTCTCTACATCCCTAAGCATGTGTGGCCAATAGAAATGAGTATGCAACATGTTATAAGTCTTATCTCTACCAAAATGACCCATCAATCCACCTCTATGGGACTCATCAACAAGTAACAACCGTAGAGAATAAACAGGAATGCACACCTTATCAACTTGAAACAAGAATCCATCAAACAAGAAAAACTTATCAAATGAACCCTTTTCCACACAATGCTTATAAATCACTCCAAAATCAGCATCCATATTATACAACTCCTTAATATAAACGAATCCAAGGACCCGAGCATCCAAAGTAGTCAAGAGTGTATGTCTCCTAGAAAGGGCACCAGCTACAACATTATCTTTTCCTTTCTTATACTTAATCACATAGGGAAATGTTTCTATGAATTCCATCCACCTACCATGCCTCCTATCCAACTTATCTTGACTCCTAAAATGCTTTAAGGACTCATGATCAGTTTTAAGCACAAATTCTCTAGGCCAAAGGTAGTGTTGCCAAGTTTTCAGCACTCTAAACAAGGCATATAATTCCCTATCATAAGTAGAATAATTCAAGCATGCACCTTTCAACTTCTCAGAAAAGAAGGCAATGGGCTTACCTTCCTGCATGAGGACTCCTCCAATACCAATGCCAGAGGCATCACACTCTACTTCAAAGGGGCGAGTGAAGTCAGGCAGAACCAGCAATGGCGCGTGTGTCAAACGGTCCTTGAGAGTCTGGAACGCCTTTTCTTGAGCTTCACCCCAACGGAATGGAGTATTCTTCTTTGTGATCTCTGTCAGCGGGGCTGCAATGGTGCTAAAATCTCGAACGAACCTCCTGTAGAAGCCAGCCAGGCCGTGGAAACTGCGCACGTCACCTATGTTCTTCGGGGTCGGCCAGTCACGGATGGCTTGCACCTTCTCTTGATCCACTTGCAGTCCATGAGCACTCACTACAAAACCAAGAAACATAACTCTGTCAGTGCAAAAATCACACTTCTTCAGATTTCCATATAACTGTACAGCTCTGAGAGTGGATAAAACTTCCCTGAGGTGCTCTGCATGTGCTTCCAAAGATTTGATGTAGATCAGAATATCATCAAAGTAAACTACAACAAATCTACCAATAAAAGATCTCAAGACATGATTCATAAGACGCATAAAAGTAGAGGGGGCATTAGTCAAACCGAAAGGCATAACAAGCCACTCATACAAACCAAACTTCGTCTTGAATGCTGTCTTCCATTCGTCTCCTTCCTTCATCCGGATTTGATGGTATCCACTGCGAAGATCGATCTTGGAGAAGGTGGAGGCGCCATGGAGCTCATCCAACATGTCATCGAGCCTGGGGATCGGGTGCCTATACTTGATCGTGATGTTATTAATAGCCCTGCAATCAACACACATACGCCAAGTATTGTCCTTTTTGGGGACGAGTAAGACAGGCACAGCACACTGGGATCGGCTCTCTCTAACATACCCTTTATCTAGAAGGTCCTGGACTTGGTTCTGGATTTCCTGGGTCTCAGTAGGGTTCATCCTATAGGCAGGCCGATTGGGTAGGGTAGCACCGGGAATCAGGTCTATCTGGTGCTCAATGCCTCTAACAGGGGGTAGGCCAGGGGGTATCTCATCCAGGAAAACATCAAGGAACTCAGCTAAAAGGGTCTGGACAGCAGCTGGGAGTGTAGCTCGGTCGTCGTCACCTAACAGGGTATAGGCCTGACAAAGGGACATGAGGACGACGTCCGGGGGAAGATAATCTACCAGGTGGTCTCTGCTGGATGCTAAGAGCACTCGGCTAGGGGTAGAGGCGAGGGTGAGGTCGGTCCGTGTGGAGGCAGTGGATGGTTCGGCTGGGGACTTACCCTTACGCTCGGCCTCTCTTTTCTTATCATAAGCCTCAGCCACTTGAAGCGGCGTCATCGGTTTCAACACCACTTTCCTACCACGAAACTCAAAAGCATGTTGGTTAGTACGTCCATCATGAATAACATGTCTATCAAATTGCCAAGGACGACCTAACAAAATATGACAAGCTTGCATAGGAACAATATTACATAAAATTTCATCCGCATAAGTTCCTAGCTTAAGTGTAATCTTAGCTTGCCTATTCACCTTGAGTTCACCACAATCATTCATCCAATGAAGTCTATAAGGTCTAGGATGCAAAAAAGTAGGGAGTTGCAGTTTATTAACTAATTCAACACTAACAATATTACAACAACTACCACCATCAATAATCATGTTGCAAACTTTCCCTTTAACAAGACATCTTGTATGAAACAAATTCTCACGCTGATTATCATCACAAGGAGCCTGATTAACATGCAAAGTCCTCCTAACAATCAATGAATCACCATGCTCATATTCAATAAAATCCAAATCATCATCATTGGCATGCTCATTCATATCATGGCTAGCAACTAAATTTCCATGCTCAGTGTCAGACTCAGACTCTAACTCACCCAAATGATTAATCATCAAAACACGAGTATTAGGACAATCCTTCATGTAATGACCCTTTCCTTGACATTTAAAGCAAGTGATATCTCTAGCTCTAGGAGGAGGGTCAGCAGGGTTACCTCGTGTAATTGCAGGGGCGGGCCGTGTGGGCTGCTGTGGTGCGGTGGAGGTAGAGGGGTGCGCACCACGGGAATTCTGCTCATTGCCGCGAGGCAGACCGGTTGCTGGGTGGGATCTCTGGTGTCCGGTGCGGCCCTGCTGCTGGTCGGGACGCCAGCTTTGGCGTTGTGGCACCATGCGGTGTTGTTGGGTATAGCTGGACTTGAATTGTCTCTCCACTTTAATTGCTTGGTGTAGCAAATCTGTCATGGTAGAATAGGGATACAATTCTATAGTGTCAGCTAAATGAGGATGCAAGATACGTAGATACCTGGACATAGTGGCCTCTTCATCTTCGACGACGTTGCCGCGTGCCATGGCTATCTGCATATTGTTGTAGACCTCTTCAACACCTAAAGAGCCTTGCCTCATAGTCTCCAAACGGTTGCGGAGAACTCTATTGTGGTGGTGGGGAATGAAGTGGGTCCTCATCATAGCTCTCATCTGGTTCCATGTGTTGACCGGAGGGTCCATGGCTTGTCTTCGAGCCTTCACAACAGAATCCCACCAAACCAAAGCATAACCAATAAATTCAAGAGCAGCGAGTTGTACCTTTTTATGTTCAGGGAAATTGTGGCAACCCCAAATCTACTCAATCTTCGTCTCTCATTCAAGGTAGACGTCTGGATCACACTTTCCATCAAAAGCCGGGATCTTCACTTTGATCCGTCCAATGCCGTCTTGTTTGGCTTCGCGGCGGCGGGGCTGTCCGCGGTCATTCCGGGGGCGGTAAGGACGCCACTCATTACGCTCCTCGCGCTCATAGTCCTGCATATCATCATCACCCCATAAACTAGAACGTATCGACATAGGAGGGGACTCAGACCTATCACGAGGTGCGGGATGCCGAATCGGGCGTATGCGGTCGGTGCCAGTGGCTCTCGGTTGGCGACGCTCGTCCATCGCCGCTTGGTAGGCCGTGGCTTGGTCGACCAAGGGCTCGGTGGCGGGAAGCGGTGCACTATGCGATGGACCAATGTGTTCCTGCGCAGTCGGGAGTGGGTTGGAGCGGGTCTCCAACGAGTCAAACTTCGCAGACAACTGCGCGACTGTAGAAGCCAACTGTTGTAGCATCGCTTGGATATCGACATGGAAACCATTTGCAGTAACCTGTTCATCACCGGAACCTGTCATGATCACCACTTAGACGAACACAGAAAGACGTTAAGGTTAGGAAAACCAAAAAAACTCTCAAGTGTTTGCACTCGGTGATTGTACAACCTGCGAAGTTAGGCTCGTAAATGACAAGTTCTCTATGTGCTCAAGATACGCAGCAAATCAAGGTCAAGCAGAGATGTAGTAGACAAGACAAGTAGATGTACGACGAAAAAATGACTCAAACAAAAGCGAGACTAGAGAACGACTCAACAAGGAAAGCGACACAACTATAGTCACAAGAATGAAATGCAACTAAAGATGGGGCTATATATGTGTTTCGAACTCAAGAAATGCGAATTACAAGTCAGAAAGACATACCTTTGTCGACTCGGAACGAAGCCAATTGGAGCCGAGAGTGACCCGAGGGAACGGAAGGGAGAAGGGGTTCGGGCAAGAGGGGGGTAGTGCTCGACTGAGGGCAACCCGGGGTGGGACCCGGTCGGGTTGGGGTCGGATAGGGTGGACTGAGAACAACCCGGGGTGGGACCCGATCGGGTTGGGGTCGGGTGGGGCTGACTGAGCGCAACCCGGTGGGGACCCGGTCGGGTTATGGCCGGGTCGGGGGGGCTGTGCGCGAAAGCGTGGACGCGGGGCTGGGCTGTGGGCGCGGGGCGAAGGGAGGTGGACGCGGGGCGAGGTGCTGGACGCGGGGCTTCCGCAGGACCGGTCGGAGAAGACGACTGTGGTGGTGGGTCGCCGTCGAGATGAGCGACGGGGTTTACACCATAAAGATATTTTATTTTTATTTTTTTGATATAATTTTCTTTTAGGCAACTTGTTTTTCCTGGGATATTACACCATAAAGATAAAATAAAATCTCTAGAAAATCAAGCAAGTATCTTGAAGATTACCAAAATTGAACAACCGGATCTCTGGCGCGCACGAACCTGGACGCCGTCGTGTCTTGCTCGCCAAGCTAGGGTTCGAACAACAATGGTGGAATGGGGGGGGCGATTTTTTTTTTTGGGTGATTTTTGGATGGTTTTGGTATGTTTTTGTGGATCCTCGTAGTCACAATCAACCGCAACGAACTCCTTTCCAAGACAAACAAGAGCAAACAATCAGTCAGACTAACAATTCACTAATGTGACTCAAACAAAGAAATTCAATTGACGATTGAAAACAGGAAGATCCAATTTTTGATGATGAATCTGGAACCGTCAAAGGCGATCCGAAGCCGCAATGCTCTGATACCAATTGATACGGGGTTAGCCGTGTAGAAGATGGATCTAGGCAACGGATCTCAAAACAAAAGAAAACACAAGATTAGAACAATGGCGGAAGTGAAACTAATGGAAAGGATAATAGATAGAACCAATAGAAACGACGAGAAAACCCACTTGCTTGATAGCAAGGAACCTTGTCGAACGATCTACCAACCCGATCTCTACAACGCCACACAACCAAGAATCGCTGACGAACTTGGAGCACGGAGAGGATTGCTTATGAAGTGCGAAATCACCAACTCCAGAAGGACTTGACAAAGACGAAAACAACTAAGCAGGAAAGAACAATCGATTGAGACTCTCACGGGGAGCCGAGTTTTCAAAGCAAAAACCAAGCTCTGTTTTTGTGTTTTAACAATATGAGAAATCTAACTAATGAAGAAGACAAGGGCGCCTTAAATACCTAAGAGGTGGCCGTCCCTAGCTTCCTAAAACGGGCTACAATTGTTCCAAAAATACCCAAAAATAGAAAGCTGAAAATAAATAAATAATAATCCTAAAAATATCCAATGCAGAAATTAATAAGATTAAACATATGTAATGTTGACCAATAAAGTCAACGCCTTGACTTTGGACTTGTCCTCTTCGTCATGTGATACATCATGTGCCATAAACGTCTCCAGCTCTTGACGTAGTTCCTTCAATCTTGACCTAGTAATCGGTCCATCAAAGGTTGGCACTAATGGCGGGGATGATTCCTCATCACTATATCTACTTGAAGACATTTTGTAATTCAGCACAATTTTGTGACTTCAAGAGGGTAGCTCATCATGGCTAGATTGATGTTTAGCTAATAATGTTTTTGTTATGAATGAGTCGAAACTTTGACGAAGTGTGTTGGATCGTGAGTGTTACATCTGAGGGAACAAATGCTTTGCTCCCACAAAAGGTGCAACAGAATAATATAACAAGAAAGATAATATAAGGAACTCATGATGTATAGTAGAAATCTCAATCAGTCAAATAACTAACTAGGGAAAAACCACTACCTTCAAGCTTCTCGCTTGAGAGGATTTTGAAGAGTCTACTTGTCTTATTGATTTCTTGACCGGTTACACTTGTAGCCTGGACTTCAAACCCTAGACTTCCCACTTAGATTTGAATCTCTTCTACAACGAGAACACGAACTCACTCTTTTAAGACTTACAGACGCTTCACTTTTCCTTTCTCTCAATTAAATGCTCCGAGTTCGTACCTAAGAAATGAGTCTCACACTTCTATTTATACAACTCGAAAATCCTACTAACAAGATAAGATCTCTCTCTCTAATTTCAGTAACCAGAAGATATTAACTTGATTAGATAAAATAAAATCCTAACCAAATATATTATCTAAGGAAATATTTCCTAAGATAATATAATTGGAATAAGATAATATCTTTCTCTTTCCAAATCTTTCAATCGGCGTGATCCACCCGATTTTCCTTTTCTTCAACCGCATGATCTTCAAAGATAATCTTTATAATCTTCATGTTTGATTTCTTCATTCCATTCGCAGCTTGATGTTTTATTCGACACTGATGTTCCTTGAGAGGTAACAAAGTGTATGGAGAAAGCTTTATTCCCTCTACACTCCTACGCTGCAATGATTTCCTGTGATAACTTTGTTTGTTCCTGAAACACCTAGTAACTAGATTAGTTGAATGTTTGTTACCATCAAAACCTAAGGAATTCAACAAATTCCCCCTTTTTGATGGTGACAAACATCCTTGACAAAATAACACACATATGAGAAAATGACATTAGCATGAAGAAAGTTTTCCCCTTTTAGACATAATAGTTCCCCCTTAGAGACAGTACAGATAAAACATGATTAGTTCCCCTCAGCTAAGCTACCCATCATTTTCCCCCTTTTGGCATCATAAAAAACCTGAAGAAAAGTGCAGAAGGAAAATGAGCATATCTGAATAAGCAAGCAACCCCTTTTTCATTAACAAAAACAAACAAAGACAGCTGCATGGACACCAACAAAATAAGCAAAGATAACAACCATGATCAACATGCCAGTCAAGGCAAACACAAGAAACAGAAACAAAGAAAAACAAAACAACTAGGGGATAGATGTGCTGGGAACAAAAGAGGGGTTGGTAAGCGGAGAAAAACGAATCAGGTGCCACTAGTGCCAATAGACGGAGCCAAAGAATGATGAGCAATCAGGGCACGCACATCCTCTGTAATACATCTTTGTTGTTCCGCCACTGAAGATATTGTACGGGACAACCTCCTTAGTTCCTTCCTCAGATCAGAATCCTCTGTTTGATCCCCCTCAGAGTCTACACCTTCAGACTCCTCTTTCTCAACCTCAACAATTGGCTCAGGAACAGCCTTGACCCACCCAACTCCTTCTTGCAACACAAACTGCATCTTGTGCAGATTACTGGCATCTAAGGAACGAGAGAAGAAGAAGCTTTCCGTAGACCCTTGGTATACCTTGTGGTACTCTAGAATTTGCTTGACTATGTGGGGGTACGGAAGAGCATGGTGATCAGTGTTCCTGGTGTGGGCCATATGTTGCATCATTACACGCGGTGGATTGATTGGTTCCTTCTCAAGTAGCTTGGCGAGGAGAACCACATCCAAAATCAATAACTTATTGTGCTTTTGTTCCCTGGGAGTGAAGTTGCAGATGAGATAATGGTACAACACCTTGTTGACATCAGACATGGATGAGGTATCCAAGGCTCCAGACTCAGGCGGAGAGGGGATCTCAGCGGCACGGCGAGCGGCTTCCTGGTAGGGAAAATTCTTTAGCCAGCGCCCCTTCGGATACTCATCATACCCAGCCTGCGGAACTCTCAGAATGAGGCTCAGTTCCATGCTAGAGAACACATGGGTGGTGCCTTCCAACGTGTAGCTACCCAGAATTGCATGGGGCCGAACCTCAATGACGAACGTTGTGTAGAAGGCCTTGAGCTGGTCTTCATCAACCTCCTCCTCCTTAACAAACAAGTGACTCCACTGTTGCGCCTCCAACAACGACACGTCTCCTCCAGAGCATTCTGCTTGAGGAACTCAACATCCAGCAACAGTTCCCTGACCACGCCTTTACGGCTCATATCCCTGACCTCCTCGACTTCCACCTTCACCTTGCCCTTTGCACTTTGGCGTCGTTGACTCTTGCGAACATGAGATACATACACCTTGGCGCATTTTGATTTGCGCTAAAAAACCTACTCAGACTCATCGTCCGAGCTCACCGGAATTGCCTTGGCGGCCTGGGCTTGAGCGTGTGTCTTGCGTTTGGTAGAGCAACCCATCTTGACCCGTGCAGAGAACTTGGGTCCCTTAGGCGGCGAAGCCTCAACATCATCCTCCATCAATTCCTTCTCCAGACTGCACACTACACCCTTGATGTTGGCGGTGACGGCAGCATGATCCTCTGTTGCCGTGGTGGAGCTGCCGAGAAATTCATCGGACTCCTCCTCAGGTTGGGTGGGGTGGATGGGCGATGAGAGCACCTTCTCTTTTTCGTTCGAAAAGACGGCAGCCAGGGCGGTGGGGTTAGGGTTTGCGGAGGTAGGAGGGGTGAAGGTGATTTGGGGGCTACGTAGGGGATCATTATGAGTTTGTCTGGTGTAGGCGATGGAGATGGAGTGATTGTGGTGGGGGAGGTGGCCGATTGTGGTGGTGGAGTGTTGGTGGTGTCAAGAGTGGAGGTGGAGGGGGTGGATTGAGCGATGGCGGCGAGGATGGCGGGATCAGTTCCCTTAGTAGAGAGCTTGCTAAGGAGACTTTGGGGATCCTCAGCGCCGGCAATGGGGATGTTGGAAGAGGAGGCCATTTGTGGAGTTGTGAGGATGGAGACGAGAGAAAGAAAGAGGGCAAGAGAGATTTAGGCAGAGAAAGCAGTGGGAATGGATTACCTAGGAGAGTCGAATATATAGAACACACAAAATCTTTTCGATTGCCAAAGATAACTCTTGAGATCTTCTATCTTTACCAAAGATTTGCAGCCGAAATCTTCACCTTCCAAAGTTAAAACTCTACAAATTCTGTCCAGATTCATCAAATCCCACACAATTCTCGAGCCCATCATATCACACGGCCATCACTTCAACTCTAAATTCATGCAACACTTCCCAATCGCAGTTGCAGGCCATTATTACCCATCAAATCATTCAAATCCCTGTTGCAGACCACAATGGAGATGATTCGTTTTCCCGCCTTACCGTAAAAGTAGAAGTGTGCGATGCAGGGGTGACGTTACCAGAGAGGGTACAAAGAACATCACACAAAAATCATACGAGAATTTTTAAAATGTTTAATCATGAATGAGAGGCTCCCAGATGTGGATGATTAGAGGGGCTCATAGGAAGCATCAAGCATGATGGCTAGGGTAAGTTGTAGAGTCAACAATCATTTGGGATTATAATGAGGTATCAATGCATCAAGTCGACTCTTTTGGGCCGAAAGAAAATGGTTTCACGTATTATAATGATAGCATAGATGATCATGCAAGAAATTTTGCAAATTAGTGAAGCACAAGCAAGAAGCTAAGCATGTTGTTCATACAATGATCAAAGGAAAGATTGCAAGTCAAGACACGACACTTACACAACCACAAATTACCAAGTAATTTAGCCAGTCATCGAGGGAACACAACATGTAGACAGTTAGTTGAGAGAGATCATACCAAGTTTCATGCGGAACTGTTTGAAGGGTTCCCTATTCAGTGCCTTGGTGAAAATGTCAGCGATTTGATCATTGGTTCCACAGAAGTCCATGGACACCAACCCTTTCTCCACACAATCACGTAAGAAGTGATGTCTTATCTCGATATGCTTGGTACGTGAGTGTTGCACATGATTCTTGGAGATATTTATAGCACTAGTATTGTCATAAAGAATGGGAATAGAGTCAAGAAGAATACCATAGTCACTGAGTTGTTGCTTGAGCCATAAAAGTTAAGTACAACAAGCTGCGACGGCTATGTATTCGGCTTCTGTAGTTGACAAGGCAACTGAATTCTGCTTTTTCGACCCCCAGGAAACCCAACATAGCCCAAGGAACTGAGCCATTCCGGATGTAGATTTTATGTCCACTTTGTTCCCTGCGAAGTCGGCATCTGTGTATCCAACTAAAGCAAAGTTTCCACCCCTTGGATACCACAGACAAAGATCATATGCTCCCTTCAAGTATCTCAGAATCCTTTTCACAGCTTTGATGTGTGTCTCCTTGGGATCAGCCTGAAATCGAGCGCACAGACACACACTATACATAATATCAGGTCTACTAGCAGTGAGATAAAGAAGTGAACCTATGAATCCTCGATAGAGTGTTGGATCAACTCCCTTTTCATGCTCATCCTTTCCCATTGGATTATTGGGAGATATGGGAGTTGTGAAGGGCTTTGCATCAGACATTCCAAACTTCTTGATACACTCCCGGAGATACTTCTGCTGATGAACTTTTGTTCCATCTTCTCCCTGAGAGACTTGAAGACCCAAGAAGAACTTTAGTTCCCCAACCATGCTCATCTCAAATTCACTGGCCATAAGACTCGAGAATTTATGGACCAGTTTATCGTCAGTAGACCCAAAGATGATGTCATCCACATAAACTTGCACAACCAGAGTGTGCTTTCCTTCCTTCAGAAGGAACAAAGTCTTGTCGACCTTCCCGCGGGTGTAACCATGAGACAGAAATAACTGAGAGAGCCTATCATAGCAGGCCCTTGGATCTTGCTTAAGACCATACAACTCCTTGTCAGTAATATAGACATGATCAGGTTGGGAGGCGTCTTCAAATCCAGGGGTTTGCTCCACATAGACCTCCTCCTTGAGAACTCCATTCAAGAAGGCGGTCTTTACGTCCATTTGTTGCAGTTTAAAGCCATGGAAAGATGAGTATGCAATGAGTAGTCATATGGCTTCCAAACGAGTAACAGGGGCAAACGTCTCATCATAGTCGATTCCCTCCTGCTGGTTATACCCTTTTACCACCAGCCTTGCTTTGTTCCTTGTAACCTGCCCTTGATCATCCAACTTGTTTCTGAATACCCACTTGGTTCCTATCACTGTTCTGTTCCTTGGACGAGGAACTAAACGCCAAACCTTGTTTCTTTCAAACTGATGGAGCTCTTCTTGCATGGCATTTATCCAGTCCGGATCCTTCAATTCTTCTTCTACAGTTTTAGGTTCTTGCAAAGAAAGAAAAGCATTAAAAGCACAAAAATTTTGCAAAGAAGAGGGAGTGCTATAAGGAATTCCATTTCGAAAGTCAGTAAGGATTAGATGCACTTGATGATCCTTCTTCTGATGGTAGTTCCTTATTTGCAGATTGTTGATGTCAAACTCGTCAGAGTCAACGTTACCTGCAGTCGAGCTTTCACCACCAGTCCCTACATCAATGGGACCTTCACCAACAGTTTCTTCAGCAACAGGACTTACCTTAGATGTCTCCACTGAATCAAGACTTGGGCTTTGTTCCTTCTAAGGGACCAGAGAGGAACCAGGCGACTGGGCACCTTCATTTAACTCAACATTATCGACAGAGTCTTGAGTTCTTGATGTTGATGGGTCATCATGACTGTCTTGACTGGGAGGGACCCCATCCACACCACCATTTTCCACAAGCTGAAAGTTGTCATCTTCGGAGAGACCGTTGTTCGAGGGAACACTAGTCGTTTGTGCCTGCAAATTGTTACCAACCATGACAGATTCATCGAAAACCACATGAATGCTTTCCTCTACCTTTCTAGTCCTCTTGTTGAACATTGTGTAGGCCTTGTTGTGGAGAGAATATCCTACAAATGTTCCTTCATCACTTCTTGGATCAAACTTCCCAAGATAATCCTTCCCATTGTTGTGGACAAAGAACTTACAACCAAAGGTCCGCAGATGAGACACATTCGGCTTTCTTCCCCTTAGGAGTTCATAGGGTGTTTTGTTCAACAGCGGGTGAATGGTTGCTCTGTTCAGCACATAACAAGCAACATTCAAAGCTTCAGCCCAGAAGCTCATAGGAAGACCACTAGCAATAAGCAGGGTGCGCGTCATATCCTCCAGAGTCTTATTCTTCCTTTCTACAACGCCATTTTACTACGGAGTCCTGGGAGCTGAGAAGTTGTGACTTATTCCATTGTTCCTATAGAGGGATAGAAACTGAGAGTTCTCAAATTTTGTCCCATGATCAGTGCGGATGGACCCCAGAGACTACCCTACACTCTTCTCAACTGACTTGAACCAAGATTCAAACTCAGCGAACACTTCATCCTTTGATGACAGAAAGAAGGTCCATGTGTACCTGGAAAAGTCATCAATAATAACAAACACATAGATATTTCTACCACGGCTCCTTGTGCGCATAGGCCCACAAAGATCCATGTGGATTAGTTCTAGAGAACGAGTAGTGCTTACCTCTTTCTTGGATTTGAAAGAGGACCTTACCTGCTTACCTTTGGTACAAGCATCACACACTTCATTACTCGTTGCTTCGATCTTAGGAAGACCGTTGACCAGTTCTTGTCTATGAAGTTTGGAAAGAAGTTGAAGACTTGCATGTCCAAAACGCTTGTGCCACAAGTCTGTCGTCGCAGCGATGGACGACATACACAGTTCCTTCTCAGGGATAAAAGCAGGATCAACTTTGTAGACATTGTTATCACAGATCCCTTTGAGCAAAATTTTCCTTATACTTATACACTCAACATAACAATCGTCAGTAGTAAAGACTACCCTATTTTTCTTGTTTTGACACAGTTGAGCAACACTACAAAGATCAAATATGAGATTATTCACGAGTGTCACGTTATCCACAATTATATGGTTAGAAAGCCTTACCTTACCAAGACCACAAACTTCTCCCTTACTCTTATTTCCAAAGGTTATTGAACCTCCGGAGGCTTGTTGAAGTGAGGTAAACCAACTTTTGTTCCCTGTCATATGACTTGAGCATGCACTATCAAAATACCAGGAACCTTTCCTCACTTCACCCTGTATTGAAAAGATTAGTTCTTACGAACCCAGACAAGCTTAGGCTTTCTGGGTGTGGGAGTAACATATTTGATCTTAGCAGGTTTTTCATTTATTTTTTCCCTAGCAGTACGAGCAATTTCCTCATTATGTTTCTTCAAGAGACACTCTTGTTTGTAGTGACCAGAGTGACCACAGTACCAGCAAACCCTATGACACTTTAGATCCACATACTTGCTATGTCTAGGCCAAATTGGTTTGTTAGCAACCCTAGAATGAAAATCAATATGATTAGGCTTACCGTTTTGTGCTTGCTTTAGCCAAATGGAATGAGCTTTATGTCCATGGTATCAAGGTTTGTTCTCATCAGTCGGATTCTAATAGTTTTTACGATTGTTCCCTCTAGAGGAACTTGCCCTTGTTTCTCGCACATACTGTTTTCCTTCGACTTCAGGGCTTTGATACTTGGTGCCATCAACATGAAGCTTAGGTTGGTAACCGATTCCAAAGCGAGGTACATGTTTTTTCTTTTCATTTTTTGCTGCTACAAACACAGTCTTTTGACTCTTCCTTCTGTTCCTCACTGAGCTTAGACAAATCACTAGACAACTTGGCATTGCTTAGTTTGAACATTAATGACTCAGATTCTAGTGAGGAAACAGTGGATTCTAGAGACGTAATCTTTTCAGTGAGTTTAGGACACTCATTACAAGGACATGGAGAAGAGGATGAAACTTTCTCAAGATTGGTCATTTTTCCTGCCCAACCTTTGTTTTCATCGATCAAACTTGAGATCGATTCGTCTTTTTCTTCAATCTGCTCACTGAAAAGACTATTCTCATGAACAAGTTTCTTAATGAGGAAGATTAGTTGTTCCTTAGACTTGTTTTTCAAACTTAGAATGAGTTCAGATTCATTTACCTCAGAGTCATCCAGACTACCTTCAGTCTTTGTGTCATTAGATTCTTCTATGGCCATCAGGCAAACATCCCTTGAATAAGAGGATTCTTCATCATCTGAGTCAGAATCTCCCCAAGTTGCAACCATTGCTTGATTTCCTTCACGGATCGGAGGAAGACCTGCCTTTTTCTTGAAGCAGTTTTTGGCAAAGTGTCCTTTGTTTTGGCAATGATAGCAAATGACATCCTTCAGGTCTTTGTTCCCTTAGAGGGAACGAGGGGTGCCCTTGTTGCGAGTCCCATATTTTCTTCATTGCTCTGGTGATGAGAGCCACATCTTCATCTTCATCTTCATCTTCAACTTGAGACAAGTCGAAGGCAGGTTCAACCTTTAGAGCAATGTTTTGAGCCTTCTCTACTCCTTTCTTGTTCATTTTGTGGTTATAGACAGAGGCGTTGCTTTCAAGTTTGGCAACAACATCTTTCATAGTGAGAGTTTTGACATCAGTTTGGGAGTAAAGGGCTAGAGCAATCGCGTCCCACTGAGAGTTGAGGCCTTGCATGAAGTGATGAGTGAGCTTCTAGTCTGGAAGCTCTTCACCAAAGAACTCCAGTTGACCGACTATCCCCTCAAACCTGGAGTAGAACTCTTGGATGTGTTCACCTTTTCCTTGGGACATCTGATCATACTCCTTCATTAGTGACAGAATACGATTCTTTTTGACATCTTCATTTCCGTGATGGAGTCGTCTTAAGGCTTCCCAAATCTCTTTGGCAGTTTTGTAACCAATGACCTTCTTGAGATCAGTAGGGAGCAATGCCATATGGAGTATCTTCTTGGCTCTGCTGTTTTTCTCCAGCTTTTTCCAATCTTCATCAGTATAGTCAGCCCTTAGTTTTGGCTTTGTAGCGTCCTTCTCATTTGGGATAGCAATAGGGCCAACTTCAATGATTTTTCATATTTGACCATCAAGGGAACAAATATGAGATTCGATTTGCTCAACCCACCAATCATATTCTCCAGCCTTCAGCACTAGAGGCTTCCAAAACGAATCACTAATAGCGTTGTTTGACGACATCTTTCCTGCAAAGTCTTAACGAAAAACAATCTAGAGACCAGGTTCTGATACCAATTGTTGGATCGTTAGTGTTACGTCTGAAGGAACAAATGCTTTGTTCCCACAAAAGGTGCATCAGAATAATATAGCAAGAAAGATAATATAAGGAACTCACGATGTATAGTGGAAACCCCAATCAGTCAAATAACTAACCAGGGAAAATCCACTACCTTCAAGCGAGAACTTCTCGCTTGAGAGGATTTTGAAGAGTCTACTTGTTTTATTGATTTCTTGATCGGTTACACTTGTAGCCTGGACTTCAAACCCCTAGACTTTCCACCTAGATTTGAATCTCTTCTACAAAGAGAATACGAACTCACTCTTCTAAGACTTACAGATGCTTCACTTTTCTTTTCTCTCAATGAAATGCTCCGAGTTTGTACCTAAGAAATGAGTCTCACACTTCTATTTATACAACTCGAAAATCCTACTAACACGATAAGATCTCTTTCTCTCTAATTTCAGCAACCAGAAGATATTAACTTGATTAGATAAGATAAAATCCTAACCAAATATATTATCTAAGGAACGATTTCCTAAGATAATATAATTGGAATAAGATAATATATTTCTCTCTCCAAATCTTCCAATCAGCATGATCCACTCGACTTCCCTTTTCTTCAACCGCATGATTTTCAAAGATAATCTTTATAATCTTCATGCTTGATTTCTTCATTCCATTCGCAACTTGATGTTTTGTTCGGCACTGATGTTCCTTGAGAGGTAACGAAGCGTATGGAGAAAGCTTTGTTCCCTCTGCACTCCTGCACTGCAATGGTTTTCTGTGACAACTTTGTTTGTTCTTAAAACACTTAATTACCAGATTAGTTAAATGTTTGTTACCATCAAAACCTAAGAAATTCAACAAAGTGTATGTTGAGAGGTGGAAGAAACTTAATTTGATTTCAGCGTAGGAAATTATAACTTCCATTCAACTCTCTTACCACTAATTAACTCAACCAAATGAGCCCTGAGTAATATAAAAGGCTAAAATGATTAGACATGTCGTGGTTGTGGAGATACAAATTTTAGCTTAAAATATAGTAAATGGGTTAGGTCAAGGGCAATTTAATGTGTGTGGTTTGATGGTTTGACATTTCTAATTGGTTTTGAAAAGTAGATCAAAAAGAAAAACACAATAAAGAGATGGGCAAAGTTGTCTGGAAATGGGCTATTCCATGTCGGACATATGGTTCCACCCATGGGACTCATTTCATAATGTATTTCCACATCTATACACATCAACAATAATTAGTAGTGATTAAGTACATAGTATATACCTATCATTTTTTGTTACTTTACCTAATTTTCAACGAAGACGTGTAAATTCATTTAATAAAAGCTTATAATATTATCATATAAGATTATGAGTTAAGGGAGTATCTTTTTTGTCATTATATGTGCGTGTATATAGAACACATGAAAGATAAGGAAATTTGATTTATTTTATGTAAAGATGAGCAGTTTGGTTTTCATTCTACTAGTGTTTTTTTTTTAAATTGTCTATGTGCTCATAAAGTATCATATATTGGTAAACTATGATTATATGTGGATCATTCGTGGTTAAATTGGAACGCACCCTTTTTAAAACAATAAGGATACATAAACTCTTGTAAGTTTCTTAAACCTCCTATTAGCATTTTAATTACATGTTGATTAAAAATTCTCAAGGTTGTTCTAGTGGAGTATGATAAAATCTCAAACTTGAACGATGTACATTCGACTCTTACTAGTCTCTTTGGAATGAGGTATATATAAATATTTATGTAAATGTTTTTTGAGCTCAGAAGTCTTTCTTGCCTTGGACTGATACACCATTCCTTTAGTGAAATTATTCGTAGTTTACAACTATATTATTTACATATATATAATGTAAGTGTATTTTTTCTCTTTCGTTATGAATTATGATAATTAATTTAATGATTTCGCTTTCAACATTTTTGCAACCTAACTTATGACTCATTTAATAATATCAATTTGAATTGAATTGAGGAGTGAGTTATGAGTACAATACAAAGAATCAGATAACCAAATATGATGTATTCATGTTTACTAAAATGACGAAGTCGCCAAATTGAAGTCTCTTTCTCTTTACATTAGAAAATAGCTATAATGTTGTTCATATTTGTCTTCTACTACTTTGCTTTCTTTTTGTATTGTTTCTCGCTGTACATCTGAATCAGATATTGTTTGGCTTCAATTTAAGGTTGAATCTCCCAAATCAAGACACTTTAATACTACGTCTGAAACGGATACTTTGTTAGAATGAACTCTTGGCAAATAATAATAATAATTAACATATTTAACACATATGAACTTTTTTCTAATGTGTGCACGTGGGCAGTGTCACAAAAAAAACATATACATGCTCTTGGTTTAATATTGACCCTTAGTAAAATGACCATTTGACAAGCTTTTTTTTAAACTAATGGACCCTTAGTAAAAATGGATCCATCTCCCTCTCCCTAAATCCCAAAATACAATATTTTAGAGAGAGAAAAAACAAAGAAGAGAGAGGAAAAATAATAATAAAATAAGCTAGTAGGAAGTAGGAAAAATACATAAAAATTAGTAGGTATCATTTTATTAACGGGAATTCCGCGAGGTAACCCTGAAGTTTTGCAAATTCTGCGAGGTGTCCACAAGTTTAGGCTATTCCGCGAGGTAACCCTGAATTTTTTAAAAAGTCCGCCAAATAACCATCTGTTATCTTTCCTGTTAAAGTACCGTTAATTCATATTTTTTTAACGGAAATTCCGCGAGGTAACCCTCAGGTTTTGCAAATTCCGCCAAATAACCCTCTGTTACTTAATCCGTTAAAAAAATGTTAAATTTTTATTTTTTTAATGTGAAAAACTGTTAATTATTAACTTTTAATACTTTTTAAAAAGTTGTTAATTGATTTTTTTAAAGGAGAAATAATAACAAATGCTAATATTTAGTATCATCCATAAAATAAGAAAAAAATTAATAATTAACTACATAAATGAATTTACTTAATTACTTTGTTCATTCATGTAGTTTATTATTAAAAATTTCAATTTTCATTTATGTAGTTAATTATTAATTTTTTTCTTATTTTATGGATGATACTAAATATTAGCATTTGTTATTATTTCTCCTTTTAAAAAAATCAATTAATAACTTTTTAAAAAGTATTAAAAGTTAATAATTAACTACATGAATGAATGTACTTAATTACATTGTTCATTCATGTAGTTTATTATTAAATGAATTTACTTAATTACTTTGTTCATTCATGTAGTTTATTATTAAAAATTGAAATTTTCATTAATGTAGTTAATTATTATTATTTTCTTATTTTATGGATGATACTAAATATTAGCATTTGTTATTATTTCTCCTTAAAAAAAATCAATTAACAACTTTTTAAAAAGTATTAAAAGTTAATAATTAACTACATGAATGAATGTACTTAATTACATTGTTCATCCATGTAGTTTATTATTAAAAATTGTAATTTTTTTTATGGTTGGTACTAAATAGAATTTAAATTATTTTTTCTTTTAAAAAAAATCAATTAACAGTTTTTCACATTAAAAAAAATTAACATTTTTTAACGGATTAAGTAACATAGGGTTATTTGGCGGAATTTGCAAAACCTGAGGGTTACCTCGCGAAATTTCCGTTAAAAAAATATGAATTAACGGTATTTTAACAGGAAAGATAACGGAGGGTTATTTGGCGGACTTTTTAAAAAACTCAGGGTTACCTCGCGGAATAGCCTAAACCTGTGGACACCTCGCGGAATTTGTAAAACCTCAGGATTACCTCGCGGAATTCTCGTTTTATTAATTAAAAACTCTTAAAAGGCCAATGGATCCAAAATCCTCACTGATCAGCCTAACTTTAATCAACTGGGTCAATCTATATCGGCCCAACATAGTGTCAAATGGACCATCTTTAGATGGGCTGAAATAGGCCCAGCCTATCTCATCTCTTACCCGCTACGACTACCTCAAGATTCAAGAAGGGTTTGGAATATGAAAGGCAAATCTAGACATGACATGTATTCACTTGTCTATCAAAATTGAAATCTACGCGTTATCTTAATCACCTTACATAAAAGTGGTTTATTGAAAAAGAAAAATACGGATCCATTTGGTATATTAATCAGGATATCAGGATATCAGATATCAGACGTTAATATGAATATCAGTCATACTTATATTTGCGTTTGGTATAATCCTGATATATACAATTTGATATCGGACATAAAAATTAAGATATGGATATGAGTGATATCATAGTGTTTTTTTATATCTTTCACGAAATGAGTATATTAAAATATCACTCATGTTTATAGTCATATCTGATACTCAAACACATATCTTGATACAATATCCGTTATCCGATATCTCGTATCTTCGATATCAATACCAAAAGAGCCCTAAATACTTTTGTTTTTTAATACTCAGTAACAAGTGTTATCTTAATCTTAAGATTTTAATAAATAATAGTTGTAATCTTAGATTAAAAACAAGCTATTTTCCATCAAAAAAAAAAACAAGCTATTAATGAGTTATAAAAAAAAACATTTTTTTGAAATTGGATGGTTGAATTTTCTCCTTTTGAAACTCTTCGTTAATTAGTTTAAAAAGAGGCATGCAAAAATAAGAATGATAAAGAAATAAATAAATATAAATATTTTAGTGTATATTTAGAGTCTTAAAATTTGTGTTAATAGGTAAAATAACATTTATAATTCACTTTAATAAAAAAAACATTTGTAATTCACAAAGGGATTAGTTCTTGTGTTTTGCCAAAAGACGCAACTTTAGGTATATTGAGAAATTAAATGATTTATTGACTAATGAAGAAAGAGTGAGAAGACACCTTGCTAATGTGGACTCCTGTATCTTGTGCCCGGGCTCGGTGGAGTCGCTTGATCATCTGTTTAGGTGATGTCCTGCTGCTAGTGTGATCTAGAGCAATTGTAATTTTCCTTCCACTTTATCTAGCTCGTTTGTTGATGGCTATGCCTGCTGGATTCACATTAATCTGATCTCGTCGGCTGTTCTTGATGGTATCGGCCCGTGGTCGGCGGTTTTTGCTTGTGCCCTTTGGTGGATTTGGAAATGGTGGAATGAGAAGGTGTTTTCGGGTAAGGTTTTTCAGGGGTGCAAGGCGTCTTTTGTGTTGAACTATGCTCGTGACAATGCTAATGCTCTGATCTCTTCGAGTAATGGAAGTACGGCTCCGAATTCTAGGACCGAGGTCCTCATTCGTTGGGTGAGACCTCATGCTGATTGGGTTAAAATCAATACTGACGGTCCTGTTAATGCTCTTCGCGTTGCTTCTGCGGGTGGTGTGATTCGTGACTCTGATGGTCGTTGGGTGTGTGGGTTCGCTCATCATATCGGGAGTTGCTCTGTGCCTGCTGCGGAGTTATAGGGTATTTTGCAGCGCATGCGGCTTGCGTGAGATCGTGGTTTCTGGAGAGTGATTCTTGAGTCGGATTCTCAATTGGCTATCTCCTTGATTAATCGTGTTCTTGATCGTTGTCATCCCTTCTCCAGCATGGTTTCCCAATGCCAAGGATTTCTTCGAATGGACTGGTCTATTCAGTTCTGTCACATCTATCGGGAGGCGAATGCTGTCACTGACCACTTAGCTAGTTTTGCTTTTTCTATTCCCTTAGGATGTCATATTTTATGTTTTATGCATAGTTATGTTGCTTCTTTTGTTTCGGATGATGTTCGGGGACGTGCTCTTCCTCGTTTGACCTTTTAGTTTGCTTTTGCGTTTTCAATAAAGCTTTGAAGAGTACTGTCTCTTCTTCGACCCAAAAAAAATTTAAGTGATTTATCTAAAAATGAGAAATAACAATTTGAAAGAGAGAGAGGGTATTAAATTATTAATGGGAACTAGAAATCGAAGTCCGTGCTTCGCACGAGCCTTTTGTGTATATGTAGTGTCGCGGTTTAAATGTGAGTTTGTAATATATGAATTGTTGATGTATGTTTTATCTTAGACGATATATTATTTGATATGTATTTAAATGTAATATTTAAGTATTTTAGGTATAAAATGATATGATTGTACGAAGTACAATTTTATTTATTTATTTTGGTCAGAAGTTCATTTTAAATTTTGAATTAGGTGGTAGTTGTTTTTTGTAGGGATGCGTTTTTTTTCTTTGAAAATATTTGGGGAATGTTTTAGAAATGCCTATCTAATTATATGTTATGCTTGAACTGGAATATTTGTAAGAAACTTGCTACAACAATTCTCATTTCTTACATGCTCCACTACCCTCTACATTTCTAATTTTTTGCCTTTATCTTACAAATTTATTGCTATTTACTAATGTTTTTTTTGTATGCTTTAGTTATTAATATTCATTAATATATCGTTTTATTTTTTCGGTCTGGAATATATATCGTTTTATTAGTCACATTGACTTTACATATTCCTAGACATTAATATTATTTTAATTAAAATATAATGGTCATTACTTCATATTCTTATTAAATACGGAGTAATAGAAATAATTGGTGACTCTGCATATTCTTAAACCTTGTTACATTTTATATAAAAGTACATTAGTTATTTTATCGATACATGCTTACTCTTCTTAGCAAAATTATAATTCATAACTTCGTCCTTGTATATTTCATATGTGAGAGTGAGTACATGTCTATTATTTTGGCTTCCATCCTTGATTAATTCCTCTAGACCAAGACAAATGAGGCTAAATTTAGTATATATACACGATGAGTGTGAAATGAATATGTATAAAATAGAACAATAAAAATCATCATTAACCAAAATAACAACAGTTGAAGGGTTTACATCGTCCATAAATCGATTTAGTACAAAAAAGGAACTAAAAAATACAAACCTAATTAAATTTATCCTACCAATAGTTGAAGGGTTTACATCGTCCATAAAATAGTTTTCTTTATTCGTTACTAATAATCAGTCGTCCTAAATCGATTGTCTTTGTCCTCCTTCTAGTGAAAGCTACCCGTGCATGATGTAAACAATCGATGCCTCAATAATGCTATTAGATTATCCAATTCTCTGACAACTTCACATAAAATTAACATATCTCAATCAAAAGACAATTATATTAATAAATTTAAATCGATATATGTAAGTATTTAGTGCATGTGTAGACTACAAAAGATATCCAAATACATATAATCAAAGATAGTTTATCGTGAGGTGGATATATACTTGCATCCTCGACAATCGGGAATCCTCATTCACATCTTTAACATAATAATTATGTTTACTTCAGCGACCATGTCTTTTTAAGGTGTTGTCACTATCTCTCAAGCTTCACTATATGGCTTTCTAAAGCTATTTTCCATGTAGAAGAATGAGATGATGGATGTCCAGAGCAAATGAACGGAATACCACCGTTTTCACCCTTTTATAGATGAAAATGTTACTTGGAAAGTGAAGTCATTTTGACATATAACCATTTAGACATCTTGACTATAATTTGTTTCCAACCATTCATTGTGTACTAAATACAGGAGTTACGTGTAGTAATTGGATAATATTAAAACATGAGTAAATGAGAGCAAAATATAACGTATACACTATGTAGTAATTATCACTAATTGAGATTTAGGTGAAAAATTGAGTCATAACCTAAAGAGTAGTCCGTACGTAGAGGCAAGATTTAACTGAAAAAAGTGTGTGTGGGGAGGGAATAATTACTTACAAATAGTGCTCATTTTTTTATATACACATAATTATGCTATGGTATATTAAAATAAACAAAGAAAAAATAATTACTTAAATTAAAAAGTAGCCTATAATTATACTTATGTATTTTATATTGTTTTATAAACCCTATAGTAAAAATCGATCGGATAAGCTAATATATTATATACTAAGTGTGATAAACTAACACTACATGCAAACTATATATTTGGGTCCATTTAAGCCTTTGATTTTGTCTTTAAAAGTTAGCATTCTAGGTCATAGAATGCTAACTTTTAAATATATATAGATAGTAAATTTATTATGATGAAAACATTATAATGAAATAACATAATGGATGCTGTCATTTCCACTCGACAACGTGAAATATTATCCAACTTCAAAACATAACACATTAGATTATAAAGTTCAACATTATAAACAATTAAATATCAGTAAAATCATTCAGTTATTCTTATATAAAATGTAACTATGTTTTGTACAATAAATATATAACACATTAATATACTTAGTATGTGAATGAAAGTCCAGTGTTATGATGAAATGAAGCTGTGCCTCATAGTATTTCTAAATAATTTGGAGAACCATTTTCTAGTAGGTTGACCCCGTATGTCGCACATGCAATATAGTGTTTTAGTAATTTATTTTTAAAATTTACTTGTTGAAGAGAACATAAATTACGTAGTTTATTCGCAAATATAAGATTAGAAATAATAAATTAAGAGTAAAATATAATTAAGTCTAGAAAAGTATAAATTGTAATGAAGAGAATAGTGAATCAATGATATAGCTCTTTTTGGTGTTATAAACTTGTATAATTATTAGTATAATATATGCACATAAAATTGTACATACCTCGATTCATTATAAATTAAAAAATATGTTTATAAATTAATTATTTTTCTTGACTTAATTGCTAAAATCATCATACTTTTAAGAGAAATTTGCGGAAAACCACCCGTTAAAGGGCCGATTTTGAGAGAAACCACCCGTTATAGACGAAATTATTTTAAACCACCCATTATAATCATTCCGTTAGCGCGCGACCACCCAAAGTCAAGAGTCGTTAGTTTTTCCGTCAAATTATGTTAAATGACCAATATACCCCTGTGTTTTTTTTTTTAAATTACCAAATGAACCTAACCCTAACTGATGTTAAATCACCATTGATTTCCCCCAACCAGAACTCCAATTTGATGCCGAGGAAGATGGTGACTGGCTGGTGGCTCAGGGGCTTCTCCCTTTCTCTCACTCTCTCCTCCTCCCAAAACGACACCGCTTCGCTCCTCCTTTTCCGCGCCCATGCTGACTCTCCCCTCCCCCTCCTCCACCGCCTGCTCCGCCGCCTGGATCGGCGTCACCTGCCTCCTATCCGGCGACTCCAACCACCGCGTCTCCGCCCTCTCTCTCTCTGCGGCCCCGTCGACTCCCTCTCCTCCATCGACCAGCTCCGGTTCCTCGATCTCTCCTTTAATCTCAAGCTCGTTTACCTCTCGCTCCCGCCGCCGCCTCCGCCTCGACCTCTCCGACAACAATTTCGACGGTCCGCTGCCTTCGAACCTCTCCAATCTCCCTCACCTCCTCACTCTCCGTCTCCACAACAACGCCTTCTCCGGCCAGATCCCGGAGTCGCTCTCTGCCTCAATTTCGCCAAATTTGGCCGAATTTAACTTTTCTAACAACGAATTGTACGGCCCCGTCCCCAATTCGTTCAATCTATCCTCTTGTCAAGCGATTCGTCTCGCATGAGTTTGGATGGGAGGAGGATATTTAGGGTTTGTTAGAATTTCCTTCAAGCTAGAAGATGGGTTCCGCCATGGAAGCACTTATTTTTTTTAGGCAAAGGTAGAAGATGAAGATAGGGGTAATTTGGTCAATCATTGTTGTAATTTTTTTAAATTCAAGGGCAAATTGGTCTTTTCATCGTTTTTAACGGCCAAGTTGATAGATATTGTCCGTGGGTGATCGCGCGCTAACGGAATGGTTATAATGGGTGGTTTAAAATAATTTCGTCTATAACGGGTGGTTCCCCTCAAAATCGGCCCTTTAACAGGTGGTTTTCCGCAAATTTCTCTACTTTTAATATACCTTAAGAAACAACATTTTTTATTGTTTAGCACCACCTAATTTTATTTAGAAATTGCCCCATATTTCAAAAATATTATAATTTATTATTTTAGAAACATCTAATGTTGTATTTTTTGTGTAAGACAAATACCCAAAGTACCCAAACAGTTTCCAATTTTTTTTCCTCTTTTCCCCTTTTTCCATTCTTCCCCTTGCCGAATGTTGTTAGGTCTATGCTGGAGCAGGAGACCGAAGGCTCCTCCAACCTACAAATATGTAAGAACATGTTCCAATTCAACGATTCCTAACCCTCTTTTCAAAAAGAGCTTGTAAATCCACTGCATAGCCCTCTTTTAAAAACCCCTCTCCTATCTCAAATCAAACGATTTTTCCTGTTTTCAAGTCCTCCAATTAAAGAATCCCCTTTTCTTGATTTCTGTGTTCATTCGATCTTTGGAGGTTGGATTTCAGATTTGGGGGCAGGAGCAGGGATAGCTTTAAAATATAGCTCGGATGAAGGTGGGATTGGTAGTGTCCTGACATTCGAGGATTCCAAGCTCTAACCATTATGCCCACTGGTTTGCTTTTGGGATTTTTCACTCTGACATCGAAGGTTATTCTCCCGTGTTCTTCTTCTTCTTTCTGTTTGGAATTTGAGTATTCTGTTGTTATTTTGGAAGTTTTTTTGTTCTTGATTGCCCTTCTGTTTGTGATAGATTTGTGTTTTCTGATGGATCTATTGGCAATCTTCTTGTTTATGGGTTTTTATTTATTTTTATTGTGTTTTTTTACTTGTGTGCTAAATTGTTTTGGTTTTTCTTTTATTATGTTGCAAATTTGCAATGGAAGAGGGAATTAGGGTATTGGAACTTACTAATGCTTGGTTTAGTGCTTTGAAATATGCAATCTCACGCTTAAAACCCCCAGGAATTGGATTATTATACCTTATACCAAACCTCCGTTTGGCTAATTCCAAACCATAAGAAAGCATGGGAAAAAATCAATCCTAGAGCTAATTAAACACTATGATATGCAGTATGGAGTTCTAAGTACCTGATGGCGAAATATAAGCCAAATTTCACATAATATATTTTGCTTGTCTCATGATAACTTGGATGTTATTTGGAGGTTGTTATACTTGTTGCATTGCCTTCTTTCACTCTACTCGGGTTTTGTTGACTGAATTAAGGTATCTTTAATCATGGATGCCTTGAATGATGGGTTTTTGGTGTTTGGTGTATGCACTTTGCTAATTTGATTATGTAAGGGAGAAAATGAAATTGGTTCGTGTCGTAGTGGAGGTTCAATTCCATGCAAAGTGGTAATTGCTTGATGGATGAGGTATGGTGATCCTCGAATAAATGTGGTTCTAGTGGTTTGCTCCATGCTTCATTTTACATCTCATTTTCTACTTCTCTATTCACTGTTTTTTCAAGTGGTGGGGAGATTATATTCTATGTTGTTAACTATTAGTATATACATGAAATAAGGTGCATATGTTAGAGTCCAATATTATCATTTGTATACTAAATTGAGTACAATTTATTATGTTGAATTATCATTTGAGTCTTTTTTTGGCTGGAGAAAAGAAATAACAAAGTATTGGTTACATACCTTGTGATCGCCAACAATGTATTCGGTGCCGATGTATTTCCCAAATGAGTTTGGTGCATCTCATTTCCAACACTCCATGACTTTCATTGTGGCCACAACCCCTTCACACAATTGATCGAGATATAAATATGTTTATTTCCTTACATTATCTTTTGGCTTCAAATTGAGTCGGTGGATTCTGTTAAATCCATGATGACTTTCCCCTTGCTTGTGTTTGTGGATTATGTGTTTTTGGATTATGTTGTGGGTGCTGAGAATCTGGTTTTAAATTTGTGTAAAAGGTACTGCATGAAGGGTTCATTACTTGATGCTTGTGCCTAGCTATATTTGCTTCATTGCTTGTTGTTTGTTTGTTTTATTGATTGATTGTCTTTATCTCCTTGTTCATCTGCACATGTTAAGAAAGCCCAAGTTTCAAGTAAGTGCAGATTGAAAGCCATGGATTGTTAGTTTGAAATGATTGCACACATAACTTCAAATTACCTTTCGTTTATAAGGTGACATTCTACGAATTGAGATCCATCCTTGGTGGGCCTGATCTTCTCGTCATTGATTGCACAACCTATGACATCTTTCAAATGAAATTGGGGTAAGTTGGCATGAATTTCTGTTTTCACGGTAATAGCAATTTTGGGAGCTAGGTAAGTTTCTACCTCTTGTGAACCCATGCCATCATATGTCTTTTTTGCTTGTTTGAAATTACATGAACTGACTGGGCCTGCTATGGGTGCCTTCCAGTCCTTGTTTTTTGTGCAAAGACGAATGCGGAGCGGGTTGTACGGAAGCACATGAATCCATTTTATCTGTGGGTGGTAATTTGTTGTGGAAGCTGGTATGCGGTTATACATGTGAGTTCAATACGAAGGGCTATTTAAATGGGTATGTGGGGTCTTCCCAATTGATTTGCAGTTAAGGTGAGGGCAACCCAAGGGATGATGAGTTGAGGCTGAGAAATTAAACTGTAACAGTCGTTTTGATGTTGTACAGCCTTTGAACTTCTTTCGATTTAAATATAGGTGTAGTGTTGTGTAGCTTTTGATGTTGTATAACTGTTTGACTTGACTCTCTTTCTTTTTCTTTTTCTTTTGTTAAAAAATTTAATTGTTTTTTTTTGAAAAAAATATATTTAATTGTTACATGGGCATTAATGGTTAAACTTTTGGGAAATTCATGTTGGTGCCCCTGAGTTTAGGGTTATTCCTATTGGTGTCCTACGATTAAGTTTTTTCCTGTTGGTGCCCCTAAGGTTTGAGTTTGTTTGCTTCGTAACCAAATTTTTTCATGTTTGTACCATTCCAACTCAAATTGATTAAATCCAAGTCCATCATTATGTTCCTCTCCCTCAAATTAGTAAGATTTGACTCCTAAAATACTCAAATTCATGTCCGAACCATGTCGATTTGAACTCCGAAGCAACAACCCGTTTTCGACCTTAAGAATTCAAATCAGAATGGTTCGAGTATGGATTTGATTGTTTCAGGAGTCGAATCCTACTAAGTTGAGGTCAATAAACATAATGATGAGCTTCGATTTGATCAATTCGTACCAAAATGATACCAATATAAAAAAAATTGGTTACAAAGCGAACAAATCAAAACCTTAGGGATACCAACTGGAAAAAACTTAATCGTGGGACACCAATAGAAATAACCCTAAATTCAGGGATACCAACAGAAATTTCCCTACATTTTTTATAGACCTAAAATTTGGTTCAATTTCTTTCAGCAAACACATTCACACGTGCAGTAGGAGTCCGCACATGCATGTATGGTCCAATATCTGATTGTAATTTTTTTATCTTCTCAAATCATTTGTTGACCCAATATGTGAGGGTAAAATATATTGTTTAACTCTATTGTAAAGTAAAACAACTATAGTGATTGAAGTGTAACATTAATGAGGGTAAAAAAATTCAACTTTTATATAATAAAATAATTATAGAAAATTAAAGTAAAATATTAATGAGGGTAAAAAAGTCAACTTTTAAATAAATATAGATAGTAGAATAGCGTTTCCACGATGCGGATGATGATGTGAGGCAGGTAGCTGAAACGGGAACATAACATCCTCTCTTCACTCTGCACTGCACTGCACTGCTCTGCACTGCTCTGCTCTGCTCTGCTTTATGTCGAATCCCTCTCTTGTCTTTGGCCTCACCTCCCTCCATAAGAATTCGAAACGACATTTGATTTCAACTTCTCCTGTACGTTTTCTGACATTGGGGGCTTCTTCAGTGAAACAATCTCCCTTGTCTCTTTTCTCATTATCTATACTACCGACTATTTTCTTTCTTTTTCTTCTTCTTTACAATCAACAGAGATGTGAAGATGGTGCAAAAATCAAATAGAGTATGTCACAACAAAACTAAAACAGTTTTTTTTATCTAATAAGCATGCAATTTAGAGTTTTTCATTGTAATGCTTTTATTGACATTTTTTGTTTTGTTCAATCGGAAAATACATTCTAAGAAAAATATAACTTACACAGTGACATATTAACATGGGAAAAAAACTATATACGTAGTATATTATTACTAAGCTGAACGTGAAGCTTCATTGTACGGATAAGATTGTCATTTAGCCTATAATTAAAAAATATTTGTTAAATTTTAGATACCAATTTATTAGTGAATTACGAATTTTGTTATTATATATATATATATTTATTTATAAATTCTTCTTATTCATTAGTAAAAATAAGACGAATTATTACTAATTGTAAATCTTACAATAATCATAGAATTTACTAGTATCAATAATTATTAATCTATTAATAGTAGTATAAATAGTTCAAATTATATTTTTTAATAAATCTGGGAGTACAATAAATAGATGCAATCATTTCTAGGTAGCTAGGGCAATAGATAGATAGCTATGCTATTGATACCTAATGAAAAGTGAAGTATATATGTGACATGTGTCATATTCACTCAATCAAACACTTAAAGTAGTACGCTTATTTTTTTTAATAAAATAAAAATTAAACATAAAATCATAAAAAAATTAATTTCTTAATCTATAGCATTATTTCAGATGAAAATGACAAGTTCTAAGTCATCTCTAAAAAATTTCAAAAGACTTCGTTGCACCAGCTTTACAATGTAGTTCGCAACAACGTTAGTTTATATTTGCTTATAAATCTCCCTAAAGATCCCTTTGTCCAATTTCATAGTTCATTTACTGATCTACTCCCTCTGTCCCAAAATATAAGCCCCATTTGATCCAGACACATTCGTCGAGGCGGGTTTTGTATTGTTAATATCTCTAGTTACATAATCCTAAAAATTATAATTTTTTGATATTATTAAAGTACTAGTTGAGACGAATCAAACAAGACTTCACATGACTATGTTTTTTCTTATATATTGGAAGAAATCTTAAACCGAAACTTCAACGGTAAACAGTGACGCGTTCCCAAATGTTGCTTATAATATGGGACGGAGGGAGTATTAGTTTTAATTTGTGAAAATAATTTAAATATATTAAATATAACAAATATATTTTAAAATATTAATATAAAATATATACTATAAGTCAATCAATCAATCTGAATGGACCATATAATATTTTATGAATGTGAATTAGAGGATCTCCACAATGATGCTCTCTTCATCATGCTCAAATCTCAATTATCTCCCCCAAAATATAAAACCCCCAATCACGTCTGAGTACCTCTAGTTCATTTTGCAAGTCTATTGTATGGTCCACTTATTTTGATTAGCTCAAGTGTATTTTTTATTTTATTTTTTTACATTATAATAATCATGTTTGATAATCTTAAATTATTTTGACCAATCAAAGCAAATAGATCACAAAATGGACCATAATAGTAAATTAGAGGATCTTTAGGAATCTCGTCTAGCCAATATGCATCTTGTTTGATAAGTTTATTAAAAAAAAAAAAATTATAATACTTCATCTATTGAAAATTAAGTGTTATTTTGGCCATAAATTTTTATTTGTCATTTTAGGTCATCTTTAACCATGGTAATGGAAGTATCATATCCATTTTGTTAAAAAAAGGTAAAAAAAAAGAATAGATTTTTAGTGAATCAATGTAAAAAAATAGAGAGGAGTACCATTTGATACTCATACACTAATTTTTTTTTTTTAGTTTTTTTTTTATTAGATATGATACTCATACACAATATCACCATTAAACATAGTCTTAGAATTTTTTAGATAATCATTTATTAGTAAGTTACGAGATATATTATTGGAAGTTGCAAATAATGATATCTATACAAATTCTCTTTATTTACTGACAAAAAATGAGGTGAGTATTTATTAGATTGTAAATTTTAGGGAGGGAATTGTAGTATTTTAAATTAATGATTAAATAGTTGTGTTATATATTAAATAGTACTTATTTTTTATTGATTGAGTATATTTTTGATAAAATTTAAAATTTGAGTAATACGATGAAAAACTGTAAAATAGTGAAGGTGAGTATATAACCAAATAATAATAGTACTTTATTTATGGCCATTTGTTAAAATGTGAAATGTTAAGGCCAACGATTTTATTTTATTTCATTGTAAAATAAGACAAGGGCATATAGGGTTATTGTGATTGTGAGTTTGTGACTAGAGTGTATGACCATCTGATAAAGATTTCACAAGTGAGACTTTCTATCACTTGTTACATTTATTTATTATTTGTTATATCATTTAAGGTCTTATATTAACTTTTATAATATTAACAATTGATCTTACTTTTATGTTTTGAACCCATTTTTCATTTTTTTCATATAAGACTACAAATATATCTCTCTATAACTATTTTTATATACAATTATTAAAATAATAGCAACTTATAAGTTATGAATAATAATAATTCATATAAACTATAATATTTATTTATTACATATAATATTATAGGTTTTTTGTATCATATAACAATCCAAAAAACACATTTTATTTTAATGGGGGATATATACTCTCTTTGTTAAGAAATAGACCTGTACAAGTCCGGGTCCGGTTTTTGGTGTTTTTTTGCCCGGTTGATCGGGCCGGGCCAAACCCGTCCGGTCCAAACGGACTGGAATTTATGTCCAAGCCCGTCCGGTCATCCGAGTCGGGTTGCCCAGCGGGCTGGCCCGGTTATGATTTATACATTTATTAATTCACAAAATTTGGCTGATGCAAAGGGCTTGGTGGAAGAGTTTGGCGGAAGGTCGATTCAAGCAGATTGAAGTGGGAGGCGGCCGACGGGTTGAGGAGATCGAAGCACTGGCTAGCTCGCTAGACCGGCACAAATCGAAGATTCAAGCAGAACGAAGTGGGAGGCGGCCGACGGGTTGAGGAGATCGAAGCAGTTGGCTGGCTCGGTGGTTGGCTGAATTGGTGGCCGCGCAAATCAAAGAAGCAGGTGGTCGGCGAAAATCGAAGAAGCAGTGGCCGACGCAAATCGAAGCAGTAGGTGGCTGGTTCGATGGAGTTCGGTGAAAATGGAGATACATGCGGTTGGTGGTCGAAGTGGGAGGTGAGTGAAGTAGAAAAGATGGAGGCGTCCAGGCGGGAGGAGAATGAAGATGATGGAGGAGGGGAGAAGAATGAAGGAGGAGGAGAGGAGAATGGAGGAGTCGGGAGAGGAGAATCGAGGAGGAGGGAGGCGCCGTTGGTAGTTAGATGAATAGAATTAGGAAATTTTAGGGTTGGCTTGTTTTTTTTAGTAATTATGTATAAATTATATAATATTATTTATTTAAACAGTATCGGGCCGGGCCTAGGGAGGTGTCCATTCCCGGCCCGGCGGGCCACTTCATTATCGTATTATCCAAATTTCGGTTATACTAAGTATAATGTAATCAAAACTTCATGATCGTATTGTTTGAATATCGGTTACACTAAGTATAATCTAATCGTAACTTCATTATTGTATTGTTCGAATATCGCTTATACTAAGTATTGTGTAATTATTACTCAATTATCTTATTATTCAAATATTGGTTATACTATATACAATTTAATCTTAAGTTCATTATTGACCATATTGTTCGAATTTTGGACCCTAAATCCCATATCCTAGAAAATCCTAGGGTAAGTAGGCTTTCAGATTTAGCGTTTTTAAAATGATGTTATTTTCATACCCTATCATTCTTGTAGCACATAAGGAGTTCATACCACTTTTTGTCTTGTTTTGGGGTCCCGAGACACCCTAAATCCCATACCCTAGAAAATCCTAGGGTAAGTAGGGTTTCAAATTTAGGGTTTTCAAACCAATTTATTTTCATACCCTATCATGCTTGTAGCACATAGGGATTTGATACCAATTTTCGTCTTGTTTCAGGGTTCCGGAATACCTTAAATCTCATACCCTAGAAACCCTAGGGTAAGCAAGGTTTCGGATTTAGGACTTTCAAAACCTTATTATTTTCATACCCTATCATGCTTGTAGCACATAGGGATTTGATACCTATTTTCGTCTTGTTTCAGGGTTCCGAGATACCTTAAATCTCATACCCTAGAAACCCTAGGGTAAGCAAGGTTTCGGATTTAGGACTTTCAAAACCATATTATTTTCATACCCTATCATGCTTGTAGCACATAGGGAGTTGATACATTTTTTGTCTTGTTTCAGGGTTTCGGGATACCCTAAATCTCATACCCTAGAAACCCTAGGATAAACAAGGTTTCGGATTTAGGACTTTCAAAACAATATTATTTTCATACCCTATCATGCTTGTAGCACATAGGGAGTTGATACCTTTTTTGTATTGTTTCGAGGTCCCGAGACACCCTAAATTCCATACCCTATAAACCCTAGGGTAAGTAGGGTTTCAAAATTAAGGTATCAAAACCATGTTACTTTTATACCCTATCATTCTTGTAGCACATAGGGAGTTTATGCCCATTTTTTTATCTTGTTTCGGGGTTTCGGGATACCCTAAATCCCATACCCTAAAAAACCCTAGGGTAAGTAGGGTTTCAGATTTAGGATTTTCAAAACCATGTTATTTTCATATTGTATCATGCTTGTAGCACATAGGGAGTTCATATCATTTTTTGTCTTGTTTTAGGGTTTCGAGATACCCTAAATCCTATACCCTAGAAACCCTAGGGTAAGTAGGGTTTCAGATTTAGGGTTTTCAAAATCATGTTATTTTCATACCCTATCATGCTTGTAGTACATAGGGAGTTCATACCATTTTTTTCTTGTTTTGGGATTTCGGGATACCCTAAATCTCATACCCTAGAAACCTTATGATAAGTAGGGTTTCGAATTTAGGGTTTTTAAAACCATGTTATTTTCATACCCTATCATTCTTGTAGCACTTAGAGAGTTCATACCATTTTTGTCTTGTTTTGGGATTCTGGGATACCCTAAATCCCATACCCTAGAAACCCTAGGGTAACCAATATTTGAATAATACAATCGGTAATAAACTTAAGATTAATTATACGTAGTATAACCAATATTTGAATCTGAATATACTATAATGAAGTTAAAATCACACAATACTTAGTATAACCGATATTCAAACATTACTATAATGAAGTTGTGATTACATTATATATACTTCGTATAACTGAGATTTGAACAATACGATAATGAATTTTGATTACATTATATTTAGTATAACCGATATTCGAATAATACGATAATGAAGTCAAAATTACACTATACTTAACTTATTATTTTCATACTCTTAATCTTGAAACCCATAGAGCGTCCATAACATGTCTTTTCTTATTTTCGGAGTGCCAAAAACCTTAAATCTCATATCTTGAATATGGAATAATGCGTGGGCGTGACTTTTATTTAAAAATATTTTATTATTATTTTTTATTTAAAATATTTTTTTAATATTAAAATAGTCACGGTCACGCAATGCGTGACCGTGACCCTTTTGTGTTTTTTTATTTCGCAAAACCGGATATCCAATAAAATGTCACGCTTACGCTTTGCGTGACCGTGACCTATTCTCGCGTTGCGTACGCGTAACTTTTTTTAGCGTAAAAAACACAAAATTTGAGTTTATCTAACGCTCCCGATGTTTTATTATATCTTAATCTCTATAGGGCTTTGCAAAAAAATATTATAACCCTACTGCTTATCCAGTACAGTCGGTTTCATATAGCCGGCCAGAATCAATCAGAATACAAGCACATGTATGTTGTATAAACCTGGTATCTTCGAAAATTAATATAGTCAACACGAATTCAGCGCTACAACCATGAAAAAACAAAAGATTACTCCAATTCAATCTGTTAGTGCTATTCACTAGCAATATATAAATATTTATATATGCCTAAACAATGTGGATAGGTAGCGAGTAAGCTTTTTGGCAGTTATAAGCTGAAACTGGAAATACAAAAAAACAATTTAGAATGTTTGATATTTGCATTTGGTTGGTTGGTGTGGTGAAGAAGCACAGGCAAAGGTACGTACAAAGTGGAAAGAAAGAAAGGGGTGTTTGCAGGAGAAGGCTTTCATTCATGGGGTTTGTCAAAACTAGGGTTGTAGTATTATACTGTAGTACTATGAAATGGGTTTCCTCTGCACCTTACTTTTAGAGTCCAGATTTTGTTTTTTGGGCACGTCTATACTCTAAACCCTGTATTGTCACCACTGTTTTCTGCCCACTGTGCAGTTGCATGCTACTGTATACTGTATTTCGGATAGTCCCCATGACATGTTTTCATTCGTCTATTTAGAAGCTCAGATCAAAGGTTTACAACTTAAAACATAGAGCAGATTACAAACTACCCTCTAAGTTTTGCGCGCATAACTGTTTTTATATCTTATCCACACCTTACTTTAGGTTAATTGTAATTAGGTCCCTGAAAAATAAAGGTCCCCAAATCTTACACTAACTTTGTTTTATTAAACATTTGTATTATTTGTGATCTTTCTGTTTTAGAAAATTGGAGTAGTTTTTTTTTTTTTTTTTACTTATTCTCTTTCACAATGCTCCGTTTTCTTTTATTCTTGTTATTTCGTATATTTTCAACATTGTTGTTGGGATCATAACGTAGTGGAGTTTCCCATTTCTCGTGGTGATTCCCTGCACAAGGGTGGGAACGGGACGAAAAATATAATTAGGGATGGAATTAATTCTCACAATAAGCCTTTTTAGGGATTTTTTTTCTTTTTAGACGTTGTTGTAAACTATTTTTCAATATAGGCACTTTAAATTTTAGATTAACCCAATCTTTAGGTTAAATTACAAATCAAGGCATAAAATATTTTTGTAAACTTGCACAAATTACACAAAATAAAATAGTTGATTTTATTTTTAATAATACTAACTACCATAATCTACTAACCATATCATGAATAACATGTTTTCCGTGTTCATAAGCCCACCATGCTCCGTAAACTAGAGAAATTTAAATTAAAAAGGTTTGATTGTTATCTGAGCGTAGTATCACTGGACTTTCGGTGTTCCTGTAGCTTTCGGATTTTTAGGGGTTGCTAATCCTCAACCAGGACTCCCTTAGCTCAAGCACAACACATATCTGTTTCGTTTCCTACCTCAGATCGTAGTTTTTAACTTAACCTCTCTATTTAAGTGGATGAAGGATTTATGATCAAGAAAAGTAGTTATTCACGACACGTACAACTTTCGATTAAGTAGATTTCCCTTACTAAAAACAAGCCTTTATTGAACTGGAAGGGATTACAAATACACAAAACACACTGAATACAAGCACTTAAACACTCAAGTACCTAAAGAGATTCATAGAAGATTTTGAAGTTAGAGTGAGGGAACTCCACTTCACTTCCAGGATCCAAACTCTTTGTTTCTCTTCCTAGATTTTTCTCAGATTTTTGCACTTTAGTCTCACTCAGTTTTTTCTTCGATACCTTATAGTGCTTACAAGGGGTCTATTTATAGAGCTTGAGAGGGCATAGGATGCCCTTTAAGACTCTTGTACAGTCTTATGTCCCGACAAAGTTGATAAGGCAAATAGTGCCATGATAAAAGAAAAAGTAAAAAGCTTAAAGAAAACACAGTAAAAGATAGCAAACTCTTTTTTCAGAGATTCCTTCTGGTTCTTCACATGGCTTTGCAGATCTGAGGTGAAGTATATTGTTTTTTAGTCCATGCAATACTTGATGTTGTACCAGCCTTCTTCTCCAATGTTCGTTTCCCAACCTTCACAGTCTTGGAGTTCCATTTCCAGCTCTTGCATGAGATTTTTTTAATAAAATTCATCCCAGGCCATTAAAGTATCCCAAAGAAATTCTTGTCCATGCTTGGATAAGTAGATTCCTTCTTCTATGTTTCTCAAGTATTCTGATATTGATTTTGACGACTCAATAGCTTCTTGGAAATAAGGATGTAGCACATTTGAGAGAATTGTTGTAGTATTTCCAATTTTGATTATAAAGCAATCAATTTCTTTAAATTGATAGAGGTATTCATAAATGTAGAACAATCCCATGGCTCTGGCTTCAGTTGGATTCTTGATATGTGGTTGTTTTCTGGTAATGGGATCTTTAGCAAACTTATATGTCTCTTGGATAAACCTCAACAGATAATGTGGTGATTTAGACTTTCCATTTTCTACTTCGATGATAGCACAACTGACGAAACTTAGTAATTCATTTGCACCTTCCCACTTGAAGACTTTTTCAAACACGTACCTTTGAAATTTAGTGAAATATCTTTTGTATAATGCGCTCCATGGTAGTGGTCTTGCTCCAAAGATTCCGTTACACATTCCATATGCCCATGCTTTAAGGACCCCAATATCATCTTTTTGATTTGCTGGTAAACTAATTCCTCCTACTCCAGAGTTATTAGGAAACAATATCAATGTCCCCCGTTCTTCCCAAACGTCATAATAAGGACATCCTTCTTTGCATATTACGTATGAGTACCATTCTGGAAAATTCTTGTACTTCCAATAACCCTTCAACTTTTCCTGGAGCTCCCAAGGAAGCTGAAGTATTTTATTGGTTATTTCTAGTTCTAAGATTCTTGAACATACATTATGACTTGCTAACTTAAGCCCCGAGTGACACGTTGAACTAATGGTTTCATCTAAAAGAAAAGTTGCAAACTTACTGGGAGGTGACACCCATCCCTGATGATATTTCTTTTTGTCAGCAAACTCTTTTCTTTCTGCCTCCGAGAGGCAGATTCTGGTGGCAGATTGAACCATCGTTTTCATTTCTTCTTCTGGGATATCCTCGAATCCATAACTCTGATAAAATTTTACAATAACTTGACCCTTCTTGTTGTTCTTGCTTGTTGAGGCCTTTGACTGATTGGACATTGTTTTTATTTGCAAGTTCTCGCGTTAGACTATCCGCCAATGAATTCTTTGATCTCTGCACATGTTTGATATTAAAAGAATACTGGTTAAGTGCCAATTGCCAACGCATGAGCCTCCCTTGCGCCTTCATATTATCAAGGTTATTTTGAATAAACCCTAGTATTCCTTTACAGTCAATTCTAACTGTAAAAGGTTTGGGAGCGAGAAAGATTATAAATTTATTAATTCCTTTCAAGATAGCAAGTATCTCTTTCTCCATAACAGTGTAATTGCACTCAGCCTTGTTGAAGCTCCCATTGTTGTACCTGTAAAGCTTGTTATCTTTCTTTATTTTTAAAACAACACCCCAATGGTAATTACTAGCATCTGTCTCAAGAACAAGTTTATCTTCTTCATTGGGCAATGTTAGCATAGGCAAATTCATACATCGTTTCTTAAGCTCTTGGACTACTTTAGTGTCTTGATTGGTCCAATTCCAAACTTCCTCCTTTTTCAACTTAACTTGTAAAGGCTTTCTAAGCTTAGCTAAGTCTTTTATAAAATCAGATGCATAGGTAAGACATCCTAAATATCTTTCTAGTTGCTTTCAATCCTCTATCTTATCAGGAAATTTTTCAACTTTGTTCAAGATATGATAGTGTAATACTATTTCTCCATCTTTTATTTTTAGCCCTAGGAACTCAATTTCTTGTTCAGCATAAATGCATTTTTTCTGTCCTAATATTATGCCATGTTTTATGCATTCTAGAGTTACCGCTTTTAGATCATGCATGTTGTTGTAAAGTTTTTGAAAAGATTAAAATATCATCAATGTAAACAAGACAACAATGCTTAAGGCTTTTAAAGATTTTATACATCCTTCTCTGGAATATTTGTGGCGCATTCTTTAATCCAAATGGCATAACTATCCACTCGTAATGGCCTTATGGTGCACTAAAAACTGTTAAAGGAATACTATCCTTTTCCATTTTAATTTGCCAATATCCACTCTTATAATCCATTTTTTAGAACCAAGTGGCACCCTGTATTCTATTAAACAAAACTATTTTATTCAGAATATAATATCCATCAAAGACAATATTATCATTAAGTCTTTTATAATTGATAACCATTCTACCTTTACCTCTCTTTTCTTCTGCATGGTTTCTAACCATGAAAGCAGGACTAGAATGAGGATTATGACTTTCTCTAATTAATCTCTTCTTTAATTGCTCGTTTATTTGCTCTTTAAATTCTTATTGATCTTTATAGGTATAAATCATTTGCTTAACTCTAATGATACTTTTAGAATCTATTAGTTCTATTTTAGCAAATGACTTATCTCTATCCCATAATTTTAAAGGATTTTCGGAATATAATTCTTGACACAACTCTTTTTGTTGTTTAATAATTTCTTCCTTCGTTGTGAGATCATTTATAGATAGTGCAAATTCTCTATGTGTAGGAATAATGATTTGCTCCTTACCACGCTTACTACGCATAAACTCTATTTTTTATGGGTATAAGCATGTTTCATCTTCTTGACCCATGCAGATTTTCCATTTATAATGAACATCATTTGATCTAAATCTTGAGTACATGGAGAATATAACCTTTGAAAGTTATTTCCTATTATCATATCATGTGATGTTTGCTCAGTAGCCCAAAGAATAGGAATTACGCAAATATATTCCCCTATCATGATAGGTAAGTCTAAAATGACTTCAGAATGAGTCTTAATACTACTATCAGCTATCCTGACTTGGATAGGTTTGGATGCATGCTTCCACATGAATTCAGGAAACAAAGCTTTTTTTTCCGAAGCATATAGAACAACCACTATCTATGAATGCACATAGTTCATAATGATTGAATCCTTCTATGCATATAGTGATAGGGATGTAGATGCTGTTTGGATTAGTAACCCTGAAATACTCTTCTATTTCCATATTTGTTTCTTCATCTCCTTCATAAACAGGTTCACTTATGGTTCTAGTTTTGAATCATATCATCTTTTTTAGATGTAGAGGCTTCTCCTTATGGTGAAGGTGAAAAAGTTGGTGAGAATAAGGAGTTGGAGTTATGGCCTTTTGGCCAGGTCCACTAACTTTGTATTTATCTGCCTCTACCATTTGGATTCTAAGTGGAGGATTTTGTGGTATTTTCTAGTTAATATACTACCTTCCACTTTAGTTGTAAATGACAAGTTCCTCTATGCATGTTAATCCCTTCTGTCAATAATTTCAAAGCTATAAATTTTGGTGCAAATTGATCCTCAAGACTAACATAATAATTTGGTCTACATATCCATGAAATTGGTCCTTGACTTAAGTTGCATATGATCCCACTAATGGTTTGATCACTAAATCACTTGTGCCTAGTGTCACATACAAAGTTGATGCAATGTACATTTTTCCCAAAATCTTGAAGAGGAGTGATGATTATTTGAATACCACACACATAGATATATTTATATTTTTTTTATCCTTATTATGTTTTTGTATGTTTTTCCAGTTGATTAGGTTTATTTCAGTAGCTTGATTTTCATTGTTTTTAATAACCATATTGCCTACCATTTCTTTGCATACGAATTTTGAAAATACTAGAAAGAAGTGTCTCTTACAAAATTGTTCTTTTGCAATGATTGGGAATTCTACTCCTAATCTTTTCATTTCTTCCATTTGTTCCTCATCTATGGATGATTCTGCTTCTTGGAGTTGAGCTAATGTAGTCATTTCATCTCCTGTTGCAAACACTTCTTCTGAGAAGTTTGAACTCTCTCCTTGCATCATTTCATCGATTTCATCGTAATCTGAATCTTCAATTTCTTCCTCTTCTTCCAATACTTCTACGATTCATGTATTGTTGTTTAAGGCTAAATCAATGGCTTCATCTTCAGATATTTCAATATAATCAAGACTCCCTAGTGCTTCAGCTATTGTTTTTTTCTATTTTTGCATTCATCGGCATAATGTCCTGCTTCTCCACATGCCCAACATTTGTAGTTTTTATTCTTTTCAGGACAATAAGAAGCTTTTCTGAAAAACCTCATTCTCTTTGTGAATGGCTTCTTATAATACTTCTTGCGATATTTCTCTTCTCTTTGTTTGTTAAAGCTTTTCTTCATATTCTATTTCTCTGATTATCTCGCTTATCACATCCCCATTCACTAAGAATATCCTAATAGGTTAAGAATTGTCTTTTCATTTGTTGGGTTCCTCTAACATCGTGACACTTTTTCTCAACCCATCTTTTTATATATTTTATTCTGTTTCTAAGGGTATCTCTAGAATTGTACCTTTCTTTCCATTCAAGATATCCATCACTAATATCTTCGTTTATGGGCGTAGGGAGTTTATCAAAGAGCATTTGAAGATTAGTTAGATTATCTCCTATTTTATAATATTATTGTTCAAATTCTGAGATATAATTATCAAGATATTTCATGTTGCATATTTCGAGTGTGTTAAGTTTTCTTTGCCATTCAATAAGTTTTTTATCCTTTTCATCTCTTTCTCCTATAAATTCTTCTTCTATTGCTTGGCAAAGCATTCTAAACATCATAGTAGGGGACTCGCTTGCTCTTAATCATTCTTTTACAGTCTCTTCTATCCCTTCGTACCAGTCAGCAACTATCCCATACAGGCCATGCTCAATATAATTCAAGAAATTAGATGCTCCCCATTCAGTGTTCATATTTAAGACACTCATCATGCTCTTCTTCCAGAAATCTAAAACATCTTCTCTATTTCTCAAGTTGTCTAGGTTCAATTTATAGCTACTCTCATTGATAGGTTCTAAGGAAATTTCCTTTTTATTAGGTCTATAGTTGGGCATGATTCTTACCCCAAATTTAGCATTTTTTTCTAGGAATTCTTTGGGTTTCACATTAGGCTTTTGATAACTAGTAGAACCTTCCTCTTCCTTTATGTAATAAGATCTTTTAGCTTCATTGATCTCCTCTGTTGACAAGGGTGTCATATCTTCTTCCATCTCATTAACGTCTAATGCCATTTTACCAATTTTTTTGTCTAGGCGCCTCTTAACTTCCTCTAATGGAATAGTATCCATATTTTTTTAACTTTATTAGTCCCATTTGTTGATACATTTCTCCATCGTCTGTATTATAATCAAATTCTTCACTGCTAATAATGCACAGTTCTTTCATTATTTTATTTGACGATTAGGGGCTATTCTTTGATTTCTGATTCACTCTCTGGTTCTTCTTTCTTTGTAGGTTCAAGATTTATATTGGGTACGACAGACGTTTTTTGTGGATTTTGATTCTGAAAAGGGTATTGATGTAAAAAGGTCATTGTCTTTTTAGGTTTTATCGCAATAGGATTTGCTCCTAGATGACGAATTTTGTTGGTAATGGCAATCACAAAGTTTTTGTTTTCCTCTTTTAGTGCTAGTAAAAAAGAACCAAGTTCTTCCCTGTACTTTCTAAAGTCTCTATTTAATTTAATTAGTTCGATTCTTAGCTCTTCAACTTCATCAACCAGAGTGTTCAGTACCGCTTCATAGTGATTTTGACCAGATTTCAGATGTTTAATATGAGGGGCTCCTTTCTCAGGACAAATTTTTGAAATCTCTAGTTTTGGTTTAATTATAATAGATAAAACTTACTACTATAGTAATACTAACTGCTACGGTGATAATAACTTGGCTCTGATACCAAAGCTAACAGGACGTTCTTAATACAGGGGTATTTTTTAAACTTTTCGAAACTTATCTTTTTGGATTTTAATTATGTAAAAGTAAAGGGCATCAAGACTAGAATATCACAAATAAAAGGGTATAAAGAGTAAATAAGTGTGCCTATTTTGGGAATAACTTTCAAAGTAAGCATATACCAAGAATAAATTTAGTTCAAAAGCTTACTTTGGTAAATAGTTCAATAGGGATGAGAGAGAACTTAAAACCTGCACTGGGACAAGAAGTGGCGCGGGAATAGATGTTCCCGCTCTGCTTCCATCCCCGGCGGAGAAACCCTTATGGATTCTCATTAAATACACTATTTTTTAAAATTTTCTAACTATACACACTAAATATCATACCCTATATTCTATAAACTCTATAGCCTTTAGATACTAAACTCTAAATCTCAAACCCTTTAAACCTAAATCCTAATATAATGCACATTAAAACAAAATTTACCTCTTTCTTATAAGTTAAAATGGGGAAATGGATCCCCAATGAGTAACGGGACCCTGTCGAGGATGGGAACATGGGGAGATTTTGTTAAGGACAAGGCATCCTCCCTTTTAAAATACAAAAAATAAAAATAAAAATGTAAGAGGATGTGTCATAAAATAATTACATTGGTTATTGTATTAGTCTCTTCTTAAGACTAAGGTTTTATTCGGTAAAATGATACTGATACTAATACTCATACTGATGCTGAATTTCATACTTAATCGAATGTTGATGCTTAATTTCGTACTGGTATGTTCGGTAAATAATTTCCATCGGTGCTTAAATGTCAAAAATAAAAGGTCAAAATTACCAAAAAGGTCATAAGATTTGCTATAGTACTTCATCTTTAAGAACTTCTTTGTTGTAGAACAATATCAAAAGCCAAAGGTTTTGAAAACTATTTTTGCAAAACAAGGTTAAATAGCAAGGTGGGGACCTATCTACTACCAAATTGCGCATCATCCAAATCTGCATGTGCTCTCATCACTCTAGGATTTTTTCTACGCCCGTTCTCCTTGTCTTCTTCCACAAAGATTGTTCTGCAAAAACAGTTCCTCTTTCAATCTCTCATTACTGAAGCAGACAAATCAATGGATTATTAGAAGGATAAATAATAGCATATTTAGAAGCTGAAGCAGGAGAAGAAGAAACAACCGCTCTCGACGAAGACGAGTTCGTCGGGAAGAATATGTATTCCATAACCATGTTCCGCTTTCCTACACCCTTCCGATAAACCGCCAAGATCTTCGCTCCCTGTGTATAATAAAGTTCTCCCAAATTCAACCAAATTAGGTCAAAATTAGAGTTCCCCAAATTCAACCTTTAGTTGTGTGAGGTCGCCGCCGTCGCTAGCGAGGCCTCCTTTGACTCAAGAGGAAATTGTGTCCTTTCTATACTTTTAAGGATGCAAAGGTGGTTATACACACTGAGAAGACTTGAGGTTTAATCTTGCTTGTGAATTTCTTTCAATTCCTCGTTGTTAAATTCAAATCTAGATGCATTTTACTAATCAAACTCTTAATTATGGTGTTGTTGCAATCTTACAAATTAAAATGTCTTACAATGGGAGGGTATTTTCATAATCAATGCTTAGCTGATGTTCATTGCTTAGTTGGTCAGGGGCAACAAGCATAATAGTTTTTGAGCAATTGTGGGATAAGTATCGAAAGTAGGGGAGGTGAACTATTTTTGTAGTCATTTTTAAGTGAAGGTAAGTATTTGAAAGCACATAGAAGCATAGCCAACCGAACGACCCTCTATATACTTATTTCTACATAAAAAGTAAGAAAAAGGAGATGAAGTACAAAAAAGCATTTCTAAGTAGCGAACCGAACATGCCCTAACACAAGAACCAATGCAATTATTTTTTGAATTTTATAACACATCCCTCTTATATTTTCATTTTAATAGGAAGAAACTCAAAGTTTCTCCCTTTGTGAAGGCGGTTGAGATTCACACCGCAATTTTTAAGCCTTACACCACAATTTTGGGTGCCACCTCCTAACGCATAAAAACTAGGTTCATTTTTTGTTAAAAAATATTTTTGTAAAAAGGTTGAACCGGTTCATTCTTTGTCGTACCACATGCAAAAGTGATCGTTGAATTCAAACGGTCACCTTTATGCGCTACGAAGTAGCGCGTAAAAAATGGACCGTTGAATTCAAACAATCACTTTTTTGGGTATATATATGGGAGCCTACATGCGTATTTGGTGTACCATCGAATTTGAAATCATACTATTCAGAGAATGACGTCCTCAAACTACGATGATGTACACAATCATGATTCGATTAACCAACGTATATGTTTTTCCCCATATTTAGTCAATTAAAACCGTTTGTCATATATAGTTTACGTGATATTTACGGGATCCTCTAATTTATTTATATTTGTGAAATAAATTGGATGATTACATGTTTTAGCTTAATCGATATTATGTTAGTCTTTTTAGTTGGTATTTACGAGATCCTCTAATGTGTATATATTTGTGAAATAAATAAGATGATTACATGTGTTAGCTTAGACATTATGCTAGTCTTTTGTTAATAGATCACATGCTTTAGCTTAGATAATATGTTAGTATTTTATTAATAAATTTCATGGTTTAGCTTTGACATTAAACGTACATGTATTTGTAGTTGATATTTACGGGAACCTCTAAGTTATATATATATTTGTCAAATGAATGGGACGAATGTAGTGATATGGAAATTCAATTATTAATGAATTACATGTTTGCGCTTAGGATATTATGTTAGTCTTTCATGTTTACAATTATTAATTAAATTACATGTTTGTGGTTGGAACATTATGTTAGTCTTTTTTACATCAATCTTAGGCAAACCTCTAATGTATAATTTTTTGTTAAATAAATAGGACGAATCTAGTGATAGCGACTTTTCGCCAGTCGACTATTCTTCTCATTTTATTACTAGTGAGGATTGGAGTGATAGAGACACTATGATCGATTGGGCTAAAAATGTCGGTCTGGGACTGTGTATGGTGATCGTTATAAGTAAATCATGGTCTAGAAAGGTCATACTGTCGTGTGAGAAGTGTGGTTCAAATAGATCGGCGATGAAGAAGAAGAAGGTGGTTGAGGGTCCCGAGACAAGCCCTAAATGGAAAAACAAATCTAGGACAAAGAAGAGCGAGTGCCCGTTTAAGTTGCACGGGTTGTTGGGAAAAAAGAGGTTGGAGAAAATCGGGCACATGGACATTGTCTGTCATTAGTGTATGTCACAACTATGATCTTTTAAGTTGGTTGATTGGTCATGCATTTGTTGAACGGCTTATGCGGGAACAATGTTAGAGAGTGAAAGTTTTATCTGCCTCCGACATAAAGCCGAAGAGTATTATGAGTCTATTTCTAGAGGATGATCCCCAATGCATGACATCAAGGAATCAAGTGTACAATTGCAAGCCTAAGGAGAGGCAAAAATCCAAGGGGAATCTGACGGTGCCGCAATACATGTTGGATCATCTAAAGCCGAAAGAAAATTATTAGATATAAATCACACAAGGTTACAGTTGATGGGAAGCAGGTTATGAGTGACCTTTTTGTTGGTCACCCCGCCCTCGCCTCTGACTCTCACTTGCTTGCGGCCTCCTCCCTCACCCTTGTCGTCGATGTCCATTCGATCGCTGCCTCCTCTTCCGCCCTCGCAACCTCCTCTCTCTCCCTCGCTGCCGACTCTCTGAAATACCCCAAAGTATATATCATAAGGGTATACTTGTCATAATAAAGAAGGGGAGCAAAATCAGAAATTTAGGGCATAAAACCCCTTTCGGTCTTCTCGTTCAGAGGTGCCCCTGCCCTCCGTCATCCTCTTCAGCTGTTCGTCCCCGCTGGTGGACGTGACCTTCAATTTCAGCCGGTGACCACTCCATTTCCCAGGTGCGAGACACCATGAGCTGCTGGTGCGAGGCGCGGGGATTCGCTGGTGCGAACTGCATCGAGCTGTAGCGCGAGACCGCGATCGAGGTTGTGCAGGGCTCGGCTCCTGCGCGGCCTGCTGGTGGCTGAAGTTGCTGGCGCCGAGAAGCCTCATCCCGATGGCGAGAGCAAGATGGACGATGACAAAGGCGAGCCGTGCTGCTGTCACGTGGGTTGTTGCTGCTGTTGTGCGAACCACCGCTGAAGGGCGGAGCTGCTGCTGAAGGTCGGGGTTCTGCTGATGTTGCCGGAGCTGCTGTGTTCGGCGGGTTGTTGTTGCTGATTTCGGCGACGAAGGGGAGCAAACCCGGTTGCTACGTGGTGGTTGTCATCAAGGTAAGGGTGGGCTCTCTAATCTGATTTTTGGGACTGATTTCTGCTGAACAATTATGGGCAGATTTGAGGAATTTCAGAGTAGTGGACAACTGTTAATTTTTTGAATGAATTTGTTGATTTGTGCAGTCCAGCGAGCTGGAGTTTTGGGTTAATTGTGTGGGGATTTGCTGAATTGGAATTTTTGAAGGTATGATTCTAGGGTTTGATTTGGGGGTTTTGTTAGTAGAGGATTGTATGAGTAATTAATGCCAGGGATTTGCTCGGATTGATTTCGCAGGTTCGTTCGAGTTGGTTAGAGATCTCTGAGGTCGTGGTTGTCGAGTTTGAGGCAAGATGATTCTTGCTAACCCTTCGTTTATTTTTATAAAATTACTTTTCATCCTATTTTGTTTAGTAATTGATTTTATCCTTGTCTGATTATGTTAATTTGGATTTTTGATTGTGGAGTTACTTGATTGAATGTGTATTAAATTGATTAAATGGTGTTGTGTGGATACTGATTGTTGGCTTGTTTGATGGTCGTGGGTATATTTTGATTATGTGCTGGATGGTTAGTTTTGTGTTGATATGGTTGAATGTGTTAGTTGTCGTGACCCTGTGTTGAGATTATATAAATATTGACGTGGTATTTATTCGTGACTAAGAGTGATTAATTGTGATTGTTTGAAAGTGTGTGAATATGTGTGTGCATGTGTGTGTGCGTGTGTTAGTATTTGTCTCGGGTTGTGTCTGATAAAATGTTGATGTGGTAGTCAATTGTGACTAATTGTGATTGTTGTTGGTTGATGGTGGAGCCGGGGTGAGGGTGTGACCTCATCCGACCACGTGAGGGTATGACCCCGCGTTGGTAAAGGCTATGGTTGGATGGTGAAAGTCCCATCCGGAAGAGTGTTGATTCATGGCCTCGGAGGGTGTGACCTCCGGTGGTCGATGGGCCAGAGTGATGAAAGCCTCACTCAATCACGTAGGGGGAATGCCTATGGTGGTTAGGGCCAGGAACTCGGATGGTATGCGACCCATCCGCCTATCCGGATAGAGAGGAATAATTGTCTCACCCGGTGATGTGGTGGTGAGACGGAGGAGATATTATGTGTTAAATGTTGGTTGCGTACCTGATTAAGTGGTTTTGTGTTGAATGTTGGTTGCATACTTGATTAAGTGGTTTTGTGTTGAATGTTGGTTGCGTACTTGATTAAGTGTTTTTGTGTTGAATGTTGGTTGCGTACCTGATTAAGTGGTTTTGTGTTGGATGTTGGTTGTGTATCTGATTAAGTGGTTTTGGTGTTGGATGTTGGTTGCGTATCTGATTAAAGTGGTTTTATGATGATATTGGTTGTGCGCTTGATTAAGTGATTGTGTTGGTGAATATTGACTGTGTGTTTGGTTAATGGTTTTATGTTGGATATTGATTGTTGGCTAGTTTGACTTGTTGTCAAATATGTTTTTTGTATCTAGTTGTGATGTGAATTTCTGTTAGTATGGTTGTTGGTGGCAGCTAGTTGAGGAAAGATGGTTATGCTGTTTGATTATGAAGGTTGGTTTCCCATCTTGAGGGTGTGGGCCAATATGGGTTGGGTTGAGGTGTATGGGTTACGGCTCATGTTAACGAACAGGCGGCACCGGAAGGGTGGCTGGCCTAGGTCGTTATTTTGGTCATGTTTATATAATGTGATGATTGTCTTGCTTATGCTTAAGTGGTTGTTGATGCAAAGATTAGTTGGACGTGTTAGTACAGTAGTGAGTTTTGTAAGTGGTTAGTCGTGGTTATACGTGTTAGTAGTAATATATGTGTATAGGTTCGTAAGGTTGATAATTGAGGTATTAGTGATACACACGATTATGTTGTGTGTATTGACGGAGTTTTGGCATGGTTTTAGTGGTGTTTTAGGATGCTTTGGAGGTGATTTGGAGACTTGGCGAGGAGGTGCGAAAGTTGCATTTTTGGAACCTTAGGAGCTGAGGAGCGAAGGATGAAGAAACAGAATTGCGGCGACCACCGCGGAAGAAACGGCGACCGCCGTTAATTGCCCTGGAGAGACCTTAGCTACGACCTGGAAACGGCGACCGTCGTTTAATTGCGGCGCCCGCCGCATTTACGGCGATCGCCGTGGGAGAAGCAACGGTCGCCGCCGACGGAAGCATCGCCGAGCCGATTGCCTTTTCGGATGTACTTTGTATTACTTTATTAGTTTTTTATTATTTCTTTTTAGGATAATTTCAGATTATTTTCCTTTGGTATTTAAGGGTTGAGAAAACTTGTTTCTTCCATCTCTCGGAACCCTAATTTCTTATTCTACGTATTCTCTTGCTATGAAGAACTAAGCCTCTCTTGCTTAGTCAGACATTGAAGCTTTTCGTGTGATTCAGTTGTGAGATTCTTATTCCTAATCTATTGCATGGTTTTTATCTCTTCTCTTGTTTGATTTCTTAAGATTGATATTGATAATTTCTAGTCTGATCAACTAGGGTTTGTCGTTATTTATCTATTGCTAGGTTTAGATTGTTACTGGTTGAGCATATCTATTCCATAGTAGCAACTGCATCGTGTTAGTAACTGGTTGTGCTAATCTTATGCAGAAGAGAATTGATTTACATTCTAGGGTAAAAACTGGTTGTTTTATTCTAGGGTTGTATCTAACTATATTCCTATCCGTAAGGCTGCTGTTAAACTGAATCTTGATAGTTTCAGGGTTGTTTAATTAGTTAGTTCTAATAGTATTTGGTTGTGCTATTAGTTATATCTGAAAAGGAATTGGAATTACCATTGCATGCGATTTTGAGTAGTATCTATGATCAACTTGTCACTCGAATAGTGGATATTGTTTGACTGAGTGTTTTCCCAATAACCGATTTCATCACCTTTAATTGCTTATTTACCATTTGCATGCTTGGCTACTAAAACAAACCTACAAAACCCCCCTTTGGTTGCTTTAAATTGACATACATATTGCATACTGCGATAGACTTTGTTTCTCTGCGGATTCGACCCTTACTTACCTAGGACTACGTTTTAGGGTTTGTTTGGATAATTTGCATAGTAGGAATTAGAACGGAAAATTGCTGTTATCAAATTGGCGTCGTTGCCGGGGAAATGATTTCTATTTTTGTGTGATTAGTGTGCCAATTTTGGTGTGAACCTATCTTATGGTTCACACCCGTGTTACTAATAATCTACCTCCTGAATTTGATCCAGAGATCGAAAGAAAGTTTCATCAAGCTTGCAGGGCTGCGCGTGCACTACTTCAGGAAACTGATACGATGGCTGATCGTGTTACTCTGGAATCTTTGACAGCTCCTAACTTGGAGCAACCAACTCGTGCTATGCAATTCCCCGCCCTTGGTGATGGGGTTAAATTTGAGCTTAAGACAGGAGTAGTTCATTTACTCCCGAAATTCAGTGGAAACCCCCTTGAGGATCCTATTCAGCACTTGGATGAATTCCTTGAGGTCTGCACCAGCATGAGACCGTCTGATATTACTGAAGATCAGATGAGGTTGAGAGTCTTTTCCTTTTCTCTGAAGGACTCAGCTAAAGACTGGTATCACTCTTTATCACCAGGGAGCATCACTACTTGGGTGAATTTGAAGAAGGTGTTTCTTGACAAATACTTTCCAGCGATCAAGTCCAATCAGCTTAAGAAGAAGATTTACAACATAGAGCAACTTTCTAATGAGTCCCTCTATGACTATTATGAGCGCTTCAAGAAGCTAGTGAAGAGCTGCCCCTACCATGGTTATGCCAATCATGATCTGATTTTGTATCTGCATGGAGGACTCCGTGAAGATGACCGTCGGATGGTAAACTCTTCATGTGGTGGAAATATTCTGAAGAGGACTTATGAAGAGGCCCTGGAGATACTTGCTACACTGGCTGATGACTCTAGACAATACAGTGGGAGAGGCTCCCAAAGCCTGGTAGTTGCAAGCTCTCAAGCCAAGATTGATCAAGCAGATTTTGATGTGCTACGAGAGGAGGTGAGGCGTCTGAAGCTGAAAGGTACACCTCAGCAGGCTAAGGCCTGTGAGATTTGTCATGACGACTTGCATCCTACTGACTCGTGTCCTACGTTGCAAGAGGAAGCGAATGCAGTCGGAGGATATCAACAGAGGCCCAGGCATGATCCCTACTCTAGTACATACAATCCTGGCTGGAGGGATCATCCTAACTTCAGATGGAGAGACCCAGAGCAAAACCAACAGCAGGGTAACCCTCCACAACCCAGGCCACCCTATGTGCCAAGACCTCAAGGGCAGAGCTCGAACCCTTCGCAGTCTGTGGATGATATGATGAAAATGTTGATGCAAAGCAACATGAGTCTTAATGAGAATGTCGCTAAGCTGACCAAGAGCCACATGCAGTTCCAGGAAAGTACGCAAGCTAGCATTCAGAGTACGCAAGCAAGCATTCAGAACCTGGAAAGACAATTTGGTCAAATCTCTCAAGTGGTGAATAAACTGGACGCCAAGGACTCTGGTAAACTCCCATCTCAAACTGAGGTGAACCCGAACATTCGAAATGTCAGTGCTGTGACTTTGAGAAGTGGGAAGAAGCTTGAGGAAGATGAGTCTGAGGGCAATGAGGAAGAAAGTGCAGATTTGGAGCAGAACGGCGACCACCGCGAGACACACGGCGACTGCCGTAAAATGGAAGCTGCTCTCGACCTGGAGGAAAAAAATCACGGCGACCGCCGCAACAATTACGGCGACCGCCGTGACGGTGAATTTTCTCTCGAAAATCCGGAAGACATTCACGGCGATCGCCGCGAAACTTACGGCGACCGCCGCGAATATGATATAGCTCTCGACCAGTCTGAGGAAAATCACGGCGACCGCCATACTAATTGCGGCGCCCGCCGCCCCTCTATCGTCGAAGCTGATGCTGAGAAAGAGTCTGGAACTCCGATTTTTCCTGAGTGGAAGCATGTTGCACCATTCCCATCTGCTCTGAAGCGTACCAAGCCTCTTGCGCAGGACAAGGACATGTTTGAGATGTTCAGAAACGTAGAGGTCAACATTCCTCTCCTCAATTTGATCAAATTTGTCCCTCGTTATGCGAAGTTCTTGAAGTAGATATGCACAACAAAGAGGAACCAAGACATAAATAGCAAGAAGAAGGTGAAGGTAAGCGAGCATGTCTCTGTTGTGTTTCAGAAGCGCTTACCCAAGAAGTGTGGTGACCCAGGTATGTTCACTATCCCTATCACTATTGGAGGCACCAAGTTTAATAAGGCTATGCTAGATTTAGGTGCTTCCATCAATGTTTTACCTTCATCTCTCTGTGAATCCTTGCGATTAGGACCTTTGCATGCAACCAATATTTCCATTCAGTTAGCTGATAGATCTAGCGTGCGTCCTATAGGGATTGTAGAGGATGTCTTGGTTATGGTTGGTGATCTTACGTTTCCTGCTGATTTTTATGTGCTAAACATGGAACATGACAAGCATGCAACCCCTATTCTGTTAGGGAAACCCTTTCTCAAAACCGCTAATACTAAGATCAATGTGAGCACAGGTTCTCTAACTATGGAATTTGATGGCCAGACTATTAATTATAACATATATATCAAGCCATGAAATATCCTGCTGATGATCACTCTTTGTGTGCTATTGATGTGCTTGAACCTGTGGTGCAAGATGTTTTTGATGATGACCAATTAGATGATATGCAATCCATTATTGTTGATTATAGTTTGGATTTTACTCTATCTGCTGACGTACAGGAAGTTGTCAATGAGTTGGATGCTTATTATAAGCTTCCTTCTGAGCTACCGGGTAAATCACCTTTACCACTAACCCTGCCTAGCGAGAAGCTTTTTCCCTCTATTGTGCAGGCACCAGTGGTTAAGTTGAAACAACTTCCTGACCACCTCAAGTATGTGTTCCTGGGAGACAAAGAAACTTTGTCAGTGATCATCTCCAACAAGCTCACCAAGGAACAAGAAGACAAGTTGGTGGTGGTTCTCAAGGAGTATAAGACGGCAATTGGTTGGACCATTGCTGACATAAAGGGAATCGGCCCCACCACACGCATGCACCGTATTCTGCTGGAAGGCGAGGAGAAGCCTTCGCGACAACCCCAGAGGCGCCTGAATCCACCTATGATGGATGTTGTCAAGAAGGAAGTTCTGAAGCTTCTGCAGGCAGGTATGATTTTTCCTATTTCTGACAGCAAGTGGGTTAGTCCTACGCAGGTTGTCCCAAAGAAAGGAGGGGTCACAGTTGTGGAGAACCAACATGGAGAACTCGTCCCCACGAGATTACAGACATGCTACAGAGTGTGCATTGATTACCGCAAGCTGAACGCGGTGACCAGGAAGGACCACTTGCTCGAGAGACTGTCAGGACGTTCTTTCTACTGCTTCTTGGATGGTTACTCAGGGTACTTCCAGATAGCCATTGCACCAGACGACCAAGCAAAGACGACATTCACTTGTCCGTTTGGCACGTTTGCTTATCGCAGGATGCCATTTGGGTTATGCAATGCTCCAGGAACCTTTCAACGGTGTATGGTGAGCATCTTTTCTGAGTACATTGAGAACTTCATAGAGGTATTCATGGATGATTTTACTGTATATGGTGACAATTTTGATGCATGCTTGAACCATCTATCACTTGTGCTTGCAAGGTGTGTTGACACCAATTTAGTGCTGAATTCTGAGAAGTGTTACTTTATGGTTGAGCAGGGCATTGTCTTGGGTCATATTGTGTCGTCTAGGGGTATTGAGGTCGATAAGGCAAAGATTGAAGTAATTCAGTCTTTGCCCTATCCTACTAATGTGCGCGAAGTTCGTTCCTTTTTGGGCCATGCAGGTTTCTATCGCAGGTTCATTAAAGACTTCTCCAAGATCTCTTCACCCATGTGTGACCTGCTGAAGAAGGAGATGAGATTTGAGTTTACAGTTGAGTGTCGGGCAGCCTTTGATGAACTGAAGGCTCGCCTGACAAGTGCCCCAATTATTCAGGCTCTTGATTGGTCTAAGCCCTTTGAGATCATGTGCGATGCCAGTGACTATGCTGTGGGGGCCGTGCTAGGCCAAAAGGATGGTAGAGCTCCCTATGTGATCCAGTATGCTTCTATGACGCTGAATGGTGCGCAGAGGAATTACTCTACCACAGAGAAGGAGATGCTTGCTGTGGTGTTTGCTCTTGAGAAGTTCAGGCAGTACCTGCTTGGTACAAAGGTCTTTGTCTACTCCGACCATGCTGCTATGCGCTATCTCATGACGAAGAAGGAAGCCAAGCCACGGCTGATCCGGTGGATCTTATTACTCAGCGAGTTTGATGTGGAGATCAAGGACAAGAAGGGTGCTGAGAATCTTGTTGCTGACCATCTCAGCCGAATTGTCCAGGAAGATAGCACCCCACAACCTCAAATCCAGACGAGATTCCCTGATGAGTCTCTATTCAGGCTGACTACCGTAGAGCCTTGGTATGCTGATTTGGTGAATTTCCTCACAACAGATGAATTCCCTCCGCCCTTCAACAAGGCTCAGAGGGACAGGCTGCGCAGTTCAGCCAGATCCTTTATCTGAGACGACCCCTACCTATGGAAACATTGTTCTGACCAGGTAATTCGTAGGTGCATCCCAGAAAATGAGGTAAATTTTCTCCTTACTTTTTGTCATTCTGAGGCATGTGGTGGACACTTTGGGGTACAAAGAACCGCAAGGAAAGTACTTGAAACAGGATTTTGGTGGCCTTTCATCTTCAAGGATGCGCACAACCACTGTAAATCCTGTGACAAGTGTCAACGGGTTGGAAATATATCTCATAGGGATGAGATGCCACAAACATGGTTGATTTTCTGTGAAATCTTCGATGTTTGGGGTATTGACTTCATGGGACCGTTTCCTACCTCTTGTGGTAACATATATATCTTGATTGCGGTGGACTACGTTTCCAAGTGGGTGGAAGCGAGGGCCACCAGGACTGATGATGCTAAAGTTGTTGCAGATTTCTTAAAGTCCAACATATTTACCAGGTTTGGAGTGCCAAAATCTCTCATCAGTGATAGAGGAACTCACTTCTGCAATAGGACAATCACTGCGCTGTTAAAGAAATATCATGTCACGCAGAGAGTTTCTACCGCCTATCACCCTCAAACGAACGGGCAAGCTGAAGTGTCCAATCGGGAGATAAAGTCCATCTTGGAGAAGACGGTGTCTCCCAATAGAAAAGACTGGAGTTTGAGGCTTGACGATGCACTGTGGGCATACAAGACAGCTTACAAGACACCGATTGGTATGTCTCCCTTTCGGTTGGTGTTTGGTAAGGCTTGTCACCTTCCAGTAGAGCTAGAACACAAGGCATATTGGGCTGTCAAGAATTGTAGCATGAAATTGGATGATGATGGAGAGCTTCGTAAGTTACAATTGCAAGAGCTAGAGGAAGCTAGGATCGAGGCTTATGACAATGCCACTCACTACAAGGAAAGGACTAAGGCCTGGCATGACAAGAACATAGTGCGGAAGGACTTCAAAGTTGGAGACAAAGTCCTCTTATTTCAGTCACGCCTTAGACTTTTCCCAGGCAAGCTGAGATCGCGCTGGGCAGGACCATATTATGTGGCCAAAGTCTTCCCACATGGTGCCATAGAGCTGTTTGATTCGGCAACACAGACTTTGTTCAAGGTGAATGGGCAAAGAGTGAAGAAATACCATGAAGGTTTTACCAAGGACACCATTGAAGAGGCGTTCCTGAAGGAACCCGAAGCTGAAACGTGATTGAGCCAGAATGAGGTCGAGCCACGATGTTAACTACGGCGCTTCTCGGGAGGCAACCCGATGATTAGGTAGTTTCTTTCCCTTTCCCTTAATCACTTTTAGTTGTTTTCCTTTTGTTTTTGCATTTTGTGTCGAACTCACCTGCAGGGACGTGAGAAAAACGAAGAAGGTGTTTACGGCGACCGCCGTTTCATTACGGCGATCGCCGTTAATTGCTCAACCAAGGGAGCTGCCTACGACATGAAAACGGCGACCGCCACAATTACGGCGACCGCCGTAATTACGGTGACCGCCGACCTCTCCACGGCGCCCGTCGTTTTCTCCTTCCTCACTCACGCTGTTTGCAGCAAAATGACAGCGACCGCCATTTTAATACAGCGATCGCCGCCGGTTCAGGTTCGACTACTATCCCTTGTTTTAAAAAAAGAAAGAAAAAAAAGTAGACCCCCCTGATCTGTAAAATAACCCAACCCTACCCCTACCTATCAAACTCCCCCTACCCACTTTCTCTCCCCCTTACCGAACCTCTCAAACCCTAGCCCCCCCAATTTCCAGCGACCGTCGCACCAGGAGCCCCCCCGCCGCCAGCCCGCTGCAAGCCACAACCCACCCGGCGACCGCCGCTGTCCAGATCTGACGTGGCTGTGGAATTTTGCTCACGGCGACCGCCGTATTCATCGCAGCGACCGCCGCTCCTAGCAGCGACCGCCGTATTCCGCGCGGCGACCGCCGTTTCGTCGCGTTATGGTGATTTCTTTGCCCTGCTTCTGATTTTGATTGTGTTGTTGTCTATATTTGTCATGTCTGGACTGTTAAAACGCACATTCTCGTCTCGTAAGAAATCATCGGGGGGTGAGGCCTCTCGTAAGAAATCATCGGGGGTTGAGGAGTCCCGTCGGAGGTTTATACTGGATAAGGAGTTCCAGTCTACATTATTCTTCGACCTAGAGACCATGCGGGAATTGAAGATTTATGAATGCACGCAGCACCTCTTTGTTAAAGGCGGGTTGGGTGGTTTCTACCACTTAGCGGCACCCACCTTCCCTGTCTGGACTGTGGAATTCCTGGCTAGTTTTGAAAATCATTGTGATACGAAAAGTATTACATTCAGTCGAGATGGCAGCAGGCATTTGATGTCCTATGCGGACCTTGACACAGCGCTTGGGATTAACAGGCCACCATCTTCTGAGAGGGCGTGGGCAGACGCCAACGAGTTCCTTACTTTTTGGTATCACTCTACAGGGACTGATATATTTGACCGGCAGGGCGGAGAATATAACTACAAGTGGTCGCATCCGGGCTTGCGACTAGCTCATAAGGTAGTGCGGATGGCCTTCCATGGCCAGTCCGAGTTAAACAAGGTCCCATACGATGACTTGTACGCGGTGTGGAGTATGACCCCGGAGTGCCCCTTAGTGTGGAGTTGGCGCTCCCACTTTATTGCTTCCTGCAGGAAATTTCAGGAGAACAAGAAGCACAAGATTGTCATTGGGGGCATGATTACTCTGATCGGCCGTCACCTGGGCCTCGAGCAGCCCGGCCCTTCCCAGCAGCTCTCTGCTGCCTTTAGATATGATTGGAGGCAGCTCAAGACGTCCACTGTTGTGTCTGGGACCGGGTCGAACCCAAAGTTCTGGCTGTATGGTTCGCGGGGCTGTTACCGGATCCCCATCCCTTTCCCCTTTGAGGTGACCTATGGCCCACGCTACATGGATTTTGATGTGCGCCGACACCGTGTGGGAGCTGGTGGTGGTTCAGCTGCAGGCCGTTCAGCCGCTGGTTCTTCTGCTGTCCCTGTGGCACAGCCTGATGAGGGTGATGATGACAGTGATGATGAGGATGATGATGAGGATACCGCTATGCCTGAGGTGCAGGCTGCCGCTACTGCTGTGCCGCATGGAGACTATCAGCGGCAGATGTGGGAGATGGTCCAGGACATTGACACGCGCCAGCGGTCCATTCAGTCGGACCTCGCTGGGTATCACCAGGAGTTCATTGACTTCCGCCAGGAGTCAAGGGATCATTACGCGACGCAGGCCCAAGACATCCATGCAATGGAGGAGCAGATGAGGCAGTGGAACCTTTTCATGGGTTCCAAGTATCCAGACTTTCCACCGCAGCAGCAGTAGTGGTACATTCTTTCCTTCCCCTCTTTTATTATGTCTGATTTCATTGAGGACAATGCTTATTTTAAGTGTGGGGGAGGTGATTATGTACTTATGTATTGCTTTTATCTCATTCAAAAAAAAAAAAAAAAAGAGCCACAAAATGAAAAAAGGCAAATAAAAATCCTGGGATGGACTGAAAACCCGAAAGGGCAGTCCAGGTAAAAAGCAGGTAATCCGACAGGCATTAGGCCTGGGCAAAAGTGGATTCAGAGTGATGTGAGGCGGTGAGTCCATCTATGATAACATGAAATGAGTGGCTAGGATGAAAACCCGAAAGGGCTCCTAGGCAAAATGAGTGAAAAGAAGAGGAGTGTTTTCTAGGATCTCATTTTACCGGCGGGGCGACATAAGAAGAGGAGACAAAGAAGGATTGTCGGGTAGGTCACTTTGGGAGACATAAGGAGTCATAGATGGAGGTTAGGACTAGTGGCTACTTACATTTTTGGATGACCGGGATAAGCTTGGGGGAAGTATTATGCTTGCCCTTAAGCTTGGATGTGTGTCGTGTTTGCTGCTGAGGAGTATATTGTTATTGTTGTGTGCTTGTGTTGATGTTGTGCTGATTACGATGCTGGAGTTGAGGGTGTAATTGTGTTGTGGTCGGTTGGTTGAGGGATGTTGAGCTTTCATGTAGATGCTTTTACTCTTAGTTGCAAGCTTCTTTACATGTTGATGATCTAGGTGCTTCATTGGTAATGGGTGATAGTTCTCTATCCACTCGAGACGAGTAGAGATTCAAGTGTGGGGGAGTTTGATACACACGATTATGTTGTGTGTATTGACGGAGTTTTGGCATGGTTTTAGTGGTGTTTTAGGATGCTTTGGAGGTGATTTAGAGACTTGGCGAGGAGGTGCGGAAGTTGCGTTTTTGGAACCTTAGGAGCTGAGGAGCGAAGGATGAAGAAACAGAATTGCGGCGACCGCCGCGGAAGAAACGACGACCGCCGTTAATTGCCCTGGAGAGACCTTAGCTACGACCTGGAAACGGAGACCACCGTTTAATTGCGGCGCCCGCCGCATTTACGGCGATCGCCGTGGGAGAAGCAGCGGCCGTCGCCGACGGAAGCATCGCCGAGCCGATTTCCTTTTCGGATGTATTTTGTATTACTTTATTAGTTTTTTATTATTTCTTTTTAGGATAATTTCAGATGATTTTCCTTTGGTATTTAAGGGTTGAGAAAACTTGTTTCTTCCATCTCTCAGAACCCTAATTTCTTATTCTACGTATTCTCTTGCTATGAAGAACTAAGCCTCTCTTGCTTAGTCAGACATTGAAGCTTTTCGTGTGATTCAGTTGTGAGATTCTTATTCCTAATCTATTGCATGGTTTTTATCTCTTCTCTTGTTTGATTTCTTAAGATTGATATTGATAATTTCTAGTCTGATCAACTAGGGTTTGTCGTTATTTATCTATTGCTAGGTTTAGATTGTTACTGGTTGAGCATATCTATTCCATAGTAGCAACTGCATCGTGTTAGTAACTGGTTGTGCTAATCTTATGCAGAAGAGAATTGATTTACATTCTAGGATAAAAACTGGTTGTTTTATTCTAGGGTTGTATCTAACTATATTCCTATCCGTAAGGCTGCTATTAAACTGAATCTTGATAGTTTCAGGGTTGTTTAATTAGTTAGTTCTAATAGTATCTGGTTGTGCTATTAGTTACATCTGAAAAGGAATTGGAATTACCATTACATGCGATTTTGAGTAGTATCTATGATCAACTTGTCACTCGAATAGTGGATATTGTTTGACTGAGTGTTTTCCCAATAACTGATTTCATCACCTTTAATTGCTTATTTACCATTTGCATGCTTGGCTACTAAAACAAACCTACAAAACCCCCCTTTGGTTGCTTTAAATTGACATACATATTGCATACTGCGATAGACTTTGTTTCCCTGCGGATTCGACCCTTACTTACCTAGGACTACGTTTTAGGGTTTGTTTGGATACTTTGCATAGTAGGAATTATAATGGCAAATTCCTGTTATCAATTAGTAATCGAGAAAAAGTTGGATTGGATCATTTTAGTCGTCTATACTTGTGGTGAGGTTGAGGTTGGATTAAGTGATGTTAGTATATTGAAGAGTTGGATAAGAGGGGTAATGAATGGTTATGTGATAGTGTGTGTTTATGTTTTGATGTGTGGTCGATATTGGTTGGTTGATATGATAGTGATATAATAATGATATATATATATATTTATATATGGTGTGGCATGTTGTTGTTTGGTATTATTTGATTGTTGTGATAATTCTCTGGTTTTAAACTGTTTTGGCTTGAGGAGTCTTGCCAGTCTTGATGGAAGACTGACCAACTTCGGTTTACGTACCGCGGTTGGCTGGGGTATCGGGTCCCCCAGTCAATTTGGCTTTGCAGGTTTGCAGCAACAAGCGGGTTCTGGATCACAGATGTGTCTTCACAGTTAAAGATTTAGTTTTACTGCGGATTTGAAAAGGTTGTATTAACTATTCATTGTTTTGGAATTAAACTGATGCTTTGAGTTGGATGAAATGTTTAAGTGTAGTTTCAAACTTGAGCAGGGAATTTTAATGTTGTTAACTTTTATGTATTTGGAAGAGTTTTGGATTTCTTTTCTTTTAAAAACCGCCATATAGTCCTTCGGGACTATGGAACTGTGACACCTCTAGCCCGGGGTGTTACACTCTCACGCTGCCAAATCTGGAAAATTTTCCAGATCTGCCTCCTCCTCCTCTTGGGCCACCGCGTCTAGAAGCGCCACCCTCGCCGCCTTCTCCTTCTCCGTTTGAGCCTCCTCCGCTTGGCCCCTATCATCGCCCAATGTCGCCATAGCCTGTAATATCCCACTTAAATTAGAAGGGTAATATGGTACGATATTTTTAAATTGATAAAAATAAAATTTATGAAATTTATTTTATTTATTTTAGAGGAGTAATTTACATTTTCATTAAGTTAAGTTCAAAAGTTAGGTTAAGATAATTTTTGTACAAATTATCAAATGGGTTATAATAGTATAAGTAGAAACAAATAATTAAGTATAACCATGAATGTGATTTTACTTTTAATAAATGGAATGAATTTTTGTTACATTATTCCAAGGGAATAAGTTAAGCATAATTTTAATTCCATAAAAGTATGTTACATTTTAAGTCATTGACACTTAAAATTATCTTAACATTATGTTAATGATAATTTAGTTGGACTTATTAATTTTAACCTAAAGTAATTAACTAAATATTAACAAAATGTTAATTAAGATTTAAATAAAGTTAAGTTATGAGAATGTACAACTTAAGCTTGAATTAATTCAATTTATGAGAATTAATTCAAATTCAAATTTCACTCTTCATAAATTTGGTTTAGAATGCATATATAAACATTGGGTAAGATTATATATACATGTTTACTTTTCAACGCATAGGCAAAATTGTCTTTCAGCGCATAGGGCATGGCTCACCATTATATATAAACATTAGAATGCATATATAAACATTGGTAAGATTATATAATTTTTGTACAAATCCTCACGTAACGTGTGACATGGCTCACCACGTTACGTGAGGTAAAACTAGTGCCACACGTAACGTGTGGCTATGATCCACACGTTACGTGTGGTTATGATCCACACGTTACGTGTGGTTATGATCCACACGTTACGTGTGGTTTTTTGATTAAGTAACATTATAATGTTGTGTATGAACCATTTATTTGTAGTATTTATTTGTGTTTCAATGTTGTGTATGAACCATACTATTGTTTCTAAATAGGCATTAGGGGAGAGTTACCCCCATTGTATAGCCCAACTTTTTTCTAATCTTTATAAGAACAATACAAAATGATCATCAACCTAGAAGACAAAACAAATTGTTCATTATGCTGGTTGACTACAACCTCATTTAGCACACAATACAGAAAAGAATACAAATTGATCATAAACTTAGAAAAAATTCGAGAAAATATATGACACTGCTTTAGTGTTTGAAGAAATTAGGGTAGTCTCTGGTAAACGTTCGCTTCATATGATATCTCTGCTTTGCTAAATTTGCTTGCTCCCTATAAAGGTTGATAGTACATAAACAACATTACACAAAAGATACGACATTAATCACCTACGATGTATATCATTTAGTAGATTGAATTTATACCTACGAATGTTATCAAGATCTTTAACAAGATCTTGTTTTTCCTGCCATTGTTGTCGAATAACCGCATGTGCCCTGTCCTCGTACATTGGATCAATCCACTCCCTGAAATGACACCCCACTTCTGGGCATCCCCAATACCTCATTCCGTAGTTCCACTGCAAATCCCAAGTTCGGACAACGACTTTCAAATTACAATAGCATAGCCTATCTGCGTTTGTTGATGATTTGGATGAAGATGCCATTATTTGTTGTAGTGTTTGGTTTCCTACAAATATCATGAATCCATTAGTATAAAAAATTAGGGTTACTAAATTGATAGAAACTAGAAGAAGAAGCTTACCCAAAAGTGTATCTTTAGGCGCCGCTTGTGTTGGAATTGTTGTAGTGAACAAACAACCCTAATGCTTCTTATATAGTGAAAAGGCAATGTATTTGACAACTAATAACCAGCCTCAAAAAGGAGAAATCTGATTAACAAATCTTTGACAGCTAATAACCAGCTATTGTATATAGCTGTATACAGCTGTAGTCACGAGTCTTTTATCCTAAACCTCAAAACCCTAAACCCTAACCATAAACCATAAACCCTAAAACCCTAAATACTAAACCCTAAATCTAAACCCTTACCCTAAAACCCTAAATCTAAACCCCAAATTCCGAACCCTAAACTCCGAACCCTAAACCCTTACCCTAAACCTTAAACCCTAAATACTAAACCCTAAATCTAAACCCTAAACTCTGAACCCTAAACCTAAAACCTAAACCCTTAAGGGAAAAAGAAGTACCACGTTACGTGTGAATAAACTCCACTCGTTACGTGTGGTAGATGCCCAAACGTAACGTGCGGAAGATGCCCACACGTAACGTGTGGTTTCGTCTGTTGTAAAACGCATTGAATTAACCGTCTTGTCCCCACCTAACTGAATTAATGGTCCCCTCTTCATCTTCCCCGGCTAAGCCCCAATTTCGAGCCTAAACACTTCATTTCAAACACTAAAAAATTTGTGTTTTACACTCATTTTTTGTAAAACAAATGGACAATATGAACAACAATGATTATTGGAACAACAATGTCGAAGAGGATCCATTTCCGAATGAGGTAATTTCCTTTATTTAAAGTTAAAGTTTTTTTTTTGTTTTGGACATGTTCAAAGTTTTGAGCTTTAGTTGTTTAGGGTTTAGAAAACAATATATGATATTTGTTGTTTAGGGTTTAGGGTTTAACCAAGTTTCACATGCTAGATTTTTAAAGTTTTGAACTTGATATTTGTTGTTTAGGTATTAGAAACCAAGTTTTACATGCTAGATTTTGAGGGATACGTGTGTAAGAAAGCGAGATTCACGTTTCATTGAAGAACAGTTTCACACGTTATGTCCTATGCATGTCCACACATAACGTGTGAAACATGTCCACACGTAACGTGTGGAACATGTTCCGGATGGTGGTTCACAAGTTACGTGTGGACAAGTTTCACACATAACATGTGGAGCATGTCCACACGTTACGTGTGAAACCACAACCAGATTTTGGCGGTTTCTGTGCCTTCTGTAAAAGGGCACGGTTTAATGCACGGTTTGTCACAAACCGTGCCATTTACCAGAATGTGGTTTCTGGTGGGTTATTACACATTTATTCCTATCTTTAAATTCTTGTCAAAGAATGCTTCCTTAAAGGGAATTATGGTTTCATAATTGATAATTAGTTCACTACTTGATGAGACGATTCCATGTGTATGCAGGCGAACTATTATTTGTACGAGGGGTTAAACAATATTTCCCTCGATGACTCGAGCACCCCACAAAAATCATTTTCTGGTTGGGAAACACCTCATCAACCGTTGCCAGAATGGAACACACCATCTGAGTGTAAAACACCAGATGATATACCATCCTTCTCACTTGGATCGTTTGACTATAGTTGTCCGCCTCCAGAAACATCTTTATGTCATGAAGAGACTAAGAATTCGGCTTCTGCTAACCCATAATTTTGCTTTCCATCCCTACACACAACCTCAGTTTAGTGTACCACCAGAAGAGGATGTTTTCGTCTCTGTTGATTATTCAGAGTTCTTCACAACAGACCAAATCCGGGAGTCTAGAGAAGAAGCATTTATGTGGGCGCGGGACACTGCTATGTGTCACAACTTCTGCATCATAAAGTGGAGGAATAAACCTTCCGCGTATAGAGCCCTTGGGGGTCTTGGTTACCGTGCGATAGGCATGGACAAAACGTGCGTAAACAAGCTGACCAAGTGAGGGACATCACAAGGTCAAAGAAGTATGGGTGTCCCTTCATGTTGAGGCAGAAAGAAGGGCCGAAGGGATCATGGAAGATCAATGTACAACATGGAACTCACAATCATGTGATAAAAGAGAATTTGTATGGTCATGCATTAGCTGGGCGACCAAACGTTGAAGAGAAGGAGGTTATTAGGGTGATGACAGTTAATCATTGCAAGCCTCAAAATATTTTTACTACAATCAAGTCGTCCCCAGGAAACTTGACCAAGATGAAGCAAGTGTACAACATCATGCATGAGATACGAAAAAAGGGCATGGAAGGAAGAACAGTGGTGCAATAGTTGTTCTATGAGTGCAATGAGAAGGGATACTTCGTGGAGCATAGATTCAATAAGGAGACCAATAAGATAACATATATCTTCTTCGCAAGCCTGGACCAGTTGTCCCTGCTGAAGGCATTTCCGTACACTGTGTTGCTGGACTCTACATACGCAACTAACAGGTTAGTAACACACATATCTATTATATTCTTCACTTGTTCATGTAATCATTAGCATGCCATAACATATCATTATGTGTGCAGTTACGATTTGCCCTTCCTTGAAATTATCGGCATCACATCTGTTTGGAAAAACTACAATATTGTCGGGGCGTTTCTGGAGCATGAGAACGAAGAGAGTTACAAGTGGGCCATAGAACAACTTTCAAAAATGTTTGTCAAGGTCCAACGAGCACCCACATGCTTGGTCACAGATCGGGAGAAGGCGTTGATGAACGCCTTAGAGAAGCAGTTTCCAGAAGCAAAATTCCTTCTATGTAGGCACCATGTGAGGAAGAATATTGAAGACTTCGGGAAGAAGGCCATGGACAAGTTTAGGGGCACAACGTTTTCCAACGATTACATGAAACTATTCAAGGAAACAACCATAGAAGGGTATGAAGCAACACTGAAGAAGATTCAGCAAGATTGGAGGAAATATCCAAAATGTCTCCAGTACGTACAAAAAAACTGGCTTGACCCGTATAAGGAAAGAATCGTCTCAGTATGGACAGATACAGTGTTCACTCTTGGAAATACCAGAACTAACAGGTTTGTGCATTATGTTTTTAAATTTAACTAGTTATTTGAACTTAGACTTTTACATCAACATACTGACTTCGGATTCTTGATTGTAAAACAGGGTTGAAGGGGCTCATTCCAGTCTTAAAAGCTTCTTCACTAGCAATGATGACAACCTTTGCACTGTATTCGATCAATATGATGCACGGTTGCGCATTCATATTAGTGAGATAAGGGGGGCCTTGAATGAGAGCATAGAAAAACGATTTACGCTGATAACAAACGCACATCTTTTCTGCAAGCTGCACTACAAGGTCTTTGCGATTGCACTAGCTCGGTTGATTGAGGAATACAAGAAAGGTGAAGCTCCATTGTGGAACAATATATGCAGGTGCCAGATGAGGGTCAGATATGGCTTGCCTTGCGTGCATGACATGGCGCGGAATGTGATGAACCAGGAACCAATTGAACCTAGCTCATTGCATCCGTTCTGGAGGCAATTGACCTTGTCAGAAGTGCGGACAAAAGAAGAAGAAGAAGAAGCCACAGAATGTAGAGTGAATAGGTCGTTGCTTGAAGAATTTGTTGCAAGCGTCTTCCCCACATTGCAAGTGCATGATCAACATAGAGTTGTCTCTGCACTAACAAGTATAGCACATCCAGAGCGGACTACTCTGCAAGAGCCAGCTAAAGTTAGGCATAAGGGTCGGCCTCAAGGAGCTCTAAACATTCCCACCAAAAGACAACCGTCAGTATGAGAGTACATTGACCAACAGATGGAGGGAACACCTCCGAAGAAGCAAAAAGGAAGACCACCTAAGGAGGCTTCAACCATGCCATGCCAACCACGAGAGCCTATGCCTTCGGGTCACACGACGTTGATCAAGAACCCTAGGCGATATATTACCCAGTTTCCCAAGTGTATGAAACCACACGTGGGAGGATGGTGGGAAATAATTGGTGATGGAAACTGCGGATACATAGCAATTGCGCATGGTCTGGGTTTAGGGCAGGAGTAGTGGGCTTTTGTTCGACGTACCAAGATCGCTACGTTGAAACAAGAGTATGAGCTATTCGCGCCAATTTGGATGTCTACGATGACACTTGAGGCAATGGAGGCGAAGCTTGCATGGTTTCCTTCGCCCAACATGCCTGCCCCATGGAAGACGTGGTTGGACCTCCCGGATATGGGATGTTTGGTGGCAACTGCATTCAACTGTGTGTTCGTCTCCGTCGGTGTTGGTGTAGGAACGACATACATGCCTATGAGGGTGAAACCAAACCAAGTGGTTGGATAGAAGCTGAAGACGATATGCATTTGCCATGTCCAGAAAGAGCAACATTTCATTGCGGTACATTAATACAATCAAATAAGTTGAAATTATCTTATGTTAAAACATATGTATGATGCAATGACTTTGATGTAGATTGGCCTTGCCGACACATCGCCCTTGCCATACCTTTACGGGCCGTGGCTGAGATTTCATGACCCGGATGTGGGTGATTTGGTAGATCCATTCCTTGATCGATTGATGGCATACCAAGCAGATAAACCAAAGAAGCAAAGAGGAAAGAAGAAAGTTGAAACTATTTTATGAAACTATTTTATGAAATGACATTGATGTAATACCAAGACACACATGTTCGTTGTATTTATGAGCTGTTGGTGAAATACCAAGACACATGTTTCCCTCATCCCTAAGTAGATCATACAGATAGGTTCAATTTTTCTTATTTATGAGTTGTTGGTGAAATACCAGGACACGTGTTTTTACAGAAGGCGAGACAGTTTGCCCGTGTCTTGGTATTACATCAATGTCATTGCATCCCCAATACCTCCTTCTGTAGTTCCACTGCAAATCCCAAGTTCGGACAACCCTAAACTCTGACGGAAACATTTCCGTGGTCGCGGCAATTCTTCCGCGACCGCGGAAGAATTGCCGCGACCGCGGAAATGTTCCTGTCGCTCGCGTCCTTCAGTGTTTCCGCGCCCGCGGAAGTTGGGCCGAGCGTTGGCAATTTTGTCGTTTATTTCGATGGCGGTTTATCGTGATGGCGGTTTATACATAATTACGTCATCTAGTTCGTTAGCTTCACGTGAATTAAAATACGGTCTCATAGACTATACGAAATGAAGACATCTTAAACTTGGGAATACACTCTCAAGAATATCATAACAAACAATCAAATATGAGTCATAACATTCATTGTTGCCATAATCCAAAGCTCAATGAAATCCATAAAACGAAACAAGTTTAATCATAAAACGGTCTTCACAGCTTCCTCAGTAATTGGGAAGGAAGGGATACATTCGCTCCATTGACCGGCGTAGCGCCTCTGCTACATCTTCACATTCATGGTTGCGATGTGGCTCAAGATCATTGTAGCAATTTTCGAAGGCCTGCACACAACACAAAAACGTTGATATGTATAATAAATATAGATAGAGTTAACCGGACATTAAACAACCTACAAATTAGTCAATTTCATACCTGTGTCGCATCGTCAATGGTAGGCGGGTTGACGAATGGATGTGTACGTGGGCGGTACCAGCCCATGTAATCAGCGCTACAGTCATGGCCTTGCTGGATAGGAGGGCCCATCGCATCTAGGGTCATGGAATGTACATTCTGCGCATCCCATGCAAATTGAGCTCTGTCGTACTCCACCGTGCTGATCTTTGCTCCTCTCCAAGCCCTTTTAGGCACTATAGGCGCTCTTGGAATCTGCTGTACACGGGCAAACTATCTCGCCACACGGTCTGGCATGTACGGCTCGGTTATCCAAAGACACGAGATAACTCCATGGAAGCGCGATGGAGCGAAACTCGCATCGTTAAAGTCAATCGTATCATACGGCTTCCAATCAACCTAAACATAATAGGATGCAAAATAATTAAAAATCAAAGTCAACCTAAACATACATATCAATCGTACCGAACGGCATCCAATCAACCTAAACATAAATATATGCACTTACCATGTCCACAATTATCATATCAAGCTCTAATCTGTAGTTTCTCATTGGGTTTCACTAAAAGGTCCCATCTACGAGCGTATGGGACCGCACGATCAGAGTCCCAGTCTCTACTCTCTGCAGGTCTGAACATGGTGAAATATTGGTATATCCACGCCTGAAAGACAATTTTCGTAAGCAATCCATGTTATTGAATAATTACATTTACAACAATAAAATTTGGTATAAACAATAGTTTTTATAATTAAAAAAATACATGAATCAGAGTGTAGCACGTGGACATTCAATCTCGCATCTTTTCTTGTGCACTCGCCCAAGTTGCGGTACACGTGGGCAAGAACGCCATCACCCCATGCATAATCCTTGGTGCACGAGTGATCATCCACAAATCCCGTATAGTACAGTGGTAATTTGTGTTGGGACTTGTCCGGGAAGAGACAAGAGCCCAACAAGTACAGCAAGTACCCAGACGCACACTTCTCGTCATTCAGCTCTCTGTAATGCTTCCTGAACGAATCAGCAGTTACGGTGCCAGATGTCACCTCCTTAGCAGGCAACTCAAAGAATCCCTGTGCCTCCGCCACCATGGCCTTCTTCAAATCAGTCACACCCAATTGTTCTTGCCAACCCCGTGGAGGTGCCAAGTCTTTTCCATTGATGCTTAGCCCAAGGATCAAGGATCAACAATACGCCTTCAACCAAGTCCAGAGAACGCGTTCTCTGTCAGTCTCCTCTCAACCATCCATTGAACGCGATCTTCTGATCTGATTGCAATATTCTGAACATTAATTATTTTAGTTATTTCTTTTAGGGCGTGTGTTCCACGCGTGTCGCGTGGGCTAGCCCATTAAGCGAGACTTGGCCCATCTGAGTCCCGCTATGTACTATAAAAGGTCATCTCGACCTTCTATACTAGGTTACGCTTCATTTTAATCTAAGACTATTAGTCGAGAGATTTTGCCTCCAATCTCTTAGATCGGCGTCACCCAAACTCTTACTTCTCATCTTCATTCCTCCGCTGCCGATGCTACGGCCTCCACTGGATCTTCTCGAGTCTATCCCCTCCGCTGCCGACGCTACGGGCTCCACTCGATCTTCTCGAGTCTATCCCCTCTGTTGCCGACGCTACGGCCTTCGCTCATCTCTCGAGCCCCATCAACATCGCGTTATTCCGCTCACGCGATGCGTTCCACTCATCCCACCACTGAAGTGACTCGCGCGACTTCCCACCAAGATCATCGATCCGGCATTCACAAGCAGGAACGCATCAACTGGCATCACAACCTTTGATCTTGTAAGTCGCTTGTCAAGTCTCATTTATTCACGAATTTTTTTTCTCCCCCATCATCCTTGCTTCCGCGTTTGTCACAATTTTTATTTTTTTTCCTCTTCAAACACATGCTAGTCCTTTCGGTTTCTACAAGAGAATCTCTTGGTCGATTAATTGCTTGATCCACACGCGAAAATTGTGTGATTTGTTTGCATGAAATCTGCGTAATTAATTGATTGATTTCCTTAATTAATTGCTTAAATTTTGCTAATCATATCTTTAATATTTTCTTGTGTGGCCGTTATAAATCTACATCAATCTTCTCTCTCTCCTATCGCGATAATCTCGCGATTTCTTTCCTTAAGTTACTTAGCCGTTTATTTTATTTTATTTATTTCATTTAATTCTTATCCGATCTTCAATCAAAAGTCAAAGACTTAGATTCGGATTTGAAATTCAAATTTTAAAAGTCAAGTCGATTAAAAAAAAAAGACGCGACTTAATTTAAAAAAAAAAAAGAAGAAGGAAAGCCAAAATAAGGCAAGCTTCTTCCACCTACTCGGCTAGGCTCATCTTCTTTATCTCTCCACCGTCTAGTGTCACACTTGAGGTGTGTCTTGTGTGTACGCATTGTTTACGCAAGAGGTTAGGACTTCTTTCTTTGGTTTCGTTTGTTTTTGTGCTTGCATATCACACTTGCTTCGCTTGCCTTTAGCCTCCCTCACGGCCAAAAGAACACGCCCTCCTACGTGAACAACTGTTACTTGTTGAGTGCTTACTTGTTCTTTGGTTTTGTATTGTCTTTTGTTCGTTTTTACTCGCGATGTCTAGTCATATTGTGATAGGTAGCCTCACAGCACCCACCGGTGGGAATGTCCAAGGAGATGACAACAACCACCCACCACAGCAGAACACCGCGTAACATGAAGTGATCCCACTCTCCAATCCTCCCCAACAAGACCCCATTCTGGAGCTCTCGGAGGAACAACGCGAGATCCAAGAGCTTAGGCGCCAAGTTGCCCAGTTCCAGGCCATGCAACGCGCTGCGCAGGCCCAACCCACACAAACGTTGATGGTCCCTATGGACACTCTGGCCGCGCTGCGTCACACTGAAGCCGGCCCAAGCCAACGGCGCGTGGACAAGGGCAAAGGAGTGATGCCATCTACCTCCAACTTGCAACCTCACCTTCAAAGGATCCAATCAGTGATCGAGAGCCGCCAAGGCTATGTGTCGCATCGCGAACGCTATGCACCGCAGGCAACACCAGCCGGCTACGACAGCGACTCCGACCGCGATGTTGACTCCCATGGTGAGTACTCTGAACCCTTTGACTTCAATGACAGGTATGAAGCCAGAGAAATAAGACGCCGCCGCGAGACTACATCAACACCTCTTGCAGGCCGCGCCAGACGGGATGAACGCGACTCAGGTTTGCCGCGTAGTCCTAATCGCATCGCAGATAGTGAACCGCGTTAGCATCGCCATGGTCCCACACCAGTGCCTTTCGACGTCAACGACCACCTTGGCCATCAAAGTGCGCGTACTCCGTGTTATGGCTCCGATGGCTATGGATCGACGACACCGATTGTCCATGATGATTTCCACGAGTTCGATGACGAGGAGATGGAGGACGCAGGACTCATCAATCCAGGTTCCTTCTATCCTCCCCTTGGTGATCCCATTGAACTCCAAGATAGGCCAGCGGATTGGATTCCACCTCCACTCCAACCAGTAAGACCACCGCATCGCATTCCAGGCGAGAACAAACGTGACTCTCGTGGCCACCACCACGGAGACATGCCACATGACTTTCATCGCCAACACGATGTCCCTGTTCCCAGAAGAAGACAAGGACGCGCTGACTACAACGCGCCTCCTAGGGACTTTGTCACTGACGATATCCCGGTTCGCCAAGCTCGCCGTCATCAACATCGCACTCAAGATGATGTCTAGCGCACTTATGCGCCACACCCTGCTCCACATACACCACGACTTAGCCGCCATGAGGTAAAAGTCAAAATTGAGCATTTCTTTGGTGAATACGATCCCGTTGTGTTTCTTGAGTGGTTGCAGGCTACAAAGTGTATTTTGCGATATTGCAAAGTCCCCCCAGAAGAGCATGTTGACACGGCAACACTACATTTCAGAGGTGCTACACGCGTTTGGTACCACAGGTTCGTGGACGATCGCGAACGTCGACACCTTCTTCCCATCACGGATTGGCACCAGCTCGTGTATGTCATGACACAGAAGTACGTGCCAGTGGACTATAGAAATCAAATGCGAATGGAGATCGCCATGGCGCATCAAGGCTCCAAAACACCTCTGGAGTTCTTCTCTCAATTGGAGGACATGTACTACAAAGGCAGCATCAGTGGCGCCCCGTCCACACTGCGAACGAAATTTCTCAGTGGCTTGAATGCCTTCATCCGTGACCAACTCAAGATATTGCCAATCAAGGATCTGAATACCTTGACTCACACCGCGATGCAACTCCACAACCAACAAACGCGTCGTCGGCAATCCTCTTGGCAAACTCCGGGTCAAAGAAGGTATGATTCTACCTCTGGTCGATTCCCTTCTACTAATGTGCGCAGTCCACCAACAGGAACCACCGCGTCAAATCAAAGCAGACAGGGGAAGATCACGACAACACCCACCAACGCTCCTCGCGCAACGCCAACAAAGGGCCCATCAACCACTCCAGAGTGCGGGCGTGACTTGGAGTGTTTAAAGTGTGGAGGAAGAGGGCACTACATGAGAGATTGCCCAAACAACAAAAAAGTCCTATTCTCAAGCATCGCTGCAGGATATGAGTCTTATGAGAATGATACACCCCTTGAAACCATCAAGGAAGGATTTGAAGATGACGAGGAGGCTTACACCTGTGAAGCCATCGCGCTTAATGAAGGCACACCACTGAGCCTTGTCACGCGACGTCTCCTCACTGTCAAGGAAGCAACCCTTGTCGACCAATGCGAGAATCTATTTCACACGCGTTGCTTGGTCAAGACCGCAACCTTGAGTGTCATCATCGATGGAGGCAGCTATGCAATATCATCAATGAAAAGGTGGTCAACCATTTCAACCTGCCAACCACTCCTCACCCACAACCCTATGGGCTACAATGGATTTCATCGAGTTCTGGTAACACTGTAACTCGACAATGCCTTATTTCTTTCTCAATTGGTCAATATATAGACTCCGTGCTTTGTGATGTCATTGCAATGGACGCCACACATCTTTTGTTGGGGCGCCCATGGCAATTCGACAGACGCGTCCTTCACGATGGCTATTTAAACACTTATTTGTTTACTTACCATGGGAAATGCGTCACGCTCTTACCTATGTCTCCACATGAGATTTTACAGGACCAGGTTGAGCGTGATCGACAGAAGGCTATGGAAGCAGCAAAGACCCAGAGTACAAGTAGCACGCGTTCTTCCACTGGACACGAAGTCGCTACCACCGATAACGCGTCCACTGATCGAACACATTCAAATGAAGGGCCAAAGACCACTTCAAAAAGCACCAAGTTGAAAGGCACTTGTGAGCACAGACTGCTTCTGGAGCGGCCAAGCGACCTCACTGCCCCCTTGAGTGGCAAGGCACCATGTTTCCTTTTAGTACCCATGCGTTGCAACCCAGAGAGCCCCATCACGGAAGCTTTGCCGAGCACGATCTCTGAGTTGCTCGATGAGTTCAAGGACTTATTCCCGGAAGAGCTTCCCCAAGGCCTTCCACCTTTATGAGGCATCGAGCACCAAATTGATTTGATGCCTGGTGCCTCCCTACCAAATCGCGCTGCCTATCACGCTGGACCAGATGAAACAAAGGATCTCCAGCGCCAAGTGCAAGAACTTCTGGAATGCGGCTACGTAAGGGAATCCCTAAGCCCTTGTGCGGTCCCCGTGATCCTAGTGACAAAAAAGGATGGCTCATGGCGAATGTGTGTCGACTGTCGCACCATCAATCAGATCACTGTCAAGTACAGACATCCAATACCGCGCCTCGATGACATGCTCGATGAGTTGCATGGCGCGACCCACTTCACCAAGATTGACTTAAAGAGCGGTTATCACCAGATTCGCATGAAAGAGGGTGATGACTGGAAGACCGCATTCAAGACCAAATATGGGCTTTATGAATGGCTAGTCATGCCGTTTGGACTCACCAACGCGCCAAGCACGTTCATGAGGCTCATGAACCATGTGTTGTGGGAATTTCTGGGGAAATTTATTATGGTGTACTTTGATGATATTCTGGTGTACTCGCGTAGTCTAGAAAATCATGTAAAGCACCTTAGGCTTGTGTTAGAGTGCTTGAGACGCGAACACTTATATGCCAACCTTGGCAAGTGTCGTTTTGCATCCGACACTACGAACTTTCTGGGCTACGTGGTCTCAAAAGATGGACTCCGCGTAGATGAAGACAAAGTGAAGGCCATTCGAGATTGGCCAACACCCACAACACCAACAATGGTTAGAAGCTTCCTCGGCTTTGCAAGCTTCTATAGGAGATTTGTTCGCAACTTCAGCTCCATCGCCGCGCCACTCCATGAGCTCACAAAGAAAGGGGCCGCGGTGAATTGGAAGGAAACCCACAATCACGCGTTCAACGCGTTGAAAGAGGCCTTGTGCAACGCGCCACTGCTACAACTTCCAGACTTCACCAAGCACTTTGAAGTGGAATGTGACGCGTCCAATGTCGGGATTGGTGGGGTCCTCCACCAAGAGAAGAAGCCCATCGTGTTCTTCAGCGAGAAGCTCACTGGGGCAACTTTGAATTACCCCACCTATGACAAGGAGCTCTATGCTCTTGTTCACGTACTCAAGACATGGCAGCACTATCTCTGGCCACGCGAGTTCGTGATCCACTCCGACCACGCGGCCATCAGCTATCTGAAGAGTCAAGCCCACCTAAGCCGCCGCCATGCTCGTTGGGTAGAATTTATGGAGATGTTTCCTTACGTCGTTGTGCATAAAAAAGGTAAGGAGAATGTGGTCGCCGATGCCCTTTCTCGCAGGTATGTTCTCCTTACTCATCTTCAATCTAAACTTCTTGGCTTCGCGTTGATTAAAGATTTATATATGATTGACCCATTCTTTAAGCCAATTTTAGAACACTGCCTTAGGGACTGCGAGTTTGAGACATATTTCTTTCATGAGGGGTACCTTTACAAAGTCGGGCGCTTGTGCATTCCTAGCTCACCCATTAGGAAACTCCTCATCCAAGAAGCCCATGAAGGACGTGGTCATTTTGGGGTTACCAAGACTCTAGTGTAATACCAGTCAATTTCAGTAAGGATATTTGGGTAATTTCCCTAACCCTCGTTCTATAAACAAGACGCGTTTGGCATATTCGGAATTTTTGTAATTTCTTCGATCTCTGTATTAATCTTTTGTACGTATTAATATACGTTATTGTATTTTTGGTCTTAAAATATCTTTTTAAGAATGCAAAAATAATATTAATTTGGCTCGTTTTGGACGAAACTCGCGATCTGAGGCCAAATGACGCATTCGCGGCATTTCCGCGACCGCGGAGGAGTTTTCGCGATCGCGGAAACTGGTCATCGTCGTCTTCATTGCCTCTCGCGTTTCTCCGGTTCGGATGGCCGCCATTACACCGGGGGGATGACAATCGCTCCGTCTTCTCGACGTTAGGCTTCTGTGGCTCTATAAAAGTGGGCCTCCAACTCTGGAAATCTTCATCCAGCCCTCAATCAATCTCTCTTTCTCTCATTCGAGCCCTCGCCGGAGTTCTAGTCGTTTCTTTATAACTGGTATTAGGAGGTTCTTGCCCTAGTACTCTCTGGTCATGACTGTACCCTTACTCAGGGTAGGTGCACACAGCTGGTGCCGACAATCGGGATTTATTCCCCAGATATCTCTCGTATCGAGATGATATATACTAAAAGCTTTAACGTGAATGTACGTTTTGTAATTAAATAAGATAAGTGCGGTTATGCACATAATTAATGAACCTTTGGGCGATAAGTACAACTTGGAACCCGCCTGGACTTCGGTTAGAGTAAGTCCTCCTTCCAAATCTGAATTCGCATTACGCGGTGAGGTTGGTCATGGACCCAAATGATCAAGTCATTTTAAACGATGTGTGAAACTATAACGTTCCCAAACACTTGTCATACTTTTCGATAAGACTCAATTTTTTGGAGTCTTCTCTTCATAAGTTTCCTTAAGACTCACTCTTTTGGAGTCTTCTCTTGTTCATACCTTTTCGTATGCTTCCGTGGAAGTGTTGAGGTTCACTGTCGTCATCGGTTATTATTCGAGAAGCGACAGGTGTAACCTAATACGACTACTTAGAACCTTTTCTCTTTTACCCTTGTATAGTCTTTCATTAGACTAACCAACCGTTTTATTCCTTTGCATGGTTGGCTGGTGTCATCCGCCTCATACGGCACATCAGGAAAACTCCCTTTCCGTGAAGGCTAGTATGCGATGATGAACGCAAATGATGTTTAAAGAGTTTTCCAAGGTTAAGGATCCTAGGCGTGAGATCGCACAGATCAAGACCCTTCGTATTGTTATTTATTTTAAAGACTTCCGATGTATTAAAACAATTTTGTATTTGGTGATATTTGGCATTAACAGTTGTAAGACCGTGACTTTGGTTTAAATAATGTTTGGAAATTTTATGATATTCAATATTGTTCGTGTTATCATATGATTGTATAAAATGGTTAAGCTTTGGGTGACTCCAGATGTGTAATCTGAGGTCACTGGCGGTAATACTTTCAAGGAAACATTTGGGGGTGTTACATCTAGCTGCTCTTCGCGAGCATTTCTTTTGGCCGCGCATGACCACTCAGGTGACGCGATATTGCACAAGTCGTGTCACGTGTCAACGCGCAAAATCCAGTTCCCATCCCTATGGTCTCTACACGCCTCTGCCCATCCCATTAGTCCCTTGGGAAGATTTGTCCATGGACTTCATCACAGGTTTGCCTCTCTCTCGTAAGGGTAAAGATTTAATCTTTGTAGTTGTGGACAGGTTTTCAAAAATGGCCCATTTTATCGCGTGTAAGACCACACACACTGCTACTGAAATCGCCGCGTTGTTCTTTGACAACGTGGTCCGTTTACATGGGATACCTAGGTCTGTCGTGAGTGACCGCGATACAAAATTCGTAGGCCTTTTCTAGAGAACACTTTGGGGAAAGTTGGGTACCAAACTTTTGTTTTCCACTAGCTACCACCCACAAACAAATGGCCAAACTAAGGTGACCAATCGAACCCTAGGAGCCCTCCTTAGGACCATGCTCAAATCCAACCCAAAACGTTGGAAAGACTTACTTGCAATTGTTGAGTTTTCTTACAACAAGTCCAGGCACCCCGCGACAAAGCTCACCCCGTTCGAGGTGGTCTATGGCAGAAACCCACTCACTCCACTAGACATGCTGCCGCGGCCTCTGAAGGATAATGAACACCCGAGCATGGCCAACCATGCCGAGATGATCCAAGAATTGCATCGAAGAACCCGGGAGCAGCTGGAACGCCGCACTGATCAATATGCCACACAGCACAACCGTGGACGCCGCCGCGTTATATTTGCCCCAGGGGACTTGGTATGGGTGCATCTTCGCAAAGGGCGTTTTCCAGCTAAGCGCAAATCCAAGCTGGCCCAATGCGGTGATGGCCCCTTCCGTGTGATGAAGGCCATTGGGGACAACACGTACGAGATCGAGCTCCCACCAGACTACGGTGTCCACGCGACCTTCAACATCGCCGACCTGGAACCATACGTGGAGCCAGAATTCGATGATGGTGAAGCGGGGACGCTTCACTGCCAAGTGGGAGAGGGTGATACGCTCATGCCCACCATGACTGCCACCGAGGAAGAAGAAGCTATGAGCATCGCTCAGAAGGGGCAATAACAAGATCGCGCGCCAAAGCCATCGTCAACGCGACACAATCCATGGTTGTCCGCGTCGTCGCCAACCAAGGAACGCAAGAGCCCGCGTTCTCTCTCAAACGCCTTCAACCAAGTCCAGAGAACGCGTTCTCTGTCAATATCTTCTCAACCATCCATTGAACGCGATCTTCTGAATTGATTGCAATATTCTGAACATTAATTATTTTAGTTATTTCTTTTGGGGCGTGTGTTTCACGCGTGTCGCGTGGGCTAGCCCATTAAGCGAGACTCGGCCCATCTGAGTCCCGCTATGTACTATAAAAGGTCATCTCGACCTTCTATACTAGGTTACGCTTCATTTTAATCTAAGACTATTTGTCGAGAGCTTTTGCCTCCAATCTCTTAGATCGGCGTCACCCAAACTCTTACTTCTCATCTCCATTCCTCCGCTGTAGACGCTACGGCCTCCACTCGATCTTCTCGAGTCTATCCCCTTCGCTGCCGATGCTACGGTCTCCACTCGATCTTCTCGAGTCTATCCCCTCCGTTGCCGACGCTATGGCCTTCGCTCATCTCTCGAGCCCCATCAACATCGCGTTATTCCACTCACGTGACGCATTCCACTCATCCCACCACTGAAGTGACTCGCGCGACTTCCCACCAAGATCATCGATCCGGCATTCACAAGCAGGAACGCATCACCTGATCTAGATGTCAGTTCACCCCATGGCGTTTGCAACTACAAACGCCATGCGCGTGTCTGTTTGCCTCGTTGCTGAAACCTCAACGGTGGCACAGGCTATAAATATTTGCATTTTTAAACCAGTGTAAGCAATCGATTTGACATAGTTATAATAAAATGTGAAATTACAAGAATAAGGTTTTCCATGCAACTTACAATGCGTTGGTAAAGGATGTACGCCACGTGATTGACAAAACCCTTCAGAAGTTCGGGAATCTTCGGACCTCCATATACTCTAACCTGCAATTCAGGGTCATATCTCACCTTTTTCTTCGTTTGGGGAGGTTTTGGCCACGAAGAGGTGGCTTCCTGTGGATTCTCTTCCGCATAATCAGGTTGACCTCTTGGAGCCCAAGCCTGACTATCCTGGTCCTACATTTTTTTTTACAAATAATAAGTATTTACATTTTTATCATACGCTCATATTTTCATATATTAAGGCTACTTACCATAGGATCAGGTGCATTCGGGTTGAGCCTCAGGTTCTTCCATGGGTTGTACCCCATCGGATCATCTATTCCGCCTTGATAATATACGGGGCTATGATGATGGATGTGAGGGCTCTGATGGAGGTGAGGGCTGTGATAGGACAACGGACTCTGATAGAGGTGAGGACTCTAATGGGACGTCGGGCTCTGATGGAGGTGAGGGCTCTGATGGGACGTCGGGCTCTGATGATGGTAAGGGCTCTGCTGGGGCGGCGGACTAAATGGAAGGCCATAATAGTTATTCTGATCTATCGTATCAGAATAACCATGGAGCGGGCTCACGTTGTACTCTGGTACAACTGTGGGTCTGAGTCCGCACGACCACCCGTCACAAGAAACGATGATGATGGCACAAACGGATACACATGGGGTCAACATTGCCCGCCTGCCCGTATCCTCCAGCATCACCGCCCGCAACCCTACGGGTTACCTCCTTCTCAGTCCGAAACAAAACGTCCCAGATGAGGTTTCGTCTGGTTCTACGCTTCGTTCTCTCACCGGGCTCCATCTATAACAATAAATCATTTTATCTCAAAAAATACAATTCCGAGTATACCTAAAATACAAAATTAAAACTATACAATTGAATTCGGGTATCTCAAAAAAATGTATATTCACACGTTATGTGTGGACAGTATCCACACGTAATGTGTGAAGCCAGTCCACACGTAACGTGTGGGCAGTATCCACACGTTACGTGTGAAGCCTCTCCTCACGTAACGTGTGGAGCCTCTCCTCACGTTACGTGAGGACCCTATGCGTTGAAAGACAATTTTGCCTATGCGTTAAAAAGTAAGGCCCTATATATACGTTTGGACAAATTTTGAAATTTTTAAAAAGTGAAATAAGGGCATTTTTGCCACAACTTGGAAAGTTGGGGGAAAATGCAATTAAGCCAAAAATGGGGTGGGCCGTGCCCCTCTTCTTCCTCCCATGGCAGCCAAGCTTTCAAGCTTCATCCATGGAGTTTTGGCTCGGTTTTTCATCCTGTTTTCTTCAATTGGCCCATGGGCTTTGAAGATATACTTATCCTAAATCATATCCAACCAAAATCGGGATTTATAACCACCTAGATTGATAGAATTTTATCCTCAAACGTAAACAACCCGGTAAAAACGACTTTCAGTTAGAATCCAAAATTCGATCTCATTTGAGATCGGGTTGGGCCGAAACTTGCGGGGTTGGAAAGCTATATCTTAGAGCTTCAATTTTCATATATATACCCCATCACTCATGAAAGGAATTTATCCAATTTCAAGCTTTAGGGTTTCGATAATCCACAGAAATTTCAAGAACTTTCAAAAGGAAATTATCCTTCGATAGGGCTCTTCTAGTTACAATTCAAGTACCAAAATCTTAGTCTTGAAGTCTAAAATCCAGAGACATCAACCACGATCCATTTGGAGGTCGGACAAGGGATAATTGAACCAATCTTCGACAAGGTGTCTGTGTGCACGAGTCGGTAATGGTTGTTTTGAATTGTATTCGGTTTTGGGCAATTAGTCACGTTTATGTATGCTAATTGGGATTCATTAGAAACATAATGGGTTAATTTAATTTTAGAAGTATTAAAATTAAATTATACATATTTTAGGATATTATCTTAGATTGTAATTTGTTAAGGTATAACATTACAATTGGATATTGTGTTGGGTTATATAAGATGATAAATAAATTAAGTAATTTATTTATTTATGATATGATTATTTAGAATATACGACTAATTGATTTTTAGTATCGTATAAATAATCATTATGTTGAAAAGTCTTGAAATTGATTTATTTAGAGTTAAATAAATTCAATTAAAAATTGAGACTTGTATCCTTCAAATGTCGTTATTGAATAAATTATCTAATCATAATTTATTTATGTTGTGTGATTTGGGTACATCTCGGAATCGCTTTTGGAACGGAAATAAGCAGGGAGCCAATTTGCTTTTCGAAAGCAACCATCTCCGTTACGCCGTTCAAGCTCTTCGTAACTCAAGGCAAGTGACGGTTCGCTCTTGCAATTTATTCTATATTTTTCTCAATTGACAATTAATCTATTGTCTTAATTAAGTTGGGATAAATATTCTTAATTTGTGTTTGGGAACTTGTGTGATATATGGTGTGGATAAATATAAATTATATACTAGGTTGTATATTTGCTAGCAACGACCCTCATATATTTATATATTATTATTGTAGGGTGCTAGATAAACTTTGGTGTGGATTTGGTGTGTTTTTCGTGTGGACTTATATGCTTAGGTAGCACGAATATTCGTAGGAAGGCTAATTACCTTGCGAGGTTTAGTTGTTTCTTTATAACTTGGTATTAGGAGGATTATTTCCCTAATACTTTTGGTCATCACCTACCCTTACTCGAATATAAGTGGTGGAGAACTTAGCTAGTGCCGAAATTCGGGATTCGTCCCATGATATATATCTCATGGCGAGATTGGTGTGGATTAAAAGTATTAACGTAAATGCACGTTTTGGAATTAAATAAGATAAGTGTCATTTTGCACATAATTAATATACCCTCGGGCGAGAAGTACAACGTGGAACCTGCCCGGTCTCTTGTCTAAAGTAAGTCCCCTTTCCAATCTGGATTCACATTATGCGGTGAGGTTGGTCGAGAACCCAAATATTCAATGAGGCGTTTTCAAAACTTTATGTGATAAATATAATGTTCCCAAACAAACTCATTTATTTCCCAAAAGACTCATTTCCGTTGGAGTCTTCTCTTCAAGCATGCATTTTCTTTCGTTTTAGTAGAAGTATAGTAGTCATATACTGTTTACCGAGTTTTATTCGAGAAACAAGGGTAGTGACTCTGTACGACTACAAGAACCATTATGTTTTTAACCCTTGCACAATCTTTCATTAGACTGTCCAACCTTTCATTTTCCTTGCATGGTTGGCTGGTGTCATCCGTCCTATACGGCACATCAGTGGTTGGTCTCAGACAACCTTGAAGTAACAAATCGAAGACGAAGGTTTGCAGTTGAAGATTTAATGTAATATTATTTAAAGTTGTCTAGTATTGATTAATATTCTTAAATAAATGTAAGACTTAGATAAGTTAGTCCTGTATTTTGGGTTTATTCAAAAAGTCTTATGTTGTACTGTAATTTCAAATTGTAAAACTTATCTCCTCAATTTATGAGGAAAGATTTTAATAAAGGTTAAGTGTTTTGTTAAAAAAGTATTCCGCTATTTACTCTTTTATTATTTAATGTTTATTTATCTATTTAAGCATAATTGTTCCGATTAAAGCCTATGGTGGCTTTGGACTTTACAATCTGAGGCCACTAGCGTGTGGCACTACCGACTTAAGTCGGGGGTGTTACATAACCGCCGACTTCTGTTAGGATTTTTTTTGGGTTGTCAAAGGGAAGTAGACGACGATGCGCTACTATATAGCGCTTTTTTTTACACACTATATAGTAGTGCATAGGAGATTTTATTTCATTTTATTTAATTGTTTTCAATGTGCCCCTTTTTAAAATATCATTTTCCCTAAACCGGTTCAACTGAACTGTTTTTTTCAAAAAACATGTTAATTTTAATGCACTACGTCGCTTTTGCGCGCCACTACGTAGTGTTCAAATCTTGTTGCGGGTATTAAAATTTTACCCGCTGTGTAAATGCTTTGGTAAAAATGAAATGGAATAAATATCAGTGAAAAGATATTGTAAGTTAATTGATATAGATAGTGGCAGTGGTCACAATTACTCAAACTAAGAAAAGAATTCAATTCTGGTCTTCAGTGACTTGTTGGTGATGGGAATTCTAATACACTTCTGGACAGATACCTGGCTATCTGATATTAACCTTAAAATAACATTTTACCACTTAGGGTATTCACAATGGGGGTTTTATAAGTGGTTTCATAAATAAAATAACAATTTTTTTATGGAACCAAGGGGAGAAAGTTTCATTATATGAAACCCAAGAGAGAATTTCAACAAGGTAAACGAGTCTCTCCTTTCATATTAAGGGTTGAGATTTAATCTTGCACTTATTTTAATAATAAAATAATTTTTTAGATGAGGTGGAGAAAAATAAAAAAGTAAAAGAGTAATTATGAAACCCATATTATGAAATCTCCATTGCACAAGGTCTTACACTTATTCTAACCTTCCACAAAAGTAAGTGAATTTATAAACAATAATAAAACATGGAACAAAACTAAACTGAATGAATCTCTTAACCAACTTACTGTTGGAAGAATTCTAGATATACATATCCCTTAGCATCTAATCCCCGATAGATTGTACTGGACCCCAAGTAAAAATGGTTGGTTTTCTACAGAATCTGCCTTTAACCTAATTGCCAAACAACAAACACCTACTAGTTCAATCAGTAATCCGCAAAGTACAAACTAAATGTCAAACATCAACACCATTTGCAAGTCCCTGTTAGTTTTTTCAAATAATTAAACTTGCCAATCTTTTTTCAAATTGAGAACCATAAACATATATATTATATAACAAGAGGAATTGACAATTACATTTATAGTTGTAACTTTGACTTAAATAATCAAAATTCAATTCAATGATGAACACTCATTCTTGACAAAAAAAAACATATTTGCTCTATTTAGCGATGCGACAATCAGTACATGAATTGTTGATTTAGGGTTTTAATTTTATATGAATTATAATCAACGTTGTTTTTTTTATTAAAATGAATAAAATAAGGAATGTTGTATTGGAGAACTGAAGTAGGTTCAATTGCTTAAAATTGTACAAGCACCGTTTTGAGATCATCTAAACTAATTAAATATTGTATATTAGTTCTAAAAACATATATATTATATATTAATAGTACCGGATTCTCGGATATCCGGTATGCAAAATATCCCGATTCGTATCCGGTCCAAGTATCCGAAAAAATCACCCGGATCAAATCGGATTCGGATAAAAATTAAACGAATATTTTCGGATACGAACTTTTAGGATTCAGATCGGCGGGTTATCGGATCGAGTCGGCCTATTCAGATATTTTTGCTCACCCCTAGTTGTTGCAGACATCTTGGTCAACATCCATTCTTTCTAGAAAGTCGAATTTGGACACATTTTTAGGGAGGTGAACTGTACTGCTGATCACATTGCTAAACTCAGCTTTTCATCACCTGTGTCTAATCTAAGTATTTATTTTGAACTTCGTGTTCTCATCCACAATGATGCAGGATGATCTTTGCATAAAAACTACGACCTTTCTAATTATTTTCTCATAAAAAAACATTAAGTAGATAATTTAGAATAAATGAATATTTGCTAAACACATTCTTTAGTTGTATTGATTTCTAAGACAAATGTTTCCAAACACATACTATGTGGATATTTGTATCCTAGTATTTATTGATGATTTTTTATAGAATAATTGAGCAATCTAATACTATAAAATATTTACTTTTTCCTTTGTATCCTCTTTAGGAATATTAAAAGTGGTATTCTCTAGTAATCTAAAAGTCGATACTAGAGGTTTGAAAATGTTTTCTAAAAGTTTATATGAAAATAAAATTATTATAATTTTAGATATATTTTTCTCAATTCATGTCATGCATATACATTTATGTTGATCATATTTGACCCATTTTCTTTAAAATGATGTTTGGATGACAAGAAAGAAAAAATATTTACAAAAATAATGTTTTAGAAAATCATGAATATCTATCGACAAACATGCTCAAAGTAAGACATGATGGATCGTTATATTTTTAACATTCTTTTAGTTTAATAAAGAATATATAAAAATTAATTATAATTTATCAATATAACTAATTTTATTAAAAGAGTTATCACATAATATCAGGTTGCATGAAATCTTATATTATAATGTAATAAAATGTATTAATATGGGTAATCAAAACATACTCTTATTTTATGTGCTCAAATTAAAGCAAAACGACACTTTTTGAGGAAAAAACAAACAAAACGGTTGCGTTGTTGCGTTTTCATCTTCCATTTTAGCTTAAAAATATAAAGATAAACACGTCAAGTTGCAAAGCGTTCAAACACACCCGCGTTGGTGTGTGGTGCTTAGATAAACGACCATGATCTATACCTGGTTGTTAATCTAATTTCACTTTAAATACCATTTTGACATGTATTATTTTTTATTCAAAAATTATGAAATTCAATTTTCTTTTTTATGTTCTATTTTACAGTTTTATATACAATAAAAAAATTATATAATATTATATATAGTAAAAAGTCTTAATTAAATTATTATAAGATAACGAATGTATTATTATTTTAATATTATTCATAATTTATAATTTAATATTAACAATTATGTATAGAATATTTACGAGGGGTATATATATAATATGAAAAACTCCACTTGATAGCCCTAAGTTTAAGGGTATTTTGGTTAGTGTTTAAAAATTATTTTTGTCCTCTTGACGCTCCTAAAATTTTGGATTTGTTTGCTTTGTGAATTTCAGTATTTTATGAGTTAAATCCTACTAATTTGAAAACGATGAACATCTTGGGCTTGAGTTTGATCAATTTGAATTAGAAGGATAAGAATTTGAAAAAAAAAGTAGTTACGAAGCAAATAAACCCAAAATCTTAGGTACACCAACTAAAAAAATTAATCTCAAAACACCTCGTAAATATTTCCTTAATAACTTTATATGATGAGAAATTGAAAAGGAGTTGTATATTCTAAAAATGATCTATTAATAAAATGATAAAAATTAATATAAAAAATATGACATAATATAATACAAAAATTATTTGAAAAATACATTAAAAATGTCGCTTCTGAGATCCTTTAATAAAAGTTCAGATCTTACTCAATACGGAGTAAGATTTATTTTTTAGATTTCCGACACAATAATAATCATGATAGCTGTATTGAATTTTGATTATCTTTATTTTATGTATCTCTATACTATTACTAAAGCCATAATTATATCTCTTATGTGTCACGCATCTAGCTATGTCACATCAACAACTTAATTAATTCATTTACTTATTTGCCCTTTCATTTTTTTTTGTAAATTAAAGCCAAATTATCAACCTAAATTAGCTATATCTTTCTTACCATATAAATTTATAGTAGTTTATATAAATGGATAGTTATATTACGTAGTAATTTAATATAACATAATATAATAAAATTTCTTTATTTAATATGTAATATATGTTATAATATAACTTCTTATGGTTATCTATATACATTAAATCCAACCACTGACAATCATATCGAGTCCATGCCTAAACGTAAAGATTAACCAAACTAATTATATTATGACAATTATCATATGAAAATATCCATCAATTATACATGGCACAAGAATAGTAATATACACTTATTTATAGCCTATATCCTTAGTTTATAGACTAGTGTAGTACCCGTGTCGTGCACGGGATTTGTTTATTTTTTTTACATTTAAAAAAATAGTATGTAAAAATTATATACTTAATTAATATAGAAATATATAGGTAATGACTATTATAAAAGTATATGAATTTTAATATAAAAAAGGACTAATTGAATACAAAATATTGAAGAAATTAACAAAATACATTATCAAAAGAGAGGCGAAACTCTCCATAACTTTATTAATAGTAAAATTGATTAAGTAGTTTTGAAACGTGGATAGTCATATCCCAAACATCTATACTACTAAAACGATAAAGCATAATCAAAATATTTATCTAATACATGAAAATGAAACCCTAAACATAAAATCTCGCAAGATATTCAAAATTGCTACAAATTATGAAAAAATTCGTTGTATACTACATTGGTAGTAGTATTAGATCTTTTTTCTTGTTTTTGTCCCACATCAATCTTCAAACCTTTCTTGCTAATAACTTCTGATGATGCAACACAAAACTGACCATGAGTGATGCAACATAAAACTGACCATGAGCAAAAACAGGGCGTGGAAGATACAAACTGATATTTGTAAGAGATTGACCCTGGCTATTGTTTATCGTCATAGCAAAACAGACACTCAAGAGAAATTGTCTTCATTGAAACTTGAACGGGTATGAAGTGTTTGACGGTGACATGAGCATGCGGGGATTCAAAACTATATGTCTAATATTGTAGTTAAAATAGTTCTTCCTTTTATGACATGACTACCGAGTTGCGTAGTTATCAATCTTGTCTCATTGCATAAACTTGAAGAATGATCAATATTTCAAAGCAGCATAATATGGACCTTAACATTAGTTTTCAATACATGATTTGGGACACCAAAACACCTAATACTTTTCAAGTAGTCAGAAGTATAAACACTTGCATCATTGTCTGCAATAAAACTTGTCTTGCAAAGGCTATCCGAACTGAGATAGACTTTTTCATTACCTGGTAACAAAGACAATATATAGTTATTAACTTTATCTACCTCCTCATGTGGTGGTGCAAGAATTGCTCGTTCTTCAAAGTATTTTGGAGACAATTGATTGTCCAAAGAGAGGGATAAACAAACTTAATAATTGCTGGAATCAGATCTAAGTCATAATCCTTCACCAATAGTTCATCAGGAATTTGTATTTGTGCTTCTCCATCTTGTCATCACCTACAATACCATCTCTGATGCTTAATACCCTTTCAGAAAATTCCTTTGCTTCTTGGATATCATAATCAGATGTACCTTGTTGAATCCTCATGTTTCTTGTCAAATTAAGAATTTTGTAATATTCCCACAAATAAGAGGAATTAATAGTGGCAAAAATAATATCTTGCTTGCTTTCTTTTGTGATAATGGGTAGGATTTGCCTAAAGTCTCCACCAAATACTACGACTTTCCCTCCAAAAGGTTGTACTGAACTAAGGGGATTTGTAGCCCATAGAATATCTTTTAAATTCATGTCTAATGCTTCAAAATAGAATCTATTCGTCATCGGAGCTCATCCCAAATAATAAGTTGGCATCACAAATCAATTCAGATAGTTTTGTACATGAACTTAAGTTGTAAAGTTAACAAAATCATAACTTGTGAAGATGATCAAACTATATTAACTACGACCAATAAGTACTTTAAATAATAATAATAATAATAATAATAATAATAATGATAAATTATATTTAACAAATACGTTGTGAAGATTAGGCTCATATGAAATTTGGTTTACAATTATGTTAAAGTGGGTTATTTATTTTATAGAGTTGTCGTTTAAAGATAAAAATACATTATGAAAGAGCATATATATATATCATAATATAATATAATACATATATAAACAATGCACTTCATAAATACGACATACTATATGCTCTTTAGTTCGTATAAAATGGATTTAAATGACTTTCAATAGACTTTACGAAATACATTAGTTATGGAAATTGGTAAGTAAACTACTATAACATAAACACTGGATTTATCTTAATCGACTTCGAGAGAATCTTTTCAATAATATTTTATATATTCTTGATAGAAATCTACGATTTTAAGCAATTTGTGAACTTGATCGTAAGAATATTGTATAGCTTCAATATGTAGAAAAAGTATAGAGAAGATTTGTAAAAATCATAAGTGTTTTAAGATGATATAGCAAGATTAGTTGATATATATTTACTTACACCATCAAATAAGATATATGAACAATAGACTTTTCTATCTATTTAAGATCACTTAGGAAAATAAAGGGTTAAAAACTTCCTACGCATATAAATTGAGATTCTCTAATAAAAACCTATCTTATTGGTTGTGATTACTTACTATAATCAAAACTTATCTTATCAATACATGGAAAATAATTTTTAGTTTTTTCGTATCTTTTCGGAACATTTTACAGCTCTTTTAGTTGATAATCCTTTTTTATTTCTTTTTTCTAATAGTTGGATGATGTAGTGAATGATGGTTAGATGAGTGATGACATGTAGGTAAATCAAACGTGGTGGCGACACATAAGGTTTTGGATTAGTAGATATATAGTAGATTACACTCCGTGCTTTGAACGACTTTAAAAAAAGATTATGCATACCAATAATATGTTATATAAAATAATTGACATGAACATAAACCATTATACTTATAGCACGTTTTCATCTTTGTTTTGTATAAAGTTTACTTTTAGCGACTCTAACTTCTGGATCCTAGTATTGTCTTTTTGTGGTCCATTTTGGAAAGGATTAATGTTAAAAATATTACAGATTTATTTTCGCATAGTGCATAAATAAATATTACAGAATATTCTATAGTCAATATTGGAAAAAGATAATCAAATATTACAGAATATTTTTTTGTACATTTTGGAAAGATTTTATTGCACATAATATTCGTATGGCAAGTGTAGGATTCTATTACCGTAGATTTTTTATTTTTAAAATAAATCTAAAAAAACCACAAGCTGCCACATGTCCAATTCAATATCGTGACGCTACGTGGAAACTTAAAATTCGGGTTCATTCTGGGAGCGCCACGTGGCTCAATCAGTATTTACATTTTGTAGTTATATAGTAGATTAGTAGGCTAGTTTGATCAAACTGTTAAGTCTTTCCAGTTTATCTGACAAGAATGACTTCAAAAGCACGGACGTACACATGCATTTTAATTTCAAAAACATAATAAAATATGTATTAGTAAGTGTGAGTATATGTATAAATATTTGCTCAATAACGAACCACGATAACTGATAAATAAATTTGGAATGTCGTTGTTTATCCTCAACCACTAACTCACCATCTCATAAGTAAATTGAGTAGATAACCTAAAAGTCAAATGACGTCATCACTATAGGAAATTTACCGTGCAACAATTAAAAAAGTAATTTTTTTCTGTGGATCTCTATTGGTAAACTAGCTAGAACGCACGTACATATTCAAAATTCATTGGATGAATATCCCGACCGCAATCAATTCTTAATTATGCTGTTTTAGGTAGGATATTTAAATATTTAATGACATATTAGAATAAAAAAGATCATATATCATATATATGATATTAATAGAGTAAGAGTAAAGATATTAAATTATCTCAGATATGGTAAGAGAATGTACTTAATCAATATTATGTTGGATAGGCAATATTGACAGATAAGAAGGAAAAAAAAGATCGTGATCTTAATATATAAGGTAAGAGTATATTTTATAATAAAAATATTATAGAATATTTTGTTGTACATTTTGGAAAGATTTTACTGTAAATAATATTAGTATTGCAAGTGTAGGATTATATTACTATGATTTTCTAATTTTTAGAATAAATAAATCTAAAAAAATCACAGGCCGCCACGTGTCCAATTCAATACCGTGACGCCACGTAACAACGTAAAATCCGGGATCATTCTGGGAGTGCCACGTGGCTCAGTCGATATTTACGTTTAGTAGTTATATAGTAGATATAGTAGACTATGACCATATAAGGTGAATTGGAAAAAATATTCACTTGCTTAATTAGAGGTTTATATAAGTGGTGTGACTGATTTACACCTTTACCACGTATGGTGATTTGATTCGATAAAATATCGGTTTATAAATTTTGAATAATTTGTATTTGTGATTACATAAGGTGAACTGAATTGGTAATATACTCATTTTCTTAATTAGAGGTTTCTTTAACGCTACAATTAAAGTACTTTCCGTGTTCAAAAATAGGAAAGAAAAACATATGTAAATCCCCTCAAGCTTAAACGTATCCTACCATTCTGATTTTTTTAATGGTAAAAAACAGGGTAAATCCCCTCTTGCAGAGTAATGGTGCTCATCAATATGAGCCACCCAAGTTACACTCTTTACAACAACACACTCGCAAAAATAAGGATGATTGAAGGAAATGGATGACTAATTTGACAATGAAATACAAATAATTTATTGGATATAAAACTAATTTATCGGAGAACTTGAAATTTACAACAATTTATGTTGTAGTCTTTACAGAAAAGAATGATATATTACATGTTCTACAAGAAGCCTCACAAATATGAAGGGAAAGACGCAGACGTGGATGAATTCAAATAGGCTGGACAACCTGATGAAATTAGTATAAATAAATATTCACGTTTAGGGAAACTGTATCTCATAAATATTCATGTTATCAATCATGCAAATATACTAGCATATCTTCGATTGAGTGGGGATCAAATGAGTATGTCTCTTATGATAAGCAGAGGGTACACATATGCACCGTCCATCTCCCACAATCATGCGACTCGTGTTTTATTTGCGTTTGAGGCTTTTAAAATTAGAAAATGACAGTTTTGTCATTTCCTCTCATATCCTTCATTCTACAGCAACCCTACTTCCTCCTTCCCCCATCCCAATGGCGCCGCCTCCCCCACTCTCACACGCGCTGACTGGAAGTCCACCTGCGCCATCCTCTCCAGCAAGGTCGTCTCCCAGCAGCAAGGCACCGATGACGTCATCGCCAACGTCAACGGCCATCAAACACTAGATCTGGTCCATGTCGGCACCACTACCACCGTTCCCACTTTCAGGGATGTCTCTAATCGTCGCATCGTATCGTCCAAATCCACCAAGAAAATTAAGCTTGGACCCGAAAAAGATGAACGAAGCGGATCCGGAGACACCATGGATCGACTTCTCTTGGTTCATTCCGATATCTCTAATGTCTTCCCCCAGGTAATTTTAAATCGCTCAGAGAGAAGAAGAATGTTTGGTAGCATCAAGATCCTGAAATTTCCAATTTGTTCGCTCAATTTTGCCTCGCACGAGAGAACTACAATTAGGGTTTCGTGTTGTTGGAGAATTTGCAGATTTTCTACAATTCGCTTTGTAGTTGGATTCATTTGCATCAATTTTGGTTCATTCTTTAAAATCTGAAGTTCCAGTCCTTTGCTATTTCTACAATTATAAGATTTTGGCAACTTGCTTGATATTTTTATGGCGTTATCGTTTCATCGACATGATCTGATAATTGACTTATTGTGTTATATGAAGTATTGAGGATTCTAGATGTCATCAGTAGTTATCTCAGTACTCATACGAATTTATGATGAACTAGTATCTGTAACGATTCCATTTTGAGGTTGGTTTTTGTGTTGTCTGTTTGGTGTGATTGCAGATTGATGAGCTTGTTGTGCAAGTAGTCAAAGCTGAAGAAACCGACAGACAAGGGAGAAAGGAAATCGAGTCTTTTACTCGTGTCCTATCCAATTTGTTTTCCTCTCTAAAGGTCTGTTCAATGAATTCTGGCTGGTAGATTTTCTTTACCTTCATATACTCACTAATACACGGTTTTCCTCTTGTGTCGTTGCAGCCATGAGTTCCCAAGCCTCAAAAGGCAACTTCAGTTCAAAAGCAGCCAAGTAAAATGGAGTGTATTGATAACCTTGCAGTTCAAAGTCCAGAGTCGAGCAAAATGGAGTGTTTAGTTTCTCCCTCCCCGCTTGTGTCCTGGCGTGCAACCGACTGCACAGTTGAAATGGGTAAACAATTGTTTGCACTTACTCCTCTTCCAAGGCCGAAAACAGCAGCCTCCAAAGGCCAATCTTTGTCTAAATCAGTAGCCTTGTAAAGGTTCAATTACAGCGCTGCTGTGTTTCCTTCTTGTTTTAGTAATGCAGTAAATACTGCCAATGAGAAGAAACATGAAAGTTTGTTGAAGAAACAAACTTCAGAGGATTCTCCAGCCCATGTTTCCAAAAAGATGAAGACGAATTCGCCAAAGTTTCTTAAAACAGACAACTCCTGTGTATTGACAACCCCGTGCCTGAAAATGTCTCCTGTAAGGTCTTGCAAACTACTAGAACCTAGCAGTGGTTTCTCTAATAGGAACTTTGACAAAGTTTACAAGTCAACCCCTTTTCCACTCGGAAAACAATTGATGAGTGAGTTACTCGAAGATGAGTCCTCTCGTAGCGAAGCTTCACAAGATATGGGTCTGAAATACTCAAGTTCCATCTTAAACCTTGTATTTAGTGTAGGCAATGGAAATAAAGCATCAGATGCATCACCAGCATGGTGTATGTCACATTAAAGAAGGAGCTCTGGGTGAGATTTGAAGCTGCAACAACAAATGATGGCCTTAATCTGAACCTAGCCTTCTCCAAAGCGCAAAATCACAAAGGGTTCCTTGACATGCTTGAGGAAGCTTCTTGAAAAGAGAGAGTACAGAGTACTACAACCAGAGCAAGACATTAATGTTGACTGTTGAGGAATGTTATGTTCTGCTATTTTGTTTTTGGGAGTAAGATACTGATTATTTTCAGAGACATCCTGAGCAAACACTCCAATTTTCAATCTCAGGAATAGCTGTTCAAGATCATTGTTGTTGTTACTTGTTACATGTAAAAATAGTATCACTCTTATTTTTCCTTGTTCATGGAAAAAAGATATATTAATTTCATTTGTCCATTTGTTGCCTTCTCCTTTTTTAAGAACTCCCAAGGTTTGTCTGGCTCTGCTTCACTGAGAAGTATATCCATAAACTACATATTTCATTCAAAACATATCTTACAATACCAAAGTAGAGATGAAGACACAAGAACTGGAAAATGATGGATGATAAAACAGCAACTTGAACATTCTTGTTTGGTGGTGCTGTTACTGTGAAAATCACTTATAAAAAAATTATGATAAATTAACATCAAATGTGCAATTCAACAATATCTTTCAGGTTGTGAAAATGGACTATCATGCTTGTGAAAATACAATGATATTTTGCAGGTTCATGATTTTTCTCTTGCAGGTTCATGAGTAAACTCTTGCAGGTTTATGAATTTATTCTTGTAGGTTCATAATTTTTTTTACAGGTTCATAACATTTTTTGCAGGTCCATAAATTTATCATGCGTGTTCATGAGTTTACTCTTGCAGTTTACCAAGTTCATGAATTTTATAATGCAGGTTCATGAGTTTACACTTGCAGGTTCATGCGTTTACACTTGTAGGTTCAAGAGTTTTTTCTTGCATGTTCATTAATTTGTTTTGCATGTTCATGAATTTTATCTTGTAAGTTTATGAGTTTATCAGGTTCATGAATTTTATATTGCAGGTTCATGAGTTTACACTTGCAGGTTCATGAGTTTACACTTGTAGGTTCAAGAGTTTTTTCTTGTAGGTTCATTAATTTCAGCCTATAAGATAAAACTCATGAACCTGCTAGTTAAAACTCATGAACCTGCAAGTTAAAACTCATGAACCTATAAGATAAAACTTATTAAACTACAAGATAAAAAACTCATGAACCTGCAAGATTAAAAAACACAAGAGACCTCAGAAAACACTCATGAACCTATAAAACAAAATTAATGAACCTGTAAGACAAAACTCGTGAACCTGCTAGTTAAAAGTCATGAACCTTAGAAAAATCTCATAAACTTGTAAAATAAAACTCATGAACCTATACTCCATAACTCATGAACCTACAAGTTAAAACTCATGAACCTACAAGTTCAAAAGCATGAACCTGCAAGGAAAAACTCATGAACCTGCAAGATTATCGGCTTAAACTTCTCTTGTAGGGTTTATCAACCTCTAAAATGTAGCCTGTGAGGGATTTGAACCCACATCCATGTAAATAAACACATTGCTCTACCATTTGAGCTAATAGGCTATGACAACCAATACACAATTTCAGCATTTTGTCATTCAAATTCAGCACATGAAAGACGAACTGCACAAACCCAAAATCAAAGCTTTACATTCAAGTCCAAGAGTATAAATAACCTAGGTTTTATTAAAAACTAGCTAGGTTCATGATAATTAATCAAATGATTCAAACACTTTGTCTAACAGATAGACATCTCAAGGCCTATAAAACAGTTGTCTATATCTCTTTCTGCAACAGAACCATTAACTACACCAAAGACTTACGTATTCATTCACTTATACCATTAACTCATGAACCTATAAGATAAAACTCATGAACCTATAAGATAAAACTTATTAAACTACAAGATAAAAAACTCATGTACTTGCAAGATAAAAAAACTCAAGAATCTCATAAAAAACCCATGAACCTATAAAACAAAACTAATGAACCTATAAGACAAAACTCATGAACCTGCTAGTTAAAACTTATGAACTTGTAAGTTAAAACTCATGAACCTATAAGATAAAACTTATTAAACTACAAGATAAAAAACTCATGAACCTGCAAGATAAAAAAAACTCAAGAACCTCAGAAAAAATTCATGAACCTGTAAAACAAAATTAATGAACCTATAAGAAGGTATGACCTTTAGATATCTGAAATAGCCATGTTCTAAATACATGGTTATGGAACTTGAGTGTATGATGCTCAGATAGTATTCTTCCTGTCCATCTTGAATCTCACTATCAAGCCATTACACTGAAAAATGGATAGTATATGAAACTTATAGTAGTAAACCAGTATGCACATTCAAATTCATTAAGTTAATAAAAGAATAAATAAAAAATTGATCATGAGCAGAATACATACAACGAGTCAATCCTCTATCAAAAAAGCCTAGAAATAAAAATGGTAAGTACACCTATGTGCATCTCCTTTCTATGAAAAAAATTGAAGAAAAAAATAGCAATGATCTTTTCATAAGAAACCTCTGTAGAAAAAGAATTGGTATGTGTATTTATCAATGTTCGTGTCCATGACTTGTACATTGTTCAGTAGGATGATTATGAATCCCCAACAGAAGGAAGTTCACAAGGAAGCAGAAGCCTCCCAAGGAAGTTAACAGACGAGTAGTGTCTCTCATTTCTTCTACCTCCTCTCTATGCACACACCCACTGACCGTACCACATTCCCGAACTCCTTCTCCCTCACTTCACCAAACCCACACCCACTGACCGCACCACAATCCACACCGAACTCTCCCCCGTCGTCGAGTCCACTCGCTCCCAGAACCCACATCGCACCCACCTCGGACCGCACCGCACCACCGCCATAACCAGATCCAATCTCATCTCCGCCTCTTCACCTCACCCACCACGAACCCAGATCGGCGCGCTCCACCGGACCACCGCCCTTGAACCACGCACACCCCCACCACACCGTGCGCACCAGTGCCCCGCCTCGTCCAACGCTGCGCCATTCGGATTGCCCTGATCCGGCCCCCGTCACCACTGCAGCAAGCCCCAACTCGTAATTAGCTCTGCAAAGTTCAAAATCCTAACTTACAGATCTATAGCATCAAATGCTTCAACATCACTAGAAACATTAAATCTCCACCAAAATTAACCCTAAATCGAAGTATGTACTTGTTTTCGTCAAATCGAAACCTTAATATCTCCGTACCTTCATCGTATTCGTCGATGTATGCTCCTGTGTTCTTCATCTCGTCGGACGACGACATCTTTAAGCTTCTTGCTTTGTTTTCTTCAAAAGGAATCGATTCTTCACAGGATTCGTCGAAAGATTCGAGCGAGAAGTTGAGGGGCCGGTTAAGTTTCTTTGAGAGTGTTTTGAGAGCGCGTTGTGCAGATTGTGTGAGCAAATGAGCGCGTTCTTGTTTTTTGGCCTGTTTTAAACGGAAGGGTATTTTCGTCTTTCACTCGCCTTTTGCCTTAAATTGTAAAAATATCACCGTGTAACTACTTCTTAGGAGCTTGCTTTTTTTTTGGCTGATTATCTTAGAATCAATCTGGGTCGTTGATCTCCTTCATCCAAGGGTTGTTATTAGTGCTTAGTTTTTATCTTAAGGGGGTTATGTGTGTGAGCGGGCCTCATCTTCGATTTAAGGAAAAAATCAGTGATTCGAAAATTAAGGATTAATTGACACGTGTCCAAATTGCTAATATAGTGCCACATGACAAAAACGAAATGGTGCATTCTTGGAGTGCCATGTGGTTCAGTAGGGCTTTGCATTTAGTAGTTATATAGTAGATTAATGGTACACGTATAAATAAAAAGGTATAATAGAAACTTATCATGTGTACTTACCTTAATTTGTAGATCTTGTGTAGATTGAAAATATGGCATGCTAATTATCTATATACGGTTTAACCATGTAAAAAATACCATTTTCATAATTATATACCTAAAAACATAATGTATTTATAGTTGTAAATTTATAATACTTAAATATATATAATTGATAACATGACATTGAAAATATAACCGGTCAAGTATTATTCATGACGTAAAAGTGGTAATATAGATTAAAAGTATTTGAAATAAATATGTGATATGATTTAATTATTTTTCTCTTTTAATTAATTATACATAATTAATCGTTCTCATTACTTAAATATAACCTATATGTTTTCTTATTCAGCAATTTGTATGAAATTTTTTATCACCATACGTTCAAGAGATTAAACTTATAATTTATCAGCTTAGTTTTCGTAAAAAAAAAATATTAAATTTTAAATTTTATTAACCATATTTATTTCAAATAAAAAAAAAAAAATAGTCCTAACAATTTGGACACGTAATTTATCAGCTTAGCAATTTTAAACTTTAAACTTTTAATTTATCAGCTTAGCAATTTGGACACGTAAAAAAAAAAAAATTGAAATAAATATACTAGTTTTGATCTAAAAAAGTAATACAAATTTATAATCCCGAAGTTTAAAATTTTTTTCTATTGATTTTCTAGAATAATATTAGTCCTATGTCCTCAATACGTATATACAATCCTAAAAAATGGGCTTCGATTGCTTTGTTCATCTTTGCTTCGATATAATTTCCATACTTGTCTTTGTTTTTTTCTGTTTGATTTGTACCGATGCCGATTTTATCGATCTCTCGAGCTACCCGATGTGGTTTTGTCGGGTACCTTGAATTCTTTTCTTATAAAAAAAAATAGTCCTAACAAATGGATATTAATTTAACAAGTTAAAAAAAATCTTTGTATTTCAATATTAGTCTATTTATCTTTTAAATCTAGTAATAAAATTTTACAGTATAAATTATTGACAACTTTCCAGTTTTTTTTAATTTACTATAGCTTATATTAACTCTCTGTATTATTTATTTTTTGCTGTCCTTAGAAGAAAAAAAAAATGTTGGGTCAAAAATTATATTTTTTTATGGTGAGGCTGTTGTATGAAATGAGAAATTCGTGAACAATATGTATTCTTTTCATTAATATTTACTTGTTTTCTTGTGTTTTAAAAAATATTTATCTACATTTACGTTTATATATTTTTAAGACGATTTATTATATATAAATCACATAGTTTGTCTAAAAATTTAGTTATTTTGACATATTTTTCTATCCATCAATATTAGACCTGTCAATCAAGTCGGTCAAGTCGGGTTCGGTTCGGTTATTTCGGGATCAGGTTGAAAATGGGTTGGGTCATTTCTTATAATAGGTCAAGCCGATTCGGGTCATTACAGGTCAGCGGGCGGTTGGGGTTGACCAACGGGTCAAGAGCATCATTTTGAAAATATTTTGTTCACTATTTAAATATTATTTAATAGGTAAAAATTAATTTAAATATGTCAAAATAAGTTGAAATGAAATTTAAAATAATAATATTATTAATTATTTTAATGTAATTGATATCAGTAGACAAAAATCATATTGTATTCTTATTTGTAATTTATATTATATTAATTTATAACTTTTTGAATTATACGGAGTAAAAAACTATATAAGTACAACAATGTTCTTTTTTTCAAGATAATTGAGCATATTACCATTTTTTATATGTCATTTATAATCTATATTTTATGTTATATTTATTAATACTCCACATTTATTCGTTAATCGGATCGGGTACGGGTTGATCAGGTTCGGTATCAGTAAATTCGAGTTATCAAAAATTTCGATCAGTTGGGTCGGGTCTAAAAATAGGTCGATCAAGTCGATAAAACGGGTTCGATTATTTTTTAATAATTATGTTAAAGACTAAAATGATAAGTAAGGGAGTACTCAATTGTAAACGGTGATAATTGATTATATCTTTAAAAAATAAATGTTCAATTAATATTTAATAAATTCTCTATAGGATAGGATAATTTTGGTTAGTAATTTAATGAAACTGTGTGAATCTTTTTCTGTAAGTTAAGTACATGTTTGAGCCGCCGGCAGGGCAAAGGCAGCAGCAGCAGCTCGTCTGTCCACAGCCTTTCCCTTGCTCACCATTTCCACATGTAACTTCTCATCATTACCCCACATTTTTTTAAATCTCTTCCCTTCATTCTCTTTTGTCCTTCTTTCAAAACATATTTAATGCCTTCATAAATACAATAAGTAATTACCTCCCTAATTTAATACCCCGCCATCGTCATTTTCGTTACACCCTTTTGTTTCTATACTCATAAATCATAATTACCGTGCTAGGAGGAGTTCACGACTGTAAAAAAATAGTACTCCGGTCCCTAGTTCTTTTTTATGGTCGGGAAAAAAATGCCACATAATGCTACCTAAGATTATTATTGGATATACTTTTTTAGGTTAAAACACATATTAGATATACACAGTTTCATTAGCAAAATTATTATTGGATATACTTCTTTCGGTTAAAACACATATTGGATATACTCAGCTTTATTTTTGGAGATTATGGAAGGTCTAGGGTTTAATCTCTACCTTTGTCTCCTTCTTTGGGTGAAGAAAATATTTTAACGTATTTCTTTCCGTTGGATTGAGTTTGTCGACAAGAATAAATACTCTGCATTTATCGTGAGTTACTCATCATATAAATAATTAAATAAGTCAAGTCTTCCCAATTTTAAAAATGATATCTCCTAATTGCGAGGTCATAAGTTTAAATCACTTCTCTCATATTATAATGGTCTAGATCTACCTAAAAAAAATTCAATAATAACAATACTATTTCAAACAAAATTAGAAATCTAAAATGATTTTTTGTTAAATACTCCATCCGTTAAGTTTTAATTGACGTTCTAGGCTTAAATCCTTGTTAAGTTTTAATTGTCATTTTAGAATTTTTTACCTATTTTTTTCAGATTTACCCTCATGTTTAATAAAAAAAAAAAAAAAAATTAGATTCTCAATTTTTTATTCATTGTTTTCCCATTTTTTTAGGAGAAACGTAACAAGAGAAGATTTTTTTTGATTTTCTGATTTTTTTTTGTAAGATTTCATGAACAGTAATAAAAAAATAATTAGTCAATAATCATAAGGATAATCTGGGAAAATAATTAGTTTTTTATTTTATCAAAAATTTGCTAGAACGTCAATTAAAATTTAACGGAGGGAGTATATTTTACCATTTTATAAGATTTTTATTTGTTCAAATGCATCGGTCTATTTCGCTGAATGTCGAACCTGTCCCAGGCGTAAAAACGATTATTAACAAAACTTAACGATTAAGCTTTGATGGTCTTAACTTATGACACATTTCTTAAAATACTTAAATGCACCATTTATTTGTCAAAAATCTATTAATTACATTAAAATCGTGATATTAGACTCTTTTTTTTTTTGTCAATAAGAGGGCAGAGCACATAGTTATATTTATTATAAATAGGATAAGTATCATGTGAGAAAGATTATTATAGTACAAAATAAGAATGAATATAGACCATTGGATTAGAAATAAATCAAAGGTCATGATTGAACTTTCATTAAAAGTCATGCACATGTCTTTAATTCAAAGGGTTGACCATCGGAGCACCACCACTGACCACCGGACCACCGTCGCCGATCACCGGGCCACCACCGTCGGTCGCCGGACCACCGATGTCGATCGTCGGACCACCGTCAGACCACCACCGGTTGCCGGACCACCACCGGTTGCCGGACCACCACCGGCCACCAGACCACCCTTGGGTGCATGTGAACTCTATTAGAAGTGCAAGCCTTTGAGTGTGCATGCCTTTTGACTTTCAAGTGCATGTGAAATCTAGTGCATGCTTTATGTGTTATTAGTGCATACAAGTTTTATTGGGAGTGCATGGAAATTCAACTGAAAAGTGCATACGAATTAGAAAATTGGTGCATGTAAATTCTACTAGGAGTATGCATGTGAATTCAACCGAAAGTGTATGTGAATTCTACTGAAGTGCATGCCTTTGAGTGTACTTATATGTCTTTTGACTTTTGAGTGCATGTGAAATCAAGTGCATGCTTTATGTGTTGTGAGTGCATGCGAGTTCAACTGAGAGTGCATGTGAATTCAACTGAAGTGCATGCCTTTGAGTGTACTTATATGTCTTTTGACTTTTGAGTGCATGTGAAAACAAGTGCATGCTTTATGTGTTGTGAGTGCATGCAAGTTCAACTGAGAGTGTATGTGAATTCAACTGAGAGTGCATACGAGTTATACATGCACAATAATTCGCATGCACATGTAACACCCCCAAATCTCACCTTGAAAGTATTACTGCCAATGACCTCAGATATAACATCCTGAAGTCATCCCAGACTTTTCCAGTTGATATAAACCATCAAACCACAGTTATAATACACAAATATCATAACTCTTATTAAAACCAACGTCTCGGAAATACAACAATTTCCAAATACAACAAAATACAAAATCAGAATTATTACAGCGGAAGTCTTAACATTAAAGCATAAATAACACAGCGGAAGTCTTAAAACAAAATAGTTTATCAAAACACCGTCCATCTTCATAGTCGCTCTAGCCTTCTCGGATCCTCAATTTATCTGATGTGCCGAATCAAACGGATGACACCAGCCAACCATGCAGAGAACAATTGCGGTTGGTTAGTCTAATGAAAGACTAAGCAAGGGCACAAAGCAGATGGTTCGAAGTAGACGTATTAGGTTACAATCGTCGTCCCTCGAATAATAGCCAAGTACGTTAGTCAACCACCATACTCTACTAGAATACAACAACAGGCATGCGAAGAGAAGATTCTGGAGACCAAGCCTCACAGCAATCAAACACAAAAGGAGACTCCAATGAATTGAGCCTTAACAGAAATATGACAAAAGTTGGGAAACTCAAATAATCAGACAAACATAGCATCGCATACGAGCGATCTAAACTAAGACGAGTTTTTCCTAGCTGTACTATCGCCTAGCTGCACTACTCGCCAATGTATGTTAATTATGTGCGCCAAGAGCACTTATCTGAGTTAATTCCAGAACAAACCACAACACGTTATAAGCTTTTAGATATCCACAACACGATCAAGAACGACTGGACCTCACATAGAGCCCAACGTCCGTATCCATAACAAATCCACAGCCATTGATGTCAGGGTCTCCACTGCCCCTTCACCAATTGATTATCAAGAAACGACTGGACCTCACATAGAGTCCATCGTCCCTACGAATACTCGTGCTAACTAAACAGTTTAACACAACAATAAATCACATCAAAGCCATCACGGCCCACACCTACACAATATAACTATAATAGTGTCGATTCTAGCAGAATATACAACCTATTATAATATCATATTTTAATCATATTAATTAACACAATTGTTCCCAACATAAACAAGAATCATCCCAAATTAATTAACAACTAAACAATTGATAATTAATGGAAGTATGGAATGATGAGCAAGAGCGAACCGTCACTTGCCTTAGATCCGACGAGTTCGAACAAAGCTTAGAAACGTCGAGTTCCTGGATCTGAAACTGGGGCAGATCTTGGATAATAAATCCCTAAGAAATGACCCATAACGAGACCCTAAGTTAGATTCAATATCTTCATAATTGAATCTAAAAGAATAGAAAAAGAATCAAAGGAATCGAGCCTCGCCCAAAGCCAAACACCCAAGAACACACACTCGGACAAGGCTCGCCGCGGGTGCGGTGAGAGCTTGCCGCAGGGTGCGGTGGACAGACAGTGGCGAGCTCTCGCGACAGCTTCAATGGAGAAAACTTACCCAAATCGCTTCGTTTGCTCTTGATTTGGTTATGGTTCGATCTCCCAACACCTTAGACCTTCAAATACCACTAGAGGTACCCTTCTTAACTCAAGGAACACTCCGATGAGAGCTTGGAACAAGCTTGAAAATGGAGAAATCAGAGGAAAAACAGAGGAAACAAGGGAAGGAAGAAGATGAAGCTTGGGACTTCGGATTTCGATCCCTTTTATAGTCCAAATTCGAGCCTCCTCAGGGGGAACAAGCAAGGGGACAAGGCAAAGTGTCCACTTGGCTGCTCAAACCTGACCAAACCGGCGTGTGAGCCTGGCCTTATCGCAAAGACGACGACGCCTCTGTTTTTGGCCCTCGCCGCGGGTGCGGTGGTCATGGCCGTTGGGTGCAGTAAAGCCCAGTTTTGCTTCCTTCTTATCCGATCACTTTGGGTTAAATTTTCTTAACCCCGGGTTAAATATATTTGTACACAATCGACAAATTAACCCTGAAAACACGTCAACTGTATTTTATATTACTCAGAAAAATTTACAGAGTTCAAACCATTTACAGAATGTCCGAAACTTTCTAAAAATAATCCGACTAGTAATACGGGAGTTGGAAAAATTCCAAAATATCCTTATAAAATGAGGGATATTACATTACCTCCCCCTTAAAAGAAGTTTCGACCCCGAAACTTGGCTATTCTAGGCCGAAAACAACTCGGGAAAGCGTCTAAGCATATCCTCTTCAGTCTCCCAAGTAACCTCTTCGGTTCCTGACTTGGACCACAAAATTCGTACCAACGGTACCACCTTGTTGCGCAATTGCTTCTCACGACGCTCAAGAATTCGCACGGGTATCTCCTCGTAGGTACCATTTGCCTGGATCTCGATGTCTTCATAACTCAGCACATGAGATTCATCTGGCACATACTTCCTTAACAAGGATACGTGGAACACGTTGTGCACTAGATGTGCCGATGGCGGCAATGCCAAACGGTACGCTAGAGATCCCACCCTATCAAGGATCTCAAATGGTCCCACGTGGCGAGGGTTAAGCTTCCCACGCTTACCAAATCTGAACACACCCTTGGTCGGAGATACTTTGACAAACACTTTATCACCAACCTCAAACTCAACATTCCTACGCTTCGGATCAGCGTAAGACTTTTGTCGACTTTGGGCCGTCAACATCCTTTGTCTTATCAAAGCAATGTCCGAGGCAGTCCTTTCGACTAGCTCTGGTCCGAGCAGAATCTTGTCGGCATTTTCATCCCAACAAATCGGAGATCTGCACTTGCGACCGTACAAAGCCTCGAATGGAGCCATCTTGATAGTAGCATGCCAGCTATTGTTGTAGGTGAACTCAATCATACTCAGGCTGTCTTCCCAGCTAGTCGAACGATCGAGTACACAAGCTCTTAGCAAATCCTCCAAGGTCTGGATGGTCCTCTCAGACTGTCCATCAGTTTGAGGATGAAACACAGTACTGAACCTTAACTCGGTTCCCATAGCCTTGTGCAATTCCTTCCAGAATCTAGACATGAATCGGCCATCACGATCTGATACAATGGTCTTCGGAGCACCATGCAAACGGATAACCTCGTGTAAAAACACTTCTGACAGCTTCTGGGTTCCCCACGTTGTCTTGATAGCCACGAAACGAGCACTCTTCGTGAGCCTATCAACGATAACCCATATAGCATCTTTCTGACTTCGAGTCTTGGGTAGCCCTGTGACGAAATCCATGGCAATGTCTTCCCACTTCCATTCGGGAACTGGAAGAGGTAGCAGTTCTCCACCGGGTCTTCGGTGTTCAATCTTGACCTTCTGACAAGTCAAACATTTCGCCACAAACTCTGCCACATCCCACTTCATGTTGGGCCACCAGAACTTCATTCTGAGGTCCTTGTACATCTTGCTAGAGCCTGGATGTACATAATAGGCTGACGAATGGGCTTCCCTCATCACCAATTGGCGAAGACCATCTACGTCAGGCACACAAATCCGATCCCGAAACCAAAGTGATCCATCTTCCTGAATTACGAAGCCGGGAGCTTTCCCGTCCATCACTTCGCTACTTAGCTTCACCAAGATCACATCATCGACTTGCTTCTCTCTGATCTGATCAAGAAGCGTAGCTTGAATCTCAAGCATACTCAGGTATCCACGACGTTGATCGTACAAGACTTCGATCTCACACAATTCTTTGTTCAGCTTGGTCTGAGCAACAAGCAAAGCCACTACAGTCTTGTGCGGCGTCTTCCGGCTCAATGCATCAGCTACTACATTAGCCTTGCCTGGATGATACAACAATTCGATGTTGTAGTCTTTGAGTAGCTCCAACCAACGCCGTTGTCTCATATTCAGCTCCTTCTGAGTAAATATGTATTTGAGACTCTTGTGATCAGTGAAGACTTGGCATCTCACACCATAGAGATAGTGCCTCCAAATCTTCAACGCAAACACCACTGCTGCTAACTCCAGATCATGCGTCGGATAGTTTTCTTCATAAGTTTTCAGCTGTCTTGATGCATAAGCAATCACCTTGCCTCTCTGCATCAACACACATCCCAACCCATTTTTCGAAGCATCACTATAGACCGCATAATCGTCATTTCCTTCCGGCAGTGTCAAAATTGATGTCGAGGTCAGACATTGCTTCAGCTTCTGAAAACTGGCCTCGCACTTGTCACTCCAGACAAACGTCTTATGGACCTTGCGGAGCAAACCGGTCATTGGTAGAGCGATCTTCGAAAATCCCTCCATAAACCGTCTGTAGTATCCAGCAAGTCCTAGGAAATTGCGCACCTCCTTCACATTCTGAGGCCGCTTCCAATTAGCTACTGCTTCAATTTTCTGGGGATCAACCATCACCCCATTCTCATTGATCACGTGGCCTAATAAAGCCACTTCCTTGATCCAAAAGTCACACTTAGACAACTTTGCATAAAGCTGACTTTGTCTAAGGACTAACAAAATAATCCGCAGGTGTTCCTCATGAGCTTCCACGCTCGGAGAATAAATCAAAATGTCGTCGATGAAGACCACCATGAACTTGTCCAAGTACTGGTGAAAACATCGGTTCATCAGGTCCATGAAAACCGCTCGAGCATTCGTAAGTCCAAATGGCATGACTACGAACTCGTAGTGACCATACCTCGTCCGGAATGCAGTCCTCGAAATATCTTCCTCACGAATCCTGAGCTGATGATAACCAGATCTCAGGTCGATCTTGGAAAAGACTTTTGCTCCTTGCAGTTGATCCAACAGATCATCAATCCTAGGCAAAGGATATTTGTTCTTGATCGTGACTTTATTCAACTCACGGTAGTCGATACAAAGTCGAAACGATCCATCTTTCTTTTTGACAAACAATACCGGAGCACCCCAAGGCGATACGCTCGGTCTTACATAGCCCTTGTCAAGAAGATCTTCAAGTTGCTTCTTCAACTCTTGCATTTCCGCAGGAGCCATCCGATACAGAGCCTTCGAAATCGGCGCAGTACCAGGCTCGAGATCAATAGAAAATTCTACGTCACGTTTCGGGGGTAATCCAGGAATCTCTTCCGGAAAAACATCAGGAAATTCTCTAACCACAGGAATATCAAGAACCGTAGGTCCATCTTTCATCGGAGAATCCAGGTAGCAAAGGTACCTGACACAACCTTGTCGAAGTAGCTTAAACGCAGCCATCGCATTGATAAGCCTGTCGTTATCAGCGTCATTCCGACCCTTGAACTTGCACACGCACTGGCCCCCAGATGACATCGTTACCGTCCTTGAACTAAAGTCGATCACCGCCCCATGACGTGTCAACCAATCCATACCAAGAATAAGGTCGTATGGAGTCATAGCAATACAGATCAAATCTGCCTCAAACTTCTTACCCTGAATGGTAACTGGAAACTCTAACAGACGCTTGGTGCCCACCAAAATGGTCACCATTTTGGACCAGCCCATTACATGGTTCACGGACGGCCCACTAGTGGCTCCGAGCCCAGGCCCAGCCATTACCAGCGTCCACTGTTGCCATGAGTCGCTGTCCATATAACTCAACCCATCCTTGGTAGCTCCACCTAATTAATAGGCAGCCATCTCCAAGAGGTTGTTGGTGAGTCTCGAATACGAGACCTCACCTCATACCAAGCAACGAAATACTAACTTGGTATAAACCAAAGGTATAGAGTACTTTGAGCAATTGGAGCATTCGGTCCTTCAGCCTTACGCATCTCGTAAAGGCGCTGACCTTGACCTCCAATCGTTCCTCTAGTACTTGGGGCCTTGGCCTGACTGGTTGAGTCGGGACCACAACTGGTGTACCCATTGACTCCCACGGCCTTGACCTCCAACGAGCACGCCCAACCGTCTCATCCACCTGGCGATGCACTTCAGCATTAATCGTCTTCCAAGTGGCAGGAGACAATGGCGAGTACTCCCGCTCAGGTGACAACACCGGACTCGGATAGATAAACTCTACTCCCGGGTCCTCGCTGCCCACCAATAAGCGCTCCAAGTCATCAGACTTGTGGCCCTGCCCCTCGAGGTCTTCCTCGGGGTCCTTCTTCTCAGGATCTTCCTCAAGATCCTCCTCTAGATTTTCCTCCAGATCTTCCTCAGGATCCTCTTCCTCAGGGTCCTCTTCGGAAATCATTTCGATCATGAAGTCGTCGTTATAGTACTCTCTAGCGTACCTTGACAACTTTTCTTCATCCTCAGTGTCCTCCCCTGGCTCCTCTGTAGGTTCTACCACAGGAACCACGGTCTCGTAGGACACTAGCACTACCGACTCAGGGAGTACAGTCTTCACCTCCTCGGGTGGAATACTAGGTTCACCGACCTCAAAACACGACGAGGGAACCGGGAACTTAAGCCTATCTAGAGATGGCGGAGCCATCTCGGCTTCTTCCGAGTCCCTCTGAAGAGAAAGGAATGCACCCAGAATCTACGAGTGACGAACAGAGAGTTAGTCTTTCTAAATATGGAAGTTTGCTTCCCATATCAGACTAAAGAAGAAGGCACGACTATGAACGATGCCATTTCAAATTCTTTTTATTTTTGAAAACTCAGAGCCCTCGAAAACATTTCACAATTTAAAACGAGTAAATGATTTATAAAATCCCAACCCGTTTTTAAAAATTTCGGCTCTGATACCATAACTGTAACACCCCCAAATCTCACCTTGAAAGTATTACTGCCAATGACCTCGGATATAACATCCCGAAGTCATCCCAGGCTTTTCCAGTTGATATAAACCATCAAACCACAGTTATAATACACAAATATCATTACTCTTATTAAAACCAACGTCTCAGAAATACAACAATTTCCAAATACAACAAAATACAAAATCAGAATTATTAAAGCGGAAGTCTTAACATTAAAGCATAAATAACACAGCGGAAGTCTTAAAACAAAATAGTTTATCAAAACACCGTCCATCCTCATAGTCGCTCTAGCCTTCTCGGATCCTCAATTTATCTGATGTGCCAAATCAAACGGATGACACCAGCCAACCATGCAGAGAACAATTACGGTTGGTTAGTCTAATGAAAGACTAAGCAAGGGCACAAAGCAGATGGTTCGAAGTAGACGTATTAGGTTAGACTCGTCGTCCCTCGAATAATAGCCGAGTACGTTAGTCAACCACCATACTCTACTAGAATACAACAACAGGCATGAGAAGAGAAGATTCTGGAGACCAAGCCTCACAGCAATCAAACACAAAAGGAGACTCCAATGAATTGAGCCTTAACAGAAATATGACAAAAGTTGGGAAACTCAAATAATCAGACAAACACAGCATCGCATACGAGCGATCTAAACTAAGACGAGTTTTTCCTAGCTGCACTATCGCCTAGCTGCACTATTCGCCAAGGTATGTTAATTATGTGCGCCAAGAGCACTTATCTGAGTTAATTCTAGAACAAACCACAACACGTTATAAGCTTTTAGATATCCACAACACGATCAAGAACGACTGGACCTCACATAGAGCCCAACGTCCGTATCCACAACAAATCCACAGCCATTGATGTCAGGGTCTCCACTGCCCCTTCACCAATTGATTATCAAGAAACGACTGGACCTCACATAGAGCCCATCGTCCCTACGAATACTCGTGCTAACTAAACAGTTTAACACAACAATAAATCACATCAAAGCCATCACGGCCCACACCTACACAATATAACTATAATAGCGTCGATTCTAGCAGAATATACAACCTATTATAATATCATATTTTAATCATATTAATTAACAAAACTGTTCCCAACATAAACAAGAATCATCCCAAATTAATTAACAACTAAACAATTGATAATTAATGGAAGTATGGAATGATGAGCAAGAGCGAACCGCCACTTGCCTTAGATCCGACGAGTTCGAACAAAGCTTAGAAACGTCGAGTTCCTGGATCTGAAACTGGGGCAGATCTTGGATAATAAATCCCTAAGAAACGACCCATAACGAGACCCTAAGTTAGATTCAATATCTTCATAATTGAATCTAAAAGAATAGAAAAAGAATCAAAGGAATCGAGCCTCGCCCAAAGCCAAACACCCAAGAACACACACTCGGACAAGGCTCGCCGCGGGTGCGGTGGGAGCTTGCCGCGGGGTGCGGTGGACAGACAGTGGCGAGCTCTCGCGACAGCTTCAATGGAGAAAACTTACCCAAATCGCTTTGTTTGCTCTTGATTTGGTTATGGTTCGATCTCCCAACACCTTAGACCTTCAAATACCACTAGAGGTACCCTTTTTAACTCAAGGAACACTCCGATGAGAGCTTGGAACAAGCTTGAAAATGGAGAAATCGGAGGAAAAACAGATGAAACAGGGGAAGGAAGAATATGAAGCTTGGGACTTCGGATTTCGATCCCTTTTATAGTCCAAATTCGAGCCTCCTCAGGGGGAACAAGCAAGGGGACAAGGCAAAGTGTCCACTTGGCTGCTCAAACCTGACCAAACCGGCGTGTCAGCCCGGCCTTATCGCAAAGACGATGACGCCTCTATTTTTTGCCCTCGCCGCGGGTGCGGTGGTCATGGCCGCTGGGTGCGGTAAAGCCCAGTTTTGCTTCCTTCTTATCCGATCACTTTGGGTTAAATTTTCTTAATCCCGGGTTAAATATATTTGTACACGATCGACAAATTAACCCCGAAAACACGTCAACTGTATTTTATATTACTCAGAAAATTTTACAGAGTTCAAACCATTTACAGAATGTCCGAAACTTTCTAAAATTAATCCGACTAGTAATACGGGAGTTGGAAAAATTCCAAAATATCCTTATAAAATGAGGGATATTACAACACATTTAAGCCAACAACTTATACAGTTGCACTCCAATAAAAAAAATACATGTGAGTGCATGCGAGTTCAACTGAAAGTGCATGTGAATTCAACTGAGAGTGCATGCGAGTTATATATGCACAAAAACGTTAAATTCACATGCACAATAATTCGCATGCACATTTAAGCCAACAACTTGCACTCCAATCCAAAAAAATACATGCACAAAATGTTGAATTTGCATGCACAGAAGTGTTGCATTCGCTTGCACTTTTCAAGTCATCGGCTTGCACTTTTAGGCCTCCAGCTTGTACTTTGTCAGTAATGTTCAAAAAACAAAGGCATGCACAAAATGACCTCTGTGTTGCACTTTTTTTTTAGCTTTTAATCTGATCTAACGGCTAGGAATTTTTCTTATTTTGTATTATAATAATTTTTCGCACCTGAATCGCACCCTTTATAAATAAATCATGCCTAAGCAGGCGGAAATATCAACGTCTAACAATTGCGATACAACAGGATGGGGTAGTTGTGGATAACCAGACCCAATATAAATTTTGCTAAAAAATAAAAAACATTATTATAAATGCGTGGGATTTGGTGAATTTATCTTCCCAGTTGGGGTTAAAGCCCAGCTCGACCACTCTGAAGTTTTGTAACCCATAGTTTCCTTCCTCAGAAGGTAAACTCCATTCCCTTCCACTTTTTTAAGCGGTAAGGGCCTTCTAGCCTTGTGCTAGCTTCTTCTTCCTTCCTTCTCCTTCCTCTCCCCTATATATGGCTTCTTCTTCTGCTAAAGACTCACCCCCACCATCAACAAACTGTATCTAACATCTGCGGAGTGTAATCTTGTGCATGGAGGTCTGGCAGATGCAGCAACTTCGTCAGGAGCAAGCTCTCTCAATCTTCTTGGCAGATTGCTCATAGACAAACCATTCAATTTTCATGCCATGCACAACATGATGAAGATGGTTTGGAAGCTTCATAAAGGATTCACGGCCAGGGAAATCAAGCCAAATCTTATCACCTTCCAATTTGGCTGCATGCAAGACAAAAACAGAGTTCTCCAGGAGGGTCCTTGGTCCTTTGACAAACACCTACTGCTTTTGCAGGATCCGGGGTCTCAACAACCATCAAAAATAGAATTCAATACCGCCTGGTTTTGGATACGAATTTTGGACCTGCCTTTCAACGCATACACAACAGAAACTGCCTCTGCTATCTCCAACCTGTTCATCTCTCTGGACTCTGGCTCTTTGCAAGGTCTTACTGATTTTGTTGGGTTTATGCATTTACGTCTTGAGATTGATATCAGTCAACCCCTCCGTCGTGGGGCTTTGCTTGATTTGGGGCTCCTTGAGAAGGTTTGGGTGGGATTCCAATATGAAAAACTTCCCAATTTCTGCTATACATGTGGTCATTTGGGTCATGTTCAGTTGGAGTGTGAAGATATGGAGGCAAAACAGTTTGATAGTCAGTATGGAAATTGGCTCAGAGCTCCACCTTTATCTAGGGAGGAATCTTTATTAACTACTCCACAGATAAGCCCTGCTCTAGCTCAAAAAGACACCAACAAAGGGTCCCGGCGTCTATTGATATCAATCCTACATGGAAGTGAAGATAGTGACCTCACTGGCCCACCTTCCTCTGGCAACAATCCTGAAATAGGCAAGTTGACGACAGCTATTAGTAACGTTGAAGTTAGTGAGCCAGCAAGTAATTCTGTCACCATCTTCCAAGAGGAATATATTAATTCTGATTCAATTATTGCACCTACAATGTCAATTGAACCCAATGTGCAAAAAAGTCAGCCTTCTGCAACTTCTACTGCTCATCAGAAGAATAAATAAGTGGCTACCATCTCTTTGATTAATCAATCCATTTGTACTCTTTCTCAACCGACAACTGCTACAACAGCAAAAAAGTGGAAAAGAAAAAAGAAGGATGTGGGGCCTCCTTCTCATTCTTCCATACAGATTCCACAATCTCACCATGGTAAGAGAGAACTTCCCAAGTCCTTATGTTCTGATAAGTCTCTTAAGCAACAAAAAACTGATGTTCAGACAACCAGTGGATGCATTGTTTCAACAATCAATCAGATATCGGCGGAAGGAAAGGAATCTCCTTTTGTCCGGATGCAATGAAACTCATAAGCTTCAACTGCCGAGGGTTGGGAAGTGCTCGTGCAGTTTGCAATCTAAAACAGCTTGTAAATAAAGAACTTCCCAGTGTTCTTTTTTTAATGGAGACTAAATCCTCTGCTAGTCACATGCAGTCCATCACTCCTGCTCTTGGCTTCCAATGCTGCTTTGTTGTCGACTGCATGGGCCGTTCTGGTGGACTTGCTCTTTTTTGGAATAATGATGTAAATATTGTAGTTCTATCTTGCTCTCTCCATCACATAGATGTCAGTTTTCTTACCTCTGTTAGCTCTTTTGACTGGCGTTGTACTTTCTTCTATGGTTGGCCTGAATGGCACAATAAACTTTTGTCATGGGATCTCCTTCGACATCTTTATTTGAATGGTCCTTCGCCTGTTTGTACTGACTGGGCCTGTATAGGTGATTTCAACCAGATCCTTTTCTCTAATGATAAACATGGTGGCTCTCCTATTGCATCTTCATCAATCACTACTTTCAGAAACCTTCTTGATTTTTGCAACCTCAAAGAGATCAGTTATCAGGGAGGTCAGTTCACCTGGACAAATGGCAAACAAGGTCTTGAATGTATTCAGGAGAAATTGGACAGGGGAATTGCTTCTTCATCTTGGCTTCAGAGATTCCCACATGTTATGGTCTCCAACTTAGGATATTGGCACTCTGATCATTCACCAATATCAATGGTGCTCCAACATTCTTCTTCTTCAAGCACCCCTAGAAGGAAACCTTTTCGCTATGAGGCAATGTGGTATGCTGCTCTAGGCTATTTTGATTTGATCAATTCAGTTTGGCAACCTTCATTTTCAAGTTCCTCTATTTCTTACCGCCTGAAGCAAACTGAACGAGCTTTACTCCAATGGAACAAAGATGTCTTTGGGAATGTTTCAGTTAAACTGAGAGCTCTAAGGGACCAGATCTCTACTCTTCTATCTCATCCCTTAACTAATTACGATTCAACTCTGCTTCATGAATTGAGAATCTCTGAGGAATCCTTTCTCTGCCTGAATGAAACTATATGGTTTCAGAGGTCGCATGCAAATGAGCTCAGCTTGGGAGACAAAAACTCTAGTTTTTTTCATGCTAAAGCTACAGGCAGAAAGACAAGGAATCACTTAAAACAATTGCACAGGGCAGATGGTTCTTTTGCTACTGATCATGAATCTATACAAGCTATTGTTATCTCTTATTTCCATGAGCTTTATTCAACACACTCATCACATGTTCCAAGTGATCTTCTCTCGGGGATCCCCACTAGCATTTCTGCTACTGACAATGAATCTCTATTATTACCTTTCTCTGCTGCAGAGGTTCATACAGCTATCAAATCTATGCACCCAACAAAGTCCCCAGGCCCAGATGGCTTCCCTGTTTTATTCTTCAGAAATCACTGGAGTACTATTGGGCATGAGGTTACTGCTTCAGTATTGCAATTTCTTAACAACAGAAGGATGGCTCCTGGTTTCAATCAAACATACATTACCCTAGTACCAAAGGTTTCAAACCCTTGCTATATGACTGACATTAGGCCAATCAGCCTTTGCAATGTCATTTACAAGATTGCTTCAAAGTGTATTGCTAATCGATTGAAGCCTCTCCTACAGAATTCGGTCAGCAAATTTTAGAGTGCTTTTCTCTCAGGGAGATCAATTTCTGACAATGCTATAGCTGCAGGTGAGCTCTTTCATTATCTAAAACACAAGAAAACTGGAAGAAGGGGGTTTATGGCCATCAAGGTTGACATGGCAAAAGCTTTTGATAGAGTTGAATGGAATTATCTCAAACAGATCATGCTTCATATGGGTTTTCCTGAAAGGTGGGTCTCTCTTATTATGTTATGCATAACAACAGTTTCTTACTCGGCACTTGTTAATGGAATTCCTTCTCCAACAATTCTGCCTCAACGAGGACTCAGACAAGGCGATCCACTTTCATCCTTTCTCTTCCTTCTTGTTATGGAAGGCCTCTCTGGGCTCTTTTTAGTATATCAGTCAAGAGCTCTTTTACATGGAATAAAAATTGCTCGCACTGCTCCCCATGTCTCACATCTCCTATTTGCTGATGATTGTATCCTATTTGCAAGAGCAAATGTCAATGAATGCAAGCACATTTGTGATTTACTGAGAATTTTTGGTGAAGGATCTGGCCAATTTGTAAACTGTGCAAAGTCTCAAGTCACTTTCAGTACCAACATGTCCAGAGAGAGTAAAGATGTTTTGCTTCAAATGCTTGGCTTTTGTGAATCTGTTAGTCAAGACAAATATTTGGGATTGCCAACGGCGATTGGCAGATCCAAAAAGCTACTCTTTCAGCAAGTTATTGAACGAGTGAGAAAGAAAGCTAAGGGCTGGAAGAGTTATTCTCTCTCTCAAGCTAGAAAGGAAGTCCTCATCAAAGCAGTACTCTAAGCTATACCTTCATATATAATGAGCTGTTATAAGCTACCTTCATCAGTTTGTTTTGAATTAAAGCAAATAATAGCAAATTTCTAGTGGGGTTCTCTGGAGGCAAGGAAAATTCACTGGTCAAAGTGGAGTAGCTTGTGCAACCCCAAAGATGAAGGTGGGATGGGATTTCGTAGTCTGAATGCTTTCAATGATGCTTTACTTGCAAAACAAGTTTGGCGCCTAATCATTTCACCTCAATCTACTGCAGCTCGGATTCTCAAGGCCATGTACTTTAGCTGTACTGATGTACTTCATTCCTCTCTTGGCTCCCACCCAAGTTTCATTTGGCGAAGTTTATTTCAGTCCATTTGGGTTCTCAAACGAGGGCTATTTTGGGAGATTGGGAATGGATGCAACATTAAGTTTTGGAGTGATCCCTGGCTGCCCAGGCCTTCAACTTTTTCCTTAATCACTCATCGGCCTGCTGATTCTCATAACATCAAGGTAGCAGACTTCTATGACTGGAGTATTCATGATTGGAAGTGGGATGATCTAAGGAACACTCTTCTTCCCTATGATCTTCAGGTCCTGGAAAACTTAGCACCAGTCTCTCCTTGCTCAGAGGATACCATTCGTTGGTTTTATACTGCAGATGGTAACTTCAGTGTAAAATCAGCCTACAAAGTGATCTTTTCAGAGGCCAAGAATGGCAGTAGCTCCAACACTGCATCTTCTTCATCTGACTCTCCTCATTGGCAAAAGGTTTGGACTTTGAATGTCATTCCCCGTGCTAAAAATCTCTTATGGAGATCGCTCAAATCCTTCTTGCCTTGCTTTTCAAATCTTAAAAGAGAATAGTTATTTTCACTACAATTTGTCCACTTTGTCCTTCCACAGTTGAATCTGAATTACATGTTTTTAAGTATTGCTCTGCTGCTTTGCAATATTGGAGCCAATTTCCTTCTTTGGCTGACTGCATGACTCTTCGTCCTGAATCACTTTGGGATTGGTGGTGTTCCCTGCATCATATCCTCTCACAGGATCTTATTCAATTTTGGTGTTTATCACTATGGGGACTGTGGACCAATAGAAATGCAAGGATCTATCGTCAGGAACGCTGCTCAACTGTCATAATTCATTGCATTGAATTCTGCTGATAGTTCTTCACCCATCTTGCCCTCCTCAGCTAGCTCCCCTTTTAGTTCTTCTTCTGCTGTAAATAGTTCTTTATCTTCAAGGTTCTCTCGTCTCTGTTGCAATGTTAGTTTATCCTCTGACGGTAAGGCTGCTATTGGCTTTGTTCTTTTTGATTCCAACGGATCGATATATGTACTAGGGAGTAAACGATTAAAACCTAGCACATCTATTGTTGTGTTGGAAGCTGAAGCCATTCACTGGGGTCTGTGTTGTTCTCTCCTTTTTGGGGTCTCCTCAGTTCAGGTTTGGTCTGATTGTTTGAATGTCATCAAGGGTTGTTCTTCTCTGCTCCTGCCCAGGACTAAAGTTGGACTCTTCATCAGACTAATCCTCCAAACAGCTGCATCCTTCACTCATTGCAACTTCAACTATTGGCCCAGGAAACACAACACTCATGCTCACCTTGTTGCTCAGTTCGGCTTGTCTCTTCCCCTTTGTTCTTCTGTTTTGTATAATCGTGTCTCCCAACTGCCTTCTTGTTTGGCAGATGTAATGAATCCTATCTCTTAATGCTAGTTTCTTCTTCTTTCTCAAAAAAAAAAACCCCAGCTCATGGCAACTCTAAAGGAGGTGCAAATCCGGGTGTGTCATGGGCATGTCATAAGTGAAATGGGTTTTGACAATCACTTTCAGGTAGCATCTGTTCATAAGCATCCTAAGACCAGTATGAATTGCCAAGAGTTCAACACACATGGTCGAACATACTCCAAAGAAGGAAGATAAGAGGATTAGTGGATCTTTGGGATATTAGATTCTCCTTCTCGTAAAAACAACAAACATACATGCAGAAAAGTGTGGAAGATCTACGGCCTTAAAAACAGAGACCTTAGCTATTCGCAATGCTTCACTTAAAGCTAGTGGCGGATCTAGCAGGGGGCTGCCGCCCCGCTTCGGATTTATATGACTAGTATTATATAGGAAAAGGTTTATACAAAATCACAATGCTTTATTGGTGTAGTTGGCACATGAACTGGGCATTTTTGTTTTCAAATCCCATTCGCCCGTGTTCGAGTCAAACGCACTATAGGCAGATTTCGTTTTTGATTTTTTCGTGCCCCCCCCCCCCCCCCCCCCCCCCCCAACCCAACCCAACCCAACCCAACCCAACCCCAATAACAAGTAAATAGTTCAATAAAAAAATTAAAAATACCTAGTTCAATAAGAGTTTTTGTTAGTATGTAATAACTAGTGTTTAAGAATTACAATTTAAGATTATAGAGTTGTATATAAGAGACTTCAACAAAAAAATCCATGAATAGAGAGTTGTATGTTATTTTATTTATTTGGTTGTAATTTCAAAGATTACCATTTAAAATATGTTAAAACTATTTCTAGAAATCTATTTAACTTACTATATTTTTCAAGTGTATATCAGTAAACTATAATGATAATATTAACCATAAAGTTTCTTAAATACAATCTAAATTTTATACTAATATGTAAGTATTATATATCAAATATTTTGTCAAGAAGTAAGTGTCAACTTCAAACATCAATCAATTATTGACACGTCGCCCACTTTATTAGATAAGTTAGGCTTTTAGCTCGTCCACCCCTTTGGTAAAAGACTTGTCATGCTAGCTCTAATATACTTGTCCGACAGCCAACAACTCTATATACCTGACGTTAATCCCATTAACAAACTGTAAATTCCAACACACAATTTATTGAATACTTCGCCCCCCCTTTCGAAAAATTCTAGATCTGCCACTGGTTAAAGCCAAAGAACTGCGACTGGACAACATTGAACTGAAAAGTGACAATTTAACTTTAGTAAACATTGTTAAGGGTATTTGGGCTTGTCCTTGGGATATTGAGATTCTTTTCTCTAATATCCTCCTTCTATTACATCTTTTATGACATCTCATATCAGTCATATCTTTCGTGAAATCAATACAATGGTTGACTTCATCGCAAACCTTTGCCACTGGAATTCACTGGAGGATATTAAACCAATTTAAAGCTATTTCTTCTCACCCGCAAAGATGTTATATGGTGGTTTTCAAGTCGTTCTTGAAACCATCACAATTCTTACTTATTTAAAAAAATAACCAGAAACACGTCTACAATAGCTCTATCCCTCCATCTTAATATCAACAAATTTTAATATTGATGAAATGTTCCATATTTTTAAGAGGCAATAAGAGAGTGTTTGCAAAAACCAAAAAATGACTTTGTAAGACCATATCTAATGGTGAGTATCATATACAATTAAAAAAATGTCAAAAATTTGTAGTGAAGCAATAAAGCACTTTTTGAGAGCATCTCCATTAGTGATACTTGGATGGAGTATCGTACATAATTAAATAAAGGAAAAAGAAGAAGAAAATCATAATTTTTGAATGAATCAAGAAAGTAGTATCATGCGGTTGATATTTCCCTCTATTTTTTGTCTTGATACTTACACCAATTTATGACATTTATTTTTATTTTCTTTTAAAATTTGGCTTATTATACTCCAAATACCACCATTAAAGATGATCTTACATATGATAATCTACTCTAAAATTTACATCGGTTTTAGAAAAAATCTGACATTAATTTTATTTTTTATTTTTAAAATTTTCTAAAACACTAGAAACCACCATTAAAAATGCTCTAAATATGTACATTTATAGATAGTATAGACTAGGAAGGACCAGTCTCTCTTATTTCACATTTTCCAACAATAATTTAATTACAAAATATGACTCATTTTTGTCAAAAATACATTATAAATGAAAATACTTTTCAAGTAGTGAAATTTATAGATAGTATAGACTAGAAATGACCCGCTTGCATAGGACGAGAAAAAAATGCCAATTTTTATGTGAGATGTTTTGTTGTTTCTGTTCTTTGGTAAGATGTGTACCCATGGGAACATGTTAAGAGTTTAAATGTGGAAATTATTTTCAAACTATCTCCTAAAGTAGAAGGGGTAAACCCTTAGGAAAGAGTTAAACTAGTAGCTAAAGGAGATTATTGTTAAATAAGAAATTCTTATTGTGTGCCCATACATTAGAAAACTCCTAGTCAGAGGCGGATCCAGGGGGTTCGGTGACCCCCCTTCCCCTGGCACCAGTAGTGTAACACCCCGGGCCAGAGGTGCTACAGTGTCATAGTCCCGAAGGACTATAAGGCGGGTGAAATAAAAATTTGCGAAACATAACCCATATAAATTATAAATATCAAAAGCAGCACAGCGAAAAAACTTGTACAACCTGTAAAACCTGTCTAGAGTTTGAAACCACAATCAAACTTAACATACCGAAAATACAACACTTTACAAACCAAAAAAACCAATACAACAAGTTCGACCCATACAAGGTCCAAAACCAAAACGACACGTTCAATCAAGTCAAAGTCTCAAACCAAAAGTAGAGTTCTCGACTCCAAAACCGACGGTGATCAGGATCCTTCTTGCTGGCGCTAAATCTGCAAAGCCTGATTGACTGGGGGACCCGATACCCCAGCCAACCACGGCACGTAAACCGCAGTTGGTCAGTCTCGTGAAAGACTATGGCAAGATTCCTCAAGCCAAAACAGTTCAAAACACATACATATATCACCAATCAATTCACAATAACGACAACACGCCACACAATATATAATATCATAACTATACTTAATCATATCAATCAACCAATGCCAACCACACGTCAAAACATACACACACTATCACATACCATTCATTACACATCCTTATCCAACTCTTCACTATACTAACCTCAATCAATCCATCATCAAACTCATCACAAGCATAAACGAATAAAACGATCCAATCCAACTTCACTGACACGTCCAATCCATCCTTCTCTCTATTACTAATACCTCAATCAACAACTCTATGCACATACACATCTCTTACTACTGACTTACAACCAAAGCTAACCAATTATATTGAACTCACTACTGCACTAACACAACAAAATCAATTAACCTTCACATCAACAAACACATAGGCATCAACGAAAATAATCATCACATAATACAATCATCGCCAAAATAACGATCCAGGCCAGCCACCCTTCTGGTGCCGCCGGTTCGTCAACCTCGACTGCAACTCATACCTATAAACTCAACTCGTATTGGCCCACACCCTCAAGATGGGAAACCAATCTATACCCTCAATCAACACAACCAACCTTCATAATCTACCAGCTACCAACAACAACCACCTTGACCAGTTACAAACAATATACAATCATATAATATCATCAATTCAACCAAGTAAGGTACACATAACATTCACATAATATATCCTCCGTCTTCACCACCATCTCCGACCTTCCGACCATCGGGGTTCATACCATCCGAGGCCCTCCACATATAAGGACTTTCACCATTCGCCTCCTGACCATCGGGGTTCACACCCACTGAGGCCCTCACATATAAGGAATTTCACCATTTGTCTCCTGACCATCGGGGTTCACACCCACCGAGGCCCTCACATATAAGGAATTTCACCATTTGCCTCCTGACCATCGGGGTTCACACCCACCGAGGCCCTCACATATAAGGAATTTCACCATCAACCTTCCGACCATCGGGGGTTCATACCCACCGAGGCCCTCACATATAAGGAATTTCACCATCAACCTTCCGACCATCACACCGATACCAAGCAAATAAAATCATATACGACAATCAATCAAATATCACATACGGCAAAGGTTAACACATATTCACATACACACACAATCCAACACACACACTCACACATTCAATCCAACACGCATATACGATCCACACACACACACCTTCAAGCCAACACACACACACGATCCAACACACACACACCTTCAAGCCAACACACACACGTGTCAACAGACACTATCAACAACAACCACAAACACATTTAGTCACAATTGACTACCACGTCAACATTTAATCAATCACGATACCAGACAAATCATAACACACGCACATACCCATATTCAACCAAGCAACGGTAAACTTAATTATGAAATAAACTGGGCATAACACAATTTATAAAAATATAAAGTTAGCAAGAATCCTCTTGCCTCAAGTCGAACCGCAACGACCCCAGAGGTCTCCAAACCACTCGAACGAACCTGCGAAATCAATCCGAGCAAATCCCTGACATTATTTACTCATCCAATCTACAACCAAATAAAACCCCAAATCAAACCCTAAATCATACCTTCTAAAATTCAGCCAACCACACACACACAAACTCAATAGCTCACGAAATCCTCTTCAACTGCCCACGAAGAATAATTCAACATCAATTCGGACCACCACACAACATCAATTCGAACACATAACACAATATCAATTCGAAATTAACCCAACCCAAGCTCACCTTGTCGAACCAAATGGTAGTCACCGGGAAGCTCCACGACGCCGGAACTCAGCCACCACGAATCTGCTGCACCAGTCCACACAGTTCACACACACAATTTCGGTAAGAAAAATTCAGTCCAAACCGAACCCAAGCAAACCCAACAACACCTTACCTCTTCGTGTCCTCGCCGGAAGAGCTTCTGACGCCGGAGACGACGCAGTCCACAGCAGCTCGCGCGACACCGCAGCAACACGAACCAGCGAAGCACTCGGACGCGGACAGCAGCTGCACAGCTCGGCTCCACAACAACGAACAGCAGCTCAAACACGGAGGGAACGAAGGAGGAGAGGTCTGGTCGGGCTCGCCGGAGAAGGAGCTACTCGGCTGGGCACGAAGGGGGTCGGATTCGTCGGGGAAGAGGGCTGCTGAGCACAGGAAAATGGAGAGAGAGAGAGAGAGATCCGAATTTAGGGATTTTAATCCCAAAAATTTCCATTTCTCCCTTTTTTAAGCAAAACCCTTAATTAATTTACCAAAATACCATTACCCACTTATTTGGGGTATTTCAAGTAGTGTTTATTGGTATGCTGATGAATTTTTTATTTATATATATATGGGCTTGTTAAAAGAGACAATGAAATCTTCTATCCCGGTTGACAATGTTGTGAGATTTGAGAAGAGAAACCAAGGTTCAATTCTTCTCTACTAAGTAGTGAATAGGTCTTTACAACATAAACAATAGACAATGTACATTTTGTTAGAAATGGTTGTTAGTTTTAAATAACAACGTAGGTAATTTAACTTTTCTTGAAAGTAGTCGTCATAACATGGTTTTAAACAATGTAATGGAAGTAGCTAACATAACACGTACATTAGAAATCTACTATATAATAACTAAAGCAGAATCGCGGCTGCACAGCACGCGCTTCGAGAATGCACCCGTAATTTTCGCTGACACGTGTCATAGTTTTGGACACATGTCAAGCAACTAATTTTTTGGTTGTGTTTTTAAAAAATTAATAAAATCAAGAAACAAATTATTTTAACCTATTTTAGCCGAATTTGGTTGTTTCATTTTTTTTGGTATATTATAAATCTTTGTAAATATAAATCTTTATAAAAATTAACCAATTAATATTCTGACATAAAAAATTTGAATAGAACCAAATCTATAATCATGAATAATTGGCAAAAAATCAAAATAACATAATTGTGCAATCCATGATTTATACAAACTGAAATAAATTCAAAATCCCGTGCAAAAAATATTGCAAGAGATTAACTTGCTAATAACTCAACATGCAAAAAACTGGAGCATTTTAAAACAGACAACACACCTGCAAAAAATTGCAAACTCTAAACATGCATATATATGCTAACACATTGCAAAATAACTGAACCTACACAATATTAAAGCCTGAAATACAAATTAATTATGCCACAAAAAATACACAAATCTTTTGTTGCCTCGATACAAATTATGCAAATGCTGCCTCAACTCACATATTCTGCAAATCAAGTTGTTTCGAACTTGTCCATAAACAACCATATGACAAAATATTACGAAATAATAAAAAATCTGCACAATAAATGGCATAATATCACATAAAATATATGTCCAAATATAATGCACCAAGAATCTATATTTCCCAAAAATTAAAAACGAACTTGGTTATGAAAACATAACCAAAATATTACAATATTAAAAAGATGTTCAAAATAAACGGCAAAATATCACAGAATATCACATAAAATATATGGCTGAATATATGGCAATGAAAATCTATGTTTTCCAAAAATTAAAAACGATCTATTACTGAAAATATATGGCAGAATAATCCACTCTTCAATGACCTGGTCTGTGTGGCTATATATTTCCAGCCTCTCACTCAATTTCAATACAAGCAACTGGACAATTCAATACAAACAACAGACCGTGTTGAGCTATTTACAAGGTAATTCTGCAAACTTTATTGTTTCTCTTTCATTGATTTGCAAAAATACACATCTTTCATAACAATTTAACCCAAAAATTTAGGTCTTTCATCCTTTCAGAACTTGACAATGCAATATTTATTTTGTAAACGAATTTGATTGTACATGCTCTCATCCTTTCATCCTCTCAGGTAATAACAGTACAGACAACAACAACCTCTCATCCTTTCATCCTCTCAGGTAATATCATCAAGACATTATTTAAGCTTTTTAAGTATATTGCAACAATTTTTTGCTGCACAAAGTTTCATCGTAAAACTAGGAATTATGTCCCAATTTGTTTCGTCCTCTAAACAAATGGAACTGTTTGACAATGTGGTGATTATGAAAAATGTAGTGATTACATGAAATTCATTCGATAGTAGGTCACTATTGTGTGAATAGTAAGCTAGCTCTCTCTTTTCATAGCTTAATCATGTTTTATAACTTAGGGTTGCTAATTCATTGCATGTGGTTGGCTATCACTATTATGTTAATCCACAGCTGGAAGATTCTATGCACTACTTTACTCATTTATTTCATATTTCTTACTTTCGGTAAAGTAGTAACTATTCTCGATTGTTCCAATGACTATAAATTATAACCTCTCTTTTGTTAGAATTTTAGAAGCAATGAATTTACACGTCTGGAAAGATTCTATTATGATTCCATCTAGCCATCATACGATTTGTGCAGTGTAGTTGTGTAATACTAATAATTATTTTTCAATTATGTAAAAAAAAATGTGTCACTTATATGATTTAGTTTAGAACTGAAGCATTTACTTACAAATCATACGATTTAGTTTACACCTAAACTACTTAATATACTATTTCCAGCTAAATTACTTACTACACTAAAAGTTAGTATAGAAGACATACATTTAGGTCTTATTTTGTATATATTTATAATCCAATTTTCCTTTGAGTTCAATCCGAGCTCCCACATGATTCCTATACCATAAACAAATTAGTTAAGTACAACCTAAACAAGTAAATCAGTTAAGTAGAATTAATCAATTGATGAAACCATGACCTGATTGTATAGATTGAATAAGTTTAGCAGATGTATATTACAGATTATATGTTGCAACCTTAATGGAACAAGTTTTATTGTCAGTAACTACTACAATTTAATGAACATATCCAGATAGGGAAATAATAGTATAGTAGTCATACCTTTAGACCTTTTCATAAATTTTCTTAACAAAAGCCAATTTTGTCTATGTGTCCATCCCAATGTCCATCTTGCCTTACTGTAACAAGAATAAATAAGTTAGATCGTAAAATATTTATACAATTGTTTAAAATCCAATAATAATTTATCAAACAGAGAAGGATGACCTGATTGTATATGTATAACATGGAAATCTGACTTCCTGAGTTCAGAACCTGATATCATGGTTTTGTATATGTAAACCTATAATTGGAAGAAAAAAAAATAGGGTAGCCTCAGTAATTACAATATAAATGAATAATTAAGTGTAATATTACTAAATTATAAGTCAAAAGTACACATACCTTTACAGATTTTTCATCCTTAGGTTAATCATGAATAGTTGCTATCTGATTCCCAGTTCAGAAGCATCTAGATTGGAGCTTATATGTTGAAAAGAATGCATGCAAAAGAACCAGATATTAGTAATTAGAATAGGAGTTAAGAATCTGAAATAAATGTCTAAATTGTAGTACATAATATGAAAAGTTCTACCTTTCAGAATATGAAGAGATTGAACTTGACATTCCCAATTTAAAATTCACTATTCTTATCAGGGACACCTGGAGTGTTCACCTACAATCATAAATAGGAAAGCATTTGCAAAGGTTAGTGACATCTATTATTACATATACTATTGTTACATCTATACTATTGTTCTGTATATATTAGAATAAGTTTTATTTCAATATAACATGTGCACATCAGTTTGTTTTAGGGTTTTGTTTATAAGTTAAGGGTTTAGTATTAGGTTTAGTGTTTAGATCGTCTTCAATCTATCCTTTTATGTCAAGAACACTTATATAAAAATCATGCCAAAAACAGATATCATACTTGCAGCAAAAAAGAATCAAACAAATAAACAGATTTACACCAAACATGCAGTTTCTTTGTAAAATAATAATCTATGTAAAATCAATCAAGCAGAAGTTTGAGACTAATCGTCATGAGAGAAAGAATTTATGAGTTTAGATTTACTTGATAACGGTAGGAAGACCTCCATAACTTCCTCGTTGATGGTCATTTTTTGTTATCTGAAGCCCTTTGTTGGTGGAAAGCGTTTTTGGTTTAACCCTCACAGACAAAGAAGTTTAAAAATAATTAGATCTGAAAACTCATAAATAGAGAGATAAATTGAGAGATAGAGATATAGAGTGATATATATATATATATATATATATATATATATATAGAGAGAGAGAGAGAGAGAGAGAGAGAGAGAGAGAGAGAGAGAGAGAGAGAGAGAGAGAGAGAGAGAGAGAGAGAGTGTATGCTTACATTTATCGACTTTGGAGCTGCATAGAACATCCTCCATGGATCTGAAAGGTCATGGTCGATTTGCATGTTATTAAACAAGGGGAAAATTACTATAAGTAACAGATCTGTAAATAATAATAAAAGATAGTTAGTAGAGACAGAACACACACCTACATCGTTTTCATGCTTAATATTTTTCATCTTGGACCGATATCCTCATCACAGGCGTTGTTGTGGTTCGAATGATAGACAAAAGAAAGATAAGCATGAGGTCATTTTGAAACAGAATGTGGGTGGTGGGATATAGATCTTTCTCAAAAAAATAATGGTATGAATAAGGCAAACACAATGATTAAAACATAGGCATGACTTCTTCAAAGTTTTATGTTTTGGATCTGGATCTGTAAATGTGAAAGAGGGATACAAAGACAAAGAAAGAGAAAAAGAAATAGAGAGAGGACACAGAGAAATAGAAAGAGTTGAATCTGAAAGGTTTCAGAGACAAACAAAGATAAAGAGAGAGCATCGGTAAATGTGAGACTTAATTAATTTATTTTTTGGGAATATCAATCGAACCCTCTAGACAGATTCGGAAAGATTTTTTTTGAATTTCGAGGCTTGGCAATTGGGCCAAAATAGAGAATCCGGCATCTGTGGTGAAACAGGCCCACGATACCATTAACCCAATATTTAAGCCCATTAACCCAATATTTTCATTAAAAGAATTTCAAAAATCGGCTACAATTTTTATACACTGGGCCTATAAGCCCATTAACTAAATTATATGTTTAACTTTAATATTTAAGCCCATTAATTTACTTAGTTTACACCAACGTCATATATATATTGAGATTTCACATCAGTTTGCGGTGCAAGTTTTCTATACTGATTTCTATACAGATCTAGAGGTTTAGGGTTTATAAAAAGGTTCATTGGTTATCAGGTTATAGCCCTATTAAATGGAATTTTGTGCCATAAATAAGTTCATTGGTTTATGCCCTTGAGGATGGTAGGTAGAGCTAGAGAACCTCAAATATAAAACATCATTGATATAGAAATTATATTGAGATTTTAGATCAGTCTACAATGCAAGTTTTCTATACTGATCGACTTTACAATTTAATTTTTAGTCTTTCCCGATAAGACATGACTACTTGAAAGTTATGTGCAGAATATGCTCGGAGAGTTTTTAGTTTAGTCCTTTTGCCGATTAAACTAATAACATCCCCGAGGATACTTTGCACAAACTAATACCTTCTCAGAAATGACTGTTTATTCATTTTTTTACGAACTACAATTATGCAAAAAGAGTAGGCTGAAAGTATGTGCAGAATATGCCTTGAGAGGCCCAATTTTGTAATTGGGCCTAAAAGCCCATTAAAGTATATAAAGTAGTATTAAGTTTTAATCGATTGTATTAAATTTTATATATACAGTAGATTGGGCCACACTTACAAATTATTATTTTTATACTTGGGCCTAGCCCATTAAATGTATTCAGCCTTATTACGAGGTCCATAGATATATATAAAAATTTACTTTAATGGGCAATAAAGTATTCTATATAAACATGCATAGTCTTTTATAAAGTAATCTATGTCAAATTATATTATGTATGAAGTCTAAAATCAATAAAACAGATAAGAAGGACTCATATGAAATCATGTTTTGATTCATATCAGACGGTAATGAATCAGAATAAAAACATTAGTATTCAGTATAAGGAGTGGAGGATTTCAGACGGAAGGTGTCGGCAGAGAGAGAGAGAGAGAGAGAGAGGAACCTGCTTCTTCAAGATCTTTTGTTTTGAATTTGAAACCCTTGGTTGCTTTGCATGTTAAATGAAGACGAAGCGGTGGTGGAAATAGCTTTTGTTTTAACCCTCCAAGACAAAGAAGTTTAAATAAGATTAGATTTGCAAACTCATCTACAAAGAGAGATATAGATAGATAGAGAGAGAGATATGGAGCTCTCCAGAATATCCTCCATGGATCTGGAGATTAATGAAAGGAAAGAAATTTTGGAGAACAGATATAGAGAGAGATAGAGAAAGCGAAATGACGGAAATGGAAAGTTGGGAATGAGTTAGGGTTAACTAGATCGGCCAAGATATCTTTTGTTTTATTTTTTTAATACAAATGAATATATATATATATAGGGTAAACGGGTATGGCCTTATTGCAGAAGCCCATAACCCCAAATCAAGTGAACCGCTTATAAGCCCATTAATCGAATTTTTCAATTAACCCAATGAGTAAACCTTTACAAAATGTTGTAACTAGGCCTTGAAGCCCATTGACCCAATTCTTTGATTACTAAACATAATAGAATAGGATCTATACAGATGTAATGGGTCAATGCTAATTATTTTATGTATTTTTTTGCGATAAAAATATTTAAATAAATTTACTCGATTGTAAGTTTATCTATACAGATTGGGCCGGAAACAGTGGGCCGACAATTTAAATTTTTTCTAATATTGTCATTGGGCCTAGAAGCCTGTTAAACATAATCAAGAAAATTAATAATATTCGACATACTATGGGCCTATAAGCCCAGTAATTAATTTAATGATTTGTTTATAAATATACATATATTAAAATTATTGAACCTGGTAAAGTGTATCAGTTTCATTATTAATACTTGGGCCTAGCCCATTAAATGTTATTAGCCTTATTATGGGCCAATAAGCCCAAAACATATAATGTAATTATGTAATAGATCTGAATGGTTTACATATAACCCAATTTGATTTTAGTTGTTAATTTTGGTGACAAAACAATTTTTTAATTCATCTTTTTTCAATCAATTAAAGTGAACAACAAGTATGAAACTTCAACAAAAAACATTGAAATAAAGAAAAAATGTGTAACCTAGAATTAAAATTAAAACACAAAGTTAAAAGTATCATCTTCTTCAACTATACAACCAATAGCTATAAGAAATCGAATCAAATTGAAACCTTTTTTTGGGTCATACTATTCGGCGCATAGGCATTTTTGCCTTTTGGCGCATAGGGCTCGCGCGTAACGTGGGAATAGGCTTCCCGCGTTACGCGCGGGAAGGCACCTGTTCAAGCCCCACACGTAATGTGTGAGACTGTCCCACACGTTACGCGTGGGATACATCCATACGTTATGTGTGTGTACATTCCACACGTAATGTGTGGCATGGATCTGGCTTTAAAAGCCAGATCTTGCTCTCCTCCTTCAGTCATTCGAAGCCGCAATTCTTGTTGCTCTCCTCGTTACGCGTCTCTTTGCTCTCCTCGTGACGAATCGATCGACTCTGCGCGTTACGTTCAAGATCTTTGAAAGGTTAGTTATTACTCGTCGTTGTTTGATTTGTTTTGTCAGATTTGAAGTTATTGGTTAGGAATTGTAGATCCATATTGTAGATCTATGTTATTTTGATGTTTAGGGTGGTAGATCTATGCTTTGGGGAAGGTTTTGTGGTTGTTTTTGATTTTTTGGGTAATTTTGAAGTTATTGTTTGCATGAGGATTTATGTTGAATTTTGTGTGAAAATATGGAAGTGAAAGTGATAGTATTGATAGATTTGTAAAAATTGTGGAATTTTGGATGAATTGCATGTATATTTTGATGAAAAAAACTCGCCGGAATTGTGAATGCTCGTCGGAGAAGACGGCCGGAGTGCCGCTGGCGACTCCCCGGCAAATTGAAATGTGCACATTCACACGTAACGTGTGAATGTGCACCACACGTTACGTGTGACGTTAGTTCACACGTAACGTGTGAATTCTCTGCATCTGGGCTTCTGGTTCACTGTGAACAACTCGGTCAAAAACTCGGCCGAGTTGTTGACCGAGTTGTTGGCTGTAAATTTTTTGGGTAATAAAATGTCTGGATATGTAATCGCAGATGGAGCATGGGGACAGAACTGAACGTCGGATACGCCGCAACCTTGTACGTGAACAGTCCTATAGGACTGGTGAAGAGGTCGACAGGTTTAGGCGGCAACGGAGGAATGTCTGCTACCGAGATGATGAGACCGGCGCATACCAGACTGGAGCCGGTAGCAGTAGTGGGGTCACTGAAATGATAGGAGTTCAGAGCTTGATGGCGGTTCCTTCTTCTCATGGAGGTAGGGCAGAGTCTGAGCCTCTTCACAACTACCGGGACTACCAGGGGAGTCCGCTGCATGGTTATTCTGATACAATAGATCAGAATAACTACTACGGGCGGAATTTTAGTCCTCCGATACTCCCGCCGCACGTGAGCCCTCATCGTATCCCGAGGGATTATTATCAGGGGGTTGATGAGCAGGACAACCCGTGGGAGAACCCGGCATTGTACCCGAACGCTCCCTATCATCAGCCGATGGTAAGTACATTTAGTATAACATGCATTTGTTTACAAATTCTTATTGCATATGATCAATTTAATAAATGTAGGATCAGGCAAATACATGGGGGACTCAGGACCAGTCCAGCAATGCCTGGATCCCAAGAGATGACGCTCCGGGCGGGGACAAAGAGCCTCAGGAAGCCTCTTCTTCGCGGGCAAAACCACCTCGATCAAAGAAGAATGTGAGATACGACCCTGAACTGGTGGTGAGCGTTCCTGGAGGTCCGGAGAGCCATGAACTCCTAAAGAGTTTTGTGAACCACGTGGCGTACCTCCTCTACCAGCGCATTGTAAGTTACATGTAACTGTATTTTTTTTAATTATTAATCTTGATTTGTATAAGTCCGAAGGATTACTTAATTATGTTCATATACAGACGGTGCCACCCTTGAGGTTCCAGCAGCGAGGGAAGCAGTTACGCTCATGGCGTTGCACGTTGGAAGATGCGTGGGGTAGCATGGCGTCTGCGTCTGGGCTATGTCATCTATCAGACATCATGCACGAGCATGTGGATGAGATGCTGATCGGTGCCTTCGTCGAGCGTTGGCAACCGGAAACCAACTCATTCCACATGCCATGGGGAGAGATGACTATAACTCTCCATGATGTGTGGATGATCCTTGGGCTACAAATACAAGGGAAAGACATGGGTCCCCCGAAGAAATGGCACGAGCAGCTCTCACGCAATGATTTGAAGAAGGCGTTGATGGAGCAGGCGCATGAGTTTTTTTAGCTGGAGGATGATGCTATCGTCGCCGGTAACGTGCATGCGGGAGATTTTAAGACTCATTGCCAGGTGTTGACTAACAAGAAGCAGGCGGCTGGGTTCTTGCTGTACTTGGTGGGGTCTGCCCTCTTTCCTGACAAGTCTCAACATCGGTTGCTCGTGTATTACACTCCGTTCGTGACTGATCTCACAAAAGTCACGAACTATGCATGGGGTACCGGTGTTCTTACACACGTGTACCGTAGCTTGGGCGAGTGCACAAGGAAGGATGCGCGGGTCATGTCCACATGCTTCACTCTGATTCAGGTATGAAATGGCTTGAATAAAAATATATGAATTTTTGTTATAGATATATTATATGTTTGTTATTTGGGAAATGACTTATATGTAATTGTTTTGTAGGCATGGATATATCAATATTTTCTCATGTTTAGACCTGCACAAAGTGTTTACTGGGACCCCCAACAGCCGATCCCATACGCCAGAAAATGGGACATGTCTCATGAACCCAACCGGACCAGAAATTATAGGGAGGAGCTGGATGAGATGCGTGCTGAGAGTGTAAGTGCATATACGGTCCTTATCTAGTATGTTAAAATATATATGCATGATAAGTTGTTTGAAATTCAATTTTGTTTAGGTTGAGTGGATACCATACGGCTCAATTGACTTCAACAATGGGATGTTTGCTTCATCGCGATTCCATGGAGTCATATCCTGTTTGTGGGTCACTGAGCCTTACATGCTGGATCGAGTAGCTAGGCAGTTTGGGCGTGCACAACAATGTCCAAGACCACCGATTGTTCCAATTAAGGCATGGAGGGGCACGAAGATCAGTAGTTACACGGTGGAATACGATAGATCTTTACATGCATGGAATGCCCGCAATGAACATTCCATTAGCCTACAAGTCATGGGTCCTCCAGTCCGCCAATCCCACGAGTGTAGCGATGATTACATGCAGTGGTACCTGCAGCATACACATCCATTCATCCTCCCTCAATTGGATCGTTACACTCAGCAGCAGGTAAGTAATCATGTAATTATATCTTGTTTATTTTTTGGTACAATCTGTTTATTAATCGTATCCACTTATCTTGCGTGCAGTGCCTCGATAGTTGCTACAGACGGCTGGATCCATATCGCGATCACCACCATGGAGATGACCAATGCGAAGACCTAGCCGAGGCATTACGGCAATCATTGGAGCAAATGTATCCCTTCCTTTCGAACCATTGAACGTGGCGGCTTTGTCATTTGAGCATTAGACTTTGGATTTGAATGTTTTGTTGAAGTTTGAATGTTTTTTGTTGAAGTTTGAATGTTATGACTTGAGTTTGAATGTTTTGTTGAAGTTGTTTGGATTATGCCAACAATGATTGCTATCACTTCTATTTGAATGTTTTTTATGGATTGTTTGTGAATACACACTAAAAAAACGATGAAGGAAACCCAAATAAATGTTCGAATAGAAATGTCGAACTCATTGCATCATAATACATACATATCATTCATTACATAAATCGACTGTTTCGACCTTCTTCTTTCGTTTTGTCTTCGGTTTGGCCTTGTCTGGTTCGTACTCCATCGAACGGTCTAATAGCCATTGATCTACGTAATCACCCGCACATGGGTCATGATGATACAGCCACCCCGAGTAAATAGGAGGCAAGGGCAAAGTTTTGGCCAGCCCAATCTACATCAAAATCAATGCATCATACATATGCTTTAACACAAGATAGTATAAACAAATGTGATTGTATTAACGTACCGCAATAAAATGTTGCTCTTTCGCGACATGGCAAATGCATACCGTCTTCAGAAACTCGCCAGTCAATGCTTCGTTTGTCGCCCCCTTCATAGGCAGGTATGTCGTCCCCACGCCACCCCCGACGGTAACGAACACACATGTGAATACCGTTGCCACCAAACATCCCATATCCGGGAGCTCCAACCACGTCTCGGGTGGGGCCGGCCTGTTCGGCGAGGGAAACCAATCAAGCTTTGCCTCCATTTCCTCAAGTGTCATCGTAGACACCCAAAGTGGCGCGAGTAGCTCATACTCTTTTCTCAACGTAGCGATCATGGTACGTCGAACAAAAGCCCACTGATCTTCCCCTAAGCCCAGACCATGCGCAATTGCTCTGTACCCGCAGTTTCCATCAGGCTCTATCTCATACCATCCTCCAACGTGTGGGAACATACACTTGGGGATCTGGCCACGATATCGCCACGGGTTCTTGATCAATGGCGTGGCACCACATGGTAAGGGTAGGCCCGTCTTCGGTGGTCTTCCTTTTTGCTTTTTCGGAGGTGTTCCGTCCATCTGTTGGTCAATGTACTCCCATGATGACGGCTGTCTTTTGGTGGCAAAGTTCAGAGCTCCTTGAGGCCGACCCTTATGCCTGACTTTGGCTGGCTCTTCCAGAGTAGTCTGCTCTAGATGTGCTATACTTCTAAGCATGGAGACTGCTCTCTGTTGAACCTCAACTGGCAATGTGGGGAAGACGCTTCGGGAAAATTCTTTAAGCAACGATCTATTCACGTTGTGTGTGCAGGCTTCTTCCTCTTCTTGTGTCTTCACTTCTGACAAGGTCAATTGTCTCCAGAACGGATGCAATGAGCTAGGTTCAATTGGGGTCTCGTTCCTCACATGTTGCGCCAAATCGTGCACGTAAAGCAAGCCGTCTCTGACCCTCATCTGGCATCTGCATATAGTGCTCCACAATGGAGCTTCTCCTTTCCTGTATTCCTCAATCAAACGAGCTAGTACAACCGCAGACACCTTGAAGTGCAGCTTGCAGAACAGATCTGCATTTGTTAGCAGCGTATATCTCTTTCCTATGCTCTCATTCAGTGCCCCCTGAATCTCATAAATATGACTGCGCAACCGTGTATCATATTGATCGAACACAGTGCAAAGGTTGCCATCGTTGCTTGTGAAGAAGCTTTTCAGACTGGAATGGGCCCCTTCAACCTTGCATTACAACAATGATGCACAAACTAAATTTAGATAAACTGTAAAGGTCTAACCAAGTCCAAATAACTAGCTAAATTTAGATAAACAGTTGATGCACAAACCTGTTAGTGGTGGTAGTACCCAGCGTGAACATTGTATCTGTCCATACGGAGACGATTATTTCCTTGTAAGGGTCAAGCCAGTTTTTTTGTAAGTACTGAAGGCATTTTGGAGCTTTCCTCCAATCACGCTTCAGCTTCGAGAGTGATGCTTCGTACCCTTGTATGGTCGTTTCCTTGAAGAGCTTCATGCAGTCGTTGGAAAACGTTGTGCCCCTAAACTTGTCCATGGCCTTCTTCCCGAAGTCTTCAATATTCTTCCTCACATGCCGCCTACATAGGAGGAATTTTGCTGCTGGAAACTGCTTCTCTAAGGCGTTCATCAACGCCTTTTCCCGATCAGTGACCACACATGTGGGTGCTCGTTGCACCTTGGCAAACATCTTAGCAAGTTGCTCTATGGCCCACTTGTAACTGTCTTCGTCCTCCTTCTCCAGAAATGCCCCGGCAATATTGTAGTTTTTCCAAACTGATGTGATGCCGATGATTTCAAGGAAGGGCAAATTGTAGCTGAACACATAATCATATGTAAAATATAATGGCGTCCTAACCGTGACATGAACAAATGAAGAGTATATTAGATATGGACGTTACTAACCAGTTAGTTGCATATGTAGAGTCCAGCAGCACAATGTACGGAAATGCCTTCAGCAACCAAAACTGATCCTGGCTTGCAAAGAAGATATCAGTTATTTTGTTGGTGTCCTTGTTGAATCTATGCTCCATGAAGTACCCCTTCTCATTGCACTCATAGAAGAACTGTTGTACAACTGTTCTTCCTTCCATGCCCTTCTTTCGTATCTCATGCATGAGGTTATACACTTGCTTCATCTTGGTTACATTTCCAGGGGACGAATGGATTGTAGTATGAATCTTTAGAGGCTTGCAATGATTGACCGTCATCACCCTTATAATCTCCTTCTCTTCAGCGGTTGGTCGCCCAGCTAATGCACTACCATACAAATTGTCTGCAATGACATGGTTGTGAGTTCCATGTTGTACAATGATCCTCCACAATCCCTTCGGCCCTTCTTTCAGCCTCAACATGAAGGGACACCCACATTTCTTCGACCTTGTGATGTCTCTCACTTGGTCAGCTCCTTTAGGCACGTTTTGTCCATGCCTATCACACGGTAACCAAGTCCCCCCAAGGGCCCGAGGGGTGGAAGGTTTATTCCTCCACTTTTTGATGCAAAAGTGTTTAGACTTAGCCATCTCTTGCGCCCACGAAAAGGCTTCTTCTCTAGACTCCCAGATTTTTTCAGTTGTGAAAAACCTTGAATAATCGGCAGAGACATACACATCCTCCTCAGGTGGTACACTGAACTGAGGCTGTGTGTGTAGGGATGGAAAGCATAGCTGTGGAGTAGCGTGAGATGAAGATGCTTCTGGAGTGTTCCAAACCGGAAATGTCTTTTGGGGCGTTTCCCAAACCGAAAATGTCTTATGTGGAGTGCTCCAATCATTGAGGGAGATATTGTTTAACCCTTCGTATAAATGATAGTTCGTCTGCATACACGAAATCATGTCATCAACTAGTGCACTAATTATAAAATGGCACATTTACTATCAAACTGTGCAATATTACATAATGAAACTTGGTTTCTGGAATTGATTTCACACGTTATGTGTGTGATGGCTTCACACGTTATGTGTGAAGATTGTCCACACGTAACATGTTGAACAGTTTCACACGTTATGTGTGAAGATTGTCCACACGTAACGTGTGAAACTGTTCTTCAATGTAACAGCCATTTCGCAGCCCTAAACCCTAAACAACGGTCAATTTTAGTTTCTAATACCCAAAACAATAAAATGAGATTTTAAGATCAAACAACAAATATCATAAATAGATTCCCTAAACCCTAAACAACAAATATATTATCACCCCAAAAATAGCTTCACTAAACCCTAACCATCAAGCTTAGAACTTTAAACATTTTCAAAACAAGAAAAAAATAGAACTTTAGGATTACTTAATAGAAATTACCTCGTTCCAAAGTGGAATATCTTCCCCATTGTTGCTCCAATACTCGTTGTTGTTCAGATTGTCCATTTTTTGTAGAAAGATTGAGAGTGCAAAATAAGATTTTGTTAGTGTTTGAAATAAGGGTTTAGGCTCGAAATGGGTTCGAATGGGTTGTTAGCCGGGGAAGAAGATGGGGCCATTATTACAGTTAGGTGGAGACAAGACGGTTATTCAATGCGTTTTGCAACAAACTGAACCACGCGTTACGTGGCAAACCTGTCCACACGTAACGTCTGGAGTTGCTTGGCACGTTACGTGTGCTCGTGTTCCACACGTAACGTGTGCTTACTAGGGTTTAGCGTATATAGGGTACGGTTTAGGGTTTAGGGTTACTATTTATCTTTAACTAAACTGTGGGTTAGGGTTTATGCTTTAGGGTTTACTATTTATTTTCTATTAATAAGGTTGAATTTAGGTATGCGAGTTACATTATTTCTGAGATTGAGGAGAGGAACTTTCAATTAGGGTTTAGGGTTACATTGCTGAAAAGTTATTAATGCTAGTGGTTGAGGTCTTTAATGATAGTGGTTGGGGTCATTTTATACTACAGTTGTATACAGCTGTATATTAGTTGTCAAACACATTCATTTTCACTATATAAGAGGCATTAGGGTTGCAACAAGTCCAATACAAGCGGGATTGAAGATTCATTTGTGGGTAAGCTTCTTCTTCCAGTTTCTTTCGATTTAGTAACTGTGATTGGCCTTTTCATATTAATGGTTTGTAGGAAATCAAGCACCATAAATAATGACATCTTCATCTGAATCATCATCAAACCCAAATAGGCACCATCAACAAATGAGTGCTCTACAATGCGAGTGTAATTTGAAAGCCATTATCCGTACTTGGGATTTGCAGTGGAACTACGGAATGAGGTATTGGGGATGCCCAAGACTGGGGTGTTTATACAGGAAGTATATTGATTCAATGTACGAGGACAGGGCACACGCGGTTATTCGACAACAATGGAGGGAAAACAAGATCTTGTTAAGGAGAATCAAGATCTTGTTAAGCAAAATCAAGATCTTGTTAGGCAAAATCAAGAACTTTTACAAGATCTGGATAAGATGTGTAGGTATAACCGCAATCTATATAATGATATACATCGTAAACTGCCTTGATGTCGTATCTTTTGTGTAATGTTGTTTACGTACTACCCTTTGTAGGGAACAAGCCATTTTATCAAAGCAGAGACATGATATGCCGCGAAGTTTTACCAGAGACTATCCTAATTTCTTCAAACGCAACTAGGCGATATCTTTTATTTTGTGCTAGGATTTCTAAGTTTATGAAAAATTTGTATTATTTCTTGCATTGTGAGTTAAATATTGTTGTAGTCATCCAACGTAATGAACAAGTCTATTCTATCTTTTATGTTGATTATTTTGGGGCATTCTTTTTATTAATTTTAAATAAACAACTACATAATAATATAATGTAATGTTCATACACGTAACATTATAATATATATAAAATCCCTAAACCTTAACATTAAACCATAAATAAATACTACAAATATACAATAATATGACCTACACAAATACCCTAAACCCTAAATACTACAAATACAATTATATTATATTACAGTCACATGTAACGTGTGACTGTTTTCCACACATAACGTGTGAAAATATCCCACACGTTACGTGTAGAAGTGAGTCACACGTAACATGTGGATTACAGTCACACGTTACGTGTGAACCCTATGCGCCAAAAGGCAAAAATGCCTATGCGCCAAAAAGCAATCGTGTTTTTTAATTCATATCAGAGAATAATGAAACTGAATTAAAAAAACACCGAATGAAATCCTAAATTTCCACCAAAATTTTTTACTCCAGTTTGATTGAATACCAGGCACTCGATTAAAGAAAGAGAAAAAAATGGATATATACAGAGAACTTACATTTCTTCTATGTTGACGATGCTAGGGTGAGGGCTAGTGGTGGCAAACGGGCGGATCGGGCGGATAATTCGGATTTCGGGTCACTTCGAGTTCAGATCAATGTCGTGCATAATTTAACATCGGGTCAAGATGGGTCGGATCGGGTCGGTTCAGATTGTCCTATAGTCGGAGAAGTCGGGTTATCGGGTCAAACTCGGGGTTGTTTTGGATTTCAGTTGAGTCTGATTTTGGCTAAATCGGTTTTCAGTTGATTCGGTATATTTGATTTCGGGTTGAATCGGATTTCAGACGAATAAGATTTCAGATGAATCGGACTTCGAGCATAATCGGATTTGGTCGAATCAGATTTTGAGCGTAATCGGATTTGGTAGAATCATATTTCGATCGAATAAGATTTTGGTCAACTGAATATGATTTTTGGTCGAATCGAATATCAGCCGAATTAGATTTCAGTGAACCGAATCGGATTTTGACCGAATAACCGATGTGACACATGGCGGTCGAATCGGATTTTGGTCGAATAAGATTTCTTATTAATACTTCATTTTTATGGATGATTATTTTATAATAATAATTTTCTAATAACAAAATGAAAATATTGTTTAAAAAAAATTACGGTTTTTTCGCCTGGTATCCCTGAGGTACGGCGAAATTCGCGAGGTGCCCCAAAGTTTGATCAATTTCGCGTGATACCCCCGAGTTTTTTTTCCGCCAAATAACCTGACAGAAATCGTTAATTTAAAAAAAGCAAAAAAAAAGCCCAAAACCAGATCTGTCATCTTCTTCGTGCTCGACCTGCGTCCTGGTCTCCTGTCTCCTCCGGCGACCAGCCTTCGAGCCCGCCTCCACCGCTCTGTGTTGCTCGCCTCCCCTCGCGCCTTCGAGCACGCCTTCGAGCCCGCCTCCACTCCGCCTTCGACCTGGCTCGAGTCGCCTGTGCCTCCACCGTTTTGTTGCTCGGCTCCCCTCCGCCACCTCGCCTCCACCGCCTTTGATCCTGGCTCCACCGCTTTACCCAGGTAAGCCATGTTAGGGTTTCCATCTATGGATTTCCACCCCTTGTTGAATGTTGTCATGAGATACCCAATTTTGGAAACCAAGTTTCAGATTTCATCCTCTATTTTGTCGTGAGACATAAAGCTTTCAAAGGTGAATATAGACCCAATTTTTTGTTCAATGTCTGTTGTGACTTGTTCTTCATTGATTGCTTTGCTACAAGGTGAAATATAGACCCAAATTAATACTATTGTAGTTTGGTTCCAGTGAAGGCAAATGCTTTCTGTTGATATAGTGACAAAGAATTGACATTGTCAAGGTTTTGCAACACATTGACATTGCCTCTGTATTTGGTGTTTTGCAACACATTGACGAAGAAGATGACAGATCTGGTTTTGGGCTTCTTCTTTTTTGATTTTTTTTAATTAACGATTTCTGTCAGGTTATTTGACGGAAGGGTATTTGACGAAAACAAAACAAAACTCGGGGGTACCACGCGAAATTGATCAAACTTTGTGGCACCTCGCGAATTTCGCCGTACCTCAGGGGTACCAGGCGAAAAAACCGAATAAATTATATCCATTAACTTCAAATATTTTTATATATAATATTTTAGAATTTGTAATACAACTTAAATAAGAATATTGATATATGATATCGGATTTAGACTAGTTTCCATTGGAACACCACCATGTGATGCTAAAATTCGTAATGAAGATGATCTACTATGAAGTGATAATTGATAGTTTGATCGATTGCTTTATTTTTGTCTATTTAAAGGTTTTAGACTATGGTATTTTGTTATTGTATTTGATCTAAATTGTATTTTTCAAAAGCATTAATCCTAATAAAGCCCAAAAGTATGATCAACATAATTGGGCTAGAGAAGCCCATATTTATATTTAGTTGTCTAAATCTGTTGAGGCCCACCGACCACCGTAGATGAACTTAACATGTCGTAAAAGTACGCCGTGTTATTTACCATATGATTCGAACATGAAATTTCACTGTATGAAAGTTGAATTGCATGCCTAGCCATATGAGCAACGCAAATTTCCATTCTATATACTATTCTAGTTATATATATCGGGTCCTAAGAATTTGGGGCCTTGTCTGACCACCCTCTTTGCACATTTTTATCAGTTTATGGACGACCATGAAGACATCGAGCTAATTTCATGTAGATTGAATTCAATGGCAGAGCCAAGATATTTAGAAATAGGGTCACACTGAACTACACTAATTTAAATAAATAAATTATATAGTTATCCTTATATTTAGTCATTTTTATAACACGATAAAGCTAATTTATATTATACATGTATCTTTTAGATGGTTTCATATCTAATTAAATATTTATCATAGCACATTATAAGTATTTTATATAATTTTTCGCTTTGCTTTTGTAAGGGGATAACCCATGCTATATTACTAATGATTAAAAAGTCTCGTCTGTATAAAACATGAGACATTAATCAACATAATATATTTTTTATTGATTTTTTGAATTACTACTTTTATCATATGTGAACATAGATTTTATTATATAATAATTAAATTATTTTAGTTTCACTAATAATAAAAAATATTATAGTCAATATATATCATTTACTAATAATAAATACGTAAATTAATTTATATAATAAGTCATGTCAAATGTTTATACATTAGTTATTTAACATTATTTTTGATGTTTAGACATTATAACTTTTTGGCTTCGAACTCGTGTTGTGTTTGAAAAATAAGTTTTGATGTCTAATTGTCTATACACTATACAATCTATAATCTATACATGAATAATAAAAAGTAACTTTAAGTTAAACAATATATTACATATCTATACCTCCATTACATATTTACATGTATTAGTTATTCTTTTAAAATGTATAGTACTAATTATTAGGTATAATAATATAATATAATAGTCTAATGCAATGCATTCTATATTTTTATATAGTATAATATCATTAAGAAAATAGTACATTACATATATACTAATTATAATATATACTTTACTACTTTAATACTTCACTAAGGCACTATCATATATTCACCAACTCACAATTATATAAGTATATCTGTGTATATATATATATCATATGCTATATGCTATATATGTAGTATATATATATATACAAAATGCTATATACTACATATATAGTATATATGTAGTATATATACATAATACATATACCATATGCAGATATGCTATATACTATATACTATATATATATACAAAATGTTATATGCTATATATGTAGTATATATAATATATACAAAATGCTATATGCTATACATGTAGTATATATATACAAAATGCTATATGTTAGTATATATATACATATCCAGATATGCAAATATGCTATATGTTATATGCTATATATTGTAGTGTATATATATATACTATATGTACTACGCATATTATATATTTATATATAGTATATAGTTGAGTCAATTGAATATTAAGAAGGTCCAATAGTACATATTTGAGTAATTCAATTTATTATTTATACAAAGCAATTACATATAATACATGTTTAAATCAACTCTTAAAAATTTATTAAAAATAAACATGTTACACATAAATCAAATAATAAGAATATTTAACTTTAAAAACCATCTGATTTTAAAAAACTATAAAATATCTCTTGCTATTCTAAAATTTAAATAATATATATTTATATTATTTATATTGTAAATTAATTTACTGATTTATTCAAAAAATTATCCCTCCAAAAACTAAATGTTAAAATTTCCCAAAATTCCCCCCCTTTCCAATCAAACCCTAATCGTTCTAATCAATCCCCTATTCCCCTCAGTTCCTCATTCTCAAAGAACCGTCGTTCCCAAAGAATCCCGGCCCGCCGTTCCTCACACAACCATCCCGGCGGCTCAGCTCGTCGGCCCGCCTCTCGTCTCGCTGGTCCGCTTCTCGTCTCACCGGTCCGGCTCTCGTCTCCCCGGTCTAGCCTCGTCTCGCCGGTTCATGCCTCGTCTCGCCGGTTCACGCCTCGTCTCGCCGGTGCGCTTCTCAGGTACCAATTTTAATTGCCGGCCCACTCCTCGTCTCGTCGGTCCGGCCCTCGTCTCCCCGGTCTGGCCTCGTCTCTGGAATACCCCAATAGATATATGTATATATATGAAATGGTGAATTATTGTTTTGACTATATAAGTCAACAAAATCAGATTTTTTTGGGGAAGAAAAATCAAGAAAAGGGGCAGAAGAGACCAAACCCTTACCTTCTTCTTCCGGTGTGCACCGCGAGAGAGAGAGAGAGGGGGCTGTTGCTGTGCCATTCCCGCCGGTGAGCTCGACCGGCTGTGGCCACCACCTCCTTTCCCGGAGGTGAGCTGCGAACCTCTGCTGTGCGAGCTGTGAACCGCCGCTGTGCTAGCTGCGAACCAGTTGCAGGAGCCAGACCGCAAGCCGCTGCTGCTGTGCCGCCATTGTTGCTGCTGAAATCGCCGGCGACGAGAAGCCCGAACCAGCAGTGGCCACCTCTTCCCTTCTACGAGGCGAGCCGCGGACTGTTGCTGTTGTGCGAAGTGGTTGCTGATGTCCTCTGTTGTTGCTGACGTGAGCTCCGGCGATGTGATGCCCAGCTCCGGCAACGACTGTGTGTCAACGATGAGGTAAGATTGGCTCATGTTCGGTATAATTTTGGGCTTCGTATGGCTGATTATATATGCTGAATTTTTGGGCAGATTTGGATTGATTTGGAGTTTGTATATATATATGAGTGCAGAAGGCATGAATTGATTTTGAGTTGGATTAATTTGGGTTGATTTTGGTTGTGAATTGCCTAATTAATTAAGGTTGATTTTAGGGTTTGTAATTGGGGGTTTGTTAGTTTTGGATTGGTATGAGTAATTAATGTCAAGGATTTGCTCGGATTGATTTCGCAGGTTCGTTCGAGTTGGTTGGAGATCTCTGAGGTCCTGGTTGTCGAGTTTGAGGCAAGATAAATCTTGCTAACCCTTCGTATATTTTTATAAAATTACTTTCGCATCTGATCTTGTTTAGTAATTGATTTTACTCTTATCTGAGTATGTTAATTGGATTATTGATTGTGGAATTACTTGGTTGAAAATGTGTGTTTGTTGACACTTGGGTGTGTGTGTTGGATTGTGTATGTCGACACCTGTGTGTGTTGGCGGTTGTGTGCGTGCTAGTAGTTGTGTGTTGAGATTGCGTGTGTGTGTGAATGTGTGGGTGTGTTAGTAATTGTCTCGTGTTGTGTTTGATTGAATGTGATGTGGTAGTTGGTCGTAACTAAATGTGGTTTGATTGTTATGGATTGATTGTTGTGGATTGATTGGATCACTTGACTATAAAGTTGCTTGGTTGAAATGTGCGATTATGTGATATTGATTGTCGTTTGTGATTTTTGGATTGGTGTCGGTATGGTGATGGTTGGTTATGGAGCCGGGGTGAGGGTGTGACCTCATCCGACCGCGTGAGGGTGTGACCTCCGTTGGTTAAGGCTAGGTTGGATGGTTGAAAGTCCCATCCGGTGGTGGGTGGTTGGTGGATTGGTGATGGTTGGTTATGGAGCCGGGGTGAGGGTGTGACATCATCCGACCGCGTGAGGGTGTGACATCCGTTGGTTAAGGCTAGGTTGGATGGTTGAAAGTCTCATCCGGTGGTGGGTTAGATTGGAGGTAGGATCGGAGTTTGGATCGGGTGTTGGATTGTGTGTTGATTATTGGTTGTGTGTGTATATTGGTTGTGTGTTGAATAGTGGTTGTGTACTTGATTATTGGTTGTGTGTTCGGTTATGGATTGTGTGTTGATTATTGGTTGTGTGTGTATATTGGTTGTGTGTTGAATAGTGGTTGTGTACTTGATTATTGGTTGTGTGCTCGGTTATGGATTGTGTGTTGATTATTGGTTGTGTGTGTATATTGGTTGTGTGTTGAATAGTGGTTGTGTACTTGATTATTGGTTGTGTGTGAATATTGGTTGTGTGTGATTATGGATTGCGTGTTGATTATGGGTTGTGTTGGTGGATATTGGTTGTATGCTTAGTTAGTGGTTTTGTTTGCGGATATTGGTGGGGAGTTTGATTATTGGTTTTGTGTTAGACTTTGGTCGTCGGTTGGTTGTAGTTAGTAGTCGTTGTTGATTGTTGTTAGTGGTGATTGTGAGCTTTCGTTGGCCAGTGGTAGTGTTTGTTGGATCTTGGTGTGAATTATTTGAGAAGGTTGGTTATGTTGATTGATTAGGAAGGTTGGTTTCCCATCTTGAGGGTGTGGGCCAACATGGTTTGAATTTGAATGTATGAGTTGCAGTTTATGTTAACGAATCGGCGGCACCGGAAGGGTGACTGGCCTGGGTCGTTATTTTGTTATGTTTATATTATGTGATGATTGTCTTGTTTATGCTTAAGCGTTTGTTGATGCGAAAGTTGGAATGGATCGTTTTTTTCATTTACTTGTGATGAGATTGATGTCGGATGGAATGAAGTTAATATAGTGAAGAATTGAATAAGAATGAGTAATGAATGGTATGCGATGGTGTGTGTATATGTTTTGATGTGTGTTTGGTATTGGTTGGTTGATATGATAATGTTATAAGTTATGATATTATATATATAAGTATATATATATTGTATGACCTGTTGTTGTTTGGTATGAGTTGGTTGTTGTGATAATTCTCTGGTTTTAACTGTTTTGGCTTGAGGAGTCTTGCCAGTCTTTCAAAAGACTGACCAACTTCGGTTTACGTGCCGCGGTTGGCTGGGGTATCGGGTCCCCCAGTCAACTGGTCTTTGCAGGTTAGTAGCAACAAGCGGGTTCTGGATCACATATTGGTCTTCACAGTTAAAGATTTAGTTTTGCATCGGATTTGAAAAGGTTGTATTCGCTTCCGTGTTTTGGATTTAAATTGATGTATTTAAATTGGATGACAGGTTTAAGTATTGATTCAAACTTGAACAGGGAATTTTAATGTTGATAATTTTTGTGTTTTTGGATGAGTTTTGGATTTCTTTTCTTTTAGAAACCGCCTTATAGTCCTTCGGGACTATGACACTGTAGCACCTCTGGCTTGGGGTGTTACAGTCTCGTCGGTTCACGACTCGTCTCGTCGATTTACGCCTCGTCTCGCCGGTGCGCTTCTCAGGTACCAATTTTAATTTGCATCCAATCGTGTAATACATGATTGATGAAGAAGAAATCAATTTGAAATACCCAAGGTTGGAAAGTCAAAATATATAAAAGTGAAAAAGAGTGATGACAGGAGCCAAATTTTTCATCCATAACTTTTCATCCCAGAAAATAAAAGTGTCGTTTGAAAGAGGGGAAATACAAGAGAATATAGCATTCAGTCACAATAAGGGGATCAATTAATCATGGTTTTAGATACAAATCAACTGCAATTGATTCCTCTTCATTGATACGCAAGGTTGTTGTCTTACCCTCTACTCAGTATATATATTGTATCGGATGTATTAATACATCATTTTACATTCAGTTTTAAAAGTCTATTTGCAAAGGATTCATTTGGATCTGTTTTTTTTTTAATGCAAAGATCAAGTATTTTCGGTGCTTTAGAAAAAGAGAAAGACAAATGTGACACTGTTTAAGGTGATTTATAGAAAAAGGAAGAATCCGCAATTGATCTAGAGATTATGTTGCTTGGAAACAAAGATGGTGAAGTTTGATGGAGAATAGACAAAGAGAGAGAGGAAATCGAAACGGTGAAACTGGAAAGTTCTGAATGTGATAGGGTTTCCGAAAAAGGGGAGATTTTTGTTTGTCAGTCTTGGAGTGAACCGGGTTAATGTAATTAACTGGCCCATTAGCCCAGATGAAGGCAGCCGGACAAGCCCAAAAATGAGACCAAAATTAAACGGGCTAACTGAATGTAATAATAATTTGTAACGATCGGTCGAAGATGTTGTAATTGGGCTTTAAGCCCATTAACCCAATTTTATGTATTTGTTATTTTTTTCACCCTATGCCAATATTATTTTGGCTTATATGTCCATTTATTTATTTATTTTTAAATAATAAAATATATATTTAGTTTGTACAAATTTGTAATATTTAAAAGTGTTTATATATTATTATAAACTCAAAATAACAGATTAGTTTGTATATTTATTTAATTTGTTTTGAATATATATCTCAAATTTTCCATAAACGACAAAGGACAAAAAAGATATTGTTATAGAAAATTATGTTTATTTATTATTATAATATTACAATAAATGAGTAGTACGTTTATTTATTTATTTTATTTTGAATATATCTCAGATTTTCCAATGATTGTTAATTGTTATATGGAAGAATTAACTCGACATAACAGAACGTTGAGATTGGCTGTTATTAGAGAGAAACGACAACGGACAAATTTGAGATATATATTCAAAACAAATTAAATAAATATACAAACTAATCATTTATTTTGAGTTTATAACAATATATAAACACTTTTAAATAATACAAATTTGTACAAACTAAATATATATGTCAGTTTGTATCTCTTGCAAATGTCGGTTTGTATCTTCCATGCCCTACTTTCAGTCATGGTCAGTTTTATGTTACATCATCAAGGGTGACTAGCAAAAAAGGTTTGAAGATATTGATTTGTAAGATAAAACCTCATCAAAAAGAAAACTCTGGGATTTAGAGAGAAGAGAGAACCCTTCTCTCTAAAAAAAACCCAATTCACTAATTTAGGGTAATCCCTATCATCAACACTAAAGGTCGACCACCACCATCATCATCCTCATCAACCCGATCAACCACCATTATAATCAACCTCATCACCGTCAACACCTCTAGGCAAACCCTCCTAACACCTCCGAGCGAACCCCGCCAACACCTCCGATGAAACCCAATATCACACTTCATACCCAGTATGACAAACCAAACGATTTCGATCCAAGTCCAAATTATGCCTAACACCAGAACGATTGTGGGTTTACTGGTGTGTACACCAAAACAATGAACTACAAGAATCCATAACCCAAACCCTTTGAAGTTGAGTCTAACTCATGTTGGGATTCTTCCATCCATCTTCATCATCCGCGACCTCTCTGTGGGGACAAACCCCCGGGCGCTCAGATCTAGTTCTCCTAGATCCGGTTGTGCCGCATCGCATCTTCTCCGGCCTCGACTCTATCGGGCCCTCTCAACCCACAATCGAACCTATGGTGGCCTTGTTGGCTCCTCCGACTGCCATCGCATATCGGGCTTCAACTCCTAACCATTCCACATCAATGGGAGTTAAATCACCAGTTCCATGGTGATTTGCTCTCTTCTACTCCTATGTATACGCTGCTTGTCCCATGGCAGCCGTATGTACCCATTTGAGAATCCTTCATCACACCAGATGACCAAAAACTCTTTTGACAGAAAAGAACAAATAAAATAAAATCAAAACCAAGCAAAACAATTCAAGTTGGTGTATCGAATTTGTGTTGCGCCGGTCCCATCCTTGTGGCGCTCCGACCCCACCTCATGTCACTCCGATCCTTCCCTATGTCCGGTCTCGACCTTGTGTCGGTGACCAAACACTTTGGCTTCTCCTGCAAGCCTTATCAAATTAAACAAAGAATTAAAACTTTTACTTGATCACTTTCATTTTTCACCTTTGGGCCTATAAGCCCATTTTGTTAACTTGGTTTTTACTCTTAAAAGGAATTTAGGTTTTTTTCTTTTTTCCTTATTATCAACCCATTTAATAAGTTAATTAGTCCATAATTTCACAATATTTTGGATTAATTAAGCTTTTAATCAACCCTATCAAAAAGTTACTTGATCATTTCCTTTTTATCACTACTTTAGGCATTGACGCCGCTTCGACCGAGCCCTTGGCTGCAGCTTTGGGGAAATCCTACCTCGCCGCTCCGACCGAGCCCCCGATCCGCACCGCCCTCCCCTCGGACGACGTCGAAGACAACATGGTCCGAGAGCACCATGCCCAAATCTCGCCATGGTCCGAACCATGCCCTCTCGCTCTGACCGAGCCCGCTCCGCACTGAGCCCCTGCTCCGACCGAGCCCCCGCCGAGACTGGACTCCCTTCCGAGGCCCCGCTCAAGTTTTTCTTGGCTGTCGCTTCCTTCCTTTTTGAGTTCTGTCTTTTTTTGATTTCGTGTTTTGTGTGCAAGCTTGTGTGTGGTACTTCTTTGCTTCTGTTGAGCTGATTGAGGGTGGAGATCGAGTTGTTCCAGTTGTGGTCGTGGTTGTGTTGAGGCTCCTGAAGATCCAGAAGGCAACGTCAGGGTGGTCGAGACTCCTGAAGATCCCTCATCTAGGTGGGGGCAACGTCATGGTTGTTCATTCAACACTTCCCAGGATTGTTTTTCGGTTTGACCCGTCGTTTGGTGGCACTGTTCGTTTGTGCTGGACTCACTTCTCTCCCTAGTCTTGTAGCTCGCTTTTGTTTTGTTGTATTTTCATTTGTTTGTATGTGTTGTTCTGTACTGGTTTTTTCAGTTGTCCATTTATCGGCCTCTCGAGTTGTCCGATATTTTATGCCGGTAACTCGAATTCTTATCTTATCAAAAAACAAAACAAAATTTGTAAGATAATCATGTTTTGCTTTAGGAGACACATCATCGTCCACGTGGCGGTAAGCCCTGCCATCAATCAGATAAGAAAAGGAATCTGATCGTGATCGTCCGTTTATGTATGAATTCACTGTGAACCATCATACACCGAATCATTTCCCCCACATTCCATTTATACAAAACTCGCCACTTTCTCCTTCTCCGTCAGAATTCAAAACAATTGGCTTTTTCCCCATTCTTTGCCTTCCAAGTTCCACCTCCTCTCACCCCCACTCCTCTCCAAACATGATCGCAACACTCCCGCCGCCGGCCGCATCCACCGGAAAAGAACTGAATCCGTCCGCCGATGAATACATTCCGGTTCACCAGCACCTGATTCTAGTCGGTGCATCAAAAAACCTCCTTCCGCCGCCTCTCCTGAAGTTTTTACCTCGTCCATTCCATTACCTCCCGCCGCCGCCGCCGCACTTCCTCTCCGCCAAGCACCTCCCGCATGCGCCTACGGTGCTCCGACATCCCCTCCCGATCGTATGGGCGCCGGTCATGACCCACGCCGCCTATCCTCCTACTATTATCACCGGATCCGGCAAGGACATGGCGGCGCAGACGGTGAAAAGCGTTCCGGATAGGTTCGTTAATCCGCCGGCGATTTGCGATTCTCAGGTGAGAGACCGGAGGCCGACTCCTCCTGCGAGGTGGCGAGCGCTTCCGCCTAGACTTCAAGTTAGGGCATCGGCCTCGACGAGGAAGTTCGGGCGTCGCAAGTGCGGTGCCGTTTCTCCGGTGCCGGAAAAAGCTGAGTCCGTCGTCTATCCATTCGGAGATAGCACTACTGTAATGGTCCGAAACATTCCGAATCGTCTTAGGTACGTCTCTTTTCACTCTGAAATCTGTAACGCTATTCCGGTACATATACGTCGTCGTTTATTTGATTCTCAGTTTTCTTGATTTATTTTGTGTTCGCTGAAAATTCTAGACAGAATGAGCTGGTGAGTCTTCTGGCGGATCACTGCTTAGAGATGAATAAAGCAGCGCCGACGAAATCGGAGTTTGACCTGGTCTACTTGCCGGTGGACTTCAGCAGACTGGGAAACAAGGGCTACGCCTTCGTGAATTTTACATCCGCCGCCGGCGCCGCCGGTCTTTACCATGCCTGGAACAATCTTGGATGGGAAAAGTTCGGATACCAGACAAAGAAAACTCGCCTCATCACAACAGCCAAGATACAGGTACGAATCTAATTCTCACTATATCTTCTTCAATTTTGTATTTTACTGTTCTCGTTATCTCAACCAGGGAAAAGAGAAGTTGAAGGCGCACTTGGAGAGGTCCTTGTTCGAGTGCGACACCGATGACTACTTGGCGGTGGAGCTGACGCCGCCGTGCAACGGCTCCAACCTCTCTGCCGTCGCTGCCGCCACCGTTGGAAGCCGTGTCAAGGCCGTTGAGCGTCGTCGTATAACCGTTGGTGTTGGACGCCGTTTGAATTAGGGTTTGGACAGATCCCATCCTTTGTTTTCATTGTCTCCCCCGTGGATTTTGATCAAATCCTTGGGGTGAATTGGAAACATGGGATTCAACTATTTTTTTTCCTTCTCTTGTAGCTTTTTTTAGGGTTTGTTGTTAAATCTCTATGGTTAGTGTTGTTGGGAGTGAATGCCATGTAACCTCTATTTCTATCCCAACATCTGTAATGTTAGTGTTGTAAGTTTGTAACTGATGGGTGACAATTTGGGGTGTTCTAATTGAGGAATCTGATGAACTTCCTAGTCATTTACTTCTTCTTTTGGGTCAAGCTCTACTCAATTTACTTCCCAATCATTATTAGAGTTCTCAGAGAAATTAAATTAACATAGGTGAATATGGGGCAATGGCACAATTGAAAGTCAATAACACAAGGTTGGATATTACCTGATCCTTAAATTTACCTTGTCTGCATATAAAGCTTGTGTTGGAACATGGGGGAGGAGATTATAAATTGTTACTCCTTATGATAGTGAAGAGGAAGTTCCTACACATTCCCTTAATTTTTTGTAAAAGAAGGTAAATCCCGACCCCGACCCCGACCTTATATCTACTACGACCCCTTTTCATACGCCCCGTCGAGCTTTCACATTTTCCTGATAGAGTCGAGTTTTCACACAAGTGTATGTGATTTAATATCTTTATATGCACTTGTAAACTTCAGAATTTGTATAATTGATCCGAAATTATGACATTACATTATTCTTAATATCGAGTTAATTTTAACCTTATTTTGTGAATACTAGGGTAATTCCAGTGCTTTGCACGGATGATCAATTTCGATCATGTTCAACATATGTACGACATATAATCCACTTTATTAATTATTATATCTCAAACGTATACAAAAATTCAAATGGAAAATCAAAAAATAAATAAATTAGAGACTAAGAAAAATATTCATAAATGTATTTGATATTGAATATAATAATAAAAAGTACAAATCTCTTATATATATTTCTCTTTTAAAGTTGTGCAGTATGAGTCGACCATAAAATGGACTATGACATCACCTGGAAAAGTGCATACCATATCCACATTGCTTTCACCTAAATGGAGAATTTTCAGGATCTCAAACATGACCACTTCAACCGAGTAGAAACTAGTATTGTTCTTGAGCTGATTGGATTGGATACCATTTTTTAACAAAATACATGTCCTAAAAAAGATTGATAACAAAAAGATAATATCCAAAATGTTAATGGAATAACACCAAATTCTCTAGATCTCACAACATTAATAAATCCTCTCCAGCATGTCAAGTCCTCCTAACTTAGGTGAAAAGAATGACATTTCATGACCTCGTCACAAGTTTTGAATTTTCTCTCTCATTAGAATGGAATAGTGTTTCATATGGGAAAAAGCATGGCGTAATGAGTATGCTTAGTGGATGTTTGGTCATACGAAGTTGGATAAGATTCAAAATGAAGTCATAAGAAACAAGGTGGGAGTGGTCAATATTGGGAAAAAGCTATGTGAATCGAGACTCTGTTGGTTTGGGCATGTGCTGAGCAGGAGGCCCGACGCCCCAATGCGTAGGTGTGAAGGGTTAACCTTTCGGAAGATCCGTCGTAATAGAGGTAGATCAAAAAAGAGTTTGAAGGAGGTGAATTTGATATTCTTGACACTCACGGAGGACATGCCCATAATAGGAATTTATTGAGGGATATGAATAAGGTAGTAGAACATTAGGTATGACTTATATGGGTGTGTGCGTTTGGTTTTTATGTGTGCCTTGTTGTTTGCATTATGCCTTACATTTTAGGTCGTGTCCTAGGTGCAACTATTTTAACTTGATTTGCATGCTTTGATTTGTTTCCAACTAATTAGGTCTATCAAAAACATCCTTTTGACATGTGCGGCTTATGGGTGTACATCTCGAGCCTCAGACCCTCTTTTATGCAAGATATAATTAGATTAATTATTTGTTTGTTTTTAAGTTTCAATCTCTACAGAAAACTCACAAGAAGTACAATGCATTTGTCATGAATGTCAAAAGACTACCCAAATTGGAAAATGAAAACGCTCTGAAAAAAGTAAATGCTCTCGCCCTTGATTTTCACTCCGCCACTGGTCTCTTAACCCTAATGAATCCGTCTTCTTCTCAACCAAATCACTTTCCTCTAACTCCCCCTCCTGCTTCAGACTAAATCTCGTCTCGTTTCTCTATTCGCTTTATCTATATCACCTACTTTTGAAATTGAAGCTTGACCTCTTAATTACACTAATAATAAGTTCAGATCTAGATCTCCATCACCCTTAAAACCTATATCTGATCTAACAACTTTTTGGGCGTGGATTCTGATATGGGTATGGGCTCTGTCATGGTGGTGGTCAATCTCCTCCCCCTCTCAAAGACTGGTCCGGATTTGGCGGTGGTGGTGGGTGGGTTCCCCACTTTCCTCTCCTACCTGGCGTCCGTTGGAGTGTTGTGGTGGTTTGTGTGGTCCTCGCTTTCTTGCTCACTCCCTCTCTCTCATGTGGAACGATAATGATGTGACTACGCCCCATCAAGAGCTTCAAGAGAGCCCGGACTTCCGAGATGGCTCAAGTGTTGAAGATGGAGCTTAAGAGCATCAAGAAGAGCCTCCTCCCAAGCCTATCACTAGGGCTCGAGTCAACCTATCAAGTGGGCTCGAGTCAAGCCTTCAAGTGGGCTCGAGTCAAGCATTCTTGTTGGGTTCGAGTTAAGCATCCAAGTGAGCTCGAGTCAAGCATTCAAGGGAGCTCAAGAAGGGTTCCTTAGGCAATGAAAGTCAAGAAAGTCCTCCCAAGCCTTGGAGCCCTCAATGAAGCCTTCAATGAGCTCGTTTTCCTTATTGTGGCGCGTCCGAGTGCATGATTTATATTTGAGTTTTTCCTATGGGTTTTATGACATTTTTAAGACATGGTTTAATCTTGTTTTTAGTGTTTAATTTCAGTTTGGCCGTGTGGGCCTTGTTGGGCCAGCAGCCCATTAGAGGCCTTAGGCCTTAGACGTTTTCCTTCCTTGTTTTTGCCTATAGAGGCAGCTGCTCCCTCATTTCAAAAACAACGTTGAATTGAAATCTGAATTACAGTTATTGGCTTAGCCAAAACTCTCTCTTCGTCCTCTTGCTTTGTGAGTAATATCAAAGCTTGCTTTGTGAGTCATATCAAAGCATTCCCTTGTTGAATTCCTTGGATGAGTCATATCTCAAGGAAGCCAACATCCTCAATCCTTGTTGGTGAGTCATATCCAGTCGGGAGAGGAGCCTATCCAGCGACTTCCATCACCATCCATCTTCCCTTCATGAACTATATCCAAACAACTCATCTCGCTGAATTTCTTCACGAAACTCTCTGCGACGTCTCAGTAAAATCAACATAACTATTGATTCTCAGATCCGTTCATTCTCAAATTTGGAGGGATTAAACCAGACTTCCAGATCTATCCCCTCGATTTAGAATCACCCATGTTGGATGTCGGAGCCGAGAGAACTACCCCGTGGAATTCCGGCCGGAATTCTAGAATCTGGTTGTTGATCGTGAGCCCTTGCGTTTGGAGACGAGTAAGAGCAATTCCTTGCACTGAGTCATCCTTGATCCTAGCCTACATCAGATAAGCCAAATTTAGAACGATAAGCGAGCAAACATATAAATTTGCAGAAACAAAATTGAGAGCCAAATGAAATAAAGTCAGGAAACGAGTGAAAAAATCCTAAATCGAGCTCTACTTTGAATTTTTTAAAGAAAAGACCCTAACCCATTCAAGTAGAAACGAATGAAAAAAACTCTAACCTTTCTCCTTTGAATTCTGTTAGGAAACGGAACTCAGGAACCTCAGTTTCCATGAGAGTTCATTTCCTCAGTTTCTCTACTTTTGAAGATGACAAATACTTTGATACTAATGTTTTATTTCAAAGATGTGTTTAAAGGAACCACAGGACAATTGTTGAAACCATGGAAGTCAAACAAGATAAAGAAACCAAACAAGCAAGCCAAAGGAACCCAGAAGTGCCCAGAAATGCAACACGTGACTTTGCTCTTCCGGATGAAGCTGGGAACACAGAACCTCGGACAAAAGATGGTGAAAGCGACTTGAGCAAAGCTTCTAAAAGTCTGTCACCATCCAAAGGAAAGCTCCAAGATGTCTAGAACGCTGAACCTCAGACAAAGGTTGCTGAAAGCGACGTGACACAAGGTTGTCACCATCCAGAGGATAGTTCCAAAGTGTCTAGGTTGCTGAACCTCGGACGAAAGGAGTTGGACAACGACATGACAGACTTGTCTGAAGCAGTTGACCAACCAATGTGGATTCTGAGTTGCCTAGGTTGTTGGTACATGTCTAAGTCAGCGTGAATCAAGGATTACCACACAACCTAGGTCAAGCTTGCTCTGTGGGAACCAAGAGAAGATCCAACCTCGAGGATCCACTATATAAGGAAGATAAGCTCCGCTGTTATCTTTAAGCATCACAACAGAATCACACTCCATAGCAAACATCAAAGTGTGAAGCTTCAAACAGATCGTCAACTCAAACCAAGATCGAGAGGAACCAGTCAAGGAATCTGAGAGCTGTGTGCTAGTTCCTGTGACTGTAAGTAAGTTAGTTCCTTAGTGGTTAGGACTGCTTCTGTGATTGATTATACTTGCTGTTAAGTTTACCTAGGATTGTCTAACTGTGTGTAAGACAAAGAAACTGTGTGTTTGTTCCTAGGGTAATCTGTAACCGAAGTGATAAGAAATCAAGAAGTAGACCTTGAAATTCTTTCGAAAGAAAGGTAGTGGTTTTTATCCTAGATTGCTAGTTGACAATCGAAGGTTTCCACTATAAGTAACTTGTTCATTTATTTTGATTGTTTATTTCCGCTGCGAAAGGAACTGAATATTTGTATTCTTAGTTCCCTTGTTATTACTCTAACAATCACGATCCTACAAATTCCAAGCACAATTAAAAGAGAAATCAAGTCTATGTTAAGAATTGAGCCAAGTGGCACAATCTAGATCTGACATTTGACTTCGTCTCTCACTAAACCGTCAAGCAACCGCTTCCTTAGCCTAGAACCGCTATAATAAACTGTTTCATTTTATTGTTATTGTAGTAGTGTCATTTTCAGTGGAAAATATCATGATAAATTTATAACTTATGATTCTCATCCAAAAAAATATTATAGATTGGTGTTTCAAATAAACATTATATATAAAAAACAAACTACCCAAATTGAATAGTCTCTAAAACATTTGTATTGTTGACATACCCAAATTGGATAGTCACTAAAACATTTGTGTTGAATGTCAACAAGACTACCCAAATTCAAGTCGACTCATTTAGAGACACTACAGGAAAAACAAATCGTCAATTGTAATTTTTCATACGGTGATAGAAAAGTATCTTGACATTTTTATCATTAAAGGTAGTGTAAATAATTCAATTTTTTTTTTGAATCTATTTTATTTCTTAAGAAACAATTATCCGAATGGAATGCTAATTCATTATCTAAAGTAGGTCGTATTGTTCTTATTCAATCTAATCTCCTTTCAAAAGTTAACGACCTCAAACACTTTCTTCTTCCTAAAGGTGTGTGTGACAATATGAATAAAATAAATAAATAAATTCTTTTAGAATAAAATTACCTCCCACTATCATCCACTGATTAGTGGGGATAAAATATGCTCTCCTAAGTGTTTAGGGGGCTTAAACCATAGAAAGGCTGAAACTAATAACATTTCTCTCCAAATGAAACTACTTTGGAAACTTTTGGTTGAACCGAATAATATGTGGGTTCGGCTTATTTATGATAAATACTTTGGTTCTAATTATCTTATTGACCATAAGAAGTCAATAAAACACTCATGTAATTTAATAGGCTTCTTAACTTAGTTGAAACCTTCAAAAAAGGACTCTTTTGGCAACTTGGAAATGACACACATATAAGTTTTGGAAATATAACTGGATTGAACAACAAAATCTAATCTCCTATTCTACGGGACTATCTCAATACTAAATTTGCTCATTTCATTAGCACAGAAAAGAATTGGGATTACCAGAAGCTTATTCAGTTCCTGCCTCCTCATATTGTCTCCAAAATTATGCTTATTCGGATCCCTAGTACAAATATTCCTGATAAATTAATATGGGCCCCTTCACGTGATGGAGATTTCAACGTGAAATCTGCTACTCGAATAGTCATTCCGACATCGAGTCCTAATAATATTAGTTTCTCGTGGATTTGGAAAATTAACATACCACCTAAGATACAAAACTTTTTATGGAAATGTTGTGCTAACTGTCTTCTGACTACTGAACGTTTAAGTAGATTCTATAATCGAGTTCCATCTCATGTAGTCTTTTCAATGAATTGGATGGAGACACTAATCATCTTCTCTTTGAATGCAAATTTACACTTCATATGTTTAATAATGTTTACCAAAAACTTAGAATCTCTTACTCTCTTTCAAATGAGAACATTTCTCAAGAAAGCTTGGATATTTTCCATCTATCTAACACCTCCAACCTTGAGTTAGCTTATTTTTTATGGTGGAATATTTGGAACCACAAGAATAATATCTTATTCAAACCATCTTCATCCAGCACAACTGCATCCCCAATTCACTCCCCTATCACCTCTTTCAAAAAATGGAAATTCATTCATTTGGATAAACCAAAACACAAGAAACCACTTCGATACTCCAAACCATTGACAAAGAAGAAACCACCATCTCATTTCTTTAAGTTACATTTTGATGGATTCAAGAGAAACAATCTCACTTCTCACATTGGTTTCATCCTTCTGGACAGTCAATCCCAAGCTATACATATTGATAAAAAAATAGATTCCAAATACGTCTATACTACAAACTGAGGCTTATGCCTTCTTCGAAGGCCTTCGGCAGGCCTTATGCCTGATTACTAGAAATATCATTATTGAATGTGACAATTTAACTATTATTAAATGCGTTAGTAAAGTATGGAAATCCCTTGGAAAATACGAACTATTAATATTGACGTACTTTTCCTGTTGGTTGCTTCGATTATTTTCGGGTCTTTCATTGTTATAGAGAATGTAACAAAGTTGTAGATTTCTGGCATCAAATGACATAAACATTGTTCATGTCCGGGATTAGATCACCAAGGACAAGCCTTTGGCTGCAGAGTCCGAGATTTGCATTAGAAGAAGGGAACTCAACACCTTAAGTTCCACCACTAATTTTCGTTTTCGAGATTTTCTGAAGATCATCCGTTATAATGATTTAGATTGGCCTTGTACTTAACAAGGAATTTAGTGCTTGATTGTAAAAAAAAATAGGACTATAATAACTTAAGTTTTCAATTTCAAACAATTTGACAATGTCTCGTCTATACAACAAAATAGTTTTTTGTTTAAAAACATTTCTATACAATCATAATCAAACTCTCATGGAATGTAAAGATTTTAAATTACTTATATGAAAAAATACTTTATATAAGTTGTGCCATTAGTCTAGGGTTTGTTTAGTAATGCCAAATATAATAATTTCTATGTATAAAGATATTTTTAAGAAAAAATGCTTTTAATGTCTTCAAATTGTGTAAAAAATAAAACTCACACTCTTTTCCTAATATATTATAAATTTCTTTTATTGATAAAGATAATTTGATCACATATGTTTTTTTGAAAAAATATTTCTTTAAAAAACTTTTTTTATATAAATAACCAAACTAAACAAACCCTTAAAAAATATCGAGGCCACTATTCGCACTATGTTTTTCGACGTTTCGCACTACAAACAGCTACGCCAACATCTGGCGTACACCAGATACAAGCGTAGTAGATCAAAAACGTATAAATACGTGTGAATTAAAAATAAAAATAAAATGAATAAAGGAGCTACGCCTGAAACTGGCGTAGCTCCTTTATGGGGACTTGGGGGGATTTTTGAAATTGGCCTTCTGCGTCAGAATCTGGCGTACGCAAGATTCTGGCGCAGCAAAAAAAAATCTAAATTTTTTTTTGCCCCATAATCATGTAGAGAATTTCAATACGAATTCGTACATATAAAATTCATCCAAAACGGATATCGTTTGCCTCTCCAAAAGCCCAAAATACGATGACTGCCCCCATGGTCCTATTTTGGCCCAATTTCTCGTATTTCAGTTTTTCACTCGTTTCTTCTATAATCCTTCATATTGGGCCTATTGAAAGATTATAGAAGAAATGGGTAAAAAACTGAAATACGAGAAATTGGGCCCAAATAGGCCCAGTAGGAAGGATTATAGAAGAAACAGGTAAAAAACTGAAAAAGACGAAAAATTGGGCCCAAATAGGCCCAATAGGAAGGATTATAGAAGAAACGGGTGAAAAACTAAAATACGAGAAATTGGGTCCAAATAGGCCCAGTAGGAAGGATTGTAGAAGAAACGGATGAAAAAATGAAAAAATGAAAAATTGGGCCCAATAGGAAGGATTATTGAAGAAACGGGTGAAATACGAGAAATTAGGCTCAAATATGTCCAGTTTTTCATTATATTTCATATAGTTACACTTATATGCTATAGTATTTCATTATATTTCATATAGTTACACTTATTTACTATAGTATTTCATTATATTTCATATAGTTACACTTATATACTATAGTATTTCATTAAATCTAGTATACTTAGACTTATATACTATAGTATTTTATTAAATTTCATATAGTTACACTTATATACTATAGTATTTCATTATATTTCATATAGTTACACTTATATACTATAGTATTTTATTAAATCTAGTATACTTAGACTTATATACTATAGTATTTCATTATATTTCCTATAGTTACACTTATATACTATAGTATTTCATAAAATCTAGTATACTTAGACTTATATACTATAGTATTTTATTAAATTTCATATAGTTACACTTATGTACTATAGTATTTCATTAAATTTCATATAGTTACACTTATATACTATAGTATTTCATTAAATCTAGTATACTTAGACTTATATACTATAGTATTTCATTATATTTCATATAGTTATACTTATATACTATAGTATTTCATTAAATCTAGTAAACTTAGACTTATATACTATAGTATTTTATTAAATTTCATATAGTTACACTTATGTACTATAGTATTTCATTATATTTCATATAATTACACTTATATACTATAGTATTTCATTATATTTCATATAGTTACGCTTATGTACTATAGTATTTCATTAAATCTAGTATACTTAGACTTATATACTATAGTATTTTATTAAATTTCATATAGTTACACTTATATAATATAGTATTTCATTATATTTCATATAGTTACACTTATATAGTATAGTATTTTATTAAATCTAGTATACTTAGACTTATATATTATAGTATTTCATTATATTTCCTATAGTTACACTTATATACTATAGTATTTCATAAAATCTAGTATACTTAGACTTATATACTATATTATTTTATTAAATTTCATATAGTTACACTTATGTACTATAGTATTTCATTAAATTTCATATAGTTACACTTATATACTATAGTATTTCATTAAATATAGTATACTTAGACTTATATACTATAGTATTTCATTATATTTCCTATAGTTACACTTATGTACTATAGTATTTCATTAAATCTAGTATACTTAGACTTATATACTATAGTATTTTATTAAATTTCATATAGTTACACTTATGTACTATAGTATTTCATTATATTTCATATAGTTACACTTATGTACTATATTATTTCATTATATTTTATATAGTTACACTTAATGAAATACTATAGTATATAAGTGTAACTATATGAAATATAATGAAATACTATAGTATATAAGTGTAACTATATGAAATTTAATAAAATACTATAGTATATAAGTCTAAGTATACTAGATTTAATGAAATACTATAGTACATAAGTGTAACTATATGAAATATAACGAAATACTATAGTATATAAGTGTAACTATATGAAATATAATGAAATACTATAGTACACAAGTGTAACTATATGAAATTTAATAAAATACTATAGTATATAAGTCTAAGTATACTAGATTTAATGAAATACTATAGTACATAAGTGTAACTATAGGAAATATAATGAAATACTATAGTATATAAGTCTAAGTATACTAGATTTAATGAAATACTATAGTATATAAGTGTAACTATATGAGATTTAATAAAATACTATAGTATATAAGTCTAAGTGTACTAGATTTAATGAAATACTATAGTACATAAGTATAACTATATGAAATTTAATAAAATACTATGGTGTATAAGTCTAAGTTTACTAGATTTAATAAAATACTATAGTATATAAGTGTAACTATATGAAATATAATGAAATACTATAGTACGTAAGTGTAACTATATGAAATTTAATAGAATACTATAGTATATAAGTCTAAGTATACTAGATTTAATGAAATACTATAGTACATAAGTATAACTATATGAAATATAATGAAATACTATAGTATATAAGTCTAAGTATACTAGATTTAATGAAATACTATAGTATATAAGTGTAACTATATGAAATATAATTAAATACTATAGTACATAAGTGTAACTATATGAAATTTAATGAAATACTATAGTATATAAGTCTAAGTATACTAGATTTAATGAAATACTATAGTACATAAGTGTAACTATATGAAATTTAATGAAATACTATGGGGTATAAGTCTAAGTATACTAGATTTAATGAAATACTATAATATATAAGTGTAACTATAGGAAATTTAATGAAATACTATATTATATAAGTCTAAGTATACTAGATTTAATGAAATACTATAGTATATAAGTGTAACTATATGAGATTTAATAAATACTATAGTATATAAGTCTAAGTGTACTAGATTTAACGAAATACTATAGTACATAAGTGTAACTATATAAAATTTAATGAAAAACTGGGCATATTTGAGCCCAGTTTTTCGTATTTCACCCGTTTATTCAATAATTCTTCCTATTGGGCCTATTTGGGCCCAATTTTTCGTTTTTTCAGTTTTTCATCTGTTTTTTCTACAATCCTTCATACTGGGCCTATTTGGGCCCAATTTCTTGTATTTTAGTTTTTCACCCGTTTCTTCTATAATATTTCTTATTGGGCCTATTTGGGCCTAATTTTTCATTTTTTCAGTTTTTCACTCGTTTCTTCTACAATCCTTCCTAGTGGGCCCAAATAGGACCATGGGGGCAGCCATCATATTTTTGGCTTTTGGAGGGGCAAACGATTCCGTTTTGGACGAATTTTATATGCACGGACTCGTATTGAAATTCTCTACATGATTATGGGGCAATTTTTTTTTTCTGCGCCAGAATCTTGCGTACACCAGATTCTGGCACAGAAGTCCAATTTCAAAAATTCCCCCAAGTCCCCATAAAGTAGCTATGCCAGAATCTGGCGTAGCTCCTTTTTTTTTTTTTAAATTCACACGTATTTATACGTTTTTGGTCTACTACGCTTGTATCTGGTGTACGCCAGATGTTGGCGTAGCTGTTTGTAGTGCGAAACGTCGAAAAACGTAGTGCGAATAGTAACAGCCAAAAATATTCTTCTTAACTACGATTTTGAAAGAATTATAAACACCTTTTTATTGTAAAATACTAGGGTTATTGAAAAAAAAATGTTTTAATCCATCAGAAGAGAAACTTTTCAGTGCACAAATATCAAAAATATATACTTTTCGCTAAAAAATCTAACCTAATATCTTTTTTTTAGGCAATGGCTAAATACACGCGAAAATGGAGCTAAATGGACGCGAAACTACACACTTAAGCTAAGCGTCCGATTTTACACGCTTAGCTTAAGCGTGTAGGGGTATTATTGGTATTTTAAAAAAACAGCCCACAGTTCTTACACGCTTAAGCTAAGCGTGTGCCCACACGCTTAGCTTAAGCGTGTAGTTTTTTTTTTTTTTTGCAAGTTTAAAAGCACACGCTTATCTTAGGCATACAGTACAATTTTTTTTCCAAAATTGCGTTTTTTTCCATAATCATGTAGAGAATTTCAATACGAGTCCGTACATATAAAATTCGTCCAAAACGGACATCGTTTGCCCCTCCAAAAGCCCAAAAAACGAACCCTTCAACCCGTGCGCGTATCTTCTTCGAACAGCCCATCCGTAAGCTTTTATAAGTTTCAATGGAGGATTTGACAAATTTCTTGGATCCGATTGAAGTCATTAACTATTGGGCATTTAAGAGGACCTTATCATACACGTAATTCCACATTTAATCGGATTGAATGTCGATTAAAATCGTAGAATTTTATCCTCAAAGCCACCGTGTCGTCCAAGGGGTCGATTTGAACAAATTCAAAATTGGACTAAATCATCTTCAATTGGAGGGCATGAACCATAGGGCCTTGTTGAGGGTGTCCTAAGACTCAAAATGCCTATAAAATCCCATTCAATCGTTGCTCCAATGCATCCAATTTCGAAGTCAAAACTCATGAATCCTAAATTCCGTTACCGGTTGTGTCTTGACCGAAATTCGAGCACATGGAAGCTTTATTCTTGCAATTGTTGGTACTACTAGCCTTGAAAATTGGTCCTTTTTCAAAGCCCTCTCTTTACATCGCCGGAAAAAGACCACTTCCATTCAATTTGGAGTTTTTTCGACGAGGTGTCAAGAAGGTATTCCGACGGGATTGAATTTGTGCCCATTTTGCGGTTTTTGGGGTATTTTTCATTTGTTTTGTCTTAATCTTGGTTTAATTAATTAATCTAGATTAGTAAAAAATATTTTAGGATCAATTTGGTGCCCGACATATAATATGTAAGTAATAAGTTTATAATATTTAACCATAATGTTTAACTATAGTATATAAGTAATAAGTATGTAATACTTAATTATAATGCATAACTATACTTTATAACTAATATATTTTGTAATACTTAACTATAATACATAACTATAGTATATAAGTAATAAGTTCATAATACTTAACCATAATGTGTAACTATAGTATATAAGTAATAAGTTCGTAATACTTAATTATAATGAAATACTATAGTAAATAAGTGTAACTATATGAAATTTCATGAAGTACTATAGTAAATAAGTCTAAGTATACTAGATTTAATGAAATAGTATAGTACATAAGTGTAACTATATGAAATTTAATGAAATACTATAGTATATAAGTCTAAGTATACTAGTTTAATGAAATACTATAGTATATAAGTCTAAGTATACTAGATTTAATGAAATGCTATAGTATATAAGTCTAAGTATACTGGATTTAATGAAATACTATAGTATATAAGTCTAAGTATACTAGATTTAATGAAATACTTTAGTATATAAGTCTAAGTATACTGAATTTAATGAAATACTATAGTATATAAGTGTAACTATATGAAATATAATAAAATACTATAATATATAAGTTTAAGCATACTAGATTTAATGAAATACTATACTATATAAGTGTAACTATATGAAATATAATAAAATACTATAATATATAAGTTTAAGTTTAACTATATGAAATATAATGAATTACAATAGTACATAAGTGTAACTATATGATATATAATGAAATACAATAGTATATAAGTGTAACTATATGAAATATAATAAAATACTATAGTATATAAGTGAACTATATGAAATATAATAAAATACTATAGTATATAAGTCTAAGTATACTAGATATAATGAAATACTATAGTATATAAGTATAACTATATGAAATATAATGAAATACTATAGTATATACGTGTAACTATATGAAATATAATGAAATACTATAGTATATACGTGTAACTATATGAAATATAATGAAATACTATTGTATATAAGTCTAAGTATACTAGATTTAATGAAATACTATAGTACATAAGTGTAACTATATGAAATATAATGAATTACAATAGTACATAAGTGTAACTATATGATATATAATGAAATACTATAGTATATAAGTGTAACTATATGAAATTTCATGAAATACTATAGTATATAAGTGTAACTATATGAAATATAATAAAACACTATAGTATATAAGTCTAAGTATACTAGATTTAATGAAATACTATAGTATATAAGTGTAACTATATGAAATATAACGAATTACAATAGTACATAAGTGTAACTATATGATATATAATGAAATACTATAGTATATAAGTGTAACTATATGAAATTTCATGAAATACTATAGTATATAAGTGTAACTATATGAAATATAATAAAATACTATAGTATATAAGTCTAAGTATACTAGATTTAATGAAATACTATAGTATATAAGTTTAAGTATACTAGATTTAATGAAATACTATACTATATAAGTGTAACTATATGAAATTTAATAAAATACTATAATATATAAGTTTAAGTATACTATATTTAATGAAATACTATACTATATAAGTGTAATTATATGAAATGTAATGAAATACTATAGTACATAAGCGTAACTATATGAAGTATAATGAAATACTATAGTATATATGTGTAACTATATGAAATTAAATGAAATACTATAGTATATAAGTCTAAGTATACTAGATTTAATGAAGTTATAGTATTTTATATAGTTACACTTATGTACTATAGTATATTTCATTACATTTCATATAGTTACACTTATATAGTATAGTATTTCATTAAATCTAGTATACTTCGACTTATATACTATAGTATTTCATTAAATCTAGTATACTTAGACTTATATACTATAGTATTTCATTAAATCTAGTATACTTAGACTTATTTACTATAGTACTTCATGAAATTTCATATTGTTATACTTATTTACTATAATATTTCATTAAATCTAGTATACTTAGACTTATTTACTATAGTACTTCATGAAATTTCATATAGTTACACTTATTTACTATAGTATTTCATTATAATTAAGTATTACGAACTTATTACTTATATACTATAGTTATACATTGTGGTTAAGTATTATGAACTTATTACTTATATACTATAGTTATGTATTATAGTAAGTATTACAAAATATATTAGTTATAAAGTATAGTTATGCATTATAATTAAGTATTACGTACTTATTACTTATATACTATAGTTAAACATTATGGTTAAATATTTATGAATTTATTACTTATATACTATGTATTATAATTAAATATTATGAACTTATTGCTTACATACTATAGTTACACATTATGGTTAAATATTATAAACTTATTACTTACATATTATATGCCGGACACCAAATTGATCCTAAAATATTTTTTCACTAATCTAGATTAATTAACTTAACCAAGATTAAGACAAAACAAATGAAAAATACCCCCAAAATCGCAAAATGGGCACAAATTCAATCCCGCCGGAATACCTTCTTGACACATCGTCGGAAAAACTCCAAATTGAATGGAAGTGGTCTTTTTCCGGCGATGTAAAGAGAGGGCTTTGAAAGAGGACCAATTTTCAAGGCTAGTAGTACCAACAATTGCAAGAATAAAGCTTTCATGTGCTCGAATTTCGGTCAAGAACAACCGATAACAGGATTTAAGATTCATGAGTTTTGACTTTGAAATTGGATGCATTGGGGCAAAGATTGAAGGGAATTTTATAGGCATTTTGAATCTTAGGACACCCTCAACAAGGCCCTATGGTTCATGCCCTCCAATTGAAGATGATTTGGTCCAATTTTGAATTTGTTCAAATCGCCCCCTTGAACGACACGGTGACTTTGGGGATAAAATTCTACGATTTTAATCGACATTCAATCCGATTAAATGTGGAATTACGTGTATGATAAGGTCCTCTTAAATGCTCAATAGTTAATGGCTTCAATCGGATCCAAGAAATTTGCCAAATCCTCCATTGAAGCTTATAAAAGCTTACGGATGGGCTGTTCGAAGAAGATACGCGCGCGGGTTGAAGGGTTCGTTTTTTGGGCTTTTGGAGGGACAAACGATGTCCGTTTTGGACGGATTTTATATGTACGGACTCGTATTGAAATTCTCTACATGATTATGGAAAAAAAAATGCAATTTTGGGATATTTTTTTTGTACTGTACGCCTAAGATAAGCGTGTGCTTTTAAACTTGCAAAAAAAAAAAAAAACTACACGCTTAGCTTAAGCGTGTAAGAACTGTGGGCTGTTTTTTTAAAATACCAATAATATCCCTACACGCTTAAGCTAAGCGTGTAAAACCGGACGCTTAGCTTAAGCGTGTAGTTTCGCGTCCATTTAACTCCATTCTCGTGTGTATTTAGTTTGTCCGTTTTTTTAAAACACCAAGCCAGATCCAAGTCTAAAAGTTGTGGGACAATGATTACAAATTTACTATATCTTCTGTTTACCTCATTCTAAATCTTTTTTGTCAAATAAAAAACAAGGGTGTGGCTGAATATACATGTATACGGTATATTTTTTAAGGTGTTTATAATTCTTTCAAAATCGTAGTTAAGAAGAATAATTTTTAAGGGTTTGTTTAGTTTGGTTATTTATATAAAAAAAGTTTTTTAAAGAAATAATTTTTCAAAAAAACATATGTGATCAAATTATCTTTCTCAATAAAAGAAATTTACTATACCTTCTGTTTACCCGTCGTCTAGTGGCACTGCTTGTTTGTACTGTACTCACTTCTCTCACTAGTCTTGTAGCTCGCTTTTGCTTTGTTGTATTTTCATTTGCTTGTCTGTGTTGTACTAACTGATTTTTCCAGTTGCCGATTTATCGGCCTATCGAGTGGTCCGACATTTTTGTCGGTTACTTGAATTTTTACCCTTATATAAAAAAAATGTATACAGTATACTCCATATATAGAAAGAGTGTCCTTTTAGATTTTAATATTTTATTAGGAAATATTTATTATTTTTAAGTTTTACTAATATTTTTTTGGTGAAAATTGTTTGGATTGATTTTTCTATGCAAATGTTTTTATGCATTAGTTATATAAGAGGTTGATATTTAATAAATTATAGTAATAATCTATCTATATATATATATATATTAAAGCAAAAGAATTTAAAGCCACCATATTGATTATGGCCCCACAAATTCTAGGTGTCAATTTGTGGTTAATCCAATTTATTTTTATATTAATAATTCTATTTAATTTAAATCACAACTAACTTCAAATATTTAAAATTTTAAATCACAATATCTAATCACAACTAACTTCAAATATATAAAAACTATATACAACTTTTTTATAAAATTTAATTTCTACAAATTACACATACAATAAGCTTATAATATATGAAAGATTTCTTACTAAACTTATATATAAAATACATCTTATATTCATTTATGTAATTAGTAATATTATTTTCATGCGTTTGCAATATAATTTGACCTATATAAATTTATGGTCCAAAATCATACAATATATACAATTTTCAACTCATAGTACATGTGCTTTTATAATCAAGCCCACTATATTATATTATTACACATACAAATTTATGTTTAGAGTAAAATGACCGAATAAATTTTATGGTCCATCTATATATATTAAAGCTATTGAATTTCGAGCCACCAAAATGCTTTTGGCCCTACAAATCCTACATGTCATTTTGTTATTAATGCATTTTTTTTCTTAACATTATATTTCAATTTAAACCACAATATTTAATCACACATAGCTTCAAATATATAAAAACTATACAACTTTGTTGAATGCTTATACATTTTTTTTAAATTTTGGTTTCTACAAATTGCAAAAAATAAGCTTATATATGTCAAACTAATATAGTAATATATGATAGAATTCCTACTAAACTTATATATATAATACATCTTATATTCATTTATGTAATTAGTAATATTATTTTTATGACTTTGCATATATAATATGACATATATAAATTTATGGGCCAAAACCATACAATATATACAATTTTTAACTCATAGTATATGTGCTTTTATAATTCAACCCACTATATTATATTATTACACATACATATTTTATTAACAATTTAGTGAAATTTCAGACTAATGTATCTTAACAAACTTAATTTATATAATCTTGAGATTTTCTTCTAAACCTTTCAATTTTAACAACTCATATTAACATCAATTATATCATATCAGATTTTTAACGAATGTATATTGTATGTTCCCATTTAATAATTTATATTTGATTATAATTTTATATAAAAAAATACATGGTCTTCATTTTCCGATTTTACAATGTTTCTATGGGCTTATTACTTATCATTTTGCTAAATGTAATTTTTAGTTTTAAAAAATTAAATTGAGTTTGTTTATCACCAAGAAAATATTCACTAACAAACCGTGAAATATCAATTATAAATTACCAAAAAAAAATTGTTAAATCAAACAAAAAGTTTTAACTAAAAAATCTAGCTAAATCTTTGTTGTAACAAACTTTTTATTTCATATGATTATACACATTATCAAAAGTAAATTAAACGTAGTACGTATACAAAATTTAAAAGTATTTGAATTTGAGATAACTTTACACCTACATAAATCAGCCACTACTGATTAATTAATTATTCAAATAACTTTTCAGTTATCGTTTTCTATAAGTAAGGATATAAATTAAAATCAAAATCTTATTACATTAGACGGGTCCATTATGTAATTACAAACAACTTAAAAAAATATGATTTATCTGGCTGATTTGTAATGATTTTTTTATATATATTTTGCTGAATTATTTCATATATTTATTTTAACAAAAAGTTAAAATATAAAAAAAAAATTCCCTTAGTTTGATCTCATATCCCCCTTCGAGACACCAAAACAATCATGGACCAACTTTGCTTACGTGTTATTTTGCGATTAATCCTATTTTTAGTTTATTTTTTTCCCTTAAACTAACTAAGTTTATACTATAAAAATCTTCAAAATTTCATCAAATAACTCAATTTTTTGTATGAACAGTACCTTTGATCTAATATAAACATTTCCTTTTATTTGGATATTAATTTTCACATTATATTCTATGATAAAATTGTTATATAAATATTTTAACTTAATATAAGGGTCAAATATATTATCCATTGTGAATATATTCATGGAATTTTAAATTGAGCTTGCCTTTTATTTTATCTTTTTTGAGTAATTAAATTGAAAAATATTTTTTAATAATCATTGAAATAAATATATTCAAATATTGAGTTCCACCTTATTTTTCAATAATTACTTTTTAATATTTATTATAATAAATACATACGAGATAATATCATGTTTATTAGGTTGATGTCACTTTGTTAGTTCTTTTCCATATACAAATGAAATATCTAAAACATAATATTTTATATCATAAAGTAGCTTGCTATGATAAATATTGGTTTCGTAACCTTACGTATATTATTATTTTTGTAAATATTAAGAAACCATTGTTTTATATTGTGATTTTTACAAGTATCGTTGAGGGTGTAACAACAATTTCGGATCTCCATTGTTTAGCTACATATATTTTCCTGAAAAACATAAATCTTATTTTAATATAAATTTTTTATTTTTAAATTTACATTGGCCTATTCATTAATTATACATATATAATTTTAATTTTTATAATTTTAAAATCTTCACCTCACTTTATTTTATTCATGGTTAACCAAAACTTGGTTTGAAGGTATAATATAGTAGTTAAGATTTGAAATTTTGATTACGAATTGTTCAAATATCAAACTAATAAAAAACATAAAAAAAATAAAGATTTTGTTATAATACTTAATATTGATCATGTTCACGATTTTGTCAATATTATTTTTTCTTTAAAATTTTTTCTATTATAATCCAAACATGAGTTATACATATTATGAATATTTTTGACTTTCTTATTCAAAAAATATAATTACTAATCTAATAGTTTTTATCAATGAACCACACATTAATTATTTGTTTGAAATCTATTTAAATTATTTAACAGACCATATATTATATATGCCACGTATAAATAATTTTGTAAATCGGGAATAATTTTATAGAGATTTTTAGATTAATAATCATTATAATATATCTATATTAATTATTCTCTAAATGATTCTACATAAATTCATACATATCATAGCATATCATTTTCAATGATCCAGCGAGAACTATATTTTTCTAAAAAATACTTCGATATAACATTATTTTAATTCAATCATAAATATTTTTTGATTTTCTCAAATTACATTTACCCGTACGAGGTACAGGTTCTACACAAGTTAATTTGTTAATAATAATGCCGAATAATAGAATAACATGCATGATTGAAGAGTGTGAGTATTAAACATCTCATAAGAAAAAAAAAATTACAACAAAATGACATTATTTATTTAATCGTGGTTATACTTTAGGGTTTGTTTGATAAATGTATTTGTATTTTTTCATAATATATTTTTTATATAAAAATAGTTTATAAAGTTTGAGTGGTATAACAAGTCTAAAGAAGAAAAATAAAGTATTTTTTATAAATAAAATCTTTATAAAAACTTGGCCAAATAAGACCTTAATTGAATAACTAAGAAGTGGTAATTACAAAAATCATCTGACAGACCTCGACACCCGATTGGATTTCAAATAACTATGCATGGAACTCGTATTCCTTTCTTGGCCTTTGCTGATGACATTATGATTTTCTCAAAAGCAAAACCTAAAAAATGTAAAGAGATTAAGGATATCATAGATAAATATTGCAAAATTTCTGGACAAAAATTCAACTTTCATAAATCCGATTTCCAAGTTACAAAAAAAGTCCCTAGCGCAAGGAAAAATGTGATCGAGGAAATCCTTACAATCACAAATATGGTTTCCCTTAAAAAATATCTTGGTTGTCCCATCATAAATGGGAGAGTAAACATGAATATGTTTGCTGACTTAATAGTTAGCACACAATAACAGTTAATAAAGTGGAAGGCAAACTATTTATCACAAGTTGGCAGAACAACACTAATAAAGGCAAATCTTGCATCAAAATCTACTTTTCTTATGCAAAGCTTTATGCTAACAACACAAACTCATAATGAACTCGATAAGATTAACATATCCTTTTTTTGGAATAAAGATTCCTCCTTTAAACCATTGGATGAGAAAAAAATTATAAACCTACGAAACAAGGAGGTCTTGGATTGATGAAATCTAAGGATATGAACAAAGCTTTACAATTTAATTCACTTCGGAAAATTTTGGCGGAACCACAAAATTATTGGATAAAGATTATAACTGGAAAATATCTCAAAACACAACATATTCTTCACTATGAGAAAACGGAAGGTTGTTCTTGGCAATAGTCCAAAATGATTGAAATCATAGACGAATTTAAGAAAACACTTATCTGGCAAGTAGGAAATGACGGAACAATAAAATTTTGGACTGATAAATGAATGTCACATGATTCCTTGTGTGACATAATAACTATTCAACCAAATATAAACAAAAATGCGATAATGGAAGAGTTTCTCCTGCCAAATAAGACATGGAATAAGGATATGATAGAACAATTTCTACCAACTGACCTATCAAAACATATAATATCAATACCCATACCTTTGAATGAGATACATGATAGAATGTACTGAGAAGCTAGCAATAATGGCTGGTTTTCGACAAATTATGCTATGAATATGATCAACACAAATAAAAGGTATATAGCCTATGACTCCTCCTGGATTTGGAAGTTGGACACTTATCCTAAAGTAAAAAAAATTCTATGGAAAATCATTAAAAATGGACTACCTATCAAAGCAAGACTGGCTGAAAAAAGAATTGCGATTCCTCAAGGTTGCATTCGTTGTAATGCACAAACAGAGGATACTAATCATCTACTGTTCCAGTGTAACCACACTATGAAAACAATATAAAAAATCAATAACCAAACGTATAGGACTATCCGATCATTAAATATCGGAAATAAAAAAACAAATGAATTACTGGAAGATATTAAAAATAAAGTCGATCGACTACAGTTTGTGGAATTAGCAATTGCTTGGTGGAGTATCTGGTTTTACAGAATCAACAAAGCTTTGCAAGACCTAACAACGACAATAACATTATCAAGGATATACCAACTTACATTAAAAACCAGATTGAGTATTGGAACAAAATGAAATCCTGGAATCCAGATTGTCAAGCTGAACGTAATACTATTAAGAATAATAGTAGGAAATATAAACGACCACTTAAAAAATAGAAAAAACCACCGGATCAAGTAATTAAAGTTAATACTGACGGCTCTACCAAAAACAATGGTGAATCAAGATACAAAATCATTTTTAGAAATAATAAAGGGGAACCGATATTCTTATGTAGTGACAAATGTGGAATATCTTCTCCATTGAAAACAGAAACTCTAGCAGTTAGGAATGCTTTTGGTAAAAGCTTACGAACAAGGAATTATCAACATTGAAATTGAATGTGATAACCTCATTGTGGTGAATGTTCTGAATAAGATCTGACACTGTCAATGGAATATTGAAATTCTTATTTTTGATATCCTTTGTTTTCTACAACTCTTTTCTACAGTGCAGATCTGTCATGTCTTCCGAGAAATAAATGTTGTGGCCGACTACATCCCGAAGCTGGACAAGCAGTGTTCCTTGGAAGACTTACAGGGAAATCTAGAACATTTAACTCTCATCCGAAATGATGCTATAAGCTAAAAAACCGTATTTTCTGTGGTTTTCAGTCTAATTTTTTTCCTTATAAAAAAAAGTGGTAATTGATAATATAGTAGTTATTTATAATTATTTGAAAGAATGATGTTTTATATAATAAGTATTTTTCTTACAATTAAATCAAGGCTTCTCAAATATAACAAAAAATCAAAATTCAAGATCGTTACACAAATTCCAAAATGTTATAAATACTTTTAATTACAAAAATCACATTGTAAATAAAAATGTATTTTTCCAAAGAAACCCTATGAAGATAAAAAGAGGAGGAGGTGGGAGTTGGTGATGCTACGTGCAGAGGCGGCCGGCATTCGGCATAGACGAAGTAGTGATTATTTTGCATGTCACTCAATGCAAGCTAAGCTAGTATACTAGTACTACTACTCCATCATTATACCTCAAACATGATGAGATTTGATTGTGGAGCCCCCTAAAACCTACATATATATAGCCTAGTCACATCCAATATCCATTGCATTTATTGCCAAAGATTTTAATCGATTTCACTTCTACACCATCTCACGTAATTCAATTATCCAGTATTTCAATTTCTTAATTACGGAGTATAATAGGGAGTAGCAATTCTTTGTCTACTACTACTCCACTCCTACTTAACTCCTGTTTGGATGCTGCATATATGTTTACGAAAAAACTAAATATGTACGATTTTTAGTCTAAATAGACGCTATTATACACGCTTAAGGTAAGCATACGGTTTTATGTGCTTAAGATAAGCGTGTAGGGGTATTGTGGATATTTTAAAAATACAGGGATGACCTACACGCTTAAGTTCAGCGTGTACCTGCATGCTTAAGTTCAGTGTGTAGTGGCATGGGCTAGTTATTTGGGTCGGCCCAAATAATTAGCCCATGAACTAGCCAAACTGCTTAAGATAAGCATGCAATCACACGCTTAAGAAGACGAGCCGTCTTCTTCCTCCCGCCGAGCTCTCAAACCTAAAAAAAAATTCGAATTCGATTCGTTAAATCTCTCGTCCCCCTTGCTTCGATTGTTGAAATTAGCCATGGATCTGAGTTTGGGTGGATTGGGCGACCCTATTGGCGGCAGAGAACGGGCCGAAACCGGCGGCGGAGCTCATCCCGGCGACTGTGCAGTGGGAACGGCGGGCGGCGTGGGAACAGAGGCAATGGCGGCCGGCATGGGAACGGCGGGCGGTGCGAGTGGTGGCGGGAGCCCTTGGCTGGCGGTGGAGGTGGAAAGCGAGGAGGAGGAGGTGGTCATGGTGGTTTCCGGCAGAGCTCGGACCCGAGGTGGAATTGGAGGTCGAGCTAGGACCCGAGCCCAACCGAGGGCGACTCCGATTGAGTCAGAAACGACTCCGATAGTGCCTGTATCGAGTCTGATTGGTCTCAGAGCGGTATTTTTTTAAGACTTAAATTTACTATTATTTTCGTAATTGTTTTCGTAAATATATTTGTTAAGGATTGATTTAAAATAAATAATGATATAGTTATGAATTAATTTGGAATATATAATATAGTTATGAATTAGTTATTAATTTTTGTATTAGTTAACATATATTTAGATTTTAATGTTATTAATTATTAATTTGGATTAGAATGCATTATCGTTTAGATTTTGAATTAGATCGGATTAGAATAATATAGTTATTGATTAGTTATGGATTAGAATTAATTATTAATTTTTGTATTAGTTAACATATATTTAGAATTTAATGTTATTAATTATTATTTACGGGATTAGTTATAGATTAGTTATGGATTAGAATTATCGGCTTGTATATTTACATTTTATTTAGAAATTAACTAGTATCTAAACCATTATAAAAACTATCTATACAATAGATAAAATAAAATTTAAAAAGTTAAATGAAATCTAACACAAATGCAAAAGTGATACACCGAAATGTATAAGTACAGTAAATTTTAAAATGAATCATATAAGACCCTAATCTAATAATGTTTCAAAATATTTTAAAATGAATCATATAAGGAACTAATCTAATAATGTTAGTACTTACTAAGTAAAAAGTTTATTAAAATTAAAAAAAGTCAAAATAGATAGTTATGAATTTTTCATAACTAAAAATAGTTATGAATTGTAAATAAGAAAGCACTAAATAGTTTATTTAGAAGTAGTATATAAGGAATTTAGAGTATATATAAGGAACTAATCTAATAATTTTCCAAAAAATTAGAGTATACTGACGGCCCTCACCCCTACGGGGCGTACAAAGCCGACACCGGTAGTGGCCGATCGCACACGGCGTGTTGGTGTTCTGATTCTATGCGTCGCCGTGTCGGTCTTGTCAGTGCCGATATATTGTCGACTAGTGGGATATCTTCCCATCCGCCTATGACTACTGATGATGAGTATATGGAGGATGCCGAGGACATGTCAACTCAGCATATGGCGGTTGATGTGGAGGCTATTGAGGAGCCGCATCGGGATGATGAGGCAGATTATGTGGAGTCTTTAGAGCCTACATTACCGACGTGCGATTTGAGTACGGACGACATTCCCCTATTTTTTTTGGGTCGGTCCCCACTCTTGTCCCCTCTCCCCTCCTGTCGGTCCTTCTTCTCCACCTTCTGCCGGTCCTTCTTCTCCACTTCCTGCTGGTCCATCTATTGTACATACTTACCATCCTTGGATGCTTGGAGGCCCAAGGTGTCCGATTCTTCTCCTTAGCTACGAGACACACACTGCTCGGGCTATATATGACCTTCATGTACCCGAGCCCGCTCCTGAGGTTGTTGCGCAGATGCCACCTCCCGTACAATAGAGGAGACAGAGACGTAGAGGAGGCGCTGCAGCTGTTAACGATGCTCCTCCAGATCCTGATGTTCCTGAGATTGCTGACCAGCAACAGCCACGTCTTAGCGGGGTAGCCCATCGTCAGGCGGAGCAGGATTTGGTATGTTTAACTTTGTAGTTTATGTGTTGAATCTTTAAAATGTTATTTATTAGAAAATGTATACTAATCTTAAATTCTATTCATTCAGAGTCGTAAGACTCTGAGGATTCATTTTCGCTCAGCCCATTGTTCTGCCCACGAGGATTATATTAGCCTTGAGCTATATACGTGGTTTAGGCTGGCTGAGCGGAGCGGTCTTATAGGTCTACGCACACTTGGCATTGCCTGCAGCATGTATTCTGTATTGATTTTTGCATTTGTGGAGAGATGGCATCCCGAGACGAACACATTTCATATGCCCTTCAGAGAGATGACCATCACCCTTGCCGATATTCTCCAGATCTTGCGGGTTCCCATACGTGGGAGGAGCTGTACTTCAGACCTCAGTGATGCGGCAGTGAGACAGCGCATCTGTACTCATCTGCGAGTTGGGCAGGATTAGATGAACACCTGGTACAAAGTTGGCGGTATTCCTTTGGCCTTTTTAGAGAGTACACTGGTGGAGATGATGAGGAGTGATGAGCGTGACAAGGGAGTTATTGCTACGTACTACCTCTTGTTGTTTCTCGGCTCGACTGTGCTGCTGGATAAGTCGACTAACGCCGTGAAACACAAGTGGGTGGCGCTTTTGTTTGACCACGACGGTACTAGAGACACTGCATGGGGAGTTGGGATTCTAGTCTATGTGTACCGCAACTTGGGAGAGGCGTCTAGGCGTGGAGCGCAGGGGATTGCTTCTTGTGGGATTCTGATTAGGGTAAGATATTTGATGGATTAGTGAAATATTAAGTTACGTTTTAATACTTCGGTCATTAATAGCGTTATTTCTTCATTTACAATGCTGGGTTTGGGCATATTTCCCACATTTTCGGGAACAATATGTTACCAACCCCCGACTTTTGGAGTAGTTGTTCTTGGTGCCTCGGAGGTGCCTAACAGTAGAGATTCCGGCCGTTTGATCGCTATACGCCGCATACTGGACGCCATGAGATATGAGGAGGTAGATTAGTTTAGGTTTTTTTCGATATCTTAGTCTTTAATTACAAAAATATGTATTAACTCTGCCTTTTTGACTTTATGGGTTACCTGGACCCCTTGGGTGGGGTTGGACTTTCAGGCTCCTGAGGTAGCTCCTACTAGGTTTCGCGGTGTACTGCGCATTATAGATGTTGATGAGCCGTACCACCCGAACCGAGTCCTCAGCCAGTTTGGGCTAGTGCAGTCAGTCCCAGATTTGTCCATTCAGCCGTACAAGGCCGTCAAGAATGCGGAAATTAAGGGATACGAGGTCAGTTTTGCTGATGAGCTTCTAGTAGCATGGGATGCAGATCCGAGACCGTTGATTGATCTGCATGGACCGAATGCGACTCACTTTTGGGACATGTCTGCCGGCTATTTAGATTGGTATGATGAGTGTTCTCATCCCTTGGTCGATCCCGGTTCCGTCAGACGTGATCGTCCGGTCGGCCCTATCCATGTCTCTCCAGCTGCTGACGCAATCGCGGTACGCTTATTTTTGTTGAATTGTTTGAACGTTTTATCTCTTATTGTGTATATTGCAATAGTTTGACAAATTTTACTTATTTTATATACACCGCATTCAGGTGGTTGCTGCTGATATCCGTACTTACTTATGCACACCCGAGGCGGCGACACAGACATTTGAGAGACTTGCGAGATTATGGCTTGATATGCTGATTGGGCAGCCTCCACCCATGGCCCCACCTCCACCTCGCCAGTCCCAGATGTTTCGTGATTCTATCACGGAACCTGGCGAAGGGAATGGCTCGCATCCACATTAGTTTTTATGTTTGGATTAGACACGATTCATATGTAGGGAGTGTTTCTGTAAATGTTATCTATTTTGTGTTATTTGGTTTAATATGTTTGCTCATGTTTATTATGTTGTTTGATACTTACCTCAAAGTACGAAATAGCAACATAGCTTTACCGAGCCATAACAGGATGTATGAACAACCATAAGAAAATCGACAAAGTACAAAATGATTAACATCGAAAAATGAATAAGTACAAAATGGAAAGTTAATAGTCCACTGATGTATACTTCGATCGAAAAATGAATACGTTCAAAACGAAGAAGTATAAACAACTATAAGCTACAGTGTTTCTGGAGAAACAGACCAGGATTAGTTATGAGGATAAGACTGTAATCTTTAAATAAGTAAGTATATGCATGATTATACACTTATCTTACGATAAGCGTGTAGTGTATATCCTCTATTTCTAGGTAATATGAAGCATACTTATACAAAAAATGTTAGTATACTTATGTAATACGAGAAAGTAATATGAACTTGGTACATGTTAGTATACTTATGTAATACGAGAAAGTAATATGAACTACGTACATGTTAGTATACTTATGTAATACAAAAAAGTAATATGAACTTGGTACATGTTAGTATACTTATGTAATATGAGGGTCTAATATGAACTTGGTATATGTTAGTATACTTATATAATACGAGAAAGTAATATGAACTTGGTACATGTTAGTATACTTATGTAATACGAGAAAATAATATGAACTTGGTACATGTTAGTATACTTATTGTTGGATCGTTAGAGTTACGTCTGAGGGAACAAAGGCTTTGTTCCCACAGAAGGCACAACGGATTAAAAACAGCAAGAAAGATAATGAACGAACTCACGATATATAGTGGAAACCCTGATTGACAAAACTAGCTTCTCAAGGAAAAACCACTACCTTCAAGCTTCCTCTTGAGAGGATTTTGAAGCGTCTACTTGTCTTATTGATTTCTTGTTCGATTACACTTGTATCCTGGACGTCAACCTCTAGACTTTCCACCTAGATTTGAAACCTCTTCTACAACGATGAATCGAACTCAACCCTCAAAGACTTACAAACACTTCACTCTCTTTTTCTTCTCAACTGAACGCTCTCAGTTCTTCTTTTTCCTCGTCGTGGTTACATAGAAATGAATCCCACATTCCCATATAAATACAACTCGACCAAACCCTAATCATAACAAGATAATCCTATCTTCCTAAGCTTGGTAACAAGATGATATTAATTGATTTGAAGAATATTATCTTAACAACCGATATTATCTAAGGAAATAATTCCTAAGATAACATTAACGGATTAAGATAAGATTCTTCTCTCTCCAAATATATTATCTTAGGAAAGTTTTCCTAAGATAACACATTTGGATTCTCTCTCCAAATCTTCTTTTCGGCGAGATCATTCCAGCCGAAATCCTATCCTTTGACCGCGTGATTCTCCGTGATTTGTTTCCATAATCGTCACGCTGGATTTCTTCCTTCCATTCGCAGCTTTGATCTTGTTCGTCACTATTGTTCCTTGAGAGGTAACAAAGCACATGAATAGAGCTTTGTTCCCTCTGCGATCCTTTGCTGCAATGGTTCCCTGAGATAACTGTTTTTGTTCCTGAAACACTTAGTACCCAGATTAGTTGAATGTTTGTTACCATCAAAACCTAAAGAATTCAACACTTATGTAATACGAGAAAGTAATATGAACTTGGTACATGTTAGTATACTTATTTAATACGAGAAAGTAATATGAACTTGGTACATGTTAGTATACTTATGTAATACGAGAAAATAATATGAACTTCGTACATGTTAGTATACTTATGTAATACGAGAAAATAATATGAACTTGGTACATGTTAGTATACTTATGTAATACGAGAAAGTAATATGAACTTAGTACATGTTAGTATACTTATGTAATACGAGAAAGTAATATGAACTCGTTTTTTATCTCGATTTATTGCTATTTTTGGCGGATTGGGCCTTTAATGGGCCTATGGGAACCATTATGCATTTTTTGTGATTTTGGGACATTTTATGCATTTTTTATACTATTGGGCCTAGTTTGGGCCCATTATGCATTTTTTTTTTATTTTGGGGCATTTCATGCATTTTTTGTACTATTGGGCCTAGTTTTGGCCCATTATGCATTTTTTGTAATTTTGGGCCATTTCATGCATTTTTTGTACTATTGGACCTAGTTTGGGCCCATTATGCATTTTTTGTGATTTGGGCCATTTCATGCATATTTAATGAATAAAATATTAAATGCATACTAGTACATGTCATTCGAAAAATACATACATAACAAAAAAAAACATAATATCCCTAATCTCCACTCGGCTGACTCAAGAATTCCATCTAAGCTTTGAATATGGTGGAGGTGGAGGTGGAGGTGGAGGTGGAGGGGGAGGGGGGGGGGGGCATCAGGGGAGTCTCATTCAAGCTTTGAATATGGTAACGTTGTATACAACTTGGGAACGCCGACATATTATTTCAAACACTAATGCATCGTTGATTTCCAATCCATGGAATTGAACAAAATCCCGTCAGCCGTTGCCAAATCTGTAGCGATTCCCACTCGTTGCGATAGACACAGGCAAAGTAGCAATACCACAATCCAGGGTGACTTCAGTTGTTCTTGCAGTACTCAAGAATTTCAAAGCATGCTCCATCGGGACACTCTGCATATCAATAAGTGCATTTAAAGTTGATATTATGAAGTAATCTGAATCATAAATTTACATTATGAAGGATGCGGTGCCTACCATTCGATATTCTGGGTAGACATTGGTTTGATTTAGTACAACAATGAAACTCTTCTTCTTATCACGTGGAGAAGCTTCGACTCTTTGTAATGCTGAATTTGCAACATCTCCAGCAACTTCAGCATCATTATCATCTCCAATACCGTATGAGGTGTAGCTATTGTCTTCTTCGACAACAGAGGAATTTGAGTCATCGCTGATTACTATCACATTTCTCAACAACAAAGCTGATAGCAGGCTTAAGTCGTATCACCTAATCAATCAAATAAAATCCTAGCAAAACCTAAACAAGTAGTTAGGATAAGCAGGGGTCGAATCCACAGAGAGGAAGAGATTAATCTATGTGTTGTTCGCATGCAATAGTAACAAGAAGGGGGAGTTGTAGGTTGGTTGGTCACAATTAAGTCAAACACAGCAAAGTATATGATGAAAATATCAAAGAGAGAAAACACTTAGCCAAGTAATGTCCACATAAGTCATTCAAAGGTTGTTCCTTGATTATGCCCTATCTTCCTATTCGGTTATTCCTGTCCTGATCTTGTGTAGATTAATAGGGAAACCATCCCTAAGAACCCTTACCAATGAATAACCCTAGCACCACTAGTGATTCAACCCAAAGGCAGCAATGAACATAAGAATTAACCAGGATACACATAACACCTCAACCAGAAGCATTCAACATGTAATCAATTCCCTACATAGATAAATTCAACAGTGGCAGATAAGAATCTATGCTCGCTACTCGAACTAGAGCGTTAGCCCAACAGTTCCCTAGTATTAGCAATATGAATGAAAGCAATAAACCTAGGTGATCAATCTAGATAAACCAACAAACATCCAAATAAGAATTTGCTCAAGAGAAAAGATATAACTCAATAGGATAAGATAGATAGGAACAAAACCTCACAACCAGATGAATAAACTTATGCTTCTATTACCGGACTAAGCAAAAGAGGCTTAGCTCCTCATAAACATGATGAACTCCAAAGGTATGAAAAGTGGCAACAATGAATTGAAATTTCTCCAAAAACAAGCTCCCAAAACCTAATACTAAAGAGAGTATATATAGGGCCTCTAACAAATGACCTAGCCCAATAAGAAAAGAAACAAAATAAAATGGAAAAATAAGAAAAGAAATTAGAAAAGATAGACTCGGGAAAAGTCAGAACTTCCAGCGTCGACGACCCGTGATCGCGGCCCATTTACCGCGATCACGGCCTCTTGTGGCTCCGCGCTCTTCACATTCCTCCGCGCTTGCGGAAAACTCCCGACTTGCCCAAGGAACCGCGATCGCGGCACCCTTGCCCGCGGTCGCGGTTAATGCTCGGCCTTCACTCCTTGGCTTCGCCTCCTAACCTCTCGTCTTAACTTCCTTGGCGTCTTCTTTTGGTGGCTTCCTTCCTCAGTGTCTCCTATGATATCCAAAATAGCTCAAATACCTCCAAAAATACCAGACTTCGCCCCCAAACGCCATGCACAAGAATGTGTCTAAATCTACCTGAATGACACCAATAAAACCCTCTAATAACTCTTAGTTAAGCCCTACAAAGTAGTGCTTATCAAAAGCCATACTAACTTTTGGAAAATTAAAACACAATAAGATAAGAGAAGGGTGTATAAAGTTCTAGTGACATTGTACTTAAGCGTGTAGTCATACGCTTAACATAAGCGTGCAGTTTTTAAACGGTCATTTTTCCAACGACTATATTTTACCCTATAAATACAAACAATGTCACCAGAACCTTATGGACCCTTCTCTTATCTTATTGTGTTTTAATTCTCCAAAAGTTAGTATGGCCTCTTCGTCGAGTTCGAGTTTAACAACGGGAGAGAGATTTTGCTTTTGTAATTTGAAGGTGGTCATACACACTTGTGACCGACAGTGGCAGTACGGAAGAAGGTACTGGGGATGCCCTGATTTGTGCTGGTACGATGTCCACAAACCTGGTAATAAATGGGGGTGTAATTTCTTTGCGTGGTTCGATCCACCATACGACGAGAGGGCACACGAGGTCATTATGGGGTTGTGGAAAGAAAAAAAATAACTTCTAAAGCTGAATGAGGGTCTTTGTAGGTATTGTTTAAGGGCAATAACAGATAAACATCGTAGGTGTTAGAAAGATAGAAGTAACCATTTGTTATGTTTTGTAGGAATCAAGCGGAATTAGCGAAAGAGGGACATCGAGAAGGAATCAAGCGGAATTAGCGAAAGAGGGGATGTGATTTGTTATGTTTTGTACTACTTCGCGCCAGTATAGGCCCATTAAAGGCCCAATCCGCCAAAAATAGCAATAAATCGAGATAAAAAGCGAGTTTGTACTACTTCGAACGTAGACGTAATGTAAAACACATCAAAGCACATAATGTAAAACACATCAAAGCACATATCCGACACATCAAGGGTAACATCAACGTAATGTAAAACACAACACTTAAAGTTGGAAATTACAAAGCCGTCTAAATATTACATTACATACTCGTATCATCAATCAATTACATGAACGGATCCGTCTCCCGCATACATAAAAGGATCTGGTGCCCGACCATTTGCAATGCGGTACTCTCAATACATCTTCAAATTCCACTCAAACTTTGTTGTCCACCATAAAATGTTTCGATCTGCGTTTATGCACCACGAACCAGGAGTGTGCGGTATTGGCGACCCTTCCTTAAGCACCACCTACATATACACACACAAACTATTTGAGTAGTGAAAACAATGTAACCTAATTTCATAAATATTTTATTAGAAGAAACCTTTACCGGTATGAAGTGATCATGATTGCCTACGTGTGCCATGGCAATAATCTTTTCTGGAGGTCCTATGCTTGATGTCCTATTCCTCAACGGTAAGCAAAACGTCGGGACTTCCCATGTTAATAAGACGAGACCAACCTGATATAGTGTGGCAAACACTAAACCCATCAATGGCATGTGAAGCCAGTATACTTATGAGCAAGGGCTTCTGCAATGGTTCACTTGAAAGATAAGATCATCCCAATACCCTTCTCGAATACGGCAACGTATCAGCTTGTATAGCTCTCGGTTGTCAAGCAACTTCGCTACCATCTTGCGTCGAATGTTGGGATATTCCTTCTCTTACCTTCCCAACAATACAACCATCGACCGATATCCACAATGTCTGTCGGGGCATACATCTCTAACATTTTTGATGTACGGAATCCAAAAGTCATCCACATTGTCATTCCCAAAGTTCACCCCTATATGAACAATGGGAATACTAGGTTCTTCAGGCTACTGCAAATATTCTGGTTGTGATTCTTCTGGTAGGGGTTGGGATTGCAAGTCGTCAAAGTCCATCACCACTGCACTAGATGCACTTGCTTGATTTTAGGACGACCTGGGCCTCTAACAGTGCTCGCACTTGCCTTCCCTTTCGCCTTTGTCTTCGGCCGCACCTTCTTCTCATTCTCGTGGAGCTCATCCCGTCTATGCTCAAACAAGAACTTATCCCTCTTCTCCGCCTTCTCATCCACCTTCTCCTTGTTCCTAGCACCACTTGGCCTTCCTTTTGCCTTGATCCCTGTCGGCTCCAACAAAGTACTCTCTTCTGGATGCTCCAAGTCGTGGTACAACTCACCTAGTAGGAATGTCGTGCCTTTCTTTAATGTCCCAACCTCCAACCTGGCAAACATTTCACGAAGTCTCATCTCTGTAATGTCCATTCGAACGTAGACAGAAGGGTCAAGAGTTGTTGTTGGAGTCTCTTCCCATTCCAAGTCCCTCCAGAACTCGTGAACGTCTAACGGAATGAGAGGTGTTCTTGAAACGATGGCTCTTGCAATGTTGTGCACGCAAAGCAACCCAAGGCAATCTTTCACCCAAAGGTCGGTGCATTCTTCTGAGAACTCCCCCTTCTTCAAGATATCGTAATAGCCCAACAACATATCAAAGCACTTATCCGACACTTGGTAGAAGAGCCTAGAAAAAGTAGCTCGTACAACTAGCGGCATCGATACATCATCGAAATCCGTTGGTCGTTTGGAAAGTGAAAGGTTCATGCTCTCCCTAATCTGATCTATTTGAAGGATGATGGCATGGTGGATCCTCACGATCACTCTATTGAAGCCCCCTCTACTAGAGCCAATAATATCTTTCAAAACCTTGTGCATCTCCTCAACCCTGTCAAATCACATGACGTTAGTACGACATTAACAACTATGAGTAAAAAAACAACATATTGTGAACGTCATACCTATTTGAAGTCCTCATGAAGAAGTGAAGATGATGATCCGTCCACGCCCTTACTATGTTCGTCTTGTAAGGAGTAAGCCATATGTCCTCCACGTATCCGACAAGGCCTCTCTTCCACGATGTCCGTAATACGGCAAGCCTCTCTTCATAGCTTTCTTCACCGGTTGAGCAAAAAAGTGCCCAACATTGGCTTGCAAAGGCATCCACACTTTCCTTCTTCTTCAAGATGGATGAGGTATGTGCCTCGATGTTGTGCTTTATATGCACCCAACACAAGAGATGTTGAACTTCGGTGCCGAAAACACTATGAATAGCAGTTATGAGGGCCTTCTCACAATCTGTCATTATTGCAGTTGACATCACTCCCAAATACAAACACAATGCCCGAACTTTTCTCATTATCCATGTGTAATGGTAAATCCTTTCCGCCCGGGTGAATGCATAAGCAATGTTGAATGTCTTATGAGTGTTGGTAAAACCAACAATCTCCACAAGTGGCATTCCATATCTATGGAAAACATTTCATAATACCAAACACATTTTTAAATGAAATACCTTAACAATTTATGTCATAAACTACACATTATCACAATTTAGGACTTACTTGTTTGTCTTGTATGTTGCGTTAATGATTATCACGTACGGGAACTTCTTCAACAACCACAATGACTCCGGATTAGCAAAAAATAAGATTGCAACCTCATCAGTCTTCGCATCCCTCAAAGGATGAACTACGTATTTCTGCTCAACCATAAATCTTAGGGACCACTGCATAACCGTTAACTCTCCCCGATCCTCATACTGCAGCTTCTGCAAGAAGTTGGCCACTTGCTTCCTGGAAGTCATATTTCCCGGGAAGTTTTGCCTCAATTCCAAAATAATTTGATTTGGCGTCTTGCGACCGTCTCCCCACCTCCTAGCACACAGCTGCTCCGCCTCGGTCATTCGACCCATGAATGCATGGCCTTTAAAGCTAGTTTATAGCTTATGGTTGTACCGACCTTCAATCACACCCAAGACCCACTTTTCACCAACCGTCCATGCCTCTTTCTTCATGCGAACACCCATTATATCAAACTTACACCCACACTTTTTGGATCTCGACTTTCAGATTTTAACAACCGACAACTCTGGATTCTCTTCGTTCACCTTCGGCCTCCCCAATCTCCAAGGCCCAAACCTATCGCACACTATACTAATTTGGTACGGACTTGAGTCACGATTCACCAAAGCTATCACAAGCTCCTTTCCTATTTCTTTCGCCCATTTGTACAATTCTTCCTTACTATCCCACACTAGGTCGGTAATAAAATGCTCCGTATAGTCTTTCCCCTATAAATGTAGCGGTTTATGTTAACTACAAGTCATCATAACTACATCACTATGTTACACTACATATGATTTCCAATTATATAACTACAAATTCATGATAAATATTGGCTACCTAATTAAGTGCGATATTTACGATACTAATTACGTATTAAAATACCGATGAAGGAAAGAGCAAAACTATTTTAACACTAACCACAAATACGCCGCTAGGGTCCCAATCGCCAGTCGCTTCGTCATCTTCGACATCTACGAAAAAATTCGACTCCATCCATTTGTCGTCCTCCTCCTCTTCTTCTTCTTCACTTTGAATCCAATCATTTTCTTCGTCACTACTATCCTCACCACTATGATACATCTTTAAAATTAGGAGAAGAACAATTTCGGTTTCTTGGATATGGAATTGCAAGACCTTCGACTTTAATAGAAAGAAATAGATCTGTTAGTATGCTTAACTTAAGCGCACCAACGGTATTATTCTAACGGAACTTTCCAACGACTATAATTTTACACGCGTAAGTTAAGCGTGTAGCCTATATATGGCCAGCCCACTTACACCAGCACGCTTAACTTAAGCGTGTGCCTATGCGCTTAAGTTAAGCGTGTAACTTTCCACTCATTCGAAACATCCGTGATCTGTCTTTTTAAAATTCCCACTATACCCATGTGCGCCTATGTTAAGCGTGTAAAACCGGCCGCCTAAGTTAAGTGTGTAAAATAGCGTCCATATATACATTATTTCACGTGTATTTAGCCATTGCCTATGTTTATCTTCAGCTATGTATGTATATTATTTGTTGTTGTTTTTTTATAAGGTAAACACAAGAATCTCTTTTGAGTAATGGACAATCTTAAATTTTTGTTTTGGATAATCTTTATATGATGTTTGCAAATAAGATTTGTTCTAGAATTTGTAATGAAAAATTCTAACTTAATGTAAACACATAATTTGAAAATAAGTAACAGTTTTCATACAATATATTATGGATGAAGCTTCTAATTGTTGTACTAGTAATATCACGTGTTGCTAAAAAATCAATTGTCAATTTAGATTTTTTGTAACAATGGAAAGCAAAGAAGTAATTAAGGCTCCGTTCGACAAAGCTTTTTTGAGATTAACGTAGTTTGATTTTTTTTTTAATCTAGTTAATGAGTGTTCGGTAAAAAATGTCAATCTAACTTAGGGAGCTTATAATAGATTAACGTAGCTTAATTTTTCCATTTTTTTTAATGTGACTCCCCCTAGATTGTTGAAGATTAACAAACTGAATTTTACATATATCTCATTTCAGCTTGTAATACCGAACATCAACTATAATTTTTAAATAATTAAGCTAATAAATTCATCTCCAGCTCCAGATAGTCATTCAGCTCCAGTTCCAGCTTCAGCTACTTATTCAATTCCAACTTTCATTTCAACTAGATTTATCGAACAGAGCCTAAGATAAGAAGTAATCAAGGTAACTTATTTAAGAATAATAACAAACGGCTATGAATTATCATATTTGTTAAACATGGAATTTTTAAAGTTAGAAAAATTCTAAAATAGAAACCGAAAGTAGAAAACTTAAATTCTACCAAACAAACTAATACAATGCTAAAAACCAATCGAGGAACTTAGTACTCTCTCTCTTGATATGTTTGTCATTTTTACTCATAATTTTTGTTTAGAATAATTTGTATTTTAATGATTTAAATAATAATTTACTAGTGAATTACGAGTTTGTTTAAATTTAAAATATTTTCATGCAAATTTTATTGGTTGATTGAATAAAAAAGATGTAAATTATTAAATTATTATAGATTCTTAAAAAAACATTTACAAATTTATGCTGTAATTACTGAATTCTTTAATAGTTGTATAAATAAATAAAATAACAAACTCTATAAACTGATGGAGTATAATGTATGATTAGAATATTTACGATTTTTGTTAAAATGTATCATATGTCAAGAAGAATCATGTTTCTATAAACTACAGTATTATCTTAACAATATACATGCAAATCATATATATTTAAAAAAAAACTTAATAAATATTCCTTATATTAAGTTTTTTTTTTTCAAAATTTATTCATCTATATTTTGTCTTTATAAGTTTTTAAGACAATTTATCACATATAAATCATACAATTTGTCTTGAAATTTGGTTATCTTGATTTTTTTTTCTCACTTAGTGAGTGTGTAAAGGGTGAGTGCTTAAATTAGAAACTTTTCAAGATCTTCATAACATACTCTGTATTTACTAGATACATTAATATGTATATAAAACAAAAAAGAAACTGAAAGGAGTACTTTTTCGAGTTTGTTTGATATGACTATTTATAAAGACTTTTTTAAAAATAAGTATTTTTCTTAAAAAAAATATATTTGGTGGGAATGTATTTATCAATAGATTTTTTATTTTCAGCAAATAATTCGGTATACAAGAGTAACAACTATAGTAAAATCTAGACGTCGATTAAATCATTAGTCAGACAAACAGACATGACAACAAACAAAACAAGCAAAGTAGAATACAACAAATTAGTCATGGTGCCTAAATGATCAAGATAGTTGGGTGACTCATGACGTTCCCTTTACCGAAATGACCCATGACATTCCCGGAAAAGTGCAAAAAGACTCATGACGTTGCCTTCACCGAAAAAAAAAATCTTCAAAAGCTACTAGCACAACAACAACCTCGACCAATACAACTCGATCCACAACACAAATACACAGAAATATTCAAACCATGCTTATCGAATACCAAACTTGTAATAGCATTTGGTTCAATTTTATAATAGAAAAGTCTTTATAATATAATGTATTAAATAGCATAAGAAATTTAACTTTCACACAAATTTCAAAATACCAATAATATATTTTCTTGAAACATGCCTTTATCTATAAAAATGTGTTTATAATTTTAAACCACCCAAAAAAAAACCCATTAACCTAATCTTTTAAAATCATATTCTTATTTTTAACCCAATCATTTTACAACTATACACTTAATAGGAGAGTACTTACAAGAATAACAATGCTATTTAGACCATCTTTGATCATATCACTAAGAGTGTCGTCCTTATTTTTTTAAAATGAAAATAAAAGAAAATGTCATATTTTTGTAAGAACCAATATGAAAAAGTAGAGGAGAGTACCATATGTTTGGTACTCATTTATTGATTCACTACAAAAATATGATATTTTTATTATTTTTTATTATTTTAAATGAGTATGATATCCACTAACAATATCATTGTTAAAGATGTTCTTAGACCATCTTTAATGGTGATATTCTATATGAGTATCATATCTAATTAAGAAAATAAAAACTAAAAATTTAGTGAATTAATAAAGGTATATCATTTGTATAGTACTTTTCTCTATTTTTTATATAATGATCTATTAAAAATTTGATAATTTTTTTTACATTTTACATTTTGCTCTTAGACCATCTTTAATGGTGATATTCTATATGAGTACCATATCTAATTAAGAAAATAAAAACTAAAAATTTAATGAATCAATAAAGGAGTATCATCTCCATAGTACTTTTTTTTATTTTTTATATTGATCTACTAAAAACTTTGACATTTTTTTACATTTATTTATTTTTAAATAGATATAATACTCTAAATATTATGATTAAATATGGTCTTAAATCCTTAAAAAAAAACAGAAAAAAAGGTGGTCTTAAACTAAAAATAGAGAGGTTGATTTGGGCTGTTGTGCTTGAATATTTGTTCATCCGCCATGATTAACGAAAGCTCGTGTTCCAATACTTTGCGATTATTACCTTCCCACTCTCCTTCCAACCTCATCTCTACTGTAAAAAGTTGTTTCTAACCCACCGCTCACCACATATACTATAGTGGAGTACTCCGTATATTGGAAGGAAACTTAAACGACACCCATTTTCATAAAAAAACCAACAACAACAACCCATTAAAATAAACTACTACTAACTGGTACAAAAAGGATTTCTTCTCTGACCAAATCCTGCCAATTTCAGCAAGAAAACAAGTCTACATTCACATACGAATTCTTGAAATAACAATTTTTTCTTTACATAAATTTTAAACTAAAATAACAATCTTTTCTATTAGAAGGTACTATATAACTTCTGTGTAAGCGAAAAACCTCAGAACATCGATCCTCGACTGCTCACCTCCACAAACCTCAAAGATGGTGAAAATCGAGCCCGTGAAAGGCGGCGGAAACAGCCCAACGCCGCCAGCTTCGCCGTCGAGCTGCTCCCCCGGGCCACCGCCGTTGCCCAACGCGTTCCCTTACCCGCCCCAAGAATCAGCCCTAGGTTTCCCCGGACCGGCTTCCTGGCCTTTCCAGTTCTACCCTCAGAACCCGTATCCATACGGTTTCGGATACGGATATGGATACGGGTATGCACCGTACGGGTATCCTCAGGTTCCCCAGCCGGGACCGGGATGGTATGACCTGAATTATCAGGCTCAGCCTTGGGTTCAGACACCTGTGCCGGGTTTTGGTGATGGCAATGGTTCGGGTCGGGTCGGGAATCCGGGTCGGTTATCCGGATTTGGAGGAGCTCGGTTGGAGAAAGGTACTACTACTCTTATGATCAGGAACCTCCCAAGTAAACTCAGGTACTTTTTCTCTATCATCCTTAATTATTTCAGAAAAGTCAAAATTAGATGCTCAAACAAAATAGTGTGGAATTGATGATTGCATGTTGTCCATAAGAAATGGCATAAATGTTTCCAGTTCAAATTTCTGCTTGATAAGCCCTAATTATGGATCAGTATGATAATGTAGGTCAGCATTGTTTATCACACTTGTAAGTTAGCCATGTTTATAACATTAATTTTCTCATTGGATACTTGTAATTTACTAGTCCGTATAATGTTGGAATAGATAAAAGTATTGTGTGGAATTTATGTTGCAGGAGGGACGAATTGATGAATTTATTGGACGAGCACTGCAGAGAACAGAACAAATCAGCCCCAAGGCTTTCTCAGAAGCACCAATCAACTTACGATTTTCTCTACCTTCCCTTTGACTTCATGTACAGAAACATAATAAACCCTCCGATCCACTAAAAAATTAGCTCATTCATCCATCGAATTAATTTTGTATATCTGTTGTGGCGTTGTTAATTAACGTACTGCAGTAGAGGGGGCAATCTCGGGTACGCATTCGTGAATTTCACGACAGCGCGAGCGGCGTTCAGGTTCTTCAAGTGCTGGAATGGAAGGGATTGGAGGAACTTTTACAAGTGCAGCAAGATTTGTGCCATCACCAGAGCTGATATACAGGTTCTTTGACCACACCTCTACTTACTCTTAAATATTAATTATTAATTATTATTAATTAATGTACGTGTAGGGTAAAGAGGCGTCAAGGAGGCACCTTGAGAAATGCAAGTTCTTCTGCCACACTGGAGAGTACCTTCCCGTTGAGTTCTTCCCTGCGCGCAGCGGCTATAACGCCGGCATGATCGGGATGGAGACGTTCGGGATCTGGGTTTGCAAGGACGATGGTGGGAAGGAGTACGGGAGTAAGGTTTGGAGGAAGAAAGAGTAAGTGAAGAAGAAGAAGAAGAGATGATTGAGAGTCGTGTGTTTCCAATCTCCCAAGATGGATGATGGCTTCTTTTCAATTCATAAATCATAATCTACTACGGAGTACTAGTCTAGGGTGAAAAGGAAACATGACGGCTTTTCAATTCTGCCCTTAATTCTGTGTTTTTGTAATATTCATCTCTTTAATTTCAAGGAAACTTGGAAATTACAAGTATGGTGGTCGAATGTGTAACTTGCTTTATTTGAAGGATTTATGTGTGTATTATTGTTCTACTCTAGGTAAAAAATGCTAGGGTTTGTTGTTTGTTTTACCTCTTGAGCGAAGCGATATATTTAAGGTGTGTCTTGTGCAGCGACGGAATTGAGAATTTTGAAAGAGGGGTATAATTTTTTTATTTCATATTAAATAAAAACGTTATAAATAATATTAATATTATCTCATATGTATTCTCATTTTGTAGTTTTTTTCCTTAGAAATCAACATTAATCTTCATCAATATTTTCAGATTTATTAGTAATAGCCGGAGAGACTCCATACTTCAAATCGACAATCTCTTACTTGCACGATAAATTTGTCTACATTCCTATTTAAAATAATTCAGTTTCACACAAGTTTAATTGAATACATCAATCAAATTAAATTAAGTTTGAATTATAAATAAATTAACGGTTTTTTTTTCCTGATACCTCTGAGGTACGGCGAAATTCGCGAAATATCCCAAAATTTTACTCATTTCGCGTGGTACCTATGAGTTTTTTTTTCCCGCCAAATATTCTTCCGTTAAATATACTAACAGAAACGTTAATTGTTTTTTTTTTAAAAAGGAAAAACCTAAAAAAAAACAGATCTCCGTCTTCTCTCTCGCATTTCTCCTCGCGTTTCCCTCTTGTCTCCTCCGGCGGCTCGAGCCCGCCCTCCACCAATCCGCCTTGCTCGCCTCCCGTTCGTCCGCCTCCGAGCCCGCCCTCCACCGCTTCGCGTTGCTCGCCTCCCGCCTTCGAGTCTGCTTTCGAGACCGCCGCCCTTCGACGACTCCCTCCGCCTTCCTCCCAACCCTTTTCCTTGCAATTCTCTTGAACCCTAGCTTCTACATTTCGATTAACTTCTCCTTAGATTAGCATTATCATCTCATCTGTTAATTTTGCTTCCAATTTCATCTCAAACGCCAAACGACACTTCTTCTTTTCCTCTAAAAATCATTCTTTCAACTTGAATCGATGGGCGTAGCAATCCTTCAGCCGCAAGACTGTCTTCGGGATGGCGTTTCCCACCACCGCCGCTGTCTCATTTCCCCTCCGCGTTCCAAACCCCGCCGGAGCTCCGGTGCTCTCAATCTTAGCCCGGTTCAGAACAGATCTGGTCGTTGGAAGCAGTGGAGTCCTGTTAGATCCCCTCCCCCTCCACAATCGAAGCCCAACAACGACGGAAAGGTCCACCGGGCCAAAAGTTCGGGCTTAGCGGGCCAAGTTCGGATCTTGAAACGCGGCGAAGATATGACTCCCACGAAGCTATCAACCGCCGCGACTACTCCTGTGAAGAACATCAAGACGAAGAGAGAAGGCATCGTCGTCTCATTTCCTTGTTCTTTTAAAAAAAAAAAAACATTTCTGTTAGTATATTTAACGGAAGGGTATTTGGCGGAAAAAAAACTCGGGGGTACCACGCGAAGTGAGTAAAACTTTGGGGTATTTCGCGAATTTCGCCGTACCTCAGGGGTACCAGGTGAAAAAATCGATAAATTAATTCAAGCAAATCTATACCCCACCCATCACGATTTGAATTCATAAGATCGAAAATGTGTTGTTTCAAATTTCAAATTGAAATAGTTCACGTATGAATTTGGTTATTTTATGAGTTAAATCCTACTAATTTGAGTGCAAGAAACACGATTGTGAATTTGGACCCGAATACCAACTCAAGGAAATCCATCAAAGAAATTAATAGAACAAGTGAGAGAAAATAAAGAAAAGGGGGGCACCCCTCCCCCCTCAGTTCCACCCCAGGTCTTGTGCACGACAAAAGGATAAATTTGTTGAACCTTAGGCCTCGTTTTGTATGTCTTCTGGAATCATACTGAAATCAAGAATCAGAATGGAATCAAGAATCTGAATAAATCATTCCTGTAGTTAAGTGTTTGGTATGCTGTCGGAATCATTCATTCATGTAAATTGGTGTTTGGTATGCTGTTAGAATAAACCATTCTTGAAACATTCATAAATCAAAGTCACACAAAATTCTCCAACACATAATTGTACAAGTTCAACCTAAATCATTAAAACAAGGATTTCACAACTAATTTGCACGAATTATGATTAAAAAAAGAAAATAGAATGAGGATCAATCTGCAAAAATTATACTAAACAATTTGCAACTAGTGTTGATAATTAATTCACAACACAAATGAGATCAACCAATTTGAAATAGCACTTTGCTAATTTACAACACAATTTGAAAAAGTATCTTGTTAAGAGACCAATATTCAACAATGGGATACACCTTGTACATCATCTCTTCCTTCAAATTTCACACCACCGCTCATTAGAAATAGTAATCACAACCAACATCAATTTCTACAAATTAGGGGCACCAGAATATGAGTATTTTGTACAAAGAAGAAATTTGAGGAAATATCTTGAGGGTGGACGATATCAAGATGTGCTAAGAGGACGCAGAGAGGACAACGAGAGGAGGGAGGATGTCAGGAGGACGACGAGAGGACGTCGGGGGGACCAAGACTGTGCGAAGGACGTCGGGAGCACGCAGGGAGGACGGGAGGACGCCAGCAGGACCAATGTTATGCGAGAAAGAGAAGCTGGACGATAATGAACTTTTAGGAGAAGCAGATGGAGAAAGGAATGGTTGTGAGGAGAATAGAAGGTTGGCCTTTTGAAATGGGTGATACCCTAACTTTTCTATTGGAATGAACTTCTTTGTTGGGCTTGAAATGAGTCATTCCAAGGAATCAATGAAACTTTCATTTTTTCCTTAACCAAACATGATTGTGGAATCACTCATTCCTCGTACCGATTCCTCATTCCACATGAATCGAACTTAACGAGGCCTTAATTTGTAAAAATTAGACTACTGGTTTTTTAGCTCATAAGTTCGAGAATGTGTCTTGTTTTGTTTAGTACTGTATATAGGGATGATTGAGGCATGGAACGTGGATAAATTCTAAACACTACATCCTAATAACTTAAATTTCCAAAACTAATCCGAAATTATGTGCTCCGGATCAACACCCTACATCCTAATAACTTAAATTTCAAAAACTAATCTGAAATAATGTGCTCTAGATCAACACCCTACATCGTAATAATTAAAATTTCAAAAACTAATCCGAAATAGTGTTCTGGATCAACGTGTACTTCAATGTGCATAAATTTGTAATGTGTGCATCAATTTATTGAAAAAAATACATGTTATCGGTTTATACTATGTGAGTAAAAATTTTGTACCTTGTGTGCATCAATTTATTGAAAAACACACTTGTATAAATTTGTACTGTGTTCATCGTTTTTTTAACATATTCATAAAATTTTTACTGTGTGTAATATTATCACGTTATCATATAAGACCCGAATTAAAACCCAAGTTTAAACATCCTTTCTTCTATCCGTGTAAGTTGGTTATATCTCTCCTCCGTGACTCTTGTCGCCTGGATCACGAGTACGGGATTTGCCACTATCATCGACATAAAAAACTATAAAAAGGTGCAAATTAAGTTGGAGCTGAACCAAAACATATAATTCCCATCTCGACCTCTTTACCGGCGAGTTAGATAAATGACCCTTTAATAAATCTTTTTTTAAACTAATGGACCCTTAGTAAAAATAGACCCCTCTCCCTCTCCCTAAACCCTACTCCCTACCCCCTAAATCCTACCCCTTAAACCCTAAACCCTCAAAAATAATATTTTAGAGAGAAAAAAAAAACAAAGAAGAGGGAGAAAAAAAAAAGCTAGTAGGAGTAAGAAAAATACATAAAAATTAGTAGATGATAGTTTTATTAATTGAAAACTCTTAAAGGGCCATGGACCCAAAATCCTTCCTCTTTACCTCAATTGGTTCAACTTGATTATCTGTTGGGCCTGATCTGTGTCCAAGTGGAATTCATCAATCAAGCCTTTCGATTACCTATCGGACCTGATCCACGATGACAATTTGGGCCGTCTGTGTAACTAATGGATATCAGCCCGCAAATCTCTGTACATGAATCTGAGGTCTGATTTTAACTTTCTGGAAGTATTGTGTACTGGGATCAACTACACGAAACTCTACTATTCTAATTCACCTCATACAGAAAATTAAATATAACTAAATTTATTATTTTGTTAACTATAAATAATATATTGATTTCATATTATAACATATTGATTTCATATTTAAAAATTATATAGTTCAATAAATATACTATTAAGATAAATATGAATAATATATAATATATTGATTTTATATTTATAAATTATGTAGTTCAATAAACAATAAATAAATAAATTATAACAATAAGTTAATAATATGATTAATTATTTAATAATAAATATACTAATAAGATAAATATTTATGACCAATAGATTATTATGTTTATTTATTGTAATATAGTATCTTCTTGAGATATTATAAAAATTTATTATACTATTTTAATCTTAATGTAAATTTATATCTTACTTTTTTGGTATATGTTGAAAAGGATTGCATCCAAAAATAACTTTATTATTTGGAGCCAACAACTCATAAAAATTAATGTGGCTCCTTATGGGAATGTCAAGTGACCTTAATTACTTTTGATTTAGAATTATAATATAGATATAGATTAAATAGTTAATGATTTTGAAATTTTATACTTTTTAGGTATTGATCACCTGGTTCGATCTGTCAAAGCCGCTCTATACAGACCGCGGTACAGTTGGCCCACGAAAGGGTAGACCCTCGCATAGGGATGGCAATAGAGTGGGTTTGGGGCGGGGAGTACCCTCCCCATCTCCATCCCTATCCCCGTTTATAATTGCATTCCCCGTCCTCGTCCCCGTCCCCGTTTCTTGTTTAAATTTTCCCCAATCCCCGTCCCCATCGGGGAATCCTCATCCCCATTAATTTTCCCTATTTAAATTCCCCAATGGAGATTTTCCATGCCCGCTAGTTTTTCCCATGCGTAATATAGCTCTAATTAAAAAATAGTTCATTCACAAATCACAAAACGTAAGCATACATAACCAAGAACATGGTATAGACCAACTAACTAACAATATATCCAACCAAATACAAGCATAGAAAATATAATTTAACATCAAGTACCCATTCAGTACGTAAACAACTCCAAATAGTAAATACTCTTAATCATTTAAAAGACCAACAAGTAATACTAGTTGTAAAGTTGAAATTCTAGTCCAAATTAAGCAATGGTCGATAGTGGATTTAGCTCCTCCGGTCCTTCTGACGGGGACGGGGGCGGGGCGGGGACCACTATCCCTAACCCCGTCCCCATCCCCGCGGCGGAGATATTATTTCCCCCATCCCCGTCCCGTGGCGGGGATTCCCCGCGGGTAACCGGGATTCCCTGCCCCGTTGTCATCCCTACCCTCGCATTTCCATACACTCCTCCAATAGAAATCGAATATCAGACATCTGGATAGAACGCTTAAGACAGTCTAACGCCAATCACTGGACCAATTGAATGTCGATATTACTTTATAACCTATTTATTTTTTGAAACCATGGTTAGTGATTACTTCATTTCCTTGATACAAAATTTATATCCTATTTACTATAATGATTCGAATTTTAATATAATTATAAGCTTTCAGAGTCCTCAATTACACCTTATATTTTGAATTTTATTAGAATATATTTTTAAATCGCATTTCCTTGATGCAATGACACTTTTATGTACATGTAATTGTCCTTATGCTACATGTACTATATGTAACGTTTGAGGTCTTAGAAGCGCCAACCCGAGAACTTTCCAATAGGTCATTCATCCTGGAACTACTCTCGTCCTAGCACGCTTAACTTCAGAGTTTTTGTCATCACTTGAACCATGGAAAGGAAAAGCTCTTTGGTAGCACTTCAATCCTTATAAACCAACTCAAGTCCGGGATGTTATAAACTCCCCCACTTGAACCCCTTGATGTCCTCGTTAAGGCGCAAAGACCGTCCATTAGGTCGAGTGATTGTCCACCGGACCAAGCATACTCGTAACCCAGAGTCGGCTCTAATACCATTTGGAAGGCCCAATGCCTTAGAAGTGCGAGTCCATGTCAATTTGAGGACTTCCCATGAGGTCACTCATTCTTGTACTACTCTGACCCTAGCACGCTTAACTTCAGAGTTCTTTGTCATCACTTCAACCATTAAAATGAAGAACTCTTGTTGGTATGAGTAGCACTTCAGTCCTTATAAACCAACTCAAATCCGGAGTGTTAAAAACTTATCCACTTAAACCCCTTGACGTCCACGTCAAGGCCCAAAGACCGTCCTCTAGGTCGAGTGACTGTCCACCGGACCAAACACACTCGTAACACAGAGTCGACTCTAATTACCATTTGTAAGGCCCAACGCCTTAGAAGCATCAACCCATGTCAACCAGAGGACTCTCCAAGAGGTCACCCATATTTGTACTACTCTCCCCATAACACGCTTAACTTCAGGATTCTTTGTCCTATTTAAACCATGAAAATAAAAAACACTTGTTGGCGTGAGTAAAATTTCAATCCTTATAAACCAACTCAAGTCTGGGGTGTTACACTGTATATGGAGTACAACTAAACATATTAACCCTCGTATATGTTGATTAATATGGGAATTGATGCACTAAATTTGAATTGACGGATGATAGGGAAAAGGAGGACGATGCCCAATTCGAAATGTGTAATTGTAAAATAAACCCATCACTCACAAAATGAATCGGCCCAATCATCAAACTTGGGGGCCACTACTACAGTGTGGTCCGAGAAGCCTACAGACAAATCTTTTCACCGAAACGTCAGAAAAAGTCAAGACCTTTCGATATCTAGGTTCTAAAACATTGGTTTTCACAAACTCGAACTTGGCAGAGGGAAGGAGGATACAATCACTACTCGACTCCGAATCACCCATCTTGAAAAAAGAAACGAGATAAACAAACAATAAAAAAAGATTTTTAGGGATTCAACCCTTAACTGAGAAAAAGGAAGATGAAAAAGATGAGGATGAGGTAGAAGGAAGGAAAATAACGAAAAATGATTCCCCTTATACTTCGATGACAACCTCGAGTTGGAAATTCATTTATGAAGAGGAGATAAACGTGTAACATGCAAAAAAACAAGGCCTTGAGTAGGATTAAAAAAGGCGAAAGGGCGACAGTTCTTAAGTTTTAAAGGAAAACCCACTTCCTTCGGAGAAGGCCCAACTTCTGATGGTAGTGCTGCCATTGGCTTCATCCTCTTTGACTCCGATGGATCAATACATGTTCTAGGGAGTAAACGGTTAAAACCTAGTACATGTATTGCTGCATTGGAGGCAGAAGCCATTCAGTGGGCTCTTTGTTGTGCTCTTCAGTTTGGAGTGTTCTCCGTTCAAGTTTGGTCTGACTGCTTGGGAGTCGTCAATGCTTGTTCAACTCTACCCCTCCCCAGGACGAAGGCCAGACTGCTCATCAAGATCATCCTGCAAACGGTGGCTGGATTCAATCACTGCACATTCCACTACTTGCCCCGGAATCGAAACACTCAAGCCCACTCTGCTGCTCAATTTGACTTATCATTATCAGTCTGTTCTTTTGTTTTGTTTAATCACATATCCCAACTGTCATCTCGATTGGCAAATGTACTGAATATTTCTCCTTAATATATCTCATCCTTTCTAAAAAAAAAAGTATTAATGGGCCGACACATGCAAAAGCATTAAGAAACCTGAAATGGGCCGAGCATGAATAAAGGCCCAAGAGTGAGCAAGTTGGCAATACGATCAACCAACCCCGACGAAGGACAATGAAGGCGTAAAATGGCCGGCAAACACGCTTCATTTGATGACCAATTTAGGGTAGCTAGAGGAAACACTTTCCATAACCACGAAATCTACTATATATCCACTAAAGTAGAATATCTACTATGCCACATAGCGCTCTTAAAATGAAACAAAATTTTATGTTGCCACGTGGTATCATTGTATTGAATTTGCCATTTATCAAGCTCTCATTTTTTTCGTTGGTTTTTCAAAAATCAAATAAAAATCATAGAAAATAAAACCGCTGCCCATATTAGCCGGATATGCATACAATATGAGTATTTTGTATAATCTATTCTTTCCAAAAACGTAGCAAATAATATTATCAGTCATATATTTTTTATACGTAATATATTGTATATCTACTAAAGTAGAATACCTACTACACCATGAGGCGCCCCCAAAATGAACCAAAATTTTCCGTTGCCATGTGGCATCACAATATTGAATTTGCCATGTGTCAAACTCTCATTTTTTCCATTGAATTTTCGAAAATAAAATCAAAGAAAATGAAATTTCTGCCCATATTAGCCGGATATGCATAAAATATGAATATTTTGTATTATCTATTCATTTTAAAAACGTAGCAAATAATATTCTCAGCCATATATTTTTTGTATGTAATCTACTATATATTTACTAAAGTAGAATACCTACTAAGCCACGTGGCGTCCCCAAAATGAACCAAAATTTTAAGATGTCACGTGGCATCACGATATTGAATTTGCCATGTATCAAGCTCTCATTTTTTCCGTTGATTTTTCAAAAATCAAATAAAATCAAAGAAAATAAAATCTTTGTCCATATTAGCCGGATATGCATATAATATGAATATTTTGTATCATCTATTCTTTCCAAAAACGTAGCAAACAATATTCTCAACCATATATTTTTTTCTACGTAATCTATTCTATATCTACTAAAGTAGAATACCTACTACACCACGTGGTGCCCCCAAAATGAACCAAAATTTTTTGCTGCCGCGTGGCATCACGGTATTGAATTTGCTACCTGGCAAACTCTCATTTTTTTCGTTGGTTTTTCAAAAATCAAAGAAAATAAAATTTTTGCCCATATTAGCCGGATATACATACAATAAGAATATTTTATATAAACTATTCTTTCCAAAAACGTAGCAAATAATATTCTTAGCCATATATTTTTTGTATATAATCTACTAAAGTAGAATACCTACTACGCCACGTGGCGCCCCCAAAATGAACCAACATTTTCTGCTGCCACGTGGCATCACGGTATTGAATTTGCCACGTGTCAAGCTCTCATTTTTTTTGTTGGATTTTCGAAAATCAAAAAAAATCAAAGAAAATAAAATCTCTTCCCATATTAGCCGGATATGCATACAATATGAATATTTAATATAAACTATTCATTCCAAAAACGTAGCAAACAATATTCTTAACCCTATATTTTTTGTACGTAATCTACTATATATCTACTAAAGTAGAATACCTACTACGCCACGTGGCGCCCCCAAAGTGAAACAATATTTTCTACTGCCATGTGACATCACGGTATTGAATTTTCCACGTGTCAAGCTCTCATTTTTTTTGTTGGATTTTCGAAAATCAAATAAAATAAAATCTCTGCCCATATTAGCCGAATATGCATACAATATGAATATTTTGTATAATCTATTCTTTTCAAAAACGTAGCAAACAATATTCTCAGCCATATATTTTTTGTACGTAATCCACTATATATGTAGCACCCCCGACTTACGTCGGTAGTGCCACACGCTAATGACCTCAGACGTTGTTGTCCGATGTCACCCTAGGCTTTAATCGGAATAATTAATCTTAATTAAACATGTTAAATAACGAAGGATTTAACAGCGGAAGACATTTTTAAATGAAACTCAACAATTTATATTAAAAGATCTCTCATCAAACGAGAGAAGTGTTTTTACAACAGAGTGAAATTTCAGCGGAAGACTTTAAGAATAAACCTATTACATGACTTAGTGATAAGAATATATTACAATATTATTTGACAACCTTAAAAATACTAATACTTGAACCTTCAACTTCAAGTCTCTTCTTCAATTAGTTACTGTAACACCCCCAAAACTTAACCCTTTTGGAAATGTATTACCGCCAGTGACCCCAGTGTTCCTTACCGAGATCACCCAAGGCTTTACCATATAAATACAATTTATGAAATGCGATTGATACACAATGATCAAGCATTAAATTCCAAAACATAACATTGTCAAGGAAACAAGAGTTACGGGATTATAACCCAATCCCGAATAGGTCAAAACATAGTTTAAACCAAACACAGCGGAAGACTAAGAAAGTACATTACAATCGGAGTTATTGTCCAAAGGATCATAACCTGATTAAAGAAATAATTAAAACATTCAAAAACCACCGCCGACTCCATAGTCCTTCTAATCTTCTGAGCTACTTCTTAACTGATGTGCCGAATCGAACGGATGACACCAGCCAACCATGTAAGGGAAAATATTGGTTGGTTAGTCTAAATGAATAGACTAGCAAGAGTAAAAAGCAGACTGGTTCGAAGCAGTCATATTAGGTTAGACTCATCGCTTCTCGGATAATAACCGATAACGGTAGTCAACCATCATATTCCTACTGGAATAAACAAGAGGTATGCACAGGAGAAGATTCTGGAAGACTGAATCTTCACAGAAATCAACTCGAAAAGAGACTCCAAGAGATTGAGTCTTTAAGGAAGTATGACAAATCTGGAATGTTACAGAATCATACAACAATGATTTAAAACTGACTGAGATGCTTCAGTCAACGACCAACCTCACCGCCTTTCAGCGAATCCAGATCGGAAAGAAGACGTACTACATTCAAGTCAACACGAGTCTTCCTAGCGGCACTATTACCTAGCTGCCCTACTCGCTGAGCGTTCAATAATTATGTGCGTCAAGGTAGCACTTATCTGATTATGTTTCAAAAACACACACCACATTATAGACTTTTACATGTGTACCCCACCAGTGGGACGACACATCTTAGTATACGTTTCGTCGAGAGTGACGTATACCGAAAGGTTTGTGACACCAGCTAAGTGTCCTGTCTCTACACACTTGTGAAGGAGACCGATCATGATCATAGAATAGTACCAGATGGGGACGAGCCACCCCGATACCAGATTATAAAGAAACGACTGGACAGAGTCCGAGTAACGTTCCTATTTAACAGTGCTAACTAAACAGTTACAACACCACAACAGTTACAGGATAAATCCACATAAAGGCCCGAAAGGCGATCACAGATAATAGCATTGTTCTAACAGATATACAACCTATTATATGATTTTCAAAACAGTTATCAAAACCGTTTCCAGACAAACAGAATATTCATTCCAAATTAATTACTCAGATAAACTACTGATAATTAATGTAAATATGGAACGAATGAGCAAGAGCGAACCGCCACTTGCCTTACTCCGCAGAATAGTCTAAAGACGTCAACTGGATCCCGGGCTCGACACGGTATAGTTCCGACAGCACAACAACCTTCGAGTCGACCCATAAAAGGAACCCTAAGTTAGATCCGACATAAACAGTACGAATCTAAACATGGCGAAAGAACACGAAAGGAAAGATACCACGACGACAACCGACCAAGCCAAAGCCACGAAGGCATTCTGGGCACTGGCGGCGGTCGCTGTTCTTGGCGGCGGTCGCCGCATTCATCACGGCGGTCGCCGTGAAGAACACGATCGACAGAGACGAGAGAAATCTCACCAAAACAAAGCGCATTTCGACCCCTTTCAGTCTGGCTTGGTTTCTGACCTTCAAAGGCAACCACAAGGCTTCAAAAGAGCTGCTGGAAACACCACTAACAACACCGACGAAAGCTTCAGAAATTCCGGCGTAGGCGCAACTCCGGCGAGAGGCGAATTTGGCAGAGGTTTGGTGCTGGGATGGCTCAAAACCTCACCCCCAACACCTCCTTTTATAGCCAAAGCGTCTGGAGTACGAAGAAGAGGGCCTAGAGCTAGTTCGACGCTCGCCAGAACTCGCCGGCGACCATCGGACATTGTCCGCTGGGTAATCACGACGGTCGCCGTGATTTTGCCTACGGCGGGCGCCGTAATTACGGCGGTCTCCGTGGCCTGGCACACCAGCTGCCTCCTCGAGCACTAGGACGGCGGGCGCCGTGACTTTACGACGGTCGCCGTGCTTGGGTCTCACTACGGTGGTCGCCGCGACTTTACGGCGGTCGCCGTGACACCTCTTTCCCGCCCGTTCAGCTTTGAACAAACATGACATTAAACCGGGATAAAATTATCGTACGCGAACGACAATTAAAATCTAAGGCACCTTGTCTGTATATTATTTCACTGAGAAAAATATTACAGATACAGAGCACATTACAGAATGTCTCAAGCTACCTGAATTAAATCCGACGTACACAACGGGTACTCGGGAAAATTCCATAATTCCCAAAATATCCTTACAAAAATACGGGGTATCACATCTCCTCCCCCTTACAAGAAGTTTCGACCCCGAAACTTAGGTCGAGAATAACTCGGGAAAACGCCTGAGCATATCTGACTCGGTTTCCCATGTCTCCCAAGTAACTTCTTCGGTCCCTGACTTGGACCACAACACTCGTACCAACGGCACGATCTTGTTGCGCAAATGCTTCTCCCGACGCTCCAAAATACGCACGGGCAACTCTTCATAAGTACCATTAGCTTGAATCTCGATGTCTTCATAACTAAGCACATGAGACTCATCTGGTATATACTTTCTGAGTAACGATACGTGGAACACGTTATGCACCGGGTGAGCCGATGGCGGTAACGCCAAACGGTACGCTAGAGATCCTACTTTATCCAGAATCTCGAATGGTCCCACGTAGCGAGGGTTAAGCTTCCGACGCTTACCAAATCTGAAAACTCCTGTGGATGGCGATACCTTTACAAAAACCTTGTCACCGACCTCGAACTCGACAGTCCTGCTCTTCCGATCTGCGTAGGACTTCTGTCGACTCTGAGCGGTCAACATCCTTTGTCTGATCAAAGCAATGTCTGAAGCCGTCCTTTCGACCAATTCTGGTCCAAGCAGAATTTTGTCGGCATTATCATCCCAACAAATCGGAGATCTGCATCTGCGACCATATAAAGCTTCAAACGGAGCCATCTTGATTGTAGCATGCCAGCTATTGTTGTACGTGAACTCAATCAGGTTCAAGCTGTCCTCCCAGCTAGTCGGACGATCGAGCACACAAGCTCTAAGCATATCCTCTAGAGTCTGGATGGTCCTTTCAGACTGGCCATCTGTCTGAGGATGAAACGTTGTACTAAACCTCAACTCGATTCCCATAGCCTTATGAAGTTCCTTCCAGAATCTTGACATGAAACGGCCATCTCGGTCCGATACAATGGTCTTAGGAATGCCATGTAAGCGGACAATCTCCTTCTGGTAAACTTCTGCTAACTTTTGGGTTTCCCATGTGGTCTTGATGGCTATTAAATGAGCACTCTTCGTAACCTATCCACAATTACCCAGATAGCATCTCTCTGACTTCGAGTCTTGGGTAGCCGAGTGACGAAGTCCATGGAAATGTCCTCCCATTTCCATTCTGGTACGGGGAGAGGTAGCATCTCACCATCTGGCCTGCGGTGTTCGATCTTGACCTTCTGGCAAGTTAAGCACTTTGCCACAAAGTCTGCTACGTCCCACTTCATGTTTGGCCACCAAAACTTCTTCCTGAGATCCTTGTACATCTTGCTAGAGCCAGGATGCACAAAGTAAGCAGATGAATGAGCTTCTCTCATCACCAACTGACGAAGACCTTTTGTGTCAGGCACACAGATCCGATCCTGAAACCAAAGTGATCCATCATCCTGAACCACAAAACTGGGAGCTTTCCCATCCATCACTTCACTGCTTAACTTCACCAAGATGATGTCATCGACTTGCTTTTCTTTGATCTGATCCAGCAGTGTAGCCTGAATCTCCATTATACTCAGGTACCCTCTACGCTGGTCATACAAGACTTCAATGTCGCATGACTCTTGGTTTAGCTTGGTCTGAGCAGTAAGTAGAGCAACTACAGTCTCATGCGTTGTCTTCCGGCTTAGTGCATCAGCTACTACATTAGCCTTGCCCGGATGATACAGCAACTCCATGTCGTAGTCCTTGAGCAATTCTAGCCAGCGGCGTTGTCTCATATTTAGCTCCTTTTGAGTAAATATATACTTAAGACTTTTGTGGTCAGTGAAGACTTGGCATCTTATACCGTAGAGGTAATGCCTCCAAATCTTCAGCGCAAAGACAACCGCTGCTAACTCAAGATCATGGGTCGGATAGTTTTCTTCGTACATCTTGAGTTGTTTGGATGCATAAGCAATGACTTTGCCCCTTTGCATCAAAACACAACCAAGACCACACTTGGAAGCATCACTATAGACCACATAATCGTCGTTCCCTTCGGGAAGTGCTAGCACGGGTGCCGAGGTCAACCGTCGTTTCAACTCCTGGAAACTGACCTCGCACTTGTCATTCTAGACAAACTTCTTGTGGACCTTGCGGAGTAGATTGGTCATAGGTAGAGCGATCTTTGAAAATCCTTCTACGAACCTTCTATAATACCCGGCAAGTCCAAGAAAACTGCGCACCTCTTTTACGTTCTGGGGCTGTGTCCATTTAGCCACCGCTTCAATCTTTTGGGGATCAACCATAACCCCATTTTTATTGATCACGTGGCCTAAGAAAGCCACTTTCTTTATCCAGAATTCACACTTGGACAATTTAGCATAAATCTGGTGTTGTCTAAGGATTGACAAGGTAATCCGCAGATGTTCCTCGTGGACTTCTTCATTCGGAGAATAGATCAGGATGTCGTCTATGAAGACCACCACGAACTTATCCAAGTACTGGTGAAAACATCGGTTCATCAAGTCCATAAAGACAGCTGGAGCATTTGTAAGCCCAAAAGGCATTACTACGAACTCGTAATGACCATATCTGGTCCTGAACGCAGTTCTAGGAATGTCCTGCTCACGAATCCTGAGTTGGTGATATCCAGATCTCAAGTCGATCTTGGAGAAAACCTTTGCTCCCTGCAACTGGTCCAACAAGTCATCAATCCTAGGCAAAGGATACTTGTTCTTGATCGTCACCTTGTTCAACTCTCGATAGTCGATACAAAGTCGGAACGATCCGTCCTTCTTTTTGACAAATAATACCGGAGCACCCCACGGCGATGCACTCGGCCTGACATAACCTTTGTCAAGAAGATCTTCAAGTTGATTCTTCAAATCTTGCATCTCAGCTGGAGCCATCCGGTACGGTGATTTGGAAATCGGCGCCGTATCAGGCTCGAGATCAATTGAAAACTCTACGTCGGGGTTCGGGGGTAATCCAGGAATTTCTTCCGGAAAGACATCCGAAAACTCCCTAACTACAGGAATATCAAGAACCTCATGTCCATCCTTCGCAGGCGAATCCAAGTAGCAAAGGTACCCGACACATCCTTGTCGTAGTAGCTTAAACGCAGCCATCGCATTGATCAGCTTGCCGTTATCAGCGTCATTTTGACCTTTGAAATTGCACACGAACTGGCCCCCGGATGACACCGTCACCATTCTTGAACTGAAGTCGATCACCGCCTTGTGACGCATCAGCCAATCCATACCGAGGATAATGTCGTATGGAGCCATGGCTATACAGATTAAATCTGCCTCAAATTCCTTACCCTGAATGGTAATCGGAAAGTCTGATAGATGCTTGGTTCCCACCAAACGTTCTCCATTAGGAAGATTAACGACAAAAGGGTCGCACGAATCGTTGCACACTAAGTCTAACTTGCTAACACAGCTATCCGAAATAAAGGAATGCGTAGCACCAGAATCAAACAGAATGCACACTGAAGTAGAGTGAAGGTATAGAGTACCTTGAGCAATCGGAGCATTGGGTCCATCTGCCTCACGCATCTCGTACAAGCGTTGGCCCTGACTTCCAGAAACAGCTGGGGCCTTTTCCCTGTTCTGAGCAGTCATCTGCACTGAAGGGCTAGGAGTCTCGGTAGGCTTAAACCTAGGTCGGTTGCTCTGATGAACTGACCCTTGCTGCGACTCTACTCCCTTTTGCTTCCCCTGCTTGCAGAACTTTTGCAGATGACCATCACGTCCACACCCAAAGCATGGCCTCTTCTCCTTCCGACACTCAGTGCTCTTGTGCTCAGCAGTACCACAGTTATAACACTGAACTGTACTCCTGGTCTGCCCTGACTGCTGAGTCGATCCCCCTTGTGTCATCTCCGTCTTAGCTCGGCCGGACTTGGCGAAGTGAGACGGTGGCGCAGGGCGCTTAAAACCACCTCCTTGGTTCTGATTCTGCATCGACTTCTGTCGGTTGCGCCTCTTGGTCGACTCTTCCAGAGTTACCTCCAGCTTATAGGCACAATCCACATACTGCTCCAAGGTAGAGCATGTGTGATGCACCATTAATGGCTTGATATCCGGGTTCATCCACTCGTGGAAGTACCAGATCTTTTGGGCCTCGCTGGTAATCTCGGCAGTGGCATACTGTAGCAGATGGTTGAACTTAGATGCCAACTCGGTCACTCTCAGACCATCAGTCTGAGGGTACAAGAACTCTTTATGCTTCTCCTCTCTCATAGCACGAGAGAAAAAGCGATCAACCATCTTGGTCTTGAACATCGACCAAGTTAACACTTGGCTCTCAGCCAAACCAGTGCTCTCCCACCACTCGCTAGCCTCCTCCTTCAACTGAAGAGAAGCGATATGGACCTTCTCGGCCTCCGTACACTCCACGTTCCTAAACAGCCTCTCCATATGGGAGAACCAATGAGTCACTGCCACTGGCTCCCCTTTCCCGTTATAGCAATCGGGCCTCATGGAAGTGATGGTCTTTAGAGCGCGACCATAGATGTCTCTTGTCCTGACGGCAGTCTCCTGAATCACAGGGTTTCTGGGTTTCACAACATCAGGAACCACTGGGTGAGTAGGCACTTCTTGTGCTTGAGGCGCGCTTGGTCTCAATACATCTGCAATAGCCTGCATCACGATTCCACGAATCGCCTCCACAGCTGCGGCGTCAAACAGCGTCGGCGCTTGGGTCTGATCTTGACCTTTACGCCTCTGCTGGACGCGAGACTCTGATTCGTGTTCATCCTGAACACCTCTTCATGTTGGCCTGGGGTTTTGACTAGTCCCAGCACCGGCTCGAGTCGAATTCCTCGTGATTCTTGGGTTCACCATCTATTTACCGATCAAATTCCAAGCATTCAATACATTAATATTATGCAATATACTTATGCAATATACCAACGTAAATAAATTACTCAGAATAGATCAACTTGGTATTTTATAGATGAACCTTCGAACTGTTACACAAGTTATACATAAGTTTATCATTCGAGCGTTTGGACAACATTGCTCGAAGATATAAGTGTTTCTCAGAGTACTTGCCGCAATACTGAAATATTACACAAAGTACAACTTGGAATACTAAGAAACGAAACTACTACGATAGGCAACGTCACTCCTCCTCAAGGCGTTCCAAAATGTCTCCCATACGACTGGCTACTCGTGCATGGTCTCTTCGGCCTAGGCTCACCATCGAGCTCTGGCGATGGGTTTCGCACCCTGCTTGACCCTGAAGCACATAGTCCTAGCTCAGTCATGGTAAAGTATGGGTCGTCCATGACTGGTCCTCCTATTCCAGCCCTCCTCTGAGTACTGGCGGTCAACTCATCCCACTGACTCTGCTGTTCTGCAGAGATTACCTCGCTCTGGCGGAGGATCTCCTGCAGCTCGGATTCCGACCTCCATCTTCTTGGAGTAGGGATAGGCTGAGATTCCCTATCACTTCTCCTAATACCGTACTCGGTATACAGTGCCTCCCAATCAGCTTCTGACATGGGTGCGTACTCTGGCACTGGTGACAATCCTGTACCGGGCTCCTGATTCTGCCCTCCAAGGTCCAACTCTGGATCCTCTTCTGGATCATCCTCTATGGGATCCTCATCCTCGGGATCATCCTCGATGGGATCCTCATCCTCGGAATCATCCTCGATGGGATCCTCGTCCTCGACAGGATCTTGCTCAAGCATCTCCTCTTCCTCCTCCTCGTACTCGATCTCCTCGGGAATTGGTCCAAGCAGAAAGTCGTCTTGGTAAACCCCTTGTTCATACCTTGATAACTCATCTTCCTGCTCCCATTCCTGTACTTCCTCCACCCTTGGTGGCGGCACAGGTACAGCCTCAAGGACCATAGCATCCCTAGCTACAAGGACAACCGACTCGGGGAGAACGTGTTTGATGTCTTCGGGCGGGCTACTCGGGCCTCCAACCTCGAAACATCGCTGAGGTAACGGAAAATCTAGCCTCGGCTGGTCCGACTTGGCGTCTTCCGACCCCCTACCAATAGAAAAGCAGACACCCATCCTATCGAACAGTAAGGAAGGAATTAGTCTTTCTAGACATAGAAGCAAGCTTACTATATCAGACTATAAAGAAGACACGACTATGAACGGTGTTTTTAAATTCTTTTCACTTTGAAAATTTAGAGTCCCTTTTTAAAGCATTTTCGAAAACGGATAAATGATTTATAAAATCCCAAACCCGTTTTAAAACCTTTGGCTCTGATACCACAACTGTAACACCCCCAAAACTTAACCCTTTTGGAAAGGTATTACCGCCAGTGACCCCAGTGTTCCTTACCGAGATCACCCAAGGCTTTACCATATAAATACAATTTATGAAATGTGATTGATACACAATGATCAAGCATTAAATTCCAAAACATAACATTGTCAAGGAAACAAGAGTTACGGGATTACAACCCAATCCCGAATAGGTCAAAACATAGTTTAAACCAAACACAGCGGAAGACTAAGAAAGTACATTACAATCGGAGTTATTGTCCAAAGGATCATAACCTGATTAAAGAAATAATTAAAACATTCAAAAACCACTGCCGACTCCATAGTCCTTCTAATCTTCTGAGCTACTTCTTAACTGATGTGCCGAATCGAACGGATGACACCAGCCAACCATGCAAGAGAAAATATTGGTTGGTTAGTCTAAATGAATAGACTAGCAAGGGTAAAAAGTAGACTGGTTCGAAGCAGTCATATTAGGTTAGACTCATCGCTTCTCGGATAATAACCGATAACGGTAGTCAACCATCATATTCCTATTGGAATAAACAAGAGGTATGCACAGGAGAAGATTCTGGAAGACTGAATCTTCACAGAAATCAACTCGAAAAGAGACTCCAAGAGATTGAGTCTTTAAGGAAGTATGACAAATCTGGAATGTTACAGAATCATACAACAATGATTTACAACTGACTGAGATGCTTCAGTCAACGACCAACCTCACCGCCTTTCAGCGAATCCAGATCGGAAAGAAGACGTACTACATTCAAGTCAACACGAGTCTTCCTAACGGCACTATTACCTAGCTGCCCTACTCGCTGAGCGTTCATTAATTATGTGCGTCAAGGTAGCACTTATCTGATTATGTTTCAAAAACACACATCACATTATAGACTTTTACATGTGTACCCCACCAGTGGGACGACACATCTTAGTATACGTTTCGTCGAGAGTGACGTATATCGAAAGGTTTGTGACACCAGCTAAGTGTCCTGTCTCTACACACTTGTGAAAGAGACCGATCATGATCATAGAATAGTACCAGATGGGGACGAGCCACCCCGATACCAGATTATAAAGAAACGACTGGACAGAGTCCGAGTAACGTTCCTATTTAACAGTGCTAACTAAACAGTTACAGCACCACAACAGTTACAAGATAAATCCACATAAAGGCCCGAAAGGCAATCACAGATAATAACGTTGTTCTAACAGATATACAACCTATTATATGATTTTCAAAACATTTATCAAAACCGTTTCCAGACAAACAGAATATTCATTCCAAATTAATTACTCAGATAAACTACTGATAATTAATGTAAATATGGAACAAATGAGCAAGAGCGAACCGTCACTTGCCTTACTCCGCAGAATAGTCTAAAGACGTCAACTAGATCCCGGGCTCGATACGGTATAGTTCCGACAGCACAACAACCTTCGAGTCGACCCATAAAAGGAACCCTAAGTTAGATCCGACATAAACAGTACGAATCGAAACACGGCGAAAGAACACGAAAGGAAAGACGCCACGACGACAACCGACCAAGCCAAAGCCACGAAGGCATTCTGGGCACTAGCGGCGGTCGTTGTTCTTGGCGGTTGTTGCCGCATTCATCACGGCGGTCGCCGTGAAGAACACGGTCGACAGAGACGAGAGAAATCTCACCAAAACAAAGCGCGTTTCGACCCCTTTCAGCCTGGCTTGGTTTCTGACCTTCAAAGGCAACCACAAGGCTTCAAAAGAGCTGCTGGAAACACCACTAACAACACCGACGAAAGCTTCAGAAATTCCGGTGAAGGCGCAACTCCGGCGAGAGGCGAATTTGGCAGAGGTTTGGTGTTGGGATGGCTCAAAACCTCACCCCCAACACCTCCTTTTATAGCCAAAGCGTCTGGAGTACGAAGAAGAGGGCCTAGAGCTAGTTCGGCGCTCGCCAGAACTCGCCGGCGACCATCGGACATTGTCCGCTAGGTAATCACGGCGGTCGCCGTGATTTTGCCTACGGCGGGCGCCGTAATTACGGCGGTCGCCGTGGCCTGGCACACCAGCTGCCTCCTCGAGCACTGGGACGGCGGGCGCCGTGACTTTACGACGGTCGCCGTGCTTGGGTCTCACTACGGCGGTCGCCGCGACTTTACGGCGGTCGCCGTGAAACCTCTTTCCCGCCCGTTCAGCTTTGAACGAACATGACATTAAACCGGGATAAAATTAGCGTACGCGAATGACAATTAAAATCTAATGCACCTTGTCTGTATATTATTTCATTGAGAAAAATATTACAGATACAGAGCACATTACAGAATGTCTCAAGCTACCTGAATTAAATCTGACGTATACAACGGGTACTCGGGGAAATTCCATAATTCCCAAAATATCCTTACAAAAATACGGGGTATTACAGCACAATTGGTATTCACTCCTTGTGGGGAGTGGATAAAGGGTGGAGAGGTCGCGTGTTCGACTCTCACCAACGACCTCTTGGCTAATGGCTTCCATTTAATTTGGAGTAGCCCCCAAGGATGGGTTGGGGTACATGGGCTGCGGCTCATGGAGTGTCTCATGTTGGGCTAGGCCCGTGGCTTGAGCACTCACATAAAAGTGTACTTTTTTGTAACATCCCAGGCCAAGCTACCCCAGCCACCAAGCCACCCAACGGTGTCGGCGCCGGTACTGGTGCCGCCTGGATATCCAAGGGCATGCAGCCCACACACCCAACCCTTCCCCCATTTAAATGGGTAGGTTGTTGCCCACGGGGATCGAACCCAGGACCTTTAGATATAAGGGCATGCCTTACCACTTGTATCACCAATTGTGCTGCAGCGCAATTGGTGATACAAGTGGTAAGGCATGCCCTTATATCTAAAGGTCCCGGGTTCGATCCCCGTGGGCAACAACCTACCCATTTAAATGGGGGAAGGGTTGGGTGTGTGGGTTGCATGCCCTTAGATATCCAGGCGGCACCAGTACCGGCGCCGGCACCGTTGGATGGCTGGGCGGCTTGGTGGCTGGGGTAGCTTGGCCTGGGATGTTACAGTTACTTCAAGTCTTCGGGAACCAACCACTGATGTGCCATATAGGACGGATGACACCAGCCAACCATGCAATGAATAAAACCCGGTTGGTTAGTATAATGAAAGACTATGCAAGGGTGAAAACAGAATGGTCCTAGTAATCGTAACCGTTTACTATCATTTTCCCTCGAATAAAAACCGAAGGAACGATATATAACCCAGAACTTTCATGGAATGATTAGAATTTAGACATGCACTGAAAAGAAGGCTCCAAAGGAATTGAGTCTTATGGGAAAATATATGAAGAGAAGACTCCAATAGATTGAGTCTTATGGGAAAGTATAACAAATGTTTGGGAACGTTAAAGTCTTCATACAAGCATTTAAAAACGACTTGACTATTTGGGTCAACGACCAATCTCACCGCGCAATGCGAATCCAGATTGGAAAGAAGACTTACTCTGACCGAAGTCCGGGCGGTTTCCACGTTGTACTCCTCGCCCGAGGGTGACAGGGCTTAAAGTCGTATGCCTATCAAATAAATCATAAAATACCTATTAAAGAGTATAGCAAGCAAGTCAGGGTCGATCCCATAGGGAGTCAGGTTATCTATCTCTGTAATTCGCAATCACCAACTAGGAACTAGGGGGGTTTTGTAGTGTTTTCTTGGAAATCAAGTAACAAGTAAGCAAACAAACAAGTTTGCAAATAAAGGTTGTGAATATAATGGGGAAAAGCGCCACACTAAACAAAGATCCACACAACAATAGATATGGTCGATCACGGAATTCTATCAATCTCAAGTTCTTATCATTCCTATAGTTGTTCTTATCCCGATCATAGGTAACTATTAGTTCTATCAGCCCTAATAGTACTTATTACTAAATCAAATCCGAAAACCTTCAAAACTCAATAAAGCAATAGCATTCAACCAAGGATTTAACAAGATACATGCAATAGAAACAACCCGTTACTATAAGCATGCAATTAACTCTCTCTCACGATGAACACTCGCAACCCGCTTATGTAAATCGTGCTCGCTACTAGATATGCAACCCGAACCCGGAATCACAAGTCCTAGCAATCAGGAAGATATCAATAAACCTAGGTGATCAATCTAGATAAATCAACATTGACCAATAAACAATCAAGCGCAAGAGAATTAATCCAACTAGATAGGAAAACGAACAAGAGTAGAAAACTCACAACCAATCAATTGCTGGCTTCAAATTGTCAAGTGCAACAATGGAGGTTTAGTTCTTCATAGGGTTTGTGAGAGCAAAAACTATGAAAAGTGGCAACTAGGGTTAGAGAATGGATCCTCTAAAAGAGTCTTAAACTTAACTTAAATACTAAGAAAATAATTCAGAAATAAAGAAAAGAAATAAACAAACTTGGAAACAAAGTCTCGGAAATAAAATAAAACGGGAAATAAAAACTCGGAAATATCTTCAGCGCGTCGTCACCGCGGGGTGCGGTGACACACACCGCGGGGTGCGGTGGCGGTGTCTTCTTCAGCTTCTGTGACACTTTAGTAAAAACGCCATAACTTTTGATTCCCAACTCGGATTGCACTTATATTTTGAGGACTTGCATTAGACTTCAAGATCTAACTCCTCGAATTGGAATCACTCCATTTGGACATCTGAGTAAAGAGAACGAACAATTTGAATTCAACCCGCTGTTCTTCTACTCTTCAATACACTTCAAACCTCTGTAAATCCCATGATTTCTTCACTTCTAGTCTCTAACTCTCAACTCCACAATTGTGCTCTAAACCCATCCAAATGGCACCTCAAACCTTGTAATAACTCCTAGATATGCACTATAAAATAGTGCCGATCAGAGGGTATATTAATTATGTGCATAATCGCAATTATCTTGTTTAATTCCAAAACGTATATTCACGTTAAAGCTTTTATCATATATCATCTCGATACGAGAGATATCTTAGGAGCAATTCCCGAATGTTTGGCACCAGCTGTGTGCACCTCCCCTATACTCGGATAGGGGACAGTCATGACCAGGGGGAAGGGTGTTAGGGCAAAATCCTCCTAAGCACCACGGTTATAAAGAAACAGCCAGCACTCGCAATGAGATACATAGCGTTCCTACAAATACTCGTTCTAACTATAATGTATAAGTTCACACATAAAATCCACACCAATACCATCATGGTAATAACAGATATAATAACGTTGTTTCTAGCAATATATATAACTTATTATAATATCACATTTTAAATCATATTATTTATAAAAAATCTGTTCCCAAATGAAAACAACAATTCATCCCAATTTAATTAACAATTCGAAATAATTGATAATTAACGGAAACATGGAATGATAAGCAAGAGCGAACCGCCACTTGCCTTAGTCTAGACGAATGATTGAGCGACGACGAGTTTCTGGGTTCGGAACGGGAACGGAAATCAGATTACAGATTCCTATGACGACGACCCACAACGAAACCCTAGGTTAGATTCAACAATCAAATAATACGAATCTAAGGAAAAACGAACGAGATTGAAAGAACGAAAGTCCCGCCCGAGACCGGATCGTCCAAGGCCACGATCGCGATTGCCAAAGCAATCCGCGGTCGCGGCAGGGATTCCGCGGTCGCGACCATCGAGGACTTCGTCCGCGAGTGTCAAAGACAGCGGTCGCAGACGCGGCCGACCTTGTCACTGCCGCGGTCGCGACCTTGAACTCCGGCGACCCTAAATGGAGAAAACTCACCGACGACGACTTGGACGGGCTCGATTCGAGGGGGATTTGATGCCAATCTTCCTTGCGACTCAAAAGCACTACTCCAAGGCCACCACGACCACCAACGAAAGCTCCGGCGACACCTCGAAACTCCGGCGAGGGAACGAAACTCCGGCGAGCAAGAAAAACGAGCAAGAGAGAGAGAGGAGATCAGATTTCGGTGCCCCTAAACCCTCCAAACTCGCCACTATATATAGCCAAGGAGAGGAGGCCAACCCCGACAAGATCGACGGAGGAGCAGGCGATCAACGGCGGGGTGGAATACGAAGCGTCGCTGGCGTGTTGCAGTTTTCCGCGATCGCGGAAAAAGCACCGCGGTCGCGGAAAATTCCTGTGCCCAGCTTCGCTGAGCATTATTATTCCGCGGTCGCGGAATTGCTTCCGCGGTCGCGGAATTGCCCTTTTCGCGTCTGTTTGCCCAGGAAAAGGTTTGGCATGGGTTTAAACCCCGGATTTTAAATATTTGTACCCGAACAAATATTCTAAGCCTCGACAATACGTCGAATGTATTTTCCAAGGCTCAGGGAATTTTTACAGAGATCATACACGTTACAGAAATTCCGAATTTTGCCAAACGCGTCTTGCTTTCCCAACGAGAGTTGAAAATTTACCCAAATACCCTTACTAAAAAATGAGGGGTATTACATCACTACCCCCTTAAAAGAAGTTTCGACCCCGAAACTAACATTGCTAAACTAATGGGACCCGTTTCACCATAATCTCACTACTTGATCTTAACTTTCTTAATCATTGCATCAAGTACTTGCTCCTGGAAAACGATCTGTTTCCTCAACCATACCACTATCTCGCATAGCCTACTTCCACGTACTATTCTTGTACTAACTCGTGACCATCCTCAAGGTCATAATTATCTTAGGATAATTGTCTCCTAAAATCATCGCACTAGTCTCGCTATACCTTAAGCATGAGATTATACATATTTCTCTTTCACCTTTCTCTAAACTTCTCCTAAAGTATGTACCTTATCTTCCTTAAGTCGATATCCTTAAATAAATTTGGTTTTCGAAACCTGTACCACCAAAAATCGAACTATTTACTCGATCATGATTCCACTTACAACATACTGCCTATATTCTTCACTCTTACTAGAACAGATGTGATCATTCACAAGATTACCATTGTCTCGCTCAGAGTATCTATTATAATCTCCAGTATAGCATCGCTATGTTGCCCTATTCCTCAAAAAGACATTGATGTCCTCAAATAGAAGAATACAACATTTTTCTACTAACTTTCCTTCGATGATCAGATCCTCAAAGTACATACATAGAATTCCACTATACCTCAACTTAGTACCTCTCTTGTCATATAGACCTTACTCCTTACATACACGACTCACCTATTACATTGGTTACCTTACTCACATTTTGCCCTTGTGCCATATCTTTAACTCAAAATCTTCACTCCTGTGATCCCACAATTACTCACACCACAGCCTATGTCTGATTACCTCAACATGATTTACTGATCCTCTCTATAGGATTATACTCTTGTCTTACCCAAACGTGTCTTACGATCACCTTAATAAACGTGGGTCACCTTTTCCTCAAGTCCACTTGATATCATCTACATACTTACTTTATGCCACACTATTGACCTTCAAAACCGTAACAACTTTTACCGGTCGAGTTTGCTATTCACCCAAAAATCCTTAGGCAATCAGTTGTCCTTATGCGATTTATTATCCCAAATCGAGCACCCTTTTGATTTACGGATATTTACCGTATATCCAAGATTAACCTAACGTATTCCATTATTCAGTCTCTAACTTAAGCCTTTAAGGTTCTTCAATTCTATTTACTCAAAAATACCATATTGATGAACGATGCCTTGCCATCAAAATCACTCACTTTACGTCCTAATCCTTCAATGAGTACATACAAGTAACACTGTCACTTCACTCCTTAAACGTACATACGACCATTTTCCATGCTACATCCTTTTGGTTTATCGATATCCTTCGAATATCTAGGCCTTACACCATAATCTTTCAATTTCAAGTGGGCTTTCTCCCAATACAATCGTTCACAACTTAATTCTTCCAAAAAGTGCTATACCATAAGCTTTATAGACGACACACTCACTTAAAATCCAAGTATCAAGCTTTGCAAATTCCCAAGTATCATAAATCTCTATTCCCTGAAAGTACAATTCCCTGATTCAGTTCTTTGGCCCCTATTAAAACTGACCCAAAAGCACACTTCCAACTCAAAACCTCTAGTTTCCTCAAAACAAGATCGTAATAAATCAATTAGCACAATTGCGGCTAATCACGTCATTTTCCTAAACGTGACATCAAATCGCCTTAACAGACATCAATCACTCTCCATCCAATCCTTATGTCGTTTCTCTTAAGAAAGCCTCCTAACGAAACTTCAGATAAATCTTCCAAAATAATACTTATGGCTTCACACCCTTAGCCTTTCCGAAAGTGTAACCCTCTGGGCCCACAATGAACATACTCACTTACAACTTCCATAACCATAACCCTTGGGTTCTAAAGTTCTACTCAAGGTCGTAATAGAGTACGATCTTCTTAGAGAGACTGGATTCCCTATGAACTATCTCTGATATACAAATAAAATAAAATCAAAGAAATAAAATAAAATCAAAGACAATAAAATCACTGCCCATATTAGCCCGATATGCATACAATATGAATATTTTTTATAATCTATTCTTTCCAAAAATGTAGCAAACAATATTCTCAACCATATATTTTTTGTACGTAATCTACTAAAGTAGAATACCTACTACGCCATGTGGCGCCCCTAAAATGAACCAACATTTTATGCTGCCACCTGGCATCACGGTATTGAATTTGTCACCTGCCAAGCTCTCATTTTTTCCGTTGGTTTTTTGAAAATCAAATAAAATAAAATTCCTGCCCATATTAGCCGGATATGCATACAATATGAATATTTTGTATAATCTATTATTTCCAAAAACATAGCATATAATATATTCTCAACCATATATTTTTTGTATATAATATACTATATATCTACTAAAGTAAAATACCTACTACGCCACGTGGCGCCCCCAAAATAAACCAAAATTTTCTATTGTCACGTGGCATCACAATATTGAATTTGCCAAGTGTTAAACTCTCATTTTTTTCATTGGATTTTCAATAAACAAACAAAATCAAAGATAATAAAATCTTTGCCCATATTATCCCGATATACATACAATATTAATATTTTTTATAATCTATTCTTTCCAAAAACGTAGCAAATAATATTCTCATCCATATATTTTTTGTACGTAATCTACTATAATCTACTAAAGTAGAATACCTACTACGTCACATGGCGCCCCCAAAATGAATCAAAATTTTATGCTGCCACGTGGCATCACGATATTGAATTTGCCACATATCAAGCTCTTATTTTTTCCGTTGATTTTTCAAAAATCAAATAAAATCAAAGAAAATAAAATATCTGCCCATATTAGCCGAATATGCATACAATTTGAATATTTTGTATAATCTATTATTTCCAAAAATATAGCAAATAATATTCTCAACCATATATTTTTTCTACGTAATCTACTCTATATCTACTAAAGTAGAATACATACTACGCCACGTGGCGCCCCCAAAATGAACCAATTTTTTTTGCTGCCACGTGTCATCACGGTATTGAATTTGCTACTTGGCAAACTCTCATTTTTTTCGTTGGTTTTTCAAAAATCAAATATAATCAAAGAAAATAAAATTTCTGCCCATATTAGCCGGATATGCATACAATATGAATATTTTGTATAATCTATTCTTTCCAAAAACGTAGCAAATAATATTCTCAGCCATATTTTTTTTTACGTAATATACTATATATCTACTAAAGTAGAATAACTACTACGCCATGTGACGCCCCCAAAATGAACCAAAATTTTCTATTGCCATGTGGCATCACAATATTGAATTTATCACGTGTTAAGCTCTCATTTTTTTCATTGGATTTTCGAAAAATAAATAAAATAAAATCTTTGTCCATATTAGCCGAATATGCATACAATATGAATATTTTGTATAATCTATTCTTTCAAAAAATGTAGCAAATAATTCTCAGCCATATATTTTTTTGTATGTAATCTACTATATATCTACTAAAGTAAAATACCTACTACGTCACATGGCACCCCCAAAATGAACCAAAATTTTATGATGCCACGTGGCATCACGGTATTGAATTTTCCAAGTGTCAAGCTCTCATTTTTTTCGAAAATAAAATAAAATCAAAGAAAATAAAATTCATGCCCATATTAGCCGGATATGCATAAAATATGAATATTTTGTATAATCTATTCATTTCAAAAACGTACCAAATAATATTCTCAGCCATATATTTTTTGTATGTAATCTACTATATATTTACTAAAGTAGAATACCTACTACGCCACGTGGCGTCCCCAAAATGAACCAAAATTTTATGTTGACACGTGGCATCACGGTATTGAATTTGTCACGTGTCAAGCTCTCATTTTTTTTGTTGGTTTTTCGAAAATCAAATAAAATCAAAGACACACCAACGTTAAAACTTCCACATGTATATACCATATCAATTCATGCGTTTTTTAAGTTATTATTTTTTATTGGCCCAATATCTAAAATAAAAATAATTTTTGTTATTTTATTTTCAAGATTTTGAATTCAATCTAATCATAAATCTAATATTAATATCAACTAAACTAAAACATTTCTATGCCACATAGCATCCTTCTATTAAACTCACTCACTCTTTATTAGAGGTGTCAAAAAGTGACCGAACCCGTTTTACCGACTTGACCGACCCGCTTTTGGACCCGACTCGACCTGATCGGAATTTTTGATAACCCGAAGTTACCGAACCCGAATTTATCGAGACCGAACCCGACCAACCCGAACCCGACCCGATTAACGAATAAATGTGGAGTATTAATAAAATATACCATAAAATATATATGATAAATGACATATAAATAATGATAATATGCTTAATATCCTAAAAAAAAACATTGTTGTACTTATATAATTTTTTATAATGTAGAAATTTATAAATTAATATAATAAAAAATAAAAATAATATATGATTTTGGTCTACTAATATCAATTACATTAAAATAATTAATAATATTATTATTATTTTAATTCATTTCAATTTATTTTGACATATTTAAATTAGTTTTTAACTATTTAATAATATTTAAATAGTGAACAAAATATTTAAAAAATGACGCTCTTGACCCGTTGGTTAACCCGAACCGTCCGCTGACCTGTAATGACCCGATCGGCTTGACTTGTTATCCGAAATGACCCGATCCGTTCTCAACCCGAACCCGAAATAACCGAACTGAACCCGACTTGACCGACCCGATTGACAGCTCTACTCTTTATACACATGGCATTTTCTCAATTTTTTATTTTTTTAAATTCAACATAATAAATATATATCACATTCTCCTATTTCCTAAACTAAACATGTTAATCACAAGAATGCTATACAAAGATTTTTTTTCTAAAATTTAATATAATAAATATTTATACGAATATTCTATTTCCAAAACTAAACATGTCAATCAAAAACATCTAACTTATATATTATCCTTTTCCATAATTAAAACACATAATAAGTATATTAAAGCTCTAATTATCTCTTTGGTTAATTGGTAAAACACATAATAAGTATTTCAGAATATGATAATTGAATTAACAAATATATTTATTAAACTTTCATCACCTTTTTATTAAAGAATACAATATAATATAATATGGAAAACCTATATACTATATTAAAGCTCTAATTATCTCTTTTACGTGTCAACCCATGAGATATACCACATAAGCAAATCTCAATATTCAATTACACTTTTATCTCTTTCTAATTCTGATATCTACTTTTTCTATTTCTTATTTGTTTATTATTTACTTAAAATAACTTACCTTAATTATACACATATTATCATCTCAAATATTATTGTTATCTTTTTACCTTATTAGTTATGATACTTCTTATTTGTAATTAAAACTATTTATAGTATATATATATATATTAATATATATATATATGTGTGTAAAACAAAATTTTAAAATACGTTTAATATAGTTATATATTAATATATAGAGCCAAATTAAAATATACTTTTTAACCATGTAAAAGGTACGTGTTTCAAAGTTATATACCTAAAAACGTAATGTACTTATAGTTTAAATGCTTAAATATATGTAATTAACAACATGTGATTAAAAAAATATAATTGGTTAGGTATGATTCATGATGCAAAATTGGTAATATATATTAAAAATATTTGAAATAATTATGTGACATGATTTAACTATGTTTTCTTTTTGATTAATTATACATATTCAATTGTTCTCATTACTTAAATCTAATTTATATATTTTCTTATTCAGTTACTTGTATGAAATTCCTTATTACTATATGTTCAACTTATTAAGCTTATTAATTTATCAATTTAGTTCGTAAATATTTAATAATATTATAATTTCAAAATTCATTAATCAGACCCGTGCAAGGCACGGTGACATATGCTAGTGACATTAAAGAAAATTGGCCTAGAAAATGAAAGATCCGCGGCCAAATCAGAGGAATTAATAACGGACGAGATTTTAGGAGTTGAGTAGTATAACGGTCCCAAGAGAAGATCCATATATATATATATATAAACTCGAATCATTGTAAGAGGGACACAATTATTCGTACCAAGAACATACTCTGTAAAACCCAAGAATACTCTCAATAGCATCTGATTACTTCGTCTCCAATTGCGCAATTCTTTGGGCGATCCGCCATGTTTTCCTCACAATCTTCTGTATTTCTTTTATTTCCAGAAAATGCTACGGATAATTTGTTATTTCATTGTTTTTTGTGCACTTTACCTTGTATTGCTATCTACTTGCATTCCATCTTATTACTATTTTGTCTCATCTAATGTTTATCAATCGATAATACTACTTGTTTGCAATATGTCGTCATTTTACGATCCATTCACGTTTTGGCTATCATCCCTGAAATCAACATCTTTAGCGGAGTGCTAAACTTGCTCCCAACACCTTCCGTCTAACATTTGTTAAGGTCCTGTTAGTTTGATGACCTAGCCCGATAATAACTGCTTGTCCCCTCTATTTTATTTTGGGAAAATTGTGGTTGGTGCCTCCGAGCTTAAGGGTATTTGGTTGGTGTCCCATGATTATAACTTTTTTTGGTTGGTGTCCCAAAGATTTTGGGTTTGTTTGCTTCGTAATCAAACTTCGAATTGGTCAAATCCAAACCCATTATTGTGTTACTCGCACTCAAATTTATAGGTTTTGACTCCTAAACACTAAATCCATACCTGATTTGAAATCGAAAACAACAACCCATTTGTTATCCGGAATTCAAATCGTGATGGTTCAGGGATATATATTAATGTTTTAGGAGTCGAATTCTACTAATTTGAGGATAATGAATGGTTGACTTACATCTAATTATATCAGTATTTTGACAGTTCATTGTGATAATTTAGATATATTTTATCCGTAGTAAAGGGCCTATTATTTATTTTTAGAAAAAACTGAAAGGTTTGGAAAGAAGAGGAACTCATGGCAATGGAATTGACGAGCAACACACGAGTGAATGCAAAAAGGCTGTGAAATTGGTCAATGAGATTAATTATTAATATAAAAATATCGCAGTTTTCTTTCCCCAAATTGGTCAACACACGAGCCATGGAAGGTCTGCGAATTGGACCGTTCGGAGAAGCCGAGCAAGTATTGGTGTTGGTGCTTTTGGTCGCAAGATGTGGATGCTTTTCTCCTCTTTGAGGTGAAGGAGATCATTGTCCGGGCATTCCACGAGAGCATGGTAAGTTGTATATCAATTCAAGACCGAATGATTTTGATATAATGAGACAAATTTGGATGTCGTATAATAAGAAGGTTTTTTCTAGTGTGTATTAATGGACACACTCTAATAACCTCTTTTTTGATAATTATTTATTTAGTCATTAGTTTAATCTTATTTATTAAGAGTTTATCAATTCTCTATTATGAAATATTTTAAAAATAAATTTTCTATTTAGGTTTGTTAGCATGTGTCCATGGACACACATTAGAAAAATTGTTTTGGTGGAGCCATATATATTGAAGATCATTGGCAACTTTGATTGCTAGATTGATCAGCAATCAAATACGCAATCTTGAAGAGGTCTTGTACAATATATAGAGCATGATGAACAACTGCTGGTTCAGATTGAGAATTCGTGTGCGCGAGCTCCAAGAGGGCGAAATCTCTTGGAGCTCGTATACACGGGTTCTCACTCTCAACTAGGGGTGTTCATCCGGTCCAGACCGGACTGGATTTTTGGGAGATGGTGGACCGGAGACCGGACCGGATAGGTCCGGTCTGGTCTGAATCTGGTCCGATCCAAGACCGGATTGGACCGGATTTAATTTAAAAAAATAAAAATAAAATTAAAATCTTATTTAAAATCTATAAAAAAATATCTAAAAAAATATCAATAAAACATATATACTCCTAACTTATTAAATTTAAAAAAATATCTATAAAAAAATACATATAAATTACAAAAATTAAAAATTCCGGTCCGGACCGGATTTTTTTCCGGGTTTGGACCGGACCGGAACCGGATTAAGGGGAAATGGTGGACCGAACCGGAATTTTACCGGTCCGGTCCGGTCCGGGGATGAACACCCCTACTCTCAACCAACAATCTTTCATCATGCATTCATACCCTATATTGTACAACAACTTTTCTTGTTTCAGTTTTTCTAGTGTGTGTCCATGGGCATATGCTAACAAACCTAAATAGGAAATTTATGACTCCACCAAAAATAGTGGTGAATCTAGTTTTGACTATATTTTCATGAACAACACGGGTAAACTAATCTTTTTCTTTGGGGATAAATGTGGTATATCAACCCCTTTAAAAACAGAAACGCTTGCAGTAAGAAATGCTTTGGTAAAGGCTTATGAATTATGCATTACCGACATTCAACTTGAATGCGATAACCTTACCATTGTGAATGTTCTTAATCAAATCTAACACTGTCCATGGGATATTGAAATGTTAATTTCTGATATCTTGTGTGTTTTACAACTGTTTTTTCATGTCTTTCGGGAAACAAACGTGGTGACTGATTGTAAAGATGGTCCAACGGAGTTCCTTGGAAGATATTCGAGCTAGTTTAGAACTTGTAATTCTCATCCAAAAGAATGCTATAGACTGAGAAATCGTCTCTTCTGTGGTTTTCAGACTAATTTTTTCCTAATAAAAAAAAAGTTGCCAATGATCTAGTTCTAAATGCAGTTTAACCTAGTGAATGTGGCTGGGGTGGGATATGAATGTATGATGTTGGGGAGTGTTTATTTTTTTGTGCATGGTTATAATGATAATCAAGCCTGTACAGATGGTTGTTGGTGAAGCAAACTAGTATCTGGATAACGTGGTTTGACACTTGGAATTTGGAAAAAATTAGGGCTTTCATTAGCATTATGGCTATGAACGTACCCAAAACAACAACCTGCCAGAATAAATTAACCCGAACGACAACATGGAGTGATCAATGATATTCCGAATGTTCAAAACAGAAAACATACCTCCTAAAATCTACTGTAATACACAGAAGTGCTAAATGAAACATAACTTCATGGTTTAGGAACACAAGAAAAACATGCCCATTAATCTCTGCACTGAGTCCTACCAAAATATCAAAACTAAGTGTTTTTCTTCCTGCGGTGGCTGGCTCTTCTCTGCAGCAGCTTGGATACCACATGCATGTACACTACCGCAAATGACAAAATGCTTTATACTACTTAAGATGTGAGGATGTTGAGGATCATCTGTGCTAGTTTCATGGGCTGCGGTCTGGCAAAAGGCATATAACAAAAAAAATAAACTTAAAACAGAACATGCCCACGAGCGACGATAGCATTAGTTTCCTGAATTTGCTCTACTCCTCCTGGCCCTGCGACTTATCCTGCCAAAGAGCAATCGCCTATGGTGGCGGCTCACAGGAAGGACATCGCCATTGAGCTCGCCTGCAGGGGCACGATGGCGGCCACCGATGTCTTCATCCTCGTACATGCTATGAAGCCTTGTCAATCGCCTTTCTGATACGAAGCTTAATCTGTCACCAAACGATCTGCTGCTGCTGAACGGGCGGACAAGGAAATTGTTGTCATCCATAAAGCCATCAATGTTCCCAAAGTTTCTGTAGAACGGGTTCTGACCCCCTTCGATCACAAAGTCCCCTAATACGATGGCACCTGGGTCTGCTGATGTAATGGCACTGATCACATCATTGTGCTCCCTCTCTCTCTCAAGGGTTTTCCACTTCTCTTCATGGGCAGGATCAACATCCCTCGGACGTGACAAGGGGTGCTCAGCTTTCACGTGTTTCTTGAGCTGTTTGTAGTTGCCAACAAACGAGCACTTCTCTTGCATGCAGCTTCTTTTCTTCTTGTTAAGGTCTCTCCTCGGTTGTTCCACCACTGCCCACCCCTTGACCTGCCCACGGCAGATAGGGCAACACAGCTGAGGCACCTCTTCCTTCTCTTGTAGTCCCCCTGAACCAAGGACTTCAGTAGAGGCTTGTGCACTATAGAGTGAGGTCAGTTTTGTGTACGCTTTTTTGTACTGATCCAGACAGTTGGAGAAGCGGGAGCTGGTAGCACACATGTAGGGGCGACATCCTTTGTTGTAGGAGGAACAAAGTAGGAGGACCGCGTTGTGAGGAGACTCCATGCAAATAGAGCATCTTGCATCATCCCAGTCTTTCTTAGCGGAAACTGTGCAGCGTGTCTTCTTACAGGTAGCTTTTGCAACTTTGCGAGAGCAGGGTGATACTTTACATGAGTTTGCATTTTGCTTCTTGTAACTGGATTTCAGCTGCCCAACTTTTTCACCTTTTGCCATTGTAAAACCTGAAATAAACAGATATTCAAGCCAAGATGCAAATTGATGAAGCTGTGTTGAACATCGTATCTGTTGGGTAACTATGACATACAACTAAAAATATCATCTCAAAGGGAGACCTAGTCAAAACTAGCACAGACATGCTTGTACTTAGTAGCATATACTCCACATTAATCAGGGCATTTTTGCATTTAGAAACCCTGTATTTACAATGGCATGCCTGAATTGCATTTAAACATAATAAACTTCAGCCACCGCAGACTGGTGCAAATTTAGAAATGATGAAGGATGGTTTGGATAATGAGTGGCCTTAAAATTTTCTGCCAGGCTTGAAATTTTCAAAAAGTAAGCAGAAAGCGTTAAGATCGAATTTCCATTTTCAAGAGGAAGCAGTTGGCAACGAAACTCAAGCAATACATGTAAATAAACAAAGATGTTCTGATATAACAATACAAATAATGTACTATATCTAAAGCATTCATAGTTGTATATAGCTGTTGGAAAGAAGGGATGAACCATACAGACAGATCTTCAAACATAATTATACATATTTACAAAAATGTTTATAAGCATCTCAAAACAAATCCTTCAGAATTTTCCTTCACATAATGCTAGCACTATGAACCTCTAAGATCTCTTACAACACCAAAGAATGTCTGTTTGCCCCAACAGCCAAACATTTACATACATGCTGCTGCACAGTTTGCCCATCCACTAAATAAAGTAAAAAGTACGAGCTAGCCTAAGTCACCGAAGGGTTGTGACTTGTCACTTGTGACTACTTGGTTCCACATTTTACTAGTGAGAAAAATATCACATAGTAAGCAATAGCATTGTGTTCCTCTGAGGATCTTACCCCAATGCCCTTCGAGGAAGTGGCCACAAAGCTGGTTTCACTTCCATCCTGCAAAACAGGTCAACTGCAGAGCTGAAGCCCTCTCTACCTCATACAAATTTTGGCAATGTAGCAATTCTGCAGATAACAGGAAGCTCCATTGCCAACAGTTATGGGTAGAATACGGCATTAATAGCATCTACACTAGACTAGTAGATGTAAATATCCAGCCACAATTGTACTGAAAGTAGTGACTTAGGTTGCAATAACTACACTGCTAATCAATTCAGCGCTCCCTAAGACGTCAATTGACACCAACAAATTCGAAGCAACTATGAACTTTTGACTGTATTTCAATTCCTCGAGTTCTATCCCCAACCTGCTTAACCGCAAGCAACTCCAAACTGCTAAAGCTCAAATCTTTATTATTTCGCGGTAATCAACAAATCCAAGAGCGAACTTCTGCCTAACCTAACAAATCATAAAGACAAGTTCGCCTAACGCCTCAAAAAAGCAATCTAAACGATGAATGAAATTCAAACGCGCACACAAAGCGACATCGAACAATCCACGAAAAGCTCAGATTCGCAAGCCAAAGGACAAAATAAAAACCGAAAAAATGATTTGGCGAACACATCCGCTACATAAAAGCAGTCGCATGAACCGAGACGAACTCGCGACAAAACGATTGAGAAGACAAAAAGTTGAAAATCGGAGATGAAAAATCGACTAAGTACCTGATTCGCAACCGGGGGAGTCGAAGGATGGATCGATTGAGAGATAAAGTAGGGAGTTTAAAGTTGGCGGAGAATGAGGTGTGAGAGGAGACCTGATCTCCGCTCACGTTGGCGAAGATGGTGTGAGATGAGAAGGCGTTGAGGGTAAATGTATCGACACCTTCGTAGGGAAGAAAGAAGCCCACGGCCCACCAAGGCAACCACTGTTGTCATTTTATCGTCACTTCAACGCCACGGCGGCTTTTTCTCGTAATTTCAAAAAAAAAAAAACATTTAGGGTGCTGCTATACATTGGCTAAATATACTTATATATTCATCAATGGCACATATGTCTATTACGTGCCCGTGCATTCGTCGGACATTCGATATAGAAAGAGAAAAAATAAATACACAGATATATATATCGTGTCTGTATCTATTCTTTTAATAGCTAACTTAAAAAAAAAAATTGTAGCACGGACATAGATCTTATGTCCGTGCTACAGTAATTTATTGTTTTTAGTTTCATAGCTTGATTATACTAACTATAGTATCGATTATACTAAGTATAATGTATTAATTATCATATTATTCAAATATCGATTATATTAAGTATAATGTAATCCTTTCATTATCAGATTATTCGAATAACGATTATACTAAGTGTAATGTAATCTTAACTTCATTATCGTATTATTCGAATTTCGTAATGTAATCCTAACTTCATTATTGTATTATTCAAAGAACGGTCATACTAAGTATATTGTAATCCTAACTTCATTATCGTATTATTCGAATAAGGATTATACTAAGTGTAATGTAATTTTAACTTCATTATGGTATTATTCGAATATTTGTTAAGCTAACTATGTTGTAATCATAAGTTCATTATCGTGCTATTCAAATATCGGTTATACTAAGCATAATGTAATCTTAACTTCATTATTGCATTATTCGAATATCGGGTATACTAAATATAATATAATCATAACTTCATTATTATATTCTTCGAACATCTGTTATACTAAGTATAACGTAATCATGAATTCATTATATTAGTATTCGAATATCGGTTATACAAGCATTATATGGTATGAAAATTATTAGGGTTTGATAACCCTAAATCCCAAACCATGCTTACCCTATGGTTTCGAGGGTATGATAGAGAAATTAGGATTATATTACACTTAGTATAACCGTTATTCAAATTATCTATATCTATTTAAAAGTTAGCATTCTTGCCATTGAATGCTAACTTTTAAGCCCCTAAAATAAAAAAGGTAAAACATCTTAATATGAAGAGGATGTGATTGATAGAACGTTGAAGAGTATGTGAAGAGGTTTTGAAAAACCTATAATGATGAAAATTAAAAGCTGCCCTTTCAGATACACAAGTGGTAGGGTTGTGCAGATTCGGACCGGACCGAAAATGACCGGACCGGACCGAAAATGACCGGACCGGACCGGGGTAATTACGGCCCGGTCCACATATTTTTAAAATTCCGGGTCCGGTCCGGTTCAAACCCGGCCGGTTTCCGATCCGGACCGGATGGACCGGTTTTTTATTATTTTTATATATTAATATCTTATAACACTATTAAAAATTAGTTTTTACTATAAATATAAATAAACAACAAAATATATTGTCTAATATTATACACAATAGTTATAAAAATAGGAAAAATAATTAATTTTTCATTTATATAAAACTAAAAAAAAAAAAAATGTTTATCGGTCCAATCCGGTCCAAGACCGGACCGGACCGAATCATACCGGTCCGGTCTCCGGTCCAAGGATTATAAAAATTTCGGTCCGGTCTGGACCGGATGCACAGCCCTAACAAGTGGGACGTTGAAGTGGATTTGAAGAGGATTTCACAATATATGAACCCTGTCGTCTGAAGCTTTCCACTATCTTCCTCTTGCCCACACCCACCTTACCACCATCTAACCCACACCGCGCCGGATCCAAGCCACCACGATCGAACCCACCGCAGACCCACTCGAGTCGCACCGAGCCTGGTCGCGCCCGCCTCGCACAAATCTGCCCACTCGGACCCACCGCTCGAGTCACCACCAACTCGGCTCAATCCTGATCTGCCCATCTCGCACCACCCGCGACTAGCCTCGCACCCGACCAGGGGCGGACTCACGTAGAGACCATTTTTTTTTCCCGAACCCTAGAAACTAAATTCTCAGCCGCCGCGGAGCCCATTCCATCTGTTTCTCCTTGTTAGCAGACCGCCTCTTTTCCAATCGCAGGAGACGGAGTCCAGATTTCTCACCACCATTCACCTCTAATGGCACTGGCGGCAACTCTCCATCGAGATTTCTACACGTTTGATTCACGTAGCCTCCCTGAATCCCATGTCCGGCCCCAAGAACAACAGGAGCGGCTTCGACACCGATTCTACCAAGTGAACCCAACAAGTTATGAAGTCCTAAACCACCCTGAGAAGCCAATAGAGCAGTTAGAGCTTGCCCAATAGCAGGGTTCAGTGCAGGCGGAGGCAGCTACTGCTTCCTGGTTGTAGCCATACATTTGCTATTTTGGAAATTGTTGTTCTACCGGGGGTTCTGGGTGCTTGTTTCCACTGATTCGTGAACAAAGGAAGTATATGGGTCATGGGTGTTCGAATTGGAGATTAAAGTAAACAAGTTGTGTTCGGTTGTTCACTTGTTCGCATGAATCGCAGCCATTTTGAATGTTAGATTTTTCTTTTTTCCCACTGTCCATTTGCTGATGTTTTAGACTGTTATTTTGTAACACCCCCAAATTTCATCTTGAAAGTATTACTGCCAGTGACTTCAGATATAACATCCCGAAGTCACCCCAGGCTTTTTCAGTCGATATAAACCATCAAACCACAGTTATAATACCAAATATTACAACTTTCATTAAAACCAAAGTCTCGGAAATACAACAATTTCCAAATCCATCAAAATACAAGATCAGAATTATTACAGCGGAAGTCTTAATATAAAACAAAATAACTCATCAAAACACCGTTCATCCTCATAGTCGATCTAGCCTTCTCGGATCCTCAATTTATCTGATGTGCCGAATCAAACGGATGACACCAGCCAACCATGCAGAGAACAATTACGGTTGGTTAGTCTAATGAAAGACCATGCAAGGGTACAAAGCAGAGTGGTTCGAAGTAGTCGTATTAGGTTAATCTCATCGTCTCTCGAATAAAAGTCGATCACGATAGTCAACCATCATACTTCTACTGAATACATGAAAAGGCATGATCAAGAGAAAACTCTGGAGACTGAGTCTCACAACAATCAATCCCAAAAGGAGACTCCAAGGAATTGAGTCTTATCGAAAATATGACAAATGTTGGGGAACATTAATAATCACAGTATCGCATACGAGCGATTTAAAAGTTAAGACGAGTTTTCCTAGCTGCACTATCGCCTAGTTGCACTACTCGCCGAAGGTATATTAAATATGTGCGACAAAGGCACTTATCTGATTTAATTCCAAAACCACCACATCACGTTATAAGCTTTTAAATCCACATCGCAAAGTCCAAGACTCTATATCCACATCTCGGTTGGTCATGACCAGAAAGTTTGGCATAGGGTCTTGATCGCCCTGTTATGTGCCAGTTATAAAGAAACGAATGGACCTCGCAAGGTCCAAGCGTTCCTACGAATACTCGTGCTAACTAACAGTTCAGCACAACAATAAATCACATCAAAGCCATCACGGCCCACACCTACACAATATAACTATAATAGCGTCGATTCTAGCAGAATATACAACCTATTATAATATTAGATTTTAATCATATTAATTAATACAATTGTTCCCAACATAAACAAGAATCATCCCAAATTAATTAACAACTAAACAATTGATAATTAATGGAAGTATGGAATGATGAGCAAGAGCGAACCGCCACTTGCCTTAGATCAGACGAGTTTGAACAAGGCTTTAGAAACGTCGAGTTCCTGGATCTGAAACTGGGGCAGATTTTGGATAATAAATCCCTAAGAAACGACCCATAACGAGATTCTAAGTTAGATTCAATATCCTCATAATTGAATCTAAAAGAATAGGAAAAGAATCAAAGGAATTGAGCCTCGCCCAAAGCCAAGCACCCACGAACACACACTCGGACAAGGCTCGCCGCGGGGTGCGGTGGGAGCTTGCCGCGGGGTGCGGTGGACTGACAGTGGCGAGCTCGACAGCGTTTCAATGGAACTCACCCAAACCGATTCGACCGACTTCGATTCGTCTATGGTTTGATCTCCCAACTCCTCAAACCTTAGCACAACACTTAGGAGCACCTTCTCCAACACTCAAAGGCTTCAAGCTCTTCTCAAACGAAGCTCACAAACTCGGTTTTAATGGAGGAAAAAAATTGAGGAGAACAGAGGAGGAAGATAGAGTGATCTCTCTTCTGATCTCGTCTCCCTTTTATAGCCCAACAAGAGCCACCTCTAAGGGGACAAGCCAGGGAACAAGGGAACAAAGGCTAGAGCCACTTGGGCTGTCAAGGACTGACAACGCCGGGAGTCAGCCAAGCTTATCGCGAAGAAGACGAAGCCGACTCTGTTTTGGCCTTTTCCGCGGGGTGCGGTGGGCGCCTTACCGCGGGGTGCGGTCAAACCCAATTTTTACCCTCCTTAACCGATTAGCTTATGGTTAAATAACTTAATCCCGGGTTAAATATATTTGTACACGATCGACAAATTAACCCCGAAAACACGTCAACTGTATTTTATATTACTCAGAAAAATTTACAGAGTTCAAACCAATTACAGAATGTCCGAAACTCTCTAAAATTAATCCGACTAGTAATACGGGAGTTGGAAAAATTCCAAAATTTCCTTATAAAATGAGGGATATTACATATTTGGTGTTATATATGTCAATTTGTGTGGTAGAGGTTTGTTTGAGAATATGGCATCTTTAGCAATTTTGAGTTCTTCATTCCACTGATTTCCAATCTCTCTCTCGGCTGTCCAATTGTTGTCTTGATGTCCAATTGTTGTCCATTTGCTGATTTCCAATATTCGGCTGATATTAGCCCAACCGTCCAAGGCTTGGTTTACCAATTTGATTAAGATTTTCGGTATTCTATGTCAATTTGTTGGTAGAGGTTTGTTTGAGAATATGGCATTTGTAGCAATTTTGAATTATCGATTCCACTGATTTGTGAACAAAGGAAGTATATGGGCATTCCAATTTGATTCAATGTGAATATATGCATTTATTTGTTTAATTTCACATGTGAGAATATTGTGTTCAATTCCATCGAAGTTTAATGTCTGTAGTGTCTTATCAAATGCAGCTATTTGATTGACTCTGAAGATTATTGATAATTCGATATCGAGCAATTTCAAAAGTTTTGTAATTTGAAATAACAGGTAAATACACAATCCTCATTGGTTTTATATTCAATTTAGGTAGAAAATGATTGATTATTCGTGTTATATCTATATGTTGATTTTAGCCACGCCGGATTGTGCCCCCATAATGCTGAAATACTGCGTCCGCCCTTGCGCCCGACCCACGTGCCCAGATTTCGCAGACCCCGAGTCGCACCGAGCCTGGTCGCGCCCGCCTCGCACAGACCCGCCCACTCGGACCCACCGCTCGAGGCACCACCAACTCGGATCAACCCAAATCTGCCCATCTCACACCACCCGCGACTAGCCTCGCGCCCGGACCACGTGCCCAGATTTCGCAGACCCCGACTCGACTTCGCAGATCGGACCCACTTGGGTTACTGGTAAAATCTTCGAGTTATATGCTTGGGATTTAGATTAAGTTGAATTTGCTTTGTATCGATGTATGTATCATATAAACAAGATCTGGTGCAGCTTACTTATGCCTTTGCAAATCTGTCAATTTTAGTATATTTGCAAAATTGGGTGTGGAAAAATCAGAAGTAATTATTCCTTGCCTTCATCTTTCTTTGTTTTTTGCCCTCATTGTTCAACAGGTGGAGCAAGAACTGATGTCAACCTTGGTGGAACAGTGTTTGGCTACTATTCCGTCGGGTAATGCCTTCAAAGGCTGCTATTCTGTTGATCTTTTCTTTTATTAGAAGATGCAAAAATCTTGCGGGGCAGTGCTTGATGTAATGCCTTGGTGTTTTTCTTTCTTTTATTGATTTTGTTTGTGCTTTTGATTTCTGTTTTGAAGTGTTTTATTTGTACCCTTGAAATCTTCCCTTGTGATATGCAAGTTTGATACAAATTCACATTTTTAAGTCAATGTGAATCTGGAAGTTGCCCATTAATTAGGCAAGTGTGAATACAAATTCACTTTAAGCTGGTGAATGGGCAACTTTTACTATTCAGGGAATTTTATTTATTAATTATATGCCTGATTAGGTAGGTTATACATGTAGCCATATTCCTATCCATAGTTATCTTCATACAGAGGGGCATGTTTTTTAAACTTATATTGTTCTTCTATGTGTTTGCTTTATGAAGGCCAAGTGGTGTCCTGCTCCTGGATGTGATTATGCTGTGGATTTTGTTGTTGGTAGTGTCAGCTATGATGTAAATTACGGCTGCTCATATAGCTTTTGTTGGAATGTAAGTCTTTTTATCTTGCTTCCTCAATAGAAGTTCAATTTTAATTGTTAAGTCAGCTGAAAGGAAAGGCATAATATACCATGAGATGTGTCCTCTTCCTATTTACCACCCTCTCTTTTTTCCCATTAAGATTATGTTCTATCCATTAGTTTCTCTATTTGTCTGAGCCACTGAGTTTGATTTTACAGTGCACAGAGAAAGCTCACCGACCAGTTGACTGTGGGACTGTAGCTAAGTGGATTTTAAAGAATAGTGCAGAATCTGAAAACATGAATTGGTATGTACAGATTAGGATTGATCTGTGCATTTATCTGTTTATGAGAGTGTTTATCCCTTCGCTTCACTTTATAGAGACATCCAGTAGCTGCATATAAATAGAACCCTAGTTCTGGATTTTTATCAGTAGGATTCTACTGTGATTGATAATTGAATTGACTCTATTTAGATTAGATCACTATGTTTATCCAGGCATGATCTGCAATTTATTATCAATCGAAGAGCCAAAGGGGATCCTTCAAATTAGCAGAAAAATAGGCTGTTTTGTACTAGCTTTCTCCCACACTTACCTTTGTCATCTTTACAATGCTCAATGTCTTCTCTTTAGTTTGTTGATGTGAATTTTATTTTTGGTTTTGCTAGATTTTCACGATTTGTATTTTTTTCATTTAGTAACTTATCCAGTCCACTATATACATTTCATCTTCATTTTACATCAGGATTATGTGCGCTTATTAGCTGTCGAGGGTTGTGCTGCCCAAGGAAAATTATTGGAGACATAGGAATGTGTTGCACATATTCTTCTTATCATCGTCAATTTCTCTCACGTATGATGATGTACAGACTTATGCTGCAGATTAAGTGCTTTAATGAACTATTCACATATAATTGGCGACACTGATGACATGAGATACAAAGAAGTCCATAATAGCAAGTTGTGAGTCTGTATGTAACATTCTATATTATTCAATTAGCGGCAGGAGCCCTCCATAATTGATTCAATCTTACTTATAGTTAACCAAATTTACTAATTTTTCTTTCTGTAAATGAAGTTTTATAGAGACCGGAAAGTGCCAGGCCTTTCTTTGGAGGGCTTGCTTCTGAAGTTCACTAGGAGGTCACAGCCGACGGCTGATTCTGAACCGATTCTCAATGCAAGATAGTACACAAAAGCATGATTCTCGAGAAATGCTGTGATATTCTTAAGGATTGATAGGGCCATGTGACAGTAGCTTTGATGATATTGTTCTTTTAAATACTTTGTTCAGAGTGAAAATGTCATGTGAATCTTTAAACTCAGTCATTTAGTTATTAATTTTTTGTCACCCTTATATCATATGTTATAAACTACTTAAACTAATTGACTATTGCTTTGAGAATGTATGATCATTGGCATAACATGATTCTTTGCATCTTTGTTGTTTGTTCAAGGTATCAGTTGCATATTATAGATTTTGATCTATCATGAGTCACTTCTGGGAGAATGGAGTAGATTGCCTTACACGATCATTCAGATTTTTCAAGTGGTTAAATGTTTTTTTCCTCAGATGACATGTTGTTGTTGTGCAAACTGTCATATTGGGTGGCAGTTCGGTTGACAAATTTAAGCATTCCAGTTACAAGTTCGATACTTGGTGAGCATTCCAGTTGCCGATGATTACATCAACACAAAATTGCAGGTCGATTGGTTGAAAATTCTGCTATCATAACACCAATTGTCCTGTTTATGCTAATACGAGAATTTGTTTTCAAGTGTTTGCAGATTGTAAGTGGTTGGCCTTGAAGAACGAGAAACTTTTAATGGTTTGGCCTTATGTGCAACTGCTTTTCCTGCTGCTAGGGTGTTTTTTTCAGATCCTTGTATATCAGATCATTCCCCTTGTATTGTACAAGTCAACCCTACCCAGGGGCTAAAGAAAATTCCTTTCAAATTCAGAAACTACTGGACAGAAGAAGAGGATTATGCTGAGATGGTGAAGACTGCTTGGGATAGGCCAATTCAGGGGACAACCCAATTTATTGTTGCTACTAAATTGAAAAGAGTTAAGGCTGAGCTGAAGAATTGGCAGAGAGGAAGGTTCAGAAAGCTTGAAGTGATGGTAGAAGAATGTGTAGATAAACTCAAAGAAGTTCATGATGTTTTGCAGAATGATTTTTATAATATCTTGAGTCAACAGGCTGTTGAAGTGGCCAAGGATGAGCTTAATCTCAGGCTTTCTCAATTGCACAGTTTCATTGCCCAAAGAGCTAAGATTGACTGGATAAAGCTAGGAGAGGAAACCTCTTCCATTTTCTACAATGGTATTAAGGCAAGCAAGGCTAGATGTACTATTTTCACTCTGAAAAATAGAGATGGTACTACTCTGGATACTCAAGCAGATATTGAGAAGGAGATTCAGGATTTTTACACAGATTTGTTTGGCAAAGCTATTCCTACAGTAAGCTTTAGTTTTGAGAATTATGAAGGTGCTAAGATCAGTGATGACTGGCATACTAGTCTATGCAATATGCCTAGCCCTCAGGAAATCAGAAATGTAGTGTTTGATATGAGAAATCTTAAATCCCCTAGGCCAGATGGATTTGGGAGTTGGTTCTTCAAGAACAGTTGGGAACTTATTAAGGAAGATGTCTGTGCTGCCATAAATGAATTTTTCAGCAGAGGAAGACTCCTAAGGCAAACAAATGCTACCTTTGTTTGCCTTATTCCTAAAGTTGCCCAACCTTTCTTGGTTAAAGAATTTAGACCTATTTCCTGTTGCAATACAATGCTTAAAATCATATCCAAGGTCTTGGTGATGAGGTTGAGACCTTTCCTTGATGATATCATCTCCATTAATCAAGGTGATTTTGTCCCAGGAAGATCTATTACTCACAATATGTTTGTGGCTGGGGAACTGGTTAAGGGCTATGATAATCCCAGAATCTCTCCGAGATGCATGCTCCAAATTGACCTACAGAAGGCTTATGACAGTGTATCCTGGAGCTATCTGAAGCAATGCTTGGAGTTTCTTAATTTCCCAAGGCAGTTAATCTCTTGGATTATGGAGTGTGTAAGTACTCCATGCTTCTATATGATTATTAATGGAGAAGCTAAGGGTTTTTTTGAAGGCAAAAGAGGATTAAGGCAGGGAGATCCTCTATCTCCATTCCTCTTTGTTATTATAATGGAAGTTTTTGCTAGAAAAATGAGGTTGATGAGTGCTAACAGAGAATTCAGATTCCATCCGAAATGCAAGCAGTTGCAACTCACCAACATTGTTTTTGCTGATGATCTTCTCATATTTTGCAAGCCTACTATTCCCACTCTGAAGTTGATAAGGCAGTGTTTGAGTGAATTTGGCCAGGAGTCAGGTTTGATTGCTAATCTAGCTAAATCTAAAGTTTTCTATGGAGGGTTGAATGAAGCTAGAGAGAGGGCTTGTTCTGCTGAGCTCAATTTCAGTAAAGGCACCTTCCCTGTTAAGTACTTGGGTACTCCTTTGCATTCAAAGAGATTACTTGACAGTGCATTTGATCCTCTTCTGAACAAAATAAAAAATGTGATTCACTATAGAAGTGTAAGAAAGCTATCCTATGCAGGGAGGGCTCAGATTATCAGGGCTGTGATTGAGGGTATTGTGTCTTTCTGGATGAAAGTTATCTTCATTCCTAAGAAGGTCATCAAGAGAATTGATTCCATTTGTAGAGCTTACCTTTGGTCAGGAGAAGTAGAGAGTAGAAGATGTCTAGTGGCTTGGGAGGAAGTGTGTAGGCCATTCATTGAAGGTGGTTTGAATTTTAAGGAATTGCTCTCATGGAATGACACCTTAATGTTTCATCTAATATATGATCTACACAAAGATAAAGTGAACTTGTGGACCATGTGGGCAAAGAAGCATCTCACTAAGGATAGTCCTGTTTGGCTAGCAGAGGCTTCTCCTTGTAGCTCAGTGGAGTGGAAGCATCTCATGAAGATTAAGAACAAGGTACTGGATCAGAGAGAAGGCAATGTGGAGGATGATCATTTTCTTTCCAAGAGCAATGGTAAGTTAGACAGCCAGGGCCTTTATAATTTGCTCAGAAATCAGTCTCAGGAAAGGTTATGGTGTGATGTGGTGTGGAAAGGTGTTCATCCAAAAAAATGGAGCTTCTTAAGTTGGTTGGCAACCCTTGGTCGGCTTCCCACTGCGAGTAAACTGCATAGATGAGGCTGTATTTCATCTGCTAGTTGTGTGCTATGCCATGCTACTGAAGAAGATGAAAATCACTTGTGGTTTGGATGCCCGGTGATAAATGAAGTGGTTCAGATTGTTATGGATTGGCAAGGAATTAATACTCGGAAGAATAACTTGATGGAATGGTGGGTTTGGTTTGCTCGATGTAGAAGGATAAATAATAATATCTATCAGAGCAAGATGATGAGTTTGATTGGAGTGGTTTACCACTCATGGAGAATGAGAAATGATGCTATTTTTAGAGGGAATGCTATGGTCTCGTCTGCTCAGTGTGCTGCCAGAGTTATTGAGGAATGCAAGTTGAGAATTCTGCACAAGGTCAAGATCAGTGGTAGGAGAGGCAGAGCTCTTAGGAGGAGGCTCCAGATTTGAGCCTTTGTTTTTCTGTTTTGATTGGTTTGTAGTTTGTTTGTTGGAACTGTTGTTGGTCTTTCTTGAGTGTTTGTCTTTTGGCTTGTTTTTGATGGTTGTTGCTTGGTCCTGCCTGCGTGCAGTTTTGGCCTTTTGTTTGTCCTTGTTATTGGTTTGTAGTGTCTTTGTTTTGTTTCTGTGTTTTTTGATGGTTGTTGCTTGGTCCTGCCTGCGTGCAGCTTAGGCCTTGTGTTTGGCCTTGTTGTTGGTTTGTAGTGTCTTTGTATTGTTTCTTGTTGTTTTGGTTGTTTGGTTTGCATTGGTGCATGTATATAGGACGTTGGGCCTTTTTCCCAACCTATCAATACAATTTACCGTTTGGCTAAAAAAAAAACTGCTTATCATCTATCATTTCCATTATGCCACACCTCTTCTACAAATGCTTAGACTAAGTTGTTTAATCAATAAAACTTCCTGGAACCTCCTCTACGTTTGCTCAAAATAGCTTCTTTGCTATTTGTATGTCACTGACAACTTCTATGCTCCAATTTGTACATCGCCTTATTGTGCCACCACAAGTAGCTGCCATTTGGAACCACATGTCCTGCCATGGATGGGTTGGGCTTTGGTCCTTAGATATTGAACTTGCACTCTATCTCATTTTCTTTTCCTGAACAACTCTCAATTGTTTCGCATGTGGGTCTGCTTGAGGATTACAAAAACCTTTTTCTAAATTTGCAATCTATTCAGATCACCTTGCTTCAGTTTATTGCTATCATGTGCATTATCCTTAAACTAAATCATGTATCCAGAATAATATTGGTGTAGCTTATTACAAGTGCTTATTTGTTTTGTAGGAGGCATATATTCAAATACTTCTCTTTTGGTATTTTTCATAGCACCCCTTGATTTACAGATTTCATTTATCTTTTTACCATAGCCATCGTAGGTTGCAATTTCTTTTGCTATATGCTTAATCTATTGCTATTAAAATTTTTTTCTGATGCTATTGCCAGTTATTTAAAAGTTTCTTTGAGAATAGGAAATTGCAAATAATCAAGTGTTAAAGAATGGCATACTATAAGAAAATGTTATGTCTGTGTATGAAGGACTTGCAGATGGAATTAAACAAGTATAGGAAGAATCCGTTGATGAATAACTATTATGAATTTGTAACTCAGTCTAAGATGTCAGCGGGAAGTACTTAGGAGAGACGACCACGAGTATGATACCATCCCTTGAACAATGTCCAGACCAATAGAATTTAATAATGTTTTTATAAATGAGAGAGCATCAAGAACTGTGTGAAGCTCTAGGAATCTTTGGAAATGAATTATATAATAGGATTATAATACAAATCATAATTGACAGTATGATTTAAAATATTGATTGTGCTTGTACATTTGGCAGAACAAGAAGCTGTTGAGAGACAGGATATGTGCTTTGTAAACGGTTGTGGAGCAGTGACTGTGACCAAGAGAGGAGACATTCTGGCACCCTGACTGAAGAGGCTGTTCTTGAGCACTTGAAACAATTTTCAGATTGATCCCATCAATCACTTCCTTTAGCTATACTGTATCATTCTAAAGTGCACTGTTGTAGTTGCCTTTGTTGTTTTTCAAAAGCTGATGTGCTTTATAATTTGTTGTTGGAGAATCTCCTAGGAATCTTGAAATTTCATCTAAATTTTTGGCATGTGTGAGGATAATATTTAGGTTATTGTTTTATTTTGTTAAAGCTCTCATATTTTTTCATGCTTTATATATGGGTTGTATTTTTTGAAAATTCTAGAAGGGACAACTGGATAACATGGGTGATAACTCCCATCTTTGTTAAACGGTGATCCGAGTAGTACCATAATCAACCAAGTTTGATGGAAAATAAAGTTCATATATGGTCTGATTTGGAATCAGTGAGATATCAAGACAAATTCTCTCCAAAGGGGATGGTTTGGAGTAGGGGGAAATCTGGCAGCTCTTTGGTTTACACATGCATCATAAGTTGATTAGATTTTTCATTAAATAACCATCTCTTAGTGGCTGGTAATATCTATCTATATCTATTTAAACAACTTTTAAAATGCTGAATTTTTTTTTCTTAAGAAATACCTTTGTAAACTCCTCAATTTTTCAAAATAAAAAACAACAAAATTTTGAATTCCTTACTTTCTCAAAACCAAGAACAAAAAACTATAACACAATTTAGATAATGCTATTATTTTTAATTTCATTTTAAAAATAATTCGGTATAGATTTTTTCTCCTTTTTGGAGTTCTTCTTTGATATCTATATCCCCTATCTTTTCCGTCAACTGTTATCTTTTTAGGGTTTACATCATTTTCTCCGTAGATTTTTTGTTCAATAGATCGTAGAAGATCAAAAAACTCGATAGGGAAACATTCATGGTTGTTCCACCCGCTAGAGCCATAGCCGATTTAATACTTTCAAAATTGTATGATATTGAATGAACACGCTTAATGCACAAAAATGCAAACTTTATATTAGATATAGAAGATTTCTAAAATATTCACAAAAACTTTCATCAAAATATAAACACATCCCTACAAAAACAAACTTTCACTTTAATTCAAAATTAAAATTATACTTCTAACCAAAATTATAAAAAATAAAACAACCCGCTTCTTATGTACAATCATAATATTTTATACCTAGCATACTTACATTTAAAAAAATATCAAATAATATATGTCTAACCTAAAAAAAACATAACAACGATCCATATATTACAAACTTATTTTGTATATCGTGACACTACATATATACAAATGGCCCGTGCGAAGCACAAGCTTTGATTTCTAGTATGAAATGAAGTTAGGATTACAATATAATTAGTATAACCATTATTTGAATAATACGATAATGAAGTTAGATTACATAGCACTTTGTATAATCGGTATTTGAATAATATGATAGTGAAGTTAGGATTACATTACACTTAGCGTAGCCAATATTCAATAATAGGATAATGAAATTAGGATTACAGTATAGTTAGTATAACTGATATTCGAATAATACGATAATGAAATTAGGATTACATTACACTTAGTATAACCGTTATTCGAATAATACGATAGTGAAGTTAGGATTACAATATACTTAGTATAACCGTTATTTGAATAATACGATAATGAAGTTAGGATTACATAACACTTAGTATAACCGTTCTTTAAATAACACGATAATGAAGTTAAGATTACATTACACTTAGCGTAACCGATATATGAGTAATAGGGTAAGGAACTTAGGATTACAGTATAGTTAGTCTAGCCGATGTTCGAATAATACGATATAATGTAATCCTAACTTCATTATCATATTATTCTAACATCGGTTATACTAAGTATAATGTAATCATGAATTCATTATATTATTATTCGAATATTTGTTAAACAAGCATTACAGGGTAGGAAAATCCTTCGGGTTTGATAACCCTAAATCCCAAACCTTGCTTACCCTATGGTTTCTAGGGAATGATAATGAAGTTAGGATTACATTATACTAAGTATATGTAACACCCCCGATTTATACCGGTAGTGTCACATGGCAGTGACCTCAGACGTTGCTGTCCGATGTCACCCTAGGCTTGGTCGGAATAATGAAACTTAAATACATAAACATATTAAATGAAAGATTAAACAGCGGAAGACTTTTGTACATGAAACTCAATCCTTTTATTAAAAGATCTATCTTCAAACGAGGAGATGATTTTACAACAGAGTATAATACAGCGGAAGACTTTAGTTTACACAGCGGAAGACTTTAAGAATCTTGACAATTAAAACTCTTAAACACTTAACAACTTAAAACACTGACATTTAAATCTTCGTCTGCAAGCCTCTTATCCTTCAACAGGTTACTTTGACTCCGGTATCAACCTCTGATGTGCCGAATCGAACGGATGACACCAGCCAACCATGCAGAGAACAATTGCGGTTGGTTAGTCTAATAATTAGACTATGCAAGGGTACAAGCAGAGTGGTTCGAGTGATCGTAACCGTTTACTATCATTGTCCCTCGAATAATAACCGACGGAACGATACATAACCCGGTACTTTCACTGAATGATTTAACAATTAAATATTTAGATATGCACTGAAGAGAAGACTCCAACGGAATGAGCCTTATGGGAAGATATGCCAAATGTTTGGGAACATTTAAAGTTTCACACAAGCTTTTACTTTAATTTGATGGTTCGGTTCACGACCAACCTCACCGCTCAAAGCGAATCCAGATTGGAAAGAGAACTTTACTCTAATTTAAGTTAAGACGAGATTTCCTAGCTGCACTACGGCCTAGCTGCGCTACTCGTCTGAAGGTATATTAATTACATGTGATAACAACACTTAACTTATTCACTTACAACACTCAAGGTTTATTAATTATGTGCTTAACTGCACTTATCTTATTGAATTACAACACACACTACTGTTAATACTTTTAATATTATTAAGAGCAATTACGGAGCTTTAAACCATAGGGTGACAATTACTTCCACCCAAATTGCACTTGCAAGGTGCTTAAAACCTCCTACCTTACCTGGGCTAGGAAGCGTTAGATCATGATCCTTAAATTAAATTATTCGGAAATTATCCCGATAAGTACCAAGTTATAAAGAAACGTCAAATCCTTACATGGATTAGCGTTCCTACGAATACTCTTGCCATTCTAGCATTAAAATTAACATTAAATCCACAACAACACCATTAGGAATATAATAGCGTTGTATCTAGCAATATACATCCTATTATAGCAGCACTTCTTTAAATCACTTTATTTATAAAATCTGTTCCCAAACGAAAACCACAGATCATTCCAATTTAATTAACATTTAAATGCAATTGATAATTAACAGGACATGGAATGATTAAGCAAGAGCGAACCGCCACTTGTCTTAGATCCGCAAAAGCTTGAACGAAGCTAGGTACGACAAGTTTCCGGGCTCGAAGCAGGGACAAATCTGGCAACACAGATTCCTTCGGATCGACCCATAAAGAAACCCTAAGTTAGATTTGACGAACACGAGTATGAATCTAAAGAATAACGAAAGAAATCGAAAGGAACGAAGCCCGATCGAAAGCCACAGAAGCCAAGGCCGAAACAAGCCAAAAGCTTCTGGGCGGCGGTCGCCGCTACGAACACCAGAAAATTACGAGAGCAAAAACTCACCGACGTCGATTATTTTGCTTCTCTTTTGCCTTGCTTTGGATTCTAAGCTTCTAAGGGCCTCCAAAGCTTCACTTTGCAACTGGAATAAACACCAAAGGAGCTCCGACGGTCGATATCGAATTCTTCGACTAAAGCTTGATTTTACGGCGAGTAATTTATGGGTGATTGGGAGTTCGATTTGTGCTCAATCTGATCCCAAACCCTTCCCCTTTTATAGAAGTCCTGAAATACGTCTAAATGTATTTTAGACGTATTTCAGGGTGATCAGGGGACAAGAAATGGCAAGCCATGCAACGTGGAGGGCCAAGATCGGGCGTCTCCCCGGTCGCCGGCAAGCCACTGCAGCTACGCCTGCAATAGTGGCGGCAGTCGCCGCCATCGGCAAGAGGTCGCCGCCTTTATCTGTGTTTGGCGGCGGTCGCCGCTTTTCTAGGCCACTTGGCCAGTTGATGCTGACATTCTGACAATGTTGACTAGTTGGCGGCGGTCGCCGCTTGCCTTACGGCGGTCGCCGCCAAGGCCATTTTTCATCCGTTTAAGCTTTGGATTAACTTGGCCTTAGCCCGGGATAAAAATAATCGTACACGAACGAGTATTAAGTCCTGAAATACGTCTAAATGTATTTTATTTCACTGAGAAAAATATTACAGAGGTCAGAAACATTTCTGAATGTCTGAACTCCTCTGAAATAAATTCGACGTGCGTCACAAGTGTTCGAGAATTTTCCAAATTTCCCTTACCAAAGTGAGGGATATTACATTATCTCCCCCTTAAAATAAGTTTTGACCCCGAAACTTGGCGAAACCAAAAGAGAGATTTAATCATTAACAACACTTACCACTGGAGTTTAAAATCCTTAATCACGATGTCATCTCCCAAGCCTTATCTTCATACAGCATACCATGTAATAACTCTTACTACCTCCACCAGATCATGTCTACCTTAGAATAATGGTCTTCCACAACCATCATAACGATATTACTGCACCTTTAATAGGAGAACACACATTTCTCCTTCAATCCTCTTATAAACAACCCTAAGTTTTACACATTAACTTCTTACACTTAGATATTAAATCTTAGTAACTTCGAATCATAACTTCCTTAATTCCCTTAATGGTACTTTACACAATCCCATTACTCATCATCTTCGGGTTTGGCCCTTATGCCAAATTCTAACTTGGGATCCTTTCGGTAATGACTTAACTTATTCCTTAATCACTTTATAACTTAAACCTTCAAGATTCCTTAACCTTCTCCACACATAATCACAATGTCTTATTCCTACGTTCCTCGAAACGTATCTCATGAGATATTACTCTTAATCCCTTAAGATATCATACTGAAAATGATTCAACCATATCAATGCGTATAACACAAACTCATATATGAGAGATAATCCTTCATCTCTTAGAACATTAACTCCACACATTCATCCTTATACCTTAAGAAATTTCGAAAGGACTCAGCGTATAAGATAACGCTTACCACTATACTCCTTAGGCGTACATAAACAATTCTCTTTACTGAATCTTTAATACCTCATGATCATTAACATATCCCATCCTTAAACCGTAACCTTTTTATTTAAGTGGTCACCTCTTGACACAACAACTTTACAACTTAATCTTCTTCAAAGAGTTGCACCTTAAACCTTATGGATGACATACTCTAAGTATGAAGAAGAATCTTAGGAATGGATTTAGATTTAAGCAATAGAGTCGACCTTGGGTTATTACTCAGTCCTGCACCAGCACGGGCTGTGTTTCTTGTATTCACCATCTGTTGGTGAACCATAACGTTAATTTAGAACTTTTCCAACTTGATCTTGACACTTAAGTCAAATACGTTATGAAATAGATTATAAGAGTCCAAACTAATAACTTTATATTAGTTTGACTAACCCCCTACTGTTAACCACAGAAACGACCTTCTTCTCTTAACTTGAGAATAGGTATTCTAGGAGAAATGTCAACCTTTAAATGACATTAATCCTAAGAAGAGACAATATTCCTAAGAATGGAACTAAGGAATAAGTAACACTTCAAGCTTGCAGAAGTTTGAAATCACTTATTAATAACCTTACTTTCAAACTTCATACCTTTAAACTTTAATTTAATTGCTTATAACACAACACTTTTATAAACCAATGATAAATAGCTTTTAAAATTCAAAAGGCTAAATCATTTAAATTAAATCACCGAGTTACTTATAACTTTTAACATTGAAACTCTCAAAATTTCTTTTTAATACAAGATAGGTTTGAAAATAGTTTCAAAATTAGTTTTTGAAAATTCTCAAACCTAACAATAGGCCAAATTTTTTAAAACCATTGCTCTGGTACCATATCTGTAACACCCCCGATTTATATCGGTAGTGTCACATGCCAGTGACCTCAGACGTTGTTGTCCGATGTCACCCTAGGCTTGGTCGGAACAATTAAACTTAAATACATAAACATATTAAATGAAAGATTAAACAGCGGAAGACTTTTGTACATGAAACTCAATCCTTTTATTAAAAGATCTCTCTTCAAACGAGGAGATGATTTTACAACAGAGTATAATACAGCGAAAGACTTTAAGAATCTTAACAATTAAAACTCTTAAACACTTAACAACTTAAAATACTGACATTTAAATCTTCGTCTGTAAGCCTCTTATCCTTCAACAGGTTACTTTGACTCTGGTATCAACCTCTGATGTGCCGAATCGAACGGATGACACCAGCCAACCATGCAGAGAACAATTGTGGTTGGTTAGTCTAATGATTAGACTATGCAAGGGTACAAGAAGAGTGGTTCGGGTGATCGTAACTGTTTACTATCATTGTCCCTCGAATAATAACCGACGGAACGATACATAACCCGGTACTTTCACTGAATGATTTAACAATTAAATATTTAGATATGCACTGAAGAGAAGACTCCAACGGAATGAGCCTTATGGGAAGATATGCCAAATGTTTGGGAACGTTTAAAGTTTCACACAAGCTTTTACTTTAATTTGATGGTTTGGTTCACGACCAACCTCACCGCTCAAAGCGAATCCATTTTGGAAAGAGAACTTTACTCTGATTTAAGTTAAGACGAGATTTCCTAGCTACACTACGGCCTAGCTGCGCTACTCGTCTGAAGGTATATTAATTACATGTGACAACAACACTTAACTTATTCACTTACAACACTCAAGGTTTATTAATTATGTGCTTAACTGCACTTATCTTATTGAATTACAACACACACTACTGTTAATACTTTTAATATTATTAAGAGCAATTACGGAGCTTTAAACCACAGGGTGACAATTACTTCCACCCAAATTGCACTTGCAAGGTGCTTAAAACCTCCTACCTTACCTGGGCTAGGAAGCGTTAGATCATGACCCTTAAATTAAATTATTCGGAAATTATCCCGATAAGTACCAAGTTATAAAGAACGTTAAATCCTTACCTGGATTAGCGTTCCTACGAATACTCTTGCCATTCTAGCATTAAAATTAACATTAAATCCACAACAACACCATTACGAATATAATAGCGATGTATCTAGCAATATACATCCTATTATAGCAGCACTTCTTTAAATCACTTTATTTATAAAATCTGTTCCCAAACAAAAACCACAGATCATTCCAATTTAATTAACATTTAAACGCAACTGATAATTAACAGGACATGAAATGATTAAGCAAGAGCGAACCACCACTTGCCTTAGATCCGCAAAAGCTTGAACGAAGCTAGGTATGACGAGTTTCCGGGCTCGAAGCAGGGACAAATCTGGCAACATAGATTCCTTCGGATCGACCCATAAAGAAACCCTAAGTTAGATTTGACGAACACGAGTATGAATCTAAAGAATAACGAAAGAAATCGAAAGAAACAAAGCCCGATCGAAAGCCATAGAAGCCAAGGCCGAAACAAGCCAAAAGCTTTTGGCCGGCGGTCGCCGCCTGCCTTATGGCGGGCGCCACTGTTCGTGGCGGCGGGCGCCGCTGTTCGTGGCGGCGGTCGCCGCTACGAACACCAGAAAATTACGAGAGCAAAAACTCACCAACGTCGATTGTTTTGCTTCTCCTTTTCCTTGCTTTGGATTCTAAGCTTCTAAGGGCCTCCAAAGCTTCACTTTGCAACTGGAATAAACACCAAAGGAGCTCCGACGATCGATATCGAATTCTTCGACTAAAGCTTGATTTTCCGGCGAGTAATTTATGGGTGATTGGGAGTTCGATTTGTGCTCAATCGGATCCCAAACCCTTCCCCTTTTATAGCCAAAGTCAGGGGACAAGAAATGGCAAGCCATGCAACGTGGAGGGCCAAGATCGGGCGTCTCCCCGGTCACCGGCAAGCCACTGCAGCTACGCCTGCAACAGTGGCGGCGGTCGCCGTCGGCAAGAGGTCGCCGCCTTTATCTGTGTCTGGCGGCGGTCGCCGCTTTTCTGGCGGTGGTTGCCGCTTTCTAGGCCACTTGGCCAGTTGATGCTGACATTCTGACAATGTTGACTAGTTGGCGGCGGTCGCCGCTTGCCTTACGGCGGTCGCCGCCAAGGCCATTTTTCATCCGTTTAAGCTTTGGATTAACTTGGCCTTAGCCCGGGATAAAAATAATCGTACACGAACGAGTATTAAGTCCCAAAATACGTCTAAATGTATTTTATTTCACTGAGAAAAATATTACAGAGGTCAGAAACATTTTTGAATGTCTGAACTCCTCTGAAATAAATTCGACGTGCATCACAAGTGTTCGAGAATTTTCCAAATTGCCCTTACCAAAGTGAGGGATATTACAGTATAACCGTTATTCGAATAATCTGATAATGAGTTTAGGATTACATTATACTTATTATAACCGATATTCGAATAATACGATAATAAATACATTATACTTAGTATAATCGATACTATAGTTAGTATAATCAAGTTAGGAAAAAAATAATTGTAGCACGGGCACGTATACCGTGATCGTGCCAAAATCGGATACCTGACGAGTAGCTAATTGACATGAGCACGTAGGGCATATGCGTGCCTGCTTGGCACGTGCATGTATGGCTTATATGTGTCTTTGTATTGTATATTTGGCCAATGTATTTAGCCGCAACATTCATTTAGGGTGTTTCTATTTTTTGGTAGATAGGGTATTTTTTCCAAATCGGATAAAAGTACGAGACTTTTAGGCTGGTTTAACATAGATATCATGTATCAGTATTAGACAAATATTAAGATATGAGTATAGTAAGTAGTGACATTATATATATATATGAAAATAACACTCCAATATCATATGATATTGATATTCAATATATCATATAATGTATATAAGTCTAAGGGTTGAGATTCGGTGAGGATGAGAAGGGAGGAGAGGAATGAGGACGCATGAGAGCCGTCGGATGGGAAGCAAACATAGTGTCCAGATCGCTTTTAAAATTTTCGGGATAAATTCGGCAAGAATTCGACACGGCCGAATTATTCGCGAAAAAAGACGGATTCACATGTAAGCGACGTGCAGATTTGTATGCATGCCAAATACACTACGGTGTGCACGTGAAATTCATTTTTGTGTGCATGCGTAAAACGCATGCGTTCATATGGAATGAACAAAATGTGTGCACATGAAAACACGACTGTGTGCATGCGAAGTATACTACCGTTTGCATGCGAAGTATATTATTGCGTGCATGTGAAAATGACATGTTTGTTCATACGAAATGCACTATGTGTGTATGTGAAACAACATAGGTGTGCACATGAAAATAACATATGTGTGCATGCGAAAATTACTCAAAACGTGTACGAAATAACATGCGTGCATACATATGAAAACCAACGAAAATTAACCTACGTGTGCATACGGAAATGACTTGTGTGTGCAAATGAAAACAACGTGTGTGTGCATGCAAAACAACGTATGTGTGCATATGGACTAAAATGCGTGTGCACGCGGGACACCTTTTTTTTGCGAAAAATTCGGCCGTGTCGAATTGTATTTGAATCTTTCCGAATTTCTTCCTTGGCTGATCTGAGCGCTCTATTTCTTGATCCGACGGTCTTGGAGCGTCCTCACTCCTCTCCTAAACCCTCATCCTCACCTTATCTTTTCCCTAAGTCTAATATCAATATCAAGATATATCAAACACAGATATGAATGTGATTGTTAACTGATATTTAGGGATGGATGGTTGTTTTTTTTAATCAATTATTTTTTTATTTTTTTTAAAAAAATTGTGTATATATTTTTTTTTTTTTTAAATAAATTATATAGGATTTGTTATGCATAATCCTCAAAAATGCAAAAAAAAACACAACTTTACCCAATTTGTGCACAAATCTTTAACAAAAAATGCAATATATTCTCTATATCTATCCTTATTTGTGTTAAAAAAAACTAAAAATTAAAGTTTGTGGATTTGCAAATTTTGAAATCAAATTTTTATAAATTTCTTGAAATTACGTAGTGAAAGTAGTATGTAATAATGGAAATTTTAAATTGTATAATTATTGGATCAATTTTGAGTAAAATTTCATTTTGGGGTTCGATTATAGGATTTGTTATTTTAAATTGGAATTGTTTGTGTAAGGTAGACGGTGTACACTCTGAATCAGCACCACAAAAGCAAAGAAGTATTAGAATTACGTGGAAAGGCTCAATTTGTTATTTTTGTTAATCATTGGTTTTTATTTAATTTATTTCTTGTAAAATTGGGCTTTTCACCCATAAGAGCATTGGGTTGAAATCGTATTAAAAGGAATGGCACAACTAATTGATTTTTGCGTGAACCAAGTTATGCATGGGTCGGACCCTTATTAAAATGTGTATTCGGGTATTCAGATAAACGAGGCCGGTTAACCCCATCTTCTTCGCTCAAGCTTGAAAAACAAGTTAAGCAAATGACAAAGTGGGATCTAGCTCCACAGAGGGTGTTTGGGAGGTTGTCGTCGACAAGGACGCCGGAGGCGGATAAGGGAACGATATGAATATCAAAATGTTCGGCTGGTATGGGATGGTTTTGATTGGATGATAGAGTTTGAGGTGGCAACAATAACCATGGAGACCGGAGAAGACGAACGTTGAGTCAGGTGGCCATGGGAGAGGTCATTGTTGGTGGAGGTGTCGCCGCAAGGTTCGGGCAACAACGACGGTAGTGGTCAAATTTTGGCGGTTTAGCGCTCCAGATTTGGGGCTTTGGGTCCTCCAACATCAAGGGAAATCGAGTCTAGTGAAACTGGCGTTAGCCGAGAGAGTTGTAGCTTGGTGGTGCGACGACGCTGATACTATGCTGAAATTATTTATTTAATTTTATATATTCTGTAAATCATACTTATTTTTGTACCAAAATTACAAAAATATCCTTAAAAGGATAAATTTTAGCGTGCTTAATTTCTGAATGTATGTTCGATAAATAATACTTACGGAATTTTCGCGTGATATCCTCCAGTTTATGCAATTTTTGCGAGATATTCAGAGGTTACGATATTTTTACATGATATCCAGAATTTTTTTTTAAAATTTATCAAATACCCTTCCGTTAAAATGTTTGGAACACGTTAAATCTCTACAAAAAAATAAAAAATCTTTCTTCCTTTTTTTTTACCCTGCTTTTAAAAATAAAATAAAATAAATCATCTTAGTTAATTTACCAGCCACACCACCACGATACTTTGCTTTTGGAGATTTGAAGCTCTGCAATGGAGAAATTGTCGGAGCGGTGGCCGGCCGTCTGAGCGGAGGGGTGGACGACGACGAAGGCAACCACGACGGAGACAACCACGGCGAAGCCAACCCATTTCAACGCGAAATTTGTGGACTGACGGAGATGCAAAGGTTGTGGACGACGACGGAGACAACCACGGCGGTGGACGAAGAGCACTTCAGGTAAGTTCTCTTTCAATCCCTATTGCTAATTTTGAGGTTTAGGGTGGTCGGATTGGAACTAGGAGATGATATTAGATTTAGGGTTTCTTTGAAATTTGGGGATAAGTTCAAATTATAAGACACATGCGTCTCAAAATTTACTTGAGGGGCTGCAAGGAACGGAATGTTGTAGTCAACAGTATTGAATTCTCTGTTTCTTGTGTTATTTTCTGGTTGTATTTTATGATGATGATTCACATAACATTACTGTTCAGGTTCGTACCACAAGCTCATTGTTGCTTACAGACTACAGTTTCATAAACTTTTGTGACATCTAGTTAGTATTACTGTATCCCTAAAATCCACGTTTGCACACAAATTGCGTCATTGGCGGAACCAAGATAGGGTAACAATCATGTGAAATTGTAATCTGCTGCATGAAAATGACAGGGCAACAAAGTTTCTTTCTTATTTTGATGACAATGGATCAAAAACAGGTTTCTTATATGGTTACTTTTAGGAAAGGGGATTTTCCCTTGATGGTGTGTATGAAATGCATCAAACTTATTCCAATTCATGGTCATGCAGGATTTCGTGGTGCGCAATGACATGGGTTGTGGTTCAACCATCGGGCCGATTCTGGCCAGTGGTGTAGGAATCCGAACAGTGGACGTGGGTGCACCTCAGCTCTCAATGCACAGCATCAGAGAGATGTGTGCAGTTGATGATGTGAAACACTCGTACGATCACCTCAAGGCCTTCTTTCAAGATCAATGTGGACATCTAGACACTTCTCTTGTGCTTCGCTATGTTTGATTGACTACCAATTGGAACCATGCTTTATGTTTTCCCAGTGTTATGTTGGAAACTTTGTACTTTTCACACACTGAAGAACTTCTTGGAAGGATAAAAGTTTTTTACTCATTCTCGTCTCTTTCATGTATATACAAGTTTAAGGGCATAGAAGCAAGAGGATTGAGCCTTTTAAAATTATAGAGGCATAAATGTTTTTTGCTTCAAGAACAAAAAGGTAATATCACAACAATACTCAAATACTATTAGGACGAAAATGTGTCAGATCTCCTCAATGGAGAATCAACTTATTGCTATGAGCATAACTCAAAATTTCTCTGCACCCTAAACTGCAGTAACCGATCCATACAATTTGCCAAGAGTAACCAGGAAAAGAGAAAAGTCGCTGGATCAACATGATCCAACCAAAGTACTTACAATTAAATTATCAGCAAAATCTTTGAATCTTCTTAACTTCTTTGCTGACTTGATTTGGAGGTTTCTCTGCATGAATGTTGGCAAGTATGCCCTTCTTTGCATAGTAATCGATAACCTATATTACATCAAAAGTTGAAGATGAATACTAGGGCTAAAAGTTTGGCAACCAAAATTTCTCAAAACGACAGCAGAATGAGAGAAAATTGTTGCCACGTGACAAAAGCTGTGGTTAATCAGCAAAGTACAGGAATTGAAAGAATATCAGTTCCTAAGTAGATTGGCATGCATTTATATAATCTCCAGTAAGTGTCCAAAATAAATAATCAATCTTGTAAACTGGAATAGGACAAATAAGAAATTGGATCTAGAACAATATATCTTTAGTATAATTTGGAATTGAAAAAAGGGGACAAGCTAACTGATGGAAAGAATCTGGGAAAACTGTTATAGAACTAGAACATTTGGAATCTATATAAGCATGTTAAAAGATTCATATTTATATAAGCAGGTTACGTCAATTATTGTTCCCATACTGAAACAAAAAGGAAGAGAGTGAAGGAAAGTGGGTTTTGAGCTTCCTAAGTTTCCTAGTGGTTTGATCATGGCATTTCTGAGTAACAGCTCCTTCACAGGTGAGATACCATGGAGATTTGATCACTTGAATGAGCTACAACACCTTGATATGTCACTCAATCAGCTAAGGGGAAATGTACCCACATCACTATTTGCTCTTCCCAACATCAGCTATCTGAATCTGGCTTCAAACTCATTGATTGGCTCACTTCCATACCACTTGAAATGTGGTGGAAAGCTTAGCTTTGATGACATATCCAATAACAGACTCACCGGTATCATGCCAAAGGTGTTTAGGCAAGAGGGTTTCTGATCGATTAGACACCAATTGATTGCTGAAGACATATAAATCCATCTAAATTGATTTTGAAAAAACCAATAGCTCCTACTTCATAGATAGGTATCATCTCCCCGAAATCAATTTAAATGTATCTTATAATTTGAACTTATCCCCAAATTTCAGAGAAACCCTAAATCTAATATTATCTCCTAGTTCCAATCCGACCACCCTAAACCTCAAAATTAGCAATAAGGATTGAAAGAGAACTTACCCGAAGTGCTCTTCGTCCACCGTCGTGGTTGTCTCCGTCGTCGTCCACAACCTTTGCGTCTCCGTCGTCCACAAATTTCGCGTTGAAATGGGTTGGCTTCACCGTGGTTGTCTCCGCCGTGGTCCACCCCTCCGCTCAGACGGCCGACCACCGCTCCGGCAATTTCTCCATTGCAGAGCTTCAAATCTCCAAAAGCAAAGTATCGTGGTGGTGTGGCTGGTAAATTAACTAAGATGATTTATTTTATTTTTTTGTTAAAAGCAGGGTAAAAAAAAAAGGAAGAAAGATTATTTTATTTTTTTATAGAGATTTAACGTGTTCCAAACGTTTTTGTAACGGAAGGGTATTTGATAAAAAATTTAAAAAATTCAGGAGTATCATGCGAAAGTACCATAATCTCTGGGTATCTCGCGAAAATTGTATAAACTGAAGGGTACCACGCGAAAATTCCGTAATATTTATTAACACTTATTTTTATACCAAAATTACAAAAATGTCCTTAAAAGGGTAAATTTTGGTGTGAACCTTTGAATCATTTTAGCCTGAAGAAATAAATTTTGGCTTTTGTTGGTAATTATACTTTTTATGCATGCTTCAATATTTTCTATGTGAACCTTTGAAATCATTTTAACTTGAAGCAATAATCAAATTCTAAAGTCCAAAAAGAAATATATACAGAAACGTAATGCCTTTTTTTTTAGCAAAAATCATTTCATTCAATGAGCCAAATCAAGTGACAGAAGTTTGTTCAGTTCAACAGAAATTTCAAAATTGAACATACATAACAGAGGCTCAGAAGGTGTAGATTAGCTAGAAAATGAGCAACTTGGTTTGCTTGTCGTTTCACGTGGTTCCATTGGCATGAAGAGAAGGACCTCTGAAGCTCTAGGATAATGGAAAGGAGCCACCCTAATGGTCCCTTCCCAGCACAACGTCGCTACAGTTTTAAGATCAGAGCGAGGCAGTTCGACTCAAGAATTATATGGGGGAAGTTTTGCTGCGCACAACATTCCAACGCCCACTTCACAGCTTCAGCCTCCGCGATTTCGACTGTCAATGTGGCATCGATGGCCCGAGAGCCAAGGAATATCGTTAAACCAAAGCAATCGCGAACAATGAAGCCGATGCTTCAACCCGACCTAGAGGAGACCTTTGCGTCACAATTGACCTTAAGAACACCCGTCGATGGCTTGGTCCAGGACATAGGTGAACAAGACACATGAATTCCCAGCTTTAATTGGAGTTTGCTGCTTTGAAACTCATTCCCTGAACATAAAAATAAATTGGTAACTTTTACATTTATATATTACAAGGCCAAAATTTGGAAAGCAAGAAACGTCCTACTTCAGTTACAATATAGCATATATATACCCCTAGCAATTACTGTTATTTACCACTTACTACCTCACAATACATAATAGCATAGGTAAATACTTTTCAACAAGAAACATAACATTACTTTACACATCAGATGATAAACACACAAGCCTTCACCATGATGGTACTTTTAACAATGAGTTGCTTGTGAAAGAACAAGCAATACACTCGTATTTCCTTAGCATATCAGTTAAAATAAATTGCATTTGGTTTGCTAACTTAATCAGATGAAGCAACAAACACTTAGAACATTACATTACATACTGAACATTACATTCTGAACATATTTTCTAAATAGATAATCAGATGAAGCTTAACCAACTCTGATGCATACAGAACTTAGCCTAAAACTTACTAAACAACTCAATCAAGCTTGGTCCAATTTAGGGTCATTTCCATTGGAATGAGGCATTAATTAAAACATAGAAATAATCACAAACATAACTGAGCAAGTAGCTTTATCAATGTCAAACACAACTGAATATCATTAATGACAATAATTACAAACACAACTGAATATCAATGTCAAAAGGCTGAGCAAGTAGCTTTATCAATAGTGGTCTATAAACAAGTTCAATTAAGCTCTAGGATAAGTGTTGTGATTGATTGGTGCTCGACTAAGGATCCTAAATTGAACAATAATTTCAACCAAATAGGAGACTGTTAACAAATAAAGGCAGCACAGTTAAGGCAACACAATTCAATACTACACTAAAACACAGTTCAATAATTTCAACCAAATAAGAGGACTCATGGTCTGTTTGGATTACATATTATATAGCATTATAATGTCAAAAACTGGCATTATAATTCCAAAAACGACATTATAATGCCAGTTTTTGGCATTATAATGTGTAATCCAAACAGACCCTCAATATATACCAATTCAGATCTCTGTTGAACAACTTGAACTTTGTTAAATGTTAAGTCTGGAAAATGTCACTCACACACGCACAACAACAATCACTTTGGAGTCTGGACACTTTCACCAGAAAAGCTTAGCCCTAACCAAAATCATGTGCAGTCTATGGTGCTCACTGTTTTTGTTCTAAAACTTAAAACAGATAGGATAGTAGCATTTGACTGAAAAAATCATAGTATTAATTTGATTGATTTCATGTGCAGTCTATGGTGCTAACATATCGAAATCAATAAAATGAAACCCTAAAATCATGTGCAGTCTATGACACCTATTTAGGGCAAACGATATGTTAAGACCATAGACTGTGCTTTCTATGGTGCTAAGCTTTCTATGAAAAGCAAAATAGCATTTGACTGAAAAAATCAATCAAATGAAAAGCAAAATCATAGTCAAATGAAACCCTAAAACAAATAGGATAGATCAAAAGCCCTAAAGCTCCAAATCAAAATCAATCAAATAAAACCCTAAAATGAAAAGAAAAGCCCTAACCAAAATCATAGCCCTGAAATCAAAAACCCTAAAAATCAAAACGACCAAATCCCTAAAATCGTAATCGATTGAACCCAAAATGGATTCAATCCAATCGAAATTTGGGACTCATGAAACCCTAAATCAAAGGTCAAGACGAAAGCTTCGAATCTGGGGCTCACGAAACCCTAAATCAAAGGTCAAGATCGAGACGATGATACCTGCAGCGAGCGATCTTCGAATATGAAATTTGAGAGAGCTTCGAATTTGGGGCTCACGAAACCCTAAATCAAAAGAGAGGAACAATATTGAGAGCGAGCTGGGGAGGAGAGGAAGGTGAAGAACGAGGGGAGAGAAGAGCAGAGCCATACCTACAGCGAGCAACGCTGATGAACAATCGCGAACTCATGAAGGAAACCAGTAAAATGTCGGGGAAGAACAATCGCGAGGAAGGGGAAATGTCGGGGGCAACAAGGGAATGAGCAGATGGAAATGCTCCATAAGTATGGAGAAAGTACCAAATGTAAGGATCCCCAACTTTTTTTTGGCCAGAAATGAGCAGGTGGAAGCAAATTGAAGCAATTTGAAGTTTTTGGAGTATGTTCATCCCGACCAGACTATTGATCTGCTTTTCTGGCAAAAAAAGTAAAACAACACAAATAATGAGGAGAAAAGTGGGAACCGAACGTACCCTAAGTATAAACCCTAATTATTGGGGCTTGTTTTATATGTATGAGAATTGTTAAATAGAGGGTTAAGGATTATTCCATCAATTTGACCAACACCTAAACTCAAATTTTAGCCAAGATTTTATCCTAAACTCGCAAAATCAACTTAAAAATGAAAAGTAAACTCTTTATCACAAGTTGGATGTTCCGTCATTATCAAATCCAACCTCTATGCTAAACCACGTTATACAATGCAAAGTTTCATGATGCATGCATCATTCCATAATAAACTTGATAAAATTAATAGGGAATTTTTCTGGAACATGGAATAAATACTCCTATTTATTGGGTGTGATAAAAATTTCAAACCCACCTCCAATGGAGGTTTGGGAATAAGAAAGTCAAAATACATGAACCAAGCTCTCTAAATGAAACTAATATGGAAAATTATTGTTGAACCCAAAAACCATGGGTATCTAAGGAACAAACATTTTCTTGATTATCCAAAAATATCCAACACCGCTAATGGGTTAAATAGATGAATCTCATAGATGAGTTCAAAAAAGGCCTTTCATGGCTAATTGGTGATGACAAGACAATCAAATTCAAGACAAATTGGTATGCCTTTCCGTTTAATCTAGTTGATGAAGTAATAGATATCCCAAACTCGTAACTAGGAAAAAAATGTTAATGAATATATCAATGATAATAAGACATGGAAGATCCATAAATTAAGAAGTATCTTACCCAACACACTGCCTCCACAATTGAAAATATTCCATTACCAACACATTATATTCCATACCTAATGTATTGGAAACCAAGCAAGAACTGATGGTTCTCAACTAAATCAACATTTGAATTAGTCTTATTAAGAACATAAACAACCAAGATAATTATGCATGGATCTGGAAACTAAATACACCCCCTAAGGTTAAAAGCTTTGTGTGGAAAATCATTAATGATGGACTCCCTACCAAAGTAAGATTGAGTAATAAAGGAGTTGCAACCCACTATAATGTGAATTATGTGACAATTTACATGAAGATATAATCCACATTCTTATCAATTGCCCGCATTCTAGGAAAGTTATTGAGAGCATCAATAGGAAAACATACCAAACCCTCAAGAATCTTGACCAAGCAAACAATTGCCCAATTCAAATAATTGATGACAGTGTAGCAAGCATGGACAAACATGAGTTCTCAAAACTGATTGTTACTTGGTAGTGTATATGGTATTAGCGTAACCAAAAAATCTTTGGTCAAAATCAAAATGATATGATATCTGATATTGTCGTATTTATCGAAACACAACTTCAAAACTGAAAAAAAAAAACACTCTTTAGATCATGATGAAATTATCAACAAACCAAGAGGATACCAAACAAGGAAAACTAGACGGATAAGATGGATCTAAATTACAAAGAGGTGAAGCCTCAAGTGGTTTTATAATCAAGAATGACAGAGTTTTTTTTTTAGAGAAGAATGACAAAGTTGAACCAATATTTATAGAATCAAACAGTAGTGGAACTAATTCAATACTCATGGATGAAACAATTGTTCTTTGCTAGAGCATTCAAAAGGCTTAACATTTAGACCTCAAACTTATCGATGTCAAAGGGGACAACTTGCTAATTAGAAAGGCGAATGAAGTTGCTAATTAGATGCGTTCATAGGAGACACCTCCTCCATAAATGCCCTTCAAACATTCCTAGAACTTCAGGTTTTCATCCGTAAGGATATTCTTAGTTGATCCTCTAATAGGTGCTAGGGGCCATCCTATTTTTTTCCTTATAAAAAAAACTTTGAGCATGACAAACATTAAAGCTTTGTCCCAATCAATTTGAAGGAGCATAAAAGACACATGGCATTCTTTGGAGCACCAACTTAATCAATTTGAAGAAGAATGAAAGACATATGGCATCCATTCACAATCAATTCAAAGAAGAATGAAAGATGCATAAGAAGCAAGAAAATGACAATCATGAAATAAATCTCTCCAAACCATACAAGTGCGAGGCGAGCCCATGTAAAAGGTTTCATTAATTATTTATGTCACATTCTGACAAGTATACAAATAGAACCTAACCATACATGTCCTCCAATCATATCTTCTAAACTGTCCATGCTAATAATCCATCATTCTCCCCCCAAGGACGACTTTAGTAAATAACCAAATTGTAATAAGACTAAGGGTCAAGTTGAGAGGCGTAGATAAGAGCCAAGAAGTGAGTAGCGGATGCTTAAACAGAGGCTTACGACTCCCCTTCTTGGATCACAAGTATCATATATGCCCCCCCTAAAAAAAGAGCTTTTAATACTATGAAAATCACCTAGACCTAACAATATTAAGTAATTGTCCGATTTTACTCGTTGGTGTCAATTAGGCAGCATGTGGATTTCTGTTGCCCTCCATGGCGCATTTAGACTGTTAGGTTTTATGCTACATGAATTCAAACTTGCCTGATTCGTTCAATTGCAAACTTATAATGCAATCACATTCTATGGCCTAATTGTCGTCTTTTTGTTTGTGTGTTTCAAATTTATCCCCTAGGGCATTCTGGTATAACACCCCGACTATTGTCAATAGTGCAGCACGCCAATGATCTCAGAATTTAGTGTCCAAAGTCACCCTAGGCTTAATCCGAATAATTTATGTATATAAATAAATATTCAATAATTAAAAGAATAGCGGAAGACTTTTGGAATAAATACTAAAATCTTTATTAAAATTTCCCCCGTAAATTGAGAGATAAGTTTTATAAGACGATATTGAAATTATAGCGAAAGAATTTAAATAAATATCAATTACATGATTAGGTTATCTAACACTTTCACTTATTACTTTAACTAGCATATGTCCGCGTGCCTTGTACGGGTATGCTTATATACTTTATTAGTGAGTTAAATTTTAATATAAAATCACACTTGGGCAGTAAGTAAAAAAATAAAAAAATATATTATATAAAATAAGTATATTATAAATCATGTAAAAACAAAATTAAGTTTGTTTAATATATAATATATAAATTATAAAAGAAGATTATATAGACAAATTAATATGATGTATTAGAAAGGTAATTTATTGATTAGAATGATTTATAAGGTGTATTGTATGATGATAGTTGACGGTAGGTGTGTGAATTTATATCAATAGAAGAAAATATAAAATAGAATTTTTATATAATTAATTAGATTTAAAAATATACTAAAAGGTTAGGTATTATAACCATAAAACAACAAAACATACACTTTATTTATAGTATCTTTTGTGTATATATACATTCGAAAATACTTACTTGCTTATAATACTTTATCAAGTCGAAAATATAATATTAGGATACTATGTTATACAAAATAACTTACCAATATTAAACTTCATGCCATATATCACTAAATAAATTTGACACTATTACAATCAATTTTGTTTAGTATGGGTTTCTAAATAATTGAACAAACTATAAATTATAAGGTAGAATTTAGCAATATGTTAATTTACATATTCACAATATTTAGGTTATGTAATTTGCATATCCTAAACATAGATTATTTTAATTATCATATTACAAAAATAATTTATTAGGCTATTTTTAAACAAATTGTATTAATTAATTAATTAATTAAATTATTAGTCAAGTTTAATTTCCCGCAGTCTATATTAGAAACTGTATACGATATTTTAGATATATAATATTTTTTATTTAAATTAACCATTTTAACAATTAATTAATCTACCAAATATGTGAGATATTACACATTTTTTATTATTATTATGTTGTTATTATTATTTATAAAATGCAAACCTAGCTAAAATATTTTAAACTTATCGATACTATTGATTCATGTTTGACAATGTTATCTAGCTTCTATAATTAAAAATGGTAAGTTATATTTGGTAAATATGGATATTAGTATATGACAAAGAATATGTAATTTTTTTAAAAAGGGTAAAAATATGAAAGAACATTTAAATTTGTATATATGGCATACTTCATAGGATGACACGTAGGAGAGAGAACTATGACTTTAATATATGAATATAGATTAGGAAAATTATACCTTATATTCAATAACCTTGAAAATAATTCAAAACTAAACGTCATTTGCAACTCTTCTTCTATGTTTGTAACTTCTAGATAGTCGAAGACAAGTTAACTAATGTGTTGTATAGGACGATGATATCAATCAACCATGCAAGGGAAAAAGAGTGGTTCGTTATTCTAATGAAAGACTAAGCAAAAGTATTTTATGTGAGGTTCTATGTCATCATATCTAGTTACAATCATTGTCTTTCGAATAAAAGTCAATAGACGGTAAATAACTAAAATACTTCCACTGAATGGATAAAGAGATATGCACCAAGAAAATACCTGAAATGAATGTGTGTATTATGGAAAGAAGATATGAATTTGTTTGGGAACGTTTTAAGTCAACACACAACATATATAAACTTCGTTGAATAATTGGGTCCGACCAGCCTCACTGCCTAGTGCAAATTCAGATGGGAAAGACAACCCACTTAAATTAGAGGAAGAGCGGCTTACAAGTTATACTTCTCGTTATGGTTCATTATTTATGTGCTTGCAACACTTATCTTATTTAATTTTAACAAACCACATTATCTTAAAGTTTTTAACACAGTCTCGAATAAAAAGAGAACAGCACAAGGCTACAATACATCCAACGCAATTGCACTAGCAATGTGCTTAAACATCTCTTATCCTTAACGGGTGGATAAGAAGCGATGATCACAACCTTAAATGTATTAGGGAATTATTCTGACTAATACAAAGTTATAAAGAGATCATTATGCCTTGCAAGACCATAATAGCCCTCACACACACACGACTATTAAAGTCCACACTTAATGACTATAAAGTCCACACATAACATACAAACTCCACACATAATCTTGTCATTAACACGATACATCATCATTAATGCACACCTATATAACTATATATATGTATATATCGATAATAACTACAAACCTAGATATGAAATTCATAATAATGCACACTAGTGTTCCCAAATATAATTAGGTTTTAGAAATTTCCCAATTAAGTAACAATTCATTTTAATATTAATTGTCGGTCAAATGATGAACTGAAATAACAAGAGTGAACCACTGCTTTCCTTAAGTCATTTTGTCGAAAAAATAGCGTGTCGACGTTCGAGAGGAGGTCAATTCATAATAATGCACACTAGTGTTCCCAAAATTAATTAGGTTTTAGAAATTTCCCAATTAAGTAACAATTCATTTTAATATTAATTGTCGGTCAAATGATGAACTGAAATGACAAGAGCGAACCACTGCTTTCCTTAAGTCATTTTGTCGAAAAAACAGCGTGTCGACGTTCGAGAGGAGGTCAATTCTAATCGACGAACTGGATTTCTTATTTGTTTCTGTATCTGATTGTGATTCCAAGACGTACCCAATTTATACAAAATATATTATAATTAGATAATTTATTTCAAAATGGAGAATTGAATGAGGTTCGTATCGATTAATATTTGAATCGATTTAAACTGAATAAATCAATCGTCGAGGTTAACTTAATTATATCAGATTAATTATGCGAAACAATTAATCAATTAATCACATGTTCTAACAACCCTATTACAAATAAATTAACTTGATTAATTTATTTATAACATATAACAATCAATTTTAACTATATGTACTATATAGTTTTATAGTGTTAAAATTAAGATTTTCCTAATTAAAATATTATAACAAATAATCTGATTAATTTTATTCCTAATTATAACTAATCCTAGATTAATTTAATTTAGCTAATTTATCTTAATTAAATTAAACTAATTGAATTAATTAAAAAAACATGAACACTTCTCACCGATAACAAAAACAGAGTGCACGAGGTCGTTTTTTTTGCAAGGCTCGTTCGGAATCCAAATGGGTCGAGACCGGTGTGGTTAGGTTTGTGGCAATGAGACGTTTTATCAGGATTTGGAATCGGCGTCGAAGGTGGTCAAAAAAGGTCGATGAACAGGCGCTCAGAGAACAGAGGAATAATGCGGACAATTTGGTTTGTTCTTAAATTTTTGTGTGTCGATTTGCAATGGAATGAGGCCAAATTTATACGATTTTGGTTGCCCATTACTCCTCTAACATAATCCCACCAATCTTGCCTATAAAAAGGAGAATGTGAGTTTTCATTAGAAATCAAACCCTTCACTTAGGCTTGGAATGTGCCATTTAAAAAAAAAAATTTAAAAAATTAGTCATAGTCTAATCAAACACAATTTTAAAAGGGGGTTCGGTTTTGCACCGACTTTTTTAGTTTTCGCACCAGGTGATAAATGCCATCTGGCAGCGTTTTTTTTTTTTTAAAACGCCATAGTGTGACGTTTAACTTTTTTTTTGTATTTTTTAGGAATTATTGAGATTTAACCAAAAAAAATTGATTTGATTAAAACCGGGTCCATTTTAAACGCTATGCAATAACGTTTAAAATGGACCCGGTTTAATCGAACCTATGAGAATTGTAAATGCTACGTAGTAGCGTTTAAAAGTGTCCCTTTTTCCGAACGGTCGAATTCTCCACACTTGTATATATTTGTTTCTTCCATATGCCTTCTTCACATGTACACAATTTCAAAGCACAATAGTAAGAGAGAGAATGTCGTTCTCAAGCGTAGTCAATGGGCCCGATCTTGAATCGATTAGTGAAAATAATGTATTAGTACGTATACTATGGATTTAATAATTCTATGCCAGAGATATTGTATGTATATTAGTATAGAATATCAGTAATAAATTATATTGACTATGTTATTGTAGAATATTAGTATAGGTTTTTACATTAGAACATCATGTTATTGTAGAAATGTGATAAATTATGTAATTAGCGTAGAATTGGAAAGTATTTATTTAAATTTAAATAAATGAGGAGAACAGACAAATGTTTAAATTTTCTACGTGTATCATATTTGCACCATGATTTTTAGGGTAGAACATTAGGTTAGGTGACAAGCAGGTTTTAGTCGTATCACCTGATCAAAATAATCCTAAACAAACCTAAACTAGTAGAATAGGCAAGTAAGGGTCGAATCCCACAGGGAGGAGTTGTCTTTCTTTATGTAAGATTGCATGCAATAGTAACAAAGGGGGGTTTTGGTTGATTGTTGGCAAACAAGTAAACAAATAAACAAAAGCAAAGGGTTTCAATCAATTAAGGGAAAACACTTAGCCAAATAAATATCCACCACTCATATGATTGATTGGTCCTAGGTTATCTCTATTCTTTCCTTTGATTATTTATGTCCCTATTTTGAATTAGTTACCAGTTCTATCAGTTCAGGCAACCCTAACTATTAAACAATCCCTACCAACCTTCAAGATTTAATTCAATAGCAGCAAGAAGCATAGGAATTAACCAGGATACATGCAACACCACGACCCGCAGTATTTAACATATAATCAAATCTCTTTCATAATAAACTAGTCCTATCAGCCCTAGAATATCATGGATGCTACAACAGATAAGGAATCTCAACCCAAAATATCCAAACCCTAGCAATAGACAATTACTAATATCAACTAGGTGATCAATCCAGTCAAATCAATAATAATCAATAGGAATATGCTCAAGAGAAAAGATATAATCCAAGAGAATAAGAAATAGAGAAGTAACCTTACAATCAAATCATACGAAAAGCTTCAATTGTCGGACTAAGCAAGAGGGTGCTTAGCTCCTCATAGTTCTTGGAAATAAAATAAACTTCAAAGGGAAAACTGAATGGAAACAACGATGCTGAATGTGATGATCAACAATGAAAGGAAAAACTAGGTTAAATAACCTAACCCTGAAACTAAAGGGAAAAGATAACAAACGCGATCTAAAAGGAAATAAAGTATAAGGTTCGAAATAATAAAATAAAATAAAACTCGGAAAAAGGAAAAAAATAACAAAACTCGGAAAATCTTTGCGGACTCTGCCATAAATCCGCGGTCGTGAAAAATAGAATTGTGCTATCGACATTAGGCAATTCTGGGGAATTTTCCGCGGTCGCGGCCGAAAATCCGCGATCGCGGAAATGGCACTTCTCTGGCTCCGCGTCTCGCCCTTATCCGCGGTCACTGTTGCACTCGCCCGCGGCCGCGGCAGCTCGCGGTTCCCCTTCTTCTCTCCTTCGTGTGGATTCTTCCTTCCATGTTCTTGGTCTCCTCTAGTGGTTTACTCCTCGTCTTCTGGATGTCTTCAATTAGCTCCTCCAAACCACCATATCCACACTTCTTCTCTCCAACTCCATATTCCACAGTTATGCTCTAAATCCATACAAATGGCACCCTAAACACCGATAACAACTCCTAGATAAGCACTGCAAAGTAGTGTTGATCAAACTCCCCCATGCTTAAACCTTGCTCGTCCTCGAGTAAGCTAAAATAAACCTACTCCTCCAATCAAATCCCCAAGGTTTCAGGAAGCATAGAAAAATCATCTCCACTAAGAATTGTACCTAACATGAAACTCCAAGGCACCAATACAATATGCGCACACAACATAACATATAACTCAAGATCAATCAACACCATACAACCAAGCTAAAAGGAAAGCAGAGTACCTCCCCCAAGCTTATCCCGAACACCATAGAGTGAATACAAATCTAATCATAATCTCCCATCTATCTTCTTATGCCTCCTAGAGTGACCTACCCGAATCCTCCTTATATCAGCTCTTCTTATGTCACCACTCCAGGAAAAATGAGGATTTCTAATAATCACTCTTCTTCTTTTCACTCATTTTGCCAAGGCGCCCTTTCGGGTTTTTACCAAGCCACTCATTTCATTTTTCAATAGATGGGCTCACAATATATCTCACATCACTCTTGACCAATTATTACCCCAGCCTAATGCTGGTCCATGCCACCTGCTTATTGCATAAGCCGCCCTTTCGGGTTTTTGACTTATCCCAGGATTTCTGTTTTTGCCTTTTTTTCTATTTTGGCTTTTTTCTTTTTCTTTTCTCCTCAATGACATAGCAAGTATAGAATACTCCCCCATGCTTAAACATTGTATTGTCCTCAATGTGATGAAAGACAAAAAAGAATAAAGCACACGGAAGGGGGAAAAGTACTCACAACCGTCGCCGAGTTGGCTTGGACACTGAAGTTGTTGTTGGCGGTATATCAATAAGCTCGTGTCTGTGGTGTTGCGCGGGTCTTCAACTCAACTCTACCGTGCAACCAAAGTGAACTACTGTGGTGAGTAGTGGTATATCAAGTAAGTCAGGGTTGCACGGCCTTCAACTCAATCAACTCCTATCATGCAACCAAAAGGAACCATTGTGGTGAGAAGTGGTAAATCAAGGGAACTGGGTTGCATGACCTTCTACGAACACAAAAAATAGGCCTAGATGTAATCGTGGTGTAGGCCCTGGTGTTCCTCTTCCTCCTCAGCTGTCAATTATAGGGCCATCATCGTTGCCAAATAATGTGTGGGGCTAATGTCTCCTCCTTGGCAACATGATGTGCACCTCCTCTCCATGGGGTATTCGGACAGCTGGCCTTCGATGAAACTCTTTTTCTTTTCTTTTTTTTCTTTTTTTTTTTCGGGCAGGGCAATAGAAGGACTTACATTGGTGTGGGCAACACCTTCTTCAATATGATTCGGGTCTCCTCCCTGCAGGTTAGTTCAAAACAAAACAAAAACAAAAGCAAAAACACACGAACAAAAGCAATTAAAAACAAGAATTGAAAAGACAAGAAAAGGAATACATACCTCGGGTTGCCTCCCGGACAGCGCCTTAGTGGCTCGATATACTACTCGACCTTCTCAACTTGGTTTGCTCACCTCCAATGAGCACTCAGGGTTCCCATCTGGAGGGTGTCTCTTGGAACCATTAATGTTGAATCCGACCCTCTCCCCGTCGAATTCCATTGTGAGCGAACCGCTGCTCACGTCTATCTTTGTGTAACACCCCCAATTTACACCGGAGATATTACATGTCAGTGACCTCAGACTTTACCGTCCAAAGTCACCCCAGGCTTTTCCAGAACAGACATGCTTGAATACATACACAATTACATATTAATTGAAAGATTAAACAGTGGAAGACTTTAAATAGCCAACTTATAACATGGCTTAAATTATGAAGATACATCAAGGTAACACTTAACAACTTAAAACACTTAACAACTTAAATACTGACTTTAAATCTCCGTCTGCAAGCTTCTTATCCTTCAATAGGTTACTTAAACTCCGGGAATCAACTCCTGATGTGCCGAATCGAACGGATGACACCAGCCCACATGCAGAGAACAAAGTTCGTGGGTTAATCTACTGAATAGACTATAAAGGGTACAAAGCAGAGTGGTTCGAGTGATCGTGACCGTTTACTATCATTGTCCCTTGAATAAAAACCGAAGGAACGATATATAACCCGACACTTTCACGGAATGATTTAACAAATAGATATGCACTGAAGAGAAGACTCCAACAGAAATGAGCCTTATAGGAAATTATGACAACTGCTAGGGAACATTAAAGTTACACACACAAATGATTTAAAAGTTGACTGAGATGCTTCCGTTCACAACCAACCTCATCGCATACAGCGAATCCAGATTGAAAAGAGAACGTACTATGATAAAAGTCGAGACGAGTTTTCCTAGCTGTACTATAACTTAGCTGCACTACTCGCCGAAGGTTTATTAATCATGTGCACTCGGGCACATATCTTATTTAATTACCAACCACACTTTACCGAAACACGTTAATGTTATTAAGAGCGACACAAAGCTTAAATCTCAGGGTGACAATCATGTCGACCCAAATTAACACAACACACAAACACACACACGCACACGCACACACGAGGCTTAATATTATTCCGAGTAACAACGGAAGTTATTATTACACAGGGTGATCTTACGTTCACCCAGATTGCACTACCACAGTGCTTACACTTTAATTTACAAGGTGATAGTACGTCCACCCTAATTGCACTAGCTAAGTGCTTAATACACAGGACTGTAATTATGCTCATCCAATGGCGCTTGCAAGGCGCTTAAAACACTTCAGATCCTTAACGGTGGATAAGAAGCATAGGTCATGACCCTTAAATTATTATCCGGAAATTAACCCGAGGAGTATTACGATTTAAAGAAACAACAAATCTTTACTTGGATTAGTGTTCCTACGAACACTCGTGTTAACTAAACAGTCTAACACAACAATTATTCACATTAAAGCCATCCAGGCAATCAACTTAAACATAGAGATAATAGAAACGGCTAATCCTTACTTGGATTAGTTTTCCTATTAACCCACATGCTATTCTAGCATTAAGATTAAATTCACAACAATACCATCACGGTAATTATCACATATAATAGCGTTGTTCTAACAGATATACAACCTATCATAACATTACTTTAATCATGTTTATTTATGAAATTAGTTCCCAAACAAAACAACAGTTCACTCCAATTTAATTAACAATTAAATAATTGATAATTAATGAAACATGGAATGATTAAGCAAGAGCGAACCGCCACTTGCCTTAATCCGCAGAGTTGGAACAAGCCTAACGACGACGGAATTCCGGGCTCGACACGGGTATAGCTCCGACAGCACAACAACCTCCGAGTCGACCCACAAGAGAAACCCTAAGTTAGATCCGACATAAACACAGTTGATAAGCACTACGTTGTAGGGCTTAACTAAGAGTTATTAGAGGTTTTATTGGTGCCATTCATGTAGATTTAGACACATTCTTGTGTATGGAGTTTGGAGGCGAAGTTGGTGTTTTTGGAGGTGTTTGAGCTACTTTGGAGATCATGAAGACACTGAGGAAGGAAGCCATCAAGAGAAGACACCAAGGAGTGAAGAGGAGACGGGTTGGTGCAAGGCAAAGGACAAGAATGCCGAGCATTAACCGCGATCGTGGGCATGGGTGCCGCGATCGCGGGACTCGGAGCATGTCGAGAGTTTTCTGCGGGCGCAGAGAGATTGAAGGGTGCAGAGCCACATGTGCCGCAATCAAGGTCCACCACCCGCGAACGCGGGTCTGACACGGCAGAGGCTCGGACTTATTCCGAATTATCTTTTTAGTTTTCTTTTCCCTTTTTCTTATTTCTATTTCAGTTATTTTTCTTAATGGGCTAGGTCATTTGTTAGGGCCCTATAAATACTTTCCTTATGCATTAGGGTTAGGGTTCTACTCTTTAGAGACTAGTTCTAGTTTTTTCAATTTCATTTCATCGTTGTTTATTTCTTTTGAAGTTTCTACCATGACTATGAGGAGATAAGCCTCTTTGGCTTAGTCCGATAATGGAAGCATGAGTTCGTTCATCTGGTTGTGAGGTTTTGTTCCTATCTATCTATCCTATTCAGTTATATCTTTTCTCTGAGCAAATTCATATTTGAATGTTTATTGGTTTATCTAGACTGATCACCTAGGTTTATTGCTTTCATTCTTATTGCTAATACTAGGGAACTGTTGGGCTAACGCTCTAGTATAAGTAGCAAGCATTGATTGTTATCTGCATCTGTGGATTATATCTATGTGGGAATTGATTACATGGTAAATGCATCTGAGCGAGCGTTCTGTGTATCTTGGTTAATTCTTATATGCATTGCTGCCTTTGGGTTGAACCTTTAGTGGTACTAGGGTTATTCATGGGTAAGGGTTCTTTGTGGAAGGTTTTCCTCTGAATTTACATAAGATCGGGATAGGAATAACCGAATAGGAAGATAGGACTTAATCTATGAATAACCTTTGAATGACTTATGTGGACATTACTTGCCTAAGTGTTTTTCTTTCTTGATATTTCATCCATTCTACTTTGTTTTGTTTGTTTTGTTTTCAACCAACCAACCAACCAACCAACCAACCATAAACCGAATAGGAAGATAGGACTTAATCTATGAACAACCTTTGAATGACTTATGTGGACATTACTTGGCTAAGTGTTTTTCTTTCTTGATATTTCATCCATTCTACTTTGTTTTGTTTTCAACCAACCAACCAACGGGAAAAATGTTTGTCACCTCAATTTTAATTGGGGCGTACGAAATGTTGACCCTTTCATGTTCAACTACATCACCCGAGTAGAAGACGTTCAAGGTGACGGTCATTGTGGGTACTATTCCTTGTCTGTACTATTAGGGTTAGGGGAACAAAGTTACGACTACGTGCGACATGAGATTTCAAAGGAACTGCAATTGCATCGAGATCTCTACCGACTAGCGAGTATGGTGACTGACATTGACCATCTTATCAAGATGGTTGATCATACAGGACCTTGCTGGAAGGATCATTGGATGGAAATGCCGATGGTTGGGTTAGCATTTGCAACCAGATTCCAGGTGGCTCTTGTCTTTCTCTCATGGAGTGGACCTCACACATGTCTCCATGTTTGCTCGTCCGGGTACCCGACCTTCCACAACGGTGCATACGGTAGCACTAGTAGGAAATCATGATCATATTGTCCCGGTAAGCATACTTATACATCCGCGCTTTACCTTGTGAATTATGTAATACTCATTTTTTTACAGGTTTGGCTAGTTGATGACTGTTGTCCTATCCCACCCCCGCTCGCCGTTTGGAACAATTGGAAGCATAGTAGTGTTGAAGGATGGGATGTACCATTTAGGGAAAGGATGAATGAATATCTCGTCAGACGTGGAAACCAAGGTCATGGCGGTTTGGTTATGTAGTTTCGGGAGGGAGATTGGATAAATTAGGAGCACATGTAGATCCACTCCTTTTCCACTTTGTAATATGAATTTGCAATATATGAACGTTCAATTACCCTGGTATTTATATTTGATAAATGCGAATCCATTCAATTGTGTCAAAAAAATAAACATTTATTCAACACTAAAAAATTAAGTATAAAATAATCATTTATATTCAATGCGAATCCATTCAATTTTGTGAAGGTGCACGGTCTATGCCGAAAAACAAAAGCTCTCACTATAAACCCATGCCATAATCTGTCATCTTTTAAAGGCCACACAATGGTGTTTGTAAACGCTACACATTGGCGTTTACAAACGCTGCTCTGGCTTGGGTTTAGGGTTTGGGCTAGTTTTGGACGCCACTTGATGGCGTGTAGGGTGGCTAAAATAAACTTAGGGTTTTTAGGGTTTGGGATTTTGAGTTCAGGGTTTGGGGTTTTGATTTGTATTTTTTTTTCATCCTAAACCTCAAATCCAAACGTTATATTGTTTTGAGGTATGCATGTTTATACATTACTATTATGGTTTAGGGTCTATGTTAAAGCAAGAGTTTAAGGTTTAGGGTGTTTGAGATTTTTGAATCTTTGATAGTATAAGCATTGATATTGTTTAGGGTTAGAAAGGGTTTAGGGTTGGGTTCAGGGTTTAGGGTTTAGGGTTTTGATTTGTGTTTTTTTTTGTAACACCCCGTAATTTTTAAGGGTATTTTGAATTATTTTTAAATTTTTCTTATGCCCGTTTTGCTAGACGGATTTAATTCAGTGAGTCTCGGACCTTCTCAAAAGGGGTCTGAGCTCTGTAAAATTTTCCGAGCATTATATAATACAGTTGAGGTGTTTTCGGGGTTAATGTATCGTTAATGTACGAATATATTTAACCCGGAGTTAAGAAATTTAATCCAAACCAAGTTCGGATAAGAATTAACGAAGTCGGCTTAAAACCGCGATTGACCGCGATGAACCGCGACTCACCGCGATCGGCCGCGATCGCGGTAATGCCTTTTGCAGAGGCGGTCGTCTTCCTCGCGTGGCGGTTACTGTAGCTCTGTTTTTGGCTCGGTTGGGATATTTTTTTGGGCAGGCCAAGTGGCCCTTCGCCTTTGTCCCCTTGTCCCCTTGGAGGTGGTCGGATTTGTGCTATAAAAGGAGGTGAAGACCGAAGCCAAGAGCTCTCTTCTTCTTCCTTCTTCTTCTCCTCTGTTTTTCTCCATTAAAGCCGAGCTTGTGAGCTTCGTGTGTGGGAGATTTCGAGTGTCTCTTGAGTTGAGAAGGTGCTCTTGTGTGTTGTGAGAAGCTTTGAGGTGTTGGGAGATCGAACCATAGACAAATCGAAGGCAAACAAATCGGTTTGGGTAAGAAATTCTCCATTGTTGTCTCGCGAGCTAGCCACTGTCACAGCACGAAAACCGCGACCGACCGCGACCTGCCGCGATCGCGGTATGTGTGTCCGAGTTGTATGTTTTGTGGTTTGGCTTTGGGCTTGGCTCGTTTCCTTTGATTTCTTTTCGTATTCTTTTAGATTCATATATAAGTGTATTGAATCTAACTTAGGGTCTTGTTATGGGCCATTTCTTAGGGATTTAATATCCAAGATCTACTCCAGTTTCAGATCCAGGAACTAGACGTTGTTGAGCTTGATTCGAAGTTGTCGGATCTAAGGCAAGTGGCGGTTCACTCTTGCTCATCATTCCATATTTCAATTAATTATCAATAGTTTTGTTGTTAATTAATTTGGGATGATTGTTAAGTATGTTGGAATTGTTTGATAACGTTATGTGATTAAAAAGAAGATATTATACTAGGTTGTATATTTTGCTAGAACCGACGCTAGTATATTGTAGATTTTGTGCAGGTGAAGACCTTAAGGGACTTTGATGTGATTTATTGTGTGTGTGTTTAGATTATTAAATCTAGGATGACTGCCAGGTGGGCAAAGATAAAGATGTTTGTGCAGGTTGGGCCGTGATGGTCCTGTATATGAATTGTTGTGTGTTTGACTGTTTAGTCAGAACGAGTATTCGTAGGGACAATGGATGAGAGGTCCTGTCGTCTCTTTATAATAAATTTGTAAAGTCATTGACTGACTTCTATACTCGAGTGGAGTAAGAAGTGGTGCACTCTGCAGGTGTCACAACCCGGTTCGATATGTGTTTCGCGAGTGGCGGGACATGTATGTAAAAACTTGTAACGTGATGTGTGTGTGATGACATTTAATAAGATACGTGCAATGAATAACGCACATAATTAAAATGCCTTGACCATAATATAAAGTGTCGTATGAGTAAGCACTTATTGAAAATGCTGTGGCGAGTAGTGCAGCTAGGCGCTAGTGCAGCTAGGAAAAGCTCGTCCTAGTTGTAGATCGCTCGTATGCGATACTGGTGTGATGTGTTTGTGTGTGTTTGGTTATGTTCCCCAACATTTGTTATATTGTTTCCTATAAGGCTCATTTCATTTGGAGTCTTCTTTTGGGATTGATTGCTGTGAGACTCGGTCTCCAGAATCTTCTCTTGTGCATACCTTTTGATATTCTAGTAGGAGTATGATGGTTGACTAGCGTACTCGGTTATTATTCGAGGGACGATGAGTCTAACCTAATACGACTGCTTCGAACCACTCTGCTTTGTACCCTTGCTAGTCTATTCATTTAGACTAACCAACCGTTATATTCCTTGCATGGTTGGCTGGTGTCATCCGTTCGATTCGGCACATTAGGTGTGTTGAAGATCCGAGAAGGCTAGAACGACTATGAAGATGAACGGTGTTTTAACAAGTTGTTTTGTCGCTTTGTTTAAAAGTTTTCCGCTGTGCTATGTGCTATTTGTATTTTGTTAAAGACTTTCGCTGTTGTAATTCTGATTAATTGGGTCATTTTTGGAATCGTGTAATTCCGCGACCATGTGATTTAATAAAAGTTACGATTTTAGTATTGTAACTGTGTTTTAAGTCAGTTATGACGTCGGAAAAGCCTGGGGTGACTTCGGGGTTTACGCCCGGGGTCATCGGCAGTAACGCTTTCAAATGGGGTTAAATTTGGGGGTGTTACAGAAATGGTATCAAAGCTAAAATGTTTTCCAAGAGCTCTGAATTTTTCAAATAAAAAGCCGTTCATAGTCGTGCCTTCTACAGTCTGATACGGAAGTTTGCTTCTGTGTCTAGAAAGACTAAGATTCTCTGTTTGTCACCCGTAGTTAGGGGTGCATTCTGTTCTCTTCAGAAGGACTCGGAAGAAGTCGAGGTGGTTTTGCCATCTCCAGTTAGACTTGAGTTTTCAGTTCTCTTGTCAGGATTTGAGGTTGTAGAACCTAAGTATTCCAGTTTGGTGTTCATCTAGGAACGTTACCAAGTTGATCTATTCCAAGTAACTTTATCATGATAAGTATTATGGAAAAGATATTAATACTTGGGATTTGATCGGTAAACAGATGGTGAATACAAGGAATACCATACGCGCTGGTGCTGGGCCAAGCAATCCAAGGACGACCTGAACCGTGTAGAAGAACACGAGTCAATGTCACAGAGTAACCCTGGAGGCAATGGCCAAGCTTCGGCCAACGCTCCAATGGTTTTTGATGCATCAGCTGTTGCAGCTATTCGGGAGATTATGATGCAAGTACTCGCCGAGGCTAGACAACCTGCCGCACCACAGGCACAAGCTGTGCCGATTCCCCCAATGGTTCCTAGATTTGAGGAGCCAGCTGTTTATGTACACCAAGATGAGGCGGTCAGGAATAGAGGTGATTATGGTCGAGTGTTGAAGACCATTAACTCTTTGAGACCTGACCATTATGATGGAAAAGGAGAGCCAGTTAGAGCTGCTCATTGGTTTTCCCACATAGAGCGGTTGTTTCGCAACGTGGATTGCACCGAGACAGAGAAAGTACAAATAGCCTCTCTTTAGTTGAAAGAAGAAGCTAGTGAATGGTGGGAGAACACTGGGTTGGCTGATCGAGCTGATTTGAACTGGGCTATGTTCAAGACGAAGATGATGGACCGTTTCTTTTCCCGATCTATGAGGGACGAGAAGCACAAGGAGTTCATGCATCCAGAGATAGAGGGATTGAAAGTCACTGAGCTTGTGACTAAATTCAATCACTTGTTGTAATACGCTGGGTCAGATGTAACCAGCGAGGAGCAGAAGATCTGGCACTTTCATGAGTGGATGGGTCCAGACATTAAGCCACTGATGGTGCGTCACGGATGTTCTACTTTGGAGCAATACGTGGATGCAGCCTACAAGCTGGAAGTGACTCTAGAGGAGTCAACCAAGAAGAGGAATCACCAGAAGTTGGTGCAAGAACAATCTCAGGCGAGCGGATTTAAACGTCCTGCGCCACCGTCTAACCTTGCTAAGTCAAGCAAGGCAAAGACAGAGATGACTCAAGGAGGGTCGACACAACAATCGGGTCAGGACCAGGGTCTGATCCAGTGTTTCAATTGTGGTGCCACTGGACACAAAAGCTTTGCGTGTCAAAAAGAGAAGAGAGGATGCTTTGGTTGTGGAAGGTTTGGGCACGTGCAGAAGTTTTGTTGGCTGGAAAGGCAAAAAGGACTGGAGTCGCAGCAAGGGTCTGCTAATCAGAATAACCGGCCTGAGTATAAACCGGTGGAGGCTCCAAGTCCTTCGATGCAGACGACTGCACGGAATAAAGGGAAGGCTCCAGTAGCTTCTGGAAGTCAAGGTCAACGTCTTTACGTGATGCGTGAGGCGGATGGATCTGATTTTCCATTTGCTTAAAGCTTTCTACTTTTGTTGTAGGTTGTGGATATGGGTGTTACCCAGTCTGTGGTTAAGGATGGTTATGTTAGTAAGTCTAAGTATGCAGCAAGGTTGTAAACCTTTTGTTGTAAATATTCTTGCTAATATAAATATTTGGTTTGAACCAAACGTTTGTCAGATGTCTCGATTACCATTCAGGGTGAAGTTTGAGACAGCTGCGTAGCAAGGTGGTACCTTTGGTACGAGTTTTGTGCTCCAAGTTAGAAACCGAAGAGGTTACTTGGGAGACTGAGACGGGTGTACTTAGATACTTTCCCTACTTGTTGTCGGCCTTGATAATGCAAGTTTCGGGGTCGAAACTTAAAATAAGGGGGTAGTAATGTAACACCCCGTAATTTTTAAGGGTATTTTGAATTATTTTTAAATTTTTCTTATGCCCGTTTTGCTAGACGGATTTAATTCAGTGAGTCTCGGACCTTCTCAAAAGGGGTCTGAGTTCTGTAAAATTTTCCGAGCATTATATAATACAGTTGAGGTGTTTTCGGGATTAATGTATCGTTAATGTACGAATATATTTAACCCGGAGTTAAGAAATTTAATCCAAACCAAGTTCATATAAGAATTAACGAAGTCGGCTTAAAACCGCGACTCACCGCGACTCACCGCGATCGGCCGCGATCGCGGTAATGCCTTTTGTAGAGGCGGTCGTCTTCCTCGCGTGGCGGTTACTGTAGCTCTATTTTTGGCTCGGTTGGGATATTTTTTTGGGCAGGCCAAGTGGCCCTTCGCCTTTGTCCCCTTGTCCCCTTGGAGGTGGTCGGATTTGTGCTATAAAAGGAGGTGAAGACCGAAGCCAAGAGCTCTCTTCTTCTTCCTTCTTCTTCTCCTCTGTTTTCCTCTATTTTTCTCCATTAAAGCCGAGCTTGTGAGCTTCGTGTGTGGGAGATTTCGAGTGTCTCTTGAGTTGAGAAGGTGCTCTTGTGTGTTGTGAGAAGCTTTGAGGTGTTGGGAGATCGAACCATAGACAAATCGAAGGCAAACAAATCGGTTTGGGTAAGAAATTCTCCATTGTTGTCTCGCGAGCTAGCCACTGTCACAACACGAAAACCGCGACCGACCGCGACCTGCCGCGATCGCGGTATGTGTGTCCGAGTTGTGTGTTTTGTGGTTTGGCTTTGGGCTTGGCTCGTTTCCTTTGATTTCTTTTCGTATTCTTTTAGATTCATATATAAGTGTATTGAATCTAACTTAGGGTCTTGTTATGGGCCATTTCTTAGGGATTTAATATCCAAGATCTGCTCCAGTTTCAGATCCAGGAACTAGACGTTGCTGAGCTTGATTCGAAGTTGTCGGATCTAAGGCAAGTGGCGGTTCACTCTTGCTCATCATTCCATATTTCAATTAATTATCAATAGTTTTGTTGTTAATTAATTTGGGATGATTGTTAAGTATGTTGGAATTGTTTGATAACGTTATGTGATTAAAAAGAAGATATTATACTAGGTTGTATATTTTGCTAGAACCGACGCTAGTATATTGTAGATTTTGTGCAGGTGAAGACCTTAAGGGACTTTGATGAGATTTATTGTGTGTGTGTTTAGATTATTAAATCTAGGATGACTGCCAGGTGGGCAAAGATAAAGATGTTTGTGCAGGTTGGGCCGTGATGGTCCTGTATATGAATTGTTGTGTGTTTGACTGTTTAGTCAGAACGAGTATTCGTAGGGATAATGGATGAGAGGTCCTGTCGTCTCTTTATATTAAATTTGTAAAGTCATTGACTGACTTCTATACTCGAGTGGAGTAAGAAGTGGTGCACTCTGCAGGTGTCACAACCCGGTTCGATATGTGTTTCGCGAGTGGCGGGACATGTATGTAAAAGCTTGTAACGTGATGTGTGTGTGTGATGACATTTAATAAGATACGTGCAATGAATAACGCACATAATTAAAATGCCTTGACCATAATATAAAGTGCCGTATGAGTAAGCACTTATTTAAAATGTTGTGGCGAGTAGTGCAGCTAGGCGCTAGTGCAGCTAGGAAAAGCTCGTCCTAGTTGTAGATCGCTCGTATGCGATACTGGTGTGATGTGTTTGTGTATGTTTGGTTATGTTCCCCAACATTTGTCATATTGTTTCCTATAAGGCTCATTTCATTTGGAGTCTTCTTTTGGGATTGATTGCTGTGAGACTCGGTCTCTAGAATCTTCTCTTGTGCATACCTTTTGATATTCTAGTAGGAGTATGATGGTTGACTAGCGTACTCGGTTATTATTCGAGGGACGATGAGTCTAACCTAATACGACTGCTTCGAACCACTCTGCTTTGTACCCTTGCTAGTCTATTCATTTAGACTAACCAACCGTTATATTCCTTGCATGGTTGGCTGGTGTCATCCGTTCGATTCGGCACATTAGGTGTGTTGAAGATCCGAGAAGGCTAGAACGACTATGAAGATGAACGGTGTTTTGACAAGTTGTTTTGTCACTTTGTTTAAAAGTTTTCCGCTGTGCTATGTGCTATTTGTATTTTGTTAAAGACTTTCGCTGTTGTAATTCTGATTAATTGGGTCGTTTTTGGAATCGTGTAATTCCGCGACCATGTGATTTAATAAAAGTTACGATTTTAGTATTGTAACTGTGTTTTAAGTCAGTTATGACGTCGGAAAAGCCTGGGGTGACTTCGGGGTTTACGCCCGGGGTCATCGACAATAACGCTTTCAAATGGGGTTAAATTTGGGGGTGTTACAGAAATGGTATCAGAGCTAAAATGTTTTCCAAGAGCTCTGAATTTTTCAAATAAAAAGCCGTTCATAGTCGTGCCTTCTACAGTCTGATACGGAAGTTTGCTTCTGTGTCTAGAAAGACTAAGATTCTCTGTTTGTCACCCATAGTTAGGGGTGCATTCTGTTCTCTTCAGAAGGACTCGGAAGAAGTCGAGGTGGTTTTGCCATCTCCAGTTAGACTTGAGTTTTCAGTTCTCTTGTCAGGATTTGAGGTTGTAGAACCTAAGTATTCCAGTTTGGTGTTCATCTAGGAACGTTACCAAGTTGATCTATTCCAAGTAACTTTATCATGATAAGTATTATGGAAAAGATATTAATACTTGGGATTTGATCGGTAAACAGATGGTGAATACAAGGAATACCATACGCGCTGGTGCTGGGCCAAGCAATCCAAGGACGACCTAAACCGTGTAGGAGAACACGAGTCAATGTCACAGAATTACCCTGGAGGCAATGGCCAAGCTTCGGCCAACGCTCCAATGGTTTTTGATGCAGCAGCTGTTGCAGCTATTCGGGAGATTATGATGCAAGTACTCGCCGAGGCTAGGCAACCTGCCGCACCACAGGCACAAGCTGTGCCGATTCCCCCAATGGTTCCTAGATTTGAGGAGCCAACTGTTTATGTACACCAAGATGAGGCGGTCAGGAATAGAGGTGATTATGGTCGAGTGTTGAAGACCATTAACTCTTTGAGACCTGGCCATTATGATGGAAAAGGAGAGCCAGTTAGAGCTGCTCATTGGTTTTCCCACATAGAGCGGTTGTTCCGCAACGTGGATTGCACCGAGGCAGAGAAAGTACAAATAGCCTCTCTTCAGTTGAAAGAAGAAGCTAGTGAATGGTGGGAGAACACTGGGTTGGCTGATTGAGCTGATTTGAACTGGGCTATGTTCAAGACGAAGATGATGGACCGTTTCTTTTCCCGATCTATGAGGGACGAGAAGCACAAGGAGTTCATGCATCCAGAGATAGAGGGATTGAAAGTCACTGAGCTTGTGACTAAATTCAATCACTTGTTGCAATACGCTGGGTCAGATGTAACCAGCGAGGAGCAGAAGATCTGGCACTTCCATGAGTGGATGGGTCCAGACATTAAGCCACTGATGGTGCGTCACGGATGTTCTACTTTGGAGCAATACTTGGATGCAACCTACAAGCTGGAAGTGACTCTAGAGGAGTCAACCAAGAAGAGGAATCACCAGAAGTTGGTGCAAGAACAATCTCAGGCGAGCGGATTTAAACGTCCTGCGCCACCGTCTAACCTTGCTAAGTCAAGCAAGGCAAAGACATAGATGACTCAAGAAGGGTCGACACAACAATCGGGTCAGGACCAGGGTCTGATCCAGTGTTTCAATTGTGGTGCCACTGGACACAAAAGCTTTGCGTGTCAAAAAGAGAAGAGAGGATGCTTTGGCTGTGGAAGGTTTGGGCACGTGCAGAAGTTTTGTTGGCTGGAAAGGCAAAAAGGACTGGAGTCGCAGCAAGGGTCTGCTAATCAGAATAACCGGCCTGAGTATAAACCGGTGGAGGCTCCAAGTCCTTCGATGCAGACGACTGCACAGAATAAAGGGAAGGCTCCAGTAGCTTCTGGAAGTCAAGGTCAACGTCTTTACGTGATGCGTGAGGCGGATGGATCTGATTTTCCATTTGCTTAAAGCTTTCTACTTTTGTTGTAGGTTGTGGATATGTGTGTTACCCAGTCTGTGGTTAAGGATGGTTATGTTAGTAAGTCTAAGTATGCAGCAAGGTTGTAAACCTTTTTGTTGTAAATATTCTTGCTAATATAAATATTTGGTTTGAACCAAGCGTTTGTCAGATGTCTCGATTACCATTCAGGGTGAAGTTTGAGACAGCTACGTAGCAAGGTGGTACCTTTGGTACGAGTTTTGTGCTCCAAGTTAGAAACTGAAGAGGTTACTTGGGAGACTGAGACGGGTGTACTTAGATACTTTCCCTACTTGTTGTCGGCCTTGATAATGCAAGTTTCGGGGTCGAAACTTAAAATAAGGGGGTAGTAATGTAACACCCCGTAATTTTTAAGGGTATTTTGAATTATTTTTAAATTTTTATTATGCCCGTTTTGCTAGATGGATTTAATTCAGTGAGTCTCGGACCTTCTCAAAAGGGGTTTTCGGGGTTAATGTATCGTTAATGTACGAATATATTTAACCCGGAGTTAAGAAATTTAATCCAAACCAAGTTCGGATAAGAATTAACGAAGTCGGCTTAAAACCGCGACTCACCGCGATTGACCGCGATGAACCGCGACTCACCGCGATCGGCCGCGATCGCGGTAATGCCTTTTGCAGAGGCGGTCGTCTTCCTCGCGTGGCGGTTACTGTAGCTCTGTTTTTGGCTCGGTTGGGATATTTTTTTGGGCAGGCCAGGTGGCCCTTCGCCTTTGTCCCCTTGGAGGTGGTCGGATTTGTGCTATAAAAGGAGGTGAAGACCGAAGCCAAGAGCTCTCTTCTTCTTCCTTCTTCTTCTCCTCTGTTTTCCTCTGTTTTTCTCCATTAAAGCCAAGCTTGTGAGCTTCGTGTGTGGGAGATTTCGAGTGTCTCTTGAGTTGAGAAGGTGCTCTTGTGTGTTGTGAGAAGCTTTGAGGTGTTGGGAGATCGAACCATAGACAAATCGAAGGCAAATAAATCGATTTGGGTAAGAAATTCTCCATTGTTGTCTCGCGAGCTAGCCACTGTCACAACACGAAAACCGCGACCGACCGCGACCTGCCGCGATCGCGGTATGTGTGTCCGAGTTGTGTGTTTTGTGGTTTGGCTTTGGGCTTGGCTCGTTTCCTTTGATTTCTTTTCGTATTCTTTTAGATTCATATATAAGTGTATTGAATCTAACTTAGGGTCTTGTTATGGGCCATTTCTTAGGGATTTAATATCCAAGATCTGCTCCAGTTTCAGATCCAGGAACTAGACGTTGCTGAGCTTGATTCGAAGTTGTCGGATCTAAGGCAAGTGGCGGTTCACTCTTGCTCATCATTCCATATTTCAATTAATTATCAATAGTTTTGTTGTTAATTAATTTGGGATGATTGTTAAGTATGTTGGAATTGTTTGATAACATTATGTGATTGAAAAGAAGATATTATACTAGGTTGTATATTTTGCTAGAACCGACGCTAGTATATTGTAGATTTTGTGCAGGTGAAGACCTTAAGGGACTTTGATGTGATTTATTGTGTGTGTGTTTAGATTATTAAATCTAGGATGACTGCCAGGTGGGCAAAGATAAAGATGTTTGTGCAGGTTGGGCCGTGATGGTCCTGTATATGAATTGTTGTGTGTTTGACTGTTTAGTCAAAACGAGTATTCGTAGGGACAATGGATGAGAGGTCATGTCGTCTCTTTATAATAAATTTGTAAAGTCATTGACTGACTTCTATACTCGAGTGGAGTAAGAAGTGGTGCACTCTGCAGGTGTCACAACCCGGTTCGATATGTGTTTCGCGAGTGGCGGGACATGTATGTAAAAGCTTGTAACGTGATGTGTGTGTGTGTGATGACATTTAATAAGATACGTGCAATGAATAACGCACATAATTAAAATGCCTTAACCATAATATAAAGTGCCGTATGAGTAAGCACTTATTTAAAATGCTAGGCGCTAGTGCAGCTAGGCGCTAGTGCAGCTAGGAAAAGCTCGTCCTAGTTGTAGATCGCTCGTATACGATACTGGTGTGATGTGTTTGTGTGTGTTTGGTTATGTTCCCCAACATTTGTCATATTGTTTCCTATAAGGCTCATTTCATTTGGAGTCTTCTTTTGTGATTGATTGCTGTGAGACTCGGTCTCCAGAATCTTCTCTTGTGCATACCTTTTGATATTCTAGTAGGAGTATGATGGTTGACTAGCATACTCGGTTATTATTCGAGGGACGATGAGTCTAACCTAATACGACTGCTTCGAACCACTCTGCTTTGTACCCTTGCTAGTCTATTCATTTAGACTAACCAACCGTTATATTCCTTGTATGGTTGGCTGGTGTCATCCGTTCGATTCGGCACATCAGGTGTGTTGAAGATCCGAGAAGGCTAGAACGACTATGAAGATGAACGGTGTTTTGACAAGTTGTTTTGTCGCTTTGTTTAAAAGTTTTCCGCTGTGCTATGTGCTATTTGTATTTTGTTAAAGACTTTCGCTGTTGTAATTCTGATTAATTGGGTCGTTTTTGGAATCGTGTAATTCCGCGACCATGTGGTTTAATAAAAGTTACGATTTTAGTATTGTAACTGTGTTTTAAGTCAGTTATGATGTCGGAAAAGCCTGGGGTGACTTTGGGGTTTACGCCCGGGGTCATCGGCAGTAACGCTTTCAAATGGGGTTAAATTTGGGGGTGTTACATTTTTTTCATCCTAAACCTCAAATCCAAACGTTATATTGTTTCGAGGTATGCATGTTTATACATTACTATTATGGTTTAGGGTCTATGTTAAAGCAATGGTTTAAGGTTTAGGGTGTTTGAGATTTTTGAATCTTTGATAGTATAAGCATTGATATTGTTTAGGATTAGAAAGGGTTTAGGGTTTACGATAGGATTTTTTAGGGTTTACAATTTGTTTGGGATTTTTTGAGATTCTCTGATGGTCCTTCAGTAGAAGAGCTTCAGAAGTACATTTAGGGCTACGAAAAAAACTAATAAATATCGGGCCAATATATACCTATTCAAGATATTTTTATCGAAACAAATTTGAGCACCCCAAACCTTAAACCCTGATGAATGGACCATAGCCACTACAACCCTAAAAAACCCTAACCTAAACCCTCTCATATAACCTTAAAAGCTACAATGTGGCGTTTAAGGCTTACATGCCACACTATAACGTTTAATTGGTAAACGCTACATTGTGGAGTTTAGGGTTTTGGAAAACTATATAAGTATGTATCTTAGTGTTAAATAGGGATTTCTTAGTTATTATAATAGGACCCTAATTTCAAAGAGTTTAAAAGGCTAGTACGAATAAATAGAATACAAAAAACGAACAAATATAATACAAAATGGCATTGCCCATTTCTGCTTTCTTAACTTCAGAATAAACATAATTGGAAATACACTTGTAAGCATCCTTCCCTTTTAGACTTGCAGGGCGTTCAACTGTATATCCCAATATCGGGTCCAGAGGCCTGCTCTGGCTCTGTCCAAACTGGCGTGCCACGCGGTCAGGCATGTACGGCTCTACTATTGTCTGGAAGCGTATCGTGCCTCGATATGTAGAAGCTCTATACCGCGAATGGAAATCCAGCTGACCGTGTGACATCCACCGCACCTACAACCATAAAAAACATCAATGTTACGAGTAATCATTATACGCTAATAAAAAAATAATAATAGATTCATGTACTTACATCCTCACGTCGATACTCATCAAGGACGTGGCGGTAACTCCGAATCCGAGATGGATCCCGTGAAGGGGGCATAATACCCAATACCATGTCGCTCGTCGGTCATCGTCGACTCTCCTAACCTGGGGATGCGGATGTCCGGGAAACCAAGGAAATTACGCCCATATCCACATCTACAATCGTCACAAAATAAATTTAAACCCTAATTTTTTAAATGGTAGTTTTAAAGTTCAGTGCATTATACAAAGATTAAAAGATTAGCGACGTTTTACCTGGAGTAGCAAACAACAACCGGCTATGCTCTTGGCCTTCCCACGTGAAGCCTCACCTAGGTTCATGTACAGGCAGTCGAGAACTCCGGCTCCCCAGGCCGTCCGCTGGGTACGCTCATGATCCACGCACAACGGCAACAACTGAAACTTGAGCTTGTTCGTGGACTTGTTCACGAACAAGCTGGACCCCAACAAGTGGAATATATACCCTGCTGCACAAGACATGGGGTCCTCGCCCAACAAAATCATCCAACACACGTCGAACACGAAGTCCCATGCATCAACCCCAACTGCCGCGACCCACTTCTTCACCTCCTTTGGGTCGTAGTCAAAAACCTCATGCCATAAATCGGCCAATGCCCCGTCATCTAGTACCGCACTAACGGTGTATCCCTCGATAGGCAGCCCCATGATCCTCTCGACGTCATGAAGTGTGGCGGTAATCTCGCCCCACGGAAAATGGAAGCTGTTGGTCTCTGGATGCCACCTCTCCACAAAAGCAGAAATGAGGACGTGGTCCACACTTCCAAACTGAAACGCGTGGAGTCCGGTCAACCCGCTCAATGAAGCGTAATGCCACCAGCTACCCTCAACCACCTCCCCTCTGGGAATAAGGCGGTGCCGTCTCCAGAAATTGAGATAGCGTGGATGTGTATGAACCTTCAGACGACGAGGGGCCTCCCTGGGATGATGCCATATCCGATGCGCAATGTGCTGGTCGAAAGACGACAGAAGCTCACCGTTCCCCACACCGTAAGGAGGTTCAAGACGAGTGTCACGGGTGGGCTGGGGAGCGGGAATGGGGTTGGGTATAGGGTCAGGAATGGGGTCGGGTATAGGGTCGGGAATGGGGTCGCGAATGGGGTCGAGAATGGGGTCGAGAATAGGCTCCTGCTGGGGCGGGTCCTCCATGACAATATCAACGTCCTCCAATCCAGGGACGAGATCATCGCTATGGACGGGACGTCAAGGCTTCTTCTTCTTCTGCCCGAAAAAATTTGCCCTCGTTCGCTTGCGGGTAGAAGCAGTAACGCGGTGGTGCTCCGTATCCCGTCTATACGAGCAAAAACGTCGTCAAAAACCATCAAATATATCCTGTTTAATCAAAATTTTATTTCTTTTGAGTTAAATTGGTTTATACATTCAATGTGAAGTTTATATATACTTTTACGGGGAATAATTTACTTAATATATTATTTTTCGGGTTTTTTCATTCAAATTATAATACATATATATTTCTAATCTTTAATATTAAAAGTGAGATAAATTATCAATTAAGATAAGATAAATTTAGTTATGTTTTTTTAATTAATTTAATAAAGCTAATTTTTTCCTCTAATTTAAATTATTATTTAATTACTTTTCTTTGATTTATATATTTTGTTTCATTAATTTTTTTTCTTTGATTTTAATTATAATAAATCTATATTTCCAACTTTAATATTTTAAAATGGTATAAATTATCAATTAACATAAATTTATTATGAAATTTTAATTATTCTTTCATTTATTTTTTGCTTATTAGTATCATTTCTTACATTCATAAGCAATTTATACCTAAAATCCTTCTAATATTTGGACGTCAAATTTTATTTCCCTATTATAATTTAATTATGAGTGCATTTCAATTATCATATATAAACAAATAATTAATATATTATAAATATTTAAATGATATCTAAACATAAATAATTATTAATTCATAAAATACCTCATAAGTACGTCGTTTCGGCTTTAGAACCACCGAAACACTTTTCGATCCGCTCGCCTCAATCATAGACGCCACCGACTCATCCCACGTCGACGATTGCGCCACCGCTGCCGCTCCGACTGCAACCGCCACAAAGAGAGCGTTTTCCGACCCCACATCGACAGACCACTCATCCGCATCGTCTCCTCCAGCCGGCCTCGACCCGGGTCCGACCCGACCCGGACCAACTTCCTCCACCGAACCGGGCCTGACCCGTCCCGGCTCGACCTCCTCCATCAGATCTGGCTCCGGACCCACCTCCTCCGGCGTCGTCGTCTCCTGACCAACTTCCTCCTCCGCGTCGTACTCCTCGCCGCCGCCTCCTCCATCAAAACCTCCTCCGGCGTCGTCGTCTCCGGACCCAGATCCCTCCACCGCCGTCTCTCCTCCCGCCTCCTCCACCAGATCTGGGTCCACCTCCGCGAGCAGCTCCACCACCGTCGTCTCTCCTCCCGCCTCCACCACCTTGCCGATGTCCTCCACAGTTTCGCCGCCGCTGCCGTTAGACATTTTTAGGGTTTAATAAAATCTGGAAAGGGAAAGAAGAAGAGGGAGGAAGGAGGCGAAACGCGTTTTAATAGCGTTTTTGAACGCTACATCGTGGCGTTTGATGTTCCGTTCACAAACGCTAATTTTTTTTCCAGATTTTAATTTCATTTTTTTTTTAATTTTATTGAACCGGATCAAAAACGTAAACGCTATATGGTTGCGTTTACCTTGACCCGATTTAATAAATTGAATCGGATTTACTCAAACGCTACCATATAGCATTTTTTTTTTCTTTTTTTAAACACTACCATGTAGCATTAAAAAAAAACAATGCGAAAACCATAAAATTCCGGTGCAAACAAGACCCCGTTTTAAAATCACTAATTCCTTGTCCCAATTTCTCATTTTACGGGAATCAAACCAAACAACCAAAACCCGGTTACGGAGAAAACAAAAACAAAAATAGAAGATAAAAGGTAGAAAAAGAAGAAGAAAAAACAGAAGGCAAAATCATCCGCTGTAGGTTCTTCATACGCTTTGTTTCCGTTTCGAAAACCGCAAGTTCATATATATCTTCTCTCTCGCTCGCTTCTCGCTTCTCTTCGATAAAACCCTAACTTGTCAACCTCATTGCCTCTTGCGAATACTTCTTCCGATCGCCGTTTGCAGTTTCTGCAACAAACGGAACGTCGCTTCGCCATTGAAAGTGCGCAAACCACCTTCCTTTGTCCGGCAGCTGTTCACTGTCGGGGTTCTAAATCAACTTGTCTTCCATATTCGAACTATTTCTGATATTCCGTGTCGAATTAACCGGATTTAGGGCTTCCAACAATCCACTTTTGCGCCTTTTCGATACTCGACATTTCTAGGGTTTGCCGTTATCCCTTGCGGCCGCCAGGCGTGGGTGATACCCGATAGTCTTCTGTTTTAAGTGGCGAGTGTTTCGGGCACATTAGGTTTTCAATCTCTCCTTCTCGAGGATTGGAGTGTGGAATCGCTGCAATGTTTCGATTCTGAAATGATTTTGGGATTTTGATCGACTATTTGCGGGCAGAAACGTGGTTTTAACGGGGCTGGCGCCTGTTCTCATTCTCATCGTATCCCGTCCCGGAGGTAATTGCTCCTGGTTGGCAGAGATGAGGCGATTGTGAATTGTGTGTGTTTGCGTTTTCCACATCCGACAAAATTGGAGGTGTAAAAAGGTGTTCCTTCCTCTCATCTTACCCACACTCTGATTTCTTCTTCTCTTCCTTCTAACTTTGTCTTCAGTGTTGCTCGTGCTAGTGATATTTGGTTCCCCCCTTACTCAACTGCTTAGACGTTAGAAGCTTGAGAACCCTAAGGAGTACTTATACAGAGAAGCCAATTCAAGTTCTTATTAAATAAAGAAGTTGTTTGTGCGACTTTGGGTTCTTAGGTGGCGATAAATTTTATGTAATCAGGTTGTGGAAATAAATTAGGACGGTTGCGGGATCAGAATTTCAGAAATAGTTTATAGAATCAGGCCTTTGTGGAGGAAAAGGTTCAATAGAAGAGAAGAGTATATTTGATAGTATCTGACTATCTGTCAAGGTCATGCTAAAGACTCCTTATGGGCAACAGTGAACCCAGTTTGGCTCCAGAATGGCTGAGGAGTTCTGGAAGTGGCACTGGGAGTGGTGGTGCATGTCACCATTTTGCATCATCACAATCAGGTATAATGTTATTTGTATGATATCTTTCCCTCTGTTAGTATAAATTGTTCCCTTGATTCCAATATTTATTCTTTGAATCTGATTTTTTTGATAGATGGTTCTCTCTTAGCACAGCCTAAAGGAAATAAATCTTCCGCCAGCATTGGTAATAGTGGTCTACCCAGTTCGCTAGACTGGCGTTCGTCATCCAATAGTGGAAGATCTCCGAGCAGTAATGGTTCAGCAAAGCATGATAGAAATCAGTATTCACGGTCTTACAGTAGTTTCTCCAGGAGTCAACGGGACAGAGATAGAGGCAGGCTAAAATTCGACGATAGATGGGATCCTGACTTCTCTGATCCTTTGAGGAGCATTATCACTGGAACAAATGAAAAGGACACATTAAGACGTTCTCAGTCTATGGCTTCAAGGAAGCAAAGTGAGGTCGTGCAACGAAGGGATTATGCAGATTTGAGGCGTGCTCGCCAGAACAATCATGGCAAGGGGAATGGTTTGCTATCTGCTGGTAATACGGAGAAGGTAGCATTTGAAAGGGATTTTCCATTACTTAGATCTGAGGAGAGACCTTCAACATCAGATATCGCCCGAGTTCCATCTCCTGGGCTGAGTAGCAACATGCAAGGCCTATCTATTGGAAATTCAAACTTGATCGGTGGGGAGGGCTGGACTTCAGCTCTTGTTGAGGTGCCTGTAGTAGTTGGAGGCAGCATCATTGCATCAACATCGAATCCGCCAGCGGTGGCTTCTTCAGCATCAGCTGCGTCTAGTGCCACAACTGGTCTTAACATGGCTGAAACATTAGTACACACTCCATCTAAATCTCATACTGCCCAACAGGTGAGAAGATTCTTGTATATTTTAGATGGTTTGCAATTTTTTCCTCCTGTTTTCATGACAACTCTATTGTTGCTTAGCTCTTTTGTTTATTATCTTTGCAGCCTTCTATTCAAAACCAGAAGCGTGAGGAATTGGCTGTTTTGCAGTCCATGAGACTGATACCAATGACACCCTCAATGCCCAAAAACATGGTAAGAAGCAGTCCCCTTCCCTTCCCTCAAAATGAATGTGTGTTACTTGTTTGTGAAGGCAAACGCTCTTCCCCCTATCTCTCTTGTTACTTGCTTTTCCCCGTCTTCTGTTTGTCTTAATGTCTGCAGCATTGTTATAAGTAGGAATCAGTTCTCTCTGCTCTTTATGTTCCCATCTATGAATAGAAGGTAATTTTAGTGACATTGTGCATATAAGGTTTGTATTGGATAGTGGTTACTTCATATAACACTGTTAAATGAAATGGGGATTTGCTTTTCAGTGTTGCTATTCTTTAATGGGATTAGCTGCTAGGTATTGCATCTCGGAGAGTTATGATCAGCTATGGGCGATTGACTTCTGTAGTAGAGAGTTCCAAGGATCTGCTTACACCATTTCTTAGAACCAATTTAAAAAAAGGAAATTTTAAGGTTCCTATGGATTTTGAGAATTGTTGGCATTTTGCATTTCAATGCTTGTTCTAAGTTAGCATATTATATATTAGTGGTGTAAAGACATTAAGGTTATCTAGGTTTTCTTATTCTGATCAGTATTCTAGGTTATATTTACTATTGAATCAGCTGTCTTTTTTTACTACAAGGAGGACAAGCAACATGTGCTATCAGGTTCACTACATTACGTTTGTACGTTTTTGTGTTTAATTATGATTTGTAGGAAACCAATGTGTTTTTTCTTTCCACATATCACCAAAAATTAATACTGGCACAAAGAATAGGCATAACTTAGATTTCATATCACCTTGAAGCAACCCAGTTGGCTCCTAATTTGAAGAAAGCATGATATTTAACATTTTACACCTACTAGTTACCTGAATAAAAAATATTCATTGAAATTTAGAATTCTTACTTAGAAATTATCAATTATTCGAATGCTGAATGAGGGCTGTGCAGCAAAAAAATTATAAAGATGCCCTGGGTAAATGTACTATTCTTGTAGATTCCTTAATGGACAACAGTAAGGGCTTAATGCACGCTGATTAATATCACTGTACAGCTTAATAAAAATTGATGAAGCTATAAAGTTTTTATTTAGCAAATTACAATCCTGTTAGGAGTTACGAGTTATGACACAGTTATGTCAAGTCTAGGCTAGAAGCATGTTGGAATTTGAGTACCCAAGTCACTCTCCTCTAGATGAGGCCAATTACAGATACGAAGTGCATGTAATATGCCTAATATGTATCTGTCCACTTGTAACCTAGAATGTCCTTTGCGTTCTACTTCAGGCCCTTAATCCTTCTGATAAGCTGAAGGCAAAGACAGCTACGAGATCTGGGGATCAAGTCCCTGCTTCGAAGAATGGGCACCAGCTACCATCTTTGCAACTTGGTACTCAACCAGCTCGTGTTGCAAATGTCAAGATAGATGGAACGAACGCATCTCATACTGGAAAGATGCTTGTGCTTAAACCAGGACGGGAAAATGGTGTTTCAGTGTCCTTGAAGGATACTTCCATTCCAACAGGTACTATCACCAGTAAGGTAGTAAATGGCCATCATGCTGGTAATCTCATAACTGATCCTGCTGTATGTAAGCGCCCTGTCAACCCAAAGCTCCATGGCTCTACCAAGATTTCTGCCTCTGTTCTGAGTCCTGGCACTAAGGATGATAAGAAACCTTCCTTGGCTCAAGCTCAGAGCCGCAGTGATTTTTTTAAGCTGATGAGGAAGAAATCTATGAGCTCATCTGCACATGCTGAGTCTAGCTGTGTTGTTTCATCTGTTGGAGATAAATCTGTTGAACTTGAGAATGGGACAAGTGCTTCTATGAGTCCCTTTAAGAATGACGATGAGGTAAAGTGTAATGGAGATGCTTGTACAGAGTCTAGGGGACTCAATGAGACTTCAGAGAATGGTTTTGGTGATAATGCTGCTGTCTTTCCAACTGAAAAAGAGGCTGCATTTCTACGCTCCCTTGGTTGGGAGGAAAATGCTGGAGATGATGAGGGCCTCACAGAAGAGGAGATAAATGCTTTCTATAAGGAGGTAATTTACAAATATTTTTTAGTTTATCTGAAATGGAATTGGGAAGTGTATTGTTTTGATTTAGCTTATTTGGACATGCTGAAATCTGGCCATGAGTCTTGGACCCGAGCAAAACCTAGAACATTAAATGTCATTTATGTACTTTCTTTAACTTCTGTGATCATCCGATTTGCTTTCTAGAATTGTCCAATATTTCAGAACTATTGAATGGTTTACTTGTTTCTTGCAGTACATGAAATTGAAACCAGCCTCTAAACTGTGCCGCGGCTTGCAGTTAATGTCGTCACAGTCGGAGCTTCCAGCAGCATGCTCTGGTGGACCTTCCTCGGAGTTTGGCTCATCTGACTCTTCAGCCTGACTCCTGGATTTTGATCAAGTCACACACTGGAAGTAGTAGAAGATTGGTAAAGGATGGACTTCTCTTTGTTTTATTTTTTATGCTAAGAAGCTGATCATTCGAGTTGGACATGAAGGAATGGAATGACGAAGTTGGCAGTGGGTTTGGTTGGATCTCTGCACATACGGTTCTTGCTAGTATTGCAACAATAAGCTTCTAGTTTATCCATCTTGCCTATATGAAGTTGATAACCTTTTTTCTATTTTGCAAAAAAAAGAGAGGGTAGGATAGGGTTTTACTTTGTTTTAGCTGTAGGAGATCCCGGCTGCGTACTATCTGCATCTTGTCCGGGTTTTGTTTTCCTTTTGAAACCTTCACTTTGAGTTTTACCATTTTCTGTGATCCAAGTCGAAAATGGTTGAAAACCTGGGGATTATAATGGCTTATGATGGTTCTGGCAATTTTACAGTGGAAGGAAAAATATGGAAGGTTTTGGTTTATTGAAATTGTGTTTTTTGTATAGGCAATTAATCATATCATATGCCTTGCTCATCACTTTATGATATATGACATAGTCTTCTGCACGGTGAAATTATGATGTTGCTTAATTCAAAAATCAGGCTGTTTAAAGTATGCAAGGTGCAGCTTACAGCTTGGTTTCTTTCCATGCCGGTTTGGTTGGTATGAGAAATTGTTGTTTAAATTGGCTGTCTATGATAATTGTCTGATTTATGAGTTGTCATCTTGTTCTTTGAGCTGTTAACAAATTTATTTGGTTATATTCATAACCTCTAGTTGTTTTAACAAGTTTATTTAGTTATATTCAATCTTTTTCTGCTGGCTTTCTATACATAATGTAGAATTAATTCTACATTATGAAATGATGTATTTGATCCGATTGTCCCATAAATAGGGTTGAAAATGGATTGGGTGATACATGGTGGAGTCATTTATCACCCAATCCATGAAGCTAAATGCATATAGGATTTGATGGTTGCTATTAAAAAATATACAACTTTTAAACATAAACAAATAAAAATTGAAGATATAAATTTTTAAAATAAAAATAAAACTATAATTTATAAACCACCCATCATTCGTTTCGTTTTACCCGACCTCATCAACCCCCGTCACCCTGATTTACTTCATATAATCATCTTCATCTACATAGTCGCATCAAAATTTGTAAGTGGGTTGGTTTTCACAGATAATTTCCAGTCTTAACCACAAATTATTATCTATCAAGAATATGTTTGTGTTGTCTTCAAATCATGCCTTCTTTGTTGGACTAATGAAAGGTAAAAAATAAATAAAAAACCCAAAAAAAACAAAAGGTAGATAATCAGTATATATTTAGATGGTACATCAAATATCAGAAACATCGCAAGGCTGATTTCTGTCAAGAAAATCTCAATTACTTGACATATACGTATTTTAAGATTATTATAAGAGATAACTTAAATTGCAACTAATCGTGTACAAAATATAAATCAATCAATTGAAACCAAGTTACTTTTTTCCCTTTGAAGGAAAAGAATGAAAAAACAAATTTCCATATTGATAAAAACAATTTAGAACTTGCTGTTTTAATTCAAATTCGAATAGAATACGATAACCAATCAAAGGGCAGAATGGTAAACTCATGGATATTGACACATCAGAAACCCTAAAAGACCATCTATGTATTCCTATAGAGTCTTAAAATTCTATAGGAAAAAGGATTTGTGGAGGTCGGTTTGGTACGTTACGAGTTTTGCCCTAACAACTCCGTGTCTATATAAATACAAATAAGAGGCGTTCCTTTCTCCTCCATCCCATCCACACTTCATTCTCCCATATCCCCAATCGTGTAAGTAAGGAGGCTACGTTTCCCCTCTGCCTCAAGGTATCCTCTCCTCTCCTATCCTTCTTTATTTCTCTCTCTATTTTCTTAATCCTCGTTCTGTTATATTCCGACTTTTGATTTCTGATTCCTATTTCAATTTGCTTCAGTTTGAATCTGATGTCGTCAAGCTTCAATTTGATTCTTATTGATTCCTACAATCGATTGATTAGGTTCCTAGCATCGCTACCTTTTCGCTTTGTGTTTTTTGTTTCATGTGAAGAAGTTTTGATGCTTGATTATAGATGTTTCCAGATCTGCCGTCTCCTTTTGACGTGTTCCACGCTGAGTCAAACTTTTCTGTATTTTTTGTATGGAATGGTTAGTGGCTGTGTTAGGGATGTTAAGATTTAGATCTGTTTAGGTTTATCTTGCTTTGGTTATTCTGCTGTAGTAGTTCGGTTGTAGTGTGGTTCACGCTGGTAGAGAGAGAATTAAACTGATGCTGATGATTCATATGATGTATAGTACCGTCGACTTTGATTGATATCTGGTATTTCCAGCATCCAAGTGGATAAATTTGTATGTTTATAATTGGATATACATAACACTATTTGAAAACCCCTAAGCAGCGAATTCATGTGTTAAAACCTGGGCTATATCTGATTCCGGATAAAAGTGAAGAGCATGCTGGTGTGTATTATCTGTGGCAAAATCTGGTTAATATCCTTTTCTGGCTATATTCAACTGAACTTCCTAATCTCTTGTTATATGTTAACTGCATGCTTTATATTTGCTAAATAATTCAAACTGAACTATAGCTTTCGTATGTCAACTGTGGTTTCATGTTATAAATGTAGCACTACACCAATGTTTATGTTCTGAATGGTACACCAATGGTTATGCTCTGAATGGTACACTAATGGTTATGTTCTGAATGTGGTATCCAATGTTTATGTTAATCTGTGTACCTTGTATGCAATTTTAATGCTGTTTTCAGTCGAGTTTTTCAGGAATTAGTGAGCTAATACATCCTTGTTAACATATAATTTGTAGTAGCAATTCTAGCAAAAATCATTGCTTATAAACATCAGCGATTTGATTTGGTTTTAATTTTGCAGAAGTGGTATAGTCTCGCATCCAGGGATTTGGCACTTAGCCTACTACAGTTGCAGTTCAGCAAAGTGGAGTCCAAAGCTTATTTTATGTCTGAACAATCCTCTCTCTTTTTGACATTGATTGGGTTGCTTGGAGAATATTGTCCTACATCCAGAAGAAAGGACAGTCGCACCTTCCAGAAAGTTGACTGTATGCATCTTGGGCCATACGAAGGCTACACTGATCATCGTCAAGGTTGCAAGTTCATGCAACCATTCCCCTTGATCATTCAAGGAACTCCTGCAGTTGCTGCCTCCTAACCATATCCCAGTTTCACTCTGACAAGATGGCTTTGCAGAACATTGGTGCTGGAAACCGCGATGATGCCTTTTACAGGTATAAGATGCCAAAGATGATTACCAAAATCGAAGGTAGGGGAAATGGCATCAAGACTAACATCGTCAACATGGTGGACATTGCAAAAGCCTTAGCAAGGCCTGCCTCCTACACTACAAAATACTTTGGTTGTGAGCTTGGAGCCCAGTCCAAGTTTGATGAAAAAACCGGGACTGCTCATGTCAATGGGGCCCATGACACTGCAAAACTTGCTGGTCTCCTTGAGAACTTCATCAAGAAATATGTTCAATGCTACGGGTGCGGCAACCCTGAGACAGAGATCATAATAACCAAGAGCCAGATGATAACAATGAAGTGTGCTGCATGTGGGTTTCTCTCTGATGTTGACATGAGAGACAAGCTCACAACTTTCATCCTTAAGAATCCTCCAGAAGCAAAGAAAGGGTCAAAGGACAAGAAGGCAATGAGGAGGGCTGAGAAGGAGAGGCTGAAAGAAGGAGAAGCTGCTGATGAAGAGCTGAAGAAGATAAAGAAAGAGGCATCAAAGAAGAAGCCCTCCAAGGATGGTGTATCTAAAGCCACTTCTAAGAAGAAGGCACACGCATCTGATGAAGATCACTCGCCTAATGGGAGTCAGGCAGATGAGAGTGAAATGGCAGTTGACGAGGACGATGATGTCCAGTGGCAGACTGATACATCTCTGGAGGCTGCCCGTCAAAGGATACAGGAGCAGCTGAGTGCCGTCACTTCCGAGATGGTCATGCTTACAACCGAGGAAAAACCATCTTCTGGGAAGAAGTCTCCAGAGCGTGTAGAAGCTTCAGAGGTCAAGCAGCAAAAGCAGTCTAATGGTAGCACCCATGTCCTGACTCCTCATGAGGAACTCGTTACTGAATTCAAGTCTCTCCTTGGGAACGGTTCATCTGCAAAACAGTTGAAGTCCCACCTGGAGTCCGTCTCTGGCACCGATCAGGAGATTGCAGATGCTTTGGTTGAAGCTCTCTTTGGCGGGGTGGAGAAGGGTTTCAGCAAGGAGATGACCAAGAAGAGAAATTACCTTGCCTGTGTTCTGCAGGAGGAGGGGTCCCAGTCTGTTCTGCTCCAAGCTATTGAGACGTTCTGTCACGGCAAAGCCAGCCCCGACGTTGTCAAGGAGGTGGCCTTGGGAATCAAGGTGCTCTACGATGCTGATCTGCTGGAGGAAGAGTACATTGTCAAGTGGTACGAGGCCGGCTGTGTTGGCCAACACAACAACTCCCCAGTATGGAAGAATGTCAAGCCTTTTGTCGAGTGGCTTCAGAGCGCAGAGTCCGAAACCGAAGACGAGTAAGAAGAGTTGATGCATCTATTTACCTTGTAAGGAAATAAGCATATGGATTGTTGTGTTTTGTGTCTGTCCTCTTTTTGGTTTTATTGCTGGATGTTGTTGCCTGTTGGCTTTCTTTTTCTTGCCTGCGTTTTGAGTCGTATTCGCTGTTGTGTTGCTTCTGCTTTTGTGTGTCGTTCTTATAAATTATCTTCTTTAAATGCTATTTCTCTGTTTATTCATATGTGCATGATTCACACCAGCATAATTGAACTTCTGGCGATTGCAATCTTTACATGATTCGCTCCAGCATGGGGTGACATGTTCAAAGGACTTGGTTGTTATGTTTGGTTGGCTTGTTCAAAATATTTAATAACGTTCCTGCAAAATATGGGCTGGAACTTGGAAGTCATGTTGCTTCATCTTTGCACTAGTATGTTACATGTTCAATGATTTTGGTAAAAAATCGTATTAACAGTATGACATGGCTGATGATAGATTTGAACAATCTAATAAGGTGAAATGTTTTTATATAATATTTTCCATTTAAACAAAACCAATCCAACTCGGATTCAATTATTTTTACAAATGGCCGGCAATTTTCAACCATGAAACCGGGAGAACGTTATACGGATAAAATCTGATTGGGTTACCTTGAATATAAAAAAGATCTTTGAAAAGAATTATGTGACTACCCAAACATAATAGGGAAATAGCACCCAATATCCCATTTTCATATAGGCTTTACAAAACTATCCTATTTCTTTTGGTTTTTGCAAATTTATCCCAAAGACTTTTTTTTTCCTTGTTTTTTGCAATTATATCCCATAAATTAAAAATTAAATGAAAATCTGACTTTTCCTTTTCTTTTGTAAAAGAAATTCTGACATGACACTATTTTAATTGAAAATAAAATAAAATCCCAAATCATTTTGAATTCCAAAATGAAATGTGAAAAATTTACTACAGGTAAAAAAATCCCAAATCATTTCCTTTTCTATTTCTCTCCCATAGGTTTCCTCTTCGCCGGCGGAATCTAGATTTAATTTTTTCGGCGAAATTCACCGATTCCGGCGTGAAGCTTTCTCTTCCAGGTTTGTTTGCTTAAAACCCTTCTTCACCGTTCGAGGTAGCTTAATCCCTTCATCGTCGCTTGAGCTCCGAGTAAGGCCCTTGCGATTCCGCTTAAGGCTCTTGCGATTCTGTCGCGATTCCGATTCATCTGCCTTTTCTGTCTATCTCCTTCGAGCCTTGTTGTTCGAGGTAGGTATGTCAAGTTTTTCAGAGTTCAAGTCATTTAACGCCATTTTAGGGTTGCTCCGTTGCTGTTCATTTGGTTTTTAGGGTTGATTCACTGTTGTTTGAGCTGAAATGAAGTGAGGAAGTGAGGTTGAATGCAGCGAATTGTATCAACCTGTGAAATCCGTATTTGTAAAATGAGAATGTCAGATTATGTTTGTTTTTGTCACAATTGCAGGAATTACCATTGTATGAACATTTCTTGTCAGCGTTGATGAAATATTTGTCACATCGTATAGTGTTATTGTTGAAATGATTAATTTGATTGTCATGAATGTCAGATTATGTTGTGTTTTGAAATTCTAATGTTGTTATTTTCCTGACATTATAGCTCTCTTACTCTTGCAACTTCCTTGTCTTCTCGTGTGATCTGTACATCTGGGTATGTTGAGTTGAGTTAAGTGCTTAGAAAAAGCTTAAATGTTGATATTTTTTGTTGTTTGTCTATCTCCCCCAGTACAGCTGAAGTGGTGTAGTTCTTCATATTGAAACGGAGGAGATTAAAATGGGTAAAAAGGTAAATTTTGGTTAGCTCATTGTGTGTAGTTTTCCATAGTTGACATCCTGTCATGTTGTGTTTAAGTATATGTTCGTTTTGTATATATTGACCTTGTATAATTTGTATTTTTTAGGGTCATTTATTGAGATTTGAAGGGGAAAAATTCATCGGCAGAGTCAACCAAAACTGTCGGCGTGAATTGCTGAATCTTATTGAGAAATGCCTCTCCCTTGTGGACTGGCAGAGGATAATAGATGGTCCATTTGGACCTACTGTGAAGATGGTTCGTCGATAAAACTTTTCATGCCAGCTTGTACATTACGTTTTATTCCGTCAAGTAGAATCGAGGAAGTTGTGGGAGACGTGGTATGACCTGCAAGGACAGCTGCTGCGTTTTTCAATGAAGGAATTTACACTTGTGACGGGGTTATGCTGTCACAGAATGAAAGATAATGAGCTGAACCCGAATAAAAATGCCGTGAAAGAGTTATTTGATGTACATAATTTGACGTTGGGTGAGCTCGAGTCTTTATTTATGCGTACAAAACTTGATAGCCCTTTGAAATATAAGATGACGTTATTGATTATATTAGAGGGCGTCATTCTTGGGGTTGAGAAAAAAGTTTGCATAAGCACAGGTCATGTCAAATTATTGGCTGATATCGATCGATTTACGAAATTCCCATGGGGCAGGGTTAGCTACATTGAAACTCACCAGGGATTGAGTTCAACGGTGAAGAATAGATTGGAAACGGTTGAAACAAGCAGAGACTCAAGTGCAAGGTTGGGTTACAAACTCAAGGGGTTGCCAATGGCCTTTCAGGTAACATGACAAGATGTAATGTATATTGTTTTGAAGTTGGTATTGTAGTTACAATATATTGATGGTTTGGCTGTTCAGGTTTGGCTGTTTGAAGCTGTTAAACCAATTGCTTCAGCGTTTGCACATTTGGTGGATAAGGAGGCCTACCCACACGGTCTACGATGGTCATCAGATTCACAACCTGATGCGACGGCTGTGGAGTCTTTCTTAGGGAAGGCCACATCCCGTTTTATTCCAAATGTGGTGTTGATAGAGGAAGAAGCTGAGGTGGAGGTCTTAAAAGAATGCAAATTTTATGGGGAAGTGAAGGACACTTACTTTGACAAGGCAGTTGAGAAATTCGAGCTAAGTAATAAGAGGTCTATCAATGGTAGAAGAAAATGAAAGAATGATTCGGACTCTGCCCCTGCTACAAATTCCTCGGGCTTGGATGCAAGACAGGTGATGTGCGCTATGAAAGAGCTTCATGAGCGTATGATTAATTTGGAAAACCAAGTGGACGCAGGGTTTTGTGCTATGAATAAAACCTTGGGCATAATGCAACAGATGATCAAGGAGAGGGTATTCAACAAGTCAGGTTCAACAAATGATGAACAAGAGGAAGGGGAGGTAAGATAACTGTCAACAATCGTTATTAAGTTATGTTTGGGAACTTAGATATATATATATATGTCGTGGAAGCTCAAGCATTTGTACTTGTGTAGAATAGTAATGTCATTTTGAATTGTAATTTAGTTATGCATAAAGCTCTGTTTTTTACAAACATTATAGAATGGTGCACTTACTGATTATTCTTTTGAGTTAAATCTAACTTGTAATTTATTGAAGCAGAATGGTGTACATGGTCGTGATGAGGATGTCGGAATGGATAGAATGGGGGGGGGGGGAGGGGGGTCTGATTCAAATTCCCTACAGGATGACGATGATGAAGGTGCCACTAAAGTCGACAATGGCAATTTAGGAAGCATGGTTGTTTATCGAGAGCAAAAGGATGATGAAGATGGTGCAGTTCAGAGAGATGATGTTGAGGGTGCAGTAGAAGATGAGGGGGAAAATGGAGAAACGATGACAAAAGAAGAAGACGATAAGAAAGAAGGAAAGCAAGTTGCAAGGAAGACTCGTTCAAAAAAGAAGAAGGATGATAAAGATGGTGCAGTTCAGAGAGATGATGTTGAGGGTGCAATACAGGATGAGGGGAAAAGTAATCGCAAGGAAGGAAAAGTAGTGTCAAGGAAGACTCGCTCAGAAAAGAAGATGGGTGATGAAGATGGCGCAGTTCAGAATGAGGCGAAAAATAAAATAGGGAGGACAAGAGGAGTTGAGGTATGCATCAATAAACCATCCTGACAGGATGGTCTCTCAAATCACCAACATGTTATTTATGAAAAAACTTATTTGCAGACGCAAAAACAAGCTGAGGTGGAAGGAGAGTCTACCAAAGAATCAATTGGACTCTCAACAAGAAAAAGCAGCTCAACAAAAACAATTGATACAACTGGTGAACTGAAGGACCATCCTGTCAGGAAGAGAGGATTGTCCAGAGTAGCCGATAATCCCAAACGATACAAGGTTTCAACGCCCAAAGGATTTTCAAACATGAATAAATTGCAGTGTTGGTTAGACTCGAAGGAAAGGTTAAAAAGTTGTCCCTCCTGTCTTGATTATATGAACCTGTCTTGAAGATATGAATGCGTGTTTGAGGTGTTAATTAAACCATGTTATGATGCAGTGAGGAAATTGTTTCTCCAACTGAGAATATCTAAAGAGGGAGTTTTTTGAGCCATTGTTGCAACCAAAGGGGTGGCTGAAATCTAATGTAAGCTCATTTCATTTTTTAATATAAATTATCGTGGCATGCAACAAATTTATGGTATGACATATATTTTTGGTTTGTAGCACTTGGACGAATGTATGTATTATCTTGGGTGTCGCGTGCGTGACAAACCAGTGGCAATATTGGACACCTGGTTTCAGCGTAATTTGGACAAGGAAATGAATAGATGGTTATCAGATAAGCAAAGTTATGTTGCTAATGGAGGTAAGATGAGATACCTACGTGGGGAACTGCCTGCAATTTATGGGAAGGATTGGAAGGATGTGGATCGTATATACCTCCCCTTCAATTTCAAGGACAAACATTGGGTAGCTCTGGAGATACAACTAAGTAAATGGTGTGTCACTGTATACGATCCCGACGTCAATTTGTTCAAATTGTCGGAAGTCCATAGGCTCCTTGCAGAGTTGACATATATTCTTCCTGTCATGATAGCACAATATGAGCCTTTGGCAACAATTTATGAACATAGGCGGGGAAATTCCCTAAATGTGACTCGTGTTCCTACATTGGAGAGAAACAAGAGAGGGTAAGTTGTTTACATAAATTGTTCATTTGTTTGTGTGAAATTGGTTATAATATCAGCAAACCAACTACATTTTTTACTTGTGTGCAGGGGCGATTGTGGCGTCTTCACGATCAAGTACATAGAAATGCTAAGTTTCGGACGTCAAAACATCGTGAACGTGGGTGACAAATTTGTGGATGAGTACAGAAAAAGGATAACCGATAGTATATTCGATATGAACTGGTTTGACTAGTGGAGGATATGTTATTCACTTTCATGTAAGCTTCATTGTAGTTGGGATAGTGCTAGTGTTGTATGATTCCTTGTTGGGGGGTTTTCACTAGAATTGACTTGTATTGTTGACAATAAGTTGTGTTGAGATTGTTTTGGAAATGTAGCAATATTGGTTGTTGCATTTCTTGTTCAAAATTCCTGCCAGTGTTGTTCAAAATTCCTGTCAGTGTTGTTTTGGAAATCTAGGGTAATTGCCAGTGTTGCACATATGTTATTTGTCACATTGTATACTCCTATTATCGGAAATATCCTTTTTTTCTGTTGTTTTAGGGTACAAAATTATTTTGTAATATTATTTGTTCACCGATTTGACCGTTTTAATAATATTTAATTTAGAATAAAAAGCGTAAGACATACACCGATTTACCTTTCTTCGAAGTTCGAATTCTCCCAAAAGCCCCTCCGTGTTTACCTTCCAAAATTCCCTCCACATTTCTTCTTTTTCCTTCCCAAAAAGGCGACTCTGCAAACATCCATCATTGTTATCAGACATTTTCTTCTTTTCCAGAAGGCGACTCTTCAACTCCTCCATCTTTCTCGATTTATGCTTACTTACTCTTGAAGTCCATCTCCACATTTTCTTACTTACTCCCTCTTCCATCTTTCTCCATTAACGCGTTACAAAAGAACCCTAGAAAATGGTAGTGCTTAGAGACCGTAAAGAATCGACCCCAAAGAAGAGTGGAGAGAAAAGGAAGAGAAAAGAAGACGACAGCCAGGTTCGAAAGAAGAAGAAGCAGAGAGGCGTAGTGCAGGCGAAAGGCGGAAAAACTTCTAACAGTTCCATAGGGAAAAAAGCCGCGAAGGGCAGGTCGAGGCCAAAAGCGAATGATGAAGAGGGGAATAAACCCTTAATCTTTAAAGATGATGTAAGTTGTCTAAATTTGTTTGTTTAGGGCTTAGCGTAATTTTTCAATTGTCCTGTCACCCATCTGAAATGGTTTACTTTGTATCAGGAGTGTTTTTTTAGGGTTTTATGTTTTTTCATCTGTCGTCTGAGGCTTCTGAAATGGTTCGATTGCGTGTGTTTATGGTTATTTTCATTTGGCTTGCAGATTAGGTATAGTTATTTCAGAGGTGCACCTTTCTACGACAGAATTAACATAAACTGTAGGGTGCACTTTGTTCGTGAGATTGAAAACAAGTTGACACATGTGGATTGGCAACGGGTTTTGGATGGCCCGTTTGGAAAAGTTTTGAAAATGTTGCAGCAGGTATCATTTTCTTCACAGACAGTGCATGCAGTTCTATTTAAGCAACTTGAAACAAAAAAGAAGTGGGAGTCTTGGTATGAGGTGGCAGGAAAAGAGTTGAGGTTTTCGATTAAGGGGTTCTCTCTCAAAACTGGACTGAATTATGGGGAACTTCCATTTGTGGATACTAAAGCAGACGGGCTAGTAATGGAGCATTTTTTTGGTAGTCCTGGTGGTCCTAAGACGACCATACAAGATGTTTACAACAGATTTAAAGAACATCGTGAATTGGACAACTACAAAATGAAATTGGCACTGTTGTTGATAGTTGAGGGTCTGTTGCTGGGAGGGGATAAGAAGAGGCTAGTGAAGCCGCTGCATATTAGGCTGCTGGAGAATATGGATAACTTTTGGGATTATCCATGGGGAAGGGTTGCTTATGAAGAGCTTCACAAGTCATTGACCACATCATTGGCCAAAAGGATGCAAACAGTAGAGAAGGCAAAGCTACTCTCCGACACACCAAGAATTCCATATTCCATTCAAGGCATGCCAGCTGTGTTTCAGGTAGTTTTATTTGCAGCATAGTAGTATACTTTATGCTATACTATGACATGATATTTCAATACTGGGTGACATGATCGTGGTGAATATATAGGAAGTTTTTCTTGTTTGATTGACACTACATAGTAGTTTTCCAACATACTATTAATTGCATTCCAGATTGTTTTAGGGTGACCTGATCTAAATTTGTAATGGTTGAAATATTAATTACTGAATGTGTTTTATTTGCAGCATAGTAGTATACTTTATGCTATACTATGACAGAATATTTGAGTATTGGGTGACAGGATCGTGGTGAATATGCCCGAAGTTTTTCTTGTTTGATTGACACTACATAGTAGTTTTCCAACATACTTTTAATTGCATTCCAGATTGTTTTAGGGTGACCTGATCTAAATTATAGGGTGACAGGATAAAATGAAATAATGTATCTTAATTTGCTAATTCTCAAACCGCTTGTTATTGTAGATATGGGTATGGGAAGCTGTGCCAACATTTGGTCTCCAATTTGCATCAAAGTTGAGTGAATCTGCAATGCCTCGAGGTCTTCGTTGGTTTTCAGATGACGCCCCTGAACATGGAGTGTTGGAGTTGTCTTTGGCTGATCCTACACATGTGGTTAAGCCCATTCTTATTCCCGATGAGGATGAGCTGTCCGACTGCTACTATGTTGTTGAATTGGATGACCCGTATTTTGACAAAATTGTGAAGGAAGCAATGAAGGGTTTGAAAAAGAAGGGGAAGGGGAAGCAAGGAAAAGATGGAGCGAGCTCGAGTAATGCATCTGTGCAGTCATCATAGGTGATAAGTCAGATGTTCAGAATGATGAAGAGGTTGGAAAAATGAGTGCTTGACAGGATGAGAATGCTGGAAAAGAGGGTATCAAAGGAGGAGGAGGTGCGTAAGCTCAAGAGTACTGGGAAATCAAAGAATTATTCGGATGATGATGAATCCTATGGTGAGTCTGATGAGGAAGAGGAGGAAGTTTATAAGGATGATGAGGTGGATGATAAGAAAGTTGAAGGTGTTTTATCTGAGAGTGATGAGGTTGAGAGTGATGATGATGATGATGACGATGATGATGATGATGAATCTGGTGATGGTGATGAGGCTAATGACAATGAAGAACTTTGGCAGGGTGGTGACAAACCTAAGGAGGATGACAAGGTAGATGTTTCTGATGAGGAGGAAGTTTCTGATGAGGATAATGAGACTGATGGTGAGGAAGTTAAGGAGGCTGCGGAGGAGGAAGTTTCTGATGACGATAATGAGACTGATGGTGAGGAAGTTAAGGAGGCTGCGGAGGAGAAGGCTGCGTTGGAGAAGGTAGAGGCTGAGGTTCAGGAGGCTGCGGTGGAGAAGGTACATGCTGAAGGAAAAGAGGTATGGAAATTATCAATTTCTCATCCCTACTATGACATTATTGTTTTTACGAAGTGACAAGATTTATAGTTTATAGTCTGTGAGTTTTTATGTTTTACAAGAAAAGGCATGGTGATAGGATTTGTACGCATGCATGACATGGTTATTATGATTGCAGGATTTTGATAATTCCATTGAGGCTAACAATGATGTTGAGGGTGCGTATGGTGTTATGGCCCTTGTCAAAGACATAAATGAAAATGCTGGCGTTGGGGAAAAGGACCAGGAGCAGGATTTTACTAACGACATTGAAGGAGCACCGGAGGCTACCCAAGCTGAGGTAGAGGAAAGAGAGGAACCTCTTTCAGTGCTAGCCGCTGTGGTTGCTTCATCCAAGAAGGCAAAACCCAGAAATAAACGAGAGCAGCATCTCCAACCGACGAGGTTTCTTCCTAGTCGTATGGTGAAGCCATCTGCCAAAAAAAAAACACCTTACACAGATGAGAAAAAGGGGGAAATTGTGAAGAAGATAACCAAGAATCCACAGGTGAAGGAGATGACTGCTTTGCTGGAATGGATGGATGATGAAAGGTTAGTATCCCACGGATTTAACAATAATGTTCAACTATCTTTCATGGATTGAATTACGCCTTCTTTGTTTTTCAGCTCTAAGCCAATAGTTGGACTGTGTGGTGAAGAGATGGGCAAGAAGTGGATTGGTCTAATACTGGAACCAAAAGCTTGGCTGGAAGATGGTGTAAGCTATTTAAGTATGATGTCAACATAGTTTACTGTTGGGATTTATTGCAATGCCTGACATGATGAATTATATTTTTTTGAAGCATATCGATGAAGTTTGTGGTTATATCCGTAAGGCGCTTTTGGAGTCCGAAGTTAAAAGCAAGGCCACAATATTGGACGTTTTCTGGACTGCTGATTATACGGATGCATTGAAATACTATATGAAAAATGACTGCACTATTCCACCTGCATCTGAACGTGCACTCGCATACTTTAGGGGAGATCGGCCTAAGACTTATGGGTCCAGCTGGGATGATCTGGACTTCATTTACTTCCCCCTCAACATCGATAACAACCATTGGGTGGCTGTTGAGATCGATTTGCAGCAATGGCAGGAAAATGTATATGATTGTAATGTGGCTTTGAACCCTGACTTGGCCATAGAGAACTGTGTGCATGCGATTTGTCGATTTATTCCTCACTTCATGACACAGTACCCCCCGCTTGGCAAGAGATTTGAACATCGGGGTACTAAAGAGATTAAATTTGAGAGAATTCAAGGACTGAAGCAGAACAAGCGTGGGTAAGTCGAAATATGAATCCCCTTACGAATTTTATTACATACTTCATCTGAGTAACAAAGTACATGTTGTGTTCGTAGTCATGACTGTGGGATATACACTCTGAAACACATGGAGTTGCTAAGTGCTGGTTGGAAAAATCTAGACGTTGTGGCAGACAAATTTATTGACGGCTTCAGGAATGACATGGCTCACAACGTGTTTGACGGGGTCTGGAGGTCGAGCCTAACGAAGTGCATCATTTAGATTACATGCAATGTTATTTGGATATTTGGATTACATACAATGTTATGACAACTTCAACTTGTTTAGATTGCATACCAACTGTTTTCGTATCCTGTCAATCTTGTCAACCGTCATGAAGTTATCATTAACTGCCCCCCAACGCCATTGACTGACAATAAAAAATTAGTCAACCATCATGAAGTTATCATTAACTGCCCACCAACTTCCGTCAATCAGTGATAGGATATTAACCCAATTAATTAAATTAAGCACCCTCATAAATGTAACCCTAACCGCCACCAACCCAAAAACCTCTTTATATACCCCCTCATACGAAACCATATTTCCTCATCCACAATCCGCTCCAAAACTTCTTCCACTTCCTCACCCTAAAAACTCTAATTTCCCTTCTCTTGTTTCATTTGTTTCCATGGCTTATGAGCCTAACGACTATGAATGGGGCCTTAACGATCACATGGTTTACACAAGTGTCCATACTGGTGGGAGACTCATCCCTTCAAGGGGACAAAATGCCAGGATTTCAAGACATGTCTACCAAGGCGGGAGGACCCAAAACTGGAGGCCCTCGGCTGATATGGTACAGGATATCCATTGGTTGCTCAACCAACTGTTTCGTTTTAACGATTACGAACAGGACGCCACTTACTTCTTCGAAGTTGTGCCCCCCCATGGCGGGCCTCGTACCTTGAGGGCCTTACAGCGCCGCGGAGACGCCGTCGCCCTTGCCGCCCAAGGTAGATCCGTTGCCTTCATAAACATATATGTCGTCACTGGAGATGTTGTTGATGAACTTCCGCAGCGCGATGGCCCAGAATCATCTGTCTCCTCTGCACATATTTAGTATCTGATGAAGTAATCGAGGTTATGAAGTATGTTGTTTTATGATAGGTATGTCAAGTAGGAGAAGGATAATGTCATATAGTGACTATATATAGTCAGTGGGTTATGGTATAGTATGTTACGATAATGTCGCATGAATTAATATGTTATGTCAAGTAGGAAGATGATAATGTCATATTATGTAATTCTGTTTTATATAATATAGTATTTTATGGTAATATCTTATTATGTAATTCTGTTTTTCCTGTGTATTATTCAGATACCACTCATGTCGGTATGTTGGTCATTTGAAGTCATGATAAATATGGAAGAATAATAAGTGGGAAGAAGTGTTCGGTACATAATGGAGTGAAAGTTCTTTCATATAAATATAACCAAAAGTAGTCAATATTGACAATGTCGGGATATATATATAACGATGACAGGATAATATTATATTAACATACGGATGCATATTAACAAAATACATACCATTTATAGGAAAAGTAATATGAGTGGTAAGAGATCCTTCATCCATGTGGAACTCTTACTACACATATTAACAAAATAGTAACACAATTAACGGCATCATGGGCCGACTGAGGGGTTAGGACAGTTTCGTGAGTTATGGCCGACAACACCACAACTTCCACACCTTCTCCTCGGGCCCTTGTATTCTTCCCGTGACGGGATCCTTTTCTTCCTTGGTCTTCCGGATTTCCTCCTAACAACCGGGGGCAAACATGCTCTATTCAAGACCGTGTCAGGAACTTCCCAACGCTCAAATGCAGGAACCGGATATATAGTTTCCTTGTACACTTCCTTCCACATTTCAGCAGTAAAGAAGGGATGAACAAGAGTGACAGGATCCACACCACAATCCTTCACGGCCGCTATAACATGCGCACATGGAATTTGGTCAACTTGGAAGACGTTGCAGTAGCAGGTTCGAGCATGCAGATTTACCAAGAGTGTAGTTCCATTGGCATGCACTTGAAACTCATATTGATTTAGCCTACTCACAACCATTGTCAACGATTTCAAATAATTACCTTCTAGCTCAGTACAAACTGTCGGGGTCAGAATATCCACATGTCCCTCTCCCTTAAATCGCCTGTCATAAAACCAATTACTCATGACATTCAGTATACCATCAAGCAACCCAATCAACGGTATTAGACGCGGGCCCAGTAAGCGACTATTCACGGATTCTGCGTTGTTGGACGTCATAATGTTGAATCTGTTTGCGGGCATATGCGACCTTGTCCACGCTTCAAATCTAACACCCCTGAGGTACGTACCGACTGTAGGAGACTGGTTGCAAAGTCTTGCAAATTCATGATTAAAGTCCTGTTTGGTGTACGCTTGATTTGCCTTTTGATACAGAATCCACAAGTCATTTCTTTTAAACCTCGTCTTCACGTTACCCCATAGGTGAAGTGTGCAACAACCATGCTTTGCGAAGATATAGCACTCTCTTAAACCTTTGTATATACTTCCATGACGGTCAGACACAAATACGAGGTCATGATCGTCGGCAACAACAGAGCGTAGGTGTCGGAAGAAATACGACCATGAACTATCATTCTCGCTGTCAACAACAGCAAAAGCCACTGGATATATTTGTCTGTTTCCGTCTTGTGCCACTGCAACTAGAAGTGTGCCTCTGTACTTTGATCCTAGATGGGTACCATCCACAGTTATGACCTACAGTAGTTTTCAATCAGCTCTACAATGTCATGTATCGATTTGACAATAGAATCGGGGAACGTGACAAGATGGAAATATACCTTTCTTAAAAACTGCATTCCATTGCGCCAAGCACCCAAGCTGATGAAACAATACTTGAATCGACGATTAGAGTCTACTTCAACATGTGTGACTGTCCCTGTATTCATCCTTTCGAGCATGTACATGTATCCATGAATCCTATTGTAGCTTTCTTCAGCTGTGCCTCTTATCCTGTCAATGGCGGTTAAACGTGCTCTGTTTGCCTTGTCGTAACCAACTGCCACTCCCATTTTCTTCATGCTGTCTTGAATTTCGGCAGCACGAGGTCCGGGACATGTACCGACTGTGTTAAATCTGTAACAGGATTGTATATGTAACATGCTAAGGTTAGTTCATATACATGCTCATATATGATCGTACTGACAGGATTGTTTACTTACCTTGACATAATATGGTCAACAATTACGCTTGAACTTGCATGTCTGTGGTAATTATGCTTTAGCTTCATGCCACATGTATGCTGTCCACAATACTTCCTTACTTGAAACAATCCTGTGCTGCCAAGAGCGGTCCCACGACAAAAAAATGTGCAACTAGGATCAATGCACCTTACCACATATAACTTCTTATCAGACTTATGGACGTGCATCTGGAAGCGCCTCTGTAATGCCATCAAGGATAAACGATCCTTAAGATCCTTCTTGCAATTGAAATGCTCTCCAACTTTTATTTCCAAATTATTGCCGCTCACCCCATTATCCTCCATTGGCTCATCCAATTGCCTTTTACACAACCGTTTGCTACGATAGTACTCGGCTTCAATCTGTTGTAGAACTTCCTCATCAATGTCTATGAATAAGTTTTCGACTTCATTAGTGTCATCCAACAATGTCCCTTTTTCAACATACTCCTCAACATCATCTTCAAACTCATCCTCAAGGTCATCCCAATCAAAATCTCGCCCAACGTCTTCCCCATAATCACTCCCATCAGTTTCCGAGTCTGCCTCAGATTGGCTCACCAAGTCAACTATTTGTACTTCCCCATTGTTTACACGAAATTTTTTTGGTTTAAGTTCATACATGTCACAATCAACGATATCCCGTAAAGCTTCAGTGGGATAATTGTCGCTTACCATATTGCTCTTGTTGGATTTGGTACGATCAGTGACAGGATGGCGACCTACCACAGCCTCGGGCTCTGCCTCTTGAGTTTGTGTTAACGGTGGTGGAGTCAGACACGCTGTTATGTCCTCTTCATCACTTCTACTTGGATGGCAACCTACCACAACCTCTGGCTCTTTGTTTCCCTTTTTTTTCATACTCGCATATAACTCGATAGGCCAAATGTTATCGTGCGAGTGTGCGTTCAAAAACTTCAACGCACCAATGTCCTCATCATCTTTGACATCGATTGGTTGTGCCAGTGGTTTCCACGGTGACAGATATTTTATCTCCATTTCATCTATCTCGTCAATGCATTTAATCTTCTCAGCTAACTTTTTCCTGAGATTTGAGTAATTCATATCTGCATACAAAAGAAGTCCTGTTGTCGTTGTGATCCCATCAAAAACCCACTTGTTTCCCTTACATGTCCATTCACCACCTGTTTTCAGAGTCAAGTAGTATGATGTTGAACCTGTTACACGAAGAAAAAGCAAACACAAATTCAATAGTTTATTAGGGCCAAACGGGGACCCCCGAATGATAATGCCCTAACACCGACATTAAAGGGTAAGCAAGACCACAAAAGATTTTACTGTAAAGAAGAATAGGAATAAGAACGTGAAAGTCAGAACTCACCCATTATTAAACTTCTTCTATTCCAAAGACATTGAATACGCTGCACAATCTATTTTGAAGCTTTGTGGATTTAAGGTCTTGGGGTGTTATGGAAGTTTTGTGCAGGTTTACAGGTTGGGTTATGCTTGGATAACAATCCCTAACACGTGGGTAAAGGGGTAGAAATTGGAGGGGAATTTTAGAGGGAAAACAGAGGTTTTCCCTCTAAGTGTGTACTACATTTTCAGAGGTCATATCAGGTGAATAGTTATGAAGCAATATTGAACAAAAAAAGCTAAATAAACCTCAGCGGGGACCGCCGACCATTCCTTCTCATTTTGCCTCAACAATCCCTAAACCCTCTCTGCGTCGAACTTGAAGGTAACCCTCTTTGTTTATTGTGTGGTTTTCACACTGGATCAGTAAGCAAGCACGTATCACTTCTTGTTTACTGGAAATCTTTCTTTGTTTCTGCAGTACTCGAGTACAATGTCATCCAACGATATCTCAAGTTATCAAAGCGGGGACCCCCGCAAATATGAACATCCACCTTCATCTCCTACACCTTCTCAATTAGAGGAGAAGTTGCAAGAAGAGTTAGACATGTTGCTAACGAATAGCCCACGTTCCAACATGTTGGGTGAAATAATCACACGCCTACGTACTGAGATACATGAACTTGGATAGAGAATCATGGAACTCAATACAACTGAGATGCAATTCGATCATGCAATTTGGCGACTAAATGCAAGGGTGGCAGAACTTGAAGCTGAAAACAAGGCATTACACTCCCATGCAAACTTCAGAAACCATGTAATAGTTCCTATTTCTGCGTTTGGTGCTGGTGTGATTCTAGGGATTAGTGCTTTCAGCATTTGTAATCGAGCATGTAGGCATGATTGAGGATGAATTGACTATGAAGTATGTACCTCATGACTTTGGTTTTTTATGTAAGAGGATGAATTTTATTTTCGAATAGTTTTAGAAAGCATGGTTGATTCTACATGTCAGATTGCCAAAATATTAATGTCGACACTACACACACCGACAATTACCTTACTAGAATAGTTGTCAACTGGATACTATCATTACATTCCTACAATATTGTAGTGTGGGCTACCATTACATGTCTAGAAAAAGGATAGTTGTCAACTGGATGCTATCATTACATTACTAGAATCACAACTACCTACTCACAACCTCCTCATGCACGAAGAATGCACAACCTTCATAGGCGCTATTTAAAACACAATCCTTTAGGATTTCTTGCCAGTTCCAATCCTGTCAAAGACCAAAAACACGGTAGTTAATCAACCTTGTTAATCCTGTCAATGACCAACAACAATGACCAACTCTTAGGATTTTTTTACCGGGAATTACCTTTTCTAAAATATAAGGGTTTCCAACTATAATAAGCAATGATTGGGCATAAGTCAGGGCAAAATTTAACCTCTTCGGGTTGCTCATATATCCCATGCGGAAAGTCCTATCATATTCATCATGGTTAGCGGTCGATCTGACGGTTGACAGGATGATCACTTCCTTTTCTTCACCCAGAAACTGCTCAACCCCGCCAATCTCAATATCCCTCATACGTAGAGACATGAGAGCCTTCCTTATCTTTAGTACTTGTTGTGGGAAAGGGGTAATAATCCTGATGTCTTGCTCAGGCACATTCCTTCTTATCAGCCTCTGTACGAGCTCAACCACCTTGCTAGCTTCAATCCTATTAAACCATGATGGGCTGCCCTTTTCCCTCTCATCAAAGCCTTGGATGCCACAGAACATGAAAGGGAAGTTCCTGTTGGGAAGCATATCAGCCCAAGGTAAGAAACATGTCTTACTATCTTCTCGATATGGCCTCAATGCTCCACTATAAAATAGTCTTGAAGGAACATTGACAATAGCAGGGTGGCTCCGGTAATTGTTCAACAATATTGTGACATAATTACGATCCCCTGATCTGTAAACTTCAAAGTCCAACAGCCTCTCTAGAAAAGATCTTCCCAAACCATAAGCCTCAGCTTGCTTTGAATAAATATCAGGCCCAAGTTGTTTGGGATCACCACAAAGAACAATAACTGTGTTTTCTTCTATGAGGGTTGATATGGGGATCATTGTCTCTGGCTCTGAAACTTGGCTTGCATCATCTAAGATGATGTGGGAGAAGTGGCCACGGTTAACCCTTTCAGCATGATAGAGGTAAGATGCACTCGTGTATGTCGTTATTATTATCTTGTACATGCGGAGTGCATCTCGAGAAGGGCAAGTGAAGAAACCAACACTGTAGGTGCAGAACCTCAACAATGAAGCGTTTATTTTTTATAAGGGACGATGTGTGGCATTCAACCTATAAATATCTTCCTCCCTAAGTGAAGGACACTCACCAAGTATTTTCTCTAATATGTGATATGCGGCACAATTTGAATAAGCACATACCAGTATATGAGAATCACGTCTAGTTGTATAGAGTTGTAGGATCACCTCCACCAGTGTTTTTGTCTTTCCTGTTCCCGGGGGTCCATAAATCACATAAGGAGCTCCTCCTCTGCAGCCTAAAATTAAGCGAACGACATTTTTTTGGTCCTCATCAAGATGAAGTGAGATAGGCACAAAATTGTTGGTTGTAATCCTCCGTTTTGACTGATACTCATGGGGAAAGAGGAAGTTTTCTTGTAATGCCTCTGCAGATAGAATGGCTTCATGAAGCTTACGGAAATTTGCCCAATTGAACACAAAACAGATTTTATACGCATTGCTATCTATATGCCTTTGGTAAAATTCATCATTAAATTGCAATAATAATTCATCAGCCTCAACACGGTCGATCAAGCCCTGTTCAAAGAACATTAGCAAGTTCAACATGAGAACATAACATTGACAATGATAATTCGTGCAATTTCATAATTCATACCGACAATAGTATATTACACTTTGACAAAAAACATAAGATACCTAACATTATTAACATACCTGATGGACAGAATATTCTCCATAAACATTCACCACATCTCCACTAACAACTGAGGGCCTTCTTTCACCTACTCCTGGCACTTTAAGTGCTACAAGCCTGACATTATACCTTTGTCTCAAAGTAACAAACTTCATATTATAAGCTCTGACATACTCCTGTAAACAAATATAAAAAAAAATCATTCAACAACTTGGTACTACGAAAGAACGATGCCATTTAGCTATCCCCTCAGTCCCTCAACCCCCATACATAGAAAACATAACACTTACCATAATCAGAAGTTCCTCCATCCCTAACAACTCATTGAAATACGACACATAATTTTCCTATGTTAAGCCTTGTAAGACCACTTCAGGGATTTCCTCAAACTCTATCGCTTTCCTGATCTGTGTTGGTATGTTATATGGTCTCTGAGGTGCCAAAGCTTTGGATACCTCATCTTCAGCCAAGAGGAAGACAAGTCGTTCAATAATTCCCTGATCAGTTTGGATATGCAGTATAGATGTGAAAAGGCCAATCTCCTTGGGCACACAAGACATCCATATAGTCAAGCTACCATGTGGGTTCAAATTTCGTTCCTCCATATCAAAACAAGGGACAAAATCTTCCTCGGGTATGTCATCTGGCTGGCCAGATGGAGGTTTCATCAATGACAACACAAATGAATCTTCAGGATTTGAAGCATAAATCTTCACACCCCAAAGTAAAATATATTCATCTGTGGTGTTTTCTATGGTGAATGACGCCACAGCAACCTCGTTCACATGAACCGATTGAGGCTTTCCTCCAGCGAATGGAAACGACACAGACACCATGACAGGACCCTCCTCAGTTGCCGATGATGTTGTGACTGAAGGAACATCGATGAAGCCAACCTCTCCCTTATCTCCAATGGTGGAGTATTCATCGTCCATACCTATTTGCCACTCAATTAAAATCCAACAGAAATTTGTGAGTCCACAGGAAAAGAACAACCACACGAGCTGCTCTAAGGAGAGGAAAGAGATGAAGAGTAGAGAGAGATGGGTAAGATGAAGTGACACAACGAGAGAGTAGGATTGGAAGTATGTACAGTTAGGATAGTCAAACAACACACACTCCAATGAGATGGGGTAGATGAAGTGTCATTACTATCTCTATAAAGTAAGATCTCTGCGAAGTAAATCAGTCTGAATACGGTCACATTTGTCAATCATACATTATTACACTGTGAAAGTAGTATAAATAGTATGTCACAATAACAATATAAAATGTCACGCTTTGGAAATCACCAGCACTACAAGTGCCTCCTCTGCACCTAAAAATACTCAAACATGGACATTTTCTAATTAAGATATCTTTAAAGTAGATTGGTGAGATGAAGTGCAATTAATATCTATGTAAAGTAAAATTGTCAAAGAAGCAGAGCATCAGGAACGGGAGATCTAATTAAGACATCTTGTATTTAGATGAACTATCCAGCTTCTGAGAACAACTATTCAGCCAGATGTCACACGTCCTACCCAAATTAGGCAATAGACAAACATGTAATATAGTCTAATGACTAAAAACTTTTAGTTATTAACTATGACATTATTCTGTGATATTTGGTATGACATATATCCAATTTAAACGGTGTAGTTATGACATTTTTATTACTAAGTATGACAATTGTTTTACTAAGTCCGACAAGATCTGTCTATTATAGCAGGAAAAAAACCTTGTCAATATAACTATCAATTCATCCAGACTAGAATCATTTCTTTACTTCAGAAAATTACCACTTCATCTCTTCACTTGGGTTTTACATTTGCTCCCTTCTGAATATTTGTTTTTACATAATTTAGCCCTATCCCTAACCTGGAAAACTGCTTCTGAAACAATCTGTTGAGTTCAACAATTCTTCGGGTTCATATGCTGAGGTTCAACCCTTCTCTCGCCCATCGCCATTCCTTTTTAACAGTTGCACAGTTCACCATGGAGATATATCGTCATTCCTGTTTACATCGCCATGGAGATACATCGCCATTCCTTTTAAACTCTAGCACAATTCGCCATGGAAAAAAAATTGTGAATATAACTACCTACCAGTTCATCGCATCTTGTTTAACAGTTACAAGGACGTGTGCAGAATGGAAGGGAGAGGGGGGGGGGGGAGGGAGGATGGGTTTGCATCTTTCACTTTCAACTGTTCATGTACCGGCCGACGGGATGGATGAAGCCGGGATGGGCGGGAAGTGGACGGGAAGTGGACGGGAAGTGGGCGGGAGAGATGAAGAAGGGGGCGGGAAATATTTTAGGGTTTTAGAGGGAAATTGCAAAAAATATTATTTTACTATTTTGGGCTTTTTGTTTCCTTTTTTCTTTTCATGCTTTTTCTTGTTTTTACTTAATTTTTGAATTAAAAGAAAAAATTTAATATTTTGCAAAAATACCCCAAATGGTGTATATATGCAAAAAAAAAGTCAAAGTGATATTTGTGCAAATCACTAATGCATTTGGGATATATATGCAAATCGGTGAACATAATATATGACAATAAATTGTTACATTTCTTCAACTACTCCGTGAAGATATTTGTTATTATATTATATGTTTTCTATCCTTGGGACATAGGTTAAAGACATTAGGAGGGAAGGGCCCCACGCTTCTTACTCAATTTGCCCAATGCAAATTACATACTCAACATAATGCTTCGACAATTGATGTAGGGCAGAGGCAAGACCGATAGCGACGGGACGGAGCTGGACTATGGTCACGTTGCGGCATCTCACGACAGTAGTATGGCGATGCGGGAGTAGAGGTGGCGAGCTCCGACAACCACATACTGGCTGGGAAAACACTGAAATAGAGCCTTGTAACGAGCTACGTTCACGTGTCTCGTTCGATGTCCAAACGGAGACGAAACAGAGCGACGTTGGTGTGGTTGGAAAGCTGGCATTGCAAGGTTTCTCTTATGATGGGTCGCGGCGCCGGAAAACTGGGCTAAACAGAGGCGCCAAAGCAAGAGTTTTCGAGAGGGAGTTCGGTTTCCTTGGATGCCAAAAACGCATAAAATTGGTTCGTATTTATAGGGTCATGGTTGCCTTCAATCCCGAGATCACAATCGCGCAATCATTGCATCCCAATTGATTCGTATCAGATCAAATTTCCAAAATTTCCATTCAAAGGAGCAATATGCGTCAATCCAATCTCAAGGATGAATCTGGATAATTAATTGACCGATTAAGCTGGGATTTGTGGGGCTTTCGAAGGCAAGAGATCCATCTACATCCCGAAGTTGACGGATTCCAAATCCATTCATAAACGAGCGCGAAATTTGAATTTGAAATCGGAACCCTAACTCGCGAAAAACAAAGCAATTGATGAAGAACACTCAGCCCACTTTACACTATTTACATTCGGCCTCCTTAATTTTTTAAGTTATTTACGTATTTTTCCCAACTTTATGAGTTTGCGTCAAATATGCCCTTGTTCCAATATAAAATTATTCTAAAGTTCCCAAACATTATTTTAAAATTTATTTAATATCCCCTCAACTATATTAGTGTAACATTTTGATAATAAAGTCTCACAACTTTATTTTATAAACTTAACTTTATTTGTAAAAAAAATATTCTAAAATAAATTTTAGACTTAAGTTAATGAAAATTCAAAATTACTCTTCTAATAAAGAAATAAAAATAAACTTCATGATTTTATTTAAAAAAAAATAAAATTACAATAATATCCTTCTAATTTAAGATGGGTTATTAAGAGTGTGAGTTAGCTTAACGATGAAACCCTTACCAAATATTAGTGGTCAATTATCAATTTGAGTCCTCTTTGATATCATCCCTCTCGGCTCTCTTGAAATAATAGCATGTTGTTGGGAATTAAGTAATTTTGCTCTTAGCCTATGGTAAAGGAATTGAACACTTCTACTGAAGTCAATGGTATTTTTGACAGGATGAGGGTGTAGTGTGAAGGTTACGTGTGAATATATTTTTAAAGGAAAAATTGTGTCCTTATGGAAACACATAGTCCTATATGTTTCTATTTAACCTCTCTTCACTATTTTACCTTGTTCTCTTTGATCTGGATTAAGCTACCAATTGAGATTTTCGGAGGCAAGTCATGATGTATACCTTTTATGGCTATTTTTATTCTTCCGAGAATGCACAAGTAAGATGATTATCATCGAGTATGCTTAGTGGTAAAAAAGCATGTCCAAACAGTTGTGAATTTCTTGCCTATTATTGTGATCGTCCGGTTTTCGCGAGGAAGCAGTTGGCGGTTCACACGAAATCAACCCCGGCTCGTCTCTTCCAGAGACCTCTCTCCCCGTTTCCCGCCGGCTGCCTCCGATCACACCAGATGCCGTCCGGTCCCGAGCTCCGACCTGAAAAAGAAGAGGCGCCTGAGGGTGACCCCGAGCTTGCCACTCTGACGCTCAAGTCAGTGCTCAGCTCACGAATAGGGCATAAAGGGCGGTGGAGTATAGAGTACGGTGGAGCAAAAATGGTGGAAAGAGTATAGAGTACGGTGGAGCAACAATGACGGAAAGAGTACAAGAGTTTCGGTGTTAGCCGATGGGGTGGGAGAGAGAGGCCAACAGAGAAAGGGTCGTGAATCCCCTTTCTAGTAACAACCTCCCCCTTATATACCTGAGGCCAGGTGGCCCTTTTGTTGCACAACCGGCCCAGGTCGTGAGGAGGGTACTCAGACCGCGCGGCCGGGCAGGGTCAGGAGGAGCCGGCAGGGTAGAGCGGGAAGAGGGGCCGTGGATTGTGTAGTCGGATCGAGCTAAGATAGTGCCATTTGGGCCTTGCTTCGGGTTGGCCGTATTGCTAGATGGGCTTTTCTCCTATTAGGGCCACCACCCTTGGGTCGGGCTAAATCCGGCTCCCACACAGATATTCAAAGGAGCCGGCTGGCTTGGCATGGTCGCGGGTCTTCTCAACTGGCCGCGGAGGGGAAGACTGTTTTTCTCGCCATTATTGTGAGGCAGGCAGTAGGCCCCACACATCCCATCTGGAGGAGAGACTATAAAAAGGGCAGTGTCGCTTCATGTCTTGCTCAGATCTCTCATTCTCCTTTGCCCAGATTGCTCAAAACACTTGCTACGATACTTGCTTCGGACAATTTCTCTTATACTTGCTCTGACTCTTCCTTCCTTCCTTGCAGTTTCTTTCTTGCTCGGGTCTCTTGAACCAAACACAAATCCACTTGTTTCTTTATTTTCCCTTTGCAGATGGCTAGGTCATATGGTGGCCAGAGGGACGAGATCCCCTTCAAGCCGGGAGGACATCGTTACTTTGCGCCCGCGAATTGCGATGCCAGGTTATGCCGAAAACAACGTGTGAAGTCTGTATGAATGTGGCTTTGAACGCTTGTGGGTCGTTGCCTCTGATTCTCCTCCTTAATCCCTCCTCCAAAAGGGGTGTGAGCGCCTCAGGTAGAGGTGCTTCAAGGGAAGTAGGATGTGGCTGATGTCCCTCAGGATGCTCTTGGCTTTGGAGCGCCGCGTGCCGCCTGGACAAGAAAGAGAAATCACCTTGCAGCCCAAGGGGTGTGGGGCGAGGTGGAGCAGGGTTCGTGAAGGCAGCGTTTTGCTTTTCTTGCGAATGAAAGGGCCCTTGTTCGCCTTGCTGACTTCTTGGCCGTGGTACGCGGGGTGGTGGCGGTACTTGAGGCCGAGGGCGGGGGCTTACCCTGGTGAAGCCATGCGGCTAGGGAAGAGAAGATGCTCTCTTGAGTCTCCTCAGTTAGAGGGAGTCAAGCTGGCTTGCTTATCCCTCTCCACGAGATCTCCTTGCATCTTTTCTTCCGCGGGTTTTGCCAGCTCTTCGGGCCTGGGTGGAACCTGAGGGAACATGGGTCATATTCACGTTCACCTCGAATCCCCAGGCTTGTAGCTTCCATGGGGGCCTCGGAGCTCGCGACTGGTGACGACGCTCGCCTTCCTTCTCGTATTTGGTCTCCTTCTTTGTTGGATTTTTTCTTGTACACTTGCGGCCGAAATGGCCTTGCTACTTGTAATCTTTCCTTCCTTGTAATCTTGATTGACATGAATAAAGAATAGGATTTTCTGGCTCATTGCTTGCTCCTGTGTTTATTGGTTGCTTTTCACTGTTCGCATTTGTACTGTTTCTTTCCTCCTTGTGCTTTGCTAAAGGCCGCGAGCAGTGCTCGCAGACATTGTGATCTCGTCTCATGTGGTGTAAATTTTGCCCCTTGCTTTATCATTGTTCTACTGCCCGCGTGTAGACTGTTAGGTTCGAAAGGCTGCCTCAAATCCTCCCGATTTCCGCTTGGTAATGTCTAGCCGGCCTTCTTATCATCCACGGACGGGCTACCGGGTTTATAATGACAGTTTGAACGTCGCCTGAGCGGTTTCCGAAGTGGTTGATTTGTGACAGTTTCTTTGTCCCCATAATCATAACCGTCCTGTCACATCGATGGTATAAAAGGGGCTTCCGGTTTCTCTCTAGCGTGTTGCTTCCCTTCTCTCGCTTTCTTATTCACTTTGCCATTGCCGTTCTTTCTGCCCGAGCTTCTTCGTGGAAGGTACAGGGTGGACCAGGGCTCCTTGTCTTTAACTGGGTAGGTAAGCAGCCCTCTTTCGCCTTTTCTTCCCTTCTCTTTTGTGCATTTTCCTTTGCTTGTCTGTCGAGATAAAAACCCTCTTAGGGCAAAACAGTATTGCCTATAGTGTTCCGCCGTCATCGCTTATTTCCTTTTAGCTTTGCAGCGATCCCCTCTCTTCTTCATTCTCACACCGGCGAGCTCGCTCGTGGACCGTGGTTGAGGCAGGTTGTCTTTTCCCTTCTCTCTTTCTTCCCGTGCGCTTCTCCTCGAGTCGGTTCTCGTATTCTCCCAAAAGTCCCAACTTTCAGAAAAGATGTCTTCGAGTTCTAGCGACATAGACGACCTCCCGATCGGGCCTGGTGGTCAGAGGGTCTTGGTGGTCAACGTAAGGCCATCAAGTGTGGAGCCCCAAGCTCTGGTGCCCCAGGCGGCGGAGCACCATATAGCAAACCCTCAGGCGAAAGGGTCTCAGGCGGCAGAGTCTCAGACTGTAGAGCCGCGGACAGAGGAGCCCCAAGCGGAGGAGCCGCGTGTAGTAGAGCCTCAGGCGACAGAGTCGCGTGTGATAGAGCCTCAGGCGGCGGAGCCGCAATCGGAAGTCGGGCGGGATGCCAGCAGTGGGTCCGAGGCTCCCTCAGGGTCGCCGTCAGGCAAATCAACTTTGATTGGGAGCCCTAGTGGTAGGGTCATTCCTCCCATCCTGTCCGAGAGGGTCAAGTCGGCCCGAATCGAGGACGAAGACTTCAAGAAGTTCGCACGCCAACACAGTCATTGCTCTTCGTTGACCTACACGGACCTCCAAGTGATCCGGGAAGAGTATGACTTTCCTCCCGGCGTTTCACTTGCATTGCCTCTTCCAAGGGGACATTCCTTGTACGCGTACCCTAGAGCGGTGGCAACAAACCTAGAGGCTTTGAAGGTTGGCTTGCGTTATCCGACTCATGGCATAGTGCTCGAATTGCTAAGGGGCTTGGGGGTCGCGTCGATCCAGTTGCACCCGAACGCCTGGCGGTGTGTCTTTGTCTTCTTGGTGAGGTGTATGAGTTGGGAGTTTGCCCCACCTTCCGGCGATTCATCACCTTGTTCTCGGCCCAGACTTTCAAGCCCGACTACTTCACACTGAAGATGGAGGCCGATAAGAGGATGGTCCTTCCTTCCAAGGTCAAGGGCTAGGGGGCGATGTGGTTCCTGGTCGTGAGTGACGATATCGATGGCCTCGGCATGATGAATGCCCCCACAAAGAGGTCTAAGCTGAAGCGCTCCATTGCTCTACCCGCGGATGTTGGGAAGGAGTTCGCCGACCAGCTCGCGGGCCCTTCCAAGGAGTTGGTTAAGTGTACTGACTTCCTGACGTTCAAGAGAATGGTTGCTACGGGGTTGCTTACTCCGCGGGCCAACCCTAATGGCCGGTGAAGGGGTAAGAGCTCCCATGCTGCTCCACGACCCGAGTGATGGCTAGTTGTTGTGCCTCTTTTTCCCTTTTCTTTTTGGTGCCCTAATGCCTCTTGCTTTTCTCCTTTCTTGTGTTGCAGGCGACATGATGGGCCCGTCAACTTCGAGAGTATCAGCGAGTCGGGCGGCGGCTTCGGAGGGGTGCCTCGTTAGCAGGTCGATCAAGGGGAGGGGTCAAGCCTTAGTCTGGGGTACGAGGATGGAGCAGGTGATCAGGTCACAGGGCTGGGGCCGGTGTGGGTCGACATGCAAGACCCACAAATTCTGGGGTGTACCCCTGAGAAGAACATTGCCGGTGGGGTCACGGGGCAAATGTTAGCCGTCGGGCCGTCTGTGCCGCCTACGCAGTTCGTGAACCTTGACGATACCTCGCTAGGAGGCGGGGAAGCTAGTTCTTGCGGCCCATAAGATTCGGCTTTCCTGATGGATAGCTTTCCGACCCTTCCTGTGCTCCCCAACAACGAAGTGACCAAGGTCCTTCAGACGCTTGTCGGTTTCCCGCTGGGAGCAACTTACGTGAGGGGGCTCTCTCTCACCAACGAGGACATCAACTCGGTGTTGGGCGCGTCTTGGCTAACGGTATGCTTCTTTCTCTTTCTTCCCTTTCCTTCTTTGTTGGGCGGTGCAAAGGGTGTTGCTAGGGTAACTTTGTTTCTTATTTCTGGCTTTTTGCAAGCGGGGCTCATGCTTGAGGCGCGCAACCAACGTGCCCAGGCTTTGCAGGACTCTACGAGGCGGGCGGAGGAGCGGGCACAACACGCGGAGGAGCTAGGGCGGCAAGCCGAGGAGTGCACGAGGCAGGTCGAGGAGCAAGTGCATCAGGCCGGGCGGAGGGCTGAGGAGGCGGAGCAAGAAGTCGCTATGCTCAATCTCCAGCTTGCTGAAGTCTCCACAGAGGTAAAGGCCGCGAAGGCAGGAGCCGAGGACGCCAACCGTCGGGCCAAAGAGGCCGAGAGGGAGCTCGTTTGGGCCAAGAGCGGTCCGAGCATCTCTCAGAGCTCGAGAGCTCGAGGAGTGCCATCGCCAATTTCGCCGATCAAAGGCATACAATCCGGGAAGAGACGGTGAATGAGTTTGCAAGGGGGCCGCGCTATAAGCGAAGATGTATGCACTTCTCTCATCCTATGTACGAGGCCTGGGGTCAAGACGGCATGAACCAGATGGCTCGTCACGCTGGTGTGGCCCCTATTGTTTTCAACCCATGTGCACAATCGATAAAGCCAAAGCAGGTTGAGCCTTTCCGACCTCTTTCTTACGGCCAAGTGGTGGACGACTATCCCGATGTTCTGGAGGCATGGGGCGTGTCTACTCTCTTCGAGGGATCGACAGTGCCTAGAAGAGTTCGGGGTACGAAGAGGGGCCGCGACGAACTTTCCTCGCCATCTGTCAGAAGAGAAATCGATGCTTTCCTTCGAGTTCGTGTTCTCGGACTCGCCGAGTAATCAGGCCCGCAATGACAAGCTTTTTGCCAAAATGATAGCCAAAGCTTCAAAGGAAGGGGGCCGCGAAGGTGCCACGAACCCTGAGTCGCCAAACGTCGATCATTGAGCCCTAGCCGGGTGGCCCTTTCCCGCTTGCCTTCCTCTATCTTTTCTTTATCTCATGCTAGCTCCTAGGTACCTTGATTAGACAGTTTCAGACAACTTTTGTGAATGAACATTAATTGCAGCCTTCGGGCTCCGAGCGGTTAAGGCCAATCGTCTGCTTATATATTGGTCTCTCTTTTTTCGCTCACTTGCATTGTTTGTATCACTTGCGTGCTTCTACTTCTTTTTTCCGGCACTCTTGTGTTTGTTTTGCTTTTCTTGTTTCCTTGCAGCTTGTAGCAGATGGACCATCCTCTCGGTTTTTCTCCCTTGATGGGTAGTTATGCCGTGGACGAGTCTCAAACTGTGGCGGTGGTGAGGGTTTACTGGAGAGAGCGTCTGGCTAGGCGTCGGGGAGATTGGGCCGTGGCCGCTTCTCATCGTTACATCGGTGTGCGCCAATGGACATATACGTTGCTCGCCACCGGCCTCACCCTTGATACCATCTTGCAACTAGCTGATGTCGGGGATCCCAACTACAACGTTCGGGAGGTTTACTACTTTCCTTACTCGGTCGAGTTTCCTCGCGTTCTTTGTTCGGTGTCGCTGTACGTGGTTGGGGATCACTTAGTGCCTCCGTGCCTTTAGGGCTACTTCGCGACTCACGTTGCCAGGTTGTACGGGGGCCGCGACTCACGATGCCAGGTTATGCATCCTGAATATCCTCGTGAGGGGGGCCTTTCTAGGTTTTATTTTTTAGGCTTAGTAGCTCTCAGACTGGTGTGCCTCTTGTATGATATTTTTATAACGACTTGCTCTCTTTTGTTAATGAATAAAGTGCTTTGTTGTTACTATTCTTTGCGTCTTCGCTCTTCTTGCTTTCCTTTACTGTTACCGTGCTACTCCCATCCCCCTGGCCTGGGGGCTTTGCTTGAGTGCTCTGCGCCAAGGGAAGCTCGCGGGGCAAATAGAGTAGTCGGTCCCTCTTTTTTCATTGCTAAAAATAAAGGGTCTTTGCATGCTTTGTTCTGCTCGCATTGCTCCCTTCCTTCGATTGGCCCTGCATGGCTTGCGCATTTGGTTATGGCTTCAATGTTGCTTCGAGGTGGAGCCCCTTGCCCGCTCGCTCGCGTCCGTCCATGGCGACTATCTTGCTGCGTTCTAAGGGTTGTTCCCGGCCTTTCAAAGGCTTTCCACCCCGTGGGCCTTGGGGTGATCTTTCATTGCTAGCCGCCTGTTCTTGCTATGGTTTTGGGCGGTATTGTAGCTTCTCCCCCTGCTATGTTTATCTTTGCACCGCGATCCGAGTCCTTCCGTCATTTTTCTTGATTTTTGTTGTATCTACCGGCTCTGGGGCTGTGTGGTCTTGGTGCTTCCGCCACTTTCTTGCCTTGCTGTGCTTACCTGGCTCCGCGACCTTGGTACTTCTGCCACTTTCTTGCCTTGTGGTATTTTGTAATATCCCTCATTTTTAGTAAGGGCATTTTTGTAATTTTTCCAAACACTCGTACTGAAGTCGAATTAATTTCAGAGAAGTTCAGACATTCTGTTAAATGCTTGATCTCTGTAATTACTCCCTGAGTAGAATAAAATACATTCGACATATTTTTGGGGTTTAGAATATTTGTTCGGATACGAATATATTTAATCTGGGGTTAAAACTCATACCCATTATTCTTCCCGGGCAAAAGGCACAAGATTGGCCTTGACTGCACCCGCGGTCAGAAAGTGGCCTTCACCGCACCCCGCGGTGAGACCCACCGCACCCACGCCGTCATGATTACCTTTTCTGCCCCGCCGAACTTCGCCTGAGCTGCTTGCCGATCTTGTCGGAGCTGAAGCGGTGGCGGAGCCAGCTGGAGCTCCTTGCTTGGCCTATATAAGGAGGGGACTTGGAGGAGGAAGGCATCCCAAGCTCTCTCTCTCAAATCTCTCTCTCGTTCCATTGTCGCCGGAGTTGCAAGCTTTCGCCGGAGTTCTTCAAGATCATCACCGGAGCTACCATAGGAGGAGGAGGTGCTCTCAAGGTGGTCCTTTGGAAGTCCAAGGAACCCAGAAGTTGGAGCCACCATAAGTCGAACCCCCGTCGTCTTCCTCGGTGAGTTTTCATCATCGTCGTCTTGCCAATGTGGCTTGACCGCACCCGCGGTCAAGGCCGCCGCACCCGCGGTGTGCCTGGGCACTCGTGGTTGTGGCTTGGGCTTTGTGATCTCGATTAGGACTTCCGTTCCTTCGATTTCGTTCGTCTTTCCTTAGATTCGTATATTTTATTATCGGATCTAACTTAGGGTTTCGTTATGGGTCGTTTCGTAGGGATCTAAAATCCGAATTCTGTCCTCGTTCCGGACCCGGAAACCCGTTGTCTTTGAGCTTCGTTGAGCTTCGTCTAATCTAAGGCAAGTGGTGGTTCGCTCTTGCTTATCATTCCATATTTATATTAATTATCAATTGTTTAATTGTTAACTAAATTGGGATGAATTACTGGTTTCGTTGGGAACAGTTTTCTTAAAATGATAAGATTAAAATGAATATTATGATAGGTTGTATATACTGCTAGAAACAACGCTATCATATATGTTATTACCGTGATGGTATTATTGTGGATTTTTATGCGAACTTGAAATATAGTTAGCAGTGGATTTTATGTGCTCTTGAGATATAGTTAGCACGAGTATTCGTAGGAGCGCTGCTTACCTTAAGAGGTAGCCATTTCTTTATAACCCGGTGGATAGGATGTTCAAGCCCTAACACCGTTTCTCTAGTCATGACTATCCCCTATCCGAATATAGGGGAGGTGCGCTTAGCCGGCGTCAAACCTTTAGGGATTTATTCCCGACTATATATCTCTATATCCTGAGGGATGAGATGATTATGATAAAAGCTTATAACGTGAATATACGTTTTGGAATTAAATAAGATAAATGTCGTTATGCACATAATTAATGAACCTTAGGGCGAGAAGTACAACTTGGAAACTCGTCCGGGACTTCGATTAGAGTAAGTCCACCTTCCAAATCTGAACTCGCATTGTGCGGTGAGGTTGGTCGTGGACCCAAATAGTCAAGTCAGTTTTAAAACGTTTGTGTGAAACTTTAATGTTCCCAAACATTGTCATACTTTCCGATAAGACTCAATTCGTTGGAGTCTTCTCTTCATATGTATCCTTAAGACTCAATCTTTCAGAGTCTTCTCTTGATCATACATTTTCGTATTTTTCAGTAGGAGTATGGTGGTTGACTATCGTTGTGATACCCCGTATTTTTGTAAGGTTATGTTGGGAATTATGGAATTTTCCCGAATACCCATTGTGTACGTCGGATTTAATACAGAGAGTTTGAGACATTCTGTAAGGTGCTCTGTATCTGTAATATTTTTCTCAGTGAAATAATATACAGATAATATGCCTTGGATTTTAATTGTCGTTCACGTACGATAATTTTTATCCCGGCTTAATGTCATGTTCGTTCAAAGCTGAACGAGCGGGAAAAAGGTATCACGGCGACCGCCGTAAAGTCGCGGCGACCGCCGTAGTGAGACCCAAGCACGGTGACCGCCGTCCCAATGCTCGAGGAGGCAGCTGGTGTGCCAGGCCGCGGCGACCACCGTAAATTACGGCGCCCGCCGTAATTGCCACCTTCGTTGTCCGGCGGTCCTTGCCTGTTGGTCGCCGGCGCGACTTCTGGCGAGCGCCGAACTAGCTCTAGGCCCTCTTGTTTTGAACTCCAGATGTTTTGGCTATAAAAGGAGGCGTTGGGGGAAAGGTTTTGAGCCATCCCAGCACCAAACCTCTGCCAAATTTGCCTCTCGCCGGAGTTGTGCCTTCGCCGAAAATTTCGAAGCTTTTGTCGGTGTTGTTTGGTGGTGTTTCCAACAGCTCTTTTGAAGCCTTGTGGTTGCCTTTGAAGGTCAGAAACCAAGCCAGGCTGAAAGGGGTCGAAACGCGCTTTGTTTTGGTGAGATTTCTCTCGTCTCTGTCGACCGTGTTCTTCACGGCGACCGCCGTGATGAATACGGTGACCGCCGCCAAGAACAACGACCGCCGCCAGTGCCTAGAATGCCTTCGTGGCTTTGGCTTGGTCGGTTGTCGTCGTGGCGTCTTTCCTTTCGTGTTCTTTCGCCGTGTTTAGATTCGTACTGTTATGTCAGATCTAACTTAGGGTTCCTTTTATGGGTCGACTCGAAGGTTGTTGTGCTGTCGGAACTATACCGTGTCGAGCCCGGAATCCAGTTGACGTCTTTAGACTTTTCTGCGGATTAAGGCAAGTGGCGGTTCGCTCTTGCTCATTCGTTCCATATTTACATTAATTATCAGTAGTTTATCTGAGTAATTAATTTGGAATGAATATTCTGTTTGTCTGGAAACGGTTTTGATAAACTGTTTTGAAAATCATATAATAGGTTGTATATCTGTTAGAACAACGCTATTATCTGTGATCACCTTTCGGGCCTTTATGTGGATTTATCCTGTAACTGTTGTGGTGTTGTAACTGTTTAGTTAGCACTGTTAAATAGGAACGTTACTCGGACTCTGTCCAATCGTTTCTTTATAATCTGGTATCGGGGTGGCTCGTCCCCATCTGGTACTATTCTAAGATCATGATCGGTCTCTTTCACAAGTGTGTAGAGACAGGACACTTAGCTGGTGTCACAAACCTTTCGGTGTACGTCACTCTCGACGAAACGTATACTAAGATGTGTCGTCCCATTGGTGGGGTACACATGTAAAAGTCTCTAATGTGATGTGTGTTTTTGAAACATAATCAGATAAGTGCTACCTTGACGCAAATAATTAATGAACGCTCAGCGAGTAGGGCAGCTAGGTAATAGTGCCGCTAGGAAGACTCGTGTTGACTTGAATGTAGTACGTCTTCTTTCCGATCTGGATTCGCTGAAAGGCGGTGAGGTTGGTCGTTGACTGAAGCATCTCAGTCAGTTTTAAATCATTGTTGTATGATTCTGTAACTTTCCAGAATTGTCATACTTCCTTAAAGACTCATTTCCGTTGGAGTCTTCTTTCGAGTCGATTTCTGTGAAGATTCAGTCTTCCAGAATCCTCTCTTGTGCATACCTCTTGTTTATTCCAGTAGGAGTATGGTGGTTGACAAGCGTACTCGATTATTATTCGAGGGACAAGGAGTCTAACCTAATACGACTACTTCGAACCATTCTGCTTTGTTCCCTTGCTAGTCTATTCATTTAGACTAACCAACCAATATTTTCCCTTGCATGATGGTTGGTGTCATCCGTCCGATTCGGCACATCAGATAAGAAGTAGTTCAGAAGACCAGAAGGACTATGGAGTCAACGGTGGTTTTTCAACGTTTTAATTATTTCTTTAATCAGGTTGAGATCTTTTGGACAATAACTTTGATTGTAAAATACTTTCTTAGACTTCCGCTGTGTTTGGTTTAAACTTTGCATTATCCTATTCGGGATTGGGTTGTAATCCCGTAACTCTTGTCCCTTGACAATGTTATGTTTTGGATTGAATGCTTTGATCATTATGCATCAATTGTATTTCATAAATTGTATTTAAACGGTAAAGCCTTGGGTGATCTCGGTAAGGAACACTGGGGTCACTGGCGGTAATACCTTTCCAAAAGGGTTAAGTTTTGGGGGTGTTACAATCGTCATCGACTTTTATTCGAGAAGCGATGAGTCTAACCTAATACGACTACTTAGAACCTTTCTGTTTTACCCTTGCATAGTCTTTCATTAGACTAACCAACCGGTTATATTCCCTTGCATGGTTGACTGGTGTCATCCGTCTCATACGGCACATCAGATAAACGTCCGTTCCATGAAGGCTAGAAACGACGATGGAGGCAAATGGAATTTTGAAGAGTTTTTATCAAGGTTAAGATCCTAGGCGTGTGATCGCTAGATCAAGACTTTTGTGTCATTTATTTTAAAAAGACTTCCGCTGTATTAAGACTTCCGCTGTAATATATTTTGGTTGTATTTGGATTATGGATGTAATTCTGAAACTTTGATTTAATCCAATACTATGACATTTCGTATTATAAATGTTGTTTTATAATTTGTATAAACTGGTTAAGCCTTGGGTGGCTTCGGATGTGGAATCTGAGGTCACTGGCGGTGATACCTTTCAAGGATATATTTGGGGGTGTTACATATTTACTTGGCTTCGCGGTCTTGGTGCTTCCGCCACTCTCTTGCCTTGTTGTGCTTACTTGGCTTCGTGGCCTTGGTGCTTCTACCACTTTCTTGCCTTGTGGTATTTACTTGGCTTCGCGGTCTTGGTGCTTCCGCCACTCTCTTGTCTTGTTGTGCTTACCTGCCACCTTGTTGATTTGTTCTGAGCCACGTTGTTGTGAGTCATTGCTTAATCTTTCCGCTTTGCTCTCGCCGGTTTGGCATTGCCCTTTTCTTTCTCCGCATACTTGGTCATGCACTTTTATTGTTTTAGTTGCTTCAATATTGCTTTCTCCCCTTCTCGGGCTCTATGTTGCTTTAATATTGCTCAATATTGCTTTCGCCCCTCCCCGGGCCCAGTATTGCTTGATATTGTCTGGTATTGCTCTCGCCCCTCTCTGGGCTCAATATTGCTTGGTATTGCTTTAGTATTGTTCTTGTCCCTCTCTGGGGTCAATATTGCTTGGTATTGCTTTAGTATTGCTCTCGCCCCTCCCCGGGCACAATATTGCTTGGTATTGCTCTCGCCCCTCCCCGGGCACAATATTGCTTGGTATTGCTTTCACCCCTCCTCGGTAGGGTTGAGCATTTTCCGATCCGGCCCGGAAATTTGGACCGGACCGGAGCGGTCCTAACCGGTCCGGTCCAGGGATTTTCGAAATTTCGGGTCCGGTCCAAATCCGGTCCGGTCCGACCCGGAATTTTTTAAAAATCTTAATATTTTAGGGTTTAAGCTATTTTTATATTTGAGGTTTATGATTTATGATTTAGAGTTTAGGGTAAATTATATTTAAGAGTAAATTATATTTAAATTTGAGGGTTTTTTTCATGTTTAAATGTAAATAAATTATATTTAAATTTAATAAAATCCTAAAGCGGTCCAAATCCGGTCCAAATAGGACCGGACCGGATATTTTCGGTCCGGGTTCCGGTCCACCATTTTTGGTGTTCCGGGTTTCGGTCCGGTCCGGTTCGGGTTTGGACCGATGCTCAGCCCTACTCATCGGTCATAATATTGCTTAGTATTGCTTTCGCCCCTCCCCGGGCATAATATTGCTTTAGTATTGCTTTTGCCCCTCCTCGTGCATCATATTGCTTGGTATTGCTTTCGCCCCTCCCCATGCATAATATTGCTTGGTATTGCTTTAGTATTGCTCTTGCCCTTCTCTGGGCTCAATATTGCTTAGTATTGCTTTCCTGACTCACGCTTATGTTGCTTAATATCTGTGGGGATTTGATAAAAAAAGAAGTCTAGCTACTAGTCGGCCTCGGCCGGTGCTTACATTACACATGCCGTTAGGGCTTTCATAGGTGTTTCTCTTCCTCGGGCGCTCTTGCCGCTCTTTGGGTTACGGGAAGTACTTCTTCAAGCGCAAGACATTCCATGTGTTCGGGACCAGGTTTCCATCCTCCCTCTTTAGCTTGTAGGCTCCTTCAACCACTTGGTGCGAGATGATGTAAGAGCCTTCCCACCTTGGGTCTAGCTTCTCCCCGTTCCGTTCTCTTGAGGATCAGATCCCCCTTTTTGAAGCATCGGGGGAGATTTTCTTGTTGCAGTGCGCGACAATCCTTATCTTGTACTCGACCTCGTGGATCTCGACCATTTCTCGCACTTTCTCCCTCATTTGTAGTTCCGCGGACATCCTTTCATTGTTGCCCTCCTCATCATAATGCAAGATCATCTCATTCAAAAAAAGGTGCTCTACCGGGACAACTGCCTCAACTCCATACGCCAGGCAAAACGGTGTCTCGCCGGTCCCTTTCCTTGGTGTGATCCTATTGGCCCAGAGAAGTAACGGGAGGATTTCCGCCCATCGCCCTTATGCCTTGTCTAGCCTCTTCTTCAAGCCGGCCAAAATCTGCCCGTTCGCGTTCTCTACCTGGCCGTTTATTCGTGGGTGAGCTACCAAGGCAAATGCACAGGGCGTCGCAGAATGTCCTCACCTTCTCCGTGTTGAATTGGGGCCCTCGGCCGGTGACAGTATCCTAGGAGAGTCCAAAGCGACAAATGGCATTTTGCCAGAGAATTTCTTTACCTTCTCGACTGTGGTAGTTGCCAAGGCCTCCGCCTCGATCCACTTGGTGTAATAGTCAATGGCCACTTGAATGTATTGCAACTGTTCGGGAGCGCGAGGAAAAGGGCTGAGGAGATCCACCCCCCACATGGCGAACGGGCTTGGGGCGCTCAGTACCCTCATCTCTTGTTCGGGTTGTAGGATGGCGGGAGCGTGAACTTGGCAGGGATTGTAGGTCCGGGAGACTTCCATGGCATCTTTTCTCATGGTAGGCCAAAAGTAGCCGGCACGTTGAGCTTTGTGGGCAAGGTTCCTCCACCCGAGATGGCTGCCGCATGTGCCGTTGTGAATCTCCTCAGTGAGTCAACGACCTTACTCCGGCGAGACACACTTAAGGCCCGGCGAGTTATAGCCTTTCTTGTATAGTCTGCCTTCTTTCATGTAAAAACGTGAGGCGCAAACTTGCAACCTCCGCCTCTCGGCCTTGTTGGAAGGAGAGGCTCCCTTCTCCATGTATTCCTTTAGGGGTGTCCTCCAGTCAGGGGTTTCACTAATTGCCATGACTTGCATTCGAATGGCAAGGAGACTCTTGCTTTCAAGCGGGCTACATCCGTAGTGCACCCAACTGATCTGGAACCGAGCTTCGCGATGGCGTCTGCCGGCGTGTTCTCGGACCTCGGGATGAAGTGTATCTCAAACTGGCATAAAGCTTTGGCCAGCGTTTTCACCCTCTCACAATACTCGGGCAAAGTTCCCGTCTTCGCCTCGTAAATTCCTTACACTTGGTTAACCACAACCTCGGAGTTGTTGTAACAAGTAAGGCTTTGTGCCCCGATCACTAGGGCTAACTCAATTCCCGCCAAGAGACCCTCATACTCTGCTTCATTGTTAGTGGCTTAGAATTCCAAGGCGAGTGCGTACTCCATTGTCTCTCCTATCGGAGACGTGAGGACCAGGCCGACTCTGCAGCCTCCTTCATTCACCGCTCCGTCAGAAAAGAGTGTCCAACAAGTCAATGCCCCTATTGCTTCCACGATGGCCTCATCCCTGAAGTTGGCCTTAACAAGGAAGTCGGCGAGAGATTGAGCCTTGATAGCGGGGTGACTCTTGTATGAAATGTCGAACTCCGAGAGCTCTAATACCCACCTCGTCATCCTTCCCGAGAGGGTAAGTCTATGGAGCAGGTTATGCAATGGGAAGTCCGAGAGGACCTGTATAGAATGGCCTTGGAAGTACGGTCTCAACTTACGAGCGGCCGTGACTACGACGAGAGCCAACTTCTCCACAGGTGAGTACCGTGTTTCCACGGCCAGCATGGTCTTGCTCACAAAGTAGACTGGCACTCGCGTGTCCTTCACAATGACTGTGGTGTCCCCTACGGTGATGTAAAGTTAGAGCTCCTCTTCGGGTGCAGGAGCCGCCAAGGTGGGTAATCGCTTCAAATGGCTCTTCAAGTCCTCGAAGGCCGCCGTGCACTCCGACATCTAAAGTTGTGGACCTTTCGGAGGGCCTTGAAGAAGGGAGGCTACTCTCCTATAATCGGGCACAAAACCTGCCCAAGTAGTTTATCGCGCCCAAGAAGCGTTGTACCTCCTTAACATTCCGCGGGGCGGTCATTGCCAAAATTGCTTCAACTCTCTCAGGGTTGACATCGATTCCTCTTGTGCTTACTAGGAAACCTAGAAACTTGTCTGCTTGCACTCCAAAGACACACTTCTCGAGGTTCAGACTCATTCCATTGCTTCTCAGGGTGTTGAAGACTTTGCAGAGGTCGGCCACGTGCTCGGAAGCATATCGACTCTTTACGACGATGTCGTCTACATAAGCTTCCACTGTCTTGCCTCTTAGATCGCGGAAGATGCGGTCTACGAGCCTCTGGAAAGTGGCCCCTGCGTTCCTGAGGCCAAAAGGCATCACACGATAACAGTAAGTTCCCGCCTCTGTGATGAAAGCTGTATGCTCCTCATCACGGGGATTCATCTTGATCTGGTTGTAGTCGAAGTATGCATCAAGAAAGCTTAGGGCTTCATGCCCTGCTGTGGAGTCCACCATTTGGGTCTTGCTTCAGGTTGACCGTATTGCTAGATGGGATTTTCTCCTATTTGGGCCCACACAGTTGGGCCAGGCTAAATCCAACTCCCACAGTTACTGTTTACATGCTAATTTATGCTTATCTTGATCCATGTCAAAGCTAAAATACACATCATTTCACATATATGATATATGCTTACTATTTATAATTGTCGTGATTATCTATTATGACACTATTTTGATTATACATGTAATTTGATTGTTCAATTTATCTTTATTCCTATTGAATTCCAAATTCCTTATGATCGAATGGACTGGTGAATGATCAATTTTGATTATATATGATAGTGAGTTGCCAGTCCAAGCAAACCTTTAATAGCTATGAACTATTTTGATCAAGAATGAGATCAATGTTGTTGGTCTCTTAACCTTTTTTACCCCTTTGTGTACATCAATTTCCTCATTCATTCTCTTATTTTGATCATTTAATATCCTCTTCAAGCCTTTCTTTTAACTAAGTAAATTAAATTGGTGCATCTGTTGACAGACCGAGGTTTGCCAAGCCAAATCCTTATTTGAGATAACACCTCCACTGGTAACACACAAAAAAAAACTTTTGTCGTTGACTTATGCATTTAAGCTATGTTTATAGATTTACGTACTGATTATGGAATTGTATGATTATTCTTCATAGTATAGCACTTAGACGAAAGCATACTTTGAGTTTGCTTGGACTTACACTGTTGCTAAACATGTCTTCTTTCTGACAAAGTAAGGGAAAAACTAGTTCACTATATGAATCCACATTGCTTAGTGAAGTTTACCTTTAAGTTTGAGTTAATTCTTTGTCTATGATCTTTGCAGTTTGCAAATTGCATTCCACTCAAGCCCAACATGTATTATTTCTCATTCTTCTTTATGCTTCTACTTTGTCCAGAATTTTGAAGTTTTGAGTTAATGGACATTTATTGAATTTTTATGTATAAAGTGGGAGGACTTCTCAAAGTGACTTGTGGGAATGAAATTGAGCCTATTATAGCACTATACTCGCCTTGACTCAGAACAAGATAGACATTGTGTATTACTTTTGAAGACAAGTTGACTCTTAGTTTCTTTCTGTATAAGAACTTTCAATTGTTGCATACTATCCACTTGGTTCCCAATCAAAGAACCAAGTATCCTTCCTACTTGCAGCAACCAAGGTGAGCTTTCATTTACTTTTTAACTAGGGTTTATAATTTGAATGTATTCTAATATGGATATATCTAATTGACTTTGTATTATGACAATATTATCCATAATTCGGTGGATCCATGCCATACTCAAAGGACAAGATAGATGACATTCGAGATCAATAGACATCATTTGTGTAGAGCTTCATTGATTAGTTAGTATATAAAATATTTGTGCAATGTTTCATACTTTAGCTTGTTAAACAGTTTTTTGTAACATTTGACACTTTTAGTTAGTAGAATAACTAGGCTTTTCAAATTATGTTGTAAAACTTCAACATTTTGAGTCTTTTGAATTTATAATAATAGATTGATGTATGATATTTTGACATGATCCATTTTGATACTTGTCGTCTTTTAAATTCATGTCAAATTTCAGATAATTACGGTTATGTGTATGATATAATATAGTATTCAGTATAATTTAGGTATTAAAAAAGGTGCACATGTACCCTGATTCATTTAGTAACTCATGTAAATGTGATAAGTATTACGGTTAAAATGATTTACCATGATTCAATCAAGTCTATAGCGATGTAAGTTTACTACGGGTAAAACAAATTTATCACAATTCAAACAAATTTACTATGATTCAATTTTACCATGGATTAAACAATTTTACTACGGGTTAAAGTATTTTAAATTGTTGCAGTTTTAGAAAGATTGTCTCAATTTACTATGATTCAATTTTATCATAGTAAACATGTTCACCAAGGCCAAGTTTACCATTGTTTAAAAACGTAGTAAACCTTGCAAATGAAACGTGGTAAAAGCCTATTTTTATAATAGTGTAGATGCATTTGTAAACATGATTATAGAAAAACACGCACAACACATATTTGCAAAATAGTGTATAGTGTCATTATATCGGCTTCAGTGCTCTTGGTGTCATTAAGACAATCATTTTGTGGCCCTAAGGTTGGTTGATGACTTTGTTATGATCCGGGTTTTTCCCCAAGGCTTGTTACTCAGTGCATAAGTCGACTTATGAATGAGAGATTGGTCATGAGGCTAGTAGGCGATTTGTCGCTTGTTGCCCATAAATGATATGTATTACTTTGGTGGCGAGTATCGAACGCTACCCCGAAGGCAATTTGGCTTTACATCTCATATGGCGATTTATGCCTGAGTGACCCGAAGGTTACGTTGCTTTACAACTTACATGGCAATTTGTGCCCTAGTGACCCGAATGGTACAGGTCTGGAGGCTTATATGGAGATTCATGCCCGATTGGCCCACTAATTTCTTCAAACATCGATTGCAAACTAGAGTGACCATACGACTATTTTTTTTGGTGCGAGGGTATGCCCTTGGCTTTCTCTCAGTGCAAGGGGTATGCTCTTAGCTTTATGGTGCAAGGGGTATGCCGTTGGCTTTCGGGTGCATGGGTATGCCGTTGGCTTTTCGGTGCAAGGGGTATGCCCTTGACTTTCCGGTGCAAGGGGTATGCCCTTGGCTTTTTGGTCATCTCGACTAGTTGGCCATTACAACTAGGTGGTCATTTCGACTAGGTGGCCATTACGGTTAGTTGGTCATCTCGACTAGGTGACCATCACAATTGGTTGGTCATTTTGACTAGGCGGCCATTATGACTAGTTGGTCATTTCGACTAGGTGACCGTTATGGCTTGTTGCATTCTTGCATGGTGAGCATTACTAGGCCATGATTGTGATTAGGCTTTACAACTAACTCGTCAAATGAGGCTTCTCCTTTGATAAGTTGTTCATGCACTTGATTCTTGTAAATCATGTGTGCCCCTGTGCTTGCACTTTTTGTTATAATTTTCAATGAGGATTATGAACATTGTTCGAGTGAATCTCATTTTCAAGGGGATAAAACCCGAAGAAAAGTTGCATGAAGGTTGATGTTGACTTAGTAATAGGGATGACAATTTCATCCGCACTCGATGGACCTCCGAATAAACCGATCCGAAAAAACGGACGAAAACCCGAAAAAACGTGAATGTAAATCGGGTTTCGGATGACCGGGTGATGGATCGGATCGGATTCGGGTGAACAGTTTCATCCACCCGACCCGACCCGAAAGTTACCCGATTTTTTGTTATTACTTTTACACCAAAACAACATAGTATAAATAGAAAACCCTAATTCCCCACCCACTCCCTTCTCCATCTGAGATCTCCATCCGCCGTTTTGAGCAACTGAGCTTCTCCATCTCCCATTGTCCATCTTTCATTCTCCATACAACAATCGCTTCTCCATGGCACCCTAAGCACCACATCTTGCCACGCGCAGTGGTGCCTTCTCCTTCCCGCCCCCCTGCTCGCAGTGACGTCTCCTTCCGCTCCCGGCTACCCCATCCACGCAGCATCTCCTCCTCCCTCTCGGGTTACCGCGCAGTGTCTCCTTCTCCGACTCGCCTTTCCCCGCGACATCGTCTGCTCCTGCTCGCCCCTCCGCGCAGCGACTCCTTCTTCGGCTTGCGCCACCGCGCATCCTCACCTCCTCCGGCTCGTCCCTCTCCACAACATTGTCTCCTACCGCTCGCCCCTTCGCGCAATAACTCCTCCTCCCGCTCGCAACCTCTTCCCAAATAAATCTGAGTGAGTATATCGTCCCTTTTACTTGCTTAAGTTGTAACATGGTTTAAGTTGAAATTTTGATATTCTGATATAAATTCTTTTTAGCTTTCTACATTGTTCCTAAATTAGATATTACAAAATTCTAGGTTGTGATGGTCCTTAGGTAGAAACCAGAGAAGTGATAGATCTTGTTTGCCTAAGTTATTTGCTTTTCTGGATGTTATAAACTTTTGGTATACTCTGTTAATGAATGAGTTTGAATTTCAAATATTTGTATTTAGTATAAATTCGAAACTTTGTTATCTGCTCCTTCCTCTAATCTCTACGATATCTTATAACCTGGTGCTTATATAAAAGGCAGTCCAATTCAATAACAGAAATTAAGTTCAGCTTTATACCTTACATACATACATATGTGATCTAGAAGAGTTATTTTTCAATATAATAGTTTGTAATCTCTGGAAAAGAAAGCGTTTTGCTACTTAGGTTTTGCATTCGCTTTTGTGCACATTTGTTGTTGTATGGAATAAGAAATATTGTAATGCACTATTAATGATGACTTGGATGCTCTATGGTGTCTTCAGTTGATATACATGAAGCTTGTTCAACATTGTAATGCACTGTTATTGATGATTGGCTTATACTTTTGTGCACATCTGAATAACTACAATTTTTTTGTATGACAGGATTTTCTTTTTAAGGGAGGAGTTTCGTTTATGAATCTTGGATGGAGAATGTTGAAGACTTGTATTATGATATTTTTGTTAACTTAGATGATTGGTTGGATGTTTTGGATACTTAATTTTGGTTGTATTTGGTGTATGTTATGAATTAGTTCTAAATTAGAACTAATATTTTTGTTAACTTAGATGATTGGTTGGAGTTTCGTTTAGAATTTCTAACTCCCTTCACTTTATATTCATATGATGTTTTCCGTTATCAATTGTAATTTAACAAAAAAACGTTATAGGCAAATTTACTATAAAATTATAATGTAAAAGTCCACCCGAAAAATCACCTGACCCACCCGATCACTCGACGGGTGTCGGGTGGATCGGGTTCGGGTGGTTTGATTCTTGGATGCGGGTCGGGTGACTGGTTTTAAAAGTCGGGTCGGGTGATGGATGTAATCCACCCGTCTTTATAGTTCAACTCAAAACTTTATGAACTCTAAGAAATGCAAGATTGATTTATTAAACTTTAATCTACTGTTCCATGCTATCTCCAACTATATGCATATTTAGTTAATTGAAATAACCAAGGATATTCTATCATAAATGCACTTAGCTAATGATACCAACATACAAATTAACACTTCGAAACAATTAATATATAGAGGGAGTTTCACATACATTTGGTCTTTATTGTATAACATGAGAAATATTATGGGCCATTGGATCAAGGAGATGAAGGACTGGGATTAAAAGAGGTGAAAAAGAGTGAATAGTGATGCGGTGACATAACCGTAAATACGGCATTTTTTTCTTCTTCGGTCAACAACTTTTTTTTATATATGATTTTCGTCTATGATCGTTTTGGAATAGACGATTATTGACGTTCATATGTAAGTACTACATGTTCATTTTTCTATGCAGTAAGGTTCACATATAACATGTTCATGTTCAAACACATGTCTTTGTGCATTTAGAGCTTATTTGTAAACTTCAGTGCACAAATAAATGAACGTTAAGAGCTTATTTGTGAACCTTCTATATAGGTCATTCCAGAATGATCAGGGACGAAAAAAAAAATATTGACAAAATAAAAATAAAAATCGACGGCCGAGATCGCTATGCACGTTGTACGATAAGGGCCTGTCGTACAAGATCCTCAATCTTAATATATAAGCTAATTTTTGAAAAATATAATAATTATCATGAATTTCTAAAAAAAAGGTTGAACAAATCTATTAAAAAATTCATGAACAATATTATGTAAGTGCAAAGTGATAACTTGATTTTATCTCACAATGATTTAATTGCAAGAATACCAGATTTCCAATAGCAACTTGCAAAAAACTCATATTTTAAAAAGTATTACAAAAGTACCAACTTTTTGTACTTTTTATGGTATTTTTGCTATAGATAGAGTATGAATTTATCTTTTTTTTTCAATGAAATATCCTTAAGAGTTGACTGATATTTTCTCCAAAAAAGATAAAAGATATCCCTAATCTCTCCTTAATCTTTCTCCCTCCCGGTGGCAGCCCCATCCCATCAACCTGCTATGGCCTCAAGATACCTCCTAGAACTGTACCTTTATTAAAATTGGCGGGCAAGTTTCCCTTCAAAAGAAAATTAATCATCTCCTTCAACCCTTAATCCCTCCAACGTAACTCACCCTGCCTGGCAACAATCCCTGAATATTCATGAAGAACTTCAAAGTGGCCTGACTCTAGCATTTACTCCATGTGAGATATTTCGCACCTAACGCCCTCCATTAAAGCTTGAATGGGTAAGTAAACTCTCCTGAAAAACAATCGATTTTTCCCCTCTGTATACGTGAAGTTCAAAAACCTTCTTTATTTGTAGGTACGAAAGTAGTGTATGTGAAGTTCATCAGTGGTGGAGAATGGAAACAACAAGGGAAAAGGTGGTTGTATGAGGGTGATAGAACAGTGAAAGCCATGTTGTTTTCCCCTGACTTGGACTTGGCTACACTGCGCAACAAATGGATTGAGAATAATCCATTTGATGAAGAGAAGTTGTTTGTGCAGATGCAATACGTTTATCAAAATAAACCAGAACTTCCACCGATCGTTATAAATGATGACTACGATCTTGATGCGTTCAAGTTCTTGAACAACTGTGGAGAAAATGCATCAGAGTGGAATATTGAGTTGTACACCAACCTTTTAAAGAAGGAAGAAATTCGAAGTGAAAGGGCTGAACATCGTACTCTTCCTTCTCCAACAGCTTCACCACTAACTCAAAGCCAAGACAATAAAGACTTTTTCAGGTCGTTTTTTCAAAACGTCAGAGCATCTGACACTGATGTCAGGTCAGTCGATGAAATTATTGAAGCTGACAACGAAGCAGAGTTAAGGAGATTAAAAAGGCAAGAAGTGAGGGGGGAAAACAAGAGAAAGTGTCTCATGATACTGGAAGACATTATATCATTGAGCATCGATGATGAGGACATTGAAGCTGCTACATCAAGAAACAAAGGAAATGAGAAAATGACTGATTATGCCAATTGTGGAGATTCTTTGGAGGATGAAATAGGAGATGGTTTTGATTACGGGGGCTGTTATCAATCAGGTGATGATGATCGTGTTGATGGTGGTGATGGTTTAGGGTATGCTTCAGGTGATGATGTAAATACTGTTGGTCTTGATGATGTGTGGGAGGAAATAAATGGCAATGAGGGAACATACAACGAGGAGCAAATAGAGGAGGACCAAGAAGAAGAGATTGATGTTGATGAAGACATGCTTAGAGAGATTGAAAAGAGGTACTATCCAGCAGAGAGGGACATGCAACGCATGTTAGTTGAAGATGCGGAAACAAGTGAAAAGAAGTCCTCATATCCAACAATGAAGGTTGGTCAGATATTCAATTCTAAGGAAGAGTTCAAAGCTGCACTATTTTCCCTGGCAATGGAAAATTTCTATGAGATGCGTGTGAAGAGGTCCGACAAGTCCAATTATGATGTTGAGTGTGTTGACGACAAATGCACCTTCGTTTGTCGTGGCTCATTGTATCGAAAAACGTCCTTGTTTAAGGTGCAACAATATGTGGCGGATCATACCTGTGGCATGAGAGTAAACCACAATCATCACAAAGGAGCAACTTCTCGGCTGATTGCCGAGAAAGTACTTCACAAGTATGTTTTTCTTGCCTTTGAACATTTTTTCTTATCAAAGGCCAATACGAATGCATTTATAGATTCACTTCGTGACATCTCAAGTTTTTAAACGGCCGTAAAGGCCTCCGTGCTTCAGAAATTCAGGATTTCATGTTAGAGCATGGGATAAGGACAAGCTACTACAAAGCCAATCGAGCGTGGCTCTTCGCCCAGGATATGGCACGTGGTACAGCTGAGGATAGCTATACGGTAATGTACTCTTACATGCACATGTTAGAGAAATCTAATCCGGGAACATACACGAGAATAGTCAGAGATGCTGACCAACGCTTCAAGTATGTCTTCTGGACTTTAGGTCCATGGATAAGGGCAGCGCCACATCTGAAAAAGGTTAGTACAACAGCTTTAAATTTAGTCCCATTATTGTCAATGTCAGGACAACAAGTTTCACTGTCAGGTCAAAAGCCTATATGACTGCATGTGTGACAAACAGAACAAGCATCATAAGTCAGGCCATATATGGTTGTTTTCAAAGCATATCATCACATTTTCAGGGCAACTATTGACAACATAGTTTTGCGTATGTAGGTAATATTAGTTGACGTCACTCACCTGACAGCCATGTTCAAGGGGATACTTCTCCTGGCTACGGCACAAGATGGAAACGGCCAAATATATCCACTTGTTGTTGCCGTTGTTAACAGTGAGAACGATGATGCATGGTCATTTTTCTTCAGTGAATTGAGGGTTGTTGTTCCTGATCATCCCGAGTTGTATTTCGTGTCTGACCGTCATGTTAACATTGGGAAGGCTCTGAGAAATAGCTATTGTTTCGCCAAGCATGGATATTGCATATATCACATATACCAAAACTTCAAGAGGAAGTTTGGCAGGCAAGACCTCTTCGGCATATTCAAAAAAGCTGCCCAGGCTTACACAATAGCTGAGTTCAATCATCAGTTTGCTCAAATAACAGTTGCATCTCTAAAGATTGGTCAATATCTAAAAGAAGCTAGAGTTATAAACTGGGCGAGGGCGCATTTTCACGGGAACATGTTTAACATCATGACAAGCAACAATGCCGAGTGTCTTAATGACATGTGGAAAATACAGCGTTAGTGGCCTATTCTTGCTCTGTTTGATGCGATTCTTGAGACAATTTCTAATTGGTTTTGTGAAAGAAGGGAAACAGCTTCAAAATGGGACCAATATTTGTCACCCTCTGTGTACACGCTGGTAGAAGTGAACTACCGAAGGTCAACTAAGATGAGTGTTCGAAGACTTAGCCAGTTTGAAGCAGAGGTTATGCAAGGAACTATCAGATACTCTATGAACCTTAATGCTCGTACATGTGATTGTAACCTGTTCCATGTGCTCATGCCATAGCGGTTGCAAGTGATAGAGGAGTGCGACTCACTGATCTCGTCCATCCCATGCTCAAGAACGACTGCGTGAGAGAAGTGTACAAGGAAAATGTGCATCTTGTTCCTCCCACAAACCGATGGTCAGTTCCTGAAGCTGTGTCATCCATCAGATGCTATGCACCAAAGGTAAAACCTCCTCTTGGAAGGCCACATATTAACCGATACAGGGCGACGTGGGAGACAAACTATTCTAGGAAGAGGCGGTGTTCTTATTGCGGCAACCTAGGACACAACAAGCAGTATTGTAGGAGGAGAAGGAATGACGAAGGATTATAGGAAGAGAATGGGTTAGTTTTTTTTTGTTTAGAATTGTCACCATGTTGGTGTTTTTTGGGCGTTTATGCTGGTAAACGTCGTCGCGTAAATATTGAGTCTGTTGTTGTTGGGTGCTTAAAAAGATGTATGGTTTAAGTCTTTATAGTCTTAAACCATACCTCTTTTTTGTGGGGGTTCCCCTTTTGGCTGGGATATAAACTTGATAAATTCAATCTTTGCTTAAGAGTTGCTCGTATTACTTTTTATTTTTGTAAAACTCACAAGAACAAACTGTAAAACTCTAGGACGCCCTGTAAAACTACGTATATGTCCTGACATGATCATCTGCGTGATGAAAAAATCACTATAAAAGTAAAACACGTCCTGTAAACCTTCAATACGTCCTGACAACCTACATCTATAAACTTAATACATAAACACAATCATCAGCTCTACCATTTGAGCTAATAGGATTTGAACCTTAGTCTATAAACTTAATACATAAACACAATCATCTGCTCTACCATTTGAGCTAATATGATTTGAACCTTAGTCTATAAACTTAATACATAAACACAATCATCTACGTAGTCTATTATTCTTCATATGAACCCTAGAATGTTTTGAATCATGTTTTTAAAACCAATTGATAATAGGAGGAGTATCTCATCTACTTATATACTAGGCTTGGATACCATATATACTAGGCCAGAAAATCTTTAGGGTTTGTCCTGACAATGTGTTCATGTTCTCTGAAAATGTTATATTTGTCATGAAAACGCATACATATGGTCAAAAATCATAAACGCATCCCCACACATACATTGTTATGAAAACATTATCCAGAGATTACATTGTTCATTGCCAAAAAAATGTGCCCTTGGCAAGGCATCCCCACACATACCCATTACACGCATACCAAAAAAAACTACCACCGCAAAGTTCATACAAAAGGCGAGAAGATTAAAAACGCACCCATCAAGCTAGATAGCGAGCCATCAGATCTCCCTTTAAGAACTCCGCATGCTCAAACGCCCTTTTAATGTTGATGTCATTGAAGAGGGAATCCCACTCAATCTGCCAAAAAAACAAAGCATCTTAGGCACGTCACTTGCACATAGGAAGAAAATATACAAGAAAACCCTTACTAGTCTAAACTTGAGCTTTATCCGGCTTAGCTCTTCATGGGTCTGAGCACCTGCCGCATTCAGCGTAGCAAGTTCCCGCCTCAGCCGGACCAAATCCTTCACCAGGGCATCCAACTCCAAATCCCTCGCGACAACGTCGCTCAAGTAGCTCTGAAAGACGGCGTCGCTCATCTTCTTCCCTGCAACAACCACAAAGTATGTCAAACACAATACAAAAAAGGCTACGGGATAACTCGATACCGACCACAAACCAATGACCCACCTCCAAGAGGATCCATAACATCCCTTGCAGCAGGTCATACACCTCTGCGTACACGCCAGTCACAAATTGATGTCGGCGGCCATGGCTTCAGAATATTGAGTAGAGAATATTGAGTCTATAGAGAAGCAAGAGAGCATGAGAGTATTTGAAGAACCTTGGTAGAGAGCATGGGAGTATTTGAAGAACCTTGGTAGAGAATATTGAGTCTGTTGTGCTCTCACGCTGCAACCAGGACTAGCTATTTGAAGAACCTTCACCATTAAATGCGTGAGAGTAGTCGAAAAGACTCATTGGAACTCCACAAAGCAATGATGGGACTAGTGCAAGAATGGAGTCAATGCAGCCACCCGCCTTTTATAAAAAGGGTTTAGGGTAAGTCACTGACAAACAACAATAACTTTGGAGAAGATTTATTCAAAAGCTTAAGAGAAGATTTGAGAAAGTAAGGGTTAAGGGTCTTTCAGTGAAAATTAAGAGGGATCAAATCGGATATGCATTGGAAATGATCTGACTTAATTCAATATGACCTGACAAACTTGAATACTTATTATAAGACTTAAATATGGCCTGACAAACTTGAATATTTATTGCAAGACTTCAATTAAGAGGGGTCATCTCCATTTTTCATCAACCTTCCTTCCTCCCTCTTCTGAAATGTGCATATACCGACTGAAATAGGCTATAATTGAAATGTGTATATATGGACTGAAATGTGCATATATAAACTTAAAAAGTTTGGCATACCTCATCAGACTCTCCCTCTTTGGAAGACCACGTATTAACCGATATAGGGCACGTGGGAGACGAACTATAAGCCCTGAAAAACTATATATCTTAGAACTTGCCTCCCTAAAAGAAGAAAACATGGTATGACATTTTTTGAATGTGCATTTTTGGGTGAGATCATCTAAGGAAAAAAGTTATGTTATCATGGTGGTTGAGAGGATTTAAGTGTATGAAGTAATTAGTATTTACAAATTCGATTTTGTTATGTTAGGGTGGTTTGTCATGGATTTATATTGTTATTGCTCTGATATATAACATCGTTTGTCCTAAAAACGTTACATTTGTCCTGAAAACGCATGTTGATATATTCGATGTTGTTATTGCTCTGAAATATAACAGCGTTTGTCCTGAAAATCAGTTCATGCATTATGAAAACATTACATTTGTCCTGAACACGCATGAATATAGTCAAAACTCGTAAACGCAGGAATAAGGACAAATGATCATACTTTTTATCATTCCAAAACAACACATAACCTTACAAACTTCCCTTTCCATGACAAAGTTTCCATGGAAATTAATAAGTAGACACCCAAACACAAAAGAAACAACATTAAAACTACTAAGGAACACCATTAAAACTACAAGAACAAACCTTTCCACACTCACGCATCACGCATCACGGCATCCCGACGGGCATCACTGGGGCAGCACGACATCGCTTTCATCACGAACCACGTAGACTTTGACTCCGGCTACCTTCTCGCCGAGGCGGACGAGATCTGCAACGTCGTCGTCGTCTGTAGTGGTTGAACGTATCACTGCCCGGAGTCTGGGACCTGTTAAAAAAAATCGACTTACTACCTACATACCTGGACATGTTGCTGATCATCCCATGTAAGGACCAAATCTCCATCTTGTTTTTGGGCACCTTGATGAGTCTAGTGCCCCCCCCCCCCCCCGCCCCCGTGTAGACATACGTGGTTAACAAGGCCATTTCTCCGGTGGTGGGGGAATATTCCCCATCCCAGTATACCTGTAGGTAGACCTTAATGAATGAGTCCGGCATTTTGCGAAAGAGTTTTTGGAGTTTGAGAGAAGAGTTTTAGAGAGATTTGGGACTTTGAGAGTAATGGAGGATTTGTGAGGGATTTGCACAAGGCAGGCACAATATTTATACACAAAGATGAGTGGAGAGTAGAGTTAATGACGGGTAGTTGAGGAAGTATAAGGGTTAAGGGTCTTTCATTGAAAATTAAGAGGGGTCAAATCGGATATGCATTGGAAATGATCACTTTGGAGAAGATTTATTCAAAAGCTTAGGTTTATGTACTTAAAATGACTTGAAAAATCTGAATATTTATTGTAAGACTTCAATATGGCCTGACTTAATTCAAAATTTTGCAAAGATTTGGTTTTATTCGAGAACTAACCCCGCCATTTTAAATGGTTTTATGCACTTTTTAAACCGTTTTAAAGGATATTTTTTTGGTTTAAAAACCGTTTAAATGTAGGAAATATTAGGTTAATGTGGAATTTTTAAACCGTTTTAAAAACAGTAAAAAAAATCTGATGTTTGTTTCAATTCCGCCTTAACTCCTAATCCTCCTTATGGTGTATCCTGCTCTAGCTATGCAAAAGTAAAGTTGGAGAGTATTGACTCAAATCTGCATGTAAGAAAAGGATTGCTTGAAAAAGCTTTTGGTTATGTACTAAAAACTGATAAAGATGATGACCTGACACACATCACATCAGCATTGAAATTTCATTTCTTTAATAAAAACCAAAAAAACAAGTAAAAATTCATATTTGCACAGAAGAAAGAACATCGAAGAGGAGAAAGAGGTATACCACCCTCTTCAAAAAGAGAGGAATCGAGAGTACCATCGAAGAGGAAACAAGAGGAAATTATACGATGAGAAAAGGCTGGACACAAGGAAGCTCATCTGCCAATTCAAATTCGTGGATGAGAGGGCACGCAGCCGGTGAATCATCAACTCGAAGATGTTTCCATGGCCTCCCTACAACAATACAAACTTGGAAATACACTCAAAATTCGGGAAAACAGTTCTATGTGTGTTCATTATGGAAGGTAATATTGAATTTGAATTTTAGGGTTTTGATTTAGGATTTTGGTTATAGATTTAGGGTTCTGATTTGAGGCTTTTTCAATTAGGGTATAATTGGGGGTTTTTGAATTTGGTGCAAAATTTAGACTAACGATGTATTATTGTGAGAGATGATTTAGACTATCAATTGGTAATTCAATTGGGATTTCATTTAGACTTAAACTAAGTTCAAGGACGATTTCACTGATAGTTGATTGGTTTAATTTTGTATTCAACCATAGGCAGGTCAAGATTGCAAATACTTCAAATGGGTGGATGGTCAAGCTTATGATTTTAGAGCCAATGAGACTATTGAAAGCGTAAGAGTTGTTGAAGATCACGGGACAACCTCTACGCTTATTTACCTGCATCATTCGACTTCAAGCAATGATATTATGAATATCAAAACAGAAAATTTAGTGTTGAAAGTTGTACTTGGTGTGGTGGTACTTGTGGTGTTAGTTGTTGTGCTGGTTGTCCAATTTGTAACCTTGTTGGTTAAAGTATTATAATTAGTCATAAGCTTCTTTATTTTTAGCAAGACAATTTTTTGTAGGGCCCGTCATAAGGCTATGTACTTGGTGTGATGGTATTGTCCTCCTTATGGTGTATCTAGCTCTTGACTGAAATGTGCATGCCTGCAAATTGCTTGTACTAAAAATGACATGACAAACCAGATTCTTTGCTTGTAAAACGAGAATATATCCTCACTTAAGCACCATATTGCTTGAAAAGCTTAGGTTTACGTACTGAAAATGACCTGATAAATCGGATTGTTTGCATGTAAAACGAGAATATGTCCTGACTTAAGCACCATATTGCTTGAAAACATCCTGGAAATTGTAAACACAAGTTTGTAAACATCTTGAAAATACGAGCAAGCTAAATTTCGCCAAATCAAACAAATGTCTTTAAACACCATCCCAACGACATCTAAAAATACTATGAGCCATTTGATTTCTGTGTCCATCTACGAATTTGTCGGACGCAAGATCCATGTTTGTCATGCCAAGCTTCAACAACTCAATGTGCTTCAAGGTGTAGACCCTACAATCTCCTCTGTAAGATGTACACAAGCAGTTAGAATGTATATCAATTGTAGTTTGATAAGGATTTATCATTGCATTAATACACATATAATTACCCGCGCTTATTTTGCTTAATGTTATTACGACGAGACACCGACATTGGCTTGTCCAATAATGGTTCACATCTCTTTGCCAGTGGCTCGTACATCTTGATATATCTTTGAACAGTTTGAATGACGGGTTGGATCATCTCGAAAATTTCCTTGTCTGAGTACATATCCACATTGCAGTCATACACCGTCACACACCAGTCGCATAGTTCAATTTCTAAGGCAAACCAGTGGGACTCTGTGATGTTGAATGGCACATATACGCGTTCCGCATTATCCCATCTTTTGCCATAATCAGCCGGACATGCACCCATCATGTATTTAATCACTGCATCATCACCTTTACATGGAAAGTCCTTCTGAAAGCGATTGAACTCAGAGGTGACCAAGGTTTGCCAAAATGTGTCAAGCACAACCACCTTCGAAAACCGCTCCAGATCCTCTGAAATCCTTTGACGATAAAGGAACATCATTTGCTCCAGATGCTGTAATGGTGCAACAATGTTAATGTATTCACTGAAAACGATGTTACAAATGCATAATATTTTGAAAGGATGCATTGGAATATTACCTCACTGACCAACCAGTCCTTTAGGGCAAACAATTTCTCAAAGAACTTCTTATCCAATGCTTGCCCATTCGGTCTAATTCAGGGTTCAATATTGCATGATGGTACATATTCATTTGAATAATAAACAAGGCAATATATCAGTTTGTCAGTCCATAAGGAATCATTTTAGTACATATATAGGCAATATATAAGTTTGTCAGTCCATAAGGAATCATTTTCCGGTCATATTACTAACAGTCAGGCCATATAACATTTTGACATTCAATTCATTATTAAGTTGAGTAGAATGGTTTGGCTCACTAACCTCTCACTTTGCATCCACTTTACCAGGTCTGTCATCCCTTCCACCTTGCTATTTTTGGTAATCTTTTTCGCCAATTTATGCTCATTCATATTGCGGAAGGGTGATTTTTCCGCCGCAGCAAGCTCACGAGTACGACTTGGATATTTCCTTTTCTGCACTTGGCGACCATTCCTTGGTCTCCCCTTCCTCGGCACATTCCCTTCCTTGGTCTCCCCTTCATCATTCCCCACGTCATCACAATCAGCATGTGATACCTTCTCACCTTGTAATTCAGTCCCAACCTCAACACCTTGCTCATCAACCTTGGTCCCTCCCTCCACAACATCTCCCTTTGATTCCTCCATAACTCCTTCATCAACCTTGTTGAGTCCCTTCACATCTCCCTTTGGTTCCTCCACAACTTGGTCATCAACCTTGGTCCCTCCCTCCACATCATCTCCCTTTGCTACCTCCTCAGCATCCACACATCCGTCATCAATCTTGCTTCCTCCCTCCACAACATCTTCCTTTGGTTCCTCCATAATTCTGTCATCAACCTTGTTGAGTCCCTCCGCAACTCTGTCATACACACCCTCATCAGACACTGCTTTTATTGCCACCTCATCTTGTGTCTCCACCACAGTCCCATCATACACCACCTGAAGTGGTGTTGCCTCATTAACCAACTCCTCATTTGCCTCATTTACCCTCTCCTCAATTGTTAGCTCCCGTAGTATTGTAGCCGTCCGGATAAGAACTGACAGTGAATTTGTTGCATCCCCTTGAACTTCTTGCTCATTTACCATTGCAACATCTTTACCCGCCTCTTCCTGACAACCTACATTATCTGCATCATAAGCATATGGGGGCGATCCAACCTTCTTCATCTCCCATTGTCCACCAGTTAACACAATTACACCATCATCTTGCTCTCCATACATTGTCTCATGAAATAATGATATATGGTCTGAAATAAGCAAATATTTTTTGAAATGTGCACAAATGGACTGAAATGTGCATATATGGACTGAACTGTGCATATATGGACTGAACTATCTCCTGAAACGATGATATGGTATGAAATAAGCAAATATTTTTTGAAATGTGCACAAATGGACTGAAATGTGCATATATGGACTGAACTGTGCATATATAAACTGAAAAAGTTGGGCATACCTCATCAGACTCTCCCTATTTGGACTCATTCCCTTTGGACTCATTCCCTTTGGACTCATTCTCTTCGTCATCTTCAGACTCTGACTTTTCCTCTTCTTCATCTTCATGCTCTGACTCATCATTCTGATATGTTGACTTCACCTCCCTCATGCTCTTCTGGTGTTGTGTAATGTTGGGTTCATCATCACTTTTAACCTCCCTAGACTCTAGCTCCTGGTGTTCTCTAATGTCTTCATCACTGGATGAAGAGGCCATTGTTCTAGGAGCTTTGCCTCTTATGAACTTCTTTAACTCAAGGACTTTCTCCCTTAACAGATCATGCTTTTTATTCAGAGTATGCATCATTTCAAGCAATTCATTCAAACAACACATCAATTGCCTTTGGTCTAAACCCTCAATGTTTTCAGCTTGCCCTCCCTTACCAACTCTCTTGTCCTTTTTACCAGCCCTTTTTCTTTTTGGCTTCAGCTGCTTAACAATATGATCCAAGGATTTGTGTTCTTCCTCCTCCGGGAAGTAACAACTTTCTCCCAAGTCCTCTCCGTCCTCCTCAACAAGGATCTATTTAGCGGCGAAAGTCCCCTCTAGGGCATCAGAAATCGAATCCAAGCTTGGCCTACTCGTTTTAAGCCACCTCACACCTCGTGACTGCACAACTTTATTCAGCTTTTGGGCAAACGTTCTGCCAATATGGGGCACTGCCTCATACAACCATATATGAAACAAACAGAAATGGAATTAAACCACAATTATGACCAGAGGCATTAACCTTTCTCAGTTTTACATATTCAACTACTAACACATTACCTGAAACACCATCGGAAAACCCCTTATGGTGTATCCTGCTCTGGCATTGTCTGAACGTGTAAGTGCAGCCTTAACTGACTCCATTCTTGTGTCCAAAGCAGAAGCCAGACTTTGATGGAGGTCAATATATGCACTCCTACCCCATGAGAAATTATTGAAACGATACAAGTTTTGGGTCAATTTCACATGTAGGGGTCTGACCTTTCTCTTCTTATCACCCCCAGTACAACACCCTCAAGAATTAACAACAAGGCCATCTTCAGCTTGAATACATTTTCCTCTCGATACGATAAGAACTTGGTTAAAAGGTTAGCAATGGTAATTCTCCTCACAAAAAAAAAAATCAAAGACTGCCTTCTTATCCTCCACAGTGTCCTCCTCATCGGGCATCCCACAATTCAATCTTGTTATTAGCTTAAACTCCTCTATTGAAAACCTACATGGTTGTCCACCAAGATCATACCATGTCTTAAACTGCTTTTTTGTGTCCAATTGCCTAAACAAAACATGGTGAATCAGCTGTGCAGACAATTTCAAAATTTTCATAATATTTATAATTAGGCCAAAGGGCCCCTGTAGAACTGTCTGCTAGTCTGTTCGAGTTAGGGTGTTCTTGATACAATTCAGATATTGAAGCCTTGAGTTCTGATTTATCTGAGCATAAATGATGAGTCCCGATGATTGACCACCAAGGCACCGAAGCATTAATGCCACGACACTCAAGCATCGACCATGCTTCGATTCCAAGGCATTCATGCACGCGCCTATATTCAAGCCTCTAAGGCTTTTATCCTTCTATTTTTAGTATGATGTCTTTTATTTCTAGCATTACCTCTTTGGGTGTGTGAAGAAATATGTCTATGGACTTCTAGCCCAAGAGGCCCATTAGCTTAGAAAGGCCATGTGGCCAAGACCCCCCCAACACTCTAGTATTTATATGCCTTCCATTCCTTGTAAACAAACTAGTGAAGAATATAGAAGTGGTATAGCCTAAGGTTGAGTTTATCTCCCTCTAGGCCGCCACTTACTTCTATCACTCCAAGCTTTCAACTTTCTTGCATCTCATTTCTTCAATCTCATCTACTCACAAAGTAAACTCACTCATCATCTTGGATCCAAGTCCGACCAAGCCAAGGAACCTCTAAGAGAGGTTCCCTTGGCCGTGAACCCAAGACCGCCGGCAGCCCCTCGAACCCTTCATTGTTCCTCTCGGCCGTGACCCTCTCACAAGCTCCATTGAAGGTCTAGCAAGCTTAGGAAGGAGAAGGAAGCAAGCTTGGACACGATCTACTCTCTCTAGGGAAGAAAGGTCCCATTGGTGACCTTGATTCTCATCAATTGGTATCAAGAGCCAAAGCCCAAGCTAAGTTCCCTTTCTCCTTCTTCAAATTCAGTTTTTCATGATTATTTTCGTAGCTTGCATGAGATTCCTTGTTGTTGCCATGATAAACATGTTCTAGGCTTAGTTTCTCTCTTTCTAGCTTAAAATTTTTCTTGTTCTTCATGTTTGTGTGCTTAGTTGTTCATGCTCAGTTTTTCATTACTTCCATGCTTCTTTTGCTTGCTTTTAGGATAGTTTAATAGTTGTTTTCGTGACTTTGTTCATCCCACCCAAACCCTCCAAAAACAGCCCCAAAAACGCAAAAAAAAATCACTTTCCGACGATTTCCACCACCTCCGGCGACCGGACCACCGCCCCTGCCACCTTGCCACCGCCCACCACCACCCTACAGCCACCATCACCTTCCCCCTTTGCTGACCACGTGCCCATGCCCCCTTGCTTGCTCCTTTTGAACTCTTAAGTGTTGCATGTGATTTGGGTATTTTGGGTAAAGGTCAAACATGCTTTCCTTTTTGCCTTTCTTAGGTTATTTGAGTAAGTGACAATTGGGGACTCTTGGCTGATTTGTCTAGGTTAGAGAGCTTGGAAGCTTTCTCTTTGAGAGTTTCAAAAAGGGGGGAATATAAGTGGCAAGACAACAACACTCATTTCCTCTCTTCTCCTACTTTGTCCCAACCCCAAAAAGGGACATGGCTCTTTACAAAAAAAAATACCCCTTGTTGCTATCCCTAATTCAATCCCAAGGGCACTTGTTGTGGCCCCACTTTTCACCTCAAACACTTATCCCATTCGGCCCTCCTCTCCAAATTTTAGAAAAGAGCCTAATCAAAAGTCAAGAGGCCAAAACAAAAGGCAAAAAGGCACAATTTCAGAAAAAAGGACAAAATAAATAAAATACAAATACAAAAAAAAAAAAACAAGACAAGGAGAGGGTCAAACTATTTTTTCTCTTTTCATCTTCGTTTGGGCCACAACTCTTTGGTGGGATCTCTTACCCTCACTTGACAACTTGGGCCCCTAAGCCCACCTCCCCATGTTCCTCTAGTTTCTTGCCACTACAATTCCTCTCTTCTTAGACCCATAGGGTGACCAACTTGATCTCTTGTCTAGGCTCATCACTCTTAGTGTCAAAATTTGGCCTTTACTACTTAGCCTAAGTGATACAATTGGGAAGGGATACAATTGGGAAGGGATTGAAAGTGTCTCAGCCCCAACCAAGTTCTCAAGTCACAAGCACTTACCCACCTTGCCTCTCTTGACTTGAGCCGTCATTGTGCCTTGCTTGTTTGCCTATGCTTAGATTGCTCCCTCTTTATTGGTATGATTGCCTTGGTTGCCTAGAGCCTTGATTTGCTTGTCTTATTGCTTGCATTGCTTTGATTAGATTGTCTTAGGCCTAAGTTATTCATATTTTCTTAAGTATGAACTGCTTTGTTTGCTTGGGACTCTTTACTTGGTTTGCCTCTTACTTGTGCTAGGTGAGTTGATGAGAGTGGACAAAGATGATACCATCAACAACGCGTCAAGTGATCGAACGTGTTCCAAAGAAGGGTCAAAGCCCGCGCCAAAAACCGAGCCGTTGAAAGGCAACTGTGAGCACAGGCTGCTCCTGGCGCGGCCAAGCGACCTTACTGCACCCTTGAGTGGCAAGGCACCCTGTTTCCTGCTAGTGCCCACGCCTTGCACCCAAGAGGCCCCCAGACTGGAAGCTCTGCCGAGTGTGATCTCTGAGCTGCTTGCAGAGTTCGACGACTTATTTCCAGAGGAGCTCCCCCAAGGCCTTCCACCTTTGCGCGGCATTGAGCACCAAATTGACTTGGTGCCTGGTGCTTCCCTCCCAAATCGCGCTGCTTATCGCACTGGCCCCGATGAAACCAAGAAGCTACAACGCCAGGTCCAGGAACTTCTGGATCGCGGCTACGTAAGGGAATCCCTAAGCCCTTGCGCGGTCCTAGTGATCCTGGTCCCAAAGAAAGATGGCTCATGACGCATGTGTGTCGACTGCCGCGCCATCAATCAGATCACAGTCAAGTACAAACATCCAATACCAAGACTCGATGACATGCTCGATGAGTTGCATGGCGCGACACACTTCACCAAAATTGACTTAAGGAGCGGATATCACCAGATTCGCATCAAAGAGGGTGGTGAATGGAAGACCGCATTCAAGACCAAATACGGGCTGTATGAATGGCAAGTCATGCTATTTGGTCTCACCAACGCGCCGAGCACCTTCATGCGGCACATGAACCATGTGTTAAGGGAATTTCTAGGGAAATTTGTGGTAGTTTACTTTGATGATATTCTTGTGTATTCGCGTAGTCTTGACAACCATGTAAATCACCTTAGGCTTGTGTTAGAGTGCTTGAGACGCGAACAATTGTATGCCAATCTTGGCAAGTGTCATTTTGCATCCGACACTACAAACTTTCTGGGCTACGTGGTCTCCAAGGATGGACTCCGCGTAGATGAAGACAAAGTGAAGGCCATCCGGGATTGGCCAACACCCACTACACCGTCAATGGTGAGAAGCTTCCTTGGCTTAGTAGGCTTCTACAAGAGATTTGTTCATAACTTCAGCTCCATCGCCGCGCCCCTCCATGAGATCACAAAGAAAAACGCCGCGGTAAATTAGAAGGACAACCACAATCACGCGTTCAACGCGTTGAAAGATGCCTTGTGCAACGCGCCGCTACTTCAACTTCCCGACTTTACAAAACACTTTGAAGTAGAATGTGACGCGTCCAATATAGGGATTGGTGGGGTCCTCCACCAAGAGAAGAAGCCCATCGCGTTCTTCAGCGAGAAGCTAATTGGGGCAACGTTGAATTACCCCACGTATGACAAGGAGCTTTACGCGCTTGTTCACGTCCTCAAGACATGGCAGCACTACCTATAGCCACGCGAGTTCGTGATCCACTCGGACCACGCGGCCATCAGCTATCTGAAGAGTCAAGCACATCTAAACCGCCGACATGCTCGTTGGGTGGAATTTATGGAGACGTTTCCTTACGTCGTCGTGCATAAAAAAGGTAAGGAGAATGTGGTCGCTGATGCCCTTTCTCGCAGGTATGTTCTCCTTACTCATCTTCAGTCTAAACTCCTTGGCTTCGCGTTGATTAAGGATTTATATCTTCTTGATCCCTTCTTTAAGCCCATTGTAGAACAATGCCTTAGGGACCGCGAGTTCGAAACTTACTTCTTCCATGAGGGTTGCCTTTATAAAGCCGGCTGCTTGTGCATTCCTAGCTCACCAATTAGGAAACTCCTCATCCAAGAAGCCCATGAAGGACGCGGTCATTTTTGGGTTACCAAGACTCTTGCTGCTCTTCGCGAGCATTTCTTTTGGCTGCGCATGACAACTCAAGTGACGCGCTACTACACCAGTTGTGTCACATGCCAACGCGCAAAATCTACATCCCATCCCTATGGTCTCTACACGCCTCTGTCCATCCCATTAGGCCCTTGGAAAGATTTGTCCATGGACTTCATCACATGTTTGCCTCTCTCTCGTAAGGGTAAGGATTCGATCTTTGTCGTGGTGGACAGGTTTTCCAAAATGGCCCATTTTACCGCGTGTAAGACCACACATACTGCCAGTGAGATCGCCGCGTTGTTCTTTGACAACGTGTTGCATTTACATGGGATACCTCGATCTGTCGTGAGTGATCGCGATACAAAATTTATGGGTCTTTTCTGGAGAACCCTTTGGGGGAAGTTGGGCACCAAACTTTTGTATTCCACTAGCTACCACCCCCAAACTGATGGTCAAACTGAGGTGACCAATCGAACCCTAGGAGCACTACTTAGGACCATGCTCAAATCCAACCCAAAACGTTGGGAGAACTTACTTGCCATTGTTGAGTTTTCTTATAATAGGTCCAGGCACTCCGCGACAAAGCTCACTCCGTTCGAAGTGGTCTATGGCAGAAACCCACTGACTCCGCTGGACATGATGCCGCGTCCACTGAAGGATAATGAGTACCCAAACGCGGCCAACCACGCCGCGATGATCCAGGAATTGCATCAACGAACGCGGGCACAGCTGGAATGCCGCGCAGAACAATATGCCACATAGCACAATCGTGGGCGCCGCCGCATTATATTTGCCCCAGGGGATTTGGTCTGGGTGTATCTCCGCAAAGGCCGTTTTCCAGCACAACGCAAATCAAAGCTGGCTCCACGCGGTGATGGACCTTTTCGTGTTGTGAAGGCCATGGGAGACAACGCTTACGAGATCGAGCTTCCTCCAGACTACGGTATCCACGCGACCTTCAACGTCGCCGACTTGGAACCATATGTGGAGCCCGAATTCGATGATGGTGAAGCGGGGACGCTTCACAGCCAAGTGGGGGAGGGTGATGCGCCCCTGCCCACCATGACTGCCACAGAGGAAGAGCAAGCTATGAGCATTTGCTCAGAAGGCCCAATAATGCGATCGCGTGCCAAAGCAATCGCCAATGCAACACAATCCATGGTTGTTCGCGTCGTTGCAAGCCAAGGGACGCAAGAGAGCGCGTTCTTCCTCAGAAACCTTCAACCCATAATAGAGAACGCGTTCTCTATTAACATCCTCTCTACCATCAGTGATAGGTGTCATTTCATGCACCTTTACTAGCAATTATTAGCATTATTTGGAGTAGTTTAGGATGAGATTTGAGGCTAAGTCTGTGATCCAGAAGTTGTGGAGAAAAGTGAAGATATCCAGGGATTTACAGCTTAGACGGAGATGGAGATGGAGATGATGAAGATGGATGATGATGAAGATGGATGAGGTTCTGCTAGAGTTTATTGGAGAAGGCTACCAACACTTGGTAGTAATGAAGAGCAGAAGAGAAGAAGAAGATGAGCTGAAGAAGGAGTGGGCGATTTCACCGCCCCGCGCCAGATGCCACCGCGACCCGGCGGTGGGTCTCAGAGAAGAGTTGGTCACGCCAGAAGAAGCCACCGCCCCGCGGTGAGGCACGTAACGCTTTGCGGCCAGCACAGACTTATTTCCTTTTATGCATTTTCGGATTTCTTTACTGCTATTATTTTATTTCCTTTGTTATTTGCATTAGGTTAACTTTATTTTCCAAAACCTATTTAAGACCCTTTTCTAGGTTAAAGAGAGGCTTTACTTTTACATTACGCAGTTTTTCTCATTAGGGTTTCATTCACCTCTGAATGGAGCACTAATTTCCCTTTGTTCTACTAGACGTTTGAAGCAATATAGTTGATGTGTTTGTGAGATTTCTATTCCTTGTTCCTATTCTTATAAGTGTTGGTTTGATTCTCTTGGTTATATTGAATATTGATTTATTGTTATTCCTCATAGCCTGATCAACTAGGTTGAATACTATTTATCAATTGCTAGGATTTGCATATAGTGGAATACGAGTGCATATCTAGTAGCATACACGATTGTTGCATATAGTGGAATACGAGTGCACAATCGTGAGTGAGAATCATTTGCATGTTAAGTAGTAAGGTTTTCTTCTATTTGCATGTATCCTATATCCTTGTGTGCATTGCTATTACTTTATTGGTGGTAAGGTTTTCTTCCATTGATATTGTGATAAGTCTACCAACAACTGTGAGAATTGGTAGTACTTAAGATCAGGGTGGGAACAACCATAAGAATAGTGAAAGAACTTGGATTGAATAAATTTCAGTGATCAAATTATATCTCTGTATTGTGGATCTCGTTCTAGTGGAACTCTTTTCCCCAATCATATTCTCAACTCAATCAAACTTGTTTGCTTTACTCTCCTTGATAACTAAAACCCCCTTCCTTGTTACTTGTCAATCATAATTGCATACTTCATCAGATCTTCCCTGTGGGTTCGACCCTTACTTGCTTACTATACATCCATTTAGTAGGTCTGTTAGGACATTTACTTTGACTAGGCCATTCAACGATAATTGCATTGCATATTTCGGCCACGTCAATCAGTTAAACGCATTCTTTGTATTATTTGGATTGTCAGAACATTATTATTTAGTTATTTCTTTTGGGGTGTGTGTTCCACGCATGTCGCGTGGGCCGATCCATTAAGCGAGACTCGGCCCATCCGAGTCCCGCGATCTAGTATAAAAGGACCACTCGGCCTTCTGTATTAGGTTACATTCATTTTTAATCAAAGCCTGCGTATTGAGAGCTAACTGCCTCCTCCCCTTTGATCGAGCGTCAAATCCTAAATCTTCCTTATCATCTCCATTCCTCCGCTGTCGACGCTACGGCCCCCACTCGATTTTTATCGAGATTATCCAACCCCGCTGCCGACGCTACGGCCAAGCACTCGATCTCTTTCGAGTCGATCTCCTCCGCTGCCGACACTACAACCCCAATCTCCCTCTCGATCCGTCTTCTAAACCCCGTGTTCCACCTTATCATCCTCAAACACGACGCGTGCGACTTTCCACCAAGATCAGAGATCCAGCATCACCAGCAGGAACGCATCATGAGTCCCCATGGCCGAGCCATATTGGTCTTATTCGGCTCGTCCGCTGCCGGGCCGGCGCCCGCGAAGCCATGACCGTGACCCCATACCTTTGTATGGAGGCTCTTATTCACGCACCGCCCCTAGGCCCGCAGCCGGCTACAAGGGTCGCCGCCATTATGCTCATAGCTTCACCGAGTTCGACGTGGAGTCCTTTGGAGACTATGACGAGGAAGGCGCTTACGGAGGCTATGAAGAGACCTTTGAAGAGGAGGCTTGGGCGGATGTGAGCCACCGAGGATATGATCACGCCCAAGGCCAGCCCCGGCGCCCTCATGTTCCTAGCCGGCCCGTGAGCCATTGTTTAGGAGTGTCCTTCTACCCCTTCACTGGTTGCAACGACGGTGGTTCCGAGTTCTTGGCATGGGAGCGCCACACAGGCCATGTCTTTGGCCGCTCGGGTTATGATGTTCGCGAGGAGGTGCACATCGCCACTTGGTACTTCACCGACTATGCCCGTACATGGTGGCCAAAGGTGCAAGAGTCCCTACGTCTCGGAGGTTTCCTGCCCATCCAAACTTGGGCTCAGCTCGTCTATGTCATGGCTCACCACTATGCCCCGAGATCCATGCTAGCCAGCCTAAGTGCATGTGAACGTGCATTCCCGATGCTCAACCACCACATCTCCGACCATGATGCCCACGATACCCGCGCCCCCGACAACCACCACATCTCCACGACCTTCCCCACGGCCGCGCCGCCCACAGCCCCGCCGCGGCCCGTGCTCCCGCCGGCCACGATGCCCGCAGCTCCGCCGGCCTTAGTGTCCGCGCCTCAACCAGACACAGTGACCGAGGCCCCACCGCCAGCCACGGTGACCGCGCGCCTGCCGCTTGCGGTGCCCACCACTTCGTCGGCTCCAGTGCCTGAGCCTGTGCCGTAACCGGTGCCCGCACCTCTGCCGACATCGGAACCCGTACCGCCATCGGCCTCAGCGCTTGAGCCTTTGCCGGCCTTGGTGCCCGGGACTCCGACGATCCCGGTGCCCGAGCCACCACCGCCGACGGAGCCCGCGCCCACACTGGTTGCGGCGCCCGAGCTGCGACTTCCAAGGGTGCCCACGCCTCCGCCGTGCCCGATGCCCGGGACTCCGACGCATGAGCCTCCTCCTCCTCTTGGCGCGCTCATTCCCGGAGCGGCCCCCACCGTCCTCTTGGCGCCGCGCCTGTGCCTCACCGCCGAGGCGGGCGATACCTTGTTGGCGGCTCGGCTGGCCACGCCCTTGGTTCGGCCACTACTTGGTTGGCCGCCGCCCATAGCCGCGAGCAACCCCTTGTCGCCTCTTGGCGGCTTACCTTCGAGCCTACCCCATGGAGGCCGGCGCCCCATGGCTGCACCACCGACGGCGGGCTGCGCGTTGTCATCACCTTGGCCGGCGCCATTGTTGCCCTCGGGGCCTCCCACCCAAGTTGAGGCCCCCTTCTCTCTTTCCTCGTGTATGTTATTGAATGGCACATTGCATGAGCTTCATGTTACATCCTTGGATAGAGCACTTTGCATGTTGACGAACTACCTTGCATCTAGGACTATGTTCTCTTGTTTGCATTATAGTTTCATGTCTTAATTCATGTCCAAGAGGTTTTACTTAATGCATGTCATTCTCTCCATGTCTAAGTATGCTCATTGTCTAAATTGTTATATCATGGGGCATCTACTTAGGCTTACAAAGGGTAGTGACATAACTTGTGCATACATCCTTGACTTCCATTTATAATTTGGTCCTTGTGTTCTTACATTCTCCATTTGCCATGTTGATGCAAGGGTGCCATATTATTCTGACTTGCTTTTGGCATTATATGTTTTATTGTTGCATGCCCCTTGCCTTAGAGTTGTCCTTGGAGCCCTCCACTATCCAATGGTATTTAGGAATTCTTTTAGGGATGAGGACTCCTCTCTTAGGCTACACACAGGACATGCCTAGAACCTTCCCTAGGCAGCCCTTGCATATGGTTTTTCATGTTGATCATGGCCCCTTGAGGATATTGCTTAGAGCCCTTCGAAGGCACCCCTGGGCCGAAACTTTTCCTGTTGACCTTGGGCCTTTAAGGATTGCCCCACACCATGCCATTTTGGGGACTCCACCTTGGCCCTACCACCCTACTCCCTTCAAACCCCACTTTTATGTAGTTGCCTTGACAACACCTTCTCGGGCCCTTCTCAAAGACACTTTAGCATGCACTCACTCTTTTCTACAACATTTTGGGAGATCTTTGGTTTGGCCCTCATAACCGGTAGGCAACCTTTTAGGAAGGGGAGGGATTCCACATTCCTTACAGCTTGCCACATGCCACTTCTTGCCCGAATTAAGACTATCATCCTAGATTTCTCTTTGTGGCCATTCTTTGGAATCCCTCACAAAGTAAACTCACTCATCATCTTGGATCCAAGTCCGACCAAGCCAAGGAACCTCTAAGAGAGGTTACCTTGGCCGTGAACCTAAGACCGCCGGCAGCCCCTCGAACCCTTCATTGTTCCTCTCGGCCGTGGCCCTCTCACAAGCTCCATTGAAGGTCTAGAAAGCTTAGGAAGGAGAAGGAAGCAAGCTTGGACACGATCTACTCTCTCTTGGGAAGAAGAACCTCTTTGGGGGTTTGATTCTCATCAATAAAACAACTCCTCAGACTGGCACTTGTACATTATCTGTAAAGAATGACATTCACAAATACATGATAGGTAAGAATGACTTTCATATTCACATAAAAGAAAGAAAGGCACCATCTTACTTTGTCAGGTAAAGATATATGTTTTTCAGGATAAAAAATATTTTGCCAGACTATATTTTGGTTTGTCAGGCCAAATGGAAGTTGTTCAGGACAAGTCTTTACCCTAGACTATAACTTACAATTTTGTATCAACATGAATCAGGCTACTATGACATTCTAACATTCTAACGACACAACAAATACATGACATTCATATTCACATAAACCCGAAAACTTACTTTGTCAGGTAAGATAATTCGTTTTGTCAGAATACATTTTGGTTTGTCAGGCCATATGGATGTCAAGAGTTTAGGCTACTATGACTTTTCCAGACCTCTCCATGCTCTGTTTTTTACAGAGTAAATCATACTCTGTTTTTTACATAATTTTAGCATGAAGTTTCACCAGACCCTAAACCTAGCATGCATCACAAATTTCAGACAAAATATTGCTTTTTTCAGGTAAGTCAAGAGTTAGAGAAGACAACTAACCCCGCCAACCGACTTCGATGGCTCCTTCCTCGACCTCTTGGCTTTTGGTTCTTCAGCCTCCGAGATTCTCGGTTTCTTCTTCAGCACCGAAACGACTGGACTCGGTGATTCTTCTTCCTCCGACGAGCTGTAGGCTCTCTTCATTCGGCCACTCGCCACAGTAGCCGCCTTCGCATTCGCCAGATGTTCTTCGCTTTCCTCAACCCTCTTTCTCCTCGAAAGTGTAGAAGCCTTCGCCTTCTCGACTCTGGCTTTCGCAGACTACAAACCTTTTGTCTTCATCATTCTCGATATGAGGATTTAGTAAGGGCTTAAAAAATGGCTTCACAAAGGGCTTCACCTTCTCGACTTTGGGGATTTAGGATTTGGTTTCACGAATACTTGATTCGGGGATGAAAGAAAAAAGCGAGATTAATTAGTTTCTTGAGAGTCGAAAAGATTTTGGGGAAGAAACGGATGGAAATGATGAACTGCTACCGATTGAACATGTACTTGATTACGCGACTGATACAACAGTTTAAAATTAACTGATTCTTTAAACCTTTTCAAAACACATTTATGTTTTTTGAAATTTTTTTATTCATAATTCATTTTATCTTTTTAGCTTTAAAATTTTTTATAGCTTTTTGATACTTTTATAATACTTTTAAAATCTGATATTTTTACAAAGCTATAAAAAAGTTGATATTTTTTGTAATTTTGCCTAAATATTAATAGATGGCTTTGAAACAATTTTTCTAATTTCTAACTTACACATAATTTCTACAATTTTACTTTCTAGCTACTAAAATGACATAATAATTGTCGATAAAAATTCTTTAAACCCTAATAATAGTAAATAGAATTATTCAATGACAATAACTCTAAACAGAATTTTAAATTTTCAATACTCGAGTGTCACAATCTTCCAAAATCTAACTTGAATTAGATACGATACTCCTCTCCTAAATGAAATTAAACTAAAATATAGCTCGAAATCTTGATCCCATTTTTCGTTTCTCACCGTACTGAGGTCAAGAGGAAAAACTTTTCAAATAAAAAATATTAGTCAAAGAGGAAAAAAGATGTCCGGATAACTTCCCCCGTCACACGCCTCTTTGCTTGCAGTACCCCCTCAGTCTCCTTCGCTACGACCAGCAAAAATCGGAGTGAATTGTTAAACAAACCCAACCAAAGATATATAATGGCAGAAACAGAAATTAGCCAGGTTGTTTTCACAACGCCCAAACCCTAGAAACTTCAATCAACAGCTCTCTTTCCATCTTCTCTCTCCACACTCCCAATATCGTCTCCTGCTACTGTAGATTCAACCATGGCGGCCGATTGCCACCACAATTACCGAAACAGTTACCAGCATCAGTTTCCCCGTCAGGTGGATCCGGAGATCTGGAAGGCATGCGCCGGAACCTCCGTCCAGATCCCGGCGGTGAGCTCTAGGGTTTACTATTTCCCCCAGGGTCACATGGAGCAGTCGTCAGCCCCGCAGTCCGTGATCTCCGCCATCAATCATCTCCCTCCGATGCCGTACGCGACTTGCCGTGTCCTCCAGGTCCTTTTCCTCGCTGATCCCGACACCGACGAGGTCTACGCCAGGATCCGACTGGAGCCGATCGCGAACAACGAGTTTTTTCCTGCCAAGCGGCCGCCGCCTACTCCGTTTCCTCCGACGTCGTCCATGTCGGGGTTTGGTTTGTCGGCGGGGGAGTGTGGTGGCGGTGGAGGTGATGGGAGGAATGATGATCGCATAGTCTCCTTCGCGAAAGTTCTGACGCCATCGGATGCTAACAACGGCGGTGGATTCTCGGTCCCGAGGTTCTGCGCGGACTCGGTCCTCCCGCAGCTCGATTTCAAGGCGGATCCGCCTGTTCAGACGGTCACCATCACCGACGTGCGAGGGGAGAGCTGGACTTTCCGGCACATTTACCGTGGGACGCCGAGGAGGCACCTCTTGACCACCGGATGGAGCAAGTTCGTCAACAGCAAGAAGTTGATTGCCGGCGATTCGGTTGTTTTCATGCGGAATAAGGAGACGGAGAAGCTGTTTGTTGGGATTCGAAGGGCTCCTAAGTCAAATTCGGCCGTGGATATGTCTAGGTGGGCCTCGCAGTACGTGTCTATGGCTTTTCCCGGGAGGATGAAGGTGGAGGAAGGTGGTCTGGATGGCCCTGGAGAGAGAGCAGGTGGATTTTCGAGAAATGCTAAAGGTAAGGTCCGACCGGAATCTGTGGCAGAGTCTATGGAGCTGGCGGCGAAAAACATGCCGTTTGAGGTGATTTACTACCCGAAGGCTTCGTCAAGGGAATTTGTGGTTGCTGCCGAGAAGGTGGATGCGGCTATGGGACTGTATTGGACGGCTGGTATGAGGGTTAAGATGGCCATGGAGACTGAGGACTCATCACGGATGACTTGGTTTCAAGGCACTGTGTCTTCTGTGTCCATGCCTGATTGTGGACCGTGGCAGAGATCTCCATGGAGGATGCTTCAGGTACATGACTTCGCTTGAAAACAAATGTCTGCAGCTCGGAATTTTTCATTAAATTTGGACTTTGGACGTTGCTTCGCTATAAATTTGGATACACTTCTACATTATTGTCGTATGTGGCTAATTTATTGAGTTTGGTTTAATGATTCTGATAATTGAACTCTTGAATAATACTCCACTGCATGGTTAGCTAGGATCAGTTAAAGGAAAGCTTGGAGTCTTTCTACATTTTAATTGAGATATAATAGGACTTATGCTTGCTAGCTTGCCAAGCCCAGATTTGAATTTGACAGGCCTAGATACTAGATAGTGTTGAATAATCTTTTGGGGTGGAAAAAACTGGATGAGAAGAAAAGAGAGGAGGAAAAGAAGGAAGCGCATGTGCGTTCTTACAATTACAATCCTTGAACTTTGAGGAAAGAAAGAAAATAAACTAATACTCTCTACATCTCTTCAAACTTGATGGTATTATAGACTGAACATGGATTTTAGCCCTTATAGAAATTCTCTATCCTTTATCTTTCATAAGATGTTATTCAAACTAGATAATTATTTCTCTTCCATTATCCTGTTGTGTTTTCTTGAATTTTTGCCAGCGAATCAATCTGTTAACATAGTCCTTTCCTGTTGACCAATAGCTCTTTCCCTTACTGCTGTGCTGTGCATGCAACTTTCAATCTTTGTGCACTTGTATCTGATAATAAACTAACTACGGTTATGTATATTGTATGAAGCTTCACTTCATAGACATCTACTTGGGCTTTCATGTCTAATCTTTCACCAAATTGTGGGCAAGAATGGTGAGAAGGGATGCATCAGTAAACTCTGATGGAGGTCATTTGTTTGCATTTGATCAATTTATTAGACCTTGCTTATGTGGATCCTTTAATTTACAAGTCTTGTCATCTCAGCATGGATCGTTTAGAGGGTCTTCTTCAGAATCTTCTAATCAAAAGTACATTTTCTTGGTGACTGATGGGTGTTTTTGGTCATACTATGATTCCTTCTGCTCTGTTTTCTTTGATAGTGGCTAGGCTACCATTAACCATTGTTTATTACCTGCTTACGCCATGTATTACAAAAATACTATACTGACATCAACGAGTTTCTCAAGGAACTTGATTAATGCTATTGACATATTTTAATTGTTTTTGTTATCAAAATGTACAACTTACTGATATTTTGGAAACTCCGCAGGTTGGATGGGATGAACCTGAGGCTCTGGAGAACATAAAAAGAGTTAGCCCTTGGCAGGTTGAACTTGTGTCGGCAACACCACCTATTGATGTTGCATTCCCCGCAGCCAAAAGATTCAGGCTTCCTCAGAATTGTGGTTTCATGGCGGATGAGGAGGCATATTTCTCATTACCTCGCATGGGGTTCAGTAGTTCAATGTTCGGGCACCTCAGCTCGTCATATTTGAAATACAGCTCATTTCCTGCTGGCATGCAGGGAGCCAGGCAAGATACATACTCAATTTCGAGTTTAGCTAACATCTGTGGCAATGGAACTCGTCAACCGTTTCATCTTTACAACGCTGACAATTATCTAGCTCCAAAGGCAGAAATTGTGTCAACTGATCTGAGTATAGGCAGCTCACATTTGGATATCATCTCACCGGATAGCTCAAGCAGTTTTCTGTCCTCTAGTCCAGATGTCACTGGACTGATGGCTGGAAGCTCTACACCCAAAGGGGGTATAACTTCATTCCAACTGTTTGGTCAGACTATACACGAGGACTGTCCAGTGGGACGTAATAATCATGTTGTTGGTTCTAGAGAATATTGTGCTAACAAAGGAACCAAAGAAAAAGAAGGGTTGAGAAATCCGCTGGATCTTTGTCTTTCTGATTCTCGTATGATACTGCTTGATAGGATCGGTGTTCCGTGTCCAACTGCTCCGGCAGTTGAAGCATGTACTTTATCAATGTCAATCTGACTTGTTCCTGTATCTTGCAATTGAGAATCTGTACAGGTATGCTGATTTTTTTTCCTCCCCCCTCAAAGTTTATGATTATATTGAAGGCTGATAGATTTATTTGGATTTAAATAGATGAATTTTAATCTGGTTCTGGTCACAGTTGATCTTTTACTTATTGTGTCTGATCACAGTAACATTTTTGTGATATCCCATGTGATTAGGTTTTGATGGAATCCCAAGAACTCCATTTAATCTTGTGATTCTTGTCCCCGGAGTCCTTTTCTCCCCCTTTCATTTTAGAGTCTTATCCTGGTCATGATGCTACACATTCAATAATATGCCTGCCGTTCCATATGAACTTAAAAATATTTCTTCTGAAATGCTAGTCATGAATTATTGATTGATTTGCATTTTTGTTTTTGTTTTTGTTTTGGCCTCTCAGGCACTCATGACAGTGGTGACTGGTGGTTGATCCCTGATCCGAGCTGTGCAGAACTAGATTTGCAGGATGATTACTTTTATTTTGAACTTTGTGGATTGATGTCCAGACATTTTATGGACCTTAATTTGAAAGGCCAATGATGTAATTAAAGCACTGGATATGCTTCTAGATTAACTTGTCGATGTTGATAAGCTTCTGCCATGACATTTATTATTGCCGTGGATTTGGGTTGAATAGTAGGCAACCAAGGTTCCAGGGTTTATCCTTCTGTGCTGTAAATCATTGGAAGGATGTGTGTGCTGTTTTCATCACTATTGTCATTCTTGGGCAAAAGTTTGGTAAAACTTAGATCCTTGTTGGTTTGGAGGCTCTTCTGGAACAGCTATGTAATGTCTGATAGAAGCACACGATTGTTAAATAAAATTATGAGATTAACCTCATAATCATCTTCGAATTACAGTGTATATTTACCACATACTTGTAAGTTGTTACTAAATGTCAACATTTTGGGTCGGCAAAGAAGTCATTCGTATTATATGAAAGGTCAAAAGTCACCTTCCATTTGCCATGAGACAATTAGGTTTGAAGATATCGATGTGGTTATTATATTAAGAGGGGTTTGCATTCCGAGCCCTTGGATCCCGATATTTTTATACATATCGCAAACTTTTTTTTTCTCCATTTCTTTTTTTAATTTTTTTCCTAATCGTTTTAAACTATTATCTTTACGTTCACATATAAACACTAAACGTTTATTTATTTGTATTATAAAGTTTATATATTAATATTAAGTGTTTATGCAGTTTGTACTGAAAATTTACAAGTTAAAGTGAACTAGAGATGTATAAACACACTTTATACTAGAGATTTATCGAGTATATTAAGTGTAGATTTCTATTGTGTTAATTGTGAACCTTTAGCATAGTGTATAGTTATTAACCCATCTTCTTTTACGTTTATTTCTTTTTTTTTTTGTCTTTAAGGTTTATATGTAATATGCAAGTAAGTCCACAACTCAATTTGTAAAGTTAATTTTCATATATTAGTCTAGTCTTGTAAAGTAAGTCTCAACCCAATTCCTTAATGTTCATACATTGTATTCCATTTATTAGTAAGATATGAATAATAATTTTTGATTGTTAGAAAATCTTTTATAATATTTACGAGTAGAATAGTTAAAAAATACCTTCAATAGTTTTTAATTATTGGGCAAATGCCTTACTCTAATCCACGTTTTGACAAATTCGCCTATGATGAGGCTATGACACTGATCTTTTGATCAACATTGCATGGTTTATATCAACAGATTCACATTTTGCTACAAAGAGAAAAAGAAGCCTCTATCTAAATCAACTGTTTCACATAGTTGAGATCTTAGCCCAAGAAAATGGCTTACTTTGCAGTTTGCAAGCAATGGAACTGGAACCACAGAGAATTTGTACTGGAATAACTATGCCCATTGACCAAAATGACAAAAAATTAACATGCAAAACAAAAATGCACCAGGCCATGAAGAACAAGGGCTAATCTGGCAACACCTAGTACTCATGAAAATATCCACAAATACTAATGGATAAAATTTGAACTTCTACCTACAGATGCCCATTACTCCTCTTGAAGCACAGAGTGAGTTTGGAGCTGTTTCACTACTGAGTACCCCTAAGTTGCTTCTATTGTCCAACTATCTCAACCTGATCAAAATTCCAGTCTCTCACAATGTCCCTCCGAACGGCGTGGGACCTCACCAGCCGTGGTGGGCCTGGGGCGGCAGCGTTCTCGGGCATGGAATTGGGCTGTGGGCTTACTTTTGATGAAGCCATGACTGAAGAGTTCCCTCCTCTGTGGGGTGGGACCCTGTTCAAGCAACTCGCCATTGATGAGCATCTTCCTTCATTGTCGGAGCTCGATACCGAGTAGCTTCTGAACGAGTGGTGGCACACGAGGCATGCTAGACTCATGTTTAGAGCCCCCTTTTGGCAAGTGAAGGTTGACAAATGTATGCACTGCAGTTGAATGTCAGAAAAATGAATTATATGACATGAGATAAGAACCAAGAACTACAAAGAAGAGATCACCAAAGAGACAAAACACATTTGGATTCCATTGCCAAAGACGAGGCTTGCTTCTCATGAGTTTGAACTCCGGCGCTGTCATCCAAAATTCTATCTAGAGGCCTCAACAAACTAGCATGACTTGTCTTGGTGCACCAAAACTTACATCTACCAAGTTATGAATTATGATCAATGGCTACAATGATCATCTGCATCTTTCCAATTGGGCAAAACAAGAAGACATTTTTGTAAAAGTGAGGGCAAAATTGGAGCCTAATCATTTGAACCTTCTAAAGTTTCAAAAACCAAACCAAGAACATGAAAGTTCAGCTGCAACTGATAATCATTTAATATGAGGCTGAAAAAGCTACTTTTCTTTTCTAAACAAGGGCAGCAATGAAAAGGGTTAGATATTATAACCCCACATGTGCAATCTAGCAATCTGCACCAATGCATAAGCATTAGCTGAACCACAATAATGAACCATCCATGGATCTCGCCACGGAAACAAGCCTTACGAAAAACACCCATGAAAAGGAATCTTAGATGAATTCAGACCTCCCAAGATAAGATTTCCTTTTCTATCCCCGACCAAAGATCAAAAGCAGTAGAACTAAGATTTTCATGTAGATCCGGACTCCAGAGCGTGTGGTATAAGATATTAATTGATACCCAAAATCAATTTGACACAGACATAAGACCTAACAGAAAATCAATTTGACACTGACATAAGACCTAACAGAATCCCAGGCTCTCATCAAGGAGACAGCTCAAGAAAGTCTTCACGAATCAGAAGAACGATGTTGAGTTGTGTTGTATAGTGGTTTTATAAACAAAGGATTCAGTTTCAATGGCCATAAACTTACATATTATTAGCCAATAAGTTCGTAATAAAGTAGATTCCTGAAACCCTAAAATCCACAGACAAACAAAGTTCACAATCAAGAAGAAACAATGGATTCCGGAAGAATTGGCCAATGTGCAAAGAGACCCAGTTTAAAGAAACACAGATAAGAAGTGACTCAAACACAAGAATGAATTTTCATTGATAAGAATCGTAGTTATAAGATACATCTGACCCATCAGAGTAAACTGAAATGAACAAAAGATTAAGGGAAATGGGTGATCAAAAATTGAAATTGACGGGATCAAACAAGAATCAATTCAAAGATTGAGAAAAGGGTGTCATCAAAATCCACCTGAAATTGTCCCAGTTATTGCCGTTCTTGTATTTCTTCCTCTGAACTGTTTTCGCAGGCTTTCAATTGAGGAAGAGGGAGAGAGATGGAGGTTTCTGGGTAGTGATTTGTGAATGATTGGAGATGGAGGTTGCGTTAATTGATACCATGAAAGCCTAAAAATAGGAATCTTTGAGCGCAGACTTCGCTCCGAAGTCCCCCATCTATTTTACTCTCATTTTTAATACCCAGCCAAAAATACTTAAAAAGAAAATTTGGCCAAAATTTTAGTGGAGCTCGATTGTTTTTTTTTTTTATACAAGACAAACATTAGGCTCCATCTAAAGTGATGTCTGTCCTAAATCATCCGAATGAATGATCTTTACAAGTTGAGTTTCAAAAGAATGAAAAGTAGAGTTTAATTGTACGAACTCATATATGCCACCAGTGATGGTAGGAGTACGGTCGATAGAGGGACACCGAAAATGTCGAAATTGTTGGAGAGCATGTGGCGGAATAGGATGAGTAGCCAGAAAGTCAGCTGTCCGGTTAGTTTCACGGAAGCAGTGAAACACCTGCGAAAAGGAAAATGATGACAGAAGAGCAAAAATATCCATAATAATGGAATGGATTTCCAATGGAATTTTTCATGTGCGTTGGATGAAGTTAATGACCAACAGATTATCCCCTTCGATAATTAGCTGAGTAATATTATGCCTAACAACATACTAGATACCAAACAAAGCTGCTAGAGCTTCAGTGCGGAGTATGAAAGTTGAGGGAATTTGTTCCCGATGGAAAAATAGAGTTTCAGCATTGTGGTCTCGAAGAATGTATCCAATGTGTGAGGTGTTGTCTAATTTCTTGGAACCGTCAAAGTTTAGTTTGATCCATGGCTGAGATGGTTTCTTCCAGATGCGGTTTTTAGTCACTGCTCGGTTTCGTCTGATAGTTACATGTTTAACGGGCTGCTCGGTTTCGTCTGATAGTTACATGTTTAACGGGGTCATTAGATAATGTCCAATCTCGGAAAAGAATCCAGGCTTGTTTCGCGGGGTTAATGGAGCTTGATTGTTGATGAATGAAGTTCGATTCATTTAGTAAACTTGTACCGCTCTTAGGTCTTTAGCATAAATCTCCCGAAATCAGATTTGAATCATGGAAAATTTATATTTGTATCACAAAGTTATTAATTTAGTAATGCGCTTTATAGTCGTGCGTACAATTATTTGAAAAAATAATCCATTTTTATGTACTATGTAGTCGCGTGCAAAACCAAAAAAAAATGGTTTAGGCATGTCATCAAATCCGGTTCGATGGGTTCCGATCTGGGGTTATGCGTTGGCGCTTTTATATAAGCGCAAGCACCCTGACGCTTATATAAAAGCGCCAACGCATAGCCAACTGTCTTCTACAACCCTAATTTTCAGAGAGCGGCGGTAAATTTCTTGAGACCTGACTGCGACGATGGCTTGCGGCAATAACAGTGTTGGTCTAACGATGTGTGCGGAGGAGGAGGCAACGGCGATGCAATCGAACGCTAGAGAGGAGCAGAGAGCGCCAAAGCGGCGATTTTTGGCGAGGAGGGGACAATTTCTGAACCTCTAGCGTCGACGACTGAGGGGCAAACGTCGGCGAAGGAGGTGGCGTCTGTTGAGGGTGAACTACGTTGGCTTTGGGTGTTGCAGCGGATAATACAAAGGTGGTGGAGGAGGTGGTGTCGACAACGGATGCAACTACTAGTACAAAGCCGACGACTAGTGTGTCGACAACGATGATTGGTACAAAGGAGGTGGCGACTCAAGTGATATTCGTGGGGTCGTCGTCATCATCGTTTGTCACGACTTCGGGTCAGCTATGCATCCACCGACATAGTCACTCCTATCCTACGGAGGAGGCGTGTTGTTGGGAATGCTCGTGCTCATGTGGGTTTTCAAATGTTTTTATTTAATTCATTTCGTATGGGTTTAAATTAAACTATATTACTAATTAGTATTATTTGTATAAATATATTAGAACTGTAAATTAGATGAAGTAATCAAATTAATTATAATGATAATGGAGTCGAATGATAATTAGATTTATATAAAATGTTATATATTTGAATACATTATTATTGATAATAAATGTAAAATTAGGGTTTGTGGTTATAAACTTATAATTAGATGAAATTTTAAATCAATTAGAGTTAAGAGTTAAAATTTCATATACTATTGCTGAAAGGAAAAAGAGTTATTACAAATGTTGAATAATTTAAAAACAAATTAGAGTTACAACAAACAAATTTATAGTGTAATTTATTAGATTAATAAAAGTGACAAAATTGAAGGGTTTCAATTAAAATTTCGATAAGATATGATATAGTTGTACATATCTGGCAATTATGCGGTACATGAGATGTGGCCATACGTCCCGTGATCGCTTCTGCTCATTAGAGGAGGAGGTTGGCTCAGAGCGCCTACACTACATATGTCAAGGCTTGATGAGGATATGAGTGTGGATCATGTTCCTTCAGAGGATCCCGACTTGGATGATGTTCATATGGAGGATGCCTCCCCCAAGAGCTTGCTCCCGAGAGTGACCTAGATGTTGTTCTCAAGGTTGCTTTGGAGGTTGTCCTCACAATGGCAGTGAAGGCCACCCCGTACGGGTTGAAGTTCACTAACTTGCAGCCGAGCTTCTCCACTCATGGTGCTCATGAGATGTGGCATTCTATGGCCGAGGACGCACCCGCTCTCTGTAACACCCCCAAAACTTAACCCTTTTGGAAAGGTATTACCGCCAGTGACCCCAGTGTTCCTTACCGAGATCACCCAAGGCTTTACCGTTTAAATACAATTTATGAAATACATATGATACATAATGATCAAAGCATTCAATCCCAAACATAACATTGTTAAGAAACAGAGTTACGGGATTATAACCCAATCCCGAATAGGCCAACACAGAGTTTAAACCAAAAACAGCGGAAGTCTTATAAAGTACATTACAACCAAAGTCATTGTCCAAAAGATCTCAACCTGATTAAAGAAATAATTAAAACGTTCAAAAACCACCGTCGACTCCATAGTCCTTCTATTCTTCTGAGCTACTTTCGATCTGATGTGCCGAATCGAACGGATGACACCAGCCCACATGCGGAGAACAAAGTTCATGGGTTAGTCTACTTGAATAGACTAGCAAGTGTAAAAAGCAGAATGGTTCGAAGCAGTCGTATTAGGTTAGACTCATCGCTTCTCGAATAATAATCGATGACGATAGTCAACCATCATACTCCTACTGGAATAGACAAGAGGTATGCACAAGAGAAGATTCTGGAAGACCGAATCTTCACAGAAATCGACTCGAAAAGAGACTCCAAGAGATTGAGTCCTTAAGGAAATATGATAAATCTGGAATGTTTACAGCATCATACAACAATGATTTAAAAGTTGACTGAGATGCTTCGGTTCACGACCAACCTCATCGCATACAGCGAATCCAGATTGGAAAGAGAATGTACTATGATCAAAGTCGAGACGAGTTTTCCTAGCTGCACTATAACTTAGCTGCACTACTCGCCGAAGGTTTATTAATTATGTGCGTCGAGTAACACTTATCTGATTTATGTTTCAAAAACACACATCACGTTATTAGACTTTTACATGTGTACCCCATCATTGGGACGACACATCTTAGTATACGTTTCGTCGAGAGTGACGTACACCGGAAGGTTTGTGACACCAGCTAAGTGTCCTGTCTCTACACACTTGTGAAAGAGACCGATCATGATCTTAGAATAGTACCAGATGGAGACGAGCCATCCCGATATCAGATTATAAAGAAACGATCGGACGAAGTCCGAGTACATTCCTAGCTAACAGTGCTAACCACACAGATACAACACAATAACAGTTACATGATAAATCCACATAAAGGCCCGAAAGGCGATCACAGATAATAGCGTTGTTCTAACAGATATACAACCTATTATATGATTTTCAAAACAGTTTATCAAAACCGTTTCCAGACAAACAGAGTATTCATTCCAAATTAATTACTCAGATAAACGACTGATAATTAATGTAAATATGGAACGAATGAGCAAGAGCGAACCGCCACTTGTCTTAATCCGCAGAATAGAAACAATCCTTACGACAACGACGGGATTCCAGGCTTGACACGGGTATAGCTCCGCTAGCACAAACACCTTCGAGTCGACCCATAAAAGGAACCCTAAGTTAGATCCGACATAACCACAGTACGAATCTAAAAACGATGAAAGAGAATGAAAGGAAAGACGCCACGACCACAACCAACCAAGCCAAAGCCACGAAGGCATTCTGGGCACTGGAGGCGGTCGCTGTTCTTGGCGGCGGTCGCCGCAGTTCATCATGGCGGTCGCCGTGAAGAACGCGACAGTCGCCGTGAAGAACTCAGACGACAGAAGCGGCGAGAAAACTCACCCAAATGATGCGCGTTTCGACCCCTTTATGCCTTGCCTGGGTTCTGACCTCCAAAGGCAACCAAAAGGCTTCTAAAGGGCTTCTGGAACACCACCAAACGACACCGATGAGAGCTTTCGAACTCCGGCGAAACACAATTCCGACGACACGAAAATTTGGCAGAGGTTCGGTGTTTGGGATGGCTCAAATCCCTTCCCCAACACTTCCTTTTATAGCCAAAGCATCGGGAGCACGAAGATGGGCCTACGAAAGCTAGTTCGGCGCTTGCCAGAACCACGCCGGCGACCATCAGTTAAAGACCTCTGGGTAATCACGGCGGGCGCCGCAACTTTGCCTACGGCGGGCGCCGTAATTACGACGGTCGCCGTTCCTAGCTCTGGCGAGCCCAGCGTAGGAGACGACGGCCTAACACATCGGGCCCAGCGACGGCGGGCACCGTGACTGTACGGCGGTCGCCGTTTTGCCTTTTCCCGCCCATTCAGCTTTTGGATGAGCAAGACATTAACCTGGGATAAAAGTTATCGTACGCGAACGCGTATAAACATTCGAAGCACGTCGTCTGTATTTTATTTCACTGAGAAAAATATTACAGATACAGAGCACATTACAGAATGTCTCGAGCTACCTGAATTAAATCCGACATACTAAACGGGTACTCGGGAAAATTCTAAAATTCCCAAAATAACCTTACAAAAATACGGGGTATCACATCTCCTCCCCCTTAAAAGAAGTTTCAACCCCGAAACTTAGGTCGAAAATAACTCGGGAAAACGCCTGAGCATATCTGACTCGGTTTCCCACGTCTCCCAAGTAACTTCTTCGGTCCCTGACTTAGACTACAACACTCGTACCAACGGCACGATCTTGTTGCACAAACGCTTCTCCCGACGCTCCAAAATGTGCACGGGCAACTCTTCATAAGTACCATTAGCTTGAATCTCGATGTCCTCATAACTAAGCACATGAGACTCATCTGGCACATAATTTCTGAGTAAAGATACGTGGAACACGTTATGCACCGGGTGAGCCGATGGCGGCAACGCCAAGCGGTACGCTAGAGATCCTACTCTATCCAGAATCTTGAATGGTCCCACGTAGCGAGGGTTAAGCTTCCCATGCTTACCAAATCTGAAAACTCCTTTGGATGGCGATACCTTGACAAAAACCTTGTCACCTACCTCGAACTCGACAGTCCTGCGCTTCCGATCTGCGTAGGACTTATGTCGACTCTGAGCGGTCAACATCCTTTGTCTGATCAAAGCAATGTCTGAGGCCGTCCTTTCGACCAACTCTGGTCCAAGCAGAATTTTGTCGGCATTATCATCCCAACAAATCGGAGATCTGCATCTGCGACCATACAAAGCTTCAAACGGAGCCATCTTGATTGTAGCATGCCAGCTATTGTTGTACGTGAACTCAATCAGACTCAAGCTGTCCTCCCAGCTAGTCGGACGATCGAGTACACAAGCTCTAAGCATATCCTCCAGGGTCTGGATGGTCCTTTCAGACTGGCCATCTGTTTGAGGATGAAACGCGGTGCTGAACCTCAACTCGGTTCCCATAGCCTTATGAAGTTCCTGCCAGAACCTTGACATGAAACGGCCATCTCGGTCCGATACAATGGTCTTAGGAATTCCATGTAAGCGGACAATCTCCTTCTGGTAGACTTCTGCTAACTTCCGGGTTTCCCATGTGGTCTTGATGGCTATGAAATGAGCACTCTTCGTAAGCCTATCCACAATTACCCAGATAGCATCCCTTTGACTTCGAGTCTTTGGTAGCCCAGTGACGAAGTCCATGGCGATGTCCTCCCATTTCCATTCTGGCACTGGGAGAGGTAGCAACTCACCACCTGGCCTACGGTGTTCAATCTTGACCTTCTGGCAAGTTAAGCACTTTGCCACAAAGTCTGCTACGTCCCACTTCATGTTTGGCCACCAAAACTTCTTATTGAGGTCCTTGTACATCTTGCTAGAGCCAGGATGCACAGAATAAGCAGATGAATGAGCTTCTCTCATCACCAACTGACGAAGACCTTCTTTGTCAGGCACATAGATCCGATCCTGAAACCAAAGTGATCCATCATCCTGAACCACAAAACTGGGAGCTTTCTCATCCATCACTTCACTGCTTAACTTTACCAAGATGATGTCATCGACTTGCTTTTCTTTGATCTGATCCAGCAGTGTAGCCTGAATTTCCATCATACTCAGGTACCCTCTACGCTAGTCATACAAGACTTCAATGTCGCATGACCCTTAGTTTAGCTTGGTCTGAGCAGTAAGTAGAGCAACTACAGTTTCATGCGTTGTCTTCCGGCTTAGTGCATCAGCTACTACATTAGCCTTGCCCGGATGATACAGCAACTCCATGTCGTAGTCTTTGAGCAACTCTAGCCAGCGGCGTTGTCTCATATTTAGCTCCTTTTGAGTAAATATATACTTGAGACTTTTGTGGTCAGTGAAGACTTGGCATCTTATACCGTAGAGGTAATGCCTCCAAATCTTTAGCGCAAAGACAACCGCTGCTAATTCAAGATCATGGGTCGGATAGTTTTCTTCGTAAGTCTTGAGTTGTCTAGATGCGTAAGCAATAACTCTGCCTCTCTGCATCAGTACACAACCCAAACCACACTTTGAAGCATCACTATAGACCACATAATCGTCATTCCCTTCTGGGAGTGCTAACAAGGGTGCCGAGGTCAGCCGTCGCTTCAACTCCTGGAAACTGGCCTCGCACTTGTCATTCCAGACAAACTTCTTATGAACCTTGCGGAGTAGATTGGTCATAGGTAGAGCGATCTTTGAAAATCCTTCTACGAACCTTCTGTAATACCCGGCAAGTCTAAGAAAACTGCGTACCTCCTTCACATTCTGGGACTGTGTCCATTTAGCCACCGCTTCAATCTTTTGGGGATCAACCATAACCCCATTTTTATTGATCATGTGGCCTAAGAAAGCCACTTCCTTTATCCAGAATTCACATTTAGACAATTTAGCAAAAAGCTGATGTTGTCTAAGGATTGACAAGGCAATCCGCAGATGTTCCTCGTGGACTTCTTCATTCGGAGAATAGATCAGAATGTCATCGATGAAGACCACCACAAACTTATCCAAGTACTGGTGAAAACATCGGTTCATCAAATCCATAAAGACAGATGGAGCATTTGTAAGCCCAAAAGGCATCACTACGAACTCGTAATGACCATATCTGGTCCTAAACGTAGTTCTAGGAATGTCCTGCTCACGAATCCTGAGTTGATGATATCCAGATCTCAGATCGATCTTGGAGAAAACCTTTGCTCCCTGCAACTGGTCCAACAGGTCATCAATCCTAGGCAAAGGATACTTGTTCTTGATCGTCACCTTGTTCAACTCTCGGTAGTCGATACAAAGTCGGAACGATCCGTCCTTCTTTTTGACGAATAATACCGGAGCACCCCACGGCGATGCACTCGGCCTGACGTAACCTTTGTCAAGAAGATCTTCAAGTTGATTCTTCAATTCTTGCATCTCAGCTAGAGCCATCCGATACGGTGATTTGGAAATCGGCTCCGTACCAGGCTCAAGATCAATAGAAAACTCTACATCACGGTTCGGGGGTAATCCAGGAATTTCTTCCGGAAAGACATCCGAAAACTCCCTAACTACAGGAATATCAAGAACCTCAGGTCCATCCTTCGCAGACGAATCCAAGTAGCAAAGGTACCCGACACATCCTTGTCGTAGTAGCTTAAACGCAGCCATCGCATTGATCAGCTTGTCGTTATCAGCGTCATTTCGACATTTGAACTTGCACACGAACTGGCCCCCAGATGACACCGTCACCGTTCTTGAACTGAAGTCGATCACCGCCTTGTGACGCGTCAGCCAATCCATACCGAGAATAATGTCGTATGGAGCCATGGCTATGCAGATTAAATTTGCCTCGAATTCCTTACCCTGAATGGTAATCGGAAAGTCAGACAGATGCTTGGTTCCCACCAAATGTTCTCCATTAGGAAGATTAACGACGAAAGGGTCGCACGAATCGTTGCACACTAAATCTAACTTGCTAACACAGCTATCCGAAATAAAGGAATGCGTAGCACCAGAATCAAACAGAATGCACACTGAAGTAGAGTGAAGGTATAGAGTACCTTGAGCAATTGGAGCATTGGGTCCATCTGCTTCACGTATCTCGTACAAGCGTTTGCCCTAACTTCCAGAAATAGCTGGGGCCTTTCCCCTGTTCTGCACAGTCGTTTGCACTGACGGGCTAGGAGTCTCGGCAAGCTTGAACCTAGGTCGGTTACTCTGATGAACTGACCCTTGCTGCGACTCTACTCCCTTCTGCTTCCCCTGCTTGCAGAACTTTTGCAGATGACCATCACGTCCACACCCAAAGCACGACCTCTTCTCCTTCTGACACTCATTGCTCTTGTGCCCAACCGTACCACAGTTATAACACTGAATTGAACTCCGGGTCTGCCCTGACTGCTGAGTCGATCCTCCTTGCGTCATCTCCGTCTTAGCTCGGCCGGACTTGGCAAAGTTAGACGGTGGCGCAGGGCGCTTAAAACCACCTCCCTGGTTCTGGTTCTGCATCGACTTCTGTCGGTTGCGCCTTTTGGTCGACTCCTCTAGAGTTACCTCCAGCTTATAAGCACAATCCACATACTGCTCCAAGGTAGAGCATGTGTGGTGCACCATTAACGGCTTGATATCCGGGCTCATCCACTCGTGGAAGTACCAGATCTTTTGGGCCTCGCTGGTGATCTCGGCAGGGCGTACTGTAAAAGATGATTGAACTTAGACGCCAACTCGGTCACTTTCAGACCATCCGTCTTTGGGTACAAGAACTCTTTATGCTTCTCCTCTCTCATAGCACGAGAGAAAAAATGATCAACCATCTTGGTCTTGAACATCGACCAAGTCAACACTGGGCTCTCAGCCAAACCTGTGTTCTCCCACCACTCGCTAGCCTCCTCCTTCAGCTGAAGAGAAGCGATATGGACCTTCTCGGCCTCAGTACACTCCACGTTCCGAAATAGCCTATCCATATGGGAGAACCAATGAGTCACTGCTACTGGCTCCCCTTTCCCGTTATAGAAATCGGGCCTCATGGAAGTGATGGTCTTAAGAGCGCGACCATAGCTGTCTCTAGCCCTGACGGCATTCTCTTGAACCACAGGGTTTCTGGGCTCCACAGCATCAGGAACCGCTGGGTGAGTAGGCACTTCTTGCGCTTGAGGCGCACTGGGTCTCAATACGTCTGCAATTGCCTACATCATAATCCCGCGAATTGCCTCAACAGCTTCGACATCAAACATCGCCGGCGCTTGGGTCTGATCTTGACTTTCACGCCTATGCTGGACGCAAGACTCTGACTCGTGCTCATCCTGAACACCTCTTCCTGCTGGCCTGGGTTCTTGGCTAGTCCCAGCACCGGCTCGAATCGAGTTCCTCGTGCTTCTTGGGTTCACCATCTGTTTACCGATCCAATTCCAAGCATTCAATACATTAATATTATGCAATATACTTATGCAATATACCAATGTAAAGAAATTACTCAGAATAGATCAACTTGACATTTTATAGATGAACCTTTGAACTGTTACACAAGCTACACATAAGTCTATCATCCGAGCGCTAGGACAACATTGCTCGAAGATAAAAGTGTTTCCCAGAGTACTTGCCGCAATACTGAAATATTACACATAGTACAAACTTGGAATACTAAGAAATGAAACTACTGCGATAGGCAACGCCAATTCTCATCAAGGCGTTCCAAAATGTCTCCCATAAGACTGGCTACTCGTGCAAGGTCTCTTCGGACTAGGCTCACCATCGAGCTCTGGCGATGGGTTTTGCACCCGGCTTGACCCTGAAGCGCATGGTCCTACCTCAGTCATGGTAAGGTATGGGTCGTCCATGACTGGCCCTCCTATCCCAGCCCTCCTCTGAGTACTGGCGATCAGCTCAACCCTCCGACGGTGTTTTTAAATTCTTTTTACTTTGAAAATTCAGAGCCCTTTTTAAAGCATTTTCGAAAACGGATAAATGGTTTATAAAAATCCTAAACCCGTTTTAAAACCTTTGGCTCTGATACCACAACTGTAACACCCCCAAAACTTAACCCTTTGGGAAAGGTATTACCGCCAGTGACCCCAGTGTTCCTTACCGAGATCACCCAAGGCTTTACCGTTTAAATACAATTTATGAAATACAAATGATACATAATGATCAAAGCATTCAATCCCAAACATAACATTGTTAAGAAACAGAGTTACGGGATTACAACCCAATCCCGAATAGGCCAACACAGAGTTTAAACCAAAAACAGCGGAAGTCTTATAAAGTACATTACAACCAAAGTCATTGTCCAAAAGATCTCAACCTGATTAAAGAAATAATTAAAACGTTCAAAAACCACCGTCGACTCCATAGTCCTTCTATTCTTCTGAGCTACTTTCGATCTGATGTGCAGAATCGAACGGATGACACCAGCCCACATGCGGAGAACAAAGTTCGTGGGTTAGTCTACTTGAATAGACTAGCAAGGGTAAAAAGCAGAATGGTTCGAAGCAATCGTATTAGGTTAGACTCATCGCTTCTCGAATAATAATCGATGACGATAGTCAACCATCATACTCCTACTGGAATAGACAAGAGGCATGCACAAGAGAAGATTCTGGAAGACCGAATCTTCACAGAAATCGACTCGAAAAGAGACTCCAAGAGATTGAGTCCTTAAGGAAATATGACAAATCTGGAATGTTTACAACATCATACAACAATGATTTAAAAGTTGACTGAGATGCTTCGGTTCACGACCAACCTCATCGCATACATCGAATCCATATTGGAAAGAGAACGTACTATGATCAAAGTCGAGACGAGTTTTCCTAGCTGCACTATAACTTAGCTGCACTACTCGCCGAAGGTTTATTAATTATGTGCATCGAGTAGCACTTATCTGATTTATGTTTCAAAAACACACATCACGTTATTAGACTTTTACATGTGTACCCCATCATTGGGACGACACATCTTAGTATACGTTTCGTCGAGAGTGACGTACACCGGAAGGTTTGTGACACCAGCTAAGTGTCCTGTCTCTACAGACTTGTGAAAGAGACCGATCATGATCTTATAATAGTACCAGATGGAGACGAGCCACCCCGATACCAGATTATAAAGAAACGACCGGACGAAGTCCGAGTACATTCCTAGCTAACAGTGCTAACCACACAGATACATCACAATAACAGTTATAGGATAAATCCACATAAAGGCCCGAAAGGCGATCACAGATAATAGCGTTGTTCTAACAGATATACAACCTATTATATGATTTTCAAAACAGTTTCCAGACAAACAGAGTATTCATTCCAAATTAATTACTCAGATAAACTACTGATAATTAATGTAAATATGGAACAAATGAGCAAGAGCGAACCGCCACTTGCCTTAATCCGCAGAATAGAAACAAGCCTTACGACAACGACGGGATTCCGGGCTGGACACGGGTATAGCTCCGCTAGCACAAACACCTTCAAGTCGACCCATAAAAGGAACCCTAAGTTAGATCCGACATAACCACAGTACGAATCTAAAAACGACGAAAGAGAACGAAAGGAAAGACGCCACGACCACAACCAACCAAGCCAAAGCCACGAAGGCATTCTGGGTACTGGCGGCGGTCGCTGTTCTTGGCGACGGTCGCCGTTCTTGGCGGCGGTCGCCATAGTTCATCACGGCGGTTGCCGTGAAGAACGCGGCGGTCGCCGTGAAGAACTCAGACGATAGAAGTGGCGAGAAAACTCACCCAAATGATGCGCGTTTCGACCCCTTTATGCCTTGCCTGGGTTCTGACCTCCAAAGGCAACCAAAAGGCTTCTGGAACACCACCAAACGACACCGACAAGAGCTTCCGAACTCCGGCGAAACACAACTCCGACGACACGAAAATTTGGCAGAGGTTCGGTGTTTGGGATGGCTCAAATCCCTTCCCCAACACTTCCTTTTATAGCCAAAGCATCGGGAGCACGAAGATGGGCCTACGAAAGCTAGTTCGGCGCTTGCCAGAACCACGCCGGCGACCATCGGTTAAAGACCTTTTTATAATCACGACGGGCGCCGCAACTTTGCCTACGGCGGTCGCCGTTCCTAGCTCTGGCGAGCCCAACGTAGGAGACGACGGCCTGACACATCGGGCCCAGCGACGGCAGGCGCCGTGACTGTACGGCGGTCGCCGTTTTGCCTTTTCCCGCCCATTCAGCTTTTGGATGAGCAAGACATTAACCCGGGATAAAAATTATCGTACGCGAACGCGTATAAACGTTCGAAGCACGTCGTCTGTATTTTGTTTCACTGAGAAAAATATTACAGATACAGAGCACATTACAGAATGTCTCGAGCTACCTGAATTAAATCCGACGTACTAAACGGGTACTCGGGAAAATTCCAAAATTCCCAAAATAACCTTACAAAAATACGGGGTATCACACTCTCATTTTGAAGGCTTATACTCGGCCCACACATTTTGATTATTGGCCATAGAGTTTTTTCCCGAGGACGTGGTTCCGGATACCTGGTTCTATTATGCGTCATTGAGCGGATTGGTCCATTGGTGTTTGGGTGACAATATTATAGACATATGTCAATACTTCCTCAAGAGCATCAATAGTGATGCCTATAATGTCCTCCAAATTTGTGTCATCCCTATAATCACCATAGTTTTTATCAACAAGTTCATTATTGTCATATTCTTTTGGTCGAGTGGTTGAGACATCCATAGTGAGAGCGACACAATGCCTTCATGTTTCCATAATATGACGGAGGCTAAAGTCGTATCACCTTATCAAAATAATCATAAACAAACCTAACTCAGTAGAATATGCAAGCAAGAGTCGAATCCCACAGGGAGGAGTTGTCTTTCTTTATGTAAATTTGCATGCAAAAGTAACAAAGGGGGGGTTTTGGTTGGTTATTTGTAAACAAGTAAACAAAGGAAACAAAAGCAAAAGTTTGTTATCAAATTGGGAAAAACACTTAGCCAAACAAATATCCACCATTCATTCGATTGATTGGTCCTAGGTTATTTCTATTCCTTCATTTGATTATTCATGTCCCTATTCTGAATTAGTTACCAGTCCTACCAGTCCAGGTAACCCTAACTATCAAACGCACAAGAAACCATCAAGATTTAGAACAATAGCAGCAAGACGCATAGGAATTAACCAGGATACATGCAACACCGATTTTTCGCAGCATTTAACACATAATCAATTCTCTTTCATAATAAACTAGTCCTACCAGTCCTAGAATATCATGGATGCTACAAAAGATAAGGAATCTCAACTCGAAATTTCCAAACCCTAGCAATAGACAATTACTAATATCAACTAGGTGATCAATCTAGTCAAATCAATAAGAATCAATAAGAATAAGCTCAAGAGAAAAGATATAATCCAAAGGAATAGGAAATAGAGTTATAACCTCATAATCATGAATCAAATAAAGACTTTAATTGTCGGACTAAGCAAAGGGTGCTTAGTTCTTCATGGTCTTCAAACAAAAACTCAAAGGGAAAAGAATGTTGAATAATGAACGAATGTCAAAGCTGCTAGGGAAACTAGGTTAAATAACCTAACCCAAAACCTAATGTAAAAAATAACAAACAAAGTCTTAAAAGGAAATAAAATAAAGAAACCAGAATAAAGTAAATAAAAGAAAAGGGAAATAATATAAAAGTAAAACTTCGGATCGTCTGACGAAACGGACTTGGCGCGCCTGATGCATATTTCCGCGACCGCGGAGGAATTTCCGTGATCGCGGAAAATTCCTTTTTCTCCTCTCGCGCTCTCGACTTTTCCGCAACCGCGGGCCTTGCTCTTCTGCGATCGCGGAACTTCGCGTTCTTCACTTCTCGCCTTTCGTAGATTCCCGCGACCGCGGCCTCAGCCCCGCGATCGCGGTTTTGACTCTGTGGCTCCACTTAGCTTCTTTCTCCAGCTCTTCCTTCGTCTTCTACGTGGTTTTCTTCTCATCTTCTTGATGTCTTCTTTTAAGCTTCTCGAAACCACCATATCTGCACATCTACTCCTCAACTCCGATCTCCACAATATGCTCTAAACATCTCCAAATGGTACCCAAAACACTGGTAACAACTCCTAGTTAAACCCTATAAAGTAGCGCTGATCAAATTCCCCCATGCTTAAACCTTGCTCGTCCTCGAGTAAGCTAATGTAAACCTACTCCTCCAATCAAATCCCCAAGGTCTCAGGAAGCATAGCAAAACTCTCTCCACTAAGAATTGCACCTAAACATGAATCTCCAAGGCACCAACACAATAAACACCTTCACAACCTACAACCAAGCTTAAAGGAAAGCAGAGTACTTCCCCCAAGCTTATCCCGAACACCATAGAGTGAAAAACATCTAATCCTAGCCTTCATCTATCTTCTTATGCCTCCCAGAGTGACCTACCCGAATCCTCCTTATATCTCCTCTTCTTATGTCACCACGCCAGGTAAAATGATGATTCCTAATAACCACTCTTCTTCTTTTCACTCATTTTGCCAAGGCGCCTATTCGGGTTTTTACCAAGCCACTCATTTCATTTTTCAATAGATGGGCTCAGATAAACTCACATCACTCTTGACCAATTATTACCCCAACCTAATGCTGGTCCAAGCCACATGCTTATTACCTAAGCCGCCCTTTCGGGTTTTCGACTTATCCCATGATTTCTATTTTTGCATTTTTTCAAATTTTTGGCTTTTTCATTTTCTTCATTTTTTTTCTTTCTCCTCAGCGACTAGCAAGTATAGAACACTCCCCCATGCTTAAACATTGCATTGTCCTCAATGTAATGACAGACAAAAAGGAATGAAGCACAGGGAAAGGCAGAAAAGTTACTCACAACCGTCGCCGAGTTGGCTTGGACACGAAAGTTGTTGCTGACGGTAAAACAATAAAAGCACATGTCGCTGGTGTTGCGGTGTCGTCTTCCAATAATCTCCACCGTGCAACCAAAAGGAACCACTGTAGTGTGTAATGGTATAACAAAGAAGTCGGGGCTGCACGGCCTTCAACGAACACATAATGGGGCCCAAATGTAATCGTGGTGTGGGCTCTAGTGTTCCTCCTCCTCAGCTGTCGAATGTAGGGTCATCATCGTTGCCAAATAAAATATGGGATGAATGTCTCCTCCTTGGCAGCATGATGCGCACCGTCTCTCCATGGGAAACTAGGACAGCTGGCCTTCGGTAGAATTATTTTTTTTTCTCTTGCAGGGAAGAGGAGACTTACAGTAACTTGTCCGCGATCGCGGAAAAATTTCCGCGCCCGCGGAAAAGACTCTGGTGCGAGAAATACCGTCTTTAATTTTGCTCGGGTCTCCAACCTGCAGTTTGTCTAAAAACAAAAACAAAAACAAAAGCATTAACAAAATAACACAAAAACAACTAAAAACATGGAATGAAAAGGCAAGGAAAAAGATACATACCTCGGGTTGCCTCCCGGACAACGCCTTAGTTATTGTCGTGGCTCGACCTAGTACTCTTCCACTCAACTCGGGTTGCTCACATCAACTGAGCGCTCGGGGTTTTCATCCGGAGGGTGTCGCTTTGAATCATCTATGCTGAATCCGACCCTCACCCCGTCAAATTCCATTGTGAGCGAACCGCCGCTCACATCAATTTTTGTTCCTGCCGTGTTCATGAACAGCTTTCCTAGCATCACAGGGGCTGCATTCTTATCTTGCCCCGTATCCATCACAAAGAAGTCCGCAGGGAAGATTAGCTTGTCAACTTCTACTAGCACATCCTGCACCACTCCCTTGGGGAACACATAGGAATTTTCCGCCAGCTGGATCACAATCCCTGTCTTCTCTAGCGGCCCGACCTCTAAAGACTCGTACAGTGAGAGAGGCAACACATTGATGGAGGCACCCCAAATCTAACATAGCTTTCTCGAACAAGGTACCACCAATCTTGCAGGGAATAGTGAACATGCCCGGATCACTGGCCTTCTTTGGTAACTGCTTTTGCAGCATAGCGGATACATTCTCATTGACCTGGATCTTCTTTTTCTCCTTCACCGCTTTCTTCCTCTTTATTGTGCACAACTCCTTCAAGAATTTGGCATAGCGAGGAATACTGTTGACAAGTTTGAGGAAAGGAATATTTACCTCGCAGTTGCTGAAGGTCTCAAATAAATCCTTGTCGTTCTCCACCCTTCTGGTGTCCTTCAGCGCCTCGGGAAAGGGAGCGGGAGGCTTCAATGTACTGAGCGGAGGGAAAATGGGGCGCATATAGTCATCTCTGACCGCGTCAACATTGACTGAGGCTCCAGAAACCTTTCCGCGATCGCGGCATTCTGTCCACGGTCGCGACAATTCATCGTACAGGCCCTCCTCAACAGGCATTTTTCCGCGATCGCGGAATTCTGTCCGCGGTCGCGGAAAATTGCCGATTTTCTCCTCTACTTCAGCGCGAACTCTGCGGTCACGGCCTTCTATTCCGTGGTCGCGGATTTCTTTCTGTTGTGCTCGGGTTTCCTCCACTTGTGTACCGCTCCTCAGCGTCATTGCATATACTCGCTCTCTCGGGTTTTCTACCGTTTGAGATTGTAGTTTTCCCGAGTCCCGGGCTTCCAGCTTGCTCACTGCTATGGAGATCTGCCCCACTTGCTTCTCCAGGTTCTGAATACTAGACTTTGTCTCTTGCTGGTGTTGGATCATGCTGTCGGCCAACGTGGAAACAATCTGAGCGAGTTTTGCATGTTGCTGGATCATCTCTTGATTTTGTTGGTGCATCGTGCTTGCCAATGTCGAAACGCTCTGGGTGAGGGCCCTGATCTGGTTATCACTGGGCATAGATGAACTTGAGCTTTGGCTTTGGGGTCTTTGGTCATATGGAGCTCAAAATTGTTGTTGACCCCCAGGCTGCTGATATTGTTGTGGGCGCTGTAAAAATTGTGGAGGCCTCTGTTGATATTCCTGATTTTCCTGGCCTTGAGGAGAACTCTGTTGATTCCCGTATATCAGATTTGGGTGATCTCTCCACCCTAGATTGTACGTGTTGGAGTACGGGTCATATCTTGGCCTTGAAGGGCCGTATCCTCCAATAGCATTTACCTCAGCAGTGGGCTCCTGCAGCGTGGGACATGCATCAGTCAGATGTATCGTGTCATAGCATATCCCACATGACTTGACTTGCTGCAGGCCACCCTTCATCATGTATCTCCTCATCATTTCCTTCATCTCAGCCATGTCAGAAAGTAGTGAAGAATTTGGCTGAGAGTCCGCAGCTCTGACTGTTTGGGCGCTCACCCTCCTATTGAACTGTCTTGAGCCCTCAAATAGCTCAAAGAAAACCTCATACGCTTCAGTTGGCGTCTTGTTCAAGATGTTTCCTCCGCAGGTTGCCTTCACCATCCGACGCTCCTCGTCAAGAAGTCCTCCGTACAAATAAAATACGAGGTCTTGTTCTGAATACCCATGTTAGGGGCAGCTAGAAGTCAGCCTCTTGAACCTCTCGTAGTACTCGTACAACGACTCAGCAGCATGTTGTTCAATGTTGCTGATGCTCCTCTTCAGGCTGTTGAGCTTTGTCTCAGTGAAGTACTTCTCCAGGAAGGCTTTCGTCATCTTATCCCATGTGTCTATGCTTCCTGAAGGCAAATAGTAGAACTAATCATTGGCCGCATCCTTTAGTGAAAAAGAAAAGGCCCTCAGCTTGATCTGGTCCTCAGTCATGCCCTTTGGCTTCATGCTGGTGCAGACGGAATGGAACTCCGAAAGATGCTTATTGGGGTCTTCTCCACTCATCCCATGTAAGTGGGGGAGTAAGTGGATTAACCCGGACTTCAGCTCAAAGTTGACTCCATCCGCCAGCTCAGGGAACTGCACAGCCAGCGGTTGCTGTTGCAGATTTGGGGCAGTCAACTGCCTCAACGTGGGTGCCTCATTAGCCATCTCAAAGCACAGGTTATCAAAACACAAAACTCTGTTTATCTTGCGGCTCCTGGAAAGGGTTCTCTCAATTTCTGTATCACAAGCAAGAAGAGGGGAGTCAGTAGCACGGGTGTGGACCATAAGACAGGTCCACACAAAAAAATTGGCACACAAACACACACAAAGAAAAAACAAAACTTGCCTCCCCGACAACGGCGCTAATTTGACGGAGGCTAAAGTCGTATCACCTTATCAAAATAATCCTAAACAAACCTAACTCAGTAGAATAGGCAAGCAAGGGTCGAATCCCACAGGGAGGAGTTGTCTTTCTTTATGTAAATTTGCATGCAAAAGTAACAAAGGGGGGGTTTTGGTTGGTTATTTGTAAACAAGTAAACAAAGGAAACAAAAGCAAAAGTTTGTACTCAAATTGGGAAAAACACTTAGACAAACAAATATCCACCATTCATTCGATTGATTGGTCCTAGGTTATTTATATTCCTTCCTTTGATTATTCATGTCCCTATTCTGAATTAGTTACCAGTCCTACCAGTCCAGGTAACCCTAACTATCAAACGCACAAGAAACCATCAAGATTTAGAACAATAGCAGCAAGACGCATAGGAATTAACCAGGATACATGCAACACCGATTTTTCGCAGCATTTAACACATAATCAATTCTCTTTCATAATAAACTAGTCCTACCAGTCCTAGAATATCATGGATGCTACAAAAGATAAGGAATCTCAACTCGAAATTTCCAAACCCTAGCAATAGACAATTACTAATATCAACTAGGTGATCAATCTAGTCAAATCAATAAGAATCAATAAGAATAAGCTCAAGAGAAAAGATATAATCCAAAGGAATAGGAAATAGAGTTATAACCTCATAATCATGAATCAAATAAAGGCTTCAATTGTCGGACTAAGCAAAGGGTGCTTAGTTCTTCATGGTCTTCAAACAAAAACTCAAAGGGAAAAGAATGCTGAATAATGAACGAACGTCAAAGCTGCTAGGGAAACTAGGTTAAATAACCTAACCCAAAACCTAATGTAAAAAGATAACAAACAAAGTCTTAAAAGGAAATAAAATAAAGAAATCGGAATAAAAAAATAAAAGAAAAGGGAAATAATATAAAACTAAAACTTCGGATCGTCTGACGAAACGGACTTGGCGCGCCTGATGCATATTTCCGCGACCGCGGAAGAATTTTTGCGATCACGGAAAATTCCTTTTTCTCCTCTCGCGCTCTCGACTTTTCCGCGACCGCGGGCCTTGCTCTTCCGCGATAGCGGAACTTCGCGTTCTTCACTTCTCGCCTTTTGTAAATTCCCGCGACCGCGGCCTCAGCCCCGCGATCGCGGTTTTGACTCTGTGGCTCCACTTAGCTTCTTTCTCCAGCTCTTTCTTCGTCTTCTACGTGGTTCATCTACTCCTCAACTCCGATCTCCACAATATGCTCTAAACATCTTCAAATGGTACCCAAAACACTGGTAACAACTCCTAGTTAAACCCTACAAAGTAGCGCTGATCATAATACTTCCATAAACTGAATCTTATAATTTACTAAGCTTAAGGGGAATACCCCGCTTACAAAATCTCTTGTATTTCTCCTTCTCGTCAAGACATATGGGGTAAAATTAATAAAGTATAACCTAAATCCTTATACTAAAAATCCATAATCATGAATCTACCTTGATTTTCTTTTCCAACCACTCATCATATGCTACGATCATACATGCCCCTAGCAGCATCCCATCCACACACACATCAAATTGCCTTCATGTTATCAAACTTGTTCTTTGCAATGCTATAGCTCTAACTTCATCTATGTCTCCTTCTCAAAAGTGACTAAAATATCTTGCCAATTAAAAGATTGACCCTCCCATACTTGTTCTGATATTCCAAGCATATTTTCAACAAGTTCTTTTTGAAATCAATAGTCCATGGAAAACATGTTTCCTTTCTCTTAGTTGATTTCTAAGACACGTTCTTCTTAATTTTTCACAATGGAATGAAAAAATACATATTTCTTAACCTAAATTGGCACACATATTTTAATTCAATATAAAAACCATAAAGTGTAATCATAAAAACTGGAGACCAATATAAACATGCAATGAAATAACATAGTAATTTAGAAAATTATAAATTCATCAAACTAATCTATTCAAAGGAAGCCATGCAACAACATGGACATTTAAAGTATAATTACAGAAAAATTGTTCCACATAATATTGGTCTCCAGATTGTAAGACTATTTAAGCACCGTTGTGTGCTACTTACCAATTTTAGGTTTTAGTTGAGGTTTATTGTGTAGAGTTGAGGTTTTTCCTCCTCCCATAAACCCCTAGACCTCAAGCTATAGGGTTTGGGTTCCATTGCTTCCAATCATCTCTCTCACTCCCTCAATCTCTCTCTCACGCTCCAAGGGCCTCACGCCCCCATCGCTCCCAGCTCAGTCGCGCCTCGCGTCTAAGCCTAGTCGACGCAACGCCCCAGTAACCTCATTTTGAGGTTATCTGGCCGTCGCGCTCCCCTGGTGGCGCGCTCTTGCAGAAACCCATTTTGAGGTTATTTCCAGTTGTGCATCCAGAGCATCCCAAGGAATAAATCCAGCCAAGAGAAGAAGAAGGAAGCGTTGCTTGAGCCACAGTCCGAGCCAACGCACCCGAAGCGCCTCTCGTGGGGGTGTTGCACATCAAATGGTATCAGAGCTTAGTGGCCAAGCTAAGTCCCTTTCTTTGTCATTTTAATTTCTTGAAATCACTTGTTTCCCCTTCCCTTGCATTTTCTTGAATTTTCCCGCTCCGCCACCACACGCCACCACTCTGCCGCCCACCGCACCACTGTGCAACCGCTCCCCTAAACCTCCATAGCCCACCGCCATCTTCCCTTGTTCTTTCCCCCATGTCAGCCTAGCTAGCTAGGGTTTCCCTTGCTCCAAGACAACAAAAGGGGACCACTCCCAAAATAACAAAAAGCCAAAACACTTGCCCCCTCCACCCACCTTATTGGTCCCCCTTTGGGTAACTTCCAAATTGTCCTTTTTGTTGGTATCTAAATGGGGATTTAAGCCTTAAAAGGCAAATGTTAGTAGGGTGTTGGTGATACTCATTTGTGACTACCTTCTCTCCTCCACTTTTTCTCTTGAAAAATACTTGCTTCCCCACAAAGGGGGCAAGTTTTGTCTAGTCACCTTGTTGCCGCCCATTCAAAAAAAAAAAGAGAAAAGTCATCTCCATTAAAAAAGGAGATCAAGTACAAAAAAAAAAGAAAGAAAGAAATGGGCAAAAGGCACACCATAGGCAATGGTGCAAACCCCCTTCACTGCGGCAACAAGGCTCACTAAGTCCACCCCTCCATACTTCTTTCTCAAAGTCACTACTCCAAGGAGGAGCCTCGGCCCACTTCATTGTTTATTAATGCTTTGATTCCCATGTGTGATTTCAATTTTAAGGCTAAGTTGTGAAGTTATTTGTTGCTTGTCCTTGCTAGCTTGCTTTGAATCCCTTGGTTTATTTAATTCCCCAACTTGCTTAGACTACCCACGAGTGGTATCATTGGAATTAACTTGGGAAAAAATTGTGATTACTTGGTTGTTGCTTGCCTTGTGCCTATTGACTCGCGTGGTTTATGGTCACCTTATGTACAAGCTCCATGGAGGAACATGGGCTAGGCGTCACCCGTGACGATCCATCACCACCTTTGCCCTCGATGGATCAAGCCAAGGATGCCGAGATTGCCGAGCTCAAGCGCCAATTGGTCGCGCTTCAAGCTCACTGATAGGGCGTTGTCGTGACACCTTAACAAAATAATCCTAACAAACCTAAACAAGTAGTAGAGGCAAGCAAGGGTCGATCCCACAGGGAGGAAGTGATCTTTCTAAATGTTAATCAGCATGCAAAGTAACAAGAAAGGGGGGTTTTGGTTGTTCAGCAAAGTGACAAGTATGCAGGCTTTAGAGAAAGAATAAGTATGATGGGGAAAGTAGTTCCACTAGAACGAGATCCACAATACAGAGATATAAGTTGATCACTGAAATCTATTCAATCCAAGTTCTTTTATTATTCTTATAGTTGTTCCCATCCTGATCTTAAGTACTATTGATTTTCACAGTTGTCAATAGACTTATTACTATGCCAATGGTAAAGCACCTCCGATTCTCACAGTTGTCGGTGTACTTTACCACCAACAAAGCAATAGAAATGCACACAAGGATATAGGATACATGCAAATAGAAAGACGTATTAATACTCGCATGCAACTGATTCTCACTCACAATTGTACGCTCGGAACCCCTATATGCACAATTGTGTTTGCTACTAGATATGCACTCGGAACCCCTATATGCAATCCTAGCAATTGATAGATATTACTCAACCTAGCTGGCTAGACTATGAAGAACAATGATAAATCAATAATCAATATAACCAAGAGAATCAAACCAACACACATAAGAATAAGAACAAGGAATAGAAATCTCACAATCGAATCAACTGTATTGCTTCAAACGTCTAGCGAAACAAAGGTGTTTAGCTCTTCATGGGTTGGAACCCTAGAGGCAGAATGAAAACGAACTAAGTCTCCCGAAGGAGAATTGTAACCTGTGGCAACTAGGTTAACAAAAGAGTATTTAACCTAAATCTAAAAGTAATAAAAATAATAAAAGGAAATAATAATAAAACTAATAGCCAAAAATAAAAAAACGAAATAGGGAATTAATCCCGTAATTCTCGTGCAAGCCTCTCGTCTGCCCATCTCCAATTCCAGCTGATCGGCCCAACTCCATCACATGCTCCGCTGATGTCATGGCGACATCATCTTCCAATTCTTTAGCACACTTTCCCACTTTCAATTCACGCGGCGCGGCATCTTTATCTGAGACCCACCGCCGGGTCGCGGTGGCTTCTGGCACGGGGCGGTGACTTTTCAGCTTCTGTGACACTTTAGTAAACACGCCATAACTTTTTATTCCCAACTCGGATTGCGCTCATATTTTGAGGACTTGTAGTAGACTTCAAGATCTAACTCCTAGAATTGGAATCACTTCATTTGGACATCTGAGTAGAGAGAACGAACCATTTGAAATCAGCACATTGTTCTTCTACTCTTCAATACACTTCAAACCTCTATAAATCCCATGATTTCTTCACTTCTCCACTCTAACTCCATAATCCACGATTGTGCATAAAATCCAACCAAATGGCGCCTCAAACCTGGTAATAACCCTTAGATATGTGCTACAAAATAGCACTTATCAAATCCCCCATGCTTAAACCTTGCTCGTCCTCGAGTAAGCTAAAGTCAACCTACTCCTCCAATTCAATCCCCAAGGCTTCAGGAAGCATAGAAAATTCAACCTCCAAGAATCATACCAAACAATAAACTCCAGGCAACCATACAAATAAGCTCAGCACAATAACTACAACATCAAATAAAAAATCTCAACACCCCACACATCCAAGCTAAAAGGAAAGCAAAATACTTCCCCCAAGCTTATCCCAAACACCATAGAGTGAATAAATTCTAATCCTAGTCTCCCATCTATCTTCTTATCTCTCCAGAGTGACCTACCCGAATCCTCCTTATATCACCTCTTCTTATGACGCCTCACCAAGAATAATGAGAAATCCTAAAATCACTCTTCTTCTTTTTCGCTCATTTTGCCAAGGCGCCCTTTCAGGTTTTCACCAAGCCATTCATTTCATTTTCCAATAGATGTACTCACATAAGCTCATGTCACTCTTGACCACATATTACCCCAGCCTAATGCTGGTCCAAGCCACCTGCTTATTACCTAGGCCGCCCTTTCGGGTTTTCGACCTATCCCAGGATTTATAATGTATGTCTTTTTTCAATTTTTTGCCTTTTTCTCTTTATATTCATTTTTCTCCTCAGCGACGTAGCAAGTATAGAACTCTCCCCCATGCTTAAACATTGCATTGTCCTCAATGTAATGAAAGACAAAAGAATAGAAGCACAGGGAGAAGCAAAAAATAACTCACAAACGTCGCCAAGCTGCTTGGACACTGAAGGTGTCGCTGGCGGTCTTCTCAATAATTGTCCAGGTCTCGGGTGGTGGGCGGGTGTCTTCATCAATTCTATAATCTTCTCCTACCGTGCAACCAAAAGGGAATCACTTTGGTGAATAGTGGTATAGCAATGATAGTGGGATTGCACGGCCTTCTAGGAACACATGGTGGAGCCCAGATGTAATCATGGTGGGGACTCTAGTGTTCCTCCTCCTCAACTGTCGACTGTAGGGCCATCATCGTTGTCAAACAATGTGTAGGGTAAGTGTATCCTCCTTGACAACATGATGCGCACCGTCTCCATGGGAATTCTGGACAGCTGGCTTTGGGTACCTCTTTTTTTTTTGAGTTTTTTTTTATTATTTCTTCTTCTTTTTTTTTTTTTTTTTTTTGCCCCCCATTTAAGGTTTTTTCGGGGGGTGACTTAGTGCAGGGAAGGAAGAGACTTACATTGGTGTGGAAACACCTTCTTCAATAGGCATGGGTCTCTTTCCTGCAGGTTAGTCGGAAACAAAAACAAAGCAAAAACACACTAAAGAAAATGCAAAAACAAAGAATGAAAAGCAAAGAAAGAAAAACATACCTCGGGTTGCCTCCCGGATAACGCCTTAGTTATTGTCATGGCTTGACATACTACTCCAAACTCTCAACTTGGGTTGCTCAAAGCAACTGAACACCTGAGATCTAGATCTGGGGGATGCCTCTTTGTATACTCCCTGTTGAGCCTTTCCCCCATGCTTGTGCACTTCATGATGGTTGGACCGCTGTTCATATCTATGAATACACTTGCCATCTTTAGAAACGGTCTACCCAGCATCTCAGGGGCTTCATGTGTATCTTGTCCCGTATCCAGCATATAAAAACCAGCCACTTGTATCAAGGCTTCCTTCTTGTGCTTCCCCTTCGGCTTCTTCTTGATCGCGCCTAACACCTTTAACATTTCCTTGCAGCGCGGGGTGCTGTCTGCCAAATGGACCAAAGGGATGGTTGCCTTGCAGCTACTGAAGGTGTCAAATAAGCCTTTGTCATTCTCCACCTTTTGGGTGTCCTTCATAGCTTCAGGGAAGGGTGTATCGGGATGCGATGCGACGAGCGGGAAGGAGTTGAGACGCACAAACTCATCATAGGTAGCCTCCAGAGGGTTGGGGACTGCCGGGGTGTTTTCAAGAGGAATGGTTGTCTCTGGCGTATTTTCGCTATCACGACACTCCTCCTCATCGTCGCTCCACTCCTCCTCTCCAAAGAAGTTCTCCTTCTCAGTCAGCCACTCTGGACGATGATAAGGATCAACCCAAACCTCATCAGCATAAATAGAATTTTAGACGTCGGGTCGCGGTGAGATATCACTAGGAGGCACTCCGTCCACCGCGGGGTGGTTGTCATCACCGCGGGGTGCTGGACTCACCGCGGGGCGGCGAGGTCACGGTGGGGTTACTGAGGTTCACCGCCGGGTCGCGGTGGGAAGCACCGCGGGGCGGTAGGAGTCTCCCATCTTCAATTTCAACTTTATCAGTGCCGATTTTGCCCTTGATCACCTTCTCTTCGTGGGATACCTCTATACTCTCCTGGACCTCCTTCTTCATGACCTTATTGGTCCCAATCTCAGCCTCTTGTGTATTTTCTGCTGCAGGGACTTGTGGTTGTGCTGACTTCGACTCAAGCAATGCTTTACTCAGCTGGTTAACTTGGCTTTGGAGACTGGAAATCGCCTCTTGTTGTTGTTGGACACTCTGAGCCATGGTTGCTTGTAGTGAGGACACGTTCTGGGCCATGGTTGTATGCATTGAGATCATGTTCTGGGCCACATTTGCTATACTTTGCATCAGAGTGTTGAGTACGTCAGCATTGGGTGCAGGCGAGCACTGTGGTTGATTTCCATATGAAACTAGGTTATAGTGCTCCCTCCACCCTGAGCTGTAAGTGTCCGGATATGGCTCCTGCCTCGGTCCCTGTGAGTTTACACCTCGACGTGCATTTACTACTGCTCTGAATGCGGGGAGTCCTGGACAATCGTCAGTGGTGTGCAGCGCATCGCGACAGATTCTGCAGGCACTAGCTGGCCTTGCTGCACTGGGAGTTGGGTCGTATCCCCTCTCTGGCGAGAATGAGTAGGGGCATGGTCTTTCATGCGGTTCTCCCCCGAACTCCATATCTGTATCAAAAGCAAAAAGAGAAAAACAAAAATCAGTAGCACGGGTGTGGACCGTAAGATAGGTCCACACCAAAGTAACACGCACACAAACAAACACAAAGAAAGATCAAAACTTGCCTCCCCGGCAACGGCGCCAATTTGATAGGGCATTGTCATGACACCTTAATAAAATAATCCTAACAAACCTAAACAAGTAGTAGAGGCAAGCAAGGGTCGATCCCACATGGAGGAAGTGATCTTTCTAAATGTTAATCAACATGCAAAGTAACAAGAAAGGGGGGTTTTGGTTGTTCAGCAAAGTGACAAGTATGCAGGCTTTAGAGAAAGAATAAGTATGATGAGGAAAGTAGTTCCACTAGAACGAGATCCACAATACAGAGATATAAGTTGATCACTGAAATCTATTCAATCCAAGTTCTTTTATTATTCTTATGGTTGTTCCCACCCTGATCTTAAGTACTATTGATTCTCACAGTTGTCAATAGACTTATTACTATGCCAATGGTAAAGCACCTCCGATTTTCACAGTTGTCGGTGTACTTTACCACCAACAAAGCAATAACAATGCACACAAGGATATAGGATACATGCAAATAGAAAGACGTATTAATACTCGCATGCAACTGATTCTCACTCACAATTGTACGCTCGGAACCCCTATACGCACAATTGTGTTTGCTACTAGATATGCACTCGGAACCCCTATATGCAATCCTAGCAATTGATAGATATTACTCAACCTAGCTGGCCAGACTATGAAGAACAATGATAAATCAATAATCAATATAACCAAGAGAATCAAACCAACACACATAAGAATAAGAACAAGGAATAGAAATCTCACAACCGAATCAACTGTATTGCTTCAAACGTCTAGCGAAACAAAGGTGTTTAGCTCTCCATGGGTTGGAACCCTAGAGGCAGAATGAAAACGAACTAAGTCTCCCGAAGGAGAATTGTAACCTGTGGCAACTAGGTTAACAAAAGAGTATTTAACCTAAATCTAAAAGTAATAAAAATAATAAAAGGAAATAATAATAAAACTAATAGCCAAAAATAAAAAAACGAAATAGGGAATTAATCCCGTAATTCTCGTGCAAGCCTCTCGTCTGCCCATCTCCAATTCCAGTTGATCGGCCCAACTCCATCACATGCTCCACTGATGTCATGGCGACATCATCTTCCAATTATTCAGCACACTTTCCCGCTTTCAATTCACGCGGCGCGGCATCTTTATCTGAGACCCACCGCCGGGTCGCGGTGGCTTCTGGCGCGGGGCGGTGACTTTTCAGCTTCTGTGACACTTTAGTAAAAACGCCATAACTTTTGATTCCCAACTCGGATTGCGCTCATATTTTGCGGACTTGTAGTAGACTTCAAGATCTAACTCGTAGAATTGGAATCACTTCATTTGGACATCTGAGTAGAGAGAACGAACCATTTGAAATCAGCACATTATTCTTCTACTCTTCAATACACTTCAAACCTCTATAAATCCCATGATTTCTTCACTTCTCCACTCTAACTCCATAATCCATGATTGTGCATAAAATCCAACCAAATGGCACCTCAAACCTGGTAATAACCCTTAGATATGTGCTACAAAATAGCACTTATCACTCACGTGTTGCAGCCCGCGCCCCATCCCACAGGTCTAACTCTCCAAGTCTACATGGACCCGGGAAGTCACCATGCCGCGCGCCACCATGAAGGCGCGCACTGCTACAAGGGCAAGGGCCCCGCTCACCCTCACACTTCACGCATGCCGCCCCCACATCGGCTCCCTTCCCAAATTGAGAGCCATCCGATGCGAGTTGATACAAGTGAGCGCTACAACCCACGAGCGTCGCCGCATCACCGATAATATGAGTATGAGTCCGATGCCGCGTCCTCGGATGGAGGGCGCCACGCTAGACTGGGGGCGTGCTCCAGCGGCCGTGACCATCGGCAACCATCGCGCCGCCACAATGCGAGGCGCCATGGCTCCGATGGTGGCGAGAGTCGCGCGCCCCGCGACGACTACCTTGAAGATCTTGAAGACGAGGGTGATGCACTCTATGACGAGGAGGAGGACCAACCTTACCAAGGTCCTATTGGGGAAATTTATGATAAAGATTAATTCCGTGAGAGTGTGCCCCGACGCGACCCAACTCGAAGCCGTGGCCGCCCACGGCGCGACCATGATCACCGCGATGAGGACGTGCCACCTCCCCTCCATGCCTTTGAGCGTCGCGGTGACAACGTGCCCATTCCCCTCTATGGCTATGAGGCCCGTGATCACGGCCACCGACGTGACCTCCCCGCTCACGTGGTCAATTATGTCCAACGCCGCGAGATCAATGTGAAGATTGACCTATTTAGTGGCGAGTATGATGCCGCTAAGTTCCTTGAGTGGCAACAAAGAACGAAGTACGCCCTCTCCCATTTCCATTACAATGAGAGGGAAAAGGTTGAGATTGTCACACTTCACTTCATCGATGGGGCACGATCTTGGTGGCATCGCTTCACGAAGGACCGTGAGCGCCGCCGCTTGCAACCGATCTTTGCATAGAGCCAACTCATGTTTGTGATGCACAAGCGCTACGTGCCTGAGGACTACAAGGAGAAAATGCGCCTCAAGATTGCACTCGCGCGACAAGGGTCGCACACCCCATTGGAGTTCTTTGCCGAGTTGGAGGAGTTTGTTCACAAGGCCGTCATCATTGCCTCACCCACCGCCCTACATACCATGTTCTTGCAAGGCCTTGACGTTGACATCCGAGAGCCATTGGCCCTCCTCAACATCAAGAACCTCAATACCTTGACCCACACGGCCATGGAGATCTACAACCAACTCCAACGCAATAAGCGAGCCACGTGGTCACGCACTCTAGCTCCAAGGTATGGTTCTAATCCTAGTCCATTAGTTTATACTAATTCTTGCTTCCCCTCGTTGCTGCGCCCCGACGCTACTCCAGCCTCTCCCGTAGCAGCGCACCCCGACAGTGCCCCTGCGCGCCTGCACCCCCCACCGCCTGCATCACGTCCCACTGCCCCGTTGATGACCGCGCGTGGCACCGTGTGTGTTTCAAGTGCCAAGGTCATGACCATGTGCAACGTGATTGCCCGAACAATAAGAGGGTGTTATTCACCACCCAATCCAGGTATGAGTCATTTAAGGATGACCCCGAGGTAGAAGAGGATAGTTACTATGAGGAGGTCGACGAGGAGCCTGATGAGGACCACTATGCTTGCGCCCCACATGACACCGACGCTGGCACACCGCTAAGTTTGGTCACAAGGCGTGTCCTCTCCGTGCTTAAGGGAGACTTGAAGGACCAACGTGAGAATCTCTTCCACACCCGATGCTTGGTCCAAACCGCCTCCTTTAGTGTCATTGTGAATGGAGGAAGTTGTTGCAACATCATCAGTGAGAAGGTGGTCAAGCACCTCAACATCACGACGACTCCCCATCCTCAACCATATGGCCTTCAATGGATCTCCGAAGGTAAAGGTGATGTGGTAACAAGGCAATGCCACATCATTATTCAAATTGGCTATTATAAGGATACAGTCCTTTGTGATGTTATTAGTATGGATGCCACTCACCTTTTGCTAGGTCGCCTATGGAATATTGACCGCAATGCGCTTCATGATGGGTTCCTCAACACCTACATTTTCATGCACAATGGCAAGATCATCACTTTGCTTCCCATGACGCCATGGGAAATATTGGAGGATCAAGTGGAGAGGAGCCGCCTAAAGGCCATTGAGGGCAGCCAACCGCCGGCGCGCCCCAAGCCAAGATGGTGCCAAGGCGAACAATAACAACGATGATGCCCCAATGCGCTCTAGTGCAAGCACGCCCCAGTGGTGCCCAAATGCAAGTGCGCCCCAATGGCAGTGCGACACCACAGTGCTCCGGTGATCCCCCAGTAGCAGCGCGCCTCAGTGGCGCCCCAGCTAACCAACTTCACAGTGGCTCTCCTGTGCGCTCCCTTGGCAGCGCAGTGCCCTATTGCTCCCGTAGTGCCGCAACATGCTCCCCTGGTGCCCCCGCAGGCACATCATGGGGTGCGATCCCAGCCATGGCGTCACACCCCAGTCCGGTGGTACCCTTTCAAGGGCGCTGCGAGACCCGACTTCTTTTGGCACGCCAACGGCACCTCACCCCGGTGCTCCAAGGTCGACGCCCATGCTTCTTGTTGGTGCCAAAGCAATGCCTCACCACTCCATCACCCCGCGGCGATTTGCCGCCTAGTGTCATGGCGCTTCTACATGAGTTTGCCGATGTGACCCCGGAGGAGCTACCCGAGGGCCTTCCGCCGATGTGGGGGATAGAGCACTAAATTGATCTAGTCCCCGATGCCTCACTTCCCAACCGAGCGGCCTACCGCGTTATCCCCGAGGAGACCAAGGAGCTTCAACGCCAAGTTGAAGAACTCATAGACACGGGCTATGTCCGTGAGAGTTTGAGCCCTTGTGCTGTGCCAGTGATCCTTGTGCCAAAGAAAGATGGCTCGTGGCGCATGTGTATTGATTGCCGCACCATTAATCAAATCACCGTCAAGTATCGCCACCTCATCCCGTGCCTTGATGACATGCTCGATGAGCTCCATGGTGCCACTCTCTTCCCCAAAGTTGATTTCAAGAGTGGTTACCCACCAAATCCGAATGTGAGAGGGTGATGAGTGGAAGACGACATTCAAGAAAAAGTATGGCCTCTACGAGTGGCTTGTCATGCCATTTGGTCTTACCAACGCACCAAGAACCTTCATGCACCTTATGAACCATGTTCTAAGGGCCTACTTTGGCAAATTTATAGTGGTCTACTTCGATGACATCTTGATCTATAGCATGTCCTTGGAGGACCATGTGGATCACTTGAGGGCCGTGCTTGAGTACCTTCACAAGGAGAAGTTATATGCCAACTTAGCCAAGTGTACCTTTTGTGCCCCCTCTACCGTCTTCCTTGGCTATGTTGTTGGCCGTGATGGCTTGTGTGTTGATGAAGAGAAAGTACGCATCATCAAGGAGTGGCCTCGCCCCACCACACCCACCATGGTTAGGTCATTCCTTGGCCTTGCCGGTTTCTATGGGTGGTTTGTCCGTGACTTTAGTAGCATCACACCCCCCTTGCATGAGTTGACCAAGAAAGGCGCCGAGGTCGTGTGGAATGACAAGCATGAGGCGGCATTCAACTTGCTCAAGGACCGCCTTTGCCATGCCCCACTCCTCCAATTGCCCGATTTTGCCAAGACCTTCAAGGTGGAGTGTGATGCGTCCAACATTGGCATAGGTGGCGTCCTCCTTCAAGACAAGTGCCCCATTGCTTACTTTAGTGAAAAGATTTCGGGGGCCACTCTCAACTACCCCACCTACGACAAGGAGCTCTATGCCTTGATTCGAGTATTGAAGACTTGGCAACACTACTTGTGGCCAAAGGAGTTCGTGATCCACTCGGACCACGAGGCCCTCGCCTACCTTCGAAGTCAAGCTCACCTTGGCCGGCGCCATGCTCGTTGGGTGGAGTTCATGGAGACATTCCCATATGTGGTCAAGCACAAGAAAGACAATGAGAACGTGGTCGCTGACGCCCTTCTCGGGGGTATGTTCTCCTTTCTCATTTAGATGCTAAAGTTTTGGGTTTTTCTCTCATTAAGTCTCTTTATACTCCAGATGAATTCTTTAAACCTATATTTGAGACTTGTACTTTGAGAGGTGAGTTTGAGAGATCCTTTTTGGATGAGGGTTATCCTTCTAGAGCCGACAAGCTATGTATCCCCTCCTCCTCCATTAGACGCCTTTTGATCTAAGAAGCCCATGAAGGGCATGGCCACTTTTGGATTACCAAGACCTTAGCCTCTCTTAAGGAACATTTCTTTTGGCATAGGATGACCCGCCAAGTAACCAAGTTTTGCCAAAGTTGTGTCACATGCCACAAGGCCAAGGCTAGGTCTAGTCCCCATGGGTTGTACACCCCCTTTCCCATACCCACCGCCCCTTGGGAGGATATATCCATGGATTTTATAACCGGTTTGCCAACCTCTAAGAAGGGGAGGGATTCCATATTTGTGGTGGTTGATTGTTTCTCCAAAATGCGTCGGAACTCGCATCTCTCTTCTTTGACCACGTGGTCAAGCTTCATGGAATCCCTCGCACCATTGTCTCTGATAGGGATGCCAAGTCTGTGAGCTATTTTTGGAAGACTTTGTGAGATAAACTAGGCACCAATCTCCTATTTTCCACTAGTTGCCACCCACAAACCGACGGCCAACCGAGGTGACCAACCGCACCCTAGAAGCCTTGCTTAGGACCAACCCGCGCCATTGGAAAGACTTACTCCCGTTTGTTGAGTTTTCTTATAATAGGTCAATGCATTCGGCCACCAAGCCCACCCCGTTTGAGGTCGTCTATGGGCACAACCCACTCACCCCATTGGATTTGGTGCCGCACCCCATTGGCACCACGAAGAGCCCCCAAGGTGCCAAGCGTGCCGACTTTGTCCGAGAGCTTCATGAGCGCACGCGGGTTCAACTTGAGCGCCGCGCCGCTCAATATGAGCGCCAAGCCAACAAAGGTCGTCGTGCCGTCATCTTTGCCCCCATGGACCTTGTGTGGGTCCACTTGCGTCGTGAGCGCTTCCCCACCCGGCGCCCCTCCAAGCTCGACCAACGCGACGATAGGCTTTTCCGCGTATTGGAACGCTTTGGTGACAACGCTTATCGCATCGAGCTTCCCGATGATTATGGTGTCCATCCCACCTTCAACGTGGTGGATCTCACCTTGTATGTGCTCCCCAAGCTTGACGACGACGAATCGGGGACGATTAGCAGCCAATAAGGGAAGAATAATGGCCCCAAACTCTGATGGCGACAGATGAGGAAGAGTTGATGAACATCAAGTCGACCAGACCTGTGACTTGGGCCCGCGCTTGCGCTATAGCTCAAGCCACACAATCCATTATCACCTGGACTCACGCTAGCATAGGCTCAAGCCACGAGTCCCCCACCTTGGTGATCATGGTCACCATCGCAGAGCAGCCAAGCAACGCGCCTCTAGATGCTGCCCAGTAATGCGCCCCCATGGCGCGCCCCTTGGCGGCGCGTCCCCCTGGCAGCGCGCCCTCGTGTGGCACCCCCGTGTGTCACACGCCTATCCCATTCCATTTACATGTTATTTCCTTGTTTTATTTTTGAGAGTGTTGGCTACTTGTAGTAGATCAAGCCTAATAACTTTTAGGCCCATGGCCTTATGCTTGTAAGACTATTTAATCCCCTTTGTGTGCTACTTGACAATTTTAGGTTTAGTTGAGGTTTATTGTGTAGAGTTGAGGTTTTCCTCCTCCCATAAACCCTTAGGCCTCAAGCTCTAGGGTTTGGGTTACATTGCTTCCAACCATCTCTCTCACTCCCTCAATCTCTCTCTCACGCTCCAAGGGCCTCGCACCCCCATCGCTCCCAGCTCAGTCGCGCCCCGTGTCTGAGCCCAGTCGCGCTCCATTGTAGCCGCGCCCCAGTAACCTCACTTTGAGGTTATCTGGCCGTCGCGCTCCCCTGGTGGCTCTCTCCCACAGAAACCCATTTTGAAGTTATTTCCAGCTGTGCATCCAGAGCATCCCAAGGAAGAAATCCAGCCAAGAGAAGAAGAAGGAAGCCTTGCTTGAGCCATGGTCCAAGTCAACGCACCAGGAGCGCCTCCCCGCGGGGCGTTTCGCATCAACAATGGAGGGTGCACAACCCAAGAATTTCGAATGCAAGCTTGAACCGATTTTTTCAAAGGCCTACAGAACTGAAATGACCCGAAGCTCATCTTATGTTCTTAGTTTGAAACAAACGAAGATACAAAACCAATTTAGGGGAACTTGCCTTTTGATTTCCAAAATTTCAATGATGATTTCTCGAATAAAGGATCGAGCTTCATGAATCTAATTAGGGGAAAGAAGCTAACACACGTGCATCGGTGCATGTCACGTGATTGCAATTACATTTTAGAAATTGGGAATGCATATGCACAGCATGTTGATACCCTCCTACCATCTTATTTCATACCTTTTTGGGGTAATTTCACCAATCATTTTCACAAGTTTAGCTTCAACATTAAACACTCAACTAGCATTTTCTTAAATTCTAGCTTCACCTTCAACTGCTTAGACCAGCTCATTTCAACTCCAACTACTAAAACCAGGTCCAACTAGTGATTTTACATAAAAGCTTTGCGCTTGGCAAAGTTTGTTTTGCAAATTAATGCAACTTAACTTTATCCATATGTTTTATTATTGTTCGGTAAAAAATATTCATCTAGCTTAAGGAACTTATAGTAGATGAATGTAGCTTAATTTTGCCAAATTTTTTAGTTTGACTCCTCTAAATTTGTTGAAGATTAACAAGAACTTTTTCTCCCATTTTTAGTTCTTAATATCAAACACCCAACTAGTTTTTAATATAGGATAATCACATCATCATGGGTCCTATCGGACCCATAAGGCCTTATAGAATGTAAAACATAAAACCGATAAAATACACATTTGAGAAATTGTTTCAACATAAGAATTTCATCTTATTAAACCACCTCAGTTCAAATGAGAATCGTAATGGAACCACTTTCAAAGAATAAATAATTAAAGAGAAAATTGCGGGAAACCACCCGTTAAAGGGCCAATTTTTAGTGGAACCACCCGTTATAGAGAAAATTATTTTAAACCACCCATTATAACCCTTCCGTTAGCGCGCAATCACCCAAAGCCGAGAGTCGTTAGTTTTTCCATCTGATTGTGTTAAATGACCAATATACCCCTGTTTTTTTTTTAAATTACAAAATAAACTAGGCTGGTATCTCCAAATTGCCTTTTAGTAATCTGCTTGCCCAATTCAGTAAAAATCGCGAGCAAAATTGGAGAAAAGGTTAGGTTTATGGATGAATTGGCGAAGAATTGGCGAAATTGGAGAGATATTTTGGAGAGCGATTGCTGCTAGAGAAATCCGAGTGTGTTCCATCATCTTCTTTGAGCGAAAGTGGGGACGAAATTAGGGTTAGAGTTTGGGGAGTGTTCGTGCTCGCAATTGTTAGGGATTTAAGGAGCTGTGATAGAGGAGGAATTCGACGATAACGAAGGCGTCAAATTGGAACTTCGACCGAAATGAGGTCCCATTGAAGTGCTTCTTCTGTTTAGGGGATAGAGATTCCACGATAAAAAGCGATTTCAGTGTCACTGCTGTCTTCAAGGTAAGATTCCATTACCCTTATTTTATGCTTTCTGGATGGGTGTATATAATCCAAGTGGTGTTTTGACGATTGACTTAGTGATGGTCCCATATATGTGTTGTTACTATAGGTTTCGATGACTGTATTTGGTGTGTTGTCCATTTGTTACATGACATTGCCATGTGATGTTCACTGCATATTGCTTTTTGGTGTTTTAAGTCATTTTTATTGAATTATGTGACGTTTACTGTATGTGATTTTAATTGCATATTCATTCCCTTTTTGAATTGATATGAATTCACAGATGTATGTTACAATCAGATTTTTGTGTGATGGGAAATTTTACAAAGGTCTCAAAGACCATGTGTGTTATAGGAAGAAATATATTTATTACAAGCAATTTGTTGACCCTGATCTTATATCTAAGATGGAGCTAGAGTATTTTATAAAAGAGGGTGTAGGACTTGAAAATGTGATGGAACTCTGGTACTCACAGCCAGGACTCAGTCTAAATAATGGACTAAGACAAATAAAGTGTGACAATGATATCATCCACTTATGCTCTTGTGTTGGGTTACATAAAACACTACATGTCTATGTTGTGCAACCAAATGAACCTACTCCAACTACTATGAGACAAGGTGTAACTGGGCCAATCATTAACAGTCCAACAAATTCTGCTAGGCCCATAAATAGTGGGGACATTTCCATAGCAGCCGGCCCACCAGTTTTATCTAAACCAACTCAACAAACTATAATAAATGATAGGGGTCATTCCACAAATAGTGTTGGCAATTCCAATTCTGATGCAAACTCTAGGAAACTCTTATCTCCATCTTGTGCTTCCAGTGGAGGTACTATTGGCAGATATGGTAAGCAAAGATCCCAACCAAAACCTGTTTTAGAGGAAGTACCTGATAATCTATCTATAGATGAATCTGATGGATCTGCAGATGAAGGTAATGTCTTAGGCTCTGATTCCTCTGATTTATCTGATACATCTGATGTACCATTTGATGAGAAAATATTTGGTGGAGAGTCTTCTGAGGAAGATGATGATGATGATGTGTTTGAAGATAATGTTGATACTAATGTTGTTGATGAGGGTGTAGAAGTTGATGGTAATGAAGAAAATGTGTTTGATGTAAGAGTTGATTCTGATGATTTTAGGAGTTGTAGTGATTTCGAGGGTAACAAGGGCCGTGTGAGGTATCCTGAGTTTAATCCACTTGTTGATTTAGGGGTAAAATTACCCTTAAGAGTGGTATGAGATTTGACTCAAATGAGATTTTCAGGAAGGTATTGAGGCAATTTGCACTTGAGAATGAGTTTGACTATTACTACTTGCACAATGACAAGACTAAAGTCTCTGCATATTGTAAAAACAAGTGCCACTACTCAATGAAGCACGACAGAAAAAAGGGTGTTTGTAAGGAGACCTTGTGTGGATTTAAGGCTATTGCAAGAAAAATGGGTAATGATGGTAGTTTCCAACTCAAAACCTTTGATCCAAAGCATGAGTGTGGATGGCAGGATGTGAATACAAAGGTCACATCCATATGGCTTGCTGAAAATTATCTTGAACATTATAGAGATGATCCTCAATGGAGGATTAAAACATTCATTAGCATAGTGAAGACGGAACTTAGTGTTAACATTTCCTACTACCAAGCATGAAGGGCGAGGCTAAGGGCAATCCTAATGACTCAAGGTTATGCACCTGAGCAGTATGCAAAAGTATGGAATTATGTAATAACTGTTTTGAAGTGGAATTTGGGGAGCTCTATGTATGTGAAGGTTACAGAGGAGCAACCTGAGAGGCCAATTTTTCAAAGACTTTATGTATGCCTACAGGCTTGCAAGCAAGGTTTTCTGTTGGGTTGTAGGCCATTGGTGGGTCTAGATGGTTGTCATTTGAAGGGGGCATACAATGGACAAGTGTTAGCTGTAGTAGGAAAGGATGACAATGAAAATATTTTTCCTATAGCTTATGTAGTTGTGGAGGCTGAGAGAAAGGACACCTGGTGTTGGTTCCTTGAGAATTTGATCCAAGACATAGGAGGCCAAAATTTGACCTTTATGTCTGGCAGATAAAAGGTACTTCTAGATCCCCTTCATATTTTTTTCTTAATTTTGGTGTAACACTAACTGTGTTTTATTTGTGTTTATTCAAGGCCTGCTTGAATCCATCAATCTAGTTGCTCCCACTACTGATACTAGAGTGTGTGTGAGGCACTTGCATAATAATTTCAAAGTCAAGTGGCCAGGAAAGTCTTATAAAGATGTTGTACGGGCTGCTACTAAGCATGAATTTGAAGTGGCAATTGATAGGATTAGAGGAATGGATGAATGACCTTAAAAATATCTCATTGATGGAAACCCTAAAACATGGTCTTTGCATGGGTTTAAGCACTACTGCAAATCACCAGAACTGCTCAACAATGCATGTGAGTCATTCAACAGTTGCATTCTAGAAGCAAGGGAGATGCCCATTCTCTCCATGTGTGAGTGTATAAGGAGAAAGTTGATGAAGATGTTCATCACCAAAAGAAAAACATGAGAGCTCACAATGGATTCCTAACTCCAGAAGCTACTAAAAAGGTTGAATCAACTAAGGCAGAAAGTCTACACAAATGCAAATGATATGGTGATGAAAATAGATATGAAGTTGATTCTGGGGCAACACCTATGTTGTTGATCTTGATCAAAGGACTTGTGGATGTAACATGTGGGATTTGACAGGAATGCCTTGCTCACATGCAATTTGTTGCATTCTGAAAAGGAGGCTAAGAGTGGATCAGTTTGTGGACCAATATTATTGGAAAGAGACATATATGATGGCATACAATGAGTCAGTACATCCAATGCCAGAGGAGGACCAATGGGAGAAGATTGCACATAAGGCATCAGAACCTCTTGCATTCATAGTTCAACCTGGGAGGCCCAAAAAATCAAGAAGGAAAGAACAGGGAGAAGCCACAAGCTCCAAGAAAAAAAGACTAAGGATTGGAAAGAACAAGTGTTTACATTGTGGGGAAGAAGGTCATTATAAGAATAAGTGTAAAAACCCTCCTAAGGGACCTGAGCCACCAAGGAGTTCTAATGTAGGAGGGAGACCACCAAGTGGGAACACTTTAGCTATTCATCCTAGGAAGAGAAAGTACACAAGGAAAGAGGTAAGTTGAATGTAAATTAAAATTTGAAATGCCTATTGCATATAAAAATGAAATTCTAACTTTATATTATAATGCTAGGTGAGGTCCCACATGGCATCCAATGAAGCTTCTCAAGCCCATGCAACCCTTGAAGCCCCTAAAGTCCCTGAAGCACCTGGAGCCCCTCAATCCCCTGAAGCCCCTCAATCCCAAACTGAAGACTTTGATATGGTAAGTAAATACACTCCTAAAATGTTAAGATGTTCTTGCTTTAAAAAAATTGCTTCCCTCATTTTAAGGTAACGAACTTGCTCTTATGCAAGAGGAACACATTTCATTTGACCACCAACAAAGTTACTCAAATGAACCAAGCCAAATACCAACTCAAGGATCTCATGCACCATACTCAACTATGGTGAACAATGATATTCCACTAACAACAATGAATTCTGGATCCAGGAATGGTAGAAAGTTATACCCTATAAGAAGGCCACCACAGAGGACCATAATTACAACAAAGTCTCAACTAGCAAGTGCCATGAAAACAAGAACACGATCTGCATTCAAGAGGAACCACGAGTGAATGATGTAAATTGGTAGTTGTTTCCTGTTTGTGACTTACCCTAATCAATGTGATGTAATCGAAGACCTTGAAAATGTGATGTAACTAATGTTAAGGATACAGTTTGTAACTGATGTTAAGTAGTACTTTTGTAAGACATGTTCTCTTTGGTTAATTGAAGCAGGTTGTTTGTTATTGTAGGTTGTTTGTGTCTTTGGTTTGGGGTATGCAGGTTGTTTGTTATTGCAGGTTGTTTGTTTCTCTGTATTGCAGGTTATAAACATGTGTATTCAGACAGAACCTTGCCAACTTTTTTAACATGTTATGCTGACATTTTAGTGTCACTTGCTGCAACTGAAACATGTGTCACTTGTTGTTATGCTGCCATTTCATGTCACTTGTTGTTATGCTGCCATTTTTTTTAACAGGTTATAAACATGTCATGCATGCTGCCATTTCAGTGTCACTTGTTGCAACTGAAACATGTGCATATAACAAGCATTGGACACAACAATGAAAACAAAACAATTGGTCACTTGCTGCAACTGAAACATGTTCATTTTTTGGTTCCACAGTCATAGAAAAGCATTAAACTTAGACAAATAATTAAACTTAGACATTGTACTTAGAAAACAAAACATTCATCAAGAAAGCTAAACCAAAACTACCAACAACAAGCACTAGATCTATCCTAGACCTAGCAAGATATTTGTCAATTTGAACTTCTTTTTTCCTCAATAACTCTTCAAGCTTGATGTTCTTTGCTTCCAATTCCATTTTTTGGTTCACCAATTTCTTGATGATACTTGTTGCATTGCTCTCTATTACCAATTGGTTCACCAATTTCTTGATGATACTTGTTGTCATTGTTAATAAGTTCTTCCATACCAAACAATAACCTTAATTGACCCATTTACAAGATTATGATAGAGAACACTGACATTACTGCAAACAATCATTGGAAGAATTAACATAATTCATTGTGACATAGGCATAAGTCTAAGATGATAAAGCAATTAAGGTGTACCTTCTTTGTAAGCACTGTACGAAAACACAATCTAGGGGCTTGAGAGCTTATCGTCCCGAGCTGACGGATCCTTCTAGTCTATGACAAGCATTCAAGCAACACTAAGCGATTACTATTTCAAAGGAAAATAACAGCCAAGCTTTGTAACTTTTGTGGCGATTAGAAGAGTCGGATGTGAGAGACTTACAAGATACAACATTGATTTCACCATAAACACTTCGTCAAGTTTGTAGAAAATGAGATATTCCACCAGTTCCTGGTCTAAACAAGTAGTTAAACTGGGCGTTAAAGGTTATACAATCCGTATAGGAAATCCAAAAGAAAATTCAAACAGACATTTCGTCGAACATATAATAGGCACCTACAAGAGTATCAGAAGAGATTAACCTTGGCGATAGCGAATGAGATGAAGTGGACGGATTCACTACGCGGCGAAAAGACTCAAAGAGAACGTCGGTGGAGGGTAACTGGTAGCCGTCGTCGTGGGCGGCGGGGACCGACTGTGGTATTAGTGAGCCCAAAGGATGATATCGGCTTCAAATACAGGAGGGGTAAATGGTTGATCTTAAATCTGGGTTAAAGATCCCAATCACATTATAGTTTAGTATATTACTAATTAATTTTGTTTCGGGGTTTGTGTTTGTACCGCTTTTTTTTTCGCACACTGTATCTCTAAAATATTAAAAAATAAATGCATCATTACATGGCGTTTACAATTGCGGTTTATGAAATTAAACCAATTTAAGTTTAAACACTAAGTTGTGGCGTTTAAAACAAAAAAGGGTTAACTTAAAATGAATCGTTAGCCTGATTTATTTTAAGTCGAACCGTTAGCCTGGTCCAAGAACGCGAGCGCGGCAATGCCGCGACCGCGGTTTTGCCTATGGGCAAACCGCGATCGCGGCTCTGAAACCGCGATCGCGGGCAACTCTGATCGTCGTCTTCCTCTGTTTCTAGAATGTCGGTGATTGGTATTTCTCCGTCGTGCCCGATTGGTGGGAGTTGGAGCGTTTGGCTTTCCCTTGGTGTTGAGTTTAGGGCTTCAACCCCAACCTATAAATAGGGCTCGGATCTGGCTTCTCCTCCATCATTCTCAAAGTTCTTCTTCCTCCCATTAAAGTTGTTGTGTTCATTGGAGTCGTCGTCGCCGGAGCCGAAGTCGTCGCCGTGGGAAATCCTTGGAGTGGTGATGGTGCGCCTTGGTTCAGAAGCGAAGTACGAAGCCTCGTCGTCGTCGGTATGACCTCGAAAGCTCGATTAAGCTCGCGTTGGGATGGATTCCCATGACCGCGGCCGGGCAGAGACCCGCGACCCAGGCTGGGCGCAAAATTGCGATCGCGGTTATAAAACCGCGGGCGCGGTTTTGCCCAGCAAGGCCGCGATCGCGGCTATGCCATCTACGACCGCGACACTGGCTTCTTTCCTTAGTTTTGCTTCGTCTTTTCGTACCGTATCTAACTTAGGGTTTTGTCTTAAAACCCATCGTCATAGGAAACCGTGCTCAAGTGCAAGTTTCCAGATCTCGGAACCCGATCTCTCGTTCGTCTAGCTAAGGCAAGTGGTGGCTCACTCTTGCTCATTATTCCATATTTCCCTTGATTGTCAATTATTTAATTGTCTAATTAAGATGGGATAAAGTTGTTGTTTTGTGTTTGGGAACATATTTGATAAAACAATGTGTTAAAATATGAATTTATAATAGGTTGTATATATTGCTAGAAATAACGTTATTATGTAGTTCTATATGATATTACCATAATGGATTTTTGTGTGAATCATTATGTGAACTTACATGCTTAGTTAGCACGAATATTCGTAGGAACGCTATGTATCTTGCGAGGTCTAGTCGTTTCTTTATAACTGGTATTAGAAGGATTTTGCCCTAGTACTTATGGTCATGACTGTACCCTTATCCAAAGGGTAGGTGCACTTAGCTAGTGCCAACATTCAGGATTCTTTCCCCAGAAATATCTCTCGTATCGAGAGGATGTGAATTAAAAGCTTTAACGTGAATGTTCATTTTGGAATTAAATAAGATAAGTGCTTTTACGCATATAATTAATATACCCTCGGGCGAGGAGTACAACGTGGAAACCGCCCGGATTCTTGTTAGAGTAAGTCTTCTTTCCAATCTGGATTCGCATTGCGCGGTGAGGTTGGTCGTGGACCCAAATAATCAAGGTCGTGTTTTAAACTTGTGTGAAAACTTAACGTTCCCAAACAATTGTCATACGTTTCCTATAAGACTCAATTCCTTTGGAGTCTTCTCTTCATACGTTTCCCATAAGACTCAATTCCTTTGGAGTCTTCTCTTCAATCATTCCTTTTCTTGTGTTTCCGTAGAAGTATTGGAGTTCACATCGTGTATCGGCTATTATTCGAGAAACGATTGTTGTAACTTGATACGACTACTTAGAACCTTTTATTTGTACTCTTGCATAGTCTTTTATTAGACTAACCAACCGTTATTTTTCCTTTGCATGGTTGGCTGGTGTCATCCGTCTCATACAACACATCAGGTAAATTTCCTCATCTGTGAAGGTCAGAAATCCGACGTTGAAGGCAGTTGATATTTAAGTGTTTTCCCAAGGTTGAAGATCCTGGCGTGAGATCGCACGGTTCAAAACCCCTTTGTGGCATTTTATTATTTCAAAGACTTCCGCTGTAATAAACATTTCTGTATTTGATTTTGTTATCAGTTGTAACTTATGACGTCGGTATGAGACATTAATTGATCAATTTTCATATTATTTACTAAAGTTTACACTATTATATCATTTGTTATAAAAACGGTAAGCCTTGGGTGACCCCGGGTGTGTATTCCGAGGTCACTGACGGTAATATTTCCAAAGGTATTTTGGGGGTGTTACAGATTTGGTATCAGAGCTAAAAGTTTTTAAAATGATTTAAGTTTTCAAATCGTTTTATTTAAAACAAAACTTTGTAAACCGTTCTTCGTTCGTGGTAAAGAAATTAATTGGGTATTTCAAAAAGACGAGTCAAAGTTTTAAACAAGATTATACTTTTGAGTAAAATTTTATACTTTGAAACCTATGCCGTTCTAGTCGTGCCTTCTTCTTCTGTCTAATATAGAAAGTTAGCTTTTATATTTAGAAAGTTCTAATTCTCCCTCGTCACCTCACAGGCAATGGGTGCTATCGTGTTACAGCTCAAGGGAAGGAAGGACGCTGAAGTAGCTCCGCCACCTAAGGCTGAGTGTGAGTCCTCTATCCTTCTGGGTTATGCTATAGTCGGGGATGCGGATAGTCCTGAGGAGGAGGAGAAGACCGTTCTTGTGGAGTCGGTGGTTCTCGTATCCGACAGGGTGGAAGACCCCGAGGAGGATCCCGAGGAAGACCCTGAAGAGGATCCCGAGGAGGATCCAGAGGAGGTCACCCCCGATCAACACCAGGGGAAATGAAGGGAATTACGGTCGGGCTTTCAAGGCCATTAGCTCGATGAGTCCTGATAGCTATGGTGGTACTGGAGAACCGATCAGGGTGGCATATTGGTTCTCACATATGGAGCGGTTATTCAAGAATGTCGCTTGCACTGAAGCTGAGAAAGTGCACATTGTCTCCCTTCAACTTAAGGATGTGGCTAGTGAATGGTGGGAGAGCACTGGATTAGATGAACATCCCGCGTTGAATTAAGGTATGTTCAAGACAAAGATGACCGATCGTTTCTTTTCTCGTGCTATGAGGGAAGAGAAACATAAGGAGTTCCTTTACCCTAAGACTGATGGGTTGAAGGTGACTGAGCTAGCTGCAAAGTTTAACCACTTGTTGCAATATGCTAGTCCGGAAGTGTCGAGTGAGGAGCAGAAAATATGGCATTTCCATGAGTGGATGAACCCGGATATCAAGCCGTTGATGGTGCGCCATGGATGCTCTACTCTGGAGCAGTATGTGGACGTTGCCTATAAGCTGGAAGTGACTCTAGAGGAGTCGGCAAAGAAGCATAATCGCCAGAGACCGGCGCAGAGCCAGCCTCAGGCTAGTGGGTTTAAGCGACCCGCACCACCGTTGCACTTTGCCAAGTGTGGTCGAGCTAGAACTGAGTTGACACAGTCAGGTCCTACTCAACGCTCGGGCCAGAGCAAGAACCTGATTCAGTGCTATAAATGCGGAACGCCGGGGCACAAGAGCAATGAGTGCACGAAGGGTAAGAGAACGTGCTTTGCATGCGGAAATGAGGGGCATTTGCATACTTTTTGTCCGCAACGGAGGCAGAAGGAGGCTGAGTCGCAACAAGGGTCGGTTAGCCATAACAATCAACCTCGATTCAAGCCTGTAGGGACTCTTAGTACTTCGATGCAGACAACTGCTCAAAACAAGGGAAATGCCCCAGCTGCTCCAGTGGGTCAGGGTCAGCGGCTGTACGAGATGCGTGAGGCTGACGGACCCAACGCTCCGATTGCTCAAGGTACTATATACCTTCACTCTACATCAGTTTGCGTATTGTTTGATTCGGGTGATACTCATTCCTTTATTTCGGAAAAGTGTGTGAGTAAGTTAGGGTTGAAGTGCAATGAATCTTGCGAACCATTTGTGGTAAACCTTCCCAATAGTGAGCAATTAGTAGGGACCAAGCGATTGTCGGAATTTCCGATTACCATTCAAGGTCGGAAGTTCAAAGCCAACTTGATCTGTATAGCCATGGCTCCATACGACATCATTCTTGGGATGGACTGGCTGACGCGTCACGGGGCGATAATCGATTTCAGCTCAAGGACAGTGACAGTTTCATCTGGGGGACAGTTTGTGTGTAAGTTCAAGGGTCGTAATGACGCCGATAACGGAAAGCTGATCAATGTGATGGCTGCGTTTAAATTACTTCGACAAGGTTATGTCGGGTACCTGTGTTATCTGGATAAACCCAGAAAGGATGAGACTTTAATTCATGATATTCATGTCATATGCGAGTATCCTGATGTATTCCCTGAGGAGATTCTCGGTTTACCCCCGAATCGTGACGTGGAATTCACTATTGATCTAGAGCCTAGAACCTCGCCGATTTCTAAAGCACCTTATCGGATGGCTCCAGCGGAGATGCAAGAGTTGAAGAAACAACTGGAGGAGCTACTCGAGAAAGGATATATAAGGCCGAGTGCATCGCCTTGGGGCGCTCCTGTCTTGTTTGTCAAGAAAAAGGATGGTTCGTTTAGACTTTGTATCGACTATCGAGAGTTGAACAGGGTCACCATCAAGAATAAGTATCCTTTTCCAAGGATAGATGATCTTTTGGATCAACTGCAGGGAGCGAAAGTCTTTTCCAAGATCGATTTGAGGTCTGGTTATCATCAGCTCAGGATTCGTGAGGAAGATATCCCGAGGACTGTGTTCCGAATGAGATATGGACATTATGAGTTCGTAGTCATGCCATTTGGGCTTACAAATGCTCCGACAATTTTCATGGATCTGATGCACAGATGTTTCCATCAGTATCTGGACAAGTTTGTGGTGGTACTTATCGACAATATCCTGATCTACTCTCCGAACGAGTAAGTTCACGAGGAGCATCTTCGTATCACATTGACGGTTCTTAGACAACAGATGTATGCCAAGTTGTCTAAATGTGACTTTTGGATTAAGAAAGTGGCTTTATTAGGCCATGTGATTAATGAGAATGGGTGATGAGGCTAAAGTCGTGATGCCTATCAAAGTAAACCTCAAAAACCTAACTAATATAGTAGGGTAAATAAGAATCGATCCCACAGGGAGGTAAGCAATCTTTCTAAGTGCAAAGGTTGTATGCCAATAGTAATAAAAGGGGGGATTTTGGTTTGTATCAAGTAACAAAGTAAATCAAAGCAAAAGATGTAATCAATGGGTGAGAAGTAACTTAGCCAGACAGATATCCACACTTCAGTTTGATTGGTTGATCCTAGATTATCTCCAATTCCTACCAATGAATATTCCTATCCCGATCTTATGTATATAGATAGGTCAACTAGCCTTAAAAATACTTATCCTTAAACAATCAAGAAACTATTAAGATTCAATCTAAAGGCAACAATAAGCATAGGAATTAACCAGGATACATGCAATACTTAACAACCCGTCAGTACTCGACATGTAATCAATTCTCTTCACAATAAACATTCACAACCAGGAAGTTTAAATTGTGGTTGCTACACAAGATAAGGGATTTCAACCAGAAATATCCTAACCCTAGCAATAGATAATCACTAATATCAACTAGATGACCAGACTAGTCAAATCAGCAAGAATCAATGGGATGAAGCTCAAAGAGAATTAATATAATCAAAGGAAAGGAAATAGAGTTATAATCTCACAACCAAATACAAACGAAGGCTTTAATCGTCGGACTAAGCAAAGGTTGATTAGTTCTTCATAGTTTTCAAAGCATAAACTCTAAGGGAAAAACTGAACGATAATGTGTAAACTTGACTAATGAAAAGGATGCCAACTAATGAAGGATATAACCCTAGCAAAACCTAATCTAAAAAGATAAGAAATAATATCCTAAAAGGAAATAAACGGAATAAAAGAAAAGAAATAAAAAGAAAATAAAATAAACAAAACTCGGACGAAGTAAAATCCCGGCTCCGCGTGCGTGAACAGTAGCCGCGACCGTGGATTGGTCTCTGGAGTCTCGTATCCTTCTGGCGTGTTTCCGCGATCGCGTCTTGTCTTCCGCACCCGCGGAAATGCTTCTGTAGCGTCCTTCAACTTCTCTTGTGGTCTTCTCTTGTGGCTTTGCCTTCAACTCCTTAAGTCTTCATTTAAGCATTCAAAACCACCAAATCAACACTTCTTCTGCAACTCCATTCTCCTATATTGTGTCCTAAACACACATAAATGGCACCCCAAATACTAGTAACAGCTCCTAGTTACGCACTACAAAGTAGAGCGTATCAATGGGGTTATGGTCGACCCTCAGAAGATCGAAGTGATAGCCGACTGGAAGCGACCTCAGAACGTGAAGGAGGTGCGCAATTTCTTGAGACTTGTAGGTTATTACAGACGGTTCATGGAGGGATTTTCAAAGATCGATTTACCCATGACTGGGTTGCTCCGCAAGGTCCATAAGAAGTTCATATGGGACGACAAGTGCGAGACAAGTTTTCAGAAGTTGAAAAAGTGTCTGATGTCCGCACCAGTTTTGGCGCTACCAGATGGATCTGATGGTTATGTGCTCTATAGTGACACTTCAAAGCATGGGTTAGGATGTGTATTAATGCAAAAGGGAAAGGTTATTGCATACGTATCTCGGCAATTGAAGACCTATGAAGCAAACTATCCAACGCATGATCTAGAGTTAGCGACTGTGGTTTTCGCGCTGAAGATTTGGAGGCACTACCTCTATGGTGTTAGATGCCAGATCTTTACCGACCACAAGAGTCTCAAGTATGTGTTCACTCAGAAGGAGTTGAATATGAGGCAACATCGCTGGTTAGAGCTACTCAAGGATTACGACATCGAGTTGTTGTATCATCCGGGTAAGGCTAACGTGGTAGCCGATGCTTTGAGCCGGAAGACGCCGCACGAGACCGTAGTAGCTCTGCTCACTGCCCAAACCGAATTGCGTCAAGGATTGTGCGAGATTGATGTCTTGTATGATCAACGTCGAGGATGCCCGAGTATGTTGGAGATTCAGGCTACGCTACTCGATCAGATCAAGGAGAAGCAGGTTGATGATTTGATCTTAGTAAAGTTAAGCAGTGAAGTGATGGATGGGAAAGCTCCGGGATTCGTGATTCAAGATGACGGATCACTCTGGTTTCAGGACCGAATATGTGTGTCTGACATAGATGGCCTTTGTCAATTGGTAATGAAGGAGGCCCATTCGTCAGCTTATTCTGTACATTCAGGATCCAGTAAGATGTACAAGGACCTCATAAAGAAGTTCTGGTGGCCCAACATGAAGTGTGATGTAGCAGAATTTATGGCGAGATGCTTGACTTGTCAGAAGGTCAAGATTGAACACCGCAGACCAGGTGGTGAATTGCAACCTCTCCCAGTGCTAGAATGGAAGTGGGAGGATATTACAATGGACTTCGCCACGGGGTTGCCGAAGACTCAGAGTTAGAAGGATGCCATATGGGTGATCAATGACCGGCTCATGAAGAGTGCTCATTTCATGGCCATCAAGTCAACTTGGGGAACCCAGAGGCTATTGGAAGTTTTCCTACACGAGATTGTCCGGTTGCATGGTACGCCAAAAACCATTGTATCGGATCGTGATGGCCGATTCATGTCGAGGTTCTGGCAGGAACTCCACAAGGCCATGGGAACTGAGTTGAGGTTCAGTACTGCATTTTATCCTCAGACGGATGGGCAGTCTGAGAGGACCATTCAGACACTAGAGGATATGTTGAGAGCTTGTGTGATGGATCGTCCGACCAGCTAGGAGAACATCTTAAGTCTGATTGAATTCACGTATAACAACAGTTGGCATTCCACCATCAAGATGGCTCCATTCGAGGCCTTGTACGATCGAAAGTACAGATCTCTGATTTGTTGGGATGAGAATGCCAACAAAATTCTGCTCGGACCGGAGTTAGTCGAGAGGACTGCCTCGGACATTGTCTTGATCAGACAGAGGATGCTTATATCTCAGAGTCGACAGAAGTCTTATGCTGATTTGAAGCGCAGGAATGTCGAGTTTGAGGTCGGTGACAAGGTGTTTGTCAAGGTGTCGCCATCCAAGGGTGTGTTTAGCAGTTTAGGTTCGGCAAGCGTGGGAAGCTCAACCCTCGCTATGTGGGACCATTCGAGATCTTTGACAGAGTGGGATCTCTAGCATATCGTTTGGCATTGCCACCGTCGGCACACCCTGTGCATAACGTGTTTCACGTGTCTCTGCTGAGGAAGTATGTGCCAGATGTGTCTCATGTGCTGAGTTATGATGACATCGAGATTCAGGCAAATGGTACATACGAGGAGAGACCTGTGCGTATTCTCGAACGCCACGAGAATAACTTGAGGAACAAGGTGGTACCATTAGTACGAATCCTCTGGTCCAAGTCAGGATCTGAGGAGGTGACTTGGGAAACTTGGGAGACTGAGTCTGATATGCTAAGTCGTTTTCCCGAGCTGTTTTCGGTCTAGTTTCGAGGTCGAAACTTTTTTTTAAGGGAGAGGTATTATAATAACCCCTAAAAGTCCCAACTTTAGTTTTGTAAGCAAGACGTGTTAGGCATTTTCTGTAACCTCTGTAAGAAGACTGCTCTGATACCACTGTAGGGATTTAGATGCTTAAAGCGAAATTTCAGGAAAATGTTTTTCCTAACATCTAACCAAGGATCTCATGCATAAACTAAATAGATCATAGATAAGAAGAATTAATTACCCTCTTGATGCGTGTTTGAATCTTCCTGGAATGGGGAGATTAAAGCCTCAAGTGTGACTCCTCTAGTTGGTCCACCCGAGTATGGATCTGGATCGCCTAGGGCTCGATTGCTAGAACGAGGAACGAAGGCGAACGAGGGAGAACTCCAGGGAAAGAGGCAGCTATGTGGTTGTGTATGTTGGTTAGGGTTTTCTCCTAGAAAGCCCTCCTTTTATAATACCATATGTAGATATATTATTTTCTAAATTAATATATCTTTTATTATCAGTAATAACTCTTTATTACTAATAAGCCTTATCTCCCAAGTTATATCTTATATAACTTTATATCATATACTTTATATAATATATCTCTCAATAAACTGATCCAGTCCATAAACTCTAAGGGTGTGACCTCGTAGGACCCGGTAATAATAACAATAGACTTTATAACGTATACTCCATAAATCATAGTTGGCTTCTAGAAAAGTACTATGACTACCTACGATAACCGGATTATGAATCTCCATAAATGGTCTCACTTCATAATTAATAATTGCACCTTTGATTAAAGGACACAATTCCTTCAATCTCCCACTTGTCCTTAAAACAAGTGTGCAATGTTAAAATTCCTTTGTCACTTAGTGTCTTATTTGACTATATGATGAAACTCATCTTTACCGCCAAATACGTTTCCTGAATTCTTGAGATCAAACTGTCAGTACAAATGATTACTAATAATCCATTTGAGCATGGCCATGCGTTTTCACAGTTCTCACTCTTCAAGTGGCCGAGATACCAATCCTTTCCAAATGTATCGTGGTATACACGGAATAGGAGGACATATTCAATCTTGTAAGACTACAGCTCCCACTTAACTTTTGGCAATCCCAATAACTGCTTTTATAACTGCCTGTTACGGTCAGCGTTTGACAGCGTCAAAGACATACCAGCAGTCAAATGATAACTATATCATACTCATGTATGAAGAACTCACTAATCATGAATAATCCTAGAACTCCACAGTAAAGTCCCGATGAGTCTTAAGATCGGTCTGTCCGATATGTATCGGTATACACATCTATGTAATCGATTAGACATCTCTATGTCCCTATAACACATGAAACCCGGTGTTATCAATCAATCTCACAATATGGTCTTTGTGATTAAGTCATTTGTATCCAAGTTAACGACTTAGACCATGGACTTCTAACAATTTTATAATTTCAGTTCACTTAATGGGGTTTCATTCACCAAAATAGTTTTGATGAGCCCATTTGATAATTATTAAATTATTTGGATACTTTATCTAATCCCAAGCAATGATTAAATAATAATATGAAACTCATACTCAAGTCAAGCATAAATGTCTGTGATAACAATAAACAGGATTTATCATAAAACAAACAATGTCTCAAAAGAACTCTCTAATGTGCTTGAGCCCCTTGGCCCGAGTGTGACTGTCATGCTTGGGCCTAGGCATGGGCTTGGTCAAAGGATCTGCAATGTTGTCGTCTGTGTGCACTTTGCACATCCCCACGTCTCCTCTATCAACATAGTGTCTGATCATGTGGTACTTTTGTAGAACATGTCTGGATTTCGAGCTCTTCCAGCTGACGGCTCCTCCATTCAGAATGAAGACATATCTAGACTGAGATTCAAAATCATCTCTGTCTGTCTGGAAACTTGCATCAGTATAGCCCTTGACGACCAACTCATCATCACCTCCAAATACCAAGAGATCATCCCTAGTCCTTCTCAAGTACTTCAGGATGTTCTTGGCTGCACTCCAATGTGCATCACCAGGGTTTGATTGGTACCTGCTACACATACTCAAAGCATATGCAACATCTGGGCGAGTACAAGTCATTGCATACTTGATGGATCCTATGGCTGAGGCATAGGGAATCCTGCTCATCCTCTCGGTTTCACCAGGTGTCTTAGGACATTGGCTCTTGCTGAGATGTAAGCCATGCTGCATAGACAAGAACCCTTTCTTAAAGTTCATCATATTGAATCTATCAAGGACCTTATCTACATAAGTTCTATGACCCAGACCAATAAGTCTATTAGATCTATCTCTATAGATCTTAATGCCTAGTATGTACTCAGCCTCTCCCAAGTCCTTCATTGAGAAATACTTCTTAAGCCACTCCTTAATTGTCTCTGGCATAGGAATGTCATTCCCAATGAGTAATATGTCATCCACATATAGAACTAGGAAGGCCACTTTGCTCCCACTAAACTTCTTGTAGACACAAGGCTCTTCTTCGCATCTGATGAAGTCAAACGTTTTGACCACTTCATCAAAACGAAGATTCCAACTCCTAGATGCTTGCTTAAGTCCATAGATGGACTTCTTAAGCTTGTATATTCTCCTAGGGTTTTCTGGATCCTGAAAACCTTCTAGTTGCATCATGTATACATCATCTTCTAAATATCCATTTAGAAAAGCAGTCTTGACATCCATTTGTCAAATCTCATAATCATAATAAGCGGCAATCGCTAGGAGTATCCTAATGGACCTGATCATAACGACCGGTGACAACGTTTCATCATAGTCAGTACCATGAACCTGTCTAAATCCTTTGGCAACTAGTCTTGCTTTATAGACAGAAATGTTTCCATCCTTGTCTGTCTTGATCTTAAAGACCCATTTGCATCCAATGGGTTTTACCCCATCAGGCAAATCTATCAAGTCCCAGACTTGATTCTCAGACATGGAGTCCATTTCGGATTTCATGGCTACCAGCCATTTCTCGGAGTCGGGGTCCGCCATTGCTTGCTTATAGGTCACACGCTCGCCGTTCTCTAAAATTAGAACGTCAATGCTAGCAGTCAAGACGTAATCCTCATATCGTCTAGGCCGCTGCATTGGCCTGTCTGATCTCCAAAGTGGTCCAACAATAGGAGAGACTTCAGCAGAAGGGTTGACCACATCGGTATGTGGGACCTCAGGTGCTTCATCTACTTGATGAATTGCATCTTGAATCTGGGCGGTTTCCCTTTGAGAAGGTACGCCTCCAAAGTCAAGTTCCTCAGTGACATCGTCTATGTCCTCGTGTTGTTGGGTTTGTTGCTCAGCTTGAATCTCATCAAGCTGAACATTTCTCCACTTGGCTTCTTGGGAAAGAAATCCATTTCCAAAAAGACACTATCCCGAGCAACAAACACTTTGTTCTCAGCGGGATTGTAGAAATAATATCCCCTTGTTTCCTTGGGGTAACCTATAAAGAAGCATTTGTCTGATTTGGGTGCTAGCTTATCAGATAGTAAACGCTTTACATAAGCCTCACATCCCCAGACCTTCAGAAATGACAAGCTAGGAACTTTTCCATACCATATCTCATGTGGTGTCTTGTCAACTGATCGTGACAGAGTCCTGTTTAGTGTGAACACAGCAGTGGTGAGGGCATATCCCCAAAAGGATGTAGGAAGATCAGCAAAGCTCATCATTGAGCGGACCATGTCTAACAATGTCCTGTTTTTCCTCTCAGATACGCCATTCAGCTGTGGCGTGCCTGATGGAGTCAGTTGTTTCAAAATGCCACAACTTCTCAAGTGATGGTCGAATTCTTGGCTCAGATATTCGCCCCCTCGATCTGATCGGAGTGCCTTTATCTTCTTGTCAGTCTGTGTCTCAACTTCATTATGGAATTCTTTGAACTTTTCAAAGGACTCAGATTTATGCTTCATTAAGTAGATATACCCATATCTACTAAAATCATTAGTAAATGTAATGAAGTATCGATAGCCTCTCATAGCTTATGTGCTCATAGGTCCACACACATCGGTATGTATGAGAGCTAAAAGCTCAGTAGTCCTCTCATTTGTACCAGTGAAAGGTGACCTTGTCATCTTGCCCATCAGACATGACTCACATGTTTCAAATGATTCTAAATCAAATGACTTTAGGCTACCAACTGTTTGGAGTTCCTTCATGCGTTTGATGCTAATGTGACCCAAGCGACAATGCCATAGATTGGCTTCACTTATATCATTCGACTTTTGCCTCTTTGTATCAACGTTATAAATTTCAGATTTGAGATCCAGTATGTATAGTCCACTACTACTCATATGGGCTCGAGCATAGAAAATGTCATTCTTATGAATGGAAAAACAATCCTTAATGACAAAATCATAACCCTCAAGGTTCAAAATTGAAATTGAAATCAAATTCTTAGTAATAGAAGAAACAAAATAACAATTATAAAGTTCTAAAACTAAGCCAGAAGGTAGAGGTAGACTATAATCTCCAATAGCAAGTGCAACAACCCTTGCTCCATTTCCAACGCATAGATCTATCTCACCCTTCTGCAACTGTCTCCTATTTCTTAGTCCTTGGACATTCGAAATAATGTGAGAACCACATCCGGTATCTAATACCCAAGAATGAGACTTGGTTGATAAGATTTCAGTAACGTAAAAACCTGAAGTGGAGACTGTTCCCCTCTTCTTGTCTTCCAGGTATTTGGGGCAGTTTCTCTTCCAGTGCCCCTTAGCCTTGCAGTAGAAGCAGTCGTGCTCAGCAGCCACCTTCACCTTAGGGGTGTTTCCCTTAGGTTGGACAACTTGCTTTCCCTTCCCTTAGTATTGTTGCTTCTTCTGGGATCCTTTCTTAAACCCTTTCCCCTTGACCATTAGAACTTCCTTCAAAGGGTCAACCAGGACGTTTTGCTCAGCAGTTTTGAGCATCACGTGTAGCTCGTTGAGAGTCTTGTTCATGGCTCCCATGTGATACATCTGCCTAAAGTAGGCAAACCCATCATGCAGGGAGTATAAGATCATATCTGTAGCCGTCTCAACATTGTAAGGGTTACATAGTCTAGCCATCTTGTCAAACAAGCCTATCATGTTGTAAATATGTGGCCCAACTGGTTTTCCTTTCTCGAGCTTGCTCTGCAATATGGACTTGAGGGTCAAATACCTCTCAATCATGGCTTGCTCTTTAAAGAGATCTCTAAGGTTTCTCATAATAGTATGAGTATCCTGATCCTCAAACCTCTTTGAAGAGCAGGTTTCATAGCAGCCAACATAAGACAAGTGGCATTCATTGCCTTCTCGCATATTGCCTTGTGACGTGCCTTATCCTCATCAGATAAGGTGGCAGTCAGCTCTGGGATGGGGTTTTTTAGGACATCCTCTTGTCCCTCAGACCTGAGAATGATTCTCAGATTTCTTTCCCAATCAAGGAAATTTGTGTCGTTCAACTTGTTTTTCTCAACCATTGAGCGGCGAGTGAGTTTGAGGTGTTCAGAAGACATAGTAACTACAACAAAAACGGAATAAAACATGCAGATAAATTATGCTTGACATGCAAGAACTTAAAATTTAGACAAGCTATAAATAGTAAGTTATTGCACATTCTACTCAATTAAATTGTCCCTTGTGAGTAAAATGATTCCAAGATCCTATCTTAGATGAAACTCGAGCGTACTAAGGAAATTCCCCAAGTCTCATGTAATCAAGGTAAGTAAACTCTTACTAATTATAACACCTTATAACTCTTGGTTGATGGTCACATCTTATGTAAGACTCATTCTTATGCCTCAAGATCCAAAACTGAGCCTTTTGGTCTCTTGTTGAGTGTAACCATATCAAGGCAGCATGCCCCTAATAGACATACCCGCACTATCCCAAGGTCAAGGAAGGACACCTCGCTAGGGCGAAAACTATCCAACGAATTCCAAGGGCCTTATGGTTGAGACATGGAAAGGCATTACCTCAATATTCTTTTAAGGGACTTAAGCATGCAATGGTTGTCTATCTACAAGTGAACTAAGTAGCATAAACAGACGAGCAAGCATGCAAAATGGGAAATAGTAAAGCATTCAAGTAATGCAATAATAAATAATTAAATTTGTGATCCTAGTATGGCCCCTAAAGAGATCTAATCTTCAATAGTCTTGACCTTCTTGGATTACCATCCTTCAGTCTTCATAGGATCTTCTTCTTTTTGTCTTACATATAATTGAAATAAACTCTCTTGCAGAAATTTAAATTATAAAAATACATAACGATACGCATATCGTGTACAAGAAAAACATAACGATACGCAGATCGTATTTATCTATCCTAATGTGGGTCATACTAGTCACCGCATGCAATAATATCATAATATTAAATATACATGCAATAATAACATATAAATTTTCATCTAAATGAAACATGCTATTAATCCAAAATAAAAGCATAAACAATTAATCATATTAACTATTTAATATAGAAACTGATTTCTTATTATTTTAATTCAATTAAGATGTGTATGGAATTAATATCTTATAATAATCATTAATTTGATAAAATATGATGAATCTAATATTCCAAGATAATATTTAATTATGGTAACTCAAAATTTTACCAGATAAGATATCAAAATATCTAAAAATAATTAAATCTTTAATTACCAAATAACATATCAAATATCTTATTAAAATAAATCTAATTTATTAAGATAGAATATCAAATATCTTATCTTGTTTTGGTAAATAATATCTTTTTAGGGTAATTTCTATCCAATTAGGAATTTTCCCCAAAAACACAAAACCCTAATTACCATCATCCGCGACCAGCAGCCGCGACCGCGATCGCGAGTCCAAAACCGCGACCGCGATCGCGGGTCCAAAACCGCGATCGCGTTTTTTTCCTTCTTACAGAGGTTACATAAAATTCCCTAGTACTTCTGGTCATGACCGTACCCTTATCCAAAGGGTAGGTACACTTAGCTAGTGCCAACATTCGGGATTCTTTCCCCAGAAATATATCTTGTATCGAGAGGGTGTGAATTAAAAGCTTTAACGTGAATGTTCGTTTTGGAATTAAATAAGATAAGTGCTTTTACGCATATAATTAATATACCCTCGGGCGAGGAGTACAACGTGGAAACCGCCTGGACTCTTGTTAGAGTAAGTCTTCTTTCCAATCTGGATTCGCATTGCGCGGTGAGGTTGGTCGTGGACCCAAATAATCAAGGTCGTGTTTTAAACTTGTGTGAAAACTTAACGTTCCCAAACAATTGTCATACGTTTCCTATAAGACTCAATTCCTTTGGAGTCTTCTCTTCATACGTTTCCCATAAGACTCAATTCATTTTGAGTCTTCTCTTCAATCATTCCTTTTCTTGTGTTTCTGTAGAAGTATTAGAGTTCACATCGTGTATCGGCTATTATTCGAGAAACGATTGTTGTAACTTGATACGACTACTTAGAACCTTTTAATTGTACCCTTGCATAGTCTTTCATTAGACTAACCAACCGTTATTTTTCCTTTGCATGGTTGGCTGGTGTCATCCGTCTCATACGGCACATCAGGTAAATTTCCTCATCTGTGAAGGCTAGAAATCCGACGTTGAAGGCAGTTGATATTTAAGTATTTTCCCAAGGTTGAAGATCCTGGCATGAGATCGCACGGTTCAAAACCCCTTTGTGGCGTTTTATTATTTCAAAGACTTTCGTTGTAATAAACATTTTTATATTTGATTTTGTTATCAGTTGTAACTTATGACGTCGGTATGAGACATTAATTGATCAATTTTCATATTATTTACTAAAGTTTACGCTATTATATCATTTGTTATAAAAACGATAAGCCTTGGGTGACCCCGGGTGTGTATTCTGAGGTCACTGGCGGTAATATTTCCAAAGGTTTTTTGGGGGTGTTACGACGCCTCCGCTCCAACTGCTGTAACCAAGGCCAGGGCATTTTCCTGCCCGACCTCGACCGGACCATCCTCGACCAATCGCCCTCCTCCAACCCCATCTCCTCCACCGCCACACCTCCTACCGCCGTCGACTCCTCCACCACGACCGCCTCCCGTTGCCCCTCTCCTCCAACCTTCACCGCCAGCAAAACCTCCTCCGCGCGTCCATCTCTTCCCGCCTCATCCTCCACCACCGCCACCGCCTCCTCCACCGCAGCCTCCTTCACCGCCTCTCGTCACCCCTCTCCTCTAGCCTCTACTACATCCTCCTCCACCTCCTCCCGTCGCTCATCCCTTCCCATCGAATCCTTCATCACAACCTCCTCCTCTCGCCTCCTCAGATCTGGGCGGCCCGACCTTTGCTTGAACAACCTCCATCTCGTCTTTCGCAGAAGGAATCCTCTCGTCGTCATCGTCGTACGCTCTGCCACTATAACACCCTCGACTTACATCAATAGTGCCACACGCCAGTGACCTCAGACTTTAATGTCCAAAGTCACCCTAGGCTCTAATCGGAACAATTATGCGTACATAAATAAATAAACATGAAATAATGAAAGAGTAATTAGCGGAAGACTTTTATAACAAATACTCAATTCTTTTATAAAAAAATTCTGTCGTAAAATGAGAAGGATGGTATTACAAACAAAGTGAAATTACAGCGTAAGACTTTTTAAATAACTCTAAACACATGAATAACTCATCTAAGTATTACATTTATTTAAGAAAACTAAATTAACACTAGGCAACCTTAAAAATAATATCACTTTAAATATTCAATTGTAAGCCTTCATCTTCGATTTCTTATTTCAAGGCGTTTGAGACCAACCACTGATGTGTCGTATTGGATGGATGACACCAGCCAACCATGCAAGAAAAATGAAAGGTTGGTTAATCTAATGAAAGACTACGCAAGGGCTCAAACAGAGTGGTTCTTGTGATTGTATCCAGTTACTATCATTGTATCTCGAATAATAGTCGGTAAATGATACATAACTCGGATACTCTCACTGAAACGATAGAAAAAGAATGCTTCAAGAGAAGACTCCAATGGAAGTGAGTCTTATGGAAAATTAATGAATTTGTTTGGGAACATTATCATACATGGAGTTTGGGTATGTGCCACTATATGGCATTTTAGCTAGTGTGAGAGGGTTTTAGTTGAGGTTGTTTTAGGGTTTAGTGTTTGAGGTTTAGGGTTTCATAGATTATAGTCTAAGGTTTGATATTTGTGGGCTTAATCTTGATGAATAACACCAAATAACTATATATGGCCCTAATGTTTAGTTCCACCTTGAACTCTACAACAACTTTCCTTGAATGCCCCATGAAGTTCCACAAAGGATGAACCCTTCTTACATTATATCCTCTTGCTCTGTACCCTAAACCTATACCACTTTCTCCCTCATATCTTCCAAATTTTAAGACAATTGAATTTACAACAATACTTGTCCACAACCATACAAACAGCTCATCTGAATTGAAAACATAATTACAAAACTTCGGGGCCATATATACCTATTGAATATTCTTCACCCAAAATTCACAAATCTCAAACCATATACTATAATCTATGAAACCCTAAACCCTAAATCCTAAAACCCTAAACCCGGGAAAACCCCAACGAAAACCCTCTCACACTAGGTAAAACGCCACTATATGGCATTTAAAAGGGTATGCGCCACTATATGGCGTTTTAGCTAGTGTGAGAGGGTTTTAGTTGGTGTTTTTAGGGTTTAGGATTTTTGGGTTTAGGGTTTTAGGATTTCATAGATTATATTCTAAGGTTTGAGATTTATGGGCTTAATCTTGATGAATAACACCAAATAACTATATATGGCCCTAATGTTTAGTTCTACCCCGAACTCTACAACAACTTTCCCTAAATGCCCCTTGAAGTTCCACAAAGGATGAACCCTTCTAACATTATATTCTCTTGTTCTGTACCGTAAGCCCTAAACCTATACCACTTTCTCCCTCATATCTTCCATATTTTAAGACAGTTGGATTTACAACAAGCTCAGTCAGGCTAACGAGTTCTCTTTCTCTCTCCCCCTTTCTCTCTATAATATATACTCCAGTTTGTCTGGCCTGGAGTATTATTACAATAGAAGATGCGCACATAGATTGAATAATTAATTCAAATACTGTGATAGTTAGTTTGTTAGTCCAATTACGTGGTGGTATCGAATTAATAAGATGGAATGAGAAGTTGGGCAACTACTAACTGATCCACTGCTCTATTGCACTTACTCTTCTCATCTACTGTTGTACTGCATCTCAAACCTTAAACAATAATCTATGAAATTCTAAGCCCTAACCCCAAAAACCCTAAATCCTAACCTTCTCACACCAGCTAAAACGCCACTATATGGCACCGTTTAAAGGTTAGGCGCCACTACATGGCGTTTTACCTGATGAGAGAGGGTTTTAGTTTGGGTTTTTTAGGGTTTAGGGTTTCATAGATTATAATATAAGGTTTGAGATTTATGGGCTTAAGGGTTTAGGGTGTACCAGGATCGTGTCGAACCCTCCAACATATGATTTTAGGGTGTCCTTGAGGATAGCGTACTGAGACTCGACCCTGACAAAAAATACTCATGTTACTTCATAAACATTAATAAGTATCTAAAGAGGAAATTTGTTATATAATTTACCTGTTTGACGATCTTGTGGCGAAATGGAGAATATTATCGCACCATGCACATACTAGCTTTTTCTTGTGTTGTTCAAGCAATACTCCCTCGATGTAATCATCAACCCATGCCACTTCCCCCTCAAATACTCAAGTCATGCCTCGTACACATCCTCCGTGGGTGACCTCAATAACCAACAAATATTACCCAAAAAATGGTTAACACTTTTAAGGTCTAAATTCCTGGTAACATATGCTTCAACATTGCGGTTCACATGGACTCTACACAACAAATGATGCGCATTGGGAAATACTATATTGACAGCCTTCACAGCTTCCAACTCTCGATCTGACATGATCGACGTAGGTTCTTGTTTACCCAACAAGGTCATCAAACGTCATAGGGCCCATTCGTAGTGCTCCGCTTACTCATTTTGCATGAATACGATGGCAATACAAAATGAAAGGTTTGTGCAAGTGAATCCAACAAACTCCAACAATGGCATACCATACATATAAATGTACAAACAAAAAGAAAATTAGTTGCAATTACATAGTATAGACGTGGGGGAACAAACCCAACAAGTGCTTAGCGTTTGGGTGACTAATTACAAGATCACTCACAACATCTCTCACCTCATCCTTACCCTTATCCTTCCCCTTAACCTTAACACTTTCGACGTCCACAAAATATCCTTTGGACCGTAGAAGTTCCAACATGAATTGCGACACCGTCATATTGCCCCTGGATTTATTCCTCTCCCTAGCCTTGCAATTGTACGGTTGGCTCCTTGATGTCAAGAATTCTGGATCAATTTTGAGAAATAAAGAAATAATGTTCTTTGGCATTGAGCCGGTGGAAGACATCAACTTCACCGCCTCGATTTGTTCCGTAGTAAGGCGTCCAGCAAAAGCATGTCCAATAAAGGATGTTCGAATGTCATGGGTGTTCCATCCACAAATGACCTTTAAGGTCCACTAGAATCATCCTATTTATTTCACAAATATGGGTACACATTAGATATATATACATAAATACAAACTAAAATAATTTTCTAAGATCAATACTCATGTTCTACTCTAACAAATTGTTCTATACCTAGCATAATGTTCTAGTTCTACCCTAAAAACCATGGTGCAAATATGATACACGTATAAAAATTAAACCCTTGTTCGTTCTCCCTCACTCGCCAAAATTCAAAAGCTTTCCAATACACTAATTATATAATTTATCACAATTGTACACTAACATAATGTTTTAATCCAAAACATATACTAATAATCTACACTAATATACCTAAAGTATGTGTAACATATAATTTTATTACTAATATTCTACACTAACATACCCACAATTTCTATAACATATAATTTACTACTAATATTTAACATACCATATATATTTGTAACATATAATTTACTACTAATATTTAACATACCAAGAATATATGTAACATATAATCTACTACTAATATTTAACATACCAAGAATATCCGTAACATATAATTTACTACTAATATTTAACATACCAAGAATATTTGTAACATATGATTTACTACTAATATTTTACAATAACATACCTACAATATCTATAACATATAATTTACTACTAGTATTCTACACTAACATAGTAATATTCTAGACTCAATTTAAATCAAGCGTATACGTAATAGTACATGATCTTCACTAATCGATTCAAGACCGGGCACATCAACTCCGCTTGAGACCGACATTCTGATGTGATCCGAGCCCACCTGGGTCCGTCTTCCCATGGTCTGCCTCGATCAGCGGTCTGACCCAGCGGTCCAGCCCACGGTCTGCCTCAATCGGCGGTCTGACCGCTGGCGCCCTGATCACAGAGCAGGACTGCAGCCCCTGCACTCCAACCTGCAAGGGCCTATTAGGCTTTAATTGCAGGATGTTGCCAGGGGGGGTCGAACCCCTGACCTTTGACATATATATTCCCAATTCCATGGGAGATATGCCAACCAACTACACTGCACCAGGTTGGGGTGCAGGGGCTGCAGCCCTGCTCTGTGATCAGGGCGCCAGCGGTCAGACCGTCGATTGAGGCAGACCGTGGGCTGGGCCGCTGGGTCAGACCGCCGATCGAGGCAGACCATGGGAAGGCGGACCCAGGTGGGCTCGGATCACATCACATTCTCTCTCTTAATTCTGTGATTTCAAATTATGTGAATGTTGAGGCATGTAGAGGAATCACATTAACACAAGTGGCCGTTTGGAATTTCGAAAAAGTGGTCGTTTGACTTGTGCGCCACAACATGGCGTGCAAAATATCCAACGGTCAATTTTAAACGCCACCACATGGCGTTTAAAATTGACGTTGGATATTTTGGACGCCACCACATGGAGCGAACGTCTAAATTCAACTGGTCGAGTTTAAATGCTATGTAGTAGCGTTTAAACTTGACCTAGTTTAATCGAGTCGATTCCACCTTTTATTTAAAATCTAATTAAATCCAAACAAATAAAAACATTTTTGAATCCCATATTATGGCGTCCAATTTTTTTTTTTTTCGTATGCTACGTTATAGCATTTAAGTGCGGTGCGAAAACAAAAAAAAAGCAGTGCAAAACCGAACCCCCTTTTGTTTTGACACTTACAAAAATATTGAAAGAAGAACTGAATAGGGAGGCAAAAACAAAGGTGCAAAATGCAACCCTCAAATTTTTTTTTATGAGGAGAGAATTCGACTTACCCTATAAATAGGGTGAATCGAGAGGCGGATGAATCGGCGCCGATCAAACCGGACATAGAGAACAATAAATCAAGCCTGGAAATTACAACAAAACAATTAAAGAGCCTAAACGACCTAGGGCAAAAGTTGAGGTAAGCACGATCAAAGGAAAGCGCCACTGCAAAACGAGTCAGACATGATCAATCCTACAGAGGTGTTGAATAGGCCACCATGACGTCGCCCTCTCTTCTAGGAGGGATCTTCAGGAGCCTCAACCATGACGTTACCCCCGCGAAAGAGGAATTTTCAAGAGCCTCAAACACGATCACGACCACGACCAGAACAACTCAAAATCCACCCTAATCAGCTCCACAATTGCAATGAAGAATTGGCACCCAAGCTTGAAATCAATCAAACTAAACTTCAAAGAAATGAAGCCACCAGGTTTTATTATGGGTCGAAAAGATCTACTGGTAGTACAAATAAATACCAAATCATATGCATATATATTCAAAATAAGCAAATTGCGTTTTACGGCCTAATAACTGATGTTTTTTTTATAGCATTGTGGTTATTCGTAGTTTGTTATAATTAGTTTAAAAAATTGGGCTTTTCGGCCCGATAATCAAATCCAAACAAAATTTTCAGCTTTTCTTTTATCTAGGAAGTAGGGGTAGGGGGACTTGCATGCACAATTGTACATATTGAGATTTAAATTATCTTGTAGAAGAAGACAAATTGATGTTTTTATTTTTGCTTTGCTCAACAGAAAATGTTTTTTTTTCATTGGTTGAAAAAATCATCTGGTAATTAATTTTTTTTGTTGGTTTGGAATTTCCCATGATATTTTAACATTTTCCTTTTTGGGATAATAATTTGATGGACACAAATTGGGCTAACATCAACAAAATCAAAGCCCAAGCCCAAAATAGCTAAGGTTGAAATTGGGGGTTACCCACTTGTACACACAAATTTCATATAGGCTTTTTATGGCCGAAAGATCAACAGAGGGTAATATACGGACTTTACCTCTTTTTTCATACTTATCTTCTATCAGCTTGCGTGACAAGCTGGTGTTTGTATTTATGTCTATCTTTTCTTCTTCTTTTTTCTTTAGTGCAAAGAGTACGCCTTAGAGTAGAGGGCTTTCCCCTTTTCTATTTGGAGTGTACCATCCGCATACTTGTACGGAAGGGTTTGGGTTCAGCGGTCGCCGTCGTCCGCAAACACAAAAAGGGCGGTGGTTCAAGCGAAAGTTGTAGTGTCAGGCAGCGAATCGAGTATGGGACAACCCGATGAGAGGCGATTTATTAATGGATGCTATTAACAGGGGTCAAGAAAAATCACATCTGATTCGATCCTCTCAACCATCTCAGAGAAGTTGGGAGAAAGAATTGCACAATGTCGACAACGGCGAGGTTTATACCAAGGTCGATGATAGTTATTGCGGGGTAGAAAGCCCCAATCTTGTTGAAAGAGAGTATTGGTCATCTTTCACAAAAGAAAGAATATGTTTGGCTGGATCTTCAAGTTTCTGGAGATAAATTTGCTTCTGAGTTTGATTAAAATTTTAAAAAGTAATTTCCTCTTGAAGGAAAAGAGATTAGAGTTTGTTTTTTGTATTTACAGAGTTTGAAGAGTAGTATGTCTGAAAACCTTAGTTGATTGTTTTCTTGATTCATGATATTTTTTAGAATATATGTAATATTACTGTTAGTGTGAACTTAATTGGTGTGTTTTAAAAAAAAAAAAAACTTTGTTGGATAGAAGCCTTGTTTGAGATGGTAGTGTTTGAGTTGGTAGAGGCTTGTGAAACCCTGTATGAGTTGGTATTGAGTGAGGCCTTGATTAAATTAGTATTGGCTTGCGAAGTGGTAGGACACCTATTCACAAGTGTATGTGATCGGTTGTAGTTTTTCAAGTATCGTTTTCACGAGGATTATGTAGTATTGATTGTAACTTTAACTGGTAAGTTAAGCCAACAAATGAGAATTTTCGTTGAACTAGTAACTAAAATTAAGAAACAAATGCAAGTGATGATTGTAATCAATGGAGGGAAGATTTCCAAGGCAAGGGATCTCCGTAACTATGCTTCAGTAGACTCAACTAGATAAATGTCTAAAGTAACATGTCTTTGTTGAAGGTAATTATCTTAAGAATTACTATTTCCTCTCAGATGATAAAAAATGTGCCTAGATTCAATTAACATCTACACTCGCGACTTGCTAATCAAGATCTAGACCCTTTGGGCACTTAGAATCTAAGGTCAAACTGAATTAACATCCACTCTCGTGACTTGCTAAATCCAACCTCATCTTAGGGTTTCTATGATAGCTATTAATCCACAAGAGAAATTAAGACGCTCTCACAATAATAAAATCTCAAGTTCAATTCATAGGATTCCAATAGAAGTTATTACCTCTCGGTCTCAAACCCTGTCTGACTACCTATTAACGTTTTTACCTCTCGGTTGCAAACCCTATTAGGATCCAATTCGCATAAGCTAATATGGGAATAAAGCACACTAGGAATGAATCAACAAAGTTTCTGATCGGCACTATTTTGTAGTGCATTTCTAGGGGTTGTTATCAGGTTTGAGGTGCCATTTGGATGGATTTAGTGCACAACTGCGGATTATGGAGTTAGAGAGGAGAAGTGTGGATTTGGTGGTATGGAGAAGCAAATTGAAGATATCCAGAGGAAGAGGAGTTGATCACTGAGGAGACGAAGAAGAACCAAGGAGAGAGTCCACACGAGAGTAGAAGAACAATGTGCTGAATTCACCTGATTCGTTATCTCTACTCAGATGTCCAAATGGAGTGATACCAATTCGAGGAGTTAGATCTTGAAGTCTACTACAAGTCCTCAAAATATGAGCGCAATCCGAGTTGGGAATCAAAAGTTATGGCGTTTTTACGGAAGTGTCGCAGGAGCTGAACCGAAGAAATCTCAGCGGCGACCGCCGCCAGGCTTACGGCGACCGCCGCCGTCAGAAGTGACCCGGGCTTTTATTTCCTTATTTCTTTATTTTATTATTATTAAGTATTTTTATTATTTCGTTTTAATTTATCTTTAGAAACTTATTATCTTTAGTATTTAAGGTTAGAGGGAAGGCTTGTTTCCTATCGAACCCTAATTTCATCTTTTCCCTTTCTACGTACTTTGTGATGAGGAATCATCCCCGCCATTAGTGCCAACCTTTGATGGACCGATTACTAGGTCAAGATTGAAGGAACTACGTCAAGAGCTGGAGACGTTTATGGCACATGATGTATCACATGACGAAGAGGACAAGTCCAAAGTCAAGGCGTTGACTTTATTGGTCAACGTTACATATGTTTAATCTTATTAATTTCTGTATTGGATATTTTTAGGATTATTATTTATTTATTTTCAGCTTTCTATTTTCGGATATTTCGGGATTAAGTGTAACCCGTTTTTGGGAAGCTAGGGCCGGCCCTCTATGGGTATTTAAGGCTCCCTTGTCTTCTTCATTAGTTAGATTTTTCTCATATTGTTAAAACACAAAAACAGAGCTTGGGTTTTGCTTTGAAACTCGGCTCCCTGTGAGAGTCTCAATCGATTGTTCTTTCCTGCTTAGTTGTTTTCGTCTTTGTCAAGTCCCTCTGGAGTTGGTGATTTCGTACTTCATAAGCAATCCTCTCCGTGCTCCAAGTTCGTCAGCGATTCTTGGTTGTGTGGCGTTGTAGAGATCGGGTTGGTAGATCGTTCGACAAGGTTCCTTGCTATCAAGCAAGCGGGTTTTCTCGTCGTTTCTATTGGTTCTATCTATTATCCTATCCATTAGTTTCACTTCCGCTATTGTTCTAATCTTGTGTTTTCTTTTGTTTTGAGATCCGTTGCCTAGATCCATCTTCTACACGGCTAACCCCGTATCAATTGGTATCAGAGCTTTGCGGCTTCGGATCGCCTTTGACGATTCCAGATTCATCATCAAAAATTGGATCTTCCTGTTTTCAATCGTCAATTGAATTTCTTTGTTTGAGTCACATTAGTGAATTGTTAGCCTGACTGATTGTTTGCTCTTGTTTGTCTTGGAAAGGAGTTCGTTGCGGTTGATTGTGACTACGAGGATCCACAAAAACATATCAAAACCGTCCAAAAATCAACAAAAATTTCGCCCCCCCCCCCTTCCACCATTGTTGTTCGAACCCTAGCTTGGCGAGCAAGACACGACGGCGTCCAGGTTCGTGCGCGCCAGAGATCTGGTTGTTCAATTTTGGTAATCTTCAAGATACTTGCTTGATTTTCTAGAGATTTTATTTTATCTTTATGGTGTAATATCCCAGGAAAAGATAATGTTGTAGCTGATGCCCTTTCTAGGAGACATACACTCTTGACTACTTTGGATGCTCGGGTCCTTGGATTCGTTTATATTAAGGAGTTGTATGATATGGATGCTGATTTTGGAGTGATTTATAAGCATTGTGTGAAAAGGGTTCATTTGATAAGTTTTTCTTGTTTGATGGATTCTTGTTTCGAGTTGATAAGGTGTGCATTCCTGTTTGTTCTCTACGGTTGTTACTTGTTGATGAGTCCCATAGAGGTGGATTGATGGGTCATTTTGGTAGAGATAAGACTTATAACATGTTGCATACTCATTTCTATTGGCCACACATGCTTAGGGATGTAGAGAATTTTATCAAACGTTGTGTTGAGTGCTTACAGGCTAAATCTAAGGCAAAACCGCATGGTCTTTATACTCCCTTGCCTATTCCTTGCTTTCCTTGGGTTGATATTAGTATGGATTTTATTGTTGGATTGCCTAGGACTAAGAAGGGGAGAGATTCTATATTTGTGGTTGTTGATAGGTTCTCTAAGATGGCTCACTTTATTGCATGCCATAAAACTGATGATGCTAGGAATGTTGCTGATTTGTTCTTTAGAGAGATTGTTCGGTTGCATGGTGTACCTCGTACTATTGTGAGTGATAGGGATGTCAAATTTCTGAGTTACTTTTGGAAGACTTTGTGGGGTAAACTTGGTACTAAGTTGTTGTTCTCTACTGCTAGCCACCCCCAGACAGATGGACAAACTGAGATCACTAACCGTACATTGGGTACTATCCTTAGGGCTGTTATTAAATCTAATCTGAAAAGTTGGGAAGATGCCTTACCACATGTTGAGTTTGCTTATAATAGGACTATTCATTCTTCTACCAATATGTCCCCTTTTGAATGTGTGTATGGTTTGAATCCCCTAACCCCTTTGGATCTTAAGCCGTTGCCTTTACCGGAACGAGCAGACTTTGATGCTGATAGACAGGTTGAGTTCATGAAGGAGCTGCACGAGCGGACTAAGGCTCGTTTGGAAGCTACTGCAGCGTAGAACGCAGCCCGAGCTAATCACGGCCGGCGTCAAGTGTTGTTCGAGCCCGGCGACTTGGTGTGGCTACACCTGCGCAAGGAGCGGTTCCCGTAGCAGAGGAAGTCGAAGCTGTCTCCCAGAGGTGATGGACCGTTCAAGGTGCTGAAGAGAGTAGGCGACAATGCCTATGTGTTGGAGCTGCCCGATGACTATGGCGTGAGCCCGATATTCAATGTCGGTGATCTTACCCCTTATGCAGCCGCTGATGTTGATGACTCGAGGACGAGTCCTTTTCAAGAAGGGGAGAATGATGAGGAATCATCCCCGCCATTAGTGCCAACCTTTGATGGACCGATTACTAGGTCAAGATTGAAGGAACTACGTCAAGAGCTGGAGACGTTTATGGCACATGATGTATCACATGACGAAGAGGACAAGTCCAAAGTCAAGGCGTTGACTTTATTGGTCAACGTTACATATGTTTAATCTTCTTAATTTCTGCATTGGATATTTTTAGGATTATTATTTATTTATTTTCAGCTTTCTATTTTCGGATATTTCGGGATTAAGTGTAACCCGTTTTTGGGAAGCTAGGGCCGGCCCTCTATGGGTATTTAAGGCTCCCTTGTCTTCTTCATTAGTTAGATTTTTCTCATATTGTTAAAACACAAAAACAGAGCTTGGGTTTTGCTTTGAAACTCGGCTCCCCGTGAGAGTCTCAATCGATTGTTCTTCCCTGCTTAGTTGTTTTCGTCTTTGTCAAGTCCCTCTGGAGTTGGTGATTTCGTACTTCATAAGCAATCCTCTCCGTGCTCCAAGTTCGTCAGCGATTCTTGGTTGTGTGGCGTTGTAGAGATCGGGTTGGTAGATCGTTCGACAAGGTTCCTTGCTATCAAGCAAGCGGGTTTTCTCGTCGTTTCTATTGGTTCTATCTATTATCCTATCCATTAGTTTCACTTCCGCTATTGTTCTAATCTTGTGTTTTCTTTTGTTTTGAGATCCGTTGCCTAGATCCATCTTCTACACGGCTAACCCCGTATCACTTTGCTATAAAGAACTAAGCCACTCTTGCTTAGTCAGACGCTGAAGCTTTCGTTTTGATTCAGTTGTGAGATTCTCGTTCCTTATCTATTGCATGGATTTTATCTATTCTCTTGTTTGATTGCTTATGATTAATATTGATAATCTCTAGCCTGCGCAACTAGGGTTTGTTTCTATTGATTGATTGCTAGATCTAGATTGTTACTGGTTGAGCATATCTATTTCAGAGTAGCAACTGCATCGTACTAGTATTTGGTTGTGCTAGTCTTATGCAGAAGAGAACTGATTTACATTCTAGGATAAAAGCTGGTTGTTTTATGCTAGAATTGTATCCAACTATATTCCTATCCGTAACGCTGCTGTTAAACTGAATCTTGATAGTTTCAGGGTTGTTTAATTAGTTAGTGCTAATAGTATCTGGTTGTGCTATTAGTTATATCTGAAAAGGAATTGGAATTTCCATTGCATGAGATATTGAATGATTATCTAGGATCAACTTGTCATACGAATAGTGGATGTTTGTTTGACTAAGTGCTTTTCCCATCACTAATTTCACAACTTTTAGTTTGTTTACCTTTTGCATGCTTAGATTTACTGAAACATACAAAACCCCCCCTTTTGGTTACTTTGGATTGACATATAAATTGTATATAAAGATAGAATATGTCTCCCTGTGGATTCGACCTTTACTTACCTAGGACTATGGTTTAAGGTTTGTTTGGATATTTTGCATAGCTGGAATTAGCACGACAAATTCCTGTTATCAAATTGGCGCCGTTGCCGGGGAGACAATAATCTATTTTGTGTGTGTCAATCTTGGTGTGAACCTATCTTATGATTGACACCCGTATTACTAATAATCTACCTCTTGTTTTTGATCCAGAAATTGAGAGAACTTTTCTTCAAGCTCGCAGAACTGCGCGTACACTACTTCAGGAAGCTGATACGATGGCTGATCAACGCGTTACTCTTGAATCTCTAACAGCTCCTAACTTGGAGCAACCAACTCGTGCTGTGCAATTCTCTGCCCTGGGTGATGGGGTCAAATTTGAGCTTAAGACATGAGTAGTCCATTTACTCCCGAAATTCAGTGGAACCCCACTTGAGGATCCTATGCAGCACCTGGATGAATTCCTTGAGGTCTGCACCAGCATGCGGCCATCTGATATTACTGAAGATCAGATGAGGTTGAGAGTCTTTTCTTTTTCTCTGAAGGAATCAGCTAAAGACTGGTATCATTCTTTACCCCCAGGAAGCGTCACTACTTGGGTGAATTTGAAGAAGGTGTTTCTTGATAAATACTTTCCGGCAATCAAATCCAATCAGCTCAAGAAGAAGATCTGCAATGTGGAGCAACTGTCTAATGAGTCTCTCTATGACTATTATGAACGCTTCAAGAAACTGGTGAAGAGTTGCCCCTACCATGGTTATGCTAATCATGATCTGATTCTTTATTTACATGGAGGACTCCGTGAAGATGATCGTCGGATGGTAAATTCTGCATGTGGTGGGAATATTCTGAAAAGGACTTATGAAGAGGCTCTAGGGATATTTGTCACCCTGGCTGATGACTCTAGACAATACAGTGGGAGAGGCTCCCAAAGCTTGGTAGTCGCTAGTTCTCAATCTAAAATTGATCAAGCTGATTTTGATGTGCTGAAAGAGGAGGTGAGGCGTCTGAAACTGAAAGGTACACCTCAGCAGGCTAAGGCCTGTGAGATCTGTCATAACGACTTGCATCCTACTGATTCATGTCCTACTCTACAAGAGAAAGTGAATGCAGTAGGAGGATATCAACAGAGGCCCAAGCATGATCCTTACTCCAGTACATAGAATCCTGGTTGGAAGGATCATCCCAACTTCAGATGGAGAGACCCAGAACCAAACCAACAACAGGGTAATCCTCAACAACCTAGGCAGCCATTTGTGCCACGACCTCAAGGGCAGAGCTCTAATTCATCCTCCTATATGGATGATTTGGTGAAGATGTTGATGCAGAGCAACGTAAATCTCAATGAGAATGTTGCTAAGTTGACTAAGAGCCAATTGCAACTCCAAGAAACTACACAAGCTAGCATTCAGAACTTGGAAAGGCAGGTTGGTCAGATTTCTCAAGTGGTGAGTAAACTTGACGCAAAGGATTCTGGTAAACTTCCATCTCAAACGGAAGCAAACCCGAACATTCGGAATGTTAGTGCTGTAACTCTGAGAAGTGGGAAGAGGCTCGAAGAAGATAATTATGAGGTCAACAAGGAAGAAAGTCCGGATATGGAGCAGAGCATCAGCGACGACCGCCAACAGCCTTACGGCGACCGCCGCCCAGAAAACGGCGACTGCCGCCCAGAAGGCAGCGACCGCCGCCCAGAAGGCAGCGACCGCCGTGACGGTGATCTAGTTTCCGAACTTTCTGATGATGTCAGCGGCGACCACCGCCAACCTTATGGCGACCGCCGCCTCCCTGTAGCCGATGCTGAGGCTGAGAAGGAGTCCGAAACTCCGATTTTTCCTGAGTGGAAGCCCGTTCCACCATTCCCATCTGCATTGAAGCGTACCAAGCCACTTGCGCAGGACAAGGACATGTTTGAGATGTTCAGAAACGTTGAGGTAAACATTCCTCTCCTTAATTTGATCAAATATGTTCCTCGTTATGCTAAGTTCTTGAAGCAGATGTGCACAACAAAGAGAAATCAGGATAGGAACAGCAAGAAGAAGGTGAAGGTAAGCGAACATGTTTATGCTGTGTTTCAGAAGCGCTTACCCAAGAAGTGTGGAGACCCAGGTATGTTCACCATTCCAATTACTATTGGAGGTACCAAGTTCAATAAAGCTATGTTAGATTTGGGTGCCTCCATTAATGTTCTACCTTCATCCCTTTGTGAATCCTTACGATTAGGACCCATGCATGCGACTAATATTTACATTCAGTTAGCTGATCGATCTAGTGTGCGTCCTATAGGGATAGTGGAGGATGTATTAGTTATGGTTGGTGATCTTACTTTTCCTACTGACTTCTTTGTGCTTAATATGGAACATGATAAGCATGCAGCCCCTATTCTGTTAGGGAGACCATCCTGAAAACCGCAAATACAAAGATTAATGTGAGTACTGGTTCCTTGACTATGGAATTTAATGGCCAAACTATTAATTACAATATCTATGAATCCATGAAATATCCTTCTAATGATCATTCTCTATGTGCAATTGATGTACTTGAGCCTGTGGTGCAAGATGTTTTTGATGTGGACTGCCTAGATGACACGTAATCTATTATTGTTGATTCTAGTTTGGATTTTACTTTATCTACTGACATGCAAGAAGTTGTCAATGAGTTGGATGTTTACTATAAGCTTCCTCTTGAGCTACCAGGTAAATCACCTATACCACTAACCTTGCCTAGCGAGAAGCTTTTGCCCTCTATTGTGCAGACACCAGTGGTTGAGTTAAAGCAACTTCCCGATCACCTCAAGTATGTATTTCTTGGAGACAAGGAGACATTACCGGTGATCATCTCAAGCAAGCTCACCAAGGATCAGGAAGAGAGATTGGCGGATTTTTACATGCTGGATACGGGGCATGACAAACATGCAACCCCTGAGATGTTGGGTAGGCCATTTCTGAAAATGACAAGTGCAGTCATAGATGTAAAAAGTGGTCCAACCATCAGCAAGGGTACAAGCATGGGGGAAAGGCTCAACATGGAGCACACAAAGCGGCATCCCCCTGATATAGACCTCAGGAGTTCAAGTGCTAGGACAAACCCGAGTTGAAGAGGATTGAGTAGGATGTCGAGCCACGATAGTAAACAAGGCGCTTCTCGGGAGGCAACCCGATGATTAGGTAGTTTATTTCCCTTCCTTTAGTTAATTTCAATTTGATTTTATTTCTGCTTTGCATTCTGTGTCGAACTAACCTGCAGGAAGCATATCCAAGTGAAGAAGGAGAAGCGGCGACCGCCGCCATCCTTACGGCGACCGCCGCCAAGGCCTCGCCAAGATAGTTGGCTATGGCATCCTGGCGGCGACCGCTGTTTAATCACGGCGACCGCCGCAATTAAACGACGACCGCCGTTCTCCTTACGGCGCCCGCCGCCAATCCCCTCCTTCTTTCATCTGGCTACGGCAAATGGCAGCGACCGCCGTTTAATGGCGGCGACAGCTGCCCTCCTTACGGCGACCGCCGCCATTTCTCAGGTAAAAAAAAAAAAAACTTCCCGAAAAAACCTTAAACGGGGAGCAAAAAAAAAAAATCGACCAAGGCCAGCTGTCCGAGTTTCCCATGGAGAGATGGTGCGCATCATGTTGTCAAGGAGGAGACATTAGCCCAACTTTGTATTTGACAACGATGATGACCCTACAATTGGAAGCTGAGGAGGAGGAACACTAGGGCCCACACCACGATTACATCTGGGCCCCATTTTTGTGTTCGTTGAAGGCCATGCAACCCCTCCATACTTGTTATACCACTCTTCACCAGAGTGGTTCCTTTTGGTTGCATGGTAGGAGTTGATGGAGTTGAAGGCCGTGCAACCCTGATTTCCTTAATGACCACCACACCTTACAGTGGTTCCCTATGGTTGCACTGTAGAAGTTGAGATGAAGACACCCGCCCAACACTAGAGACCTGGGCATATATTGTGAAGACCGCCAGCGACACCTTCAGTGTCCAAGCAGCTTGGCGACGTTTGTGAGTCCATTCTTTGTCTTCCCTGTGCTTTATTCTTTTTGTCTTTCATTACATTGAGGACAATGCCATGTTTAAGCACGGGGGAGGATTCTGTACTTGCTGCGTCGTTGAGGAAAAGAAAAAAAAATGAAAAAGAGCCAAAAATTTGAAAAAAGGCTAAAATTGAAATCCTGGGATATGTCGAAAACCTGAAAAGGCGGCCTAGGTAATAAGCCGGTGGCTTGGACCAGCATTAGGCTGGGGTAATAATTGGTCAAGAGTGATGTGAGCATATTGTGAGCCCATCTATTGAAAAATGAAATGAGTGGCTTGGTGAAAACCCGAAAGGGCGCCTTGGAAAAATGAGTGAAAAGAAGAAGAGTGATTTTTAGGATTCCTCATTTTTCCTGGCGTGGCGACATAAGAAGAGGTGATATAAGGAGGATTTGGGTAGGTCACTCTGGAGGTCTAAGAAGATAGATATGAGATATGATTAGATTTTTATTCACTCTATGGTGTTTGGGATAAGCTTGGGAGAAGTACTCTGCTTTCCTTTTAGCTTGTATGTGTGTGGTGTTGTGAGTTATTATATGTTGTGATGTGCTTATTGTATGGGTTCCTGGAGTTTATTATTAGGTGTGATTCTTAGAGGGGTTGAGTTTTCTATGCTTCCTGAAACCTTGGGGATTGATTGGAGGAGTAGGTTTACTTTAGCTTACTCGAGGACGAGCAAGGTTTAAGCATGGGGGATTTGATCGGCACTATTTTGTAATGTATTTCTAGGGGTTGTTACCAGGTTTGAGGTGCCATTTGGATGGATTTAGTGCACAACTGTGGATTATGGAGTTTGAGAGGAGAAGTGTGGATTTGGTGGTCTGGAGAAGCAAATTTAAGATATCCAGAGTAAGAGGAGTTGACCACTGAGGAGACGAAGAAGAACCAAGGAGAGAGTCCACACGAGAGTAGAAGAACAATGTGCTGAATTCAATTGATTCGTTCTCTCTACTCAGATGTCCAAATGGAGTGATTCCAATTCGAGGAGTTATATCTTGAAGTGTATTACAAGTCCTCAAAATATGAGCGCAATCCGAGTTGAGAATCAAAAGTTATGACGTTTTTATGGAAGTGTCGCAGGAGCTGAACTGAAGAAATCTCAGCGGCGACCGCCGCCAGGCTTACGGCGACCGCCGCCGTCAGAAGTGACCCGGGCTTTTATTTCCTTATTTTATTATTATTAAGTATTTTTATTATTTCGTTTTAATTTATCTTTAGAGACTTATTATCTTTAGTATTTAAGGTTAGAGGGAAGGCTTGTTCCCTATCGAACCCTAATTTCATCTTTTCCCTTTCTACATACTTTGCTATGAAGAACTAAGCCACTCTTGCTTAGTCAGACGCTGAAGCTTTCGTTTTGATTCAGTTGTGAGATTCTCGTTCCTTATCTATTGCATGGATTTTATCTATTCTCTTGCTTGATTGCTTATGATTAATATTGATAATCTCTAGCCTGCGCAACTAGGGTTTGTTTCTATTGATTGATTGCTAGATCTAGATTGTTTCTGGTTGAGCATATCTATTTCAGAGTAGCAACTGCATCGTACTAGTATCTGGTTGTGCTAGTCTTATGCAGAAGAGAACTGATTTACATTCTAGGATAAAAGCTGATTGTTTTATGCTAGAATTGTATCCAACTTTATTCCTATCCGTAACGCTGTTGTTTAACTGAATCTTGATAGTTTCAGGGTTATTTAATTAGTTAGTGCTAATAGTATCTGGTTGTGCTATTAGTTATATCTGAAAAGGAATTGGAATTTCCATTGCATGAGATATTGAATGATTATCTAGGATCAACTTGTCATACGAATAGTGGATGTTTGTGTGACTAAGTGCTTTTCCCATCACTGATTTTACAACTTTTAGTTTGTTTACCTTTTGCATGCTTAGATTTACTGAAACATACAAAACCCCCCCTTTTGGTTACTTTGGATTGACATATAAATTGCATATAAAGATAGAATCTGTCTCCCTGTGGATTCAACCTTTACTTACCTAGGACTACGGTTTAAGGTTTGTTTGGATATTTTGCATAGCTGGAATTAGCACGAAAAATTCCTGTTATCAGTTTCAGATTTCCATTCGAGCAAATATCAAACAAGTCTACCTACGCATAATCGGGATCACCCCAACTCTAGAAATATGGAATTAGCTAGACATAATTGCAAGATCAACCAAACAAGACATAATAACAATGGAATTCATAAACAAGACTAAAGAGAAAGATGACCTTAGTCTCGAATTCAGAAGAACAATCTCCAAAGTTGAAATCTTGCAAAGGGAGGCAAACAACTAGGTCTAGAGAATTAGAAAAAGTGGCAAATATGAAGTATTTATACATAGGGTAAAAAGATTCTAAAAGGACGCGAGCTACCAAAAAGGACGCGAGCTACATAGGGTAAAAAGCTTATAAAAAGTGGCAAAAATGAATCCGAGCGCTCGCGGAGATAGGAAAAATCAGCTCCATAGTCAGGCATGTGGCCGGTAGTAGAAGACGAAGGACCACCCGACTCAAAAGGATGCGAGCTACCAGATGGGCCATGAGAAGGTAGCTAAGCGTGAAGCATCTCATCATCACCAGACTCCTCCTCAGACGAAGAAGTGTCAGCTGGAATCCAACTAGAGTACAAATTGTTCACATCAGTAGTGCTGACATGCTCGAGAGCGGGAATGCGTCTCTTTTTACTTGACTGCGTGAATGTGAGAAAGTAATTGCCAGATCGATCTCTCAGAATCCACTTGCAAGTACGCAAGTAAGCACAGTCCAACAAGAGGTTGTTGTGGGTCTCAGTGTATTGATTCAGATTAATGCCGAAGTATGAGGCAATGAGAGTGATCATGCCCCCTATGCAAATAACGCATTTATCCTTGCCCTGATAAGAGAGGAACTTCTGGGTCAATTGATATCCAATATTGACTTTGATGCCCTTAAGCATAGCCCAAAGGAGTAGAAGTTCACCATTTCTGACGCCGCCTCCAACATCATCACATGCAAATATGGTGTGAGAGAAAAACTTGTAGAGGATTCTTAGGCAAGGGTGAACAATGTTGGAACCCTTAGAGCGTTGACTTTCATATTTTGCTTGCCTAGTGAGTGTGCACCAAAAACTATGTTGTTCTTTCTTGTCTAGATTTATGCAACGTCCATAAGGGGAGAACCCATATATGCCATTCAGCGCGGCCAAGGTCAGATCCTTCCCTTCATTTCCCATGCGAAATTTCAAGACACCTTCTCCAGTGTTGCGGTCCACATTAGCAGTGAGGAAACTAAGAAATTCCAAGGTGAGAACCTTTTATGCCGACCAACTAGCATCGAGAAAGGTACAAGCATAAATTGTAGAAGCTAGACGGATCAGCTCGTCATTAAGACCCAAGTCCTCAAGGTGGAAAAGACTAAGCCACCTAGTACTTTGCCATGTCCGCTTATCAAGCTCCTTGTAAACAGCCGTGTGCTCATCTAGTAAGCGGATACGATCAACACCTTGCTGCGGTTGGGCACGTCGCGATGGACGCAGAGCCATAATGACTAGGTGAACAAATTGGGACCTAGAAAAAAATGTCAAACACTAGAACAACGAAACACCCAAGACAAATTCCAACAACAAATTATTAGGATCTAAGTAATAGTCTATCCCGCCAAGGGCCTAAGACATGAATTTCTATCCCGCCAAGGTCCTAAATCAGCTAATAAACAATAAGCATGGATGATGTCAGAAATTTCGGAAAACGACAAAAAAGTAAACAAGTAAGTCCAATCAATTTTTTTTGCGCAAAATCAAATTATCCAAACTCAAATAAAGTGAATGCCCAAAATTAACCACGCAAAGACTCAAAATCAACTAATCATGAGCACAAATTCAATAAGCAACAACCCAAAATCAACACACAAGAACAAGGGCAAAGAAGATGTTACCTTGAATCTGGAAATTGAGAAACCTAGGAGGAGGGAGTGGTGCGGAGGTGCTCGTGGGGGGTTCATGGTGGGCGCGAATCTGGTGGTTGTGTGGTAGGCGCGGATCTGGTGGAAGGTGGTGCGCGGTGTGGGTGCTCGTGTGGGCTAGCGTGGGCTTGGATCTGGTCCACGAGATGGCGTGGTGGGCGGACACGGCGGGGTCCGAGGTGGCTCGCGGGGGTTGGATCTCGGCTGGGGTGGTGAGCGTGGTGTATGGGTGAGAGAGATGAGAGTTGGGGGGGGGGGGGAAGAGAGGTGACAAAGATCGGGGGTGAGGCAGATAAGTTAGGATAGGGAAAAGAAAGGGAGATGGAGAGAGAAGAAAAGAAAAAAATAAAATCCTTTTTTTCTCAAACAGCGAACGCACGGCCGTGCGGTTGAACCGCACAGGCCGTGTGTTGCTCTCAACCTTCGGTCTTTTTTTAGAAGCTAAAAAAATGCACGGCCGTGCACTTGAGTGCACAGGCCGTGCTGTGCTCTCGAAGTGAGACAAATTAAAATTCAAAATGTTAACATCGAAAAACCGCACGACCTTGCACTTGAGTGCGCATGTTGTGCGCCGCTCTCGAAGTGAGCGGACGAAATTTGGAAAACGAACGCTCGGCCGTGCGTTTTACTGCACAGGCTGTGCGCTGCTCTCGAACAACCTTTTTTTTTAATGAAAATGAGAAACACATACATTGGGTTGCCTCCCAAGCAGCGCTTGTTTAAGGTCGTTAGCTAGACCTTCCATCAGTATCACGTACCCGGGTTAAGAAGATCTATGGAAACGATCTCCTCAACCGGATTCCCAGCTATGTACTTCTTCAAGCGCTAACCATTCACTTTAAATTCCCCTTTTTCTTCATTCCACACATCGACTGCGCCATGGGGGTATACCTTACGCACTTGGAAAGGTCCACTCCACTGTGATTTCAATTTTCCAAGGAAGAGCTTGAGCCTAGAATTGAATAGCAAGACAAGATCACCTTCATGAAACTCCTTTGGAATTATACGCTTGTCATGCCATCGCTTTGTCCTTTCCTTGTAAGTCCGGGCATTCTCATAAGCATCCAATCTCAGCTCTTCCAACTCTTGCAATTACAATCTTCTCTTCTTCCCTGCTTCTTTCATATTATAATTGAACAACTTGATTGCCAAATATGCCTTATGTTCCAACTCCACAGGGAGATGACAAGACTTCCCATAGATGAGCCTGAATAGTGTAGTGCCAATAGGAGTCTTAAAAGCAGTCCTGTAAGGCCAAAGAGCATCATCAAGCTTCAAAGACCAATCCTTTCAGAATCGGGACACTGTCTTCTCCAAAGTGCTCTTGATCTCCCTGTTTGAAACCTCAACTTGCCCACTTGTTTTAGGATGATACGAGGTGACAATTTTGTGAGTTACTTCGTATTTTTTCAACAAAGCCTCAAACTTCTTCTCAATAAAATGTGATCCTCCATCACTGATCACGACTCTAGGTGTCCCAAATCTAGGAAAAATCACCCTGTTGAAGAACTTGGACACCACCCTAGAGTCATTGGTTGGAGAGGCAATGGTTTCAACCCACTTGGACACATAATCTATCGCCAAAAGAATGTATTTGTTACTGTAGGATGGTGGAAAAGGTCCCATAAAATCAACTCCCCACACATCAAAAATCTTAACCTCCTGGATGTTATTAAGAGGCATCTCAATCCTCTTGGAAATATTTCTTGTTCGCTGACAAGCATCACAAGAGGCAATGAAACGGTGCACATCCTTAAACATAAAAGGCCAATAGAGAGCGGACTGGAGAATCTTGGAGGTGGTCTTGGAGGAACTAGCATGGCCTCCACAGGATAAAGAATGACAATGAGTGATAACACTCTCCACCTCCTCCTCCGGGATGCAACGGCTGATAATCTCATCAGCACACCGCTTGAAAAGCAAAGGCTCATCCCAGTAATAGTGTCTAACATCAGACATGACTTTTTCTTCTGCTAGAAAGATAATCTAGGAGGTAGCTCTTCGTAAACCAAATAATTGACAAAATCAACATACTAGGGCACCCTGGAATTTGCAAGAGTCAGGATCTGCTCAGTAATCTTAACAAGATGGTCATCAGGAAAACAATCATCAATAGAGGCTCATCTTGAGTACACTCCAGCTGTTCTGGAGTCAACCTGGAAAGGTGGTCAGCAACCAAATTTTATGTGCCCTTCTTGTCTCTAATCTCTAAATCAAACTCTTGAAGAAGAAGGATCCAACGAATCAGTCTGTGCTTAACCTCCTTCTTGCTCAAGAGATATCTGATAGCAGCATGACTAGTGTAGACAATCACCTTGGCACCGATCAAATAGGACCAAAAATTCTCAAAAGCAAACACAACAGCTAGTAACTCCTTCTCAGTAGTAGCATAATTCATTTGGGCCACATCAAGAGTCTTGCTAGCATAGTAAATGGCATGAAGTTTCTTTTCTTTCCTTTGCCCCAAAACAGCTCCAACATCATAGTCACTAACATCACACATGATCTCAAATAGGAGATCCCAATCAAGAGGCTGTATAATTGGAGCTGAAATCAATGCCTGCTTCAACCTGCAAAAAGAATCAAGACACTCCTTCCAAAAATCAAAGGAAACATTCTTCAAGAGCAGATTAGTAAGAAGCTTGGCAATTTTAGAGAAATCCTTAATGAACCTCCTATAAAAACTTGCATGTCCAAGGAAACTCCTTATGCCCTTAACCGAAGTAGGAGGTGGCATCTTCTCAATGATTTCAATCTTTGCCCTGTCAACCTCAATACCACGTTTAGAAACCAAATGACCTAAGACAATACCTTCCCTTACCATAAAAGGGCATTTCTCCCAATTCAATACAAAGTTAACCTCTTCACACCGTTGTAAAACTCGTGACAAGTCAGACAAATAAGCATCAAAAGAAGCACCATATATAGAAAAGTCATCCATAAATACATCCATAATATCCTCAATAAAATTAGTAAAAATAGCCATCATATATCTCTGAAAGGTAGCAGGAGCATTACACAAACCAAAGGGCATCCTCCTATATGCAAATGTGCCATAAGGGCAAGTAAATATGATCTTCTCCTAGTCATCAAGGTGAATAGGGATTTGGAAAAATCCACTATAACCATCTAAATAACAGAAGTGTGAATGCTTAGCTAACCTCTCTAACATCTGGTCAATGAAGAGAAAGGGACAATGGTCTTTCCGGGTTGCCTTGTTCAATCTCCTATAATCAATGCACATTCTCCAACCCGTGACTGTCCTAGTAGGAATCAATTCATTCTTCTCATTCTTCACAACAATCATACCCCATTTCTTAGGCATAACTTGAACTGGACTAACCCACTCACTATAAAAAATAGGATAAATAATGCATGCATCTAACAATTTCTGTACTTCTTTTTTCACAACCTCTTTCATGTTTGGGTTAAGTCTTCTTTGATGCTCAATAGAGGGCTTATGATCATCTTACAACAAAATCCTATGCATGCACATTGAGGGACTAATTCCTTTCAAGTCATCAACACAATAACCTTATGCTTTCCTATGCAATCTAAGCTCATGCAACAATTTCTCAACTTCAATTTCACTTAGACTAGCATTGATAATCACAAGATACATAGAATTTGGTCCAAGGAACTCATACCTCAAGGTGGGTGGTAGTGGCTTCAACTCTACCTTAGGTGCATCTTTAGACTCTTGTGTAGAGTCTGGGTCATCTCTTTTCAGGACCTCAGCAACGGCCTCAGAGAACTCTCTAGTGGACTCCAAATCAAGAACCACATCAGCAAGTAACTCAAGATTATTAGCCTGGGTTACACTCTCAGTCAAGCAAAGCTCTAGAGGATCCTTGGAAATAACAGACATTATAGATCCTTGAGCTTCCTAGTCAACTACATCTACCCTGCAACCATCATCCTCAAAAGCATACTGTTTAATAGCTTTGGAAAAATTAAATTAAATTTTCTCATCCCCAATAATAAAGGAAAGAACACCCTGCTTAATATCAATGAGTGTACCTACATTAGCTAGAAAGGGTCTTCCCAATATAATAGGAACAGGTAAATCAACCTCAATATCAGGGACAATAAAGTCCACAGGAATGTAGAACTTACCTATTTGGATGAGAATGTCCTCCAAATTACCTCTCGGACGCGCAGTGGATCTACCTGCCATGAAAAGTGTCATCCTCACTGGTCTTGGCACTCCCAAATCCAGCTTCTTGCATATGGAGAGTGGAATCAAACTCACACTGGCCCCCAAATCACACAAAGCATCGTAGGTACTATTGTCAATCACCATAGGGACACAAAAACTACCAGGGTCTTCCAGCTTAGGAGGCAAATTGTTTTGAATTAGAGCGCTGCACTCCTGGCTCAGGGAAACGGATTGGTAGTCATCCAGCTTCCCCTTGTTACAAGATCTCTTTCAAGAACTTCACATAAGTTGACATCTGCTTAAGAGCATCAGTGAATGGTATATTTGATATAGAGCTTTTTCAGCACCTCCACAAATTTTCCATACTGTTGATCCAATTGAGCCTGATCTCTCCTTTGTGGGAAAGGGAGAGGAGGCTTATAAGCTGGTGGTGGCACATATCTAAGCTCCTTTTCTGGCTCCTTCTCTTGGATCACAACTTCTTCAGGGTCTGCAACTACCTTGTTATTCTTCTTGGGATCCACAGCCTTAGGATCCTCAAGTTGTCTTCCATTCCAGCATGGATATGCCCTTTGGATTAGCCTCTGTTTGGCCAGGAAGTTGACCTTGTGGTCTAGGAGGATTCAAAGCGTATTGCGCATGCAAACTATCATGATTTTTCAATATCTTAGACATGGTCTGAAGCTCCTTCAATATGAGGTCATACTTGGGATCATCAGCTGATTGAGCAAGAGCTTGATTCTGAGGTGGAAAGGCTCTTTGTTGAAATCAATGGGGTGGTCTCTGCGTAGCCTGATTGATCCCATGGCAGAAATTTGGATGAAACCTCCAACCAAGGTTGTAAGTGTTGGAATATGGATCATTCCTAGGGCCCTTGTTGAAGTTATTCATGTAGTTCGTCTCTCCCTGGGATTCACTTTGAGAAGCAAATAGGTGACAAGATGATATTTTGTGGTCACCCTCTCCACAAAATTGATAGGCTACACTAGAAACAACCTGTGCTTGAGACTTTTGCACTAACAGATTCAGCCTCTTGATCTCTTGTGCCATAGCATCTATTTGAGTCTGTTGGTGTGTCTCGGAGCTAACCTCATACATCCCTATAGGTTTCTTGGAACTTGCAGTAGATTGAGGATCAATGTAATAGTGAGAGTGTTGAGCAGTACTCTCAATCAAGTCCCAAGCATCATCAACTTCCATACTATTGATTCTTCCACCCGCTGAAGCATCAATGATTCGCATGGTAGAACTATCAACAGCGTTGTAGAAGACATGCATCAAGGTCCATTTTTGTTGCCCATGGTGGGGGCACAGGGATAGATCCTTCTGCTTTAATCCATTAGTTATAGAAAACCAAACAACAACCCCTCCTAGTTCCTAGTTGGTAACTTGCTTTCTTACATAGAGATAGATCCTTTGATTTCCTTGGGTTCGACCCTTACTTACCTGCTATAATCAGTTAGGTTTTTAGGGATTCTTTGATAGGCATAACGACTTTAGCCTCATCAAATTTGGCGCCGTTGCCGGGGAATTCAATTTTCTATTTCTTTGTTTGTTTGTTTGTTTGTTTGTTTGTTTGTTTGTTTGTTTGTTTGTTTGTTTGTTTGTTTATCAACTGTTGTGTGGACATGTCTTATGGTCCACACACATGCCACTGACTCTCCTACTTTAGATCTTGATCCAAAAATTGAGCGAACACTTTCCAGGAACCGCAGAGAAGTTCGTGAGCAACTCGAGATGGCTAACGAAGAACAGACTTTGAGGCAGTTGACCGCACCGAATTTAGAGCAGCAACCGCTTGCTGTGCAGTTTCCGGAGTTGGCTGATGACGTGAATTTTGAGCTAAAATCTGGGTTGATTCATTTACTACCCCACTTCCATGGGATGAGTAGAGAGGACCCCAACAAGCATCTTTTTGAATTTCACGCTGTCTGCAGCAGCATGAAACCGAGGAACATCACTGAGGACCAAATCAAGCTGAGGGCCTTTCCTTTCTCTCTGAAGGATGCGGCCAATGATTAGGTCTATTATTTGGCTCCAGAAAGCATAGATACTTGGGCAAAGATGAAGAAAGCTCTCCTGGAGAAGTACTTCCCTGCAACGAAACTCAATAGCTTAAAGAGGAACATTAGCAATATTGAACAACACGCTACTGAGACGTTGTATGAGTACTATGAGAGATTCAAGAGATTGATATCCAACTGTCCATACCATGGTTATTCTGACCAAGACGCAGAATGGTGAACGCAGCCTGTGGTGGTAACATTCTCAACAAGACGCCGACTGCAACATTCTAGATATTCTTTGAGCTATCTGAGGGCTCAAGGCAGTTTAGCAAGAGAGCGAGCCTTCACGCAGTAAAGGCCGCAGATTCTCATCCATCATCTTCACAACAATCTGATGTGAACGAGTTGAAGGAGATGATGAAGAGGTTTATGATAAAAAGGCAACCAGCAGCAAGTCAAGGCCTGTGGCATCTGCTATGATACGATGCACCTTACTGATGCATGTCAAACACTACAAGAACCCACCACTGAAGTGAATGCCATGGGAGATTTCGGACCTCCTAGACCAAGATATGACCCATACTCCAACACTTACAATCCTGGGTGGAGAGATCACCCCAATTTGAGATATGGGAACCAGCAGTTCAATCAGCAGCAACAGTAATTTCAGCAGCCTGGAGGTCAACAACAACCATTTCGACCATAATACAATCCTAGACCTCAAGGCCAAAGTTCAAGTTCATCAATGTCTACTGACGACATGATTAAATCTCTTGCTCAGAGCATGACCACCATAACTCAGATTGTGTCTACAATGCAGAGCAATATGGTGCAATTTCAGCATGAGACCAAGTCTAGCATTCAAAACTTGGAGAATCAGGTTGGGCAAATCTCTTTGGCAGTGAGAAAACTGGAGGCTAGGGATGCGCATAAACTCCCATCACAAACAGAGTTGAACCCAGTGCAAAACGTGAGTGCAATTATGCTAAGAAGTGGAACGTAATTGGATGAAGTATCGGAAGCTGCAGATAAGGAACCGCGATCGCGGGTCCAAAATTGCGACCGTGGGTCTAAAACCGCGACCGCAGTTTGCTCACAGAGGAGCCATTGCAGAACGATGAAATTTCGGAGGAGGGGCAGCGTCAAAAACCGTGACCGCAGTTTTCTCCCTGAAATGCCAGAAATTCCAGAAGCAGAACCGCGACCGCGGTTTCCCTGTTGATGTACAGGATGACTATGTGCGTCCATATTTTCCTCCATTCAATTCGTACAAGCCCGTTTCGCCATTCCCTGAGGCGCTGAAGGACACTAGAAGGCCGGAGAACAACAAGGAGATTTTCGAGACCTTCAGTAACTGTGAGGTAAATATTCCTTTGATAAAATTGATTAAAAGTGTTCCTCGTTATGCTAAACTTCTTAAGGCACTATGTACGATAAAGAGGAATCAGAAGTTGAAGGTAAAGAAGAAAGTTCAGGTTAGTGAAAATGTGTTTGCTATGCTTCAGAAGCGAATGCCTAAGAAGTGTAGTGACCCTGGCATGTTTAGCATTCCTTGTATGATAGGTGACACCAAGTTTGATAAAGCCATGCTAGATTTGGGTTCATCTATTAATGTATTACCTCTCTCGCTTTTTGAATCTTTGGGGTTTGGACCATTGCATGAAACTGGCACAGTAATTCAATTAGCTGATATGTCTAATGTTTATCCAAAGGGAGTAGTAAAGGATGTTCTAGTAAAAGTGGATAATCTGATTTTTCCTGCTGACTTCTTTGTGATGGATATGGGACATGATAAGCATGCAACCCCTGTGATGTTGGATAGACCGTTTCTCAAAATGGCAAACACAAAAATTGATGTGAGTAGTGGTTCACTCACTATGGAATTTGATGGGTTGAGGGTCGAATACAACATTGATGATGCGAAGAGACACTCTCCTGATTTTGATCCTAAGTGTTCTGTTGATGTGAGTAACCCAAGTTGATCTGAATGGCACTATGTCGAGCCACGACATTAACCAAGGCGCTGCTCGGGAGGTAACCCGAGGTATATGTAATTCTTTTCATGTCTTTTCTTTTCAAACTTCTATTATTGTTGTTTCGTTTTAGACTAAAATGCAGGGGGAGTTCGAAGACGGAGTTCGCCTCACAACAGACGCAAAACGCGATCGCGGCCCAAAAACCGCGACCACGGTTTGTCCACTTCTGCAAAAAAAAAAAAACGAAAAAAAAAACGCGGGCGCGGGTGAAAACCGCGATCGCGGCCCCGCTGCCCAACTTTATTCCGCTACTGAGGAGGAGAAGATTAGCGTGAGATTTATATTTGGTACCTCATGATGGAACGACATGATGCAGCTGATGATGATGAGGAGGAGCAGCAAGAGGACTTTGCAGATATGCCGGTTGATACTACTGTCACTAATTATGCATATGCTGCTGATAGACAACACAGTGCAGTAGGCACTTCGAGTGATCCTACGGACCCAGGTAGACAGTATGGGGAGTGGATAGCTGAGCTTGATGAGGACATGCGGATGCTCCGAGATGAGTTGTTGGTGCAGTGCTTTTACATCAAGCATTGGGACGCCTTTGCTTCACACATGTGAGAGACATCTAGGGGACCGACAACCGATGGGCTTAATTTCATTGCCCCCCGCCATTGCACCAGAGACTCTTGATTCCATGACTTTCCACCGCCACGCCAGCCACGACATCCGAGACGCAGACCACCTCGACATCGCTAGTGGGTATCTTTCTTTCCCCCCGAGTTTCATTTTTGTTTTTCATTACATTGAGGACAATGTAATATTTAAGCATGGGGGAGGGATTTGTACTTGCTGTCTATATATACAAAAATAAAAATAAAATAAAACAAATATATGGGCTAAGTCAAAAACCTGAAAAGGCGGCTTAGGCAATAAGCAGGTAGCTCGGACCAGCATTAAGCTGGGGTAAAAAAGAGGCTGAAGAGCGATGTGAGGATTGGTGAGCTCATCTTTGAAAAATGAAATGAGTGGCTAGGTGAAAATCCGAAAGGGCGCCTAGGCAAAATAAGTGAAAAGAAGATGAGTGATTATTAGGGTTCATTCATTTTGGCATGGCGACATAAGTGGTGGAGTCATAAGGAGGATTCGGGTAGGTCACTTTAGGAGTTATAAAAAGATAGACTGGAGCTAGGATTAGATGGTGACATTCACTCTGTGGTGTTTGGGTTAAGCTTGGGGGAAGTACTCTGCTTTCCTTGAAGCTGGTGTGTTGTGTTGTTGTGTTGGTACCCTGGAGATTCAGGTGTAGGTACGGTTCTTAGTGGAGAGTTTTGATGTGCTTCCTGAGACCTTGGATATTTCATTGGAGGAGTAGGTTTCTATTAGCTTACTCGAGGACGAGCAAGGTTTAAGAATGGGGGAATTTGATACGCTCTACTTTGTAGTGCGTAACTAGGAGTTGTTATTGGATTATTAGGTATCATTTGTGTGGGTTTAGGAGATAATTTATGAGAATGGAGTTGTAGAGAAGAAGTGGCTTAATGGAGGATTTTGATGAAGTAATGAAGCATTAGGAGTATGAAGCCACCGAGTGAAGGCCGCGAGCGCGAAAGAGCAGATGGAGTCGCAACAGAGCCAAAACCATGGGCGCAAAAATATTTCCGCCGGCGCGAATTGACAACAGAAGCGAGCGTTCGGCGAAGAGCAGAACCGCGATTGCGGGGATCTTGGCCGCGGTCGCGGGTCCATACGCGAAGCGCGTCGACGAATTCGTCCGAGATCTTTAGTTTATTTTATTTCCTTTTAGTTCGTTTGTTTTATTTTTAGAAGATTGTTATCGTTATCTTGGAGAAATTAGGTTTTGCTAGGTTATTTATCTTTCCTTTAGATCAGACTTTTCAACATCACTTTATCATCGTTCAGTTTTTCCCTAGAGTTTTGTGTTTGAGAAGACTATGAAGAACTAATTTCCATTGTTTCGCCTGACGATTGAAGCCTTCAGTTGATTTGGTTGTGTGGTTATAAATCTTGTTCTATTTCCTTTGGGTGTTAGTAATTCTCTTTGAACTTATCTTTATTGAGTTTTGCTAATTTGATTAGCTTGATCAACTAGTTGATGTTAGTAATTTTCTATTGCTAGTTTTTGGTTATTTCTAGTTGAAATTCCTTATCTAGAGTAGCAACCACGATTTACAGGAACTAGTTGTGAATGTTTATTGTGAAGAGAATTGATTGCATGTTGAATACTGACTAGTTGTTAAGTGTTGTATGTATCCTGCTTAATTCCTATGCTTACTGTTGTTGTTGAATTGAATCTTGATAGTTTCTTGATTGTTTAATAGTTAGTATTTTCAAGGCTAGTTGACCTGTTAATATACATAAGATCGGAATAGGAACAATCATAGGATTGAATGAACTGGAGATAATCAATGATCAATCTATCATACTGAAGTGTTGATATCTGTTAGGTGAAATACCCTCACAATCATATTTACAACAATCTTAACCATTTTCTGCTTTAATCCATTAGTTATAGAAAACCAAACAATAATCCCCCCTAGTTCCTAGTTGCTAACTTGCTTTCTTACATAGAGATAGATCATTTGATTCCCTTGGGTTCGACCCTTACTTGTTATACTTAGTTAGTTTTTTAGGAATTCTTTGATAGGCATAACGACTTTAGCCTCATCAGGTTTCTACAAATAAAGTCATCCGGGTAAAATGCATGGCACGTGGCTTGACTATGCGGAAAACACACGGCTAAGCGCACGGGCAAAATGCTACAGGTGTGAAACTGCACGACCGTGCAAAAAATGCACATGCAAAATTCTCTGTAGGCGAAAACGCACAGCCGTGCGAAAAACGCACATGCAAATTGTGAGAAATCACCGCATGCACGGTCGTGCGGTGGAATGCACGGCCCATTGAAGGAAATTCGATCCAAGCGCGCGGCCTCCCACGTATCTTGCGCAACTCTTGTTTTAGCTCGAATCCGGTCCAAATTCCTCACGTTTCGTGCCGTTAGCCTCCAGATGACATCCGAGGTCCCAACAACATCCATAGAAAGCTCCAAAAATCCACCCAAGTACCTGAAAACACACATTTTCTCGTGTAAACCTCCATAACAAAGAAAATAATGCAACTAGCTATAAATGCAACACAAAATGCATAAAACAACCTAGACTAAACACAAATGCATGTCCTAAACGTGTAACGAATTGGATGTCCTCATGAAGCCTGATTTGAATTGGTATTGTAATAGCCTTTGATTTGCCTCATGGAGCTTTAGTACAAACAACATTAGCAGGGTTTCAAGAGGAAAGTGCAAAGAGGTTGAAGATCCCTTGATGTTGAAAATGGGGGTTGTACCTTGATATTTGGTGGGATTGTGAAAGATCTAGTTTCCATATTCTGTTGAAGATTTGATGGGAGTTTGGTTTTGATCGAGTGGAACAGAGAGGTGGAAGTGTTTGTAGAGAGAGGTGGGAGGGTGAAAAGTGCGAAGTTTTGTAATATGGTTATGCCAACCTTAGTATTAGATGGTCATGGTGGCCATTATTTCTAAGAAATCACACTTGTCCTGCCACCAGTAGTACATCCAGCAACGCGCTCTCGCTCTGGAATCATGTCTCTCTCAATTTCAACCCTTTTGGTCGTCTCGTCTTCATCGTATGCTCCATCAACCATATCATCTCCTCCGCTATGACACCTCTCTTTGGAACGTATTCAACTCCTTCCCATGAGATTTGGGTTGATGTGTAAACTGGGCTAATATTAGATGTAATAAATTCGAATAACCATTATTGGGTGGAAATGGATTAATCCATCAAAGAGGGAAAAAACACTATCGTGGGCCAACCACTAATATTTCATTTTATGGGCTTTGTATTTAAGAAACCAAAATCATTTTAATTTCATTACTTGTAGAGCCACAATTTTGTTTCATCTACTCATGAAGAGATGAGAGCATTCATTTGATCATACCAATTGTTAATGGACAAGTTCATTAATTCAGTCCATTATAAAGTCATCTTTATTCAGCCGTTGTTAAAGAAACTCATGCCTTTGCCATCAGTTATCTGTACTGGATTACACCGATTGGTCGAAGACCAAATAAAAAAACAAGCCTTTGCCTTGTGCTTAGAAACTTACAAATAACAACATTCTATACACCTTTTCTTTTACTTGAAATTCCTCTCACAACATTACTACTATCCACATTTGATTTGCCAAGGAGGAATGTAAGATAGTTGTTTTTATGGACGAGTTCACGGCGAGTCAAAATTGGATAGTAGTCATTGATGACAACCGCCTGGTGATGACTACGAAGGACGTCGAGGAGATGATTCGAGTGCCAACACATGGTCCTCTCACAAGGGCTCGGGCTCTGAAGATCAAGGAGGCGACAAGCGGATTCATCCGACGCTTGGCCACCACCATAAACGAGCCCCGGGAGCAACGACTTGTCACGTTGTTGACCCAAGGAGAGGACACAGACCGTGCACCAAATGTTGATCCCGGGAGTACAGTAATGTGCACGGCCCGTTCACTATTGCACAGACCGTACACAACACTCAAATACAACTCCCAGTTGAAGTGCATGGAACGTGCACTAAACTGCATGGACTGTGCACAACTTCCAGTTGAAGTGCATGGACCGTGCACGACCCCGTGCACGACGGTACTTTTCGAGTTTTTGGACCGGGTTTTATTTTAATGGGTTAATTTGTGTTTTTATTCTCTTGGGATTTTATGTTAGACCCGTAATACTTATTTAAGAGCCTCTCTTCCTCATTAGCAGGCATATTTGAACACATAAGCATTTGGCTAGGTGCTAATGTGTTTCTCATCCCATAACAATTTGTGATTCCTTTCATTTGTATTTGCAATTGAAGTTTCGTGTTCTTCCTTCCATCTAGTTCTTCCCTACTTGAATTTGAGTTCTTGGTTGAGTTGCAAAGGCGAAAAAAACCTAGATCTTGTCTCCAAAACGGGATCAAACATCATTCATGACGAAGGGAGTTTGTCACGTATCAAATGTATCAGAGTCGTGCATAACTCCTAGTTGAAGTGCATGGCCCGTGCACTAAACTGCACGGCCCGTGCACAACTTCCAATTGAAGTGCAAGGACCGTGCATAGCCCGTGCACTCCACTGCACGGTCCGTGCATGACGGTATTGTTTCGAGTTTTTTGGATCGGGTTTTGTTTTAATGGGTTAATTTGTGTTTTTAGTCTCTAGTGATTTTTATGTTAGAACGCCCTAATACTTATTTAAGAGCCTCTCTTCCTCATTAGCAGATAGATTTGAAAACATAAGCATCTGACTAGGTGCTTCTGTTTTTCTCATCCCCTAACAATTTGTGATTCCTTTCGTTCGTATTTGCAATTGAAGTTTCGTGTTCTTCCTTTCATCTAGTTTTTCCCTACTCGAAATTGAGTTCTTGGTTGAGTTGCGAAGGCGAAGGAAACACAGATCTTGTCTCCAAGACGTAACCAAACATCAATCATGGCGAAGGGTGTTTGTCACGTATCAGTCATGTTGTGAGAGGAAATAGAATAATGAGGTCGAATAGATGATTTTTAATAATGGGCTGAATGAAGTTGTATTTTAAGAACGAGGTTGAATAGATGCTCTCACCTCCAAGCATGTATGATAACACCTAATTTATACATATTTTAAGAGTCTAGTTGCATATTAAATTAGATCATTTTCATACATATTTTTTATTTTTATAATTTATTTTACACTATTTTATATTTGAAGTCTACACTCATATTTTTATTATTTCAGATATTTTAGATCTAATTTAAAGGATAATACAATACTATTTTCAATGAGGACTACATATGGATTAGAAGATGGGCCAAAGCCCAAAATACATACAAAGCATGAGTTGGACCATGGCCCAAGTTACCAAGCCACGTGAACTCCCGACATTGGAATTCCATTTGGGTCGGTATAGATTTGGAGAGGGGGCCACCCGAATTGGGTCGATGCCGTGAATGACAAAGTGATATTTGCTTCCTCTCTTATATATGAACGGTGGTTTGACTAAGGAAAAATAGGTGGCAGATTATTAGTATAGATTAGATTAGTTTTTAGGTTAGTTTTTATTAGTACGTAGCTTTAGGTATAGTTTTTAGCTTTGTTTTTGTTTTTTTGGAGACTACCTCCCTACAACAAGGATTGAAATTCAAGAAGGAATTTTTATGCCTTTAGCACTTTGAAAATTTTGGTATTATTGTTCTAGTTTTTATCAACTTGAATTATTTTAACATTGAGACTAAGTTTTCTTATCTCTTGCTTTTATTGAATAATTGATATATGTTGTTGGCTAGTTTAAATCTATTGAATATATCTTCAATTATGCTTGGCTAAATTTATAGTTCTAAGATTGGAGTGATCCCGACAATGTGTATGTAATTAGAATTATTTATTTGCCTGAATTGAAATGGTATTTGATTCGTTCCTAGATGCTTTATGTCCATATTAGCCTATGCGAATTGGATCCTATTAGGGTTTGAGACTGAAAGGTGATAACTTTAATAGGTAGTCAGATAGGGTTTGAGACCGAGAGGTAATAACTTCTATTGGAATCCTAGTGTTGGATCGTTAGAGTTACGTCTGAGGGAACAAATGCTTTGTTCCCACAGAAGGTGCAGCGGGATAATATAGCAAGAAAGATAAAGTAACGAACTCACGGTGTATAGTGGAAACCCCAATCAGTCAAATAACTGATCAAGGAAAAACCACTACCTTCAAGCTTCTCGCTTGAGAGGATTTTGAAGCGTCTACTTGTCTTATCGATTTCTTGTTCGATTACACTTGTAGCCTGGACTCCAAACCCTAGACTTCCCACCTAGATTTGAAACTCTCTTCTACAACGGTGAATGCGAACTCAACCCTCTAAGACTCACAAACACTTCACTCTTTTTTTCTTCTCAGTTTAATGCTCCCTGTTCTTCGTCGTTCATAGAAATGAATCCACACTCCAATTAATACAACTCGACTAACACAATCGTAACAAGATAAAATTATCCTTCTAAACTTGGTAACAAGAAGATATTAAATGATTTGAAGAATATTATCTTAACCGTCTATATTATCTAAGGAAGGAATTCCCAAGATAACATACTCGGATAAAGATAAAATCTTCTCTCTCCAAATATATTAGTTTAGGAAAGATTTCCTAAGATAACGCATTCAGATTCTCTCTCCACATCTTCTCTTCGACGAGATCCTTCCAGCCGAAATCCTTCTTCCTTGACCGCGTGATCTTCAAATATAATCTTCACGCTGAATATCCTTCTTTCCATTCGCAGCTTGGTGTTGTTCGTCATTGATATTTCCTTGAGAGGTAACAAAGCATGTGGAGATCGCTTTGTTCCCTCTGCAATCCTTCGCTGCAATGGTTCCCTGAGACAACTGTATTGTTCCTGAAACACTTGGTTATCAGATTAGTTGAATGTTTGTTACCATCAAAACCTAAGGAATACAACAAATTCCCCCTTTTTGATGGTGATAAACATCCTTGACAATAAAACATGCATAAGAGATAAAGACAGTTGTATCGAGAAAGTTTCCACACTTGGACACAATAGTTCCCCCTTAGTCTAGCAACATATGAAACCATGTTTTGTTCCCCCTCAACTAAAGCTACCGGTCATTTTCCCCCTTTTGGCATCATCAAAAATATAAGTAAATAGCGAAAGGAAAATGAGCACAACAAGATAAGCAAACAACCCCTTTTGCATTAGATTGACACACACACCCAGAGACTACATGCAAAGACAAAAGCAAAATGAGCACAGATGACACATATGATTAGCATGCCAATCATTGTAAACACATGAAACAGAGACAAAAAAAACAAGGCAACGAGGGGATAGATGTGCTGGGAACAAAAGAAGTAGTTGGAAGGTGGAGAAAGACGAATCAAGACCACTGGTGCTTGTAGAGGGAGTCGAAATAAGAATAGCAATTTTAGCATGCATTTACTCCAAAAGACACCTTTATTGTTCTGCCAACATAGATATTGCGCGAGACAAACCCCTCACGATCCTCCGCAGATCAAGTTCATCCTTTTTTTTTCAAACAATAAGAGATCTTTCCATATACAACAGATTCTGACAAAATCTATCGGATCCCACAGAATCGCAATCACAACCCTTCAAGCTTGAATACACAGAAACCCTTTCCAAACAGTTGTAGGCTATCATTACACAACACACAAATCAAGTCCCATCCACAGGACACAGAGGTGATGATTCCTTTTCTCAACTTCCCACAGAAATTAGAAGAGTGTGATGCTAGGGTAACGTTACCAGAGAGGGTACAAAGAACATCACACAAAAAATATACAAGAATTTTTAAAGTGTTTAAAACATGAATGAGAGGCTCCCGGATGTGGATGATTAGAGGGGATCATAGGAAGCATCAAACATGATGGCTAGGGTAAGCTGTAGAGTCAACAATCATTTGGGCTTATAATGAGGGATCAATGCATCAAGTTGACTCTTTTGGGCCGAAAGAAAGCTGAATCATGTGTTATTATGATAGCATAGGAGATCATGCATGAAATTTTGCACATAAGTGAAGTATTAGCACGAGTCTAAGCAAGTTGTTCAATTAATGACCAAGAGAATGAATGCAGATCCAGACATGATGATTAAACTTTCACAATTTACCACGTAATTTAGCTAATCATCGAGGGAACATAGGAGATAGACAATTAGTTTAGAGAGATCATACCTAGTTCCATACGAAACTGTTCGAAGGGTTCCCTGTTTAGAGCCTTGGTGAAAATGTCAGTGATTTGATCCTTGGTTCCACAGAAATCCATAGACACCAACCCTTTCTCCACACAGTCACGAAATAAGTGATGTCTTATCTCGATATGCTTGGTACGTGAGTGTTGCACAGGATTCTTGGAGATATTTATTGCACTAGTATTGTCACACAGAATGGGAATAGAGTCAAGAAGAATACCATAGTCGTTGAGTTGTTGTTTAAGCCATAAGAGTTGAGTGCAACAAGCAGCGGCAACTATATATTCGACTTCTGCAGTTGATAGAGCAACTGAATTCTGCTTCTTTGAACCCCAGGAAACCAAGCACGGCCCAAGGAACTGAGCCATTCCAGATGTAGATTTTATGTCCACTTTGTTCCCTGGGAAGTCAGCATCTGTGTATCCAACTAGATCAAAGTTTCCACCTCTTGCATACCACAAATATAGATCATTTATTCCCTTCAAGTATCTCAGAATCCTCTTCATATCTTTGAGGTGTGTCTCTTTGGGATCAGCCTAAAAACGAGCACATAGACACACATTATACATAATGTCAGGTCTACTAGCAGTTAGATAGAGAAGTGAACCTATGATTCCTCGATAGAGAGATGGATCAACTCCTTGCTCATGTTCGTCCTTTCCCATTGGATTGTTTGGAGAGATAGGAGTTGTGAAGGGCTTTGCATCAGACATTCCGAATTTCTTGACACATTCCCTGATGTACTTCTATTGGTGCAATTTGGTTCCATCTTCTCCCAGAGAGACTTGAAGACCTAAGAAGAACTTGAGTTCCCCAACCATGCTCATCTCGAATTCACTGGCCATCAGCTTTGAGAATTTTTGAACCAGTTTATCATCTGTAGAACCGAAGATGATATCATCCACGTAGACTTGCACAACCAGACTGTGCTTTCCCTCCTTCAGAAGGAACAGAATCTTGTCGACCTTTCCACGAACATATCCATGAGCCAGAAGGAACTGTGAGAGCCTATCGTACCAGGCCCTCAGAGCCTGTTTGAGACCATATAATGCTTTGTCAAGAACGTAGACATGATCAAATTGGGATGCGTCTTCAAAGCCGGGTGTTTGCTCCACATAGACCTCCTCCTTGAGAACACCATTCAAGAAGGCGGTCTTTACATCCATTTATTACAGTTTGAAGCCGTGGAATGAGGAATAGGCTATTAAAAGTCTTATGGCTTCCAACCTAGCAACAAGAGCAAAGGTCTCATCATAGTCGATTCCTTCCTGTTGGTTGTAACCTTTCACCACCAGTCTTGCTTTGTTCCTTGTGACCTGACCTTGATCATCTAGCTTGTTTCTGAACACCCACTTTGTTCCTATCACAGTCATGTTCCTTGGTCGTGGAACCAACCACCAAACCTTGTTCCTTTCGAACTGATGGAGTTTCTTGCATGGTGTTAATCCAGTCGGGATCCTTTAATGCTTCTCCTACAGTTTTAGGCTCTTGCAAAGAGAGAAAAGCATTGAAAGCACAGAAATTATGTAAGGAAGAGCGAGTGCTTTAAGGAGTTCCCTTTCTAAAGTCTGTGAAGATTTGATGGACTGGATGAGCCCACTTCGGCTGGTAGTTTCTGATCTGTAGACTGTTGATGTCAAACTCGTCTGATTCAGTGTTACCTGCAGTTGAGCTTTCACCACCTGTCCCATCATCAGTGGGGGCATGCACCCTCAGTTCCTTCAGCAACAGGGCTTTCCTCAGAAGACTCCACCGAGTCAGGACTTGGGCTCTGTTCCCCCTGAGGAACCTGGGAAGATTCATATGATTGAGCACCTTTATCAGTCCCAACGGAGTTGGCGGAGTTGGGGGTTCTTGGTGTTGATGGGTCATCAGGAGTTTCTTGATTTTGTGGGACCCCATCTTCGACACCGTTTTCCACAAGCGGAAAGCAATCATCTTCAGACGGGCCAGTGTTTGAGGGAACACTAGCTAATTGTTCCTGCACATTGTTACCAGCCATAACAGATTCATCAAAAACCACATGAATGCTTTCTTCTACCTTTCAAGTTCTCTTGTTGAATACTTTGTAGGCTTTGCTGTGAAGAGAATATCCTACAAAGGTCCCTTCGTCACTTCTGGGATCAAACTTCCCAAGAGAATCTTTCCCATTGTTGTGGACAAAACACTTGCAGCCAAACGCGCGCAGATGAGACACGTTGGGCTTTCTTCCCCTTAGAAGTTCATAGGCAGTCTTGTTCAAGAAAGGACGAATGGTTGCCCTGTTCAGAACATAGCATGCAGAGTTCAAGGCTTCGGCCCATAAGTTCATAGGAAGACCACTTGCAATAAGGAGGGTACGCGTCATGTCTTCTAGAGTTCTGTTCTTCCTTTCCACAATACCGTTTTGCTGTGGTGTTCTTGGAGCTGAGAAATTGTGATTAATGCCTTTGTTCCTGCAGAGGGATAGAAACTGAGAGTTTTCAAATTATGTCCCATGATCAGTGCAGATGGACCCCAGAGACTGTCCTACGCTTCTTTCGACCGACTTGAGCCAAGCTTCAAATTCAGCGAACACCTCGTCTTTTGATGACAGAAAGAAAGTCCATGTGTACCTGGAATAGTCATCAACAATAACAAAGACATAGGCATTTCCCCCACGGCTCCTTGTGCGCATTGGCTCACAAAGATCCATGTGGATTAGTTCCAGAGGATGAGTAGTACTTACCTCCTTCTTTGACTTGAAGGAAGACCTAACTTGCTTACCTTTGGTGCAGGCATCACAAACTTTATTTCTCGTTGCTTCGATCTTAGGAAGACCGTTGACCAGCTCTTGTCTATGAAGTTTGGAAAGGAGTTGAAGGCTTACATGTCCGAACCGTTTATGCCACAGATCTGTTGTCCCAACAATGGACGACAAACATAGTTCCTTCTCAGGGATAAAAGCAGGGTCAACTTTGTAGACGTTGTTGTCGCAGATTTCTCTGAGTAGAATTTTCCCTGTACTTATATACTCAACATAACAATCATCAGTAGTAAAGACTATCCTATTTTTTATGTTTTGACATAGTTGAGCCACACTAAAAAGATCAAACTTGAGATTATTCACAAGTGTTACATTATTCACAGTAATATGGTTAGAAAGCCTTACCTTACCGATACCACAAACTTCTCCCTTACTCTTGTTTCCAAAGGTTATTGAACCTCCAGAGGCTTGTTGAAGTGAGGAGAATCATCCTTTGTTCCCTGTCATGTGACTTGAGCAAGCACTGTCGAAATACCAGGAACCTTTCCTTGCTTCAACCTCAGATTCCTGAAGAACGCCTTTTGATTCATTTGGGTCTTCTATGCCCATCAAACAAACATCCTTTGAATGAGAAGATTCTTCATCATCTGAGTCAGAACCACCCCTTGTTGCGACCATTGCTTGTTCCCCTTCACGAACCGGAGGAAGACCTGCCTTTTTCTTGAAGCAGTTTTTGGCAAAATGTCATTTGTTTTGACAGTGGTAACAAACGACATCCTTCGTGTCTTTGTTCCCTTCGGAGGAACGCGGGATGCCCTTGTTTCGAGACCATATCTTCTTCATTGCTCTAGTGATGAGAGCCATATCTTCATCTCCAATAGTATTGCTTGACGACATCTTTCTTGCAAAGTCTTTAACGAAAACAATCTAGAGCACCAGGCTCTGATACCAATTGTTGGATCGTTAGAGTTACATCTGAGGGAACAAATGCTTTATTACCACAGAAAGTGCAATGGAATAATATAGCAAGAAAGATAAAGTAACAAACTCATGATGTATAGTGGAAACCCCAATCAGTCAAATAACTGATCAAGGAAAAACCACTACCTTCAAGCTTCTCGCTTGAGAGGATTTTGAAGCGTCTACTTGTCTTATTGATTTCTTGTTCGATTACACTTGTAGCCTGGACTCCAAACCCTAGACTTCCCACCTAGATTTGAAACTCTCTTCTACAACGGTGAATATGAACTCAACCCTCTAAGACTCACAAACACTTCACTCTCTTTTTCTTCTCAGTTTAATGCTCCCTGTTTGTCGTCGTTCATAGAAATGAATCCACACTCCAATTAATACAACTCGACTAACACAATCGTAACAAGATAAAATTATCCTTCTAAACTTGGTAACAAGAAGATATTAAATGATTTGAAGAATATTATCTTAACCGTCAATATTATCTAAGGAATGAATTCTCAAGATAACATACTCGGATAAAGATAAAATCTTCTATCTCCAAATATATTATCTTAGGAAAGATTTCCTAAGATAACGCATTCAGATTCTCTCTCCACATCTTCTCTTCGGCGAGATCCTTCCAGCCGAAATCCTTCTTCCTTGACCGCGTGATCTTCAAAGATAATCTTCATGCTGAATATCCTTCTTTCCATTCGCAGCTTGGTGTTGTTCTTCATTGATATTTCCTTGAGAGGTAACAAAGCATGTGTAGATCGCTTTGTTCCCTCTGCAATCCTTCGCTGCAATGGTTCCCTGAGACAACTGTATTGTTCCTGAAATACTTGGTTACCAGATTAGTTGAATGTTTGTTACCATAAAAACCTAAGGAATACAACACCTAGGAATTGAACCTGAGTGTTATTTGTACGACATCAACTTAATTACTCTTGATGAATAATAGGCTATCATAGATGTTCTAGGTTTGAGTTGGATTAGCGGAGCGCGACAACGAATGTTATTTCGGTTTATCCCTAGACTCTAAGTGCGTTAAAGGGTTTGGATTAGATTAGCTCTACGCGACAACGATTGTTAATTTAGTCCAGACACATTTACTATCGTCTGAAAGGAGTTAGTAAATTACCATAGATAGCTTACCTTCAAATAATTTGGACTAGATTCAGGTAAAGTGTGATTTTATTTACTATTGCATCGTTGCGTTGATCCTTGACCTTAAACACATTTATCCCATCGATTTTTATCCTTTTTTATTCGTTTTAATTAGTTAGCTTAATTATATTTTTTTCCCAATTTGATATCTTTTCGGCCTAGTTCACTGATAGTGTTTTAATTAATATTACATTGGTCTCTGTGAGATCCACATTTGACTACTACAACTGATCCCGTACACTTACGGGTAGGTTTTAGCCACATCAAGTTTTTGGCGCCGTTGTCGGGGACCAATTTGTTATTATTAGTTGTTACCTCTATTGGTGAGTTTAGGTCATTATTTTTGCTTTGACATTTTTTATTTCTTATTTCAGGTAAATAAGAAAAAAATTGAAAAAGGGAAAAAAGATACCACCTCCCTGATGTCATATGCCTCTAGCTGCTCTCCTCGCTTGGTGGAGAATGTTAAAATGCATGAATACCTATCTGTTTGGTGAGTTTCCTTTCCTTTTTCCTTTTTCTTTTTTTCATAGCATTTCATGCATCATTAGAGCTGTCAATCGGGTCGGTCAAGTCAAATTTTGTTCGGTTATTTTGGGTTCAGGTTGAGAATATGTCGGGTCATTTCGGATAACAGGTCAAGCCGGTCGGGTCATTACAGGTCAGGGGCGGTTCGGGTTAACCAACGGGTCAAGAGCGTCATTTTTTAAATATTTTGTTCACTATTTAAATATTATTAAGTAGTTAAAAACTAATTTAAATATGTCAAAATAAGTTGAAATGAATTAAAATAATAATAATAGTATTAATTATTTTAATCTAATTGATATTAGTAGACCAAAATCATATTTTATTTTTAATTTTAATTTTTATTATATTAATTTATAAATTTCTATATTATAAAAAATTATATAAGTACAACAATGTTATTTTTTTAGGATATTAAGCGTATTATCATTATTTATATGTCATTTATCATATATATTTATGTTATATTTTATTAATACTCCACATTTATTCGTTAATCGGGTCGGGTTGGTCGGGTTCGGTCTCGGTAAATTCGAATTTGGTAACTTCGGGTTATAAAAAAATTTGGTCAGGTCCGGTCGGGTCGGTCAGGTCTGTAAAACGGGTTCAGTCACTTTTTGACAGCTCTATGCATCATGTATTGCATTTTAGGTGTTTGATATGCCTCCCATACTTTTCTTTGTTTATTTGTCTTGCTAAATTCCTCTTGAAATATTTCCGTTTTTTAATATTTTAATTGATTTTAAGCATGTTGATGAGAATTTTCATATTTAACGACGTTTGTGTTGAAATATGTATTTAGTCATTGTTTGAGATTATTTAGGACTGAAATTCTAGACAAATATCATGTGAGCTTTGAGTCTTAGGACGGCACATACAAGTCCTCTTATTTCTTTTCATGTGTGTGATTCTCACTTTGATTGTTTTATCTCTAGAACTTGTGTTTAGAACTTATTTTGAGGCCACGTTTATGACTCTTGTACATGATATAAAAATGATTGAGGAATTATTTTTATTAGCCTATATTTCCCTTTACCACCCTTATATATTATTACTCTGCTTGAAGCCCGTTGAGCCTAATTAGCCTATTTCTTTGTAGCTCCACAAAAACATCCTAAGCCTAATGATTAGCCTTTTACCCATCCGGGAATTAGGAAAATTTATTTGTTTGTTTTTGTGGTTGCAAGCCAAGCTTGGGGGAGTTATTTGTATGGTGTCTTATTGTTAGAAGTGTTTTGGCTTTTGCAAAAAAAAAAATCAAAAAAAACAAAAAAAAAAAACAAAAAACAAAAGAAATGGTATGAGAAATCCTCTAAGCTTGGTGTAATCTTGGTTAGTTCCTCTTTCTCGGATTTAGCACCACATGGCCATATTGTATCCATGCCTTTCTTTTTACCTGGCCCCATTACAACCCAATACAAGTCCTCTTGAGTTATATCATGTACAAGGTCCCCAATGGTGGATATTTAAGACACTGATACAAGCTTATGGTAGATAGGTTTTCAAGGTTGAGACTTGAGCGAAAACACTTACCCTAAACACATGAGGGAGAGTGATTATACTTTTTATCCTAAGTGAGGTCTAGGGTGGATGAACTATCTAGTCTCTTTAATGATTATTGCATGCTTTGACGATTACATTGTTAAATATTTAAGTTTTCATGGACTTGCTTGGATATTAATTAGGTAGAAATAACCTTTATATTTCTTATGAAATTTTGAACTATGTTCTTGCTTGAAGACAAACAATGTACAAGCTAGGAATAAAAGAATGGATGTTCTCACATCCTTGAGATTACAAAAAAATGAAAATGTTTTAGGACCCCTTTGGTTTGGTAAATATACAAAACCCATGAAACGAGAGTGTTTGATTTACCTCTCATTGAACCGATTATGTTTCCACCCTCTATAACATACAACACAATGTTAATCTATATGTTATTACTTCATTGGGTCTCCCCTCGATACTAGTTGTTCTTTGGACTAGCATTAATGAGATTATTGGTTTAATACTTATGAATGGTTACATTTCTTTGATTGATAGCTCAAGGGATATTGTAAATATAGTTATTGGAAGTAAGCCCCTTATTGTTATGGGATTGTAATTACACAAAATATACTCCCTCCATTCACTTTTATTTGTCTTTTTAGAATTTTACACACATATTAAAGAAGTCATTAAATGTGTTTTGAAAATACAAAAAAAAACTGAATTTAATAACTTAACACTCTTTAGAACCAATTCCAATACAAAGTTTGTATGTGATAAATTTCCTTGAAATCTAATAAGGACAAATATTTATGAACAAAATTTAAAGGCTAAAAGAACAACTAAAAGTGAATGAACGGAGTACTTTTTTTGTGGCAGGGTTGTTGTATGGTACGATCTATGCCCAAATAGCCATGGATTTAGCCATGCTATTCACCATGGTGCAGCCATGGATTTGGCCACAATCAGGTGTTCGCCACGGTATCAGCCACAGATGATGAACCCGTGGACTTTTGTGATGTGTCTGACAAATAGACACGGTCTAGACGTGGCTGCTAGCCACGATTGACGACCACGAACAAGACGATTCCAACTGGCCACGGACAACCAGTGGCTAACAAGCCGAGTCCAACTGGCCACAGATATTCAGTGGATAACTAGCCGAGTCCAACTGGCCACAAACATTTAGAGGCTATCAAGCCAAATCCAACTGGCCACGTATATCTAGTGGCTAACATCTGAGTCCAAGTGGCCACGGATATTCAGTGGCTAACAAGTCGAGGAAATTGGCAACACAGATGTCGTAGTGTTGGTTATATCCCATAGATGGCCTAGTGATACAGATAATTCATGGCAAAACTCGTAGCCGAAGGTGCGGGAGAAAGGCATGGCGAATGGTGTGGTAGATTGCGAAGCTAAAGGCGAGGCAATGGCCACGATATGGCCATGACTAAGGTTGTGGCTAACACAAGTATTGTTTTCCCAATTCATTATAAAATAATATAATGATATTTTATAATTAAAAATATAATTTACAATATAATGTGAGATGTAATATAAGCTAATTAATCAAAATAGTGATTTTCATAAATAAAGTTGGTTGTATTAAATTATTTACCTATCAATATAATAACTTTATTAATATAATATTTTTTATTAATATAATTGCTCGAGAGCTTATTACATGTTGTAAGTACTGAGTAGGTGAACTAAGCTATCTTACGTACACATAGGGGCGAACGCAGGATTGTAATCCAGTGGGGGCTAAAATCTTAAAGAGTAAAATATTACCGTCTACCTTACACAAAACCTAAACCGTAATTTTTAATTCTATCATCTGTTTTACACAAACAATCTCAATTTCAAACAACAGACTCTATATCCAAACTTCAAATGAAATTTTACTCAAAATTGACAAAAAATTACACAAATTTCATCATTACAGACTACTTTCACGGCGTAATCTCAATAAATTTGTATAAAAATTAATTTGTAAAATTTACAAATCCATAAACCCTAAATTTTGAAAGTTTTAACACAAATAAGGATAAATATAGTGAAAATATTACATATTTTATTGAAAAATTGTGTAGTAATTTTGAGAATTATGCATAATAAATCCTATGTAAAAAGTATTTTTAAAATTGGAAAACTACAAAAATTAGTTTGAATTTTTTTGGGGAAAAAAAATTTAAAAACTTTGTGTGAGGAAAAAAAATCCCGTATATATATATATATTTTTTGAAAATTCCAGTGGGGGCTGTAGCCCCCACTGGGCCCCACCTGCGTCCGCCCCTGCGTACACATTATATAGAAGCATATATATTGCTAAGAAAGTACTATACAACCAATCCACCATCACCCTTATACAAATAGCAATTACTCATCATTCCTTGCGATATGAAATCCACCTTGAAAGCGGCCACATTGTCCAATGAAAGCATTATGATCAAATTCTTGATTTGAGTGTGAGATGAACATCGGCATACTTGAGCCACACATTATGTTCAAGTTCAACATATTGGAAAACGAGGTGTTAAGATCAACACCTCTCAATAGACTTGACATATGTGTAGGATTTGTGGGCTGAATAACTGCTTGCATCGACTGGTGAAGCTTTGCACTTGAGCTGAGCTTGACGGGAACGATAACTGATGGGATGCAAGGGCTCATTGACGAATAAGGGAAGACAATTGAGTAGTAAGATTTCGAATAACTCTAGTTGAAGATCTCAAAGATAGTGGGGGGAGGATTTGAAAATGCGATGATTACAATCCACCAAGGATCTTCTGATTCCCTTCATTGTATGTGATGTCATCATTAGTTGTTTCCGAAATTTTATTGACTTCATGCACCATCGGTGATTACGATGGCATCTGTGCTATGAGTTACACCATGCATTCCAAGGGTCTAGAGCTTCATTGATTACAATGATGATGTCCCGTTACTCATCCATTCTCCCTTGCGCTCCAACGATCGCTAGGTGCATGGATGACGGTGATGTGTTTGATGATGTACATTACATGTCTACTCGTCCATATGCACTAATGCGTTTAGGATTTATTGAGGTGGATGATGACGCCAATGCTATACCCTTATTCGCTACTTCGTTCACACGCTTTAGCATTCACCTGGTTCATTGATGACGATGATGGTCTCCATGCCGTACCAATGTTCATCCAGTTCTCCGACGATAAAGATGGATGACTTAATGATTGGCGCCTTTTGCTCTATACCGTATCAACATATATCTTGCTCTTCGTCAGTGACGATGGTAGATTTCATGATTTGCACCCTTTCGCTCCATACAGTATCAACATCTATCGGGATCCTCGACAATGATGATGGTGGACTTCATGATTTGCACCCTTTCGCTCCATAAAGTATTAAAATTTATTGGGCTCCTCGACAATGATGATGGTGGACTTCATGATTTGCGCCCTTTCGCTCTATACAATATCGACATCTATTGGGCTCCTCGACAGTGATGATGGTGGACTTCATGATTTGCGCCCATTCGCTCCATGTCGTACCCACGTTCATCGGGTTCATTAGTGACGATGATGGACTTCATGATTTTGCGTCCATTCGCTCCATTTCGTGCCCACATCCATCGGGTTCATCAGTGATGACGATGGACTTCATGATTTACGCTCATTCGCTCCATGTCATACCCACGTTCAACGGGTTCATCAGTGACGAGAATGGACTTCATGATTTGCGCCCATTTGCTCCATGTCGTACCCACTTTCACCAGGTTCATTAGTGACGACGATAGACTTCATAACTTGCAGCCATTCGCTCCATGTTGTACTTAAAAATCCCAAGGGGGTTGACCCTTGGGAGAACCCTCAACGAAAGAAAAATCAGTTGGGGCCTTCAACATGAAGAAAATATGGAGAAAGTGAAGGATATATGACAAAATAAAGCCTTTGACGAGATGAAGAATCCATGGAGAATGGAAGAGCTTGTAGCATAAATCCTCCCTTTGACCTTTAAAACCTCCCACAAGACCATTCTTCAACTCCAAGAGTTGGAAAAAAATCCCTTCTTTACAAGCTTCACATCGCCTTTTATAGAAGAGAAGGGACACCACTGGCAGGGGGCGGTCATGTAATGGTCACGTGGGTCATGTAATGGTCACGTGGGTCATGATAGCCTACGCATGTAGGGATGTAGTATATGGGATTTCTGGGATCAGGTTATTGTTCCCTTGTACGGACACGCCACCGCTGGCATTTTGCTCGGACGGACACATAATGGTGGATTTGCTTGTACGAACACACAATGGTGGATTTGCTTGTATGGACACGCCAACGACCCAGATTTTCTCATTCTCTTGACCATGACGATCATGCGGTATCATCATGTTCATTTTGTCACCCTGGCGATTATGCGGTATCAATATGTTCATCTTGTCACCGTATTCATCATGTCATCGTAGCGATCGTGCGGTATGATCATGTTCATCTTGTCATCGTAGCGATCATGCGGTATCATCATGTTAATCTTTTCACCGTGTTCACCATGTCATCTTGCCATCGTAGCGATCATGCGGTATTATCATGTTCATCTTGTCACTGTGTTCACCATGTCATATTGTCATCGTAGCGATCATGCGGTATCTATAATATCCGAGGTTTTTAGAAAACAAATTTGGGATCATTCAGGATCTTGACGTTTCGATTAATCTTTGAGGAATGAATATTTAGGAATTAATGACAATGATTTGGTTTGCCGTTTTGTGGAACGACGGCATTTGATTCTCTTGGGTGATATAAGCTCGTTCAGGATTCTATCGTCTTGATTAACGCCTGAGGAGTTAATATATTTAAGGTTTATAATAATTATGAAATTAATATCATGATTTGAAATTTGGATAGAAATTCTAGGTTATTTTCCTACGATTAGTTATTATGTGGAAGTTGACGAGTAATACGAGATTAGTATCGGTATTGGAATTTTTCCGGGTAATTGATAGGATATTTCAATTTTATACACATATGTATAAGTGTTACATTATAATTAAGGAAAAAATCATAAGCAAATAAGGACAAAATAGAGTTTTGTCCATATATATATCTTACCTAATCCTTATCATCTTTTAATACTTTTCCATACAAATCTCCTTAAGCTTCTAGGAAGCTTCCCTTCATTTTCTTTCTTGTATCCCACCGGCCACCTCCCCTATTTACATATTTTATGCTTTTTATTTCCTTAAATATCATGTTTATTATCTAGAAAATTCTTTTGGCTTCTCTTTGCTTCGCCACCGACTTAACCCCCTCCTTTTAATTCCTTTGGGGCTGCCTTTTCCCTTCTTTTAGACACACCACAAACATGGCAGCCACCTCCTACACGGCCACCTCTCTTCCTCCTTCCACCACCATGCTCATGGCCATCTCCTCCCTTCTCCTTGCTTTCTCCATGTCTACCGCCCACCATGGCCACCCCATGGCCACCATGCTTAATTAAGCTCTTCCATGGCTTCCATGGCCACCCACCACGATGTTACCTTCCTTCATGTCTTCCATGGTTCATGATACCACAAGGTACTTCCATGTCTTTTAAGATCAAGCAACCATCCTTGTAACTTGAAAGGGATGATTCCTCCTTAGAGTTTTTGAATTTAATATCATGATTTGGATGTTCTTGAGTAAAGGAGATGATTAGGGGTGAGTGATGATTAATAAGAAGATAATTGATGTTGGAAGATAGTCTAAGTGAATTGGATTTAAGATTTGAAAGTGGAAGATTTGAATTTGGGTATGTTTGTACAATTCTGGGCAAAATTCGTAATTACTGGAAAGTCAGGACTGGGATTATAAAATAAAGAATTTCATTACGAGAACGAGGAACTTGACGGATCTTGAATTGGATAAATAAATTTGTATTGTATTGCAAATCCAGGAATTCGCTGCAACAATACGAATTAGGACGTCGGGCCCAGAAATGGATATACCACGACAACGGTTGACGTGGAATCACCTTAAGGCAAGTTATCAGTGAATGTTTACGTATTTAGTATAAATTATGGCTATCATAATGTGTATGATACTGTAGATATAGTTACAAGTAAATATCGTATGGTAATTGGGTTTTGTAGGTTAGATAGAATTTTATGATACACACGAGTTTGTGATATATCTGTATGTGGTGTTTATCTCATGGTTTGATATGGGTGATGATTATTCATGTTTTTGGATTTATGAGGTAAAATAAACTTGTTGACTGTTATGATTGATTTGGTGGTATTATGATATTATGTTGGCAATTGCTCTTGGATGCTAAGTATGGATTCCATATCAAATATTGGGAAGTATATTATGATCAGAATTATAATACAATTGTTAAAATCTTGAATATGTGATGTGGTTGTTCAGGGCATTGAAAATGGGATATAGTTGGTATGTTTATAAATTGTAGTTGATACTGTATACGAGAAGGTTATGTATGGAATTGTGGTATTAATATTGCATGATGGGTTGATGTTGTCTTTATGGTTGATATTGTATAGAAAAGTGGTGTTTGGTTGTTGTGTGGATAATGTCTGGTGGGTTGATGTGTGCCTGTGTGGCTAATGAATAAGATGATGAGTTGATATGGATCATTGGGATTAATTCCTGTGTTGAAGTATTTTCTGATGTTTATAACGTTATGTGTTTTCAAGTTATGATAAAGTGTTGATGATTACGCTTGTGTGACAATTATATGATAAAGTGTTGATGATTATGCCTGTGTGGTTTTAAAAATGCTTTTCCTGTTGGTCACCCCTCGATTAGGACTCTTCCTAGGTTCGGGATGAGTGGGTCGAGGAAGGTGCTTTACCTGTTGTGAGGGATGGTCGGTCACCTAGCTAGCGATGATGTTTCCGTCCCGCAGGTAAAGGTGTGTAGGAAGAAGGTACCTTCGTGCCCAAAAGTTCTTGGGCATGTTTTCGAATGTGATTGTAAATGTTTTCTTGAAACGTTTTGTATATGTTGATGTTTATCTTTCACTATGTTTTTCCTAAAAGCCATATACCCGGGTATAGATTTTAATTAATGAATGGTTAATCCCGATGATCTATAGTTTCATATGTGGCTAGATGGGTAGTAATGGAAGTTGTTATAATATGATTTGGCTGTTCTGGTGAATTATAGTTTAAATGGATATTTATTGGATTCACTGAGGAGTAATTTGTATTATAATATATGGTCCAGCTGGGTACTGTATGATTATAGGATGATTGAGGTTTAAGAAGGTAATCATCGAGAATTATTGTCAAGTAATTTATAAAGTGGTATAAGGATCAATTGAATACTATTAGGAAATTCTGTGATACGATCTGTATTGCGATATATAGATAAGTTGTGATACGATCTGTATTGGGTCAGTCAAAGATTTATAGAGATTACTGCAATGTAAATGATAATGTGATGTGTAGTCCATTGAGGCATTTTGGGAATCACTATGTTAGGATAATTATTGAAGTATTAGAATAAGATCTATGATGAAATATATGCTTAAGTGAGTGCTTATGGGAGTTACTGTTCTATGATTTGTGGAATAGTTAGACATTTATTGGATTACTTGGGTACTTGGTAATATTATTGGGATAATATATGTGAAGGAGTCTAGGTCAGTTAAATACCTATTGAGTTATTTAGGTGATCTGTATTCTAAAGGTGTGGTATCTATGATCCTTGGGATATTGTTTGATACGGTATCTGTATCTGTATGATTCCTTTATTTATGCTATTGTACGTACTCAAATCACTGATATACATGCTTAGTCTGTGCATAGACTAACTCCGCTTCTGGGGGACCGGTTATGTTTGCAGGGCCCGAACATTGAGTAGCGCAGCGGAAGCATGGAGGTGCGACATGATGCATGTTTAAAATAGATGGATATCGAGAAATTGTATTTGTCTAGGTTTTGAAAATTTCAAGGTGAGTTTTTATAAAGCCTGAGGGAATTTCTTTAGGAAATTCCTGGCGCTGTAGCTCTCCAATAGTGGTTAAATTGGGGCGTTATAGTATCATCATATTCATCTTGTCGTCGTGTTCATCCTGTCATCGTAGCGATCATGTGGTATCATCATTTTTTACGATGAACTTGGTGGTTGAGATGAGTTTTTTAAGAGGTCTTTGTTGGTGATCATGTGGTACCATTGTGTTTTAGTTTTCTTCTTGCCTTTCCTCGCAATAATTGTGATTGTTCGTTGGTGGCCTTGAAGGACGCTTTATAGTTGTTACTCGTCAAGAGATGATCGCCTTATAAGTGTTGTACACGTGGCATTCTCGATAATAGCCGTGTATGATACCCCGATTTGACATCGTCACTAACCACATTGCTCATGATTTCACTTTGCATATTATTAGTTTTTTTTTCCTTAGCAGCTTGGATTTTCTTCGTATCCCCTGTTTATCGTTGAGCCATAAGCGACTGAGAAGATTGTCCACTTTCAAAGCTATATTTTTCTTAGAGCTTGGGGGTACATTGCAAACTTGAGAACCGAGGCCAAACACACGACCTTTCTTTATTCCTCCAGTTGATTTCACCCATAAAGCAATAATATATCCACCAACATCAGCCTTATCCTTTCAAAAACTAGAAAGCAACTCATTTTACACCTCCTATAACAAATTTAAGTTATGTAGATCAATCTATAAATAAAATGATAAATTGGAATATATAAATATTAAAACTAAAGTTATACCATTGTTTTCACCGACCTTGTTCCACTCCATTTTTTTGATTTTTATTATAAGTAAGTTGCATTAGTTCCCTCATAGTTGGAGATTTCTTGTTCACCTTTTTTATAATCACAAAAGTAAAATGTATAGCTATCACAATGACATATCAATAATATAACAAAAAAAACATAACCAGAAAATCTGCATAACTAGAAACTCTGCATAACTAGAAAATCATACTTACAAATCTGCATAACCTGAAAATTATACATACAAATCTTCATAACTAGAAAATCATCATTACAAATCGGCAAAACGAGAAAATCATACTTACAAGTCTGCATTAACCAGAATATCATACTTACAAATCTCTTTATGTGCTCATCCATAGAAATGGATCCCCTAGTCTATGCAGTGAAACCATGAACCCCTTCTTGAGCCCGATTTCTCTTATTAATTTTTGACATTCCTTTAAAATTCTCATTAGTCTCCCAGTTCCTCAACATTTTGGCCCAATTTCATCATTTATCCACCCAATGTTTCGACCACCAACCTTGCGAGCTTTGCAAAAAGTGTTCCTAAGATGCTCAATACATTTCAGTTGCCACACAACTTTAATAGATTCATAGTTTCCCTCATCCCACCAAAAGCTTATCTATAAATTAATTCATAGATAGCGTTAAGACGATTGAAATCATTATCGCAAATTGATCAAACCACGGTTTCTTTTCTGCTATAAGAACTTCAAATAAAGTAATCCAATCACCATCATAGAGACAATGAATTATATTTTTATGTTTCCTCATAGCAGAATTTTGATCAAACCTAAAATGAAATAATCATACATTGTATATATATACATATTAATATAGTAGTATATATACACATATAAAACAATACCATAAGATATACTTACGATTTCCCCAAAACATGAATCTTGATGCGACCCCACTCATCATGTTGTAGTTGAATATCATCAATATCTCCCATTTGATGCTCTTCGTCGTCAGATTCGTGATCCTCCTCCATGGCATCATGTTGTTCTTTAGTATTTCGATCCCACTCTGGATATGGGATCACGCTAGGTAATGCATGTAGAAGATTTGTGTGAATTGATATATTTGACACATGATAAGTCACGTCACATTTTAATTTTAGATGCAATGTAACAAAATTTTGTTTTCGGTCCCTATACCATAATACATATAACAAATTAATAAGGTCAGTGTAAGCTAACATGGATATATTATAGAGACATCCAGACAAATGGGGTGCTTAATTTGGAGTAAAAGTCGTAGCATGCTAAGCCTAGTTATAGCATTATGTTTTGCAGCTCAGTCCTCCCACAACTTAAAGCTGAAATGGAGAAGACTTTGAATGGCTTGCTCCTACTGCTAAGACTACAACCAAGTAAGACTTAAATTTGTTACGGTGGTTACTTATCTTACACATATATGACGTGTTAGGGCAAATATTAGGTAAGTACTGAAACTGAATCCACTCTTATCATGACAAAGAACACATGAAAAAGTATGTACAGTCAATTGTGTATGTATATCAACGTACAAGGTTGCATCCACGTACAATATTAAAGCATCATGACATTTGTTGAAGGAATATGTGTCATTTAATCAAGATGTCAATTACTAATGATATAATATGATTAAAAATGAAGATTTATCATCCAGATATTTTAGTTAGTCTTAGTGCTTTGCTAGAAATCAACTATGACTTATGGGATAAATTAGATTTAGCCTATTATTATTATACCAGGGTCCTATAAGGTCACACACAATAGAGTAATTGAGCTAGATCAAAGCAACCCGAGGCACATATGGGGACTAGGAAATTTTGGCCACTGTGTATTGTTGGAAGAATGGATTACTCATCAAGTAATAATAAAGTGTTATCCATTTACTTGATGATATAAGGAAATTTATCTTTAGGAAAGATAAAATATTGTATTAACAATAAATATCCCTTTTTGGTTACAAGGGAATGATCCATTATCTCATGCGTTGAGAAAAGCTCTCTTCCACCATAAACCCTAGGGCCGACCGTGCACACTAAGAGAAGGCTTTGAGCTTTTTCGTCTCGTTCTTGCAAATGAAAGCAAGGTGGTCTAGTATCGTGCTCGTGTGGATCAACTAAATGAGTCCACTTGAGGCTCTATTCTCCAGATTGATCTTAGAGAGAAGATTTGCATCAAAAGGTATGTTACTCTTTCATATATGATTCGTATCAAGTTTATGCATGAGATCCTAAGTTAGATGTTGGAAAAGCATTTTCTGAAATTCCGCTTAAAGCATCTAAATTCCTACACTTGTATTAGAGCCTCTTGCACAAATTGATATGATCATGATTAAATTTGTAAACTTTGATGCATGTTCTTGATTTTATTGGTTCAATGTAGTGGTAAAATTGATATATGGATTAACTTGTATGATTAAAATTGTGATTTTAATTGATTGGATGCATAAAGCTGAATTTTATGTATATTATATACTTGAAAATTCAGCCCTTCATGACCGAAATTATGCATGTCAAAGAGCTGATTTTTTGGCTTTTCTTTACCCCAAAATTGGTTCATATGTTTTATTTATGCAAGACATATGATTTCTTTTATAAATCATAATCACACATAAAAATACTAGATTTTCCATGTTGATGAAAATTGATTCAGATCCTAGAACTTTAGAATGTCATGCCTTGAATGCCCAACGTTGATTAATTTTGTATGAAATTGGTTCATACATTAGATTTTCAAAAACCCTAATTTTTTGAAAATTACACCATATTTTTCTTAAAATCATTAAAATTTGTAATTGTTACAAACTTGGGGTGACAAAGAAGACAAAACCATGGCTAGGTGGCCCTTATGGGTCCACGGCGGTGGATGGTGTTCGGCGGCAGAGCCAGGGGTGGTGCGGCGGCGGTCCATTTTGGCAGCTGGAGGCGCGGGCAGACAATAATAAGAACATTGGATTAATTATTTTATTAGATAATTTAATTAATTTAGTCTTAAAAGTCTATTAATACGATTACTAGTCTATTCTTGTCTTTTAATATTTGATATTATATTTTGCATATATGATTTGATATTATGATATTATTATTGCATGCGGTGACTGGTATGACCCAAATAGTATAGAAAATACAATATGCGTATCGTTATTGTTTTCTTGTATACGATATGCGTATCGTTATGTATGTTTGTAATTCAATTTTCAAGAAATTAGATTAGATTTACATTATGTAAAACAAGAGAAGAAGATCCTATGAAGAATCCAGGAGGATGGAGATCCAAGAGACAAGAAGAATTTATTTAGATTAGATCTTATAGGTTTTTTGGGGTCATACTAGGATCACATTTTGTTGAATTCCTTGGTTTTGATGGTAACAAACATTCAACCAATGTGATGACTAAGTGTTTCAGGATCAAACAAAGATGTTACAGGGAACGATTGGCAGCGCAATAATGCAGAAGGAATAAATGGTTTTCTAAACGCTTTGTTACCCCAAAAGGAACAACAATGCCGTCACAAACAACAAGCTGTGAATATCATGAGGAAGTCAAGCATGAAGATAATAAAGATATCCTTGAAGATCATGCAGTTGGAAACGAAAAGTTGGTTTGATCACGCCAACTAGAAGATTTGGAGAGAGAAGATTATATCTTATCTCGACTATATTATTTTAGGAGATCTTTCCTTAGATAATAGAATCGGTTAAGATGTTATCTTATTGAGTCAAAATAATATCTTCTTGTTACTGGAAATAAGTGAGCGATATTGTATTTGTTAGTGGGATTTTCGGAATGTATAAATAGAAGTAAGCGATTCATTTCTTGAGTACGAACTCCAAGCATTTAATTGAGAGAAAAATAAGTGAATCAGTCTGTATATATTAGAAGAGTGAGCTCGTGTTCATTGTTGTAGAAGTGATTCAAAACTAGGTGGGAAGTCTAGGGTTTGAAGTTCGAGCTACAAGTGTAACCGATCAAGATATCAATAAGACAAGTAGACTCTTCAAAGTCCTCTCAAGCGAGAAGCTTGAAGGTAGTGGTTTTTCCCTGATTAGTTATTTGACTAATTGGGGTTTCCCCTTTAAATCGTGAGTTCTAAATATATTCTTTCTTGCTTTAATATTTCGTTGCACCTTATGTGGGAACAAAGTATTTGTTTTCTCAGACGTAACACTAACGATCCAACACATTTATTTATTGCATTTTATTTTGCTGTAAATATCTTTATGTTTATGCTTGCTTGTTTATTTATGCTATTTAGTTCACTAGTAAATAGACATGCATGATAAACCTACTCCCCTAAAAATAAAATTAAGATTTTGTCTTTCCAAATAATAACCTATGAGGCCCTTGGAATTTGATGGATAGGTTTTGCCAAAACAAAGTATCCTTCTTTGACCTTGGGATAGTACGTGTAAATCTATATAAGGGATTTACAACCTTGATTTGGTTATACTCAACAAAAGGCCAAAAATAAAGTTTTGGATTTCGAGGCATGGGATAGATTTTACATAAGATGTAATCTATCAACCAAGAGTTGTAAATGTTATAACTAGTAAACGTTACTTACCTTGATCACGTAAGATTTAGGGAAGTCCAAGTACGCCTAAAGTATTATCTGAAATAGGATCTTGGAATCATTTTATTCAAATGGACAAATTTTATATGAATAAAATGTGCAATAGCTTATTTATGTTAAAGCATGTTTAAATTCTTTTTAAGCTTTTGCATGACAAGCATGATATATATTTTGCATGTTATTTCTATTGTAGATATCATGTCTAGAAACGATAACCAAATAATCATCAACCTACGTTCGCTTCTTGAGAAGAATAAGCTAAATGGAAACAACTTCCTGGATTGGAAAAGAAATCTGAGAATTGTTCTCATGTCCAAAGGAAGAGAGAATGTCCTTGACACACCTATCCCAAAATTGATTTCTATGTCTACTCCAGAGGAGATAGAAGAGGAAAAATTGATCAAAGATAAGTTAGTGATTGTCACTTGTCTTATGTTGGCCTCCATGGAATCGAACCTTCAAAAGAGGTTTGAGAGGATGGACGCCTATACCATCATTCGCAACCTGAAAGTTATGTTTCAGGAACAAGCTAGGATGGAGAGATATGAGACTCATAAAGCAATTCTTGATTGCAAGCTTGAGAAAGACAAGCCAGTCAGTTCTCATGTGTTCAATATGATTGCACATTTTGAGAATATGCAAAGACTTGGTTTTCCTTATAGTCAAGAGTTGGCTACAGACATCATACTCCATTCTCTGCATGATGGATTTCTTCAATTCAAGTTGATCTTCAATATGAATGGATTTGGAAAAACACTTGAAGAGCTACATAGGATGCTCAAAACTGTTGAGCAAAATCTCTCTATTGACATCAAGAAAGAGATTCTAATGGTCAACAAGCAGGGGTGGACGCAGGATTTTAGTCTTGTGGTGGCTAAAATTCTGAAGAACAAAAATGTAACGTCTATCTTAAATAAAACCCTAATTTTAAAGTCTACCATCTATTTAAGTCTACCGTCTATATTACATAAACAACCCAAATTTCAAAAACAAACCCTATATTCGAACCCCAAATAAAATTTTATTCAAAAATTGATCAAAAATTACACAATCTAAACAAATTTCATCATTACAAATTACTTTTAGTGCATAATTTCAACAAATTTTTATAAAAATTGATTAAAAATTTGCTAATCCATAATTAAAAAAAAATTAACACAAACAAAGATGGATATTGAGAAAATATTACAATTTTTGAATGATTTGTTCACAAATTTGGATAAATTGTGTTTTTTTGTATTTTTTAGGATAATGCATAACAAATCCTGTATAAGAATTATTTTTAAAAAAATGAAAAATATATCAATTATTCTGAAAACTTTTAAAGAAAAACTTATAAGAAAAAACTTTGAAAAAATGTTTGAAATTTTTTAAAATATTTATTTAAAATCCCATTGGGGGCTACAGCCCCCACTAGGCCTCACCTCTATCCGCCATTGTCAACAAGGGAAAAGGGTTCAATAAATGGGCACCTGGAAAGCAGAAGAAGAACATGCAAGGGAAGGGCAAGCAAGTTGCACAACCCAAACAGACTTAAGAAAATACTAAAGTAGCTGCTTACCATGATTGTTTCTACTGCAATGCAAAGGGGCATTGGAAGAGGAACTACCCGAAATACCTAGAAGACAAGAAGAATTGAATTGTGAGTTCCTGATAGGTGTCATTTCATGCACCTTTACTAGCAATTATTAGTATCATTTGGAGGAGTTTAGGATGAGATTTGTGGCTAAGTCTGTGATCCAGAAGTTGTGGAAAAAAGTGAAGATATCCAGGGATTTACAACTTAGACGGAGATGGAGATGGAGATAGAGATGATGAAGATGGATGAGGTTCTGCTAGAGTTTATTGGAGAAGGCTACCAACACTTGGTAGTAATGAAGAGCAGAAGAGAAGAAGAAGAGGAGCTGAAGAAGGAGTGCGCGATTTCACCGCCCCGCGCCAGATGCCATCGCGACCCGGCGGTGGGTCTCAGAGAAGAGCTGGTCGCGCCAGAAGAAGCCACCGCCCCGCGGTGGATCTCACCGCCCCGTGGTGGGCACGTCACGCCTCGCAGCCAGCACAGACTTATTTCCTTTTAGCATTTTCGGATTTCTTTATTGCTATTATTTTATTTCCTTTTTTATTTGCATTAGGTTAACTTTATTTTCCAAAACCTATTTAAGACCTCTTCCTAGGTTAAGAGGCAGAGACTACTTTACATTACGCAGTTTTTCTTATTAGGGTTTCATTCACCTCTGAATGGAGCACTAATTTCCCTTTGTTCTATTAGACGTTTGAAGCAATACAGTTGATGTGTTTGTGAGATTTATATTCCTTGTTCCTATTCTTATAAGTGTTGGTTTGATTCTCTTGGTTATATTGAATATTGATTTATTGTTATTCCTCATAGCCTGATCAACTAGGTTGAATACTATTTATCAATTGCTAGGATTTGCATATAGTGGAATACGAGTGCATATCTAGTAGCATACACGATTGTTGCATATAGTGGAATACGAGTGCGCAATCGTGAGTGAGAATCATTTGCATGTTAAGTAGTAAGGTTTTCTTCTATTTGCATGTATCCTATATCCTTGTGTGCATTGCTATTGCTTTATTGGTGGTAAGGTTTTCTTCCATTGATATTGTGATAAGTCTATCAACAACTGTGAGAATTGGTAGTACTTAAGATCAGGGTGGGAACAACCATAAGAATAGTGAAAGAACTTGGATTGAATAGATTTCAGTGATCAAATTATATCTCTGTATTGTGGATCTCGTTCTAGTGGAACTCTTTTCCCCAATCATATTCTCAACTCAATCAAACTTGTTTGCTTTACTCTCCTTGATAACTAAAACCCCCTTCCTTGTTACTTGTCAATCATAATTGCATACTTTATCAGATCTTTCCTATGGGTTCGACCCTTACTTGCTTACTATACATCCATTTAGTAGGTCTGTTAGGACATTTACTTTGACTAGGCCATTCAATGATAATTGCATTGCATATTTCGGCCACGTCAAATTTGGCGTCGTTGCCGGGGAAGTTTTCTGCTTTGTTGTGTGTTTTCGTGATTGATTTTTGGTGGAGACCTATCTTATGGTCGACACCCGTAGTACTGACTCTCCTCTAGCTGCTTTTGACCCAGAAATCGACAGATCGTTCCGTGCGAACCTACGCGATCAAGAAGAAGAAACAGGAGTTGAGACAGTTGAAACAATTGAGACCGTTGAGCCAGTTGACATTCCTCCTGCTGCAATGGCCGGAACTCTGAGAGAGCTGACTGAACCAAACATTGGGGCACAACCCTTGGCTGTCATCATCCCTGCGCTTGGCGAAGGGGTGAACTTTGAGCTGAAGTCTAGAGTTGTTGCTTATCTCCCGAAATTCCATGGTTTGAGTGGAGAGGACCCGATATCTCATCTGGGTAAATTCCACAATGTCTGCATGACTATGAAGCCAAGGAATGTGACGGAGGATCAAATCAAGATGAGAGCCTTTGGATTTTCTTTGCTAGACTCTGCTAGCGACTGGTATTATCACTTGCCACCAGGGACTATAGATACTTGGACTAAACTGCACAAGGCGTTTCTTGACAAGTACTTCCCAACGAAGAAGGCGAATGATTTGAAAAAGGCAATTGCTAACATTGAGCATGCTGGTGATGGGACGCTATATGACTATCTTGAGAGGTACAAGAGGCTTTGCTCTAGCTGCCCATTCCACGGATACACCAAGCAGAATCTTGTTCTCTACTTGCATAATGGTCTGCTAGATCAGGAAAGAAGGATGGTTGACGTTGCATGCGGTGGGAGTATTCTGAATCTGACACCGGACGCAACCATGGAGAGATTTCAGGAAATGAGTGAGAGTACCAGGAGCTTTGGAAAGACATATCAGAGAAAGGCAGTCAATACTGTGACTCCTGCAGGACCGAGCCCAGTGCTGAATGAGTTAGCTGAGTTGAAGGAGATGGTGAAGAGAATGGCGAACCAAAACACTCCTCAACAAGTCAAGGCATGTGGAATTTGCTGTGATCAATTCCACCCTACCGATACTTGTCCTCAGTTGCAGGAGGAAGGTACTGTTAAAGTGAATGTTGTAGGAGGTTACGGACCCCCTAGACCGCAATTTGGTGGATAGCCCAACTACAATCCGAGAGGGCGAGACCATCCGGGTTTCAGGTGGAGCGACCCCCAAGGTGGTCAACAGCCAGCACAACAACAATACCAGCAGAGAGTCCCATACCAACAGAGGCCTCAAGGCCAAACCTCTGGTGCTACTACTGAATAGATGCTAAAGACTCTGACTCAGCATTTCGCCACTCATGTTCAGGCTTACTGAGTCAAGCATAAAGAATATGGAGAGGCAGATTGGCCAACTGGCTGATGTTGTAACCAAGATTGACCAGAGGACATCTAACTCCCTACCCTCTCAGACTACAGTTAATCCAAGGGAGAATGTGAGTGCCATCACCCTCAGAAGTGGAAAGAAGCTGGTCGTTCCTCCTATTGCTGAAGAGGAGAGCGAGTCTGAGAAGAAGAATATCGGTGACCGCCCCACGGTGGACTCCACCGCGACCCGGCGACAAGTTGAGGCTGAGGCCAGGAAAGAAGGATGCCTGCCACCACCCTGCGGCGACACTAGCCGCGACCCGGTGGCAAGTCTCAGTAATCCCACCGTGACCTCACCGCCCCGCGGCGATAACCACCGCCCCGCGGCGATAACCACCGCCCCGCGGTGAGCCTACCGCGACCCGGCCTCCAAAATCCTTGCTCTGCAGAAGAGATCTGTGTTGATGATTATGTTCGTTCGTTTTTCCCCCTCTTGGTTCCGAGAAGCCACCAACACCTTTTCCCAAGGCGTTAAAGGCTAGAAGGGTCGCCGACGACAGTGATCTTTTCGAGACGTTCCGAAACTGTGAGGTGAATGTTCCTCTTCTCAAGCTTATTAAGGCTATCCCTCGATACGCCAAGTTTTTGAAGGAGCTGTGCACCGTCAAGAGGACACAAAAGCTGAAGGTCCAGAAGAAGGTTCCGGTTGGTGAACATGTCTCGACAGTATTTCAAAGGCGTATGCCTGAGAAGTGCAAGGATCTAGGTACGTTCACTATTCCTAATTCTATAGGTGAGCATCGATTTGGGAAAGCCTTGCTAAACTTGGGTGCCTCTATTAATGTTTTGCCTTATTCATTGATTGAGGATTTAGGAGTAGGACCCTTGCATGATACCAATATTGTGATACAACTTGCTGATGGTTCTTGTGTGCCTCGTAAGGGTATTGTGGAGGATGTTCTTGTTAAGATAGGTCCTTTGATTTTTCTTGCTGATTTCTTTGTTATGGATATGGACTATGATGAGCAGGTTGCTCCTGTTATGTTAGGTCGACCTTTTATGAAAACAGCCATGACAAATATTGATGTAGATAGTAAAACTTTGACTATGGAATTTGATGGAATAATTTTTGAGCATAATATTCATAAGGCCAACTCCATTGAATTGCCTCCCCTTCACTGCATTAGTGATATTGATAATCCTATTCAGGAAAATGTTAAGCCTAGTGTAGTGGAGACCATAGTTGAACTGTCTGCTATTGCTGAACCTTTCGATTCGCATGAGTATGATGTCTTACTCGATGACATAGGAGATTCAATTCCCTCTAATTTGGGCACTTGCCCCCTGCACTAACCATACAAGGCTGTAAGCCTTTATCTAGTGTCGTACAACATGATCAGGTCAAGCCCTATCGGCCCCCACATCGCTCTAAGTATGGGAGAGATGCTCCAAAGGCAACAATCATGGAGTCATTGGCTAAGAGGGAACATGGTCTAAGGTCCAAGCCTTTCCATGGGAAGTTCCAGCAGGAAGAGTTAAGTAAGAGGATTCCGAGGGGATCCTATTTTAGGTGGTGATTGATCTGCAGTACGTCGAGCCAACGATGTTAACTAAGGCGCTGTCCGGGAGGCAACCCGAGGTAGTTTTCCTAAATTTTTCTTTTCTCTTAGATTAATTTCGTAATTTCTTTTTCTTTGTTTCGTTCGCCTGTCACTAACATTTCAGGTACGAAAGTAAATGGAGAGAGACGGTGTTCCCAGCCAATTCTCACCGCCCCGCAGTAGAAGCCACCACCCCGCGGTGGAGACCACCGCCCCGCGGTGGAGACCACCGCCCCGCGGTGGAGGTCTGGTATGCTTTCTCAACTCCGAAAAAAAAAGAATAAAAGGCCTCGAAAAAACCTTAAACGGGGAGTAAAATTTTTATTTCTTGAGTGGTAACTAAGGATTTGACGGTTTGGGCCCCCTTTTTGGGCCGAGATTTCTCTTTGGGCCATTGTATATGACCGGCCCCATCCACCCCTTTTCTTCCTATTCCCTAACCTAGCCCCCACTCTCTCAAACCCTTCATATCCAACACCCCTCTCAAGTTCTCCAAGCCAAATCCCCCATTCTCCCCCCAATCCCTCTCGTTCTTGGTCCAATCCTAGCCTCCAAATACCTTAATCTTGAGTTTCCTTGCCCAATTTGGAGTCTAGCCTCACACACAAGGCAAACACCACCCCACCGCATCGCTGTCGCCTCGCTTCACCAGCCACCGCCCCGCGGCGACCCCCACCACAACCCGGTGTGAAGTTCCAGTTATCTCACTGTGACCCGGCGACTCGTCCACCGCCCCGCGTCGAGACTACCAGACTTCGTGTTTTCGCTCGTTTGTAAGTCCTCTTGGTTGCCCTCTGTTTTGAGCATCTCAATTCATTACTTATGGCACCTAGAGGTAGGAAGCAAGTATCTACGAGGGATGAGAATGAGGTCTACAATGTTGTGAAGGAGAGGAAGGTGTTGGCTACTAAATTCTTTGACAAGCCGACGTTGGCTGAGTTTGGTATGTTGGAGTGTGTATCCCTGTGTTTAGCAGAGTGTGGCCTGGGAACTTTCTTGAACAAGGCCGCTGATGCTTATCCCAAGATGTGTTACCAGTTCATTGCCTCGTTTAAGAGGTATTCTGATGGCTCCGCCGACAAGAGATTGATGAAGGTCACGTTCACATACAATGGTCGTGATTATACTTTGTCTGCTGAGGAGATTCATGGTGCCCTGGGCATTACAAAGGAGCCATCTGATGGGTGGTCTGGTGGCATCATTGAGACTGATATGATGGAGTTTTGGGAGGCTGCCACGCATGGGACGTTCAAGAAGGGCCAGGAGGTGAATTCGAAGTTGGTGAACCCTTGCCTAAGGTTGATCCACAAGGTGTTGATGAGAGATTTCTTTGGCCATACTGATGATGGTAAGGTCCCTTTGAAGGATTTTCAGTGGTTTTTGAGCATCTTGGAGCTTGTTACGTACACGCCGTGTTGAGCTACCCTCTTTCTGGGTTTCCTGAAGAGGATTCGTGATGGTGAGCCACGTGATATTTGTGGGGGTGGTTTGATCACCCTTCTTTGTGCTGACATTATAGCTACCGATCGGATTCCTCGACCTGTTGCTCATGCGGTGTATGATATGGCGCACATGAAAGTGTGCTCGATGCTGAAACCATTGGGCAAGGATGGTGATTTAGTTTGGTCTTCATATGATGGTCATATTCTGATTCTTCCCCAGGTTTTCACTTATTCTCCTTCATTTGCGGATTGGTGGATTCCCAGTGATAGCAGAGTTATGGCTGACGCTACCCCTGCTGCTGCTCCTTTGGGTCCGTTTGGAGAGGGCCCTAGTGCTGGTGCTGCTGCTGCTGAGTTTGTGGGTGAGGATACCCCTTTGTCTACCCAGTTTGATGCGCCCTCGTCTTCTTATGCTCCTGCCACACCTTGGCAGGAGTTGTATGCAAGATTTGATGCATTCTCGGTGTAGCAAACGCATTGGAACACCCGAATAGAGACCGGTCTGCAGACTTGGCAGACCTAGTTCCGTGATGATGTAGATGAGCGTCTGGACGCTATGGACGCTCATATGAGGGACTACTTCGGGAGGTTCCCACCACCACCGCCATCAGGCCCACCGTGAGTTTATTTCTCCTGCCCCTATTTTATTTGCTGTTCTCTTTTCTACAGTGAGGACAATGTTCAGTTTAAGTATGGGGGAGAGATTTAGACTTGCTATCTGTCTATCTTTTGTACATAGCTTTGTTTTTCTGTAATTTCCATTCGAGTATTTATTGGTGAAAAAAAATATGTAAAAAGGCAATCAAAATCCTGGGATGAGCTGAAAACCCGAAAGGGCGGTTCAAGTAATAAGCAGGTAGTCCGACTGGTATAAACCGGTACAAAAGTGGACTGGAGTGATGCGAGTATTTGTGAGATATCTAGCAAAATAAAATGAGTGGCTAGGTGAAAACCCGAGAGGGCGCCTAGGCAAGATGAGCGTAAAAGAAGAAGAGTGATTTTAGGATTTCTCATTATTCTTGGCGAGGCATCATAAGAAGGGGAGTCATAAGGAGGACTCGGGTAGGCCACTCTTGGAGCGATAAGAAGCTAGATTGGAGTTAGGATTAGAATTATATTTGCATCACTTGTTTTGGTTCTCTGGAGCTAATTGTTGATATGTTGTAGTTATTGGTGTCATATTTTCTTGTACTTCCTGAGACCTTGGTGTTTGATCGAGGGAGTGGGTTTATCATTAGCTTACTCGGGACGAGTAAAGGTCTAAGTATGGGGGAATTTGATAGGTGTCATTTCATGCACCTTTACTAGCAATTATTAGTATCATTTGGAGGAGTTTAGGATGAGAGTTGAGGCTAAGTCTGTGATCCAGAAGTTGTGGAGAAAAGTGAAGATATCCAGGGATTTACAGCTTAGACGGAGATGGAGATGGAGATGATGAATATGGATGAGGTTCTGCTAGAGTTTATTGGAGAAGGCTACCAACACTTGGTAGTAAAGAAGAGCAGAAGAGAAGAAGAAGAAGAGCTGAATAAGGAGTGGGCGATTTCACCGCCCCGCGCCAGATGCCACCACGACCCGGCGGTGGGTCTCAGAGAAGAGCTGGTCGCGCCAGAAGAAGCCACCGCCCCGCGGTGGGCACGTCACGCCTCGCGGCCAGCACATACTTATTTCCTTTTATGCATTTTCGGATTTCTTTATTGCTATTATTTTATTTCCTTTGTTATTTGCATTAGGTTAACTTTATTTTCCAAAACCTATTTAAGACCTCTTCCTAGGTTAAGAGGCAGAGACTACTTTACATTACACAGTTTTTCTTATTAGGGTTTCATTCACCTCTGAATGGAGCACTAATTTCCCTTTGTTCTATTAGACGTTTGAAGCAATACAGTTGATGTGTTTGTGAGATTTCTATTCCTTGTTCCTATTCTTATAAGTGTTGGTTTGATTCTCTTGGTTATATTGAATATTGATTTATTGTTATTCCTCGTAGCCTGATCAACTAGGTTGAATACTATTTATCAATTGCTAGGATTTGCATATAGTGGAATACGAGTGCATATCTAGTAGCATACACGATTGTTGCATATAGTGGAATACGAGTGCGCAATCGTGAGTGAGAATCATTTGCATGTTAAGTAGTAAGGTTTTCTTCTATTTGCATGTATCCTATATCCTTGTGTGCATTGCTATTGCTTTATTGGTGGTAAGGTTTTCTTCCATTGATATTGTGATAAGTCTATCAATAACTGTGAGGATTGGTAGTATTTAAGATCAGGGTGAGAACAACCATAAGAATAGTGAAAGAACTTGGATTGAATAGATTTCAGTGATCAAATTATATCTTTGTATTGTGGATCTCGTTCTAGTGGAACTCTTTTCCCCAATCATATTCTCAACTCAATCAAACTTGTTTGCTTTATTCTCCTTGATAACTAAAACCCCCCTTCCTTGTCACTTGTTAATCATAATTGCATACTTCATCAGATCTTCCCTGTGGGTTTGACCCTTACTTGCTTACTATACATCCATTTAGTAGGTCTGTTAGGACATTTACTTTGACTAGGCCATTCAACGATATTTGCATTGCATATTTCGGCCACGTCAGTTCCACTTCAGGTACAGATGTTATAGAAGTCCTAACAACAAAAGGTATAACTTGGGTATTAGATACTGGCCGTGGTTCTCACATTATTTTGATTGTACGGGGACTAAGAAGAAGTAGAAGCTTAGCTAAGGGAGAGGTGGACTTGCGCGTTGGAAATGGAGCAAGGGTTGATGCACTTTCCATAGGATATTATTGTCTACCTATACCTTTTGGTTTAGATTTAGAACTTAATAATTGTTATTTTGTCCCTTCTATTACTAGAAACCTTATTACGACTTGTGTTTTGGATATTGAAGGCTATGATTTTGGAATCAATAATGGATGTTATTCTATTTATGAGGATAACATCTTTTATGTTAGTGCACTACTGAGTAATGGACTCTATGTGGTGGAGTTAGAATCCAAAATCTATAACATAAACACCAAAAAGAAAAAAATCAAATGATTTTGACACTATCTATCTATGTCATTGTCGCTCAGGTTACATTAGCTTAAATCGCATGAAGAAGCTCCAAAAGGATGGACTTCTAACCTCATTTAATTGTGAATCATTTGAAACATGTGAATCTTGACTAATGGTAAAGATGACAAGGTCAACTTTTATTGGGGTAAGTGAAAGGGAAATGATACGCTCTACTTTGTAGTGCGTAACTAGAAGTTGTTACTGAATTATTACGTACCATTTGTGTGGGTTTAGAAGACATTTTAGGAGAATGGAGTTGTAGAGAAGAAGTGGCTTAATGGAGGATTTTGGTGAAGTAATGAAGCATTAGGAGTATGAAGTCACCGAGTGAAGGCCGCGAGCGCAGAAGAGCAGATGGAGTCGCAACAGAGAAAACCGCAGGCGCGGAAATAATTCCGTGGGCGCGGATTGACGGCAGTAGCAGCGGAGCAAGACACGACAAAACTGCTGTCGCGGATCCATACGCGGCGCGTTTCGGAATTTCGTCCGAGATCTTTGTTTTATTTTATTTTATTTCTTTTATTTTCCTTTTTATAATTTCCGAGTATTGTTATTTTTAGGAGACTCTCTTTAGGTTAAATAGGTTAAGTTCCCTTTAGGTTTTATCATCTTCCATTCTAGCATCTTTTTGATAACAGCGTTTTAGAAGACTATGAAGAACTAATTTCCATTGTTTCGCCTGACGATTGAAGCCTTCAGTTGATTTGGTTGTGAGGTTATAAATCTTGTTCTATTTCCTTTGGGTTGTATTAATTCTCTTTGAACTTATCTTTATTGAATCTTGCTTATTTCGATAGCCTGCACAACTAGTTGATGTTAGTAATTTTTTATTGCTAGGATTTGGTTATTTCTGGTTGAAATTCCTTATCTAGAGTAGCAACCACAATTTACAGGAACTGGTTGTGAATGTTTATTGTGAAGAGAATTGATTGCATGTTGAATACTGACTGGTTGTTAAGTGTTGCATGTATCCTGCTTAATTCTTATGCTTACTGCTATTGTTAAATTGAATCTTGATAGTTTCTTGATTGTTTAATAGTTAGTATTTCCAGGGCTGGTTGACCTGTTAATATACATAAGATCGAAATAGGAACAACCATAGGATTGAATGAACTTGAGATAATCAATGATCAACCTATCATACTAAAGTATGGATATCTGTTATTAGGTGAAGCACCCTCACAATTATATTTACAACAATCTTAGTCAATTCCTGCTTTAATTCATTAGTTATAGAAAACCAAACAACAATCCCCCCTAGTTCCTAGTTGGTAACTTGCTTTCTTACATAGAGATAGATCATTTGATTCCCTTGGGTTCGACCCTTACTTGCCTGCTATTCTTAGTTAGGTTTTTAGGGATTCTTTTATAGGCATAACGACTTTAGCCTCATCAAATTTGGCGATGTTGCCGGGGAATTCAATTTTCTATTTCTTTGTTTGTTTGTTTTTCAATTGTTGTGTGGACCTATCTTATAGTCCACACCCGTGCTACTGACTCTCCTACTTTAGATCTTGATCCAGAAATTGAGCGAACACTTTCCAGGAACCGCAGAGAAGTTCGTGAGCAACTCGAGATGGCTGACGCAGAACAGACTTTGAGGCAGTTGACTGCACCAAATTTAGAGCAGCAACCGCTTGTTGTGCAATTTCCGGAGTTGGCTGACGGCGTGAATTTTGAGCTAAAATCTGGGTTGATTCATTTACTACCCCACTTCCATGGGATGAGTGGAGATGACCCCAACACGCATCTTTCTAAATTTCACGCTGTCTGCAGCAGCATGAAACCGAGGAACATCACTGAGGACCAAATCAAGCTGAGGGCCTTTCCTTTCTCTCTGAAGGATGCGGCCAACGATTGGTTCTATTATTTGGCTCCAGGAAACATAGATACTTGGGCAAAGATGAAGAAAAGCCTTCCTGGAGAAGTACTTCCCTGCAACGAAACTCAATAGCTTGAAGAGGAACATTAGCAACATTGAACAACAAGCCACTGAGACGTTGTACGAGTACTATGAGAGATTCAAGAGACTGATATCCAGCTGTCCATACCACGATTATTCTGACCAAGACCTCATTCTATATCTGTATGGTGGACTTCTTGATGATGAGCGTAGAATGGTGAGCACAACCTGTGGTGGTAACATCCTCAACAAGACACCGACTGCAGCATTCGAGATATTCTTTGAGATATCTGAGAGCTCAAGATAGTTTAGCAAGAGAGCGAGCTTTCAAGCAGTAAAGGCCGCAGATTCTCATCCATCATCTTCACTGCAATCTGACGTGAATGAGTTGAAGGAGATGATGAGGCATTTCATGGTGAAAGGGAACCAATAGCAAGTCAAGGCATGTGGCATATGCTATGATACGATGCACCCTACTGATGCATGTCCAACACTGCAAGAGCCTACCGCTGAAGTGAATGCTATAGGAGGTTTTGGTCCACAGAGGCCAAGTTATGACCCGTACTCCAATACTTACAATCCAAGATGGAGAGATCACCCCAATTTGAGATACGGGAATCAACAGGCTCCTCCACAAGGTCGTGACAACCAAGAGTTCCATTCGAGGCCACAATAGTTTCTGCAGCGGCAGCAACAATTTCAGCAGCCTGGAGGTCCACAACAACAATTCCGAGCACCATATAATCCTAGGCCTCAGGGGCAGAGTCTGAGTTCCTCAATGTCTACTGACGACATGATTAAATCTCTTGCTCAGAGCATGACCACCATAACTCAGATTGTGTCTATAATGCAGAACAATATGGTGCAATTTCAGCACGAGACCAAGTCTAGCATTCAAAACTTGGAGAATCAGGTGGGGAAAATCTCTCTGGCAGTGAGCAAACTGGAGGCTAGGGATGCGCGTAAACTCCCATCTCAAACGGAGTTGAATCCGAGAGAGAATGTGAGTGCCATTATGCTGAGAAGTGGAACGCAACTGGATGAATTGTCGGAAGCTACAGACAAAGAACCGCAACCGCGGGTCCAAAACCGCGACCGCGGTTTGCTTATAGAGGAGGAACTGCAAAAAGATGAAATTTCGGAGGATGAACAACGTCAAAATCCGCGACAGCGGTTTGCTCCCTGATGGTTCAGATTTTCCAGACGCAGAACCGCGCCCGCGGAAATCAAATTGCGCCCGCGGTTTTGCTGCTGACGTCGAAGAGATTAATGAGTAGGTACAGTTCTTAGTGAAGATGGTTTTGTTGTGCTTCCTAAGACCTTGGATATTTCATTAGAGGAGTAGGTTTCTATTAGCTTACTCGAGAACAAGCAAGGTTTAAGCATGGGGGAATTTGATACGCTCTACTTTGTAGTGTGTAACTAGGAGTTGTTACTGGATTATTACGTACCATTTGTGTGGGTTTAGAAGACATTTTAGGAGAATGGAGTTGTAGAGAAGAAGTGGCTTAATGGAGGATTTTGGTTAAGTAATGAAGCATTAGGAGTATGAAGCCACCGAGTGAAGGCCGCGAGCGCGGAAGAGCAGATGGAGTCGCAACAGAGAAAACCACGGGCGCATAAATAATTCTGCGGGCGTCGATTGACGACAGTAGCAGCGGAGCAAGACACGACAAAACCGCGATCGCGGATCCATACGCGGCGCGTTTCAGAATTTCGTCCGAGATCTTTGTTTTATTTTATTTTATTTCTTTTATTTTCCTTTTTATAATTTCCGAGTATTGTTATTTTTAGGAGACTCTCTTTAGGTTAAATAGGTTAAGTCCCCTTTAGGTTTTATCATCTTTCATTTTAGCATCTTTTTGTTAACGGCGTTTTAGAAGACTATGAAGAACTAATTTCCATTGTTTCGCCTGACGATTGAAGCCTTCAGTTGATTTGGTTGTGAGGTTATAAATCTTGTTCTATTTCCTTTGGGTTGTATTAATTCTCTTTGAACTTATCTTTATTGAATCTTGCTGATTTCGCTAGCCTGTGCAACTAGTTGATGTTAGTAAGTTTCTATTGCTAGGATTTGGTTATTTCTGGTTGAAATTCCTTATCTAGAGTAGCAACCACAATTTACAGGAACTGGTTGTGGATGTTTATTGTGAAGAGAATTGATTGCTTATTGAATACTGATTGGTTGCTAAGTGTTGCATGTATCCTGCTTAATTCATATGCTTACTGTTGTTGTTAAATTGAATCTTGATAGTTTCTTGATTGTTTAATAATTAGTATTTTCAGGGCTGGTTGACCTGTTAATATACATAAGATCGGAATAGGAACAACCATAGGATTGAATGAACTTGAGATAATCAATGATTAACCTATCATACTGAAGTGTGGATATCTGTTAGGTAAAGCACCCTCACAATTATATTTACAACAATCTTAGTCAATTCCTGCTTTAATTCATTAGTTATAGAAAACCAAACAACAATCCCCCCTAGTTCCTAGTTGATAACTTGCTTTCTTACATAGAGATAGATCCTTTAATTCCCTTGGGTTCGACCCTTACTTGCTTGCTATACTTAGTTAGATTTTTAGGGATTCTTTGATAGGCATAACGACTTTAGCCTCATCAGGCAACTGAGCTTTTGGCCCTAATACATACAAATGTATATGGACCAATGAGCATAGAAGCTAGAGGTGTTTACATATACTTCATAACTTTTACTGATGATTTAAGTAGATATGGATACATAAATTTAATGAAGCATAAATTTGAATGTTTGGAAAAGTTCAAAGTGTTTCAGAATGAAGTTGAAAATTAACTTAGCAAGAAAATTAAAGCACTACGATGTGACCGTAGTAGTGAATATTTGAGTCAAGAATTTGATCATCATTTAAGAAGTTGTGGGATCCTTTCACAACTAACTCTACAAGGAACACCATAATTGAGTGGTGTATTTGAGAGGAGTAATAGGACCTTGTTAGACATGGTTCATTCTATGATGAGTTTTGTTGATCTTCCAATATCTTTGTGGGAATATGCTCTGACAACTACAATGTTCACATTAAATAGGACTCTGTCTAAAGTTGTAGATAAGACACCATATGAGTTATGAACTGAAAGAGTTCCAAGTTTGTCATTTCTAAAGATTTGGGGATGTGAAGCTTATGTAAAACATTTACTAGTAGACAAGCTTGCACCCAAATCAGATAAATGCTTCTTTGTAGGGTATCCTAAGGAAACAAAAGGATACTACTTCTACAATCCTAGTGAGCACAAAGTATTTGTTGCTAGGGATAGTGTTTTTTTGGAAAAAGAGTTTATCTCCAAAAAGTCAAGTGAGAGAAATGTTGATATCAGAGAAGTTCGAGAAGAGCAACAAACTGAGCAACAAGATGACATGAATTACACCATGTTAGAGTCTATGGTATTTGGCGACGCAACCACGCAAGTGGAGGAAACCATACGCCAGAGGCAGTTGAGTCTCAAGACCCCACTCCTATCGTTCCTCCAGAATCTGATTCTAATGTGATTTCACAAAAATGTTGTGGAAAATCCTCTTGTTGTTTAGCCCACACGTAGATAAGAAAGGACCAGAATACAGCCAAAGAAATATGTTGATTTCATATTGACTCTGGGCTGCGACTTCCTGCTTTTAGAAAGTGAGAAACCTACTACATACAAGCAAGTTGTGGCGAGTCGAGACTCCAAGAAATGGCATATAGCCATGAAGTTTGATGAGAGGTTTGTCGTAAACACCTATCAAATAACCTCAAAAACCTAACAAACGTAGTAGGGTAAATAAGGATCGATCCCACAGGGAGGTAAGCAATCTTCCTAATTGCAAAAGTTGTATGCCAATGGTAACAAAAGGGGGGATTTAGGTTTGTATCAAGTAACAATGTAAATCAATGCAAAAGATGTAATCAATGGGTGAGAAGTAACTTAGCCAGACAAATATCCACACTTCAGTTTGATTGGTTGATCCTAGATTATCTCCAATTCCTACCAATGAATATTCCTATTCCGATCTTATGTATATAGACAGGTCAACCAGCCCTAAAAATACTTACCATTAAACAATTAAGAAACCATCAAGATTCAATCTAACGACAGCAGTAAGCATAGGAATTAAGCAGGATACATGCAATACTTAACAACTAGTCAGTACTTGACAAGTAATCAATTCTCTTCACAATAAACATTCACAACCAGTTCCTGTAAATTGTGGTTGCTACACAAGATAAGAGATTTCAACCAGAAATATCCAAACCCTAGCAATAGAAAATCACTAATATCAATTAGATGATCAGGCTAGTCAAATCAGCAAGAATCAATGGGATGAAGCACAAAGAGAATCAATATAATCAAAGGAAATGAAATAGAGTTATAATATCACAACCAAATACAAACGAAGGCTACAATCGTCGGACTAAGCAATGGTTGCTTAGTTCTTCATAGTCTTCAAAGCATAAAACTCTAAGGGAAAAACTGAACGATAAAAGTGATAATAGCCCAAAAGGCTGCTGTCTAAGAGAGGTAATTAACCTAGCAAAACCTAGATCCTAAGATAAGGAATAATATCTTCCTAAAATATAATAACCGGAATAAAAAGAAATAAAATAAAAAGAAATAAAACAAAACAGATCTCGGACGAAATCGTCGACGCGCTCCGTGCCTGGGAAAGGATCCGCGACCGCGGAAATACTTATGCGCCCGCGGAAATGCTCTTCGCTGAACTCTTGCTTCTGTCGTCCCATCCGCGACCGCGGCCATCCATCCGCGCCCACGGAAATGCTTCTGCTGCGACTTCTACTTCTCGCTTGCGGTCTTCTCTTGTGGCTTCGCATTCATCTCCAATGTTTTCACAATATGCACTAAAATCTTCCTTTCCGTCACTTTTTCTCTCAAACTCCATTTTCCTAGATTGCGTTCTAAACCCACACAAAATGGTATCTAATATCCAGTAACAACTCCTAGTTACGCACTACAAAGTAGAGCAAATCAAATTCCCTCATGCTTAAACCTTGCTCGTCCTCGAGTAAGCTAATAGAAACTACTCCTCCGATGAAATACCCAAGGTCTCAGGAAGCACATCAAAACTATCTCCACTAAGAACTGCACCTAACATGAATCTCCAAGGCACCAACACAATCAACACAACACACAAGCGTCAAGGAAAGCAGAGTACTTCCCCCAAGCTTAACCCGAACACCATAGAGTGAAAGTGACCATCTACTCCTAGCTCCAGTCTATCTTCTTATAACTCCTAAAGTGACCTACCTAAATTCTCCTTATATCTCAAACACTTAGGTCACCACGCCAGGAAAAATGAGGAATCCTAATAATCATTCTTCTTCTTTTCACTCATTTTGCCTAGGCGCCCTTCCGGGTTTTCACCTAGCCACTCATTTCATTTTCCTATAGATGGGCTCACAAAAACTCACATCACTCTACAACCTCTTATTACCCCAGCCTAATGCTGGTCCGGGCCACCTGCTTATTGCCTAAGCCGCCCTTTCGGGTTTTCAGCTTAGCCCAGGATTTTTTTTTTTTCTTTTATTTTTTTTTCTTTTTTCTTTTTTTCATTCAGGCGACTAGCAAGTATAAATCACTCCCCCATGCTTAAATATTGCATTGTCCTCAATGTAAAGAAAGACTAAAAGATGAAGCACATGGGAAGGCAGAAAAGTACTCACGACCGTCGCCGAGGTGGCCTGGACTTGGACGTTGGTGCTGGCGGTAAAACATTGAAAACACAAGTCTCTAGTGTTGCGGCGGTCCTACTCAAGCAAACTCCACGTGCAACCAAATGGATCCACTGTAATGTGAAGTGGTACATCAAAGAAACGAGGTTGTACGGCCTTTTATGAACACAGATTCAGAGCCCTAGTGTAATCGTGTAGCGGGCTCTGTTGCTCCATATCAATAATCAAATCTGCAGCTAGCTCTGGAGCTCCTCCTCATCAGCCGTCTAATGTTGGGCCATCATCGGTGCCAAATAAAAATATCGGGCTATTGTCTCCTCCTGGGCAGCATGATGCACGCCGTCTCTCGTAGTAAAAATTCCGACAGTTGGGCCGCGATCGCGGTTTTAAGGCCGCGGTCGCGGTGTCTTCAGATTATTATTATTATTATTTTCATATTTTTTTTCAATTTTTTTTTCTTTTTTAAGGAGACTTACAGTAGTCAAACCGCGGTCGCGGAAAAGTTTTCCGCGGTCGCGGTTTCGTGTTTGATGTGAGGCAAACCTCGTCTTTGAACTTTTGTCTTCCAGTCTCCTACCTGCGTTTTAGTCTAAAACGAAACAAAAATAATGAAAACTAGAAAAGAAAAGACATGAAAAGAATTACATACCTCGGGTTACCTCCCGAGCAGCGCCTTGGTTACTGTCGTGGCTCGACATAGTGCCCTTCAAATCAACTTGGGTAGTCCACACCAACCGAACACTTGGGATCAAAATCAAGCGGGTGTCTCTTTGCATCGTCAATGTTGTATTAGACCCTCACCCCATCAAACTCCATGGTGAGTGAACCACTACTCACATCGATCTTTGTGTTTGCCATTTTCATAAACGGCCTACCCAACATCACAGGGGCTGCGTGCTTGTCTTGTCCCATATCCATCACAAAGAAATCAGCAGGGAAAATCAGCTTATCGACCTCTACCATAACATCCTGCACGACTCCTTTGGGATACATAGTATACATATCCGCCAATTGAATCATCGTCCATGTCTTATGCAATGGTCCAAGCCCCAAAGATTCACACAACGAGAGAGGCAACACATTAATAGATGCACCCAAATCCAGAATGACTTTATCGAACGTGGTGCCACCTATCTTGCAAGGAATACTGAACATGCTAGGGTCGTTGCATTTCTTGGGCAATCGCTTTTGTAGCATAGCGGAGACATTCTCATTCACCTGGACCTTCTTCTTCGTTTTCTATGTTGTCTTCCTCTTAATCTTGCATAATTCCTTCAAAAATTTCGCATAACGAGGAATGCTCTTAAACAGCGTGATTAACGGAATGTTTACCTCGTAATTGCTGAAGGTTTCAAAGATCTCCTTGTCGTTCTCCGGCCTTCTAGTATCCTTCAGCGCCTCAGGGAATGGTGCAGTTGGCTTCAGCGAGCCGAGCGGAGGAAAGTATGGACGAACGTAGTCGTCGTGGACGTCAACAGGGAAACCGCGGTCGCGGTTCCGCTTCTGTAAGTTCTGGGACGCCAGTGGAGAATCCGCGGTCACGGTTTTCAATTTGCGGCCGCAGATTAGCTTCTGAAGTTTCTGGTGTTTCTGGGGAAAATCTACGGTCGCGGAAAAGTTGCCGCGGTCGCGGATCTTGACGCTTTTCCTCCGATTTTTTGTCTTTTTGCAGAGAGTGGTCTGGCACCAAACCGCGGTCACGGTTTCTCCTCTGCAGCCTCCGTCACTTCCTTCGTTTGCGTTCCACTTCTTAGCGTCATCGCATTGACGTTCTGCACTGGATTCAATTCTGTCTGTGACGGGATTTTATGCGCGTCCCTAGCCTCCAGTTTGCTCACAGCTAGAGAGATCTCTCCAACCTGCTTCTCCAAGTTCTGAATACTAGACTTTATCTCTTGATTCTGTTGGACCATGGTGTTTGCCAACGTCGTTACACTCTGTTGGACATGCATCTGTGGGGTGCATCGTGTTGACCTCCAGGCCGCTGAAATTATTGTTGTTGTTGTAGGAACTGTGGCGGCCTCTGGTGGAACTCCTGATCATCCCGGCCCTATGAAGAGTTATGCCGGTTCCCGTATCTCAAATTGGGGTGATCTCTCTACCCTGGATTATAGGTGTTGGAGTACGGGTCATATCTTGGCGTTGGAGGGCTAAAACCTCTTATAGCGTTCACTTCGCAGTGGGTTCTTACAGTGTTAGACATGCATCTGTGGGGTGCATCATGTCATAGCATATTCCACATGACTTGACTTGCTGTTGGTTGCCTTTTATCATAAACCTCCTCATCATCTCCTTCATCTCAGCCATATCAGAAAGTAGTGAGGATGATGGATGAGGGTCTGCGGCCTTAACTGCTTGAACGCTCACTCTCTTACTAAACTGTCTTGAGCCTTCAGATAGCTCAAAGAATATCTCAAAAGCTACAGCCGGTGTCTTGTTGAGAATGTTACCACCACAGGCTGCGTTCACCATCCTGCGCTCATCATCATAAAGTCCACCATATAGATATAGAACGAGGTCTTGGTCTAAATAACCATGGTATGGACATCTTGATATCAACCTCTTGAACCTCTCATAATACTCATACAACGTCTCAGTAGCATGTTGTTCGATGTTGCTAATGTTCATCTTCAAGCTATTGAGCTTCGTTGCAGGGAAGTATTTCTCCAGGAAGGCTTTCTTCATTTTCGCCCATGTATCTATGCTTCCTGGGGCCAAATAATAAAATCAATGATTGGCCGTATCCTTTAGAGAGAAAGGAAAGGCCCTCATCTTGATCTGGTCCTCAGTAATGTTCCTTGGCTTTATGTTGCTGCAGACAACGTGGAATTCAGAGAGATGCTTGTTGGGTCTTCTCCATTCATCCCATGGAAGTGGAGTAGTAAATGAATCAACCCAGATTTGAGCTCAAAATCCACGCCATCTGCCAACTCCGGAAATTGCACAGCAAGCGGTTGCTGTTTTAGATTCGACGTAGTCAACTACCTCAAAGTTTGTTCCTCAGCCATCTCGATTTGCTCACGAACTTCTCTACGGTTCCTGGAAATTGTTCGTTCAATCTATGTATCAAGATCTAAGATTGGAGAGTCAGTAGCATAGGTGTGGACCATAAGATAGGTCCAAACAATAGTTGGCACACAAACAAACAAAAAGGAAAAATTGAAACTTTGCCTCCCCGACAACGACACCAAATTTGATGAGGGGTTTGTCGTAGACACCTATCAAATAACCTCAAAAACCTAACTAACGTAGTAGGGTAAATAAGGATCGATCCCACAGGGAGGTAAGCAATCTTCCTAATTGCAAAAGTTGTATGCCAATGGTAACAAAAGGGGGGGATTTAGGTTTGTATCAAGTAACAATGTAAATCAATACAAAAGATGTAATCAATGGCTGAGAAGTAACTTAGCTAGACAAATATCCACAGTTCAGTTTGATTGGTTGATCCTAGATTATCTCCAATTCCTACCAATGAATATTCCTATTCCGATCTTATGTATATAGACAAGTCAACTAGCCCTGAAAATACTTACCATTAAACAATCAAGAAACCATCAAGATTCAATCTAACGGCAGCAGTAAGCATATGAATTAAGCAGGATACATGCAATACTTAACAACTAGTCAGTACTCGACATGTAGTCAATTCTCTTCACAATAAACATTCACAACCAGTTCCTATAAATTGTGGTTGCTACACAAGATAAGGGATTTCAACCAGAAATATCCAAACCCTAGCAATAGAAAATCACTAATATCAACTAGATGATCAGGCTAGTCAAATCAGCAAGAATCAATGGGATGAAGCACAAAGAGAATCAATATAATCAAAGGAAATGAAATAGAGTTATAATCTCACAACCAAATACAAACGAAGGCTTCAATCGTCGGACTAAGCAATGGTTGCTTAGTTCTTCATAGTCTTCAAAGCATAAAACTCTAAGGGAAAAACTGAACGATAAAAGTGATAATAGTCCAAAAGGCTGTTGTCTAAGAGAGGTAATTAACCTAGCAAAACCTAATGTTGAATTCTTTAGGTTTTGATGGTAACAAACATTCAACTAATCTAGGTACTAAGTGTTTCAGGAACAAAGACAGTTATCTCAGGGAACCATTGCAGCAAAGGATCGCAGAGGGAACAAAGCTCTGTTCATGTGCTTTGTTACCTCTCAAGGAACAATAGTGACGAACAAGATCAAAGCTGCGAATGGAAGGAAGAAATCCAACGTGACGATTATGGAAACAAATCACGGATAATCACGCGGTCAAAGGATAGGATTTCGGCTGGAAGGATCTCGCCGAAAAGAAGATTTGGAGAGAGAATCCGAATGTGTTATCTTAGGAAAACTTTCCTAAGATAATATATTTGGAGAGAGAAGAATCTTATCTTAATCCGTTAATGTTATCTTAGGAATTATTTCCTTAGATAATATCGGTTGTTAAGATAATATTCTTCAAATCAATTAATATCATCTTGTTACCAAGTTTAGGAAGATAGGATTATCTTGTTATGATTAGGGTTTGGTCGAGTTGTATTTATATGGGAATGTGGGATTCATTTCTATGTAACCACGACGAGGAAAAAGAAGAACTGAGAGCGTTCAGTTGAGAAGAAAAAGAGAGTGAAGTGTTTGTAAGTCTTTGAGGATTGAGTTCGATTCATCATTGTAGAAGAGGTTTCAAATCTAGGTGGGAAGTCTAGAGGTTGAAGTCCAGGATACAAGTGTAATCGAACAAGAAATCAATAAGACAAGTAGACGCTTCAAAATCCTCTCAAGCGGAAGCTTGAAGGTAGTGGTTTTTTCTTTGAGAAGCTAGTTTTGTCAATCAGGGTTTCCACTATATATCGTGAGTTCGTTCATTATCTTTCTTGCTGTTTTTAATCCGCTGTGCCTTCTGTGGGAACAAAGTCTTTGTTCCCTCAAACGTAACTCTAACGATCCAACACCTAATTCCTAAGATAAGGAATAATATCTTCCTAAAATATAATAACTGGACTAAAAGAAATAAAACAAAACAGATCTCGGACGAAATCGTCGACGCGCTCCGCGCTTGGGAAAGGATCCACGACCGCAGAAATACTTCTGCGCCCGCGGAAATGCTCTTCGCTGAACTCTTGCTTCTTCCGTCCAATCCGCGACCATGGCCATCCATCCGCGCCCGCGAAAATGCTTCTGCTACGACTTCTACTTCTCGCTTGCGGCCTTCTCTTATGGCTTCGCCTTCATCTCCAATGTTTTCACAATATGCACTAAAATCTTCCTTTCCGTCACTTCTTCTCTCAAACTCCATTCTACTAGATTGCGTTCTAAACCCACACAAAATGGTACCTAATATCCAATAACAATCCCTAGTTACGCACTATAAAGTAGAGCGGATCAAAGTCTGAAATGGATTTTTAATGCCTGAGAATCAAGTATGGGACTTGATAGATTTGCCAGATGGGGTAGTACCCATATGATGCAAATGGGCTTACAATCTCAAAAAAGACAAGGATGGAAACGTAACTGTTTTCATAGCACGACCGGTTGCAAAAGTTTTTAAACAGATTCATGGTACTGGCTTTGATGAAACTTTCTCACCAGTTGTTATGATCAGATCCATTCGGATAAATGATTATGAGATCTGAAAATGGATGTCAAGACCGCTTTTCTAAATGGGTACTTAGAAGAGGATGTGTACATGACACAACTTGAGGGTTTTGAGGATCCACATAATCCTAGGAAAGTATGCAAGCTTAAGAAGTCCATTTATGGACTTAAACAAGTATCAAGGAGTTGGAATCTTTGATTTGGTGAGGCGATCAAACAGTTTAATTTCATCAGATGTGAAGAAGAACCTTGTGTTTCCAAGAAGTTTACTGGGAGCAAAGTGGTTTTTTCTAGTCTTGTATGTGGATGACATACTACTCATTGGAAAGGACATTCCTATGCTAGAGTCCATTAAGGATGGGCTTAAGAAGTGTTTTTCAATGAAAGACTTAGGATAGGCTGAGTACATATTAGGCATCAAGATCCATAGAGATAGATTGGACTAAGTCAAGGAACTTATGTGGATAAGGTTGTCGACAAGTTCAATATGAAAAATTCTAAGAAAGGATTCTTGCATATGCTGCATGGATTACATCTTAGCAAGAAGCAGTGTCCAATGACACATGTTGAGCTAGAAAGGATGAGTAGGATTCCTTTTGCATCAGCAATAGGATCCATCATGTATGCCATGGTCTGTACTCGCCCAGATGTTGCATTTGCTCTGAGCATGTGCAGCATATACCAATCGTATCCAGGTGAAGCACACTGAAATGTAGCTAAGAACATCCTTAAGTACTTGAGAAGTCACTAAGTTTGACATAGGATCATCATAAAAGTTATGGTGGATTAAATCCTATTAAATGAACTGATATTATGAATTATGAGTTTTCCATAGTCTAAGTCACTAAGTTGGACATAAATGACTCAATATAGGCTATTATGTAAGTTGATTGATAGCGCCAAGTTTCATGGGCTATAGGGACATAGACCTGTCTAATCAATTACATGGATATGTATGGAGGATACATATTGGGAAGACCTACCTTAAGATTCTTCAAATGAGTTGTAGAATTTTAAGTTGAACTATGATTAGTAGATTCCTCAGACATGAGTGTGATATTCCTCTTGCTTGGTGATTAGTAGTCATTGACTTTGTCAAAAAGCGTTTCGTAAAAGGCGGCTATAAAGGCAGTGATCAGGATTGCTCAAAATTGAGTGGGAGCTATAGTCACACAAGATTGGAGAAGTCCTCCTACTTATATATCGGTATATATATGGATAGGAAGTCTTGGTCATTTGAAGAGTGAGAACTGAAAATGCATGACCGTGCTCAAATGGATTAAAAGTAATCAAGTTCAAGCTTTGAGTTCAAGAAACAATTTGAATATTGATATGGATTATATAAGATGTCATCATATCATCAAATTGGACACTAAGAGACAAATGAATTGATATTGCACAATTGGTTAAGGACAAGCGGGAGATTGAAGGAATCTATTTCCTTTAATCAAGATGACAATTACTAATGATAGAATAGGATTAATAATGGAGATTTATAATCCAGATATTTTAGGTAATCATAGTGCTTTGCTAGAAGCCAACTATGACTTATGAGATAAATTAGATTTAGCTCATTGCTATTATAACCCGGGTCTTATAAGGTCACACACAATAGAGTAATTGGACTAGATCAAAGCAACCCGAGGCCCATATGGGGACTAGGGAATTTCGGCCATGGTGTATTGTTGAAAGAGTGGATTATTCATCAATTAATAATAAAGTGTTATCTATTATTTGATGATATAAGGAAATTTATTCTTAAGAAATATAAGATATTGTATCAACCATAAATATCCCTTTCTGGTTACAAGGGAATGATCGTGTTGAGAAAAGCTCTCTTCCACCATAAATCCTAGGGTCGACCGTGCACACTAAGATAAGGCTTTGAGCTTTTTCGTCCCGTTCTAGCAAACGAAGGCAAGACGATCTAGTACAGTGCTCGTGTGGATGAAGTAGAGAAGTCACACTTGAGGCTCTATTCTCCAGATTGATCTTAGAGAGATGATTTGCATCAAAAGGTATGTTATTCTTTCATATATTATTCGTATTAAGTTTATGCATGAGATCCTAAGTTAGATGTTAGAGATAAGATTTGCATCTAGTACTGTATTCGTGTGGACCAAGTAGAGGAGTCTGTAACACCCCCAAAAATAACTTGGAAATATTACCGCCAATGACCTCAAAATACGTATCTGGGGTCACCCAAGGCTTATCGTTTTTATTGCAATTAAATATAACATTGTAAACTTTATTAAATATCAAGAATTGACCAAATAATGTTTCACACCGACGTTGCAAGCTACAAACGGTAATTGAAACCAAATACAAAAACATATATTGTAGCGGAAGTCTTTAAAATATATAAAATGCCATAAAGGGTTTTGAATCATGTGAGTCTCATGCCAGGATCCTCAACCTTAAGGAAACACTTAAAATATCAACTGCCTTTAACGTTGGGGATTTGCCTTCTCACAGTTGAGGAAATTTACCTGATGTGCTGTATGAGACGGATGACACCAGCCAACCATGCAAAAGAAAAATAACGGTTGGTTAGTCTAATGAAAGACTATGCAAGGGTATGAAGAAAAATGTTCTAAGTAGTCGTATTAAGTTACAATAATCGCTTTTCGAATAATAGCCGATAGACGATGCTAACTTCAATACTTCTACGGAAACACAAGAAAATGAATGATTCAAGAGAAAGACTCCAATGGAATTAAGTCTTATAGGAAACGTATGCAATTGTTTGGGAACGTTAAGTTTTCACACAAGTTTATAAAAACGACCTTGATTATTTGGGTCCACGACCAACCTCACCGCGTACTGCGAATCCGGATTGGAAAGAGGACTTACTCTAACAAGAGTCCGGGCGGGTTCCACGTTGTACTTCTCGCCCGAGGGTATATTAATTATGTGCGTAAAAGCACTTATCTTATTTACTTTCAAAACGTACATTCATGTTAAGGCTTTTAATTCACATCATCTCAATACGAGAGATATCTTTGGGATGAATCCCGAATGTTGGCACTAGCTAAGTGCACCTACCACTTATATCCGAATAAGGGTACAGTCATGACCAAGAGTACTAGGGCAGAAACCTCCTAATACTTGTTATAAAGAAACGACTAGACCTCGTAAGGTACATAGCGTTCCTACGAATACTCATGCTAACTAAGCATGTAAATTCACATATAAATCCACACCAAAGTCCTTTTATCACTTTATGGTAATATCATATAGAATTATATATAATAGCGTTGTTTCTAGCAATATATACAACCTATTATAAATTCATATTTTTAACACAACATTTTATCGTTTAAGTTCCCAAACACAAATCAACAACTTTATTCCAACTTAATTAAACAATTAAGTAATTGATAATCAAGAAAAGTATGGAATAAACCAACAAGAGTGAACCGTCACTTGCCTTAGTTTGAACGAACGAAAAGTCGGGTTTCGAGATCCGGGAACTTGAACTTGTGCACGGCTGCCTACTAAAATTCCCGTTGAATTTTATCGTCATTCCGTAGGGTCAGATCCCAATCCGCACAACCAGCCATGGATACGAGCACATTCCAACCCGACGACGCATACGAGACGAGTTTTAAGAACAAAACCCTAGTTAGTTACGGTACGAAAAAGACGAAACAAAACGAAGGAAAGAGGCAGTGCCGCGGTCGCGGTTAGCATAGCCGCGATCGCGGCTTGCTGGGAAAAGCCGTGGCCGCGGCAGAAGGGGCCACGATCGCGGGCCAGCCTTGGCCGAGATCGCGGGCCTCTGCCCAGCCGTGGTCGCGGTAGATAGAGCCGCAGTCGCGGGCCTCCATCCTGACACGAGCTTAAATCGAGCCTCGGAGCCTTACCGACGACGAGGAGGCACGGATCTTCGCTTTCTAGACACTTGCGCACTACCACCATTCCAGGAACTTCACAACGGCGATGACCTCGGCTTCCGGCGACGATAATTTCGACGACAAACACCACAACAATGCAACTAACGAGAGGAAGAGAAGAATAAGGATGGTAGAGGAGAATGGTGGATCTGAGCCCTATTTATAGGCTAAAAAATGGAGCTTCACACTCAATGCAGATGAGGCCAACCAATCCAGCTTCCGCCGCTCGGAGAACACATGGGAAATGCCGATCGTCGGTGTTTGGGAAAGAGGAGGAAGAAGACGAAGCAGAGTGCCACGATCGCGGTTTCATAACCGCGGTCGCGGGCAGTGATGCGCCCACGACTCTCGATTTTAGCAACCCTTCAGTGATTAAAACCCATATATTTCATTAAATGTGTATCCATACATTCATATGATTCTTACAGGGTTACAGAAAATGTCTAACACGTCTTGCTTACAAAACGAAAGTTGGGACTTTTAGGGGTTATTATAATACCCCCCCCCCCTTAGAAAAAAAAAGTTCCGACCCCGAAACTAGGCCGAAAACAGCTCGGGGAAACGACCTTGCATATCAGACTCAGTCTCCCAAGTTTCCCAAGTCACCTCCTCAGATCCTGACTTGGACCAGAGGATTCTTACTAATGGTACCACCTTGTTCCTTAGGTGCTTCTCACGGTGTTCGAGAATATGCACAGGTCTCTTCTCGTATGTACCATTTGCCTGAATCTCGATGTCGTCATAACTCAGCACATGAGACTCATCTAGCACATACTTCCTCAGCATGGACACATGAAACACGTTATGCACAGGATGCGCCGACGGCGGCAATGCCAAACGGTATGCTAAAGATCCAACTCTGTCAAGGATCTCAAATGGTCCCACGTAGCGAGGATTGAGCTTCCCACGCTTGCCGAACCTAAACACGCCCTTGGATGGCGACACCCTGACAAACACCTTGTCACCTACCTCAAACTCGACATTCCTGCTCTTCAAATCAGCATAAGACTTTTGTCGACTCTAAGCTGTAAGCATCCTCTGTCTGATCAAGGCAATATCCGAGTCTGTCCTTTCGACTAACTCTGGTCCGAGCAGAACCTTGTCGGCATTCTCATCCCAACAAATCGGAGATCTGCACTTTCGACCATACAAAGCCTCGAATGGAGCCATCTTGATGGTGGAATGTCAGTTGTTATTGTACGTGAGTTCAATCAGACTCAAGCTATTCTCCCAACTGGTCGGACGATCCATCACACAGGATCTCAACATATCCTCTAGTGTCTGAATGGTCCTCTCAGACCGCCCATCCGTCTGAGGATGAAACGCAGTACTGAACCTCAACTCAGTTCCCATGGCCTTGTGGAGTTCCTTCCAGAACCTCAACATAAATCGGCCATCACGATCCGATATAATGGTTTTTGGCATACCATGCAATCATACAATCTCGTGTAGGAAAACTTCCGATAGCCTCTGGGTTCCCCAAGTTGACTTGATGGCCACGAAATGAGCACTCTTCGTGAGCCGGTCAATGATCACCCATATGGCATCCTTCTGACTCTGAGTCTTCGGCAACCCCGTGACGAAGTCCATCGCAATATCCTCCCACTTCCATTCTGGCACTGGGAGAGGTTGCAATTCACCGTCTGGTCTGCGGTGTTCAATCTTGACCTTCTAACAAGTCAAGCATCTCGCCACAAATTCTGCTACATCCCACTTCATGTTGGGCTACCAGAATTTCTTTATGAGGTCTTTGTACATCTTGCTGGATCCTGGATGTACAGAATAATCTGATGAATGGGCCTCCTTCATTACCAAATGACGAAGGCCACCTCCGTCAAGCACACAGATCCGGTCCTGAAACCAAAGTGATCCATCATCTTGAATCACAAATCCCGGAGCTTTCCCATCCACAACTTCACTGCTTAACTTTACTAAGATCAGATCATCAACCTGTTTCTCCCTGATCTGATCGAGTAGCATAGCCTGAATTTCTACCATACTCAGGCAACCTCGACGTTGATCGTACAAAACATCGATCTCACGCAATCCTTGTTGCAGTTTTATTTGGGCAGTGAGTAAAGATACCACGGTCTCATGCTGCGTCTTCCGGCTCAAAGCATCGGCTACCACGTTAGCTTTGCCCGAATGATATATGATGTGTTCTTGCCTCCGATGACAAGCCAATTGTCAAAAGGTGGCGCCTTGGGATCTAGTCTTGGGTGAGAAGTCATGTTGAACGTCACAACAATGAAGAAGATGGCGAACGCATTGATGAACGCGATGATGAACGTGGTGGTGAACACGGTGTTGGTGCGGTGGTGAACGCGGTGGAAGCGGTTGTTGGGGCGAAAAGGATAGCGTTGGCGGAAGTGATTTGATGACGGATAGATGACTTAAAGAGACAAGTCGTGGGTGTCGTAGCGTCGACTGCGGGTGTCGTAGCGTCGACTGCGGTTGAAGAGAGATGCGAAGGAAGACTGGCTTGAAGGTTCAAGCGTTTTCCATAGCGTCGGCGACGGAGTGAAGCGGATGCGAAGATAGAGGGTTTTGACGTCCGATCAAGGGAAGGAGGATAAACACTCGACTTGAAACCTTGAATTAAATTGAACGTAAGAAATAAGAATAACAACGGGGCTTTAAATAGCCAAAGAACTCGGCCAAGACCTAATGGGCTTGGACCGAGACAAACCTATGGGCTAGCCCATGCAAAAGGCACAAACCCAAAAATAGAAATGCTATAAATAGAAACTATCTAAAACGCTATAAATACTAAATATAGAAAATGTCTCGAAACTATGAAAATGACGCGTTGAATGGGTACAAACACCGCGAGGAACAGCGACTAAGGGTCGATGGCCTCACGAGTGGGTGCACGCGATGTTGGCTCTGAAGAACGCGTTGTTTCATTGCCGATGGTGGAGAGGACGACGAGTCTTGGGTTTTCGTCTGGGCTTCCTTGGCCAGTGACGATGCGTGCGACAAGTGACGCGACGGTAGCATAGATGGCTTTGGACCTAGACCTTGTCACTGGGCCCTCTGAGTGTAGGCTCATGGCTTCTTCCTCGTCTTGGGCCGTCATGGGAGGCAGGGTCACATCAATATAGAAACTCGATATCGTAATCCTTGAGTAACTCTAACCAGCGACGCTGCCTCATATTCAACTCCTTCTGAGTGAACACATACTTCAGACTCTTGTGCTCGGTAAAGATCTGGCATCTAACACCATAGAGATAGTACCTCCAAATCTTTAGTGCGAAAACCACAGCCGCTAACTCCAAATCATGCGTTGGATAGTTCGCTTCATAGGGCTTCAATTGACGAGATGCGTATGCAATAACTTTTCCTTTCTACATTAATACACATCCCAACCCATGTTTTGAAGCGTCACTATAGACCACATAACCATTAGTTCCTTCTGGTAGTGCCAAAACTGGTGCTGACGTCAGGCACTTTTTCAGCTTTTGAAAACTTGCCTCGTACCTATCGTCCCATATGAACTTCTTATGGACCTTGCAGAGCAACCCGGTCATGGGTAGAGCGATCTTTGAAAATCCATCCACGAACCGTCGGTAATACCCTGCAAGTCTTAAGAAACTGCGCACCTCCTTCACGTTCTGAGGTCGCTTCCAGTCAGCTACCGCCTCAATCTTCTGAGGATCAACCATAACCCCATTCTCATTAATCACATGGCCTAATGATGTGTTCTTGCCTCCGATGACAAGTTGAATTGTCAAAGGTGACACCTTTGGATCTAGTCTTGATTGGGAAGTCACTCGGCACTGGCAAATCTGCCATGGAACGCGGTGTTGGTGATGGTTCGCGAGCGGGAGATCGCGATGGTTGGTGTGATGAAAACGGTGGAAGTGATGAATGGGATGAATAGATAGCGGTGGCAGAAGCGATGTGATGAGGGATAGATGACTTGAAAAGACAAGTCTTTGGGTGTCGTAGCGTCGACTGCGGAGGAAGGGAGATGCGAAAGAAGACTTGGCTTGAAGAATCAAGCGGTTGCCATAGCGTCGGCGGCGGAGGGAATGGGGATGCGAAGATAGAGGGTGACGTCCGATCAAGGGAAGGAGGATAAACACTCTACTTGAAACCTTGATTAAAATTGAACGTAAGGAAATAACAATAACAACGGGGGCTTTAAATAGCCAAAGAACTTGGCCAAGACCTAATGGGCTTGGACCGAGACGAACCTATGGGCTAGCCCATGCAAGCATGCAAAAGGCACAAACCCAAAAATAGAAAAGATAGAAATGCTATAAATAGAAACTATCTAAAACACTATAAATACTAAATATAGAAAGTGTCTCAAAAGAACGCGTTAAAGGCATTAAAAGCGAGAATTTTCAGATAGAACGCGACCAGCATTGAAGGAGGTTGAGTCGCTTGAAGGAGATCGCGTTCAACATTGAGTCGATTGTAGGAAGACGCATTGAGGCACGCGTTCTTTGGTCTTGGATAGAGACGCTTGAATGAGATTGCGGTCTCTGTTCCAGATGCGAGGAGTATGACGAAGATCGCAGTCTTCGTACTTGGCTCTTCTGAGCCCATGGTCATGGCTTCTTCCTCATCTTGGGCCGTCATGGGAGGCAGGGTCACATCATCCTCCCCCACTTGGTTGTGAAGCGTCCCCGCTTCACCATCGTTGAACTTGGGCTCGACATACTCGTGCAAGTGCTCCCAATGGAGGTCTCCGGTGTCGAACACAAATCGACTGCGGCCGCTATGTGGCAGATAGGCATCAGTCACCCAGTGGATTGTCTGTGGAAGGCTACACAAGGGTGGTGGTGTGTTGGGAGGAGCCTCTGGCAAATCCACGGTGAACTCCGCTTGCAACTCGGCGAAAGCTAGTGGCAAATGCGCGTTGATGTGTGCGCATTGCGTGCTTGGGGTTGTCACTAACAGGCAAGAAGGCACCTTGCTGTTCAAACCGGCAGTGAAGTCCCTTGGGCGGGCGAGAAGCACCTGGTGGTCACAACTGCCCTGCAACGTAGTGCTCTGTTGTGTTGTACTCTCAATGTCTCGGCAACGTGTGCCATCCTTGGGCGCGTTGTTGTTGTGATCGACGTCTTGCCTTGTGTAAGAGCGTGTTGTCCTGCTACTTGACTCTGGTGTGTTGGAAGCATCGCCAGGGTCGTAGTGGGGTCGTGTTGATGTGAACTTGTGTGATTCTATAGTCTTTTCTCGATCACGCTCGACCTGAGTCTAAAAGATCTCATGGAGAGACATATGTGAGAAAGTCACGCGCTTCTCGTGGTAGGTAAACACATAGGGGTTTAGATACGCATCGAGAAGGACGCGATGATCAGACTACCATGGACGCCCAAGCAAGAGGTGGGTGGCGTCCATTGCAATCACATCACATGAAATGGTGTCTTTGTATGGACCAATTGAAAAGGGGAGAAGACACTGCCGTGAGACAGTGTTACCTGAGCGTGAAGATATCCCTTGTAGGTCACATGGTTGTGGGTAAAGCGTGGTTGGCCGGCTGAGAGGGTTGACCACCTTCTCATTGTTGATCTTGAAGCAGTTGCCACCATCGACGATGACAGTTATCAACGCGGTATCAACCAAGCAATGCGGGTGGACGAGAGGCTCTTGTTGGTCGTCAAGGTTGCCTTGCTTGATGGTCAGGATGCACCGCGTGTCGAGGCGTAATGGTGTGCCTGCATGGAGCGCGGCAGCGTCACACTTGTCAGCGTCGAGGGTGTCACCTTGGAGTCCTACAATTGTCTCAAGCGGGGTCTCCTCCTCGGAAGACTCATCGTCTGCGGCAACATTGGAGAAGAGGAACTGCTTTTGTTTTTGACAATCCCTTTTGTAGTGATCGCGTTCTCCATCCTTGAAGCATTCACTGTCATGTGCACGATCATTGCCCTGGGATGGGGCCGGTGGCGCGGTCGCGCGAGAAGTTGTTGAAGTAGGCGTCGCGATCTGGGCGTCACGGCCTTGGTTGTATGTGTTGGATCCTGAGACTGGGACACGCACATCAGTATTAATGGAGGGACTAGTGTTAGAATCATACCTGCTTTGGCATTGATGTTGCCAAGATGTTGGCTTGTGGCGGTTGAGCTGGTGGTGATCCTTCACTTCATGGTGTTGGTATCGAGGCCGTATAGGGGCTAGGTTGGGCGCGTAGTGTGGCGTGGCGTCGTAGGGAGGGTTCTCGTAGACGCGCACACCATGGGTTCTATCGTGTCCAAGCTGGCGCCTTTCACGGGCTGGGTGATCTTCGCCATGAGCAAACCCGTCCCTGGGCACGTCGGCATCGACGTCTTCGCGGCTGGGCGTCGTAGTCTGCTCGGCGAACATATCTGGGCATCACATTGCGGCGCTCGCCGCCAATGTCACGAGCATGATCTCCTCGGGGCGGGAGACGCGGTGGAGGAATCCAATCCGATGGGTGGACCTATGATTCAATTGGATCTCCAATAGTGGGGTAAAAATAGCCAGAATATATCATACCTGAGTCTTCAATTTCCTCGTCGTCGAACTCCTCAAAGGCAGGATGGAACGTTGGCGTCGTGTAGCCATAGCCATCTGAGCCATAGCGCGGTGTACGCGTACTCTGGTGGCCAAGGTGGTCACAGACGGCGAACGGGTTAGGTCTTGTGGCAGGTGGGCTCACGCGATGTTCGTCGCATTGTGGGCGTCGAAGTGTTCGGCGCGGTGTAGTAGTTTTGCGCGCGTAGTGGCACGATCTGCTGTCTCGCGGCGCGGAGGGTGGTTCATCGCGTTGAAGAACATAGAGTTGAGTAACTTGGCGCCGATCGCGCGATCAGTTCGCATGACCTAAGACAATATAACCAGACATCGCGAGGAAAAACGAACAAAAGACAACACAGAACAACAACCAAGCAAATCACTAGTCAAGTCACAAAGTTCACGTAGGTAGGGCTAGTTTGGGCTTGCCGTGAGGGCGGCTTGGCTTGCACAAGTGATGGTGTATCAAGCAAGTTGCAATCAAACAAACAAGAACAAACTGAAACCCTAAAACAAACGTAAACAAAGCAACCTAATAAGCAAGAAAGTACCTTCTAGGAAGCTTGACCTAGACGGCGGAGAGAGATAGAAGATGAGCTTAGACCGAGAGTGGGTTAGGATTGCCTTATTTTGGCTTTACCTAACTTTGGAAACTGTTTTTTTTTTTAATATCTTTTCGATATTTTTTTTTTAATATCCGAGATCTTATCTTTTGATCTTTTCGGATTTGCAAAAGGAAACAAAAAATAAAATCGGTCCAAGTAACAAGAATATCACAAGTGTGATCTTAGAGATAGGAGAGAGAAGATAAGATTTGATAGATATCTTATAAGGAAAATTCGGTTAACTTAACTAAAAAGCAAAATCTAGCAAACAAGGAAACTCTATCCACGCGTGAAATAAGGAAACAAAATATTCTAGTATGCAAGATAATAAATTACCTAACACACCAAAACTTAGGGAACAAGAAATAAAATTTTGACCAAGATAGGATCTTGTAGAAACCGAAGATGTTGCAAAGATGGAAACTTTGGTTTTTTCTCTTTTTTTTTCTCTTCTCTTTTCTCGCGAGATGTTACGAAAGAATACGATGGGGGCAAGAAAAAAAAATTGTGAACAAGATGCAAACTTGAGTTCGTGACTTACAAGACTGTTGGGCTCTGATACCAGTTGATGTGTTCTTGCCTCCGATGACAAGTCAAATTGTCAAAGGTGACACCTTTGGATCTAGTCTTGGTTAGGAAGTCACTCGGCACTGGAAAATCTGTCGTGGAACGCGGTGTTGGTGATGGTTCGTGAGCGGGAGATCGCGATGGTTGGTGTGATGGAAACGGTCACGGGCCTCCATCCCAACACGAGCTTAAATTGAGCCTCGGAGCCTTATCGACGACGATGAGGTGCGGATCTTCGCTTTCTGGACACTTGCGCACTACCACCACTCCAGGAACTTCACAACGGAGATGACCTCGGCTTCCGGCGATTACAATTCCGACGACAAACACCACAACAATGCAACTAACGAGAGGAATGAGGATGGTGGAGGAGAATGGTGGATCTGAGCCCTATTTATAGGCTCAGAAATGAAGCTTCACACTCAATGCAGAGGAGGCCAACCGATCCAGCTTCCGCCACTCGGAGAACAAGTGGGAAATGTCGATCGTCGGCGTTTGGGAAAGAGGAGGAAGAAGACGAAGCAGAGTGCCGCGATCGCGGTTTGCCCAAAAGCCAAACCGCGCCCGCGGCTCTCGCACCTTGACCGCAGGTCTTGCTAATTCCGATTTTACCAACCCTTCAGTGATTAAAACCCATATATTTCATTAAATGTGTATCCATACATTCATATGATTCTTACAGGGTTACAGAACATGCCTAACACGTCTTGCTTACAAAACGAAAGTTGGGACTTTTAGGGGTTATTACAGAGTCACACTTGAGGCTCCATTCTCCAGGGTGATCCCGATAACAAGTTTTGCATCAAAAGGTATGTTATTGTTTCATATATGATTTATATCAAGTTTATGCATGATATCCTATGTTTGATGTTAGAAAATTGTTTTATGAAATTCTGCTTAAACCATCGAAATCCCTACAGTGGTATCAGAGCCTCTTGTATAAATTGATATTATCATAATTAAAGTTGTTAATTTTGATGCATGTTCTTGATTATTTTGGTTTAATTTAGTGCTAAAATTGATATATGAATTAACTTGTATGATTAAAATTGTGATTTTAATTGATTGGATCCATAAAGGTGTGACTTCCACGTATATAATATGCTCGAAATAACAACCCATAGGACCGAAATTAAGCATGTTAAAATTCTGATTTTTTGGCTTAATTTTGACCCTAAAATCGATTTGTATGTTTAATTTATGTAAGAGATATAACTTCTTGTATAAATCATAATCACACATAAAAATACTAGATTTTTCATGTTGGTGAAAATTGATTCAAACCCTAGAAATTTAGAATTTCATGCCTGAAATGCCCAAAGTTGATTAATTTTGTATGAAATTTGTTCATGCATTAATTTTTCAAACACCCTAATTTTCTGAAAATTACACCATATTTTCCTTCAAATCATCAAAAAAATTGTAATTGTTACAAAATTTAAGTAGGAGAAGGATTTAAACCGTGGATGGGTGACCCTATGGGTTCACGACGGTTCAGAGTGGTTCGGAGGGGCGGGGGCTGGGCGGCTCAGTTTGTGGCTAGGCTGGTGTGGCCGATGGGGTGACGGTTGGGCTGCATGGTGAGGCTATGAGGGTTAGGTGACTACGGTAGGGTTTGTTAGCCTAAGATCCTAATTACCTAAAATAGAAAAGGATATAAGATATATTATCTCTAAAAATATATTTTATTCAATTATACATGGTAATGATTAATATTGGTATTAATTCCATATATGATTTTATTGAATTACAATAATAAGAAGATTGGATTAATTATTTTATGAGATAATTTAATTAATTTGATCTTAAAAGTCTATTAATATGATTAGTAGTCTACTCTTGTCTTTAAATATTTGATATTATATTATGCATGTATGATTTAATATTATGATATTATTATTGCATGCGGTGACTGGTATGGACCAAAATAGGAGAGAATATACGATTTGTGTATCGTTATTATTTTTTTGTACACGATATGCGTATCGTTATGTATTTTTGTGATTCAATTTTCAAGTAATTAGATTAGATTTACATTATGTAATACAAGAGAAGAAGATCCTATGAATATTCCGGGATGGAGATCCAAAGAAGAATCAAGGATAGAGATCCAAGAGAATAGAATCATCTATGAAGATTGTGTTTTTATGGGTCATACTAGGATCACATTTATTTATTGCATTTATTTTGCTGTAAATATCTCTAAGTTTATGCTTGCTTGTTTATTTATGATATTTAGTTCACTAGTAAATAGACTTGCATGATAAACCTAGTTCCCTTAAAAGAAAATTGAGATTTTGTCATTCCAAATCATAACCTATGAGGCCCTTGGAATTTGATGGATATGTTTTGCCAAAGCAAAGTGTCCTTCTTTGACCTTGGGATAGTACGGGTAAATCTATATAAGGGGTTTACAACCTTGATTTGGTTATACTCAACAAAAGGCCAAAAGATAAAAGTTTTGGATTTTGAGGCATGGGATAGATTTGACATAAGATGTAATCTATCAACCGAGAGTTATAAATGTTATAACTAGTAAAAGTTACTTACCTTGATCACATAGGATTTAGGGAAGTGCCAAAGTACGCCTATGTCTTATCTGAAATAGGATCTTGGAATCATTTTATTCAAAGGGAAAAAATTTATGAATAAAATGTGCATTAGCTTATTTAGGTTTAAAGCATGTTTAAATTTTTAAGCTCTTGCATGACAAGCATGATTTATATTTTGCATGTTATTTCTATTGTAGATATAATATCTAGAAATGATAATTCAACAATCATCAACTTACGTTCGATTATTAAGAAGAATAAGCTGAACGGAAAAAACTTCCTCGATTGTGAAATAAATGTGAGAATGGTTCTCAGGTCTGAAGGAAGAGAGAATGTCCTGGACACCCCTATCCCAAAATTGATTGATATGTCTACTCCAGAGAGAATTGAAGAGGAAAAGCAAATCAGAGATAAGTCAGTGATTGTCACTTGTCTTATGCTGGCTTCCATGAAATCGAACATTCAAAAGAGGTTTGAGAGGATGGACGCCTACACCATCATTCGCAACCTGAAAGTTATGTTTCAGAAGCAAGCAAGGATGGAGAGATATGAGACTCACAAGGCAATTCTTGATTGCAAACTTGAGAAAGGCAAGCCAGTCAGTGCTCATGTGCTCAATATGATTGGACATGTTGAGAACATGGCAAGACTTGGCTTCCCCTTTAGTCAAGAGTTGACTATGGACATCATACTCCATTCTCTGCATGATGGATTTGCTCAATTCAAGCTGAACTTCAGTATGAATGGAATTGGAAAAACATTTGAAGAGCTATATGGGATGCTCATAACAGTTGGGAAAAATCTCTATGTACATCAAGAAAGAGATTCTGATGATCAAGGGAAAAGGGTTTAAGAAAGGGGCACCCAGACAGCAGAAGAAGAAAGTGCAAGGGAAGGGCAAGCAAGTTGCACAACCCAAGAAGACTTTTGAAAAAGCTAAAGTAGTTATTGACCATGATTGTTTCTACTGCAATGCAAAGGGGCATTGGAATAGGAACTGCCCAAAGTACTTGGGAGATGAAAAAGTTTCAAAAGAAGTAAAAGTTTGGCTAAAGGACTGATAGACCTACATTTTGGAAATGGAGCAAAAGTTGATGCCTCAACAGTAGGACATAACAATCTATCATTGCCCTCTGGCTTAGTTTTAGAATTGAATAATTGTTATTCTATTCTTGTTGTTACCAAAAACATCATTTCAGCTTCTCTATTGGATACTGAAGGTTGTGAATTCATTATTAAGAATAATGATTGTTCTTTTATATGGATGATGTGTTTTATGCCAATGCTAAATTTCAGTAATGGACTTTATATGTTGGATTTAGAATCCCATGTCTATTACATAATTACTAAAAAGCAAAAATCAAATGATTTAACCACCTACAACATTGTCATTTGGGTCACATAAGCTTGAAATGCATACAGAAGCTCCAAGAGGATGGACTTCTAACCTCATTTGATTGTGAATCATTTGAAACATGTGAATCTTGCCTAATGGAAAAGATGACAAGGTCACCTTTTACTGGGGTAAGTGAAAGGGCAATTGAGCTTTTATCCCTAATACATACAGATGTATGTGGACCAATGAGCACGAAATCTAGAGGTGGTTACAGATACTTCATAACCTTTATTGATGATTTAAGTGGATATGGATACATATACATAATGAAGCATAAGTCTGAATCTTTTGAAAAGTTCATAGAGTTTCAAAATGAAGTTGAAAATCAACTTGGCAAGAAAATTAAAGCACTACGATTTGATCGTGGTGGCTAATATTTGAGTCAAGAATTTTATCATCATCTAAGAAGTTGTGGGATCCTTTCATAACTAACTCCACCAGGAACACCACAATTGAATGGTGTATCTGAGAGGACGAATAGGACCTTGTTGGACATGGTTCGGTCTATGATGAGTTTTGTTAATTTTTCAATATCTTTCTGGGGATATGCTCTCACAATTGCAGTGTTCACACTAAATAGGACTTCATCCAAAGCTGTAGATAAGACACCATATGAGTTATGGACTGAAAGAGTTCCAAGTTTGTCTTTTCTAAAGATTTGGGGATGAAACTTATGTAAAACGTTTACTGGCAAACAAGCTTGCACCCAAATCAAATAAGTGCTTCTTTATAGGGTATCATAAGGAAACAAAAGAATACTACTTCTACAATCCCAGTGAACACAAAGTGTTTGTTGTTAGAGATAGTGTCTTTATGAAAAAAGAGTTTATTTCCATGGAAAGTCAAGTGGGAGAAATGTTGATCTCGAAGAAGTTCGATAAGCGCAACATATGGAGCAACAAGATGACATGGATTACACCATGCCAGAGACGACGGTAATCCCGCAAGGGGAGACAACCCATACAGCGGAGGTAGTGGAGTCACAAGACCTCATTCCTATTGTTCTTCCAGAATTTGATTCTAAAGAGATTCCACAAAATGTTGTGGAAATTCCTCCCGTTGTTCAGTACTACCTCATCTGACAAATCTATCCATATCTGAGAATCAAGTATGGGGACTTGATAGATTTGCCAGATGGGGTAGTACTCATAGGATGCAAAGGGTTTTACAAACTCAAAACAGACAAGGATGGAAACGTAACAGTTTTCAAAGCAAGACTGGTTGCAAAAGGTTTTAGACAGATTCATGGTATTGCATATGATGAAACCTTCTCACCAATTGTTCTGATCAGATCCATTCGGCTAATCTTAGCAATTGCAGCTCATTATGATTATGAGATCTGGCAAATGGATGTCAAGACTGCTTTTTTAAATGGGTATTTAGAAGAGGAAGTGTACATGACACAACCTGAGGGTTTTGAGGATCCATAAAATCCCAGGAAAGTATGCAAGCTTAAGAAGTCCATTTATGAACTTAAGCAGACATCAAGGAGTTGGAATCTTCGATTTGATAAAGTGGTCAAATAGTTTAATTTCATCAGATGTGAAGAAGAACTTTGTGTCTACAAGAAGTTTAGTAGGAGAAAGTGGTTTTCCTAGTCTTGTATGTAGATGACATACTACTCATTGAAAATGACATTCCTATGTTGGATGTCGTTAAGGATTGGCTTAAGAAGTGTATTTCAATGAAAGACTTGGGAGAGGCTGAGTACATATTTGGCATAACGATCCATAGAGACAGGTCTGAGAGACAAATTGGGCTAAGTCAGGGAACTTATATAGATAAGGTTCTTGACAGGTCAAAATGAAGAGCTCTAAGAGAGGTTTCTTACCTATGCAGCATGGCTTACAACTTAGCAAGACGCAATGCCGGTAGCACCTACTGAGCTAGAAGAGATAAGTAGGATTCCTTATGCGTCAACAATAGGATCCATTATGTATGTCATGATTCGTACTCACCCAGATGTTGCATACGCTTTGAGTATGTGCAACACATACCAATCGAACCCAAGTGAAGCATAATGGACTGCAACCAAGAACATCCTAAAGTACTTAAGAATGAATAATGATGATTTCTTGGTGTATTAAGGTTATGATGAGTTAGTTAATGAAGGATATGTTGATACGAACTGGAAGAGTTCAAAGTAAGACATATAGCTAATTCTACAATAGAAATTGAATACATTACCGCATTAGTTACAACATAGTAAGATATATGGATAAGGAGTTCATTATCATACTTGGTATTATTCATAGTTATGCAAAGTTCACACAGATGATAATGTTGCATATCCGTTAACTAAACCTATACCTAGGCCCAAGCGTGGGAAAGAGACGATGGCACCACAAAGAGCCGACAACAACAATGAAAACGTCCGCAAGGAGGATGTGGATGCAACCGCGTAGACTGAGCATCGTCGGCTGGAACTGGAGTCAGCCGTCACTGAGTCCGAGCGTCGGAACGCTGACTTGGCTTCTGCTGTTGTCGACAAGGACGCTGAGCTCCAGCGATTGAGAGATGAACTTGGTGTTGCCAGGAGGATAATTGATCGGGCTCAGGGAAAATGCCATGTAGGCAATGATTCGACTGCAGATTCGGTCCGGTCCAGGAAATTGGCCAGTGTTGTCATGCCAGGAGCATACCGCGATCGGAGGAGCGAGATTCCTCTACGCCATCACACGACTCGTATGCACCACGCACCAGATGAGGCGGGGGCCTCTCAACGGAGCCACTCGGGTCGCCGAGATTTCAACCCCAATCACTATAGGGGCGTGAGATCTTCGTCTTCTGCGTCACGTACAGATAGACATCAGTCCAGAGAGTGAAGTCGCTCCCCACGCATGTCCGGGTTCGGGGAAGAAAGGGACCACCTTTTGGATCTGTAGGGCAAGGACTTTCAGGAGCTGACAATGAGCTCTGATTCGCGTTATCCGCGCGAGAACCAGGCTGAACGAGTTTCAAGGGCTGAACAGCGGCTTCTCCGATTACTTGACAATCAAGGAGAGTCATTGATTAATGCGCAGGAGCAGGTGGAATTGAAGCTTGCTCGTATGACATCAACTCCATTCGCACGAATCATTCGTGAGCAACAACCACCAGCTAAGTTGTCCAAACCATCTTTTGATTTGTATGATGGGAAATCAGATCTTTTGCTTTCTCAACCTGAGCATCCAGGCTGAGAAAAGAGTTCTGGATGCTCAGGTTGAGAAAACAAAAGATATTTAGAAACAAGTGATTCATGTTATCGAAGCTATAGCTAAGCAGACATATTCAAGTCGACATGACTACAGGCGTCGTTGTCATGCCCTGGAGGTAATGTTGGCACAGGTGGTACCTTCAAAGAAGCCTCGGATTGAGGAGTCTCAACTCCTATCTTTCTCAAGTCAAGACCTCGTTGGATTGCAATGTTTGAACAATGATCCGCTAGTCCTCATAGTTGACGTTGGAGATTTTGAGGTCCACCGGATTCTTGTTGATTCAGGCAGCTCTGTCGATTTGATGTTCTATAGCATGTTCAAGAAGCTGGAAAAGAAGCATGAAGATCTAATTCCAGTCTCCATGCAATTGCAAGGCCTCAGGGCACTTCTAGTATGGCCTTTAGGAATGCTCAGAGAGTCGGTCAGCCTTGGAGGGAAGACGGTGATCACCGAATTCCTGGTGATTAACGTTCCATCACATTACAACGCCATCTTGGGCCAGCCGTGGCTGCATTTGTTGGAGGTGGTGCATTCTACTCTGCATCAACTCATCGTTTTTCCATTTGATGGAGAAGTAGTCCGAGTTAGAGGTGATTAGGGAGCTGTGCGGCATTGCCTCAGGATTGCAGCACCCAAGGCCAAAGTCAAGGTGGTGCACGTCGCCCTGTAAGTGTTGGACGATGTGGGCATTTCTCCATCTGAGAAATCCGTAGAAGTGCTACACAAAATCCTTGTAAGTCGTTCTGAACCTGATAATTATTTTTTAATTGGCGCTAACTTTTTAGGAGATGAGTTGGAGTCGTTGTTTGGTCTCTTAAGAAGGAATAGAGATGTCTTTGCTTGGAGCCCATATGAGATGTCGGGGCTGAGTCCTGAAATTGCTTGTCACCGCCTCAATGTTGACGTGACTTCCAAGATTGTGGTGCAAAGGGCGAGGAGGTCGTCGGTTCAACATACAGAAGCAGTGATTAAAGAGCTCGAGAAATTGATAGAAGCAAGGGCAATCGGAGAGGTCTAGTATCGGACGTGGGTCGCTAATACCGTTATGGTGAAAAAGAAGAATAATGAGTGAAGAGTATGTGTTGACTACACGGATCTCAATAAGGCATGCCCAAAAGATTGGTTTCCGCTCCCAAAAATAGATCAGCTTGTGGATGCTACTGCAGGACATGCTATGATGAGCTTTCTTGATGCTTATAGGGGCTATCATCAAATTCCCTTACTAGAAAGTGATCAAGAGAAGACTTCTTTCATCACCCCGAGGGGAATCTTTTGCTACAAGGTTATGCCCTTCGGGTTGAAGAATACAGGAGCAACTTTCCAGAGGGCAATGATGTCTATATTTGCATATCTTATTAGCAAGAAATTTGAGGTCTACATTGATGACATGGTGGTCAAAAGCAGAGTGAAGGAATCGCACCTAGAAGACTTACAATTCGTCTTTGATATTCTGAGGAAGGCTGATATGAAGTTGAATGCTTCGAAATGTGCATTCGGGGTTAGTTTAGGTGAGTTTCTAGGGCATTTGGTCACGAGACGAGGCATAGAAGCGAGTCCGGATCAAATTCGGGCAATTTAGACCATTCAAAGTCCGAGCAATATAAAAGAAATGCAGAAGCTCACAGGAAGGACAGCAACAATTAATTGATTTATTTGCAGATCGTCAGACAGGTGCGGCTCTTTCTTTAAACTGTTAACGGGAGACCAAATATTTTCAGTGGGATGATAAATGTGAATAGCCCCTCACCGAGTTGAAGGCGTACCTATAGGAGCCCTCGGTCTTGTCGGTGCCTGAGCAAGAAGAGGAACCGATCCTCTACTTAGCAGTATCGGAGAAGGCCGTGAGCGCGGTTTTCATCAGAGAAGTTGATGGGGTCTAGCGACCCGTTTATTACATGAGCAAGACTCTCCTCGGTGCTGAGAGCAGGTACACTCCAATGGAAAAGCTACTCGCGTCCAGAAAGCTGAATCATTACTTCCAGGCTCATCCGGTTGTGGTGATGACTGCATTCCCACTCAAAGAGCTTTTGGCTAGTTCAGATTTGTATGGGCGAGTGGCAAGGTGGGCCGTGGAAATGGGGCAATACGAGCTCCAGTTTGTTCAAAGGACTGCAATCAAGGGTCATGTTTTGGCTGACTTTGTAACAGAGTTTGTGGGTGGTGACCTTAATCTGGATCGCCAGGTCTGGCAGGTGAAAGTAGGAAAGCAGAGCACATGTGAGTTGCAGATTGATGGCTCACAGAATATAAAAGGAGCGGAAGCCGGGGGCTTTTTCTAACATCCCCTTCGGGATATATTATTCACTTTGCAGTGAGACTCGGGTTGGAGGCGACAAACAACAAGGCTGAATATGAGGCATTGATTTTGGGGTTGTCTACAGCTCGCAGTCAGGGGACGAACGAGCTCATCATATACTCTGATTCTCAGTTGGTCGTCAATCAGGTTTCAAGAGAGTATGGAGCAAAGTGAGTGCGTATGCTAGCCTATTTGGAGAAGGCTAGGAGTATGCTAGCAGGATTCAAGGAGTACAGGATGCAACAGATCCCTCGAGAGTAGAATGAGGTGGCAGATGCCCTCGCTACTTTAGCTTCTTCAAGCTCGGGAGAGGAAGGGCATGGGTGCACATTGATCTATTGGAAAGTCCGAGTATTGAAGCAGAAGAAATTATGCAAGTCGACATGGAGCCTAGTTGGATGGACCCAATCTTTGATTATTTGACCCAAGACATCCTTCCAGTAGACAAGAAAGAAGCTCGGCAAATCAGACTGTGAGCTGCACGTTTTTGGGTGTCGCCTTCGGGTTTTCTATATAGGAAGTCCTTCACATGCGATTATTTGAAGTATATGCCACCTTCTGAGGTGGAGGATTTTCTTTTTGAGATACATGAAGGGTGTTGCGGTGTACATGCATCTACGAGAAGCCTCACATTAGGGCCAACACACGAGGATATTGGTGGCCTTATATGCAGAATGCTATGTAAGGAGGTGTGAAAAATGCCAAAAGTTTGCTAAGTTAATACATCAGCCTGCAGTTGATTTGCACCCCTTGACCAGCCAGTGGCCATTCGCGCAATAGGGTCTGGATTTGGTTGGCCCGTTTCTGAAGGCCCCGGGTAACAAGCGTTTTCTGGTGACTACTACTGATTACTTCACCAAGTGGGTTGAAGCGAAACCGTTATCCAGCATAAGAGACAGCGACATCAAGAAGTTCATATGGGAGTTCATCATAACTCGATTTGGCATTCCATATTCTTTGATATCTGATAACGGGACTCAATTTAACAGTGCCTCATTTAAAGCTTTTTGTGCAGGTTATGGCATCAAAAATGTCTACTCATCTGTAGCTTACCCGCAGGCAAATGGCCAAGTAGAGGCCACGAACAAGGCTATTCTGGATGGAATCAAGATGAGATTGGACCAAGCTAAGGGTCAATGGGTGGAGGAGCTACCCGCTGTACTTTGGGCGCATCGCACGACCCCGAGAAGGTCGACTGGAGAGTCCCCTTTTGCTCTGGCTTATAGGACGAAAGCCGTACCTCTAGAGATGGGACTTCCGACCATACGGACTACGGTTTTTGAGCAAGGAGAGAATGATCAAGCTCTCAAAATCAACCTTGACTTGCTGCCGGAGAAGAGAGAAGCGGCAATTGTGCGCTTATTGGCCTATCAGCGGGAGTTGAGCAGGATACACAACAGGAATCTCAAGCTCACAGTTTTCAAGTCTATGACTTTGTGCTTCGTAAGGTCCTTGGCAACACGAAAGACCCGACCAAAGGCAAGCTGGGCGCCAATTGGGAAGGTCATTACCGGGTCGTGTCAAGCCCGAGTAACGGCTCATACAAGTTAGAGGATCTGTGTGGCAAAGCAGTCCCGCGCACTTGGAATGCCTCAAATTTAAAGAAGTACTACATATGAACACTTTAGGTAGGGGGTACTCTTTTTCCTCTCCGTACGGTTTTTTCCCATGAGGTTTTCCGGGGGAGAGGTTTTAACGAGGCCCTCGAGGAGTTTGCCCCTTCGTTCTTTGGATATTGTGTTGTTGGACATTAGACTTTGCAAAAACTTCCGTTCATCAATGCATTGTAATTTTGTAGCTCTATTGATGGCACATGTTATCAAAAGGCGGGCTGGCATTCTAATGCTACGCTCCCAACGAATTGGCACAGGTTATCAAAAGGCAGGTTGGCATTCTCATGCTACGCTCCCAACGAATTGGCATAGGTTGTCAAAGGGTGAGCTGGCATTCTCATGCTGCGCTCCCAACGAATTGGCACAGGTTGTCAAAGGGCGAGCTGGCATTTTCATGCAAAGCTCCCAACAAATTGGCACAGGTTATCAAAAGGTGGTCTGACATTCTCATTCTACGCTCCCAATGAATTGGCATAGGTTGTCAAACGGCGAGCTGGCATTCTCATGCTGCGCTCCCAACGAATTGGCACAGGTTGTCAAAGGGCGAGATGACATTTTCATGTTGCGCTCCCAATAAATTGGCACAAGTTGTCAAAAGGCAAGCTGGCATTCTCATGTTGCGCTCCCAACGATTGGGCACAGGTTGTCAAAAGGTGAGTTGGCATTCTCATGTTGCGCTCCCAACGAACCAACAAAGGATGCTTGGAGCATTAAGTGAAAGGTGAGCAGACATCTTCATGTTCCGCTCCCAACAAGTGTACACGAGTCGAAATCATCACATATCACCCTCGCGAATAAGAAACAGGGCAAAACAAATCTCCAACGAGTGGTACAAAGTTGTCAAGCCAAACGGGGTCCATGCTGGGCATGAAAGCGGCCAGAAAAAGCTTATGTGGTCTGGCACGGTTTGTTACAAACCGTGCCAGAAGTGCTCCAGGTTGTGCCAGCTCACCAGATCAACCAAAACAAGCTTCTGTAAACAGGCAAACCGTGCAGACGGTGTCATAAACTATGCGCAATTCTCGGAGCCAGGCAGGATCAGTTTCTGTAATCTGGCACGGTTTGTCACAAACAGTGCCGACGGTGTCGCAAACCGTGTACAATTCTCGGAGCCAAGCAGGATCAGTTTCTGTAATCTGGCATGGTTTTTCACAAACCGTTCCGACGGTGTCGCAAACCGTGCGTTTTTTTCGGAAATACAGCAAAGGAGGTTATGCAAACCCGCACGGTTTGTCGCAAACCGTACGGGTGGGCCCTAAACCGTGCGCATACCCTGAAGACACATAACAAGGTTTCTGCAAGCCCGCACGGTTTGCTACAAACCATGCGACAAGTTTCATACTGTGTCGGGCCGGAACTATCGGATCCACCGATCTCGGTTGAGCCCGAAGGATCCAAGGGGCAAAATGAGATGGATAATTGTGAATAATTAATTATCCCTAAAATTAGAAATAAAGAGATATCTTTATGAGGCAATTAATTGGCAAGATATCATTAATTGGCCACCAAATAAGGAGGTAGTTATTTTTTTGATATCTTTAAGGAAAAAAGATTAAAAAAAATGTAATTTAAAGGTAAAAAGGAAAAAACCCTAGTTTCTCTCATTCTTTCATACGTTCGTTTCCTTCTTCTTGGCCTCCATTGGAGATTTTTGGTGTTCTTCACTGACTTGAGCGTCGGAGGTGAATCAGAGGATTACACCCTCACCCTTTACGTTTTCTTTGATCTTAGATTCAATACGAAGACTCGTTACTGTTTTTGAAGCTTTTTGGAAAGTTCAATCATTTTTATTTCAATCTCTAAGGTAGTATAAATTATTGCTACTACACTTTCTATTGCACTTACACTCAAGAAGTGAGCTTGGTACTTGGTTGGTGAGTACTGTAGTGTTTATTTTATGAAAGTGGACATACCAGAGTCTGCAAAAAGTTGAAGAACAAAAGGTTTGGCAAAAAGTTCGTTCAAAAGGGAAGAAAATGGGGATTCCCACAACCCCATTTTTTCTTCCTTGGATCTTCCTCCTTATTTCCTTTCGGTTTGGAGGTCTAGGATTTGTCGCCTTTTGGGCAGTTTTTGGCTTCTAGTTTATCACAGGTTAGGTAGTTTTAGTTGTTATTACATGTAGATTGTGGTCAACATTAACTCCAACGTTTTGTGGTGGGTTAGGTTTTAAGGTTGCTTCACTCTTCTTTTATTTGGGTTCCAAACTAATCTTTGCTTGTGATGTGCAGCTGGCACATGAAAATTTTACACACGGAGAATTGAATATGAATTTCTTGTTAAATAGACCGTTTCCTCGTATGTGAATAGTATAACGATTTTTCTAACCTATGTCTTTAAGATCTCATATGTAAAAAATTTTGATTATGTGTTAATTTGTTATGATATTTTAATTTTTTTTAAATGGATTCATATTTTCTTTCTTTAGGGTTTATATTCCTAAATAGGAATTCTTAACCTATACCCTAAGGATATAAGTTAGAAAACCGATACTATAAAACTTTAATTAAAACAAATTATGAAGTATGAACTGAACCAGACTCAATCATTTGATGAATCTTGACTTTGCAAATTCTACTTAAATTTATTTCGGTTTTTTGTTAAGTTTAATTTGAAATGTTAGGTTAATTGATTTTATATTACAAATTCAAGATCCTTCCACCCTTATTCATATCACTTTTTGTTGATTTAAGGGGCTGAATCCATCACCAAACGGTTCTCAGTGATAGCAAAGGAAACAAAACAAAACAAAACAAAAAATATAAGTTATTACCAAATGTGAGAGACAATTTAGTGGCCACTTTCACTCTTGTAAAGTTTATGTGATTTTGAATGGGGATTATTGTTTGCACCCGCAATTTCTTGCGGCGCACCCCAGTTTGGGCGCATTCGGGATGCGCCCAAACTGAAGGGTTTTTTTTTAAAAAAAAAAAACAATTCCTTGGGCGCAACCAGGGTGCGCCCAAGGTCTGGGTGGATTATTTTTATTTTGAAAAATAATTTTTTAAAGATTATTGAACCGGTTTGAGTCTGAACCGGTTGATCTTGGGCGCAACCACGATGCGCCCAGGTTTTTTTTTTTTTTCCGAAAAAAAAAAAAAAACACTTGGGTGCATCGTGGTTGCGCCCAAATTTGTTTATATCCAATTTGGATGTCTTGTAGTTATATCCAATTTGGTTATTACTATGATTATATACTATGATTATATCTTATAGTTATATCTATGGTTATATCATATAGTTATATACTATGATTATATCTTATAGTTATATACAATTTGGTTATATCTCATGATTATATTATATATTTATATACTATGTTTATATCATATAGTTATATGCTATGATTATATCTTATAGTTATATCATATAGTTATATCCAATTTTGTTATTACTATATAATATAATCATAAGGATATAGCCAAATTGGATATAGCTATAAGGATATAACCAAATCACATATAACTATAAGATATAGTCATATTATATAAGTATATGATATAACCATAGTATATAACTATATGATATAATATATGATTAAGCATACTATATAACTATAAGATATAATCATAGTATATAATTATAAGATATAACCATAGTATATAACTTTAGAATATAATATAGGATATAACCATAGTATATAACTATATAATATAACCATAAGATATAATCATAATATATAACTATATAATATAATGATATGATATAACCAAATTTGATATAAGACATATAACTATAAGATATATTCATTATATAGAACTATATGATATAACCATAGTATATCTATATGATGTAATATAAGATATAATCATAATATATAACTATGAAATATAACCATAAGATATACCCATAGTATATAACTATAGAATATAACCGTAGTATATGACCATAAGACATAACCAAATTGGATATAACCATATTTATATGTGATTTTCAAAGGATATAATCATAGTATATAACTATAGGATATAACGATATGATATAACCAAATTGGATATAACTATAACATATAATCATGGTATATAACTATAGGATATAACGTTATGATATAACCAAATTGGATATAACTATAACATATAATCATGGTATATAACTATAGAATATAACGATATGATATAACCAAATTGGATATAAGTCATATAAGTATAAGATATAATCATACTATATAACTATAGAATATAACCGTAGTATATGACCATAAGACATAACCAAATTGGATATAACCATAGTTATATGTGATTTTCAAATGATATAATCATAATATATAACTATAGGATATAACGATATGATATAACCAAATTGGATATAACGATAACATATAATCATGGTATATAACTATAGGATATAACGATATGATATAACCAAATTGGATATAACTATAACATATAATCATTTTATATAACTATAGAATATAACGATATGATATAACCAAATTGGATATAACGATAACATATAATCATGGTATATAACTATAGGATATAACGATATGATATAACCAAATTGGATATAACTATAATATATAATCATTTTATAAAACTATAGAATATAACGATATGATATAACCAAATTGGATATAACTATAACATATAATCATTGTATATAACTATAGAATATAACGATATGATATAACCAAATTGGATATAAGTCATATAAGTATAAGATATAATTATTGTATATAACTATATGATATAAGCATAGTATATAACTATATAATATAACCATAAACCCCAAACACCAAGACCTAACCCTAAACCCCAAGACCTAACCCTAAACCCTAAAAACGCTATAAGTATATAACTATAGAATATAACGATATGATATAACCAAATTGGATATAACTATAACATATAATCATTGTATATAACTATAGAATATAACGATATGATATAACCAAATTGGATATAACGATATGATATAACCAAATTGGATATAACGATAATATATAATCATGGTATATAACTATAGGATATAACGATATGATATAACCAAATTGGATATAACTATAATATATAATTATTTTATATAACTATAGAATATAACGATATGATATAACCAAATTGGATATAACGATAACATATAATCATGGTATATAACTATAGGATATAACGATATGATATAACCAAATTGGATATAACTATAATATATAATCATTTTATATAACTATAGAATATAACGATATGATATAACCAAATTGGATATAACTATAACATATAATCATTGTATATAACTATAGAATATAACGATATGATATAACCAAATTGGATATAAGTCATATAAGTATAAGATATAATTATTGTATATAACTATATGATATAAGCATAGTATATAACTATATAATATAACCATAAACCCCAAACACCAAGACCTAACCCTAAACCCCAAGACCTAAACCTAACCCTAAACCAAATTGGATATAAGTCATATAAGTATAAGATATAATCATAGTATATAACTATAGAATATAACCGTAGTATATGACCATAAGACATAACCAAATTGGATATAACCATAGTTATATGTGATTTTCAAATGATATAATCATAATATATAACTATAGGATATAACGATATGATATAACCAAATTGGATATAACGATATGATATAACCAAATTGGATATAACGATAACATATAATCATGGTATATAACTATAGGATATAACGATATGATATAACCAAATTGGATATAACTATAACATATAATCATTTTATATAACTATAGAATATAACGATATGATATAACCAAATTGGATATAACGATAACATATAATCATGGTATATAACTATAGGATATAACGATATGATATAACCAAATTGGATATAACTATAACATATAATCATTTTATATAACTATAGAATATAACGATATGATATAACCAAATTGGATATAACTATAACATATAATCATTGTATATAACTATAGAATATAACGATATGATATAACCAAATTGGATATAAGTCATATAAGTATAAGATATAATTATTGTATATAACTATATGATATAAGTATAATATATAACTATAACATATAATCATGGTATATAACCCCACACACCCTTTGGGCGCAACTAGATTGCGTCCAGAACAAGGCTACTCATTTGTAGCTTACCCGCAGGCAAATGGCCAAGTAGAGGCCACGAACAAGGCTATTCTGGATGGAATCAAGAAGAGATTGGACCAAGCTAAGGGTCAATGGGCGGAGGAGCTACCCGCTGTACTTTGGGCGCATCGTACGACCCCGAGAAGGTCGACTGGAGAGTCCCCTTTTGCTCTAGATTATAGGACGGAAGCCGTACCTCTAGAGATGGGACTTACGACCATACGTACTACGGTTTTTGAGCAAGGAGAGAATGATCAAGCTCTCAAAATCAACCTTGAGTTATTGTCGGAGAAGAGAGAAGCGGCAATTGTGCGCTTATCGGCCTATCAGCGGGGTTTGTACTCGAATGGACGAAAACCCCAAACCCTAAAACACACTAAAAACCCCTTGGGCGCAACCTGGTTGCGTCCAAAAACCCTAAATCACAATTGGATATAACCATAGTTATATGTGATTTTCAAATGATATAATCATAATATATAACTATAGGATATAACGATATGATATAACCAAATTGGATACAACGATATGATATAACCAAATTGGATATAACGATAACATATAATCATGGTATATAACTATAGGATATAACGATATGATATAACCAAATTGGATATAACTATAACATATAATCATTTTATATAACTATAGAATATAACGATATGATATAACCAAATTGGATATAACGATAACATATAATCATGGTATATAACTATAGGATATAACGATATGATATAACCAAATTGGATATAACTATAATATATAATCATTTTATATAACTATAGAATATAACGATATGATATAACAAAATTGGATATAACTATAACATATAATCATTGTATATAACTATAGAATATAACGATATGATATAACCAAATTGGATATAAGTCATATAAGTATAAGATATAATTATTGTATATAACTATATGATATAAGCATAGTATATAACTATATAATATAACCATAAACCCCAAACACCAAGACCTAACCCTAAACCCCAAGATCTAACCCTAAACCCTAAAAAACGCTACAAACCGCCCAACCTAGTTGCGCCCATAATTCTGGACGCAATCTAGTTGCGCCCATAATTCTGGACGCAATCTAGTTGCGCCCAAAGGGTGTGTGGGGTTTAGGGGTTTGTACTCGAATGAACGAAAACCCCAAACCCTAAAACACACTAAAAACCCCTTGGGCGCAACCTGGTTGCGTCCAAAAACCCTAAATCACAAACTCTAAAAAATAATAGAAACCCCTTGGGCGCATCCACGTTGCGCCCATTTTTTTTTTTAAAAAAAATCCCATCTGGGCGCAACGTGGATGCGCCCAAGGTGAACCAGATTTTTTTTTAAAACAAAATTGGCCATGAACCGGGTTTTTTTTTAAACCCGGTTCTTTCACTTGGGCGCACCCTGGTTGCGCCCAAGGAATTGTTTTTTGTTTTTTGAAAACAAAAATCCTGTTTTTGGGCGCAACCAGGATGCGCCCAAAAACAGGTGCGCCACCAGAAAATCCGGGTGCGAACATTCTACCCGTTTTGAATGTATGTGTAGCAATAAGATATGACAAAGGCAACTCGTGGCCAATTGAGAATGACAAGAAATTATAATCGTATGGGTGTATTGTTACTAATAACTAGTGATGGACCCCTATCATATACGGATATATTTATACAACTAAATATAATAATTTATAAAACAAATAAAATAATACTTTAATGTTGAATTTGAGGAAAGAATTCAAAACACATTAGTTACAATTGTCTTGACCATAGTATACGCAAATCCATTGGTCGTTACAATTGCACCAGGTAGAAATATCTTATTACACTAATTGAAGGTCTCCATCAACTATCAAATTCTAAGTTTAAAAATATATACATTGTTAATTAAAAAGTTATCCAAGGGCTGAAAGGAAACACATTGAGACAACTACACGAAGCAACCCTTCTAATGACTGAAACGGAGTCCTCAATGAACCCACTTGGCACTTGACATGGCTGACTTGTATAGTAAACAACTTATCTAGAGTTAGTCTTCTTCTGTGTTGTATAGAGCTTGAATTAACTTTGATTCATTTTTATGTATTTATGAGCCAAATAAGCTACAATAGGCCACTTTATTTGAAACTAATGGCCAAAGAAGCTATAAAATAACTAATATATAACAAATTATTGTGAAGTTGTGGACTTAAAACCCATAAGAAACATGTCAAAAAAGCCGGAGAGATTAACATAAATATTCTTCCCATTGTATAGCAGGCCAAAAAAGCTATAACATAATCAATATATAGCAAAACATTATCAAACTACATTAAGCCAATGTATTTGAATTTAAATTTTATAATTTAAATTTCGACGATATATTTTGGGTTTAGGTTTTAGGGTACCCTACTAGTTTTTGATACTGTGTTTTTTTTGCTAAGCACTCACTATAATTTTATCATTTTCTTGTTCATGTACTGCTGCTAAATTGTGTGGCCTCTAAACGCATCTTCATCACATTTCATGTTAGAGCTTATTGTCTCTATTACGTTGATCATTTAAGTGTCTTAGATTTTTGCATGTCCTTCAGTTTCATTCTATAACTAGTATATCTTATGAATTATTACGCATACTAGTATCTTTTTACTTTTGATACCCATGTATGGTATTTTAGTAATATTTTTAGATGTAAGGATCACTATAGCACGTGAAATTCACTATACTCTGCCATGCTAACATCTGGCTCTGGACCTCTTTGTTTCTTTTTTCTTTTTGGCTTTTCTTTAATTTCTAGTTTGTAGATATGATATTGTTTCATTTATCACTATACAGAATATCAGACAGTGTTGTTTTGCTCACTTTAATCTATATTCTCTCCAGGAAACCAAATTGTCGGTTGTTAACTACTCATGATGACTATAGTGTTATGTCCAAAATGCCAAAAGAAAGAACTTCCGTTGTATCTATATTGAGGAAGTCGGGACAAGAGATCCATGTCTCTGGTTGCAAAGCAGGGAAGAGGGGACGGTGTCGGTGACATAAAGAAATTTGGCCAAGGGCGAGATAAGGGACTTCCTCCACTTACCGCCATGCAAGCGGTTCACACGGTATTCAAGGAGCCGATGTACCGGATTTTGAGTCGGATTAAGGAAGAGCCCTTCTTTAGTTGGCCTCCTAAAATGAAAGGTGATCCAAAGAATAGAGACTACAGCAAGTTCTGCTCTTTCCATAACGAAAAGGGGCATATGACTGAGGATTGCATAGTGCTTAAGCAGCAATTGGAAAAGTGGGTGTCATAGGGGCATCTAAGCAGTTTGTTGAGTCTGGGGCGGGTTCAAGCAGAGATCAGGCTGAGAAAAGAGTTCTGGATGCTCAGGTTGAGAAAGCAAAAGATGTTCAGAAACAAGTGATTCATGTTATCGAAGCTACAGCTAAGCAGACAGATTCAAGTCGACATGACTATAGGCGTCGTTGTCACGCCCTGAAGGTAATGAAGGCACAGGTGGTACCTTCAAAGAAGCCCCGAATTGAGGAGTCTCAACTCCTATCTTTCTTAAGTCATGACCTCGTTGGATTGCAATGTCCACACAATGATCCGTTAGTCCTCACAGTTGACGTTGGAGATTTTAAGCTACACCGGATTCTTGTTGAATTAGGCAGCTCTATCAATTTGATGTTCTACAGCATGTTTAAGAAGCTGGGAAAGAGGCAGGAAGATCTAATTCCAGTCTCTATGTAATTGCAAGGCCTCAAGGCACTTCCCGTATGGCCTTTAGGAATGCTTAGAGAGTCGGTCAGCCTTGGAGGGAAGACGGTGATCACCGAATTCTTGTTGATTAACGTTCCGTCACATTACAACGCCATCTTGGGCTGGCCGTGGCTGCATTTGATGGAGGCGGTGCATTCTACTCTGCATCAACTCATCGTGTTTCCATTTGATGGAGGAGTAGTCCGAGTTAGAGGTGATCAGGGAGGTGCGCGGCATTGCATCAGGATTGAAGCACCCAAGGCCGAAGTCAAGGTGGTGCACGCGGCCCCGCAAGTGTTGGACGATATGGGCATTTCTCCATCTGAGAAATCCGTAGAAGTCAAGGTGGTGCACGCGGCCACGCGGCCCCACAAGTGTTGGCGCAAACGTTTTAGGAGATGAGCTGGAGTCGTTGTCTGGGCTCCTGAGAAGGAATAGAGATGTCTTTGCTTGGAGCCCATGTGAGATGTCGGGGCTAAGTCCTGAAATTGCTTGTCACCGCCTCATTGTTGACGCCACTTCCAAGCCTGTGGTACAAAGGGAGAGGAGGTCGTCGGTTCAACATACGGAAGCAGGGATTAAAGAGCTCGAGAAATTGATGGAAGCAGAGGCAGTCAGAGAGGTCCAGTATCTGACGTGAGTCGCTAATACTGTTGTGGTGAAAAAGAAGAATAATGAGTGGAGAGTATGTGTTGACTACACGGATCTCAACAAGGCATGCCCAAAAGATTGGTTTCCTCTCCCAAAAATAGATCAGCTTGTGGATGCTACTGCAAGACATGCTAGGATGAGATTTCTTGATGCTTATGGGGCTATCATCAAATTCCCTTACTAGAAAGTGATCAAGAGAAGACTTCTTTCATCACCCCAAGGGGAATCTTTTGCTACAAGGTTATGCCCTTCGGGTTGAAGAATGCAGGAGCAACTTTCTAGAGGGCAGTGATGTCTATATTTGCATATCTGATTGGCAAGAAATTTGAGGTCTACATTGAGGACATGGTGGTAAAGAGCAGAGTGAAGTAATCGCACCTAGAAGACTTACAATTTGTCTTTGATATTCTGAGGAAGGCTTATATGAAGCTGAAGCTTCGAAATGCGCATTGGGGGTTAGTTTAGGTAAGTTTCTAGGGCATTTGGTCACGAGATGAGGCATATAAGCGAGTCCGAATCAGATTCGGGCAATTCAGACCATTCAAAGTCCGAGCAATATAAAAGAAATGCAGAAGCTCACAGGAATGGCAGCAACACTTAACATATTTATTAGCAGATCGTCAGACAGGTGCGGCTCTTTCTTTAAACTGTTAAAGGGATACCAGATTTTTCAGTGGGATGATGAATCTGAACAGTCCCTCTCCGAGTTGAAGGCATACCTGCAGCAGCCCCCGATCTTGTCGGTGCCTGAGCAAGAAGAGGAATTGATCCTCTACTTAGCAGTATCGGAGAAGGCCGTGAGCGCGGTTCATATCAGAGAAGTTAATGGGGTCCAGCGACCCGTTTATTACATGAGCAAGACTCTCCTCGGTGCTGAGAGCAGGTAGACTCCAATGGAAAAGCTATTACTTGCATTGGTAGTGGCGTCCAGAAAGCTGAATCATTACTTCCAGGCTCATCCGGTTGCGGTGATGACTGCATTCCCACTCAAAGCGCTTTTGGCTAGTTCAGATTTGTCTGGGCGAGTGGCAAGGTGGCCGTGGAGCTGGGGCAATACGAGCTCCGGTTTGTTCAAAGGACTGCAATCAAGGGTCAAGTTTTGGCTAACTTTGTAACATAGTTTGTGGGTGGTGACCTTGATCTGGATCGCCAGGTCTGGCAGGTGAAAGTAGGAAAGCATAGCACATATGAGTTGCAGATTGATGGCTCACAGAATAGAAAAGGAGCGGAAGCCGAGGGCTTTTTCTAACATCCCCTTCGGGAGATATTATCCGCTTTGCAGTGAGACTCGGGTTGGAGGTGACAAACAACGAGGCTGAATATGAGGCATTGATTTTGGGGTTGTCTACAACTCGCAGTCAGGGGACGAACGAGCTGATCATCTACTCTGATTCTCAGTTGGTCGTCAATCAGGTTTCAGGAGAGTATGGAGCAAAGTGAGTGCGTATGCTAGCCTATTTGGAGAAGGCTAGGAGTATGCTAGCAGGATTCAAGGAGTACAGGATGCAACAGATCCCTCGAGAGCAGAATGAAATGGCAAATTCCCTCGCTACTTTAGCTTCTTCAAGCTCGAGAGAGGAAGGGCAAGGGTGCACATTGATCTATTGAAAAGTCTGAGTATTGAAGTCGAAGAAGTTATGCAAGTTGACATGGAGCCTAGTTGGATGGACCCAATCATTATTTATTTGACCCAAGACATCCTTCCAGTAAACAAGAAAGAAGCTCGGCAAATCAGACTGCGAGCTGCACGTTTTTGGGTGTCGCCTTCGGGTTTTCTATATATGAAGTCCTTCACATGCGATTATTTGAAGTATGTGCCACCTTCCAAGGTGGAGGATTTTCTTTTTGAGATACATGAAGGGTGCTGCGGTGTACATGCAGCTGCGAGAAGCCACACATTAGGGCCAACGCATGGGGATATTGGTGGCCTTATATGCAGAATGCTATGTAAAGAGGTGTGAAAAATGCCAAAAGTTCGCTAAGTTAATACATCAGCCTGCAGTTGATTTGCACCCCTTGACCAGCCCGTGGCCATTCGCGCAATGGGGTCTGGATTTGGTTGGCCCGTTTCTGAAGGCCCCGGGGAACAAGCATTTTCTGGTGACTGCTACTGATTACTTCACCAAGTGGGTTGAAGCGAAACCGTTATCCAGCATAAGAGAAAGCGACATCAAGAAGTTCATATGGGAGTTCATCATAACTCGATTTGGCATTCCATATTCTTTGATATCTGATAACGGAACTCAATTTAACAGTGCCTCGTTTAAAGCTTTTTGTGCAGGTTATGGCATCAAAAACTTCTACTCATTTGTAGCTTACCCGCAGGCAAATGGCCAAGTAGAGGCCACGAACAAGGCTATTCTGGATGGAATCAAGAAGAGATTGGACCAAGCTAAGGGTCAATGGGCGGAGGAGCTACCCGTTGTACCTTGGGCGCATCGTACGACCCTGAGAAGGTCGACTGGAGAGTCCCATTTTGCTCTGGCTTATAGGACGGAAGCCGTACCTCTAGATATGGGACTTACGACCATACGTACTACGGTTTTTGAGCAAGGAGAGAATGATCAAGCTCTCAAAATCAACCTTGACTTGTTGTTGGAGAAGAGAGAAGCGGCAATTGTGCGCTTATCGGCCTATCAGCGGGAGTTGAGCAGACTACACAACAAGAATCTCAAGCTTGCAGTTTTCAAGTCGACGACTTTGTTCTTCGTAAGTTCCTCGGCAACACGAAAGACCTGACCGAAGGCAAGCTGGGCGCCAATTGGAAAGGTCCTTATCGGGTCGTGTCAAGCCCGAGTAACGGCTCATACAAGTTAGTGGATCTGAGTGACAAAGCAGTCCCGTGCACTTGGAACGCCACAAATTTAAAGAAGTACTACATTTGAACACTTTAGGTACGGGGTACTCTTTTTCCTCTCCGTACGGTGTTTTCCCATGAGCTTTTCCTGCGGAGAGGTGTTAACGAGGCCCCCGGGGAGTTTGCCCCTTCGTTCTTCGGATATTGTGTTGTTTGACATTAGACTTTGCAAAAACTTGCGTTCATCAATGCATTGTAATTTTTTAGCTTTATTGATGGAACAGGTTATCAAAAGGCGAGCTAGCATTCTAATTCTACGCTCCCAACGAATTGGCACAGGTTATCAAAAGGCGGGTTGGCATTCTCATGCTACGCTCCCAACGAATTGGCATAGGTTGTCAAAGGGTGAGCTGGCATTCTCATGCTGCGCTCCCAACGAATTGGCACAGGTTGTCAAAGGGCGAGCTGGCATTTTCATGCAAAGCTCCCAACAAATTGGCACAGGTTATCAAAAGGCAGGCTGGCATTCTCATTCTACGCTCCCAATGAATTGGCACAGGTTGTCAAAGGGCGAGCTGGCATTCTCATGTTGCGCTCCCAACGAATTGGAACAGGTTGTCAAAGGGCGAGTTGGCATTTTCATGCTACGCTCCCAACAAATTGGCATAAGTTGTCAAAAGGCAAGCTGGCATTCTCATGTTGCGCTCCCAACGATTGGGCATAGGTTGTCAAAAGGCGAGTTGGCATTCTCATGTTGCGCTCCCAACGAACCAACAAATGATGCTTGGAGCATTAAGTGAAAGGTGAGCAAACATCTTCATGTTCCGCTCCCAACAAGTGTACACGAGTCGATATCATCACATATCGCCCTCGCGAATAAGAAACAGGGCAAAACAAATCTCCAACGAGTGGTACAAAGCTGTCAAGCCAAACGGGGTCCATGCTGGGCATGAAAGCGGTCAGAAAAAGATTATGTGGTCCGACACGGTTTGTTACAAACCGTGCCAGAAGTGCTCCAGGTCGTGCCAGCTCGCCAGATCAACCAAAAGAAGCTTATGTAAACAGGCACGATTTATCACAAACCCTGCAGACGGTGTCGTAAACTGTGTGCAATTCTCGGAGCCAGGCAGGATCAGTTTCTATAATCTGGCACGGTTTGTCACAAACAGTGCCGACGGTGTCGCAAACCGTGCACAATTCTCGGAGCCAAGCAGGATCAGTTTCTATAATCTGGCATGGTTTTTCACAAACCGTTCCGACGGTGTCGCAAACCGTGTGTTTTTTCTCGGAAATACAGCGAAGGAGGTTCTGCAAACCCGCACGGTTTGTCGCAAACCGTACGGGTGGGCCCTTAACCGTGCGCATACCCTGAAGACACAGAACGAGGTTTCTACAAGCCCGTACGGTTTGCTACAAATCGTGCGGCAAGTTTCAAACTGTGTCGGGCCGGAACTATCGGATCCACCGATCTCGGTTGAGCCCGAAGGATCCAAGGGGCAAAATGAGAGGGATAATTGTGAATAATTAATTATCCCTAAATTTAGAAATAAAGAGATATCTTTATGAGGCAATTAATTGGCAAGATATCATTAATTGGCCACCAAATAAGGAGGTAGTTATTATTTTGATATCTTTAAGGAAAAAAGATGAAAAAAAATGTAATTTAAAGATAAAAAGGAAAAAATCCTAGTTTCTCTCATTCTTTCATACGTTCGTTTCCTTCTTCTTGGCCTCCATTGGAGATTTTTGGTGTTCTTCACTGACTTGAGCGTTGGAGGTGAATCAGAGGATTACACCCTCACCCTTTACGTTTTCTTTGATCTTAGATTCAATATGAAGACTCGTTACTGTTTCTGAAGCTTTTTGGGAAGTTCAATCATTTTTATTTCAATCTCTAAGGTAGTACAAATTATTGCTACTACACTTTCTATTGCACTTACACTCAAGAAGTGAGCTTGGTACTTGGTTGGTGAGTACTGTAGTGTTTATTTTATGAAAGTGGACATACCAGAGTCTGCAAAGCAACTGGTTGAAGAACAAAAGGTTGGGCAAAAAGTTCGTTCGGGAAGAAAATGGGGATCCCCACAACCCCATTTTTTCTTCCTTGGATCTTCCTCCTTATTTCCTTTCGGTTTGGAGGTCTAGGATTTGTCGCCTTTTGGGCAGTTTTTGGCTTCTAGTTTATCACAGGTTAGGTAGTTTTAGTTGTAATTTACATGTAGATTGTGGTCAACATTAACTCCAACGTTTTGTGGTGGGTTAGGTTTTAAGGTTCTACTCTTCTTTTATTTGGGTTCCAAACTAATCTTTGCTTGTGATGTGCAGCTGGCACATGAAAATTTTACACACGGAGAATTGAATATGAATTTCTTGTTAAATAGACCGTTTCCTCGTATGTGAATACTATAAAACTTTAATTAAAACAAATTATGAAGTATGAACTGAACCAGACTCAATCATTTGATGAATCTTGACTTTGCAAATTCTACTTAAATTTATTTCGGTTTTTTGTTAAGATTAATTTGAAGTGTCAGGTTAATTGATTTTATATTACAAATTCAAGATCCTTCCACCCTTATTCATATCACTTTTTGTTGAATTAAGGGGCTGAATCCATCACCAAACGGTTCTCAGTGATAGCAAAGGTAACAAAACAAAACAAAAAATATAAGTTTTTATCAAATGTGGGAGACAATTTAGTGGCCACTTTCACTCTTGTAAAGTTTATGTGATTTTGAATGTATGTGTAGCAATAAGATATGAGAAAGGCAACACGTGGCCAATTGAGAATGAGAAGAAACTATTACCGTGTGGGTATATTGTTACTAATAATTAGTGTTGGACTCGTATCATGTATGAGTATTTATACAACTAAATATAATAATTTATAAAACAAATAAAATAATACTTTAAATTTTAATTTGAGGGAAGAATTCAAAACACATTAGTTACAATTGTCTTGACTATAGTATACGCAAATTCATTGGTCGTTACAATTGCACCAGGTAGAAATATCTTACTAGACTAATTGAAGGTCTCCATCAACTATCAAAGTCTAAGTTTAAAAATATATACATTGTTAATTAAAAAGTTATCCAAGGGCTGAAACGAAACACATTGAGACAACTACACGAAGCAACCCTTCTAATGACTGAAACAGAGTCCTCAATGAACTCACATGGCACTTTCCATGGCTGACTTGTATAGTAAACAACTTATCTAGAGTTAGTCTTCTTTTGTGTTGTATAGAGCTTGAATTAACTTTGATTCCTTTTCATGTATTTATGAGCCAAATAAGCTACAATAGGCCATTTTATTTGAAACTAATGGCCAAAGAAGCTATAAAATAACCAATATTTAACAAATTATTGTGAAGTTGTGGACTTAAAACCCATAAGAAACATGCCAAAGAAGTCGGAGACATTAACATAAATATTCTTCCCATTGTATAGCAGGCCAAAAAAGCTATAACATAACCAATATATAGCAAAAAATTATCAAACTACATTTGTAACACCTCCGACTTATGTCGGTAGTGCCACACGTCAGTGATCTCAGACGTTAATGTCCAAAGTCACCCTAGGCTTTAATCGGAACAATTAAGCTTAAATAAATACATAAATATTACATAACGAAAGAATAATCAGCGAAAGACATTTTAAGTGAATAAATTTCATCTTTTTATTAAGATTCATGTCGTAAAATGAGAAGGACGGTTTTACACCAAAGTATAGTGACAGCGGAAGACTTTCAAATTACAGCGGAAGACTCTTTTAAAGTAGTCCTAATTACATGACTATGTACTACATTTATTTCAAATTAAACATACACGCCTTGGAAAAAGTACTTCTTAAAACACAAACTTCAACTGCAAGCCTTCTCTTCGACTGGTTACTTCAATCGTCGGGGACCAACCTCTGATGTGCCGTATAGGACGGATGACACCAGCCAACCATGCAAGGAATAAAAATTCGGTTGGTTAGTCTAATGAAAGACTATGCAAGGGTACAAGCAGAATGGTTCTAGTAATCGTAACTGTTTACTATCATTGTCCCTCGAATAATAACCGTAGGAACGATACATAACCCGGAACTTTCACGGAATGATAGAAGAAGTTATGCATCGAAAAGAAGACTCCAACGAAATTGAGTCTTATAGGAAACATATGCAATTGTTTGTGAACGTTAAGTTTTCACACAAGCTTATAAAAACGACCTTAATTATTCGGGTACACGACCAACCTCACCGCGTATTGCGAATACAAATTGGAAAGAGAACTTACTCTAACAAGAGTCCGGGCGGGTTCCACGTTGTACTTACTCTAACAAGAGTCCGGAAAGAGAACTTACTCTAACAAGAGTCCGGGCGGGTTCCACAACAATGCGAACTAAATTGAGAGGAGAAGAGATGGAGAAGATGGTGGAGGAGAAGGCCAATTTCGAGCCCTATTTATAGGCTAGGAAATGGAGCTCCACACTCAATGCCAAGGAGGCTGATAAGGGCTAAAGTCGTATCGCCTAATCAAAATAATCCTAACAAACCTAACTCAGTAGAATAGGCAAGTAAGGGTCGAATCCCACAGGGAGGAAGTAATCTTTCTAAGTGCACAAATGTATGTCAAAGTAACAAAGGGGGGTTTTGATTGATTCATTGTAAAACAAATAAACAAGGGAAACAAAAGCAAAGAGATTGAAATCAATTAGGGAAAAACACTTAGCCAAACAAATATCCACCATTCATTAGATTGATTGGTCCTAGATTATCTCTATTCCTTCCTATGATTATTCCTGTCCCTATTCTGAATTAGTTATCAGTCCTATCCGTCCTGATAACCCTAACTATTAAACAATCCCTACCAACCTTCAAGATTTAATTCAATAGCAGCAAGAAGCATAGGAATTAACCAGGATACATGCAACACTACGACCCACAGTATTTAACATATAATCAATTCTCTTTCACAATAAACTAGTCCTACCCGTCCTAGAATATCATGTTTGCTACCCAAGATAAGGAATCTCAACCCAAAATCTCCAAATCCTAGCAATAGACAATTACCAATAACAGTTAGTTGCGTCCAACAAGCGAAATTAATAAGAATCAATAGGAATAAGCTCAAGAGAAAAGATATAATCCAAAGGAATAGGAATAGAATTATAACCTCATAATCATATATCAAATGAAGGCTTCAATCGTCGGACTAAGCAAATGGTGCTTAGTTCTTCATAACTCAAAGGAAAAATAATACTGAATGGAATAAACGATGATGTAAAACTGAATAAAAATTGAATGATAAAAACTGAATGCCCTCAAGTGGCTAAGAAAACTAGGTTAAGTAACCTAACTCAAAACCTAATGTAAAAGGATAATAAACAAAGTCTTAAAAGGAAATAAAGTAATGCAAACGAAATAAATAAAATAAAAGGAAAATAATATAAACGTGAAACTTCGGACGAACTCCCGCGCGGCTCGCTGATGCTGGTTTCCGCGATCGCGGATGAATTTCCGCGGTCGCGGAAAATTCCTTTCCTGGCTCTTTGCTCTCGATTAATCCGCGATCAACTCTCTTGCTCTCCCACGGTCGCGGATTTGACTCTGCTACTTCGTGTGACTTCTTTCTTCGATTCTTCATCGGTCTTCTCAAGTGGTCTTCTCCTCATCTTCTAGATATCTTCGTTTAAGTTCCTCCAAACCACTAAAGTCACACTTCTACTTCTCAACTCCAATCTCTACAATACGCTCTAAACATCTCCAAATGGTACACAAAACACCGGTAATAACTCATAGTTAAACCCTACAAAGTAGCGCTGATCAAATTCCTCCATGCTTAAACCTTGCTCGTCCTCGAGTAAGCTAAAAGAAACCTACTCCTCCAATCAAATCCCCAAGGTCTCAGGAAGCACAGAAAAACCATCTCCACTAAGAAATTTCACCTAAACATGAACTCCAAGGCACCAACACAATAAGCTCAACACAACACCAAGCTTAAAGGAAAGCAGAGTACTTCCCCTAAGCTTATCCCGAACACCATAGAGTGAATAAAAATCTAATCCTAGCGTCCATCTATCTTCTTATACCTCCCAGAGTGACCTACTCGAATCCTCCTTATATCTCATCTTCTTATGTCACCACGCTGGTAAAATGATGATTCCTAATAATCACTCTTCTTCTTTTCACTCATTTTGCCAAGGCGCCCTTTCGGGTTTTTACCAAGCCACTCATTTCATTTTTCAATAGATGGGCTCACATATAACTCACATCACTCTTCGACCAATTATTACCCTAGCCCAATGTTGGTCCAAGGCACCTGCTTATTACCTAAGCCGCCCTTTTGGGTTTTCGACTTATCCCATGATTTCTATTTTTGCATTTTTCGAATTTTTGGCTTTTTCATTTTCTTTATTTTTTTCTTTTCTCCTCAGACGACCAGCAAGTATAGAACACTCCACCATACTTAAACATTGCATTGTCCTCAATGTAATGAAAGACAAAAAGATGAAGCACAGAGAAAGGCAGAAAAGTACTCACAACCGCTAAAGAGTTGGCTTGGACAGGAAAGTTGGTGTTGGCGGTATATCAATATAAGCACAGGTCTCTGGTGTTACGGCGGTCTTCAAACTCAATCTCTATCGTGCAACCAAATGGAACCACTGTATGGTGCAGTGGCATGTCAGGGAAATCGGGGTTGCACGGCCTTCAACGAACACATAGCGGAGCCCGGATGGAATCGTGTGGCGGGCTCTAGTGTTCCTCCTCAGTTGTCGAATGTAGGGCCATCATCGTTGCCAAATAAAATGTGGGGCGAATGTCTCCTCCTTGACAACATGATGTGCACCATTGCTCGTAGTAGAACTCGGACAGCTGGCCCTCCGGTAGAACTTTTTTTTTTTGATTTTTTTTTTTTGATTTTTTTTTAGAAATAGGAGACTTACAGTGGGTTTTCCGCGCCCGCGGAAATGTTGCTGGTGCGTCAGTTCACCGTCTTCTATTAGGCTTCGGGCCTCCTTCCTGCAGGTTAGTCTAAAGCAAAAACAAAAACAACAGCAAAAACAAACAAAACAAATAATAACTAAAGACATGGAATGAAAGGACAAGAAAAGAAATACATACCTCGGGTTGCCTCCCGGACAACGCCTTAGTTATTGTCGTGGCTCGACTTAGTACTCTTCCACTCAACTCGGGTTGCTCACAGCAACTGAACTCCTGGGATTAAGATCAGAGGGATGCCTCTTTGTATTCTCTATGTTGAGCTCTACCCCCAGTCTCTTGCACTTCATGATGGGTGGACCGCTGTTCATATCAATGATTGCACTTGCCATTTTCAAAAACGGCTTACCCAGCATCTCAAGGGCTGCATGTTTGTCATGCCCCATATCCAGCATGTAGAAATCCGCCATTTGTATCACGGTTTCCTTCTTGTGCTTCCCCTTCAGCTTCTTCTTGATCTTGCGCAGCGCCTTTAAAAATTCTGTGCAGCGAGGGATGTTGTCTGCCAGTTCGACCAAGGGAACGTTTGCCTCGCAGTTACTGAAGGTTTCAAATAAATCCTTGACGTTCTCCACCTTTCTGGTGTCCTTCAGAGCCTCAGGAAAGGGTGCGGGAGGCTTCAATGAACTGAGCGGAAGAGAGTCGAGGTGAGTAAACGCGTCATCTACGTCAGAGGCTAAACCGCGATCGCGGTTTGGGACCCGCGGTCACGGTTCTTCAACTGGGCAAATTCTTCTTCAGAAAATATTCCGCGATCGCGGTTTTCTGTCTACGGTCGCGGTTTTTCCTCGTCAAAAATCTCGTCAACAGGGACTTTTCCGCGATCGCGGAAATCTGTCCGCGGTCGCGGCAACTCGCCGACTTCCTCTTCTTCCTCAGCATGAACCCTGTGGTCGCGGCCTTCTTCTTCGTGGTCGTTGAATTCTTCCTGTTCCCAGAAAAAATCTTCTTCAGAGAGCACCTCGCGGTCGTGGACATCGTCAGGAATGCCCAGCTCCTCAGTGAGCAAACCGCGGTCGTGGTACACCTCATGCGGTCTCGAGTTCTCTTCTGCAGACATCTCGTTGTATTCTGCACCCGTCTTACCAATTCGTTCTTCCCTTTCAGCGAAGGGGGTGATATGCTGCTGCTCAGCACTTCGCAGGGTCATCAAAAAGACATTCTCTCTCTGGTGAACTACTGGGTGAGATAGTAGTTTCGCCAATGCCCCGTCCTCCATTTTGCTCATTGCGTGAGCCAATTGCCCCATCCGATTTTCCAAGTTCTGGGTATTGGACTTCGTCTCTTGTTCAAGTTGGATCATTTGTTGCGTAAGAGCTCGAAGCATATCCTCAGTAGACATGTGGGGACTTGGATCGGACACTGGTGGGCTATGCTCGTAGGCTAGATAGTACTGTTGTAGAGTACCCTGCTGATAGAATGACTGTGGCCTCGGATAGAACTCCTGGTAGTCATGACCATATAGATGGTATTGTTGGTTCCCATAACTCGAGTTGGGGTGATCTCTCCACCCTGGGGCGTATGCGCAAGAGTATGGGCCATATCGCGGCTCCTGTCGGAATTAGGGAAATCTCTCCATCTCTGTATCAAAATCAAAAAGGGAAAATCAGTAGCACGGGTGTGGACCGTAAGATAGGTCCACACACAAGTTGGCACACAAACACACACAAAGAAAAATTAAAACTTGCGTCCCCGGCAACGGCGCCAATTTGACAGAGGCTAAAGTCGTATCGCCTAATCAAAATAATCCTAACAAACCTAACTCAGTAGAATAGGCAAGTAAGGGTCGAATCCCATAGGGAGGAAGTAATCTTTGTAAGTGCACAAATGTATGTCAAAGTAACAAAGGGGGGTTTTGATTGATTCGTTGTAAAACAAGTAAACAAGGGAAACAAAAGCAAAGAGATTGAAATCAATTAGGGAAAAACACTTAGCCAAACAAATATCCATCATTCATTCGATTGATTGGTCCTGGATTATCTCTATTCTTTCCTATGATTATTTATGTCCCTATTCTGAATTAGTTACCAGTCCTATCCGTCCTGATAACCCTAACTATTAAACAATCCCTACCAACCTTCAAGATTTAATTCAATAGCAGCAAGAAGCATAGGAATTAACCAGGATACATGCAACACCACGACCCGCAGTATTTAACATATAATCAATTCTCTTTCACAATAAACTAGTCCTACCCGTCCTAGAATATGATGTTTGCTACCCAAGATAAGGAATCTCAATCCGAAATATCTAAATCCTAGCAATAGACAATTACCAATAATAGCTAGTTGCATCCAACAAGCGAAATTAATAAGAATCAATAGGAATAAGCTCAAGAGAAAAGATATAATCCAAAGGAATAGGAATAGAATTATAACCTCATAATCATATATCAAATGAAGGCTTCAATCGTCGGACTAAGCAAAGGGTGCTTAGTTCTTCATAACTCAAAGGGAAAATAATACTGAATGGAATAAACGATGATGTAAAAGTGAATGATAAAAACTGAATGCCCTCAAGTGGCTAAGAAAACTAGGTTAAGTAACCTAACTCAAAACCTAATGTAAAAGGATAATAAACAAAGTCTTAAAAGGAAATAAAGTAATGCAAACAAAATAAATAAAATAAAAGAAAAGGAAAATAATATAAACGTGAAACTTCGGACGAACTCCCGCACGGCTCGCTAATGCTGGTTTCCGCGATCGCGGATGAATTTCCGCGGTCGCGGAAAATTTCTTTCCTGGCTCTTTGCTCTTGATTAATCCGCGATCAACTCTCTTGCTCTCCCGCGGTCGCAGATTTGACTTTGCTGCTTCGTGTGGCTTCTTTCTTCGATTCTTCCTCGGTCTTCTCAAGTGATCTTCTCCTCATCTTCTAGATATCTTCGTTTAAGTTCCTCCAAACCACTAAAGTCACATTTCTACTTCTCAACTCCAATATCTACAATACGCTCTAATCATCTCCAAATGGTACCCAAAACACCGGTAACAACTCATAGTTAAACCCTACAAAGTAGCGCTGATCAGAGGCCAACCGATCCAAACCCTGCCGCTCGGAAGAACGTGAGGAAATGCCGATTGTCGGTGTTCGAGAAAGAGGAGGAAGAAGATGAAGCAGAGAGCCGCGATCGCGGTTTGGCCTTTTGCCAAAACCGTGGCCGCGGTTTTAATACCGCGGCCGCGTGCAATGCCGCGCCCGCGGTTTCATAACCGCGGTCACGGCAACGCCGCGCTCGCGGCTCCTGGGTAATGTGCGTAAGCACAATCCAGGACCCGTACAATACAAGACGAAGGGCGCCAAGACTTGGTTTAACACCTTCTCGACTAGGCTCTCTAGATTAGGACATCTGATGTGTTTACTTGTGACTCTAAGCAAGAACTTGATGGAGATTTGACTCAAAAACTGAAATGGATATAACTCCCATGAACGAGGTTCATGAAGAGTTTGGTATAAGTATCTCTCGACCCTCGGATGCAACTCACCAAGAACCATGAGACGAGGTTGAACACTCATGGATACAACACACCAAGAATACCCAACCGCCTTCGGATATGACACACCAAAGGGGTTTCGGATACGACATATCGAAACAAGACTAAGACACTCAAGGATATCACACACCTTGAAGCCATCGTCCAATGAAGCTCAAATGAACAAAACACTCACGTTTTTTTAATCTCCAATTCAAGCTTCCGGAATTACAATGCATGGCCACCATTATATAGGTGCCAAAATACAAAATAATAAAATCAACTAATTAACTCCACTAACCTTCTCATTAACCTAAGCATGACTTAGGCCACTAGATAGGCTACTAATTAAAACAACTACCTAGCTAATTAATTACAAAAATAACAAAAACAATAATTAACTAGCTACAACTAACTAATTAATTAACGAAAATAAAAATAGAGTGTGGTTCCGGTGCGGAGCACTCTTCCCGTGCGGACGTGCGGACATGCACTATAAGGCCTTATTTGTGTACTTTTGCAAAAAAATTGAAAAATGCTTGGAAAAAAATTTGAAAAAGAAATTTTTTTTTTTTTTTTTGAAAAAGTGCACAAATAAGACGTTAAAGTGCACAAATAAGATCCAAAAGTGCATGCTCCGCACGTCCGCACGGGAAGAGTGCTGCGCATATGATCCAAACTCATTAAAAATAACTAAACAACAAACACAAATCAAACATCTTCCGCGGAGACAGTTTCTGACCTAGTTTCAGAAGGTTCGTTCTCTCCCGTCCGTGATCGGAATGGAGTGATTCCAACGCCCAGAGATATATCTTGAAGTCTAGTTTCACTCCTCAAAATTTGAGAGTGATCGGAGTTGGGAATAAGAAGATACGGCACTTTTACTGAGGTGACCCATGGTCACATCCATGCAGCTCGATTGCTTCTTCCTCTTCATTGAACCGACTTTGGCATATCCTTGAGGGGTGACCCATGGTCACATCACCGGGCCTTGATCGCGGTCATGCTTAATCTCGTTTTTAGCACTCCTCCAAAAATTAGAATCCATATATCTCATTAAACGTATATCATCACATTCAAATGGTTCTTACAGAGGTCCCGAACATGCCTAACACGTCTTGCTTACAAAACGAGAGTTGGGACTTTTAGGGGTTATTACAATACTACCCCCTTAAAAATAGTTTCGACCTCGAAACTAGCACTACCAAGGTAGAGGTATCGGTTTCCGGCTTAACCTCTCCATTTGAGTTTAGTGTCCTTGATTATCTTGTACCCAAAATAATCCTAGGAAAGTCGATATGTTTCCTCAACCATGACATCCCTCATATGTCTCGTTTCCATATATTATCTCATGTGCCAACTCTTAATATACTCATAAGGTCATTATTACCTTAGAATCATAGTCTCCAAAATCACCACACGATCTTAATACACCTTAAGCTTGAGAATACACCTTTTCTCTCAACTTTTCTCTTTGTAAATGACTCCCAAAGTTCATACTTTATCTCCTTATGACCTAACTTAGTACCCCCAATTGTCATATCATCTTACTCCTTACATATGCATCTCATCTATTTCATTATTTACCTTAATTAAATTTGGCCCTAATGCCATTTCTTAACCCAAAATATTTCCATTAATCAAGCTCTAACATAAGACCTTTAAGAATTCCTTAATTTTTCACAATTAATCACACAACATCTCATTCATGTTTTCCTCAAACATGATTTTAATAATCCGTTTAACACGATTATAATCAATCACCTTATTTACCCAAAACATGTCATAAGATCACTTTCAGGTACATAGGTCGCTTTTCATCCAATCCATTAGACAAAATCCATACACTTACATTATCCTCGTACTGTTGATAAAAAAAAACACTTTTACCGACTGAGTTTGTTATTCACCCATAAATCCTTATACACTTAATTGTCCTCACACAATTTCATCATCCCAAATTAAGCAAACCTTATGCCTTGTCGGAATTTAATATTTACCCAAGACTTAATTATCTCAATACTCCTTATATCATTATATCATTTCCTTAAGAAAGCCTGATCAGCTCTACTTTGTAGTGCTTCTCTAGGAGTTGTTACCGGTGTTTAGGGTGCCATTTGTATGGATTTAGAGCACAACTGTGGAATATGGAGTTGGGCAGAAGAAGTGTGGATATGGTGGTTTGGAGGAGCTTAAACGAAGACATCCAGAAGACGAGGAGTAGACCACTTGAGGAGACGAAGGAAGAGTAGAAGAAAGAGCCACACAAGGAGAAGAAAGGAGATGTCGCGACCGTTGGCGACAAAGGGAAAAAAATCGCGGCTAATTCGAGAAGACGGAGCGAGAACAGCAATTTTCCGCGACCGCGGAAAATGTGCCGCGACCATGGAAAATTCCCCCTGCGCCAGAGGTCGAGATCAACATTCTAATTTCCGCGACCGCGGAATTCTTTCCGCGACCGCGGAATTCTTTCCGCGATCGCGGAATGGCACGGAGCGAAGCCGCGCGGGATTTTCCGAAGTTTCTGATTTCTATTATTTTTTATTTTTATTTTCTGTTATTATTTCGTACTTTATGTTATTTTCCTTTTAGGATTGTTTTCGTTATCTTTCCCTTTTTGTTTTAGGGTTAGGTTATTTAACATGATTTCCCTAGCAGACTTTTCATCATTCATTCAGTATTCATCACGTTACAATTGAGTTTTTCCATTCAGCATTGTTTTCCTTTGAACTATGAAGAACTAAGCACCCTTTGCTTAGTCCGATAATTGAAGCTTTCATTTGATTCATGATTGTGAGGTTATAACTCTATTTCCTATTCCTTTGGATTATATCTTTTCTCTTGAGCATATTCTTATTGATTCTTATTGATTTGACTGGTTTGGCCAACTAGTTGATATTAGTAATTGTCTATTGCTAGGGTTTGGATATTTCGGGTTGAGATTCCTTATCTGTTGTAGCATCCATGATATTCTAGGACTGGTAGGACTAGTTTATTATGAAAGAGATTTGATTATATGTTAAATATTGTGGGTCGTGGTGTTGCATGTATCCTGGTTAATTCCTATGCTTCTTGCTGCTATTGAATTAAATCTTGAAGGTTGATAGGGATTGTTTAATAGTTAGGATTGCTTGGACTGGTAGGACTGGTAACTAATTCAGAATAGGGACAGGAATAATCAAAGGAAGGAATAGAGATAACCTAGGACCAATCAATCATATGAATGGTGGATATTTGTTTGGCTAAGTGTTTTCCCCAATTGATTTCAACCTTTTGTTTTGTTTACTTTGCTTTGTTTACTTGTTTCACAACAATCAACCAATTCCCCCCTTTGTTACCTTTGACATACGACTTTGCACTCTGAAAGATTACTTCCTCCCTGTGGGATTCGACCATTGCTTGCCTTTGCTACTTGTTTAGGTTTGTTTAGGATTATTTTGTTTAGGCATCTCGACAGCGTCTATCAAAATTGGCGCCATTGTCGGGGAGGCAAGTTTTAATTTTTCTTGGTGTTTGTTTGTGTGTCAACTTTTGTGTGGACCTATCTTACGGTCCACACCCGTGCTACTGATTTTGTTTCTTTTTTTATCTTGATTCAGAGATGGAGAGATTTCCCCAAGTCCGACAGGAGCCGCGATATGACCCATACTCCTACGCATTTACTCTAGAGAGGGGGCATCACCCAACTTCAAGTGCAGCAAGGCCAGTTAAGCCTTGTAGAATCTGTCATGATCCGTTGCACCCCACTGACGAGTGCCCAAGACTTCATGAACATGCAGCTGCAGTAAACGCTGCAAGAGGTTTTAATCTGCAGAGGCCGAGATATGTCCCATACTCAAACACCTACAACCCAGGGTGGAGGGATAACACCAATCCGAGGTACGGAAATCATCAATATCCTCCCCATGGTCATGATAACCAGGAGTTCAATCCCTACCAACAATAGTTCAATCCGTATGGTAATCAACAACCGTACGCGTATAGATCCCAAGGTCAAAATGCAAGCCCGCCTATGCCCGGTAATGACATACTCAACACTATCATGCAGAGCATAGCGACTATGACTAGCATTGTGACCTCGATGGGGGAAAAATGAAACAGTGGTCCAACATCAGCACGAGACGAATTCTAATGTTCAGTACTTAGAGAATTAGTTTGGACAAGTCGCTCAATTGTTGAGTAAATTGGAGGTCAGGGAGTCCGGGCAAATACCATGTCCTATGGTAGAGAACCCAAGAGAAAAGGTTTGTGCGATGACACTAAGAAGCGGTATATAGTTGGGAAGCACACCCTTGACAGAGGAGGGTGATCATGAGAAAGATAATATGGCTGGAAACGGAGATACAGTAGAAAAAGACGCCATAGAAGACATTCCGCGACCACACCAGGAAATCCGCGATCGTGGACCAGTCCCAGAAGGCGGTGATTTTTCCGAAGAACTTCCGCGACCGCAGAATAATTTCCGCGACCGCAGAAAAAGGCCAACAGACGAGCATCAGGTCGAGAGATTTCCGCGACCGCGGAATGAAATCCGCGACCGCGGAATGAAATCCGTGACCGTGGAATGAAATCCGCGACCGCGGAATGAAATCCGCGACCGCGGAATGAAATCCGCGACCGCGGAATGAAATCCGCGACCGCGGAATGAAATCCGCGACTGCGGAATGAAATCCGCGACCGCGTATTGTCCCCCGACGTCTCCGAAGACCCAAACGCAGTTCCGCGACCGAGGGAGCCACTCCGCGACCGCGGATCATCTGCACCTGTCGTGGATGACTATGTTCGGCCTAATTTTTCACCGCTCAGTTCATTGAAGCCTCCCACACCTTTTCCCGAGGCTCTGAAGGACACCAGAAAGGTGGAGAACGACAAGGATCTATTTGACACCTTCAGTAACTGCGAGGCAAACATTCCTTTGTTCAAACTGGCAAACAGCATCCCTCGCTACGCAGAATTTTGAAAGGCGTTGGGAAAAATCAAGAAGAGGCCAAAGGAGAAGCACAAGAAGGAGGCCGTGATTCAAGTGGCGGATTTCTACATGCTGGATACGGGGCAGGACAAACATGCAACCCCTGAGATGTTGGGTAGGCCATTTTTGAAGATGGTTAGTGCAATCATTGATGTGAACAGCGGTCTACCAACCATGAAGTGCAGGAGAATGAGGATCAAGCTCAACGTAGAGAACACAAAGAGGCATCCCCCTGATATAGACCCCAGGAGTTCAGTTGTTGTACACAACCCAAGTTGAGTGGGAGAGCACTATGTCGAGCCACGACAATAACTAAGGCGTTGTCCGGGAGGCAACCCGAGGTATGTATATCTTTCTGTCTTTTCATTTCACATCTTTAGTTTTCATTGTTTTATTTTGCCTAGTCTCGTTTTGCGTTGTTTTTGCTTTTGCATTTGTACTAACCTGCATGAAGGAGGCCCGAACCATAATTGAAGATGGTGTGAATAACCAATATAAGTCCTCTTTCTCCCTGCACTTGAAAAAAAAAATCAAAAAAAAAAAAGTTCTACCGAAGGCCAGCTGTCCGAGTTCCCATGGAGAGACGGTGCGCATCATGTTGCCCCCCACATATTTATTTGGCAACGATGATGGCCCTACAATTGACAGTTGAGGAGGAGGAACACTAGAGCCCCCACCAGGATTACATCTGGGCTCCACCATGTGTTCGTAGAAGGCCGTGCAGCCCCGACATCTTTGATATTCCACTACTCACCACAGTGGTTCCCTTTGGTTGCACGGTAGGAGTTGAATTTGAAGACGCCGTAACACTAGAGACTTGAGCTTATATGGTTTACCGCCAGCAACAACGTACGTGTCCAAGCCAACTCAATGACGGTTGTGAGTTTTTTTCCCCCTTCCCTGTGCTTCATTCTTTTTTGTCTTTCATTACATTGAGGGCAATGCAATGTTTAAGCATGGGGGGTATTCTATACTTTCTATGTCGTTGAGGAGAAAAGAAAAAGAAAAAAGCCAAAATAGAAAAAAGGCAAAAATAGAAATCCTAGGATAAGTCGAAAACCCGAAAGGGCGGCTTAGGTAATAAGAAGGTGGCTTGGACCAGCATTAGGCTGGGGTAATAATTGGTCAAGAGTGATGTGAGTATATGTGAGCCCATCTATTGAAAAATGAAATGAGTGGCTTGGTGAAAACCCGAAAGGGCGCCTTGGCAAAATGAGTGAAAAGAAGAAGAGTGATTATTAGGAATCATCATTTTACCTGGCGTGGTGACATAAGAAGAGGTGATATAAGTAGGTTTCGGGTAGGTCACTCTAGAGCGATAAGAAGATAGATGGAGGCTAGGATTAGATTTGTATCCACTCTATGGTGTTCGGGATAAGCTTGGGGGAAGTACTCTGCTTTCCTTTAAGCTTGGATGGTGTTGAGTCATGTGTTGTATTATGTGTTGTGCTGTACATATTGTGTTGGTGCCGTGGAGTTTAATCTTTAGGTACAATTCTTGGTGGAGATGATTTTTCTGTGCTTCCTGAAACCTTGGAGATTTGATTGGAGGAGTAGGTTTTATTCTAGCTTACTCGAGGACGAGCAAGGTTTAAGCATGTGAGAGTTTGATCAGCTCTACTTTGTAGTGCTTATCTAGGAGTTGTTACCGGTGTTTAGGGTGCCATTTGTATGGATTTAGAGCACAACTGTGGAATATGGAGTTGGGCAGAAGAAGTGTGGATATGGTGGTTTGGAGGAGCTTAAACGAAGACATCTAGAAGACGAGGAGTAGACCACTTGAGGAGACGAAGGAAGAGTAGAAGAAAGAGCCACACAAGGAGAAGAAAGGAGATGCCGCGACCGCGGGCGACGAAGGAAAAAGATCGCGGCTAATTCAAGAACACGGAGCGAGAACATCAATTTTCCGCGACCGCGGAAACTGTGCCGCGACCGCGGAAAATGTGCCGCGATCGCGGAAAATGTGTCGCGACCGCGGAAAATTCCCCCAGCGCCAGAGGTCGAGAGCAACATTCTAATTTCCGCGATTGCGGAATGGCACAGAGCGAAGCCGCACGGGATTTTCCGAAGTTCCTTATTTTTATTATTTTCGATTTCTATTTTCTGTTATTATTTCATACTTTATGTTATTTTCCTTTTAGGATTGTTTTCGTTATCTTTTCCCTTTTATTTTAAGGTTAGGTTATTTAACCTGATTTCCCTAGCAGACTTTTCATCATTCATTCAGTATTCATCACGTTACAATTGAATTTTTCCATTCAGCATTGTTTTCCTTTGAACTATGAAGAACTAAGCACCCTTTGCTTAGTCCGACAATTGAATCCTTCATTTGATTCATGATTGTGAGGTTATAACTATATTTCATATTCCTTTGGATTATATATTTTCTCTTGAGCATATTCTTATTGATTTGACTGGTTTGGCCAACTAGTTGATATTCGTAATTGTCTATTGCTAGGGTTTGGATATTTCGGGTTGAGATTCCTTATCTGTTGTAGCATCCATGATATTCTAGGACTGGTAGGACTAGTTTATTATGAAAGAGATTTGATTATATGTTAAATATTGCGGGTCGTGGTGTTGCATGTATCCTAGTTAATTCCTATGCTTCTTGCTGCTATTGAATTAAATCTTGAAGGTTGGTAGGGATTGTTTAATAGTTAGGGTTGCCTGGACTGGTAGGACTGGTAACTAATTCAGAATAGGGACATGAATAATCAAAGGAAGAAATAGAGATAACCTAGGACCAATCAATCATATGAATGGTGGATATTTGTTTGGCTAAGTGTTTTCCCCAATTGATTTCAACCTTTTGTTTTGTTTACTTTGCTTTGTTTACTTGTTTCACAACAATCAACCAATTCCCCCCTTTGTTACCTTTGACATACGACTTTGCACTCTGAAAGATTACTTCCTCCTTGTGGGATTCGACCCTTGCTTGCCTTTGCTACTTGTTTAGGTTTGTTTAGGATTATTTTGTTTAGGCGCCTCGACAGCGTCTATCAAAGCCTCATAACGAAACCTCAAATACGTCTTCCAAAATAATACTTATGATTTCGCACACTTAGCTTTTCCAAAAGCTTTAACCACTGGTCCTACAATGGGCACACTCACTTATAAACCCCATAACCATAACTCTTGGGTTTTAAAGTTTATTCAAGATCGTATTAGAGTACGATCATTTTAGAGAAAATGAACTCCTTATGAAATACCTCTCTTACCCATTTATTCACTTAAATTTATAATTTATACAACTCACACTTAAAGACTTTGAGCTTTATATTACCCCATCTAATGCTCAGAGTATGCACATGAGGAATAACCTCAAACTCCATAGAGCATTATTACACACACCAAATCCTTATGGCAATGAATCCTTACAACATTAACCTCTCGGGACAATGCTCATGAATTCGAGCAGAGGGAACAAATAATGTCAATGCCCAACTTGACATTATTTCTGGAACATAGAGGGGTTCTTACGAATAGTTTCGACTCAGAAACTAGCGCTAACAACGTAGGGAACAATCACACTTGTCCCAACCCAACACTATCCTTTATGAGTCCAAACAGTCTTTATCAACACATGACATGTACTACTTTTGGCACTCAAGGATTCTCGTATGAACGAACAACTTGCATTAGTAACGAATTTAGTAATTTTCGGAACAAGAAAACACTTCTTTATTATTCAAAATATTACATTAAAACAATTGACAAAATGTCGAACAGACAGATTACTAAACTATGGAGACTATCGACATAAGTCATCGCTCCTTATTCTTAAAAGCTTTACAAAATACCACTACTCGCTCAGGGTTTCCTTTTCGTCGGGGTGACGTATCACAAAGAATCGTTGCCCTTGACCCGAAGATTCCATAGGTGCCTTGCCTTTATTACGAGCAACAGATTGCTCACGAGCGGACACTTCCGACTTTGGGTTCTGCCTACTGCCAACATTTGAGGCCTGGTATGATTGTGTTGGCCCTTGACCCTTCGGCCTACAATATGTTTTCATGTGCCCTTCCTTCCCACAATTATAACATACCCGCTCCTCCTTTTGGCAATTAAAACTTGTATGCCCAGCTTCATCACAGTCGTGGCATGCATTGAATCATACCGCTACTCCAACCTGAGCCTTTGGCGGAGTCAGACTGAGTCGTCTCGGTCTTAGCACGACCAGACTTCTCAAACATGGTGGGCGATGCCGGCCGTTTAAATGCATTAAACTTCTGGTTCTGTTGCCCACCTTTGGTCTTATTCTGTTCCTCCCGCTTTCGGGTGGATTCTTCCAGCATAACCTCTACCTTATAGGCCGCATCCACATACTTCTCCAAGGTAGAGCAACCGTGACGCACCATCAGAGGTTTGATTTCTGGATTCATCCATCCATGGAAGTACCAGATCTTATGTTCTTTAGTATGCACTTCAGAACCAGCATAATGCAACAAATTATTAAACTTTGCCGCCAGCTCAGACACTTTCAGTCCCTCAGTCTCTGGGTAGAGGAACTCCTTCAACTTTTTTTCCCTCATAGCACGAGAGAAGAACCGATCAGTGAGTTTGGCCTTGAACATTGCCCAACTCAGATTCGGGTGGTCATCCAATCCAGTTCCTTCCCACCACTCACTTGCTCCGTCTTTCAGATGTAACGAAGCAATGTGTACCTGCTCAGCCTCGGTGCAGACCATATTCTGAAATAGTCGCTTCATATGAGAGAACCAGTAGGCAACCTTGACTGGTTCCCCGGTTCCATCATAGCTATCCGAGCGCATTGAATTGATCGTCTTCAATGCTCGGTTGTAATTCCCGTCATTTCCCATGGTAACGATCGGAGGTGCAGGATCCACTGGCTCCCCAAATTCAGGAATAACCTGAGGAACTAGGGCACATTGCCCTTGTTGTATAGCTGGCCCAACTATCTCGGTGACAACATGCACAATGATCCTTCGAATGGCCTCGATGGCCGCAACATCAAAGACCACTAGAGCAGTTGGTGGGACAAAAGTTCCTTCCCTCTCTACTCGAGGGTCAGCCTGAACACGGTTATGGCCTGCTGGGTTATTGTGAGAGGCAGATTCATCCCCCTGATTAGTAGCACTTCTCTGGTTTATCCTAGGGTCGTTACTTGGCCCAGCACCCGCACGGGTAGTGTTCCTCGTGTTCACCATCTGGTCATGAACCATAACGTCAAATTAAAATCTTCCAACTTGTATATGATACTTAATCACTTACGTTATGATACGAATTGTAAGGGTCCAAACCGATAACTTTATATTAGTTTTGACTGACCATTCACCATTAACCTTAAAACGATCTTCTTCTCTTACTTGAGAATGGATCAATTAGGAGAAATGTCAACCTTTAAATGACATTAAACCTAAGAAAAGGCGATATCCTTAAGAATGGATCTAAGGAATAAGTAACAACCCGAAGCTTGCAGAAGTTTGAAAAACCACTTAAACCCTATGCTTTCAAACTTTATACTTTATACTTTTAAACCTTATATATTTAACTTAATAAAATAATTATTTATAAAGTTAGTTTCTCAAACTAACGACACTGTTATCACCTAAAACCCTTACTAAGACCAAAAATCACACTTTTAAAGTTATAGCACAAAGTAAATGTTAAACGTTTATAACATGCCATTTATAAGGCAACTATAAAATAACTATTAAATTCCTAATAGTTAAACCATTATTTTTAAATTAGACTTTAAGAAATCATTGAACTTTAAGTTTGAGACTAACATTTAGACTCTCAAAATTCCTTTTTAAAAGAAAATCGTTTGAAAATAGTTTCGAAATTAATTTTTGAAAATTCTCAAACCTAACAATAGGCCAAGAACTTTAAAACCATTGCTCTGATACCATAGATGTAACACCCCCAACTTATGTCGATAGTGTCACACGCTAGTGACCTCAGACGTTAATGTCCAAAGTCACCCTAGGCTTTAATCGGAACAATTAAGCTTAAATAAATACACAAATATTACATAACGAAAGAATAATCAGCGGAAGACATTTTAAGTGAATAAAACTCAACCTTTTATTAAGATTCCTCTCGTAAAATGAGAAGGACGGTTTTACAACAAAGTATAGTGACAGCGGAAGACTTTTAAATTACAGTGGAAGACACTTTTAAAGTAGTCCTAATTACATGACTATGTACTACATTTATTTCAAATTAAACATACACGCCTTGGAAAAATTACTTCTTAAAATGCAAACTTTAACTGCAAGCCTTCTCTTCGACTGGTTACTTCAATCGTCGGGGACCAACCTCTGATGTGCTGTATAGGACGGATGACACCAACCATGCAAGGAATAAAAATCCGGTTGGTTAGTCTAATGAAAGACTATGCAAGGGTACAAGCAGAATGGTTCTAGTGATCGTAAACGTTTACTATCATTGTCCCTCGAATAATAACCGAAGGAACGATACATAACCCGGAACTTTCACGGAATGATAGAAGAAGTTATGCATCGAAAAGAAGACTCCAACGAAATTGAGTCTGATAGGAAACATATGCAATTGTTTGGGAACGTTAAGTTTTCACACAAGCTTATAAAAATGACCTTGATTATTTGGGTCCACGACCAACCTCACTGCGTACTGCGAATCCATATTGGAAAGAGGACTTACTCTAACAAGAGTCTGGGCGGGTTCCATGTTGTACTTCTCACCCGAGGGTATATTAATTATGTGCGTAAAAGCACTTATCTTATTTACTTTCAAAACGTACATTCACGTTAAGGCTTTTAATTCACATCATCTCGATACGAGAGATATCTTTGGGATGAATCTTGAATATTGGTACTAGCTAAGTGCACCACCACTTATATAAAATAAGGGTAGGTCATGACCAAAAGTATTAGGGCAATTATCCTCCTAATACCAAATTATAAAGAAACAGTTAAACCTCGCAAGGTAATAGCGTTTCTACGAATACTCGTGATAACTAGCATTTATTATCCACACCAAAGCACAATAATCCACACCAATTATTATCTAGCACCCTATAATAATATATATATAAGGGTTATAACTAGCATATATACAACTTAATAAAAAGATTCACTTTACACAATATTTTACACACACAAGTTCCCAAACGACAATTAAGAAGATTATTATCCCAACTTAATTAAGACAATAGATTAATTGTCAATTAAGAAAAATATGGAATAACATAGCAAGAGCGAACCGCCACTTGCCTTAGTCTGGACGAACGAAGAGTTGAGTCCGAAATCCGAGATCTTGAACTTGTGCACGGCTGCCTACTAAAATTCCCGTTGGAATTTATCATCATTCAGTAGGGTCGGATTCCAATCCGTATAATCAGCCATGGAGACAAGCACAACCCAACACCAATGACGCATACGAGACGAGTTTTAAAACAAAACCCTAATTAGTTACGGGTACGAAGGAACGAAACAAAACGAAGGAAAAAGGGCAGTGTCGCGGTCGCGGATAGCATAGCCGCGATCGCGGCTTGCTGGGCAAGGCCGCGGCAGAAGGGGCCGCGATCGCGGGCCATGCCTTGACCGAGATCGCGGGCCTCTGCCCAGCCGCGGTCGTGGTAGATGGAGCCGCGGTCGCGGGACTCCATCCCGACACGAGCTTAAATTGAACTTCGGAGCCTTACCGACGACGACGAGGCGCGGATATTCACTTTCTGGACATTTGCGCACTACCACCACTCTAGGAACTTCACAAAGGCGATGACCTCGGCTTCCGGCAACGACAATTCCGGCGACAAACACCACAACAATGCGAACTAAATTGAGAGGAGACGAGATGGAGTAGATGGTGGAGGAGAAGGCCAATTTTGAGCCCTATTTATAGGCTAGGAAATGGAGCTCCACACTCAATTCCAAGAAGACCAACCGATCCAGGTCCCGCCGCTCGGAAAAATGTGGGGAAATGCCGATCGTCAGCGTTCGGGAAAGAGGAGGAAGAAGACGAAGCAGAGAGCCGCGATCGCGGTTTCAGAACCACGATCGCGGTTTGGCCTTTTTCCAAAACCGCGCCCGCGGTTTCAATACCGCGGCTGCAGGCAATGCCGCGCCCGCGGTTTCATAAATGTGGTCACGGCAATGCCGCGCCCGCGGCTCCCGGGCCTTGATCGCGGTCATGCTTAATCTCGTTTTTAGCACTCCTCCAATAATTAGAATCCATATATCTCATTAAACGTATAACATCACATTCAAATGGTTCTTACAGAGGTCCCGAACATGCCTAACACGTCTTGCTTACAAAACGAGAGTTGGGACTTTTAGGGGTTATTACAACATTAAGCCAATGTATTTGAATTTAAATTTTATAATTTAAATTTGGACGATATATATTTGGGTTTAGGTTTTAGGGTACCCTACTAATTTTCAATACTTTTTTTTTTTTTGCTAAGCAGTCACTATAATTTTATCATTTTCTTGTTCATGTACTGCTGCTAAATTGTGTGGCCTCTAAACGCATCTTTATCACATTTCATGTTAGAGCTTATTGTCTCTATTACGCTGATCATTTCAGTGTCTTAGATTTTTGCAAGTCCTTCAGTTTCATTCTACAATTAGTATATCTTATGAATTATTACGCCTACTAGTGTATTTTTCCTTTTGATACCCATGTATGGTATTTTATTAATAGTTTTAGATGTAAGGATCACTATAGCACGTGAAATTCACTATACTCTGCCATGCTAACATCTGGCTCTGGACCTCTTTGTTTCTTTTTTCTTTTTGGCTTTTCCTTACTTTCTAGTTTGTAGATATGATATTGTTTCATTTATCACTATACAGAATATCAAACAATGTTGTTTTGCTCACTTTAATCTATATTCTCTCCAGGAAACCAAATTGTCGGATGTTAACTACTCATGATGACTATAGTGTTATGTCCAATTTGCCAAAAGAAATAACTTCCGTTGTATCTATATTGAGGAATTCGCTTGACCGTGTATTTTGTAAATATGAATTTTCCATTGAAGTAGCTGCTAGGATTTTGGTACACCCTAACTTGACTTATGCTCCACGAATGAGTGATTGTATATTCAAGAAGCCTAATGCAGACATCACCTTGATATTTGGCCTTGGAAGTGTTTGGTGCCTTGAATGACAGAAGACATGTTCTCTGGGGTAAGATTATATATAATCTTCTTCTTACATTTAATTTTGAAATGTTGATGTATTTTCTTGCTATAGTCCTTGTTTTTTAATTGCTAATTTGAACTATTGTTCAACAAACTATACAGTCATTGGATGCATCATTGTATAATATGTTGGCTTACAAGTAGGACGTTATTGTGCTACTAATTGTGGTTGTGAGCTGAATTCTGCTCAAGTACTTATAAAAGCTTTGTTTGTCATAGAGAAAAATGAGGAGACACAAACAACTTAATCATATCAGGGGCAATGACTTGTATGATATGGAAGATATGGCTATGCCACTTGATGAATTCATCATTCATCGAGTATCTTCGGACATCTTACACAACGGAGCCACCTTCCAGGTTTATGTTGGTCTAAGTTTGGTGTTTGTGAATTACTATATTTACATCCCTATTGCATGTGAACTTGTTTCTTGTTTATCACACTACAAGTGCATATGATATGGACTCCAAACCGATCTAAGAAGTGCTTAACTCCCAAAGGTGCGGAGCTTCTTTGAGGACTATTTCTCATTAGAAGGCATCATTCTATTACAAAAAAAACACCATTGATGCTTCCAAAACTGATATCATGTAGAAGCAACTGATAGGGACAACATAAGCAAGAAATACCTTTCATGAGAATGACACTTGTAATATACTTTCATCTCATAATATTTTTTGGACATTCATATAAATGAGAGCTTTGCCTTTTCTAACAAAAGAAATATTAGCAATTTGAAGTTGGTCATCTTGATTTTGAGTTGCCGATGATTTCTTCATGATGCAACTTGTGTGACTAATATTTTCATCTTAGCTGGCTTACTTATCTCACTTACAGATTGCAGGTTTAACAAACAACTCTTACTTAGAAGTGTCACATGAAGTGCGTAGTTGTGTAAAAAAGTACCATTCCTTGGGCAATTATGTCCTTGAAGTAGCAAAGGTAGTGGTCGGGAGATCTATTCTACGTTTTCACTCTCATTACCATATCATTAGATGTCTTATCATTGACTGATGGAATTATCAAAGAAGGTTGGACTATATGTTATATGTTGGATTGACAGAAGATCATAAAGGCTATACAACTATGTTCACACATGTTGTGGGTGCATAAGTGATCTCCCAAATGGGAACTCCAAACATCAGTCAGGAACACCGAGCGAACAACACAACAGGTCAGTAACTGTTATACCTTTTGTATGTGATGCCCAGATGCAATAACGTTTTCCAGTATCATGTAAAGAACAATAAATTAAATATCAGAAGGTATTACACGAGGTTTAAGGTTTAGAAAACACATAGGTATTATATAATCTAGCTAAATTGCCTACAATTAGTTTAATATCAGGCATATTATGTAATAACAAAAAGTCTATCAAAAAATTGGTTCAATTGTATCTGTGAAACTTTCTATCACCTTATGACATTATAGAAATGTAAAAACTTTCTTCCATAGGCTACAAAATTTAGTTCATTAATACGCACATTCATATTATGAAGTGTTTCATATGTTAATGGTTGCTTCCCACTAACACGTTTAGGTTGATCAATAAAAGCATAGCAGGGCATTTTCCACTGAAAAAAAAAGGAAGACATGTGCTCTAGCTCTCTAGTCTTTGTTTTCCTATGATACTTTGCAATAAACCTCAAATGTGAAGGCTCAAAAATTATTCTAAACTCATTTTCTAATCAACTTATAATTCACAATGCGATATTGAGATTATGGACAAATCAGTTCAATAAACAGAACATTTATTTAAGCTAGTATAGGAGGTGGAAATTAGCAAAAATATACATTCAAAGGGAAGTCTACAACATCAGTAAGATTTTTTTTAACCAAACAACACAAGTATGATGGATAAATGCATTATTGGATTGTTGAAGGAAATTACACACCAACCTAAAAGAGAGAAATGCCGAGCTCCTTTCTACCTTTGGGGAATTTTTCCTTCAGCACAATGTCGGAGGACATGGCATGGTTGACGGTGGAGATCGTCGGGTACTTTATGTCGGGGAAGAATCTCAGGCGCAGCCTCGACACGACGCTGATAATAATGGCCGCGTTTTCGTTATTCTTGAAGTGTCGGTAGTCGATTACCACTACCAAAGGCACAATGGCTACAAAAGTTATGGCGACAACGAAGAATTGGGCAGTCGATTCCATGTGGAGTTTGAAGAGGAAGGCGGCGATGTAAATATCGAGAAAGGAGATGGGGGAATGGAATTGGGCACGAATGCAGTTGGGCTGTAGAGGCGAACGATGGGCTCAGAATGTCGTCTCTGCCGAGGAGGATGACGGCCACCATATATGGTCGCCGCTGTGATTTCTGCAAGGGACTACAAAATAGGAAATACAACACCCTACAAAATTGGGAGGCATTTTGTCGTACAACTACGCTACTTTTGATGATCCCAAACAATTAAAATTTGTTCAATCTAACAACTAAGAATTTGAGTATACAAGAGTTGAAAGAGATAGATAAAGTGAGGACACACTTTCTTGTTGATCCGTCCTTGAGAGTTGAGATCCTCCACTCGCTGAAGAAGTTGAGTTGATCCAGGCTAAAGAAGTTGAATTGGGTGACATAAAGGGAGGGGGACAAGTTGGCTAAGAGGGGTGCAACTACTCCTGGAGTATAGGGGGTGGAGAGAAGTTCTGCAGTTTACTCCCCACTCTCTCTTCATGGTGATAAACGTGGGCATTTTATGGCAGAGAAGGAATCTCATGAGTTTAACCTAATTTAATTTGTTAATTAATATTTTAACTTTTTAAAAGTTAAAATACTATTAAACTTATACTTAGTGGTTATTATTATACTTAGTGTAACAAAACCAAGTCTTTCATAGCAAAACGACCCGCATTAATTTTGTCATTGAAAGGAAGATATTACATGAGCTTTGTTTAAAAAAACTACCATGTTTTTTATATATTCAAATAAGTTATAAGATAAATACAAAAATAATGCAGGGTCGTTTTATTCTACCTAGTACGACACCAAATGAAACCATAATTTGCTATTTTTTTCTATAACTTTTAGGCACATAAATGATGACAAAAAAGTGTTTTTTCATAGTTTGTTATGGCTGAAAAATAATTTTTTTTATTGATTTTGTTTTATTCCATCCGGCGAAAAATAATTATTACTTAGTGATTTAGTGGGATGAAGTAAATATAAGGGATGATTTTAGAGAATACTATTTTTGTGGTTTGTTATAGCTGAATATTAATTGAAATTTCAAAATAAGAAAAAATAATTAAAAGAATAGGAGTGTAAGAGATAAATTAATAAAAAAAATAAAACTATTTAATGGATATAAGAGGTGAGGAGATATTATAATGATAATCAATCAGATTTATATATTAAAAAGAGGTGAGGTGATAGTATAATCTATCTTGACACTATTTAGTTATGTTTTAGCCATTATTAATTGATTAATTATATAAAAGTAAAAAATAAAAGGATTTCGTATTATAACTGAAGGAAAAAAGCTTCTTGATTAAAATTTGTGAAATATGTATAAAATTGTTCATATAGATTTCTTGTGATAATTTTTAAACGTAATAAAAGTAGAAAATTACAAAATTAGATATTTCCATTTGGAAGCCAGTAGAGATCTTTATATAATGGTAACACAAAGAGATATTTGGCAAATTTATTCTCATAAAAAAAACTTTGTTAAACAGTAATAGTCTAATAAAGAACAGAAATACAAAATTGGGAAAAAATAATATCGTATACAAAAATAGCCTTTTTAAAATATGACTAATTAGTAATTAATAACTACCGTACATCCGTGCATACAGGATAAATGATTAATTAACAAATTTAAAACAACTAATTTGTTGTGGTACATATATATTAGCTCTTTCAAGTAACTCAAGTTATTGAGATTATATGCTTTCATATCCTGATTAATTAACAAAATCGTATATCTTGATTAATTAATAAAAACTTTGTTAGTACTACTAATCATATCTAAATTGTATAAAAATATTCTAAAAAAATATTTTTTAATAAAGAGAAGTGGGTGTAGAGATATATGCAAATTCTTTTCTTTCTTTTCTAAAACAAGTGGACACATGTTACACATAGAATACGTCATGTGGCATAATTTTTAATTTCTAACAAATATTTTTTAATAAAGAGAAGTGGGTGTAGAGAAATATACAAATTCTTTTCCTTTTTTTTCTAATTGGACACATATTACACACAAAATACACCATGTAGCGCAATTTTTAACAAAGAGATGGTTTCTCTTTTCTATTGTATTAGCCATTAGGATTGATAGCATTCAAAGAATTGTGTAATCATAGACCCACCTAAAATAAATGCCCAGATATAGTAACCACAATCATATGCCACCATTTTGATATATCTTCTCTTTCACACACAACGCAAAAGCATGCATCTCGAACAAATTATTTAAATCATTGCACTACTTAGTGGTATATATGTTCACTTAATTCATCCCTTGATGTAACATCCATATAAGTTCGACAAGGCGGATGCGTTTCCACGTACATCGAATTAGGTGAGTGTACAGCTCTCAAAAAGTGATCGATCATGTTTTATCAATCTGACTGATCCGCTTTTGGACTCAATCTGACCTAATCGAAATTTTTGATAACCCGAAATTATCGAACCCGAATTTACCGAGACCGAACCCAACTAACGCGAACTCGACCCGATTAACGAATAAATGTGAGAGTATTAATAAAATATAACATAAAATATATATGATAAATGACATACAAATAATGGTAATATGCTCAATTATCCTAAAAAAAATATTGTTGTACTTATATAATTTTATAATTCAGAAACTTATAAATTAATATATTATAAAGTAAAATTAATAACAAAATATTGTTTTGGTCTACTAATATCAATTACATTAAAATAATGAATAACATTATTATTTTTTTATTCATTTCAACTTATTTTGACAAATTTAAAGTAGTTTTTAACTATTTAATAATATTTAAATAGTGAACAAAACATTTAAAAAATGACGCTCTTGACCCGTTGGTCAACCCGAACCGCACGCTGACCTGTAATGACCCGACCCGACTTGACATGTTATCCGAAATGACTCGACCCGTTCTCAACCCGAAACCGAAATAACCGAACCGAACTCAACTTGACCGACCCGATTGACAGGTTTAGGTGAGTGTAATGAGTTTAAAAAAATTATGACTATCGTACCAATTGCACAATACTCATTGTTTTCGGGTTTGTGAAATGTTTATTAATTTATTTATTTTTTGGTAGAAGGAGAGGTGGCACTCTCGAGGCATATATAAATGGACTACTTGGCCACCAGTAGGGGTGGGCACGGTCGGTTAACCGGTCATCAGTTAACCGAGATTTCGGTTAGTAGTTTTCTATAACCATGAACTGAACCGTTAATCTCGGTTAACCATGTCAGTTAACCGTAATTTCGGTACGGTTAATTGGTAAACCAAATGACTCTAAATTAAAATTATATCAACTTAAATAATTAAATTAATATTATATTTTATATTTTATATGTATTATAATGATGCTTTTACATATAAAAATAGAAACAATCAAAATAAGTTGTTATGTATACTAAGTTACATATTTAATTCAAAAACATACCTAATTTTAGTTATCATATAACATGGTTATTCTACAACATCAACTTTATTCTTATTTGTGTACGTGTATTCGCTACAAATACAAACAATACAACTTGTTCGACATGTTTCTAAACAAATCTACTATAAACATGTCAACTAAATTAGATTATTCCATTACTACAAATATATATTATTTATATGATCGGTTATTCGGTTAACCAAATATAGAAATACAACTAACCGTTACCTAACCATAAATTTCCGATTGGTTAATGGTACCGTAACTTCGGTTAATTTTCGGTCGGTTAACCTAAAAAAAGGCCGGTTCTTCGATACGGTTATTCGGTTTTGTTAATTTGTGCCCACCCCTAGCCACCAGGAGGGGTGTAGCAAAACCCCTCACATCGTTCGAAATACAAAAAGACACCCGATCAGGCAGAAATTCAATAATATGAAAACCAACCGGAAAATCAAAAGCTAGAGACGCAAGGCGATCCGCGACCGAGTTTGCTTCCCTAAAAACATGCCTGAATTGGATTTCCCAATCCCTACTAATGAAGTCTTGCGCCATAAAGATGAGGCTAGATAAGAGGTGATAACGATCTATAGGTTTGCGGAGTAACAGAACCGCCAATTGCGAATCTGTTTATAGGCAAACCCTCATGTATCCCCTGTCCCACACAAATTTGAGGCCTGACACGATGCCCCACATATCCGCCATCGGGACTAAGCACAATCCTATGTTGTGGACGAACCCACCCAGCCACTCACCCTGAGCGTCTCTGCAGACCCCAGCCGCAGTAGCGTGACCATCTAATATTGCACCGTGTGTATTCAATTTAATCCAGCCCACTGGCGGGGTATACCATCTAACCATCACTTGTTGTTTCTCACTCTCCTGATGCACCAAACATCTATTTCTGGCTTCCCTATAGCCCTTAGCTACCTCCGCTATGATGGCTGCTTTATCCCTATGGTGAGCCTCCTTGTTGAATACCCAAGCGTTACGCCACTTCCATAAGTTCCACAGAGCAATCACAAACAGATTAGCCAAGTCTTTATCTTCTTTGTTGGGCCTGGTGTAATCCAAGTTCAGCCGAATCCACTGGGCATAATTGATCCTACAGAAATCTGACCAAGCGATCGGCGGTTGGAGTTGCGCCCATATCCCCTTGGCCTGCTTGTAGTCCCAGAACAGATGCAGGTATGTTTCTGCTTCGTCGGGGCAGAACGGACACTTATCTTCTTGACTAAGGTGCCTCCTCTTCCTTTCAGCATTTGTTAGTACCCCCAATCTAAGAGCAGCCCAGGCAAAAAACCTCACTCTCTCCTGCACATTAAGTTTCTAGATTTTCTTGTAAATCCCTGAATCGGCCTTCATGACATGGTTCTGATTCAGGATTAAATTATAAGCCGATGCGACGCTATACTCCGCATCCCTAGTTTTGCCCCAGCTAATAACATACGGCATACCACCCTCCTCCACTATCGCAATAGCCGCCAACTTAAGAAGGATTGAAGAGGGCAACACCGGCGATAGACTCTCCCATCTCCATCCATTACTTGCATCCTAGTAATGCTTCACTCTAGCTTCCAGCAAATCTTGTGCGACATTGCCCCTAGCATATTTCCAGCAAATCTTGTGCGAAATGTTTATTATTGGAAATACATGAAAACACATGATTGGTATGAGTTAGTGAGTCGAAACTGTGATTATCGATAACCGCACAAAAGAACCAAAACTTAAATAATATGTGATTTATTGAATTACACGAAAATATTTTCATAATTAAAATTCTAAAATTTAGTGTTTAAGATATAGAGCTTAGGATTTCTAATTTATGGTTTAGTGTTTATAATTTAAGATCTAGAATATAAAAAAAAAACTATGTGAAATCTAGAGGTTTACTAGCTAGCGGAAAAGTTAAACGTGCGAAATTACCAGCGTCGTCGTTGGCGCTCGGGGGGACAAACCCCTAAGACTCCCAAAATCAAGACGCATTTGCTGATGATGGTGTAGAATCAAACACTTCACATGAATTTGATCTCACAAAGTTGAACGTGCGAAATTACCAGAAGAAAAGTTCACATCCAGTGGATCACATCATCACGGATTTCTCAAAGGGAACTCAAACTCGCTCTTCACTACATAATATTTGTGCTTTCAATGCTTTTTTGTCTTTGCCGGAACCTAAAACTGTAGGTGAAACACTCAACGATCGAGATTGGGTGATAGTGATGCAAGAGGCACTACACCAGTTTGAGAGGAATAAAGTCTGACGGTTAGTTTCACGCCCTGAAAACAAATCTGTGATTGGTACTAAAAGGGTTTTCATGAACAAAATGGATGATAAGGATGAGGTCACTAGGAACAAAGGCATAATGGCTGTCAAAAGTTACCAGGAAGGAATTGACTACGATGAGGCTTTCGCTCCTGTTACAAGGTTAGAAGCAGTGGTAAAAGAGTTCCAAGACTATGTGGGAAGTCTAGGATTTGGATCCGAGCTATACTTGTACATAAACAAGAAATTTATAAGATAAATATATTTTTTCTATATCCTCTCAAGCGATGAGCTTGAAGGTATTGATTTTTCTTTAGTTAGCTAGTTGACTAATTAGAGCTTCTACTATAACTCGTGTGTTTAATTTTCGTTATCTTTTTTGTGTTTATTTAATTTGCTGCGCGTTTTGAGGGAATAAAGTTTTCGTTCTGTCAAAAATAACACTAACACGAAAATCATTGTTCTCGCACGAGATTATATTCTCTTGGGTAGTGGATCCTATATATTATATATATCGACGTGACAAATTGAGCGAAAAATTATCAAACTGTTATGTGTACGTAGCCCTCAAGCTAATTGACGCCTTAAAAGTTGAAACGATCACATTTGGATCTCAGAATGATGTGGTTGGAATTGAGATGGTTAGTGACACCTTTTTTCATGTGATTTCGATAATGCTATAGGCAGAAGAAGGTAGCGTTTGGGGCAGAAAAGGGGAATAAAATGTTCCAATACTGATATGACGTGATTAATTGCATGCCTAGATGTGTTCAATTGTCATGCACCCCACAAACCCACTCCACTTTTTTTTTGGTCGGAAAACCCACTCCACTATATTTGTCACTGGCCGATTAATTTCACGGAATCCGGTTAATATAAGGGCTTGTTCCACTCACGCATATTATATATTATAATATATCATTCTTTTAAAAGAGATTTTTGAATTCTCTGGAAATAGAAGAGTGTAGAAAAGAATTTTAAAGTAAACGGACTTACAAAACATCTTATAATAGCTTATAATGTGTAATGTGTTATGTCCTGAACGAAGCCTAAGACGGTAGTTTTTTAGAAGAAAAAAATAGGGAGAGGGGACGATGTTCTTGTTCATGACAATTGGCATGCCATTTTCAGATTTGAAGTGTTAGAGCAATTATAAATGTGGAGTCCGTTTCATGTAATACAAAATGCGAAACACTATAGGCCATTGGATGAAGGGAGTGTGTGGCTGAGATTAGAAAAATACGTATAGCCAAAAAATCACAAAAAATAGACCGATTTATTTAGAGTGATAATTTTGTAAATATTTCAAATGTACACTACCTCTCTCTTCTCCTCTCCTCTCCTCTCCTCTCCTCTCCTCTCATCTTCTCTACGCTCAACGCTCCTCACCTTCTCTTTGGTTCGCCATGGAAGTTCACCAGCACATCCAAATTTTCCAAAATCCCATTAAGCCATCTTACACCCATGGAATCTCGTGTTGATCTTCGACCTTCTTCGTCGCAGTTCATGGAAGCTCCACTGGATTTTCGACATTCTTCGTCGCAAGTCCACGAAAGCTTCGCTCAATTTTTAGGTCGATGAAAGCCATTTTACCTAATTCAATTTGTGGATTTCGCTCGACAACCAACAACACCCAACAAACGAAGATTGGAACTAATTTGTTGCATAAATTTGAGGATTGTTTCTTCAAAATATCATAGGGCTCAAACGTAGGTTACTAATGTGAATGATTGGGTTTAAAAATCACGTCTGAATGTTAATAGAAAAGACTAGGGTTCATGTTTTGTATGTTAATGTTCATATATAATCCTCTACAGTTCATATTTAGTCTTTCAAAAAAAATCATATTCCTCTTCCATGGTCTTGCACATTGAAAAGATTGGGATTCATTTGTTACATGTTCAAATAATTGATGTTGCCATGACCTATTAGCTCAAATAGTATAGCAATGTGTTGATACAAATGGATGTGGGTTCAAATCCCTCATAGGTCACACATAGTGCTTTTGGAAACTCTCAATTCAAGTCAGGTTCAGGTGTATCATTTTCAAGTTCATAAATATTGCCTTAAGGTTCATATGTATTTTCATGAACATACTTGTGCATATTTTTCATTCTCTGTGTAGCATATGTTCATCTATTGCGTGTAAATGTTCACACGTAGTCTTGTAATGTTCATATAGGAAATGGATCAAATGAGAACCATTAGTTAGGAGAGAAATGAGAATAATCGTGGGCCTTCGGATTTGAGGGAAAGAATGACCAAGATTAGACTTTCATTAAAAGCCGAATAATTCAGCCGTGTCGAATATTTCCCGTATTTTTGCCGAATTTTTCGCGTATTATACGTGTTTTATTGGAAAAATCCGTTTTCACTCATTGTGAACATATTTTTGATGTTCATCACTTTCGCCCATAAATTTTCACCACTTTCATACAAGATGTTCACTATTCCAACCGAATTTTACATGTATTTTCCCCCAATTTTACCCGAGTTTTTCCCGTATTCTGTGAACATATTTTCGATGTTCATCACTTTGTCCATAAATGTTCACCACTTTCATACAAGATGTTCACTATTTCAGTCGAGGTTTTCCCGTATTTTCCCCCAATTTTTCTCGTATTATACGCGTTTTTTTGGAAAAATATGTTTTCACTTGTTGTGAACATATTTTCGATGGTCATCACTTTGTCCATAAATGTTTACCACTTTCATTCCACATGTTCTATACTAGTATACTTTTATGAACATCTACGAACAAAATAGTGAACATCCGTGTTCACTTAGGGGTTGTAAACAAATTTTCGATGTTCATCACTTTGTCCATAAATGTTCATCACTTTCATTCCAAATGTTCACTATAATGTGATGAACATCTACGAACAATACAATGAACATCCGTGCTTACTGAGGAGTTGTGAACATTTTTTAAATGTCCGTCACTTGTTTTAAGCATACATGTGAGCAACTATGTCTACATGTGCATCACAAAACACATATAAGAAAAAAGTACCTTTTACTTGCTTTAAACTTGATTTTATATTAAAGCTTACTAATATTGCATCATATAAACATGCAATGGACATTAAATGATCATTTTTATAAAATTTTGAGAGTTTAGAAAGGAAAAAAGAAAAAAGAAAAACACTAGCAAATTCACTATTTTTTAGTGTAATGTGGTGAACATTGCTGTATACTGCGATGAACATCTATGAACAAAACAGTAAACATCCGTATTAACTAGGAATAGACACGCGCGCGAGGGTGGAAACGCCTTTGGTGCGTTCTCAATTCTCTCATGGAATTTGGTTCTCACCAGACCCGGATCATGTTCATATATACTAATTTGAGCATGTTCGTGTTTAAGATTTATTTCCGTTATTAGAACATTAGAGGTTCATATGATAACTGCCAATGTTCATATATAACTAAGGTTCACACTTATTCTGCTAGAAAATTTCATCTCATTTTCCATACTTAATGATCATATAATTCATAGGATTCATATATTACATGTCAATCTTCATATATAATTATCGGACGTTCATACTTATACTTTGAAAATTATACTTGTTTTCCAAATTTGTGCACAGATAAACTAAGGCTCATATGTATGTGTTAATGTTCATATTTAGTCATCTAAAGTTCATTTATAATAAATATTGGGGTTCATGATATATATTGTTTTGGGACCTAAATCGAAATGGTTTAGGTATGGAATTGGGTGTTGTAGGAATCGAATCATACTAATTTGAGGCAGATGAACACAATGATGCGCTTGGATTTGGCCAATTCAAAATAGAACATGTATAAATGTCTCTCTGAAGCATATGCTTCTCTCTTAGACATTTCATCAAACACCTTGTGTGCATCTTTCAAATCACCAACCAATATCAAGCCCAATCAATCCAGAAATGAATCATATACACCATGAATTATTTACTTGATTGAAGCTAGCTCAAATCAAAGCTTATGGAGAATGAGAAAGGAACCCCCTATATGTTACGTGGAGAAGGCCTCAAGCATGGCAAAATCGAAGGCGGCGAACGAGAGCCATGTGAAAGGGCTCGTGGAAGAAGAAAAAGATCTCAAATGCCAAAATGACTATAATGTCCCTCCGCTTTTTTAGTATCCAAAAAGCAAGGAATCATATGAGCCATAGGATAGAAGGAGATGGACGCTCCGAATGAGTTTGCACTTCTCACAATAAAGGTGATTCGCACCTGATCCTTTATCTATAAATGTGATTATATATCTCTTATATTAGTAAGACTAATGAAAGCCAAATTAGCAATTTATTAGGTTCTTGACTCTATGCATCATGTTTTATTTCTCAAACTATGTCAAAATCGGGATTTCATACGTGGCTATTATCGAATATGTCATGCGTAAACTTCTTACAAAGGCGGCAATCTCTTAACAACTAATCACTATAAGACTACAATCAAGAACATTAATAGCCTCAGTAGTGGATTTGTGATAAATATCTCATGAAAAATCCAAATATCGAATCATCACTAACATCATAGTTCGGACAACATTCACCCAAACAAAATGAGATATTTATTCACTCAAATCACCAACCAATATCAAGCCCAATCAATCCAGAAATGAATCATATACACCATGAATTATTTACTTGATTGAAGCTAGCTCAAATCAAAGCTTATGGAGAATGAGAAAGGAACCCCCTATATGTTACGTGGAGAAGGCCTCAAGCATGGCAAAATCGAAGGCGGCGAACGAGAGCCATGTGAAAGGGCTCGTGGAAGAAGAAAAAGATCTCAAATGCCAAAATGACTATAATGTCCCTCCGCTTTTTTAGTATCCAAAAAGCAAGGAATCATATGAGCCATAGGATAGAAGGAGATGGACGCTCCGAATGAGTTTGCACTTCTCACAATAAAGGTGATTCGCACCTGATCCTTTATCTATAAATGTGATTATATATCTCTTATATTAGTAAGACTAATGAGAGCCAAATTAGCAATTTATTAGGTTCTTGACTCTATGCATCATGTTTTATTTCTCAAACTATGTCAAAATCGGGATTTCATACGTGGCTATTATCGAATATGTCATGCGTAAACTTCTTACAAAGGCGGCAATCTCTTAACAACTAATCACTATAAGACTACAATCAAGAACACTAATAGCCTCAGTAGTGGATTTGTGATAAATATCTCATGAAAAATCCAAATATCGAATCATCACTAACATCATAGTTCGGACAACATTCACCCAAACAAAATGACCAGACATCGAGAAGATCGATGAACACAATGATATTAACATGACTTCTTAGAAAATGTGGTCTCCACCAGGTTCATCATAAAATACCAAGAACATCATTTTAAGTTCTTCAAAGGCTTCAATATATCATATCTCCATGTAGAGGCGGTTTCAGGGGGTACGGTGACCCCCCTTCCCCTGGACGAAAATATTATATCGTATAATTTTTCAGATGAATATATGTTTTAATGTGTTGTATATGGCAATAGAAAGAGCTATTAGCCCAATTCGTTGTGAAGAAAAGTTTGATGTCAAAGGTTTGGGGTTCGAGTCCCCACCTCCCATCTTTTAAATTCTTTTCTCTTTTTAAATAAATAACATTTTGTTCCCTTTGTTTTCTCTTTATTTACCATTCATATCCAAATATGTGTATTTCCTAATTTTTGCCCACAATAATTATGAAATGGGTTAAAACTTTTGTAAGGTAATTGGATTAATCTTATTTAAAATTCTCACAATATATTTGAAACTAATATTTTTTAGGTAGTTATTCGTACTCTTTGTCCAAAAACGTTTTTAAAACTTCTTTCTCCTCCCAACCACATACACTCCTTTCAGATGATAATAGACGTGCCTAAATTCCAACTAACAATCGATGTCGTGTAGAGCTAATCAAATCTAGACCCTTTGGACACTAAGAATCTAGGGATAAATTGAATCACCATTCGTTGTCACATTCCGCTAAGTCCAAATAAACCTAGGATTTCGATGATAGATTACTATTCCAGAAGAGTAATTAAATTGTTATCGCATAAATAACTATCAAGTTCAATTCCTAGTAGTCTGATAAGAATAATCTTCTATCGGTTTTATACCCTATATGAGTTATCTATTAATGTTATCTCATGTCGGTCTCAAACTAAATAGAAATCTAATCAACTTTCATAAAATTTTATTAAGAACTCTAGATTTGAATCAAACAAAGTTTCATGGTTCAATTCAGGCAAATATCACATTCAAGTCTATCTACACATTGTTGGGATCACCCCAACCTTACAAATATGGAATTAGCTAGACATGCTTGGAGAAACAAACAAAAACATCTTAAGAACAAAAAAAACATTCAACTAGATTACAAGAAGAAAATACTTAATCAGATTCAGGGAAACAATCTCCAATCTTGTAGAAATCTTCAAAACAAATTCCAAAACACACTAGGGCTAGAACGGCGATATAGAAGATGGAAGATAGAGTGCAAAAAAATCCCCTAGAAAAGTTTTAAAAACATCTAAAAATAGTCATGGGTCGAAGCCCAAAAGTTCGAGAAAAGACAAAGTGCACAGACTAAGTCACACTCTGTGCAATTGTAATGCATGGATTGCTTCTTCTACAAAGAGTTTCTACACATGCCGTGCAATTGAGTGCACGGTCTAGTGGTACCCCGTGCACTTTGAATTGCATGGCCTCCTTTGCTTACATGAACAAATGCACGTTCGTGCATTTAAGCGCACGAACGAGTGGTACTATGTGCAATCTTCTATTTTGTGCGTCTGGCGCGCTTTTTCAGCTCCTCTGTTAGTGTGGGCCTTGTTCTTGGCTCGACTTTGTCTCGTTCCGGCCTGAATAGCTCCACTTATGACGTCCACGCTACCATAGCTCATGAAATATGACTCCAATTGATGTGATCATACCCGTCCAACAACGGGTCTACTACGCGTCCTGTAAGGCCGCGCCCATGGCGGCCCCCTTGGCCTCCCAACGCCTTTCTACTTATAGTATTTATGTGATTTTGAGATGCTTTCTATTTGATAACAGGTTTTTGTCGTGTGAAAAACTTATATGCAAAATATCCAAACAAACCTTAAACCGTAGTCCTAGGTAAGTAAAGGTCGAATCCACAGGGAGGCGAATTCTATCTAAATATGCAATTCGTATGTCAATCAAAGTAACCAAAGGGGGGTTTTGTGAGTTTTAGTAACCAAGCATGCAAAGGTAAACAACTCGTTGTGATGAAATCAGTAATGGGGAAAAGCACTTAGTCAAACAACATCCACTATTCGTATGACAAGTTGATCATAGATACTCATTCAAATCTCATGCAATGGTAATTCCAATTCCTTTTCAGATATAACTAATAGGACAACCAGATACTATTAGCACTAACTAATTAAACAACCCTGAAACTATCAAGATTCAGTTTAACAGCAGCCTTACGGATATGAATATAGTTGGATACAATTCTAGCATAACACAACCAGATATTATCCTAGAATGTAAATCAATTCTCTTCTGCATAAGACTAGCACAACCAGTTACTAATACGATGCAGTTGCTACTCTGAAATAGATATGCTCAACCAGTAACAATCTAAATCTAGCAATAGATCAATAACGATAAACCCTAGATGCGTCCAAATAGAGATTATCAATATCAATCATAAACAACTTAAGCAAGAGAAAGATAAAAACCATGCAATAGATTAAGAACAAGAATCTCACAACTTAATCCAAACGAAAGCTTCAGCGTCTGACTAAGCCAGGGACGCTTAGTTCTTCATAACTAATATGTAGAGAGAAAATTAGGGTTCCAAGAGATGATCCAAGATTGGCAAACAAACCTTTTCTCTACCCTAATATACTAAAGAAAATAAAATCTAAATTAACCTAAAAACAAAATAATAAAATAATAATAATAACAATCGAGATTGGGAATTAATCCCGTAATTATCTCGCAATTCTCGACAGACATCTCGTTCCAGCAGCTCGTTCTCGGCCTCTTCAATTGGCCCAATCTCTCGTGCATTCAGCTGTTCGGCCCACTACAAGCAACAACACGCTTCTGGCTTCAATTCTCCAGCTTCACGTGGCTGGGCTCCTTCAACAATTTCCAATTCAAATGCTCGCTGATGTCATGGTGCATCACCCTCCAATTAATTTCTCCAGCTCTCAGATTTCCTTCACGCGGCATTTCAAGTGGGCTTCTCCCTCCATTTCTCCTTTTGGGCCTTTATTTAATTCGGCCCATCATCCTTTTAATTAATTACCAAACTTCGTCCCCACACGCCATGTACATGAATGTGTTTAAATCTACCCGAATGACACCAATAAATCCTCTAATGACTCTTACTTAAGCCCTACAAAGTAGTGCTTATCACTATTATTAGACATTACTATGTTTGTTTTGCGAAGTTTAGTATTTACTATTTCGGGCGTGTGCTCCACTTATGTTAAGTGGGCTAGTCCAATAAGCGTATTTACTATTTTAGGTGTGTGCTCCACTTATGTTAAGTGGGCTAGCCCATAAGCGTCTCGGCCCATCTGAGACGCCCTAGCTCTATTTAAAGCCAACTTTGGCTTCATTTGTAATCACGTTCAAGTTTAATCCAAATTGTCAAGTAGAGTGTTTATCCTTCTTCTTTGGATTTGAGTGTCACATATACTTATAATCTCTTCTCTTTCGCGTCGTTTGCCTCCATTCTTGAAGGCCATAATTTATCCGGTTACAAGAAGAGACGGAACGAGACTCCTTCGACCACGATCTGACATCAAAGACGATCTGAGTCCTTCGGATCGCATCACCAATGCCCACCATTACACATGAAACACGCATTAAGCTAGTGTAGACATCTATATTAAGGAAAATTATGGAACTAACTAATAAATGCAGAATAACAAACATGAAATAAGAAAAACTAAGGCCTAAATGCATGTCTTAAACATGTATGAAATGGATGTTATCAAATTCCCTCAACCTTAACCCTTTTGTCCTCAAGCAAGGACATAACCAACGTACGAATCCACAAAGTATGCTAAGGTTGTTTTTATTCAAGAGACAAGTGAGCAATGACCATGAAAATCCAAACATAAGGCAAGTGCAATCATAACATGCTTACAAATAATGACAGAAATGTAGTTAGTTTCTTTACTCCAAACCTCACAAGGATAAATAAATGAAGTCACTCCAACTAATGTGTATGGGTCTGTGTTTCGCTCAATTCTCTACTTTGAACGCTAAACTATCATAGGCTTGCAACATCGTCCTAAATTTCCACCACTCGAGACCATGTATGTAACAAAAGTCATATGGTCTTTATGAGCTTGTAATGGGGTCAAGGTATAAGAGTAATGTAGGGATATATTTAGGCCATGTGGTGTAAAATCCAGGAAAAAAAAAAGAGTTCACCAAGATGAAATCAAGCTTAAAGGACCCCACATTCTAAAGTTTGTCCTTCACACCCATACAATAAAAACCCTTTTAGTCCAACTTATCTCCTTTTTCTTCTTTGTTTTTTTTTTCTTTTCTTTTTGGCTCGTGCACTCAACTACACGGCCTCCTTTGCTTACAAGAACAACTACAAGGTTTGTGCATTTAAGCATACAGACCAGTGGTACTCCGTTCAATCTTTTTTCCTATGCGACTGGCGTGCTTTTCAGCTCCTCTGTCCGTGTGGGCCTTGTTCTTAGCTCGACTTTGTCTCGTTTTGGCCTGAATAACTCCACTTATCACGTCCACGCTACCATAGCTCATGAGAGATGACTCAAATGCCCACCATTCCACCTGAAACAAGAAATAATTTAGTGTAGACATCTATATTAAGGGAAATGATGAAACTAACTAATAAGTACAAAATAGAAATATGAAATAAGCAAAACTAAGGCCTAAATGCATCTTCTAAACATGTATGAAATTGAAATGGATGTTATCACATCTCTTCCCTTTCCTAAACAAAATAATGAACTTTTATTAAGCATTATGAGTACCTCAAAGTTCACGATAAATTTCATATTCCATAAATATATAGCGGACACTCCTATATATCAATTATTGATTTGATTGGTTGATTTAACGTTTTTATGATTTTATTGATAATGCAAATATTTTTATTTTTACGGAATTTTCGCGTGGTACCCTTGAGTTTTTGCAATTTTTGCGAGATACCCGAAGGTTTCAACTATTTCGCGTGGTACCCCTGAGGTTTTGAATTTTTTTGCCAAATACCCTTGACGTTAGAAACTGTTAGATTTTTGCCAAATTCTCATGTCATCCGTTAACTTACAAAAACTAAAAGGCAAAAAGAAAGAAAGAAAATTGGTTCCCCTCCCCCAATTCACTACTGCCCCTGCTTTCAAAAAATTGATCCATCCAACCTCTCTTTACGTCAGTTCCCAATTTGATTGTTGTGCTAGAATTCTAGCAAAATTAGGCTATTATCATCACGCGATGCAACCTATACATACAAATCAGCCTAATGTAGTTGAGCTAGAATTTAGTTTATATGCTGGTGGTGAACTGGTGATCATTGAGACTTTTTGTATTAGGATTGAAGATGTCTGTGAGGTCCCCAATTGAAACATTTGGGCCTTGTCAGCAAATCCAGTTTACAAATCTTAGCCAAATAACATCAAGCTTAAATTCATCCATAAAATTCTCCAAATTCATCTACTTTATAAAGTATTTACATTAATCAGCCTTCTTAACCTAAAAAAATCCAATTTCCCCTAAAACTCCAATTTATCCCCAAATTCACTATTCAGTAAAACCCTAAATCTAATTGCATCCCCCAATACAATCCATCCCAACCTTAAAAATTTGTAATAGGGATCTTACCCGAAGTCTTCTTCGTCCACCGCCACCATCCACATCGTCATCCACAGCGTTGTGGTCTCCGTCGTCAACCGCGTTCGCACGAACAGATTTTGAGCGCGCTCAGATGCCCAGACCCTGCCTTCGTCGTCTTCGACGCTCAGATTTCGAGCAAAGCACCGACAGCCACCGGGGCTCGTCGGAAAATGGCAAACCGAGGTTGAAGACATCCACATCCAAATTGTCGGGTGTATGTGGTTGGGAGGAGAAAGAAGCGAACAAGTAAGCGAGGCAATAGATTTTATTTTTTTATTTTATTATATGGACTTAACGTTTTTCTTAACGTTCTTTTTCACCGAAGGGTATTTTACGGAAATAGTCAAGAGTTTAGGGGTACCAGGCGAAATAGTTCAAACCTTCGGGTATGTCGCGAAAATTGCAAAAACTCAAGGGTACCATACGAAAATTCCGTTATTTTTATTTTATAATTTATTAGTTAATCACGAAATAATGGAAGATAATTGAATTTAATTGGTGATCCAAATCATCTGTCCCAAAATTTTGCCTATTATTTCATTGGCCCATGTGGCAAATTTGATTCCTAGAATGAAAAGAAATCAAAGTAGGGCAAGAAATCAAGGGTATGTTTGGATTCAAATTAAAATACATTAAAATATACTCTATATTATCTTATATTAAATTAATGATTTAATATAAGATGCATTATTTGAAGAGATCCTAACAAATCCCAAAAACCCAAATCAAAGAGAGCAAAAAATGTGCAGTGAATGTAGAGTATTTGAAAGAGAGAAAAGCATAGACGATGAAGACAAACGAATTCCACAAGAAGGTTGGAACAATCGGGATTTTCCAAATGTTGATCTGACCACCTTCAGTCGGGGTATGCCAGGAAAATGACCCAAAATCAGCCGCTTATTTGCTCTTCCTCCACCTCCTATGAGTAGTGTGATGGGCTACAAAACTGCTAGGATCTACCAAATTGGAAGGCGAACGAGCGGTAAAAAATTAAAGAACAGTATTACGAGACCGATGATTCCAACGGATTGGAATCTCTATCATTTGAGAATAAGGTGGTCTTGATCTTCTGGATTTCATTTAATTTTGACTTTGCTTGGTATACCGATAATCTAACGGCGCAAAACCGCACAGTCGCTTTTTTTTAGCCGCGCACTTTCCCATGGGCGGCTCGACATGCCGCCGAGAAAACCCGAGTTCCATGGGCGGCATGATGGGTTCAGTTTAGGGATTTTTTTTTGAAATAAATAAAAATGTGTTTTTAAAAACCGGTTCATTGAAACCGGGGTTGTGGGCGGCATTTCGTGCCGCCCAAGAAACTGGGTCAGTGAACCGGGTTTTTTGGGGGGACAGGGTTCATAGGCGGCACTTCCTACCGCCCAGGGTTCATGGACGGCACGTGGTGCCGCCCAGGGTTCATGGACGGCACGTGGTGCCGCCCAGTGAGTATACGTTTCACTCCCAACGGTCGATGTGGGCTGCACGTAGGGCCGCCCAGTACAGGTGTAGTCGGCTATATAAATTAGGGATGGTGGTATTGTATTGTATCCAAATCTAGAAACTCATTTTCATAATAAATGTCGTCGTCAAGCGGTTCTGATTGGAGGGGATTGTCGGAGTCCTCTTCGAGCGCTAACACATCTGTAGATGATGAGGGTGATTTGCAGGCGCCAATTTCTCCCGAGTACTTCAAGGTATGTAATATTGTAATTTTTACTGTATAAAATAATTAGATATTAAATGTACTTAGTCTTTGAAATGTTAAACTGTTTTGAAATAATATTTAATTTGTTGATATTAGTTTTTAGAAATTTAATTATTAATTAGTCTCTAATGTGGTAATTTTTGTATATAAATAGGGTGATTCTAGTGATGATGGATTTATAGCTATCGACTTCTCATCCCATTTTACTACTACTGAGATATTTCCTAGTAAGGAAGGATTGAGAGATTGGGTGCAAAGGATAGGTTTTAGTCTTTTTATGGTGATCATTACTAAATCATCAAATCCTAAAAAGATTATACTTCAATGTGAGAGATCCGGGTTACCTAGGTTCGGCAAGAAGAAGATGGTAGTCGATGGTATAAAGGTCAGCCCGATACGAGTGAATAAAACTAGGTCAAAAAAGAAGGGTTGTCCCTTTTTGCTGTATGGTACTTTTAGGGAAGGAAATGTTATTAGAGATCCTGGGTGGACCTTATCGGTTGTTAGTGGATCCCATAACCATATGCTTTCTACCACCTTGACCGGCCATGCATTTGCTACCCGACTTACGAAGGAGCAGCGTAGGAAAGTGATGATTGATACTGCGGCGGGTGCAAGACCCAAGGTTATTTCTACACAGCTTAGGAATGAATATTCGAGTGCAACGAGTTCGAGGAATCAGGTGTACACTGTTAGGGCTAAGGAGAGGTTGAAATCCCTGGGTAATCTGAATGTGACACAATGGTCATTGGGATTTTTGAATGAGAAAGGCTATTTGTTGGACACTGCTACTAAGACGAGGGAAGATGGGAAGGAGGTTTTGGCGTGCTTGTTTATTTCTCATCCAGACGCTCGACATTTGTTGTGCATGTTTCCTAATGTCGTCATTATGGATTCGACCTACAAAACCAACAGGTAAACCTTAGTCTTTTTTGTATTATGTGTAGATAATGGTATTTTCTGCGGGTTTTAATTTTTGTGTGTGTTGCATTTATAGGTACGGTATGCCTTTGTTCCAGATTGTTGGGTTTACTTGCACCAACTACACATATTGCATTGCTCTTGTGTTCATGGAAAGGGAGACGACAAACCACTATGCATGGGCACTGAGACGATTGAAGTGGTTGTACGGGGAGAAAAATCCCGTATGCATCATGTCTGATCGAGAGCTAGGACTGATCAAGGCTGCCAAACTGGTGTTTCCGAAGGTTCGTCATCACTTGTGTCAGGTCCATGTAGACCGTAATGTGAAGGCATATGCTAAGACGATGAAGATTGACGAGAAGAAATTCTCGGGAAGTGTTCGTCGGGTGATGAGGTCTCACACAAAGGAGGAGTACAGAGAGCGGCTTGCTCACTTTAAGGTGATATGGAGTGAAGGCTTGGTGCGATATGTGGAGCAAACTTGGTTTAATGAGCATAAGAAGAAGCTGGTTGCGGCATGGTGTGATGATGTTCTCCATTTTGCCACAAGAACATCAAACAGGTAACTTTCATACAAACATTTGCAATCAAATTGGGTTATAAAATTTATTTAGTTAATTGTATACGAATATATTATTTTCAGGGTTGAGGGTCAGCACTCTATGCTTAAGGACATGATTGAGACATCCGTCGGAGGGTTCGACACACTTGTGCAGCACATCGACAACATGTTTGTTGATCAGCATCGGAAGATCCGATATGAGATGACCAAGAACTGCACTGCCTTTCCCATGGAGATAGTGAAAGGCCCTGAGTGGGTTAAGGTGTTCTTCAAGCGCATCCTTGAAAAGTGCTCTGCAAAATGCCTGAGGATGTTGTATGCCCAAGCTGTGTTAGCAAAGGAGGGGGAAATTGGGAACAAATGTGCTGATTTTTGGTGGAGGTCCACACTGGGGCTGCCTTGCCCACACACAATTAAGGTCTACGTGGAGACGGGTTATCCGTTAGTGCCTGAAGAGGTTGATATTTTCTGGAAGCAGATCCGATGGGAAGGGGTGGATGCTAAGGATCTTGATGTCGATGATGGTGTTTCACTGGAAGCGGACAATGTCACGGTGGATGACTTCGTTGAAGAGTACTTATGTGGGACAGTTGAGGGATTTGATTTGAAGAAGATGGCGGAAAAGTGGCGTGAGTCAAAGGACCCTACATCGTGCGATATTCAAGACCCGCCACGTGGCGAGACCAAGAAGGGGAGGCCTAGGATGAATGCGAGAAAGACCGGTACGAAGAGGAAAATGTGTTGGGACGAGCATGTGGATGCAAACATGAAGAAGGAGAAGCAAAAGATGAAGATGGAGGATGAGGAGCTGGGAGTGGATGAGGAGGATGAGCCTGCAGAGAAAGAGACGACCAATGTGAAATCGTCCGTTGGATCCCCGGGATCGAAAGGATGCCCTTCTAGCGGACGACCTCACAGTGGAGTTTCAACAGCAAAGGGGAGTGCCACTAAACCTGCAAAGCCGAAATCTGCTTCAACCAAGTCCAAGTCGGGTTCAAACAAGCCGGTCAAGTATCTCGGCTTCAACTGGGGGCACGAGAATATTGATCATTTCATGCTCGCCTACATTTCTGGAGTTCAAAATGTCAAAGGTGATGGTCATTGTGGGTTCCGTTCTCTTGCCGTTTTGCTGTGTCGCCAAGAAGACGAGTACATTGATGTCCGGTTAGGGCTTTCGAAGCACGTCCAGGCACATGGAGCGAACTACGTAGCGATTCTTGCGGAGGAAGCGTTGACGTTGGAAGAATTTGTTAGGAAATTGAATTATATTCCTTCACCGTGCACGACAAACTTCTGGTGTATAATGCCTATTACTGGGTTGGCGTTTGCAACGGAACACCAAGTGGTTGTTGTTGTCTTATCATGGTTCGGACCGCACACATGTCTTCCATTGTGGGCCCTCCCGGGTGTCGAGCCTCCGACAAAGGTTTATGCGATAGCACATGTAGGCAGGAGAGACCATTACGTACCGGTACGTGGAGTCCTACTCTCTCGTATTTACTTATTCTTTCATAATTTTTTTAGTAATTGTATTGTTTACGTGTACAGATTTGGCTTGTTAATGACCATTGTCCCATTCCACCGCCTCCAAGACAGTGGCGCATTTACAAGGATCCAAGTATTGATGGATGGGATAGTCATGAGCGCTTCAAGGATAGGTTCAAGAATTATGTAGAGGAGCGAGCATATCATGGGAGACCTGACATACTTACCTAGGTTTTTTGGATTGTAATCGACTTATATATGATATTGTATTTCCTTTTGTGTGAAAGTTTGATTGAGATTGATCGTATATTGTGTTTTTAATCATTTGTTTTTGAGAATTGAAAAAAATCGGGAAAATGCTATACGAGACAACAATATTACTAATCATTAAAAAAAACACGTTCACGAAAACATTAAAGCGTACACTAGTTTAACATGAAACATAAAAAAAACTATCTAATCCCCGTCCGAATCGGCCTCCCCGCCATCATCATAGCTGCCGTTGTCCACCACAGATTCCGGATCTTCTAAAAGACCGGGGATATGGCATCTCGGGTGTGCAGACTCTGTGTAAATGGGAACTGGAACACCAGGTCTGTAAAGAGCCATAATTTTAGCTATCTGATCCTCGTGTACCACCTCACAGAGTCGTGGAGGATCCACGCCTGCTGGAAAGTAAAAAATCCGACCAGGGGGAACCCCGTCTCCAGGCTCGAGATGGTAAAATAACGCCAAGTACAAGAAGAAACCTAATGACAATCCCCCCTCTCCAGGCTCGAGATCCCCCATCCGCAATGTGCGGACCTCACCACCTTCGTAGCCATGAAAAAACATGTCCATTCCACTTCGTTGGCGTATCATTCGATTGTAGGTGATTCGCCCATTTTCGTAAACTTCGAGAACCAAAGGCGCCATTACCTTAAATAGAACCGAAGAAAAGTTTGTGAGGAGTGGAAATTATGTGTATTTCGAGGGGTTTTGGGGCCGTATTTATAGGCTAAAATAGGACCGTTGTGGGCGGCCCACAGAGCAGCCCATGAGGGTACTGGGCGGCACACAGTGCCGCCCATAGGCATCTTGGGCGGCACACAGTGCCGCCCATATCATTTCATCACCACAACTTCGCTGTACAGCCCATGGGCGGCACAGTGTGCCGCCCAAGATGCCTATAAATAGGCCATATGGGGTCCCCTTTCTACCAAGCTTGTCTCACCCAAAGAGGCAAGCTTTCACATCCAAGAGGAAGGGATGTGTTTGATCGCGGTAAGAAAATATATGTATTTTATTGATTATTTACGCTATTAGGTTGTAGTATTCGTTGGAATCTAATTAAATAATATTTTATTTCAGATACAAGAATTCAATATCGTGGGTTTCGTCGTCTAGCATTTTCAGAACTTCAGTCCCGGAGGAACACAGTCAACCGCCTTTTCCACCTTCACTAGTGAGCTTAAACCGAACTGTCTTGTATTCATTGTAGACTCACGTCATGTTGTGGTCATTTCTAACAGTGCGTTAAGATGGATGCGATTGCCTTGTGGTCATTATCCTCTTGACCGAGTCAAGAGTCCTAGGACGAACCTCCTTCGGCCATGTCGTGCATGCTGAGCTGCTCTTTTTTCCTCGCTGCAGCACATAAAAACATGGGATCTTCAAATTTCGGTATTTGTAGGATTTCAAGTTTTTCTGTGATGCAGCAAGAAAAAAAGAGCCGATCAGCATGAACGACATGGCCCAAGGAGGTTCGTCCTAGGACTCTTGACTCGGTCAAGAGGATAATGTCCACAAGGCAATCGCATCCATCTTAACGCACTGTTGAAAATGACCACAACATGGCGTGAGTCTACAATGAATACAAGACAGTTCGGTTTAAGCTCACTAGTGAAGGTGGAAAAGGCGGTTGTTTGTGTTCCTCTTGACCAAGTCAAGAGTCCTAGGACGAACCTCCTTGGGCCATGGCGTACATGCTGATCTGCTCTTTTTTCCTGGCTGCAGCACAGAAAAACATGGGATCTCCATATTTTAGTATTTGTAGGATTTCAAGTTTTTCTGTGATGCAGCTAGGAGAAGGAGCATATCAGCATGAACGCCGTGGTCCTAGGAGGTTCATCCTGGGCTCTTGAGTGAATGTATATGTATAGTGCAAGAGTTGTGTATGTCATTTGTTCCAGTGTGTATGTATTTTTTTTTAAGTGTGTAAGCCATCAGTGAATGTATATGTGTTTTTAGAATTTGTACGTGTTTTTAGTATGTGTATGTAATTTAAGCCATCGGTGAATGTATATGTGTTTTTAGAATTTGTATGTGTTTTTAGTATGTGTATGTAATTTAAGAATATACATGTGTTTTTTAGAAATAACGCACGAAAATCCAACAAACCAATAAGCAAAGAACTAAAACTAGAAACGACGGAACAAATTAGAAACGACGGAACAAATATCTAAATACGAAACCAATAAAGCCAAAAGTCATACTTAATTTACTGGAATTTCAATCCCCAAAAACGTACAAACACAAAAGTCAAAAGTCATACTACGAACTCTCCGTCTCACTATCAGATGAGTCATCTAGATGTGGAGTGGAAGCACTAGCTAAGGACACACCCGAACCCACGCCTGGTGCCCATACTGGAGGAACATAAGAGGTCGGCTGAGACGATGCCTGCTGAGCTGATGCACGCTCTTCCGCCATCCTAGATGATTCGGCTCTCTCAAATATAGTAGCGTTTGCACTATATACATGGGAAGGCATCTGTGAAGCCCGTACAAGCGGTGGAGCTACAGGAATGACGTCACTGAAAAGGATGTCATGCAAATGCTGAAAGTGCTCCCTACACCCTAAACAACCTCCTCCAGACATAAGCTCCTGAAGATAGGCCTGGCTCATCGCATGACGCTGCAAATGAAAACAAACATTTTAAAAACATAGACTTTCATAAAATAATTTAAAAGAATAAAATGGGAAAAAAACATACCCTTTGCAAGTTGATAGCCGGAGGTGGTCCTCTACTGATACGAGGCTGGACTGGCGCATGCGGACTCATGTAAGGATGCGACACCTGTAGATACCAGTCCAGGTACGCGTCGTGGACATCCCAAGCCATCGTCACAGGAGGACTCGCCAAGATATGGGGGCAAAGATGATGCTCACGCTGGTCCCACCTGTGCCAACGCGGGTCAAAGTGCAACTGGTATCGTCTCGTCCCCTTGAAATCAGGAGGACGAACTGCAACCAGAGGCTCAATGATATCCATCGGCCTGCTCTGTAGATAACCGAACTGGCGTGTAAGCCGATCTGACATGTATGGCTCCTCTACACCGAGAAAACGAATAATCCCTCGATAAGTGGAGGACCTGTGACGACCTCGAAAATCAAGACCCTCGTACGGCATCCATCGTATCTGCAATTAACAAAACACGATGGACCATAAATTAATTCATTAAGCTATCTTACTGTAAATTAAAATTGAAAAACAATACGTACATCCTCTGGCCTATACTCGTCCAGAATTCGTATGTAGTGTGACTGGTCACGGGAGGACCGGAGAGGTGTCCGGCCAATGCAGTATCGTCCAGCGCGTCAGATGTCGTCGTCCGCACCTTCCTTGAGGTTAGGGTTGCCCAGAAAGTATACAAAGTACGTCCAAATCCAAACCTGCGTACAGAGAAAGAAAACCATTAGTTATAAACAATTCAATAATGTATATTAATAATCTAAATTATAATTTAACTATATTAAAGGACTACCTCCAAAAGACGTGCGCAGCCAGCGAACTGTGCAGCTCCGCGCCGAGAACCCTCTCCGAGGTTCCTATAAAGGAGAGCCAGAACCCCGGTACCCCAAGCAGTATGAACAACACGCTCCCAGTCCACAAAAAGAGGTAGCAGTGTGGTCTTCAGCTCGTTCGTTGACTTGTCAACGAAGATGCTAGCCGACATGGCGTGCCATAAGAAACCGGCTGCTATATCCTCTGGGTAGGCACCCTCCTCAATCATCCGCATCACATGCCTCCCAAGCTGGAATTGCTTGACCCAACCCTTCCTAAGGTCGCGGACCATGTCAGCATCATCCTCATCATAGCTGTAGTCTGAATCTATCCCAAACAAATAGCCGAACAAAGCCTCACACTCCGCCATCTCCCTATCATGACCGGTCCATGGTGACGTCACCTCAAATCCCTCGATCGGCAGTCCTAAAATCATCAGCACGTCATGTAGAGTAGGAGCTATCTCGCCCCAAGGAAAGTGAAAGGTGTTCGTCTCTGGATGCCATCTCTCAACGAATGCTGAAATGAGGTTGTGATCAACATTGCCGAACTGTAAATCAAGTAAACCTGTCAACCCCGTCTGCTGCGCAATCCAAAACCAGGAACCCTCCACAAGGACCCCTCTAGGAATACGATCCCTCCAAAATGCAAACTGCATAGGGCGTGTCTGAACCCTCAAACTCCTAACAACGTCCTCGGGTGGGTCCAACGACGCCTTCGTCCATATCAGCTCTGCAATGTGCGTATCAAAGTTCCTCAACAAAGATACAAGCTGCTCAGCTGGCTCATGCAGAGATGGGGCCTGTGTGGCTGGCTCAGACTGAGACGGGGCATGCTGAGATGGCTCATGATGTGGAGATGGGGTATGCTGAGATGGACATGGGCCATACTGAGTCTCCTGTGTGGCTGGCTCAGGCTGAGACGGGGCCTGCTGAGATGCCTCACATGGAGATGGGACATGCTGCTCATGTGACTCCTCCAGAGATAGCCGCTGCTGAGGTGAGTCATCAAGATGTGGGTCCTCCTGATGTGACTGTTGAGGTGAGTCCTCCATAATCACGTCCTCAACTGAGCGGACGGGACCAACATCGTCCTCACTAGCGCCCTCACTATCGGCCTCACTATGGCCCTGCAATACACCGCCAACCCTCCTCTTGCGAGCAGATGCAGTAGTAGGGCGACTATCTCGATCGGACCGTGCGATCTTACCCAAAACTTCCTATTTTCGCATAAAAAATATAGAAAATTGTTTTCTTACAAACAAAATCAATATATTAAAATTTTCATAACAATGACATATTTAATATTACAGTATAATTATCGCGATTTACCTATACTATTTTTTATAATGATTAAATACAATAAAAACCAAATTTACAAATATAACTATATTCATTTTACCCACTATAACCTATTTACATATGTCCAAATATTATTTTCTTACAAACAAAATAATATATTAAATTTTCATTACAATGATATATTTAATATTATTTAACACTATAATTGAGTCTATTACCTATACTATTTTTTATCAGATAATGATTTAATAATCTAAAATCCAAGTATATATAAATCTACAAGTGCAGTAACAATTTAATTAAATAAATTAGATTTAACGATTACAAATTTAAAAAATACCATACCTTTTCAGTTGGCCTCCGTTCATATTTTCGCTTTTGGCGAACGGAAATTTCACCCAAGTCTGACATAGCTTGATGAGCAACCGCGCACGCGACGTCAAAGGCATTCTCCGCCGCAATATCGCCCTCCTCGCCCAAAAACCCCCCAATATCGCCCTCCTCGACATCGGTTATGGGCGGCACCACGAGCGGCCCAGATTCCTCCATAGTGGGCGGCACGCTGTGCAGCCCAGCCTCGCCTCCCTCCTCGGCCCCCGCTTCGCCTCCTTCCTCCGCCAGCCTCGCTTCCTCCACCGCGTCCCTTGCTTCAGTCGCCTCCTCCGCCGCGTCGCCACCCCTCTCCCCCAGCCTCGCCTCCTCCAACGCCTCGTCGCTGCTGCCCCCCGTCAAACAGAGATTGGCCGCCGACGCCGCCGACGCCGCCGCCGCCAACGTCGAATCGGCCGTCGATTCTGGTACATCGCCTCTGTCTCCGCCAAGAACTCCTGCCGCAGCCATCTGATTTTCCGTTCTTCCTCCGCCAAGAACTCCCATATGTCGTCAACCGAAAATTCGCCACCGGGATCCATTTTCGCTCTCGAACTCTGGAAATCGCGATCGGAGAAGACGACCCTAGGCGGCTTTTAATAACGCCGAGAAGACGACCCTGGGCGGCAAGCTGTGCCGTCCACGTTTCAATTTCAAATTCGCCCTTTGGCGGGAAGCTGTACCGCCCACAATTTTGGGTTTACACTTGGCGGCTTACCGTGCCGCCGAGTTTTAACCCAGTTTCCAGAAAACCATATTTTTAATTTTAAAATAAATAAATTAAATTACAAAACCGGGTTCTACAAAAACCTAAAAATCTGGGCGGCAATATGTGTCGCCCAGGTACAATTCGGGTTCATAAAAAACCGGTTTGCATGGACGACATTAGGTGCCGCCCATATGCAAATCGGATTTTTGAAAGAGTATTCTGAACGATATGTAAAGCCGCCCAAAAAAAAGTACACGACTAAAAAAAATCGACTGCGCGATTTATCGGCCTAATCTAATGACCACGGAATTAAGTTGGCATGCAGGCCCTCTTGATAGATTGATCCTTTTGCAAATCTCTACTTGTCCAAAGTGAAATTCACTTTGATCGAGGTGACCGTTTAAGACTTGACACATTGCACTTAAAGAATTTGCCCTCCTCTTTTACCTTTAACTAATATGCAACTGAGAGGCGCTTGGAAAAGTAAAGGGAATATAAGTAGGAACAGCAAATCCTAATGAATACGACAAAAGGTTATAATTAAGAAGGCTAGCTTGTCGGTTATGTATTTTCGAAGGTCTATCACTCCCTAATTTCAACATTTTTAAAAGAGAGACTAATTTTGTCCCGGTTAAATTGTCTGTATCCTTTCTATGTATTTTTTGTATATCTTTTAAATTAAATTTATTTATTTTATATCCTAAATCCTAAAATATAAACCCTAATACATAAATTTTAAATCTTAAAATATAAATCCTATACCCTAAATCGTAAACCCTAGACCCTAAACTATATATTATAAACCCTAAAACCCTATACCCTAAGTTCTAAATTCTAAACTTTTAATCCTAAATCCTAAATCTTAAACTATAAATTTTAAATCTTAATTATGAATTATTAATCCTAATTTATAATTTAAAATATAAAATAAATAAATAAAATTTAAAGAATACATGAAAAGGGTATACGTGTAAGAAATTTGAGTTGGTTTTGCCCGGTATTTGGACGGAAGATAATCAGGGCAACTAGGTTGGTTCAGGGCTAATCATTTATGTATATTGAACTAGTGAAGTGGTTTTTACGATTCGACTTGTTTTCCAGGTGAGAATTATTAATGAATTTCGTGTGATTATACACGCGTGTAATATGGACAATATATATGTACGTGCACAACTTTTTATTACATACCGTAACCTAAACCAACTTGGTTAATAAAATTTGAAATTTAAATATTATTAAATATTTACAAAAACTAATATGATAGATTATAAGCTTAATCTCTTGACACATATGGTGATAAAAATTTTTTATGATTAGAATTGAAAATATATATGCGAATTTGTATATAAAAATGAAAAATAAATTAGGAATTTCATACAAATAACTAAATAAGAAAATATATAAGTTTAGATTTAAGTAATGAGAATGTTAATTATGTATAATTAAATAAAAGATAAAATCTGGTTAAATTATATCACATATTTATTTTAAATATTTCTAATATATATTACCACATTTGCATCATAAATCATATATTACCAATTATGTTCAATTGTATGTTACCAATTATAAATTTAGGCATTAAAATTATAAAAAGTAATGTAACTAATAAGGTAAAAGTATATTAATTTTACTTATAAATAAGAAGAAACTAATTAGGCAAACAAATTTAAATAATCTTTGAAATGATATTATAAATAAAATTAAGGTAAGTTATTTTAGGTAAAAAATAAATAGATAAGAAATAGACTATGTAAATGTATTTTTGCAAAAGTATTAAAACTATTAAAACTTAAAAGCAATGTAACTAATAAGGTAAAAGTATATTATAAATAACTTTATTTACAAATAACAAGAAACTAATAAGATAAAAAGATATAAATAATCTTTTAGATTATACTCCCAATGTAATAATGGTAAGTTATTTTACGTAAAAAAAATAAGTAGATAAGAAATAGAATATGTAAATATCAAAATTAGGAGATGATAAAATTGTAATTGTATTTTGAGATTTGCCTACGTGACATAACTCACATGCTGACATGTAGGAGAGATAATAGGGCCTTAGTATAATATATAGATGAGCATCATAACAACTAAGGGCTCGTTTTGTATGAACTAAGAATCGTTGGAATTGAAATCGGAATCATGAATGGCTCATTCTCATTCATGTAGCTTGTCGCTTAGTATGTTGTCGGAATCAAGAATGAGTCATAACGGGTTTGGATTAGGTTCGAGTTGACCTAAAGGGTTAAAGTGTACATTTTTTATGATTATTATAATCTTTTTTAGATTGAAAAAGATTATTAAAATAAAAATAATAAATATTATTTAATATAAATGAGATAATAAATATTAATAATAAAGACTATTAATAATAAAAATTATTTAATAAAATAATAATAAATAATAAATATTGTTTAATAAAATAATAAAATTATGTACTAAAATAATAAATATTATTTAATAATAAAATAATAATATTAGATTATTAATGATAAAATAATGAAGATTATGAATAATAAAATAATTAATATTTATTTAAATTTTAAAAAATTATTAATAAATATTATCTAATAAATAAAATTTAGTTAATTTTTTAATTAATAATCATATTATTTAATATAAATGAGATAATATATATGAAATAATGGGTTCGTCGAGCTCGGGTCGGGTCCTTTTTTACCCTGTGATTTCCGGGTCGGGTCTTGACCCTAAAAAATTTGGGCCATGTCGGGTTTTCAGGTCGGGTCAATTTTTGACATGTCTAGTTGGAATGAATGATATCTCAACATTTTTGATTGGAATCAAATTCTTCAATAAGCTTGGAATCATCCATTCCTTGGAATTAAATCAATTCTCATTCCAGTACTTACCAAACACAATTTTGGGAATCAATCATTCTCATTCTCATTCTTGATTCCAAGGAATGGGAACCAAACGAGCCTTAAAGTAATTTGCATAGTTTTAGTACAAAAAAAATATTAGTCATATGTTTGTGTTTGTCACGCTCTCAAATCTTGTATCAAGGATCATGTAATGTCCATTGCATGTTTATAGACCACAAATTGGTCGGTAATCTTTACTATGAAATTAAGTCCAAAGTAAGTGAATAGTAGGTTTTTTCATACATCTTGTGCATATTTCTTGTCTATATTCATGGTTATATATTTATGTACAACTTTTGTTATATTCATGGTTATGTACTTGTGCACAAATTTTGTTCATAATGATGCACAACGAATCCAAAATACAATACACAAAGCATGATAATGCACTAATGGATGACAATACAATAGATTTTTGATGCACATATAGGCATAAAAGTGATGCACACTCAAAGAAAAAAAATGGATTTTAAAACGAGGGTGAGGACATGGTAAGAATGCGGGGATGGGGAACGGGGCGGGGATAGAGTTTCCCAACAAAGATCCTTGCCAAATATACTACATTTATAATTTTCTAACCCCAAACCCTATATTCCCTAAACTTTATATCATTACAACATTAAACCCTAAATATCAAATTCTATCAATCCTAAAATATATATTCATTAAGTCAAATTAACTTTCGTTTTTATGTGGTAAAACGGTAACGAGGATCTCCGATGAAGAACATCTTTTAGCATATGTTACTTACTTAACACATATGCTAAAAATCATAGCACATATCCTACTTAAAATCTCATATAATTAGTATGAAAAACAATGTAAAGTTACATATTACACCAAAAAACGTTGAATATCTTCGATAAAAATAAAAGTAGAGATATAACAAAATTGCGTAAAAACAAAGACAAAATAGAGTTATAACAACAATGTATATAATTCCACAACAACATTACATATAGTAGCAATATGGAAAAAATATGGAATGTGTGCTAATTAAGTTCAATGGAACAAGAGAAAAATCTAGAATATGTGCTTTTCACAAAGACAACGTATTGATTGCAAGATTTGAGTATGAGAAAAATCTAAAATATGCATTAATTAAGTTCAATGAAATATGTGCTAATTGATTGCTTATTTTGCGTTTGTTTCAAAAAAAATCAATCTTGGCTTTTGTTTCATCTTTGTCCGAGAGAGAAATTGATATTGGATACGTGGGCCTAGTGGGCCTTTTTAAATAAAATTGGTATTATTGAGTCCATTAGTTGTAAAGTCAAAAAATAAAAAGAGAGACACAAGGAGAATTAACCTATGTTTCTTTGGTTGAGAGTTGGGATAGAAACTACTAGAAGTTTATTAAATAATATAAAAATAAATGCACTTTTCTGATATATATACACCATTAATAGTATACATATATATAAAATATATTAGACCACTAGAAATTTTGGACTCTAGACCGGCACCCCTTCTACCCATGCTTATGGGCCGGCCTGGGTCAGGTGAATTGCCGCCTCTTGTACTAGAGATTGGATTGGAGTTACATATAGATTTTAATATTTCTAAATTCACCACATTTTGTATTTATATTGTTTTGAGGTTGTTTGTACTTCGTATAGCTTTTAGTTAGACGTGAGCAAATATGGGCCGACTCGTCCGCCCGCCCGGTCCGCCCGGTATAAATGGACGGATATGGACACTGATAATATCCCATTTAGTCCGGATAGTCCGGCCCGTTCGTTTATATGGGCGGGATACGGACACTGATAATATCCCATTTAGCTCGGATAGTCCGCCCGGAAGCCCGAATTAATTTTTAAAAATAAATAAAATAAAATATTTTTATATATAATAAAATTCATAAAAATATTATATAAAATAAATAAATATTTATACCCTAAACAACCTAATATTTATACACATAAGACACTTCAAATTGACGATGTTGGTTATGACGAGTTTGAGGACGAAGAAGATTCACCTAAGATGTGATTGTGTGATATATGCACTACGCTAGAGGAAACAAAAACAGACAACCAGCTCCATTTTCTTTTGAATTTTGCTTAATTGTGTAATGTTGTGTTATTTTGTGTGGAAATTTATTATGACAAGTTTGTAACAATAACTATGTTTACCGTTTGTAATAAAAAGACATTTTTCAATGTGTATTGTGCATTAAATTATATTTGCTATATTTCATTTTACGCCAAATTTCTCTTGTCTCGCGGGCTTAATGGGACCCGTGGACTACCCGGATCCGGATGTCCGGACGGATCTGGGAAGCCTTCCCAGCCCGTTTCCTTGGCTTGCCCGGATCCGGCCCACCCATCCGAACATATTTTTTGTCCAAAGCCCGGCCCGATTCCTGCCCGGATCCGGGTTTGATCCGGTCTACTTTTAGTTTCGACTGAATTTAGAGCCAGGTTTATGTTTTTTTTCTCAGAGTAAGAGCTAGTTAATTGGTTAGTGTTACAATTAAGGCAGTCGGTCGATCATTAAATTTGGAGCATATATATATGTCTATAAGCGATGGTCACGCGGTCACATTGATCACAAATCGATGCTTTGGTAGTTGATTAACTTGAAAATGGAAAGAGCTAGCTAGAATAAATGGCAAATAATCCATAAATCACGTCACACAACAAACGTACATTTTGATCTTTTTTTAATGGTCGAATACAATTTCAAGTTTTTTTCTTCTTTTCAAATAGTAGGTATTTAGCTGGCTGTCCAACGTAAAACATACAAGTCCTTTTAATAGCAATATTGCAAAATTATAAATTGGTGTTAGTTTTCATTTTTATTTAAATAAATTATACTCCAAGAACTTAATATATGTAGGTTGACACACTATAATCATAAGGTCATAAGTTGGATTTTCATCTCTTTTCGTTCGTTATAACGGCTTATCTTTTAAATATAAAAAAAAAACGTGTATAGGGAACAAATATATTAAATGTGTTAAACTTTTGATGCGTATGACATTAAATATGTGTGAGACATGCAAGTCCACTAGACTACGTACATTTTGCTTAAAATCTGTGTTACACCCGATCGATGTTCCGTGCACATCATACATACTTCTTTTAACATAGCATATATGTATTTAAGGTCGATCAGTCTCTTATGGTAACCTCCAGGGCTAGTTTCGGCATATCCACATGATCGACGACCTTAACCCCATACGATACGATTAGCGCATCATCAATATCACACTATAATGACAACTCACTGTATATAATTCCCTTCCACATCGTCGGCATCTATAAATATGCATAATTACATATGTATCATCATATCATAATCATAATCATAATCATAATCATAATCATAATCATAATGACAACTTCTTTTCTCACTATTTTATTAGATCTGTCTTAGTTCAGCTTCATCAGTCAGAGCCTTTTTATATATATTGAAATCACATATATATGTGATCTATTTAGAGAATAAAATTTGGACTCAGGTATATGAATATAAATCTAACATTATAACGAGCTAGTTACCTATTTATAATTGATTTCTGGCTATTTCATTGTACATGCAAGTGACTCGCAAAAAAAAGTTTCATTATGTAAATGTTTAAAGATCTTTCCGGAACGATATTTTAGTTGAAGGGGGAGATTTACGTGACCCTACCCTGAGATATCAATCTCCGATCACGGCGTGAGATTCCATCTATTTCACTTTTAGGCATTACTTTACCTAATTATTATTTATGAAATAATATAAATTAATGTACTTTTCTTCTATATTATATATAATCATAATTATGCTCTTGTATTTCTAAAACTTAATTCATTTTCTTCTAAAGCACGAAAAAATATATGAAATTATGTCTGGTGCGTACGAAGGTGCACAATTCTGTGCGACGTGTTGCACAAGAATAAGTGGTTTACATTAAATGTATAATGTGGTGCACATATATATATGCACTATATTGGTATACAATTCATCTCACACATTGGCCAACCGGTCTCCGACATTGACCATCGTTGATCGGTGTTGCTCGGCGTTGATCGACTGTTGATCGATCAATGCACCTCACTTACATATAATTGTGCGCACTAGCTTTTGAATTAATGTGAACCATGTTATAAATAAATGTGTATTAAGATGAATGAACACTATGTTATAAATGTGCATAAAGATAATTATGCACCCTATTACAAATAATTATGCACTGAAATGGATATGCATCATGTCATAAATAAATATGCATTGAGTTGCAAATAATCGTGCATCAGCGTAAGTTTGTGCACCATGTTACAAATACATGTGCATAGATACAAAAAAAAATGTGCACTAACATAACAATTATGTTTTTTTGTGCACCACAATTACGTTATTATGTGCACCACATTTCATGTGTTTGTGCATCAATTTTTTCTATATTTTTGAATTGCATTTTTTATTTGTTTGTGCACCACATTATGTTATTATATGCATCATATTTCATGTGTTTGTGCACTATAGTTATGATATTATGTGCATCTAATTTCATGTATTTGTGCACCATATTTCATGTGCTTGTACATCATATTTTTCTATATTTGTGCACCACATTTCCATGTATTTGTACATAACAGTTATGTTATTATGTGTATCACATTTCATGTTTTTGTACACCACATTTTTATGTGTTTGTGCATAACATTTATGTTATTACTTGCATCACATTTATATATGTTATTATATTCACTACATGTCATGTGTTTATGCACCACATACTCTTACATATTTGGTGCACATTTCAAATTACAATAACTCTTGTATTTTTTTTAACTTCCATTTGAATAGAAAATTACCATATTAAATGAAACATGTGCTAGCCTAATTGTATGATTATTTAAATGAAAATCCAATATCAACATATATATTTTTACGAAAATAAAATACTAGTGCACAATTCAATATAATTCTAGTACATATTTCAATATACTTTGGTACACAAAAAATTTAGCATGACCAATAAATTTTATACGCGAATTATTCAGATAAAATTCGACTTTATCATTTTTTATCGTTTTATTTAATTTGCTAAAATTTATTCTCAGGTTCGTACTTTAAATCTCATTGGCATCCGATCAGCCCTCAAATATATATCCGATCGTAATTGTTTATGTAGGTTATAACTTTTTACCAAAAAATGAAATTATCAATGTAAAAATTAATAAACGGTTTGTCTAATGTGTGTCTATGGACACATGTTAAGAGATCAAATTTGGAATTTTTTTCTAAAATATTTCTTAAAGTAAAAGGGATAAATCCCTAGAAAAAAAATTAAACTAATAATTAAAACAAATTATTACTAAATATAATATTTTTACACGATTACTTTTCGGCGCATAGGCATTTTTGCCGTTTAGCGCATAGGGCTCGAGCGTAACGTGTGGGCCCATTTCACACGTTACGTGTGAAAGTGATCCACACGTAACGTGTAGGCCCATTTCACACGTTACGTGTGACAGTGATCCACACATAACGTGTGGTGTAATAGTGTATATTATATTGTATGATTATATTATACTTTAGGATATTTGTGTATGTCATATTATTGTATATTTTTAGTATTTATTTGTGGTTCAATGTTGAATTATTAATTATTTTATATATATTATAATGTTACGTGTATGAATGTTGTATCATATTATTGTTTATTTGTAGTATTTATTTGTTTATCTAAAAACCCTAAAAAAAACACCCCCAAATAATCAACATAGAAGATAGAATAGAATTTTTCATTACGTTGAATGACTACAACCACATTTAGCTCACAATACAAGAAATAATACAAGTTCTTCATAAACTTAGAAAACCTAGCACAAATCAAATGACATCGCCTAGTTGCGTTTGAAGAAATTAGGATAGTCTCTGGTAAAACTTCGCGACATATCATATCTCTGCTTTGATAAAATTGCTTGCTCCCTACAAAGGTTGATAGTACGTAAACAACATTACACAATAGATACGACATCAAGGCAGTATACGATGTACATCATTATATAGTTTGAGATTATACCTACGCATCTTATCCAGATCTTGTAAAAGTTCTTGATTTTGCTTAACAAGATCTTGATTCTCCTTAACAAGATCTTGTTTTTCCCGCCATTGTTGTCGAATAACCGCGTGTGCCCTGTCCTCGTACATAGAATCAATATTCTTCCTATATAAACACCCCAGTCTTGGGCATCCCCAATACCTCCTTCCGTAGTTCCACTACAAATCCCAAGTACGGACAATGGTTTTCAAATTACACTCGTATTGTGGAGCACTTATTTGTTGATGGTGCCTATTTGGGTTTGATGATGATTCAGATAAAGATGCCATTATTTGTTGTAGTGCTTGGTTTCCTACAAATCCATTAATATGAAAAGGCCAATTAGGGTTACTAAATTGAAAGAAACTGGAAGAAGAAGTTTACCCACAAATGAATCTTCAAGCCCCACCTGTGTTGGACTTGTTGTAGTGAACAAACAACCCTAATGCATCTTAAATCGAAAGAAACTGGAAGAAGAAGCTTATCCATAAATGAATCTTCAAAACCCGCTTGTGTTGGACTTGTTGTAGTGAACAAACAACCCTAATGCCTCTTATATAGTGAAATGATATGTGTTTGACAGCTAATCTACAGCTATATACAACTGTATACAGTTGTAGTATATAATGACCTCAACCACTAGCATTAAAGACCTCAACCACTAGCATTAAAGACCTCAACCACTCTTACCCTAATAACCCTAAACCCTAGACCCTAAACCCTAAACCACTCTCACAAATAATGTAACTCGCATACCCAAATTCACCCTTATTAATTAAAGATAAACCCTAAACCTTAAACCCTAAACCCTAAATCATAAACCGTAAATCCTAAACGCTGACCCTAACCCTAAACCCTAAGCCTAACCTCATTAGCCTAAACTCTACCCCAATACCATAACCCTAAACCCCCAAACAGTAACAAAACCCTAAACCCTACCCTACCTATGCCTAAACCCTAAACCCTATGCTACACGTTACGTGTGGAAGAGGCTCACACGTAATGTGCCAAGATTCCAAACTCATTACGTGTGCAATGGGTTGACCCGTAACGTGTGGTGCAGTCTATAAAAAAATGCATTGAATTAACCGTCTTGTCCCCACCTAACTGTAATAATGACCCGTCTTCTTCTCCGGCTAACACCCATTTCGAACCCATTTCGAGCCTAAACCCTCATTTGAAACACTCACAAATTCTTGTTTTGCACTCTCAATATTTGTAAAAAAAATGGACAATCCGAACAACAATGAGTATTGGAGCAACAATGGGGAAGATATTGATATACCGAACGAGGTAAGTTCTATTACGTAACCCTAAAGTTCTCTTTTTGTTGTTGTTTTGAGCATGTTTAAAGTTTTTAGCTTGATGGTTAGGATTTTGAGAGCTATGATAGTTGTTGTTTAGGGTGTTAGACATGATATTTATTGTTTAATATTAAGGATCTCATTTTATTGTTTAAGGGATTAGAAACAAAGATTGAGCATTGTTTAGGGTTTAGGGTTGCGAAGTTGTTGTTACATTGAAGAACACACGTTACGGGTGAATAGTGATAACACGTTATGTGTGGATGTCTTCCACACATAACGTGTGAAGCTATCCCACACGTTACGTGTGAAATCACCACCAGAAACCAGTGTCATTCTGTAATATGGCACAGTTTGTCACTAATCATGCCATTTTATAATTAGTGTACTATACTGATGAGATGATTTCATGTGTATGCAGGCGAACTATTATTTATACGAGGGGTTAAACAATATCTCCCTCAATGACTGGAGCACCCCGGAGAAGACATTTCCAGTTTGGGAAACGCCTCAAAAGCTTCAGAATTGGAACACGTTTCCTCCAAAAGCATCTTCATCTTATGCTACCCCACAGTTTTGCTTTCCATCACTACACACACAGCCTCAGTTTAGTGTACCACCGGAGGAGGATGTTTATGTCTCTGCGGATTATTGGAGCTTCTTTACAACGGATAAAATCTGGGAGTCTAGAGAAGAAGCATTTTTGTGGGCGCGGGAGAAGGCTATGTGTAAACACTTCTGCATCGAAAAGTGGAGGAATAAACCTTCCACCCCTTCGACCCTTGGGGGGACTTGGTTACCGTGTGATAGGCATGGACAAAACGTGCCTAAAGGAGCTGACCAAGTGAGAGACATCACAAGGTCGAAGAAGTGTGGGTGTCCTTTCATGTTGAGGCTGAAAGAAGGGCCGAAGGGATTGTGGAGGATCATTGTACAACATGGAACTCACAATCATGTCATAGCAAATAATTTGTATGATAGTGCACTAGCTGGACGACGAAGCGCTGAAGAGAAGGAGATTATTAGGGTGATGACGTTCAACCATTACAAGCCACAAAAGATTCATACTACAATCCATTCGTCCCCTGACATTTTGACCAAGATGAAGCAAGTATACAACATAATGCATGAGATAAGAAAGAAGGGCATGGAAGGAAGAACAGTTGTGCAACAGTTCTTCTATGAGTGCAATGAGAAGGGATATTTCATGGAGCATAGATTCAACAAGTAGACCAACAAGATAACGGATATCTTCTTCGCAAGCCAAGATCAGTTGTCGTTGCTGAAGGCATTTCCGTACATTGTGCTGATGGACTCTACATATGCAACTAATTGGTTAGTAACATACATATGTATTATACTCTTCATTTGTTCATGTCAAGGTTAGGATGCCATAATATTTTATATATGATTATGTGTGTAGCTACAATTTGCCCTTCCTTGAAATTGTCAGCATCACATCTGTTTGGAAAAACTACAATCTTGCCGGGGTGTTTCTGGAAAAGGAGGACGAAGACAGTTACAAGTGGGCCATAGAGCAACTTGCAAAGATGTTTGTCAAGGTGCAACGAGCACCCACATGTTTAGTAACTGATCGGGAGAAGGCGTTGATGAACGCCTTAGAGAAGCAGTTTCCAGAAGCCAAATTCCTCCTATATAGGCGGCATGTGAGGAAGAATATTGAAGACTTCGGGAAGAAGGCCATGGATAAGTTTAGGGGCACAACGTTTTCCAACGACTGCATGAAACTCTTCAAGGAAACGACCATACAAGGGTATGAAGCATCACTCTGGAAGCTGAAGTGTGATTGGAAGAAATCTCCAAAATGTCTCCAGTACCTACAAAAAAAACTGGCTTGACCCCTACAAGGAAAGAATCGTCTCCGTATGGACATATACAGTGTTCACGCTCGGTACTACCACCACTAACAGGTTTGTGCATCAACATTTTTTTTAAATTTAGCTAGTTATTTGAACTTAGTTAGACCTTTACAGCAACATACTGATTTCGGATTCTTGATTGTAATACAGGGTTGAAGGGGCCCATTCTAGTCTGAAAAGCTTCTTCACAAGCAACGATGGCAACCTTTACACTGTGTTCGATCAATATCATACACGGTTGCGCAGTCATATTGGTGAGATAAGGGGGCATTGAATGAGAGCATTGGAAAGAGATATACGCTGCTAACGAACGCACATCTTTTCTCCAAGCTACACTTCAAGGTCTCTGCGGTTGCACTGACTCGTTTGATTGAGGAATACAGGAAAGGAGAAGCTCCATTGTGGAGCACTATATGCAGATGCCAGATGAGGGTCAGAGATGGCTTGCCTTGCGTGCATGACATGGCGCAAAACGTGAGGAGCGAGACCCCAATTGAACCTAGCTCATTGCATCCGTTCTGGAGGCAATTGACCTTGTCAGAAGTGAAGACAGAAGAAGAGGAAGAAGCCTGCACACGCAGAGTGAATAGATCGTTGCTTGACGAATTTGCCCAAAGCGTCTTCCCCACATTGCCAGTTGAGGTTCAACAAAGAGCCGTCTTCATGCTTAGAAGTATAGCACATCCTGAACAGACTACTCTACAAGAGCCAGCCAAAGTCAGGCATAAGGGTCGGCCTCAAGGAGCTATGAACTTTTCCACCAAAAGACAACCGTCATCATGGGAGCACACTGACCAACAGATGGACGGAACACCTCCGAAAAAGCAAAAAGGAAGACCAGCGAAGATGGGCCTACCCTTACCATGTGGTTCCACGTCATTGATCAAGAACCCGTGGCGATATGAAACCCAGTTCCCCAAGTGTATGAGACCATACTTTGGAGGATGGTATGAGATAGAGGGTGATGGAAACTGCGGGTACAGAGCAATTGCGCATGGTCTGGGCTTAGGGCAAGATCAGTGGAAATTTATTCGACGTACCATGATCGCTACGTTGAGAAAAGAGTATGAGCTACTCGCGCCACTTTGGGTGTCTACGATGACACTTGAGGCAATGGAGGCGAAGCTTGATTGGTTTCCTTCGCCGAACAGGCCGGCCCCACCGGAGACGTGGTTGAAGCTCCCGGATATGGGATGTTTGGTGGCAACGGCATTCACATGTGTGTTCGTTACCGTCGGTGGTGGCGTGGGGACGACATACCTGCCTATGAGTGTAACACCCCATAATTTTTAAGGGTATTTTTGAGCTTTACTCGTATGAAATATTGTTGCAAAATAATTATATAAGATATTGTTGTAAAATATTTATATTAGATATTCGTGTAGGATAATTGTGGACTCAGGCGGGCACCAGTACCGGCACCGGCATCATGTAAGATGGGTGGGTGGCTTGGTAGCTGTGTTAGCTTGGCCTGGAGTGTCACAAATATATGCAGGATAATTATGTAAAGTATTTGTGCAATATATTTATATAAGATATTTGTGCACGGTAATTGTGCGAGGTAATTGCTTGAGATGTTTGTGCTAGATGGTGGCACGAATATATTTAACCCGGGATTAAGGAAATTAACCCAAGTTGAGTTCGGATAAGGATTAACGAAGTCGGCCTTAAAACCGCGACTCACCGCGATTGACCGCGATCAACCGCGATTCACCGCGACCGACCGCGCTCGCGGTAACACCTTTTGCTGAGCAGTGTCATCTTCCTCGAAGGCGGTTACTGTAGCACTCTGTTTTTGGGCAGTCAAGTGGCTCGTCCACTTGCCCTTTTGCCTTGTCCCCTTGTTCCCTCCCTTGTCCCCTCAGATGAGGCTCGGATTTGTGCTATAAAAGGAGGTAAAGACCGAACCCTTTCTTTCTCTCTTCTTCTTCTCTCTTTCTCCTCTGTTTTCCCCTGTTTCGCCATTGATGCACGAGCTGTGAGCTCGGTTTTGGGCTTGAATCGAGAGGCTTCGTGGGTTGGAGAAGGTTGCCAAGGTGTTAGGTGAAGCTTAGAGGTGCTTTGTGATCAATTCGAATGCAAGACGAAGCTTGAATCGAGGTGGGTATTTTTCTCCCGCCATGGAAGGTGTCGAAGCTTTGCCACTGTTAATGAACCGCGACTGACCGCGACTCACCGCGATCGCGGTATTGGCGTCCGAGTTGTGTATCTTGTGGTTTGACTTTGAGGGATTTTTATTCCAGATCTGTCCCCATTTTGGATTCAGGAACCCGTTCTTAAGCTTTGTTTAAGCTCGTCTTTCCAGGCAAGTGGTTGTGAATTAATTTGAGATAATTAAAATCTGATATTATATTAGGTTGTATTTCTGCTAGAATCAACGCTAATATAAGAGATATGCTGTAATTATGTGACTTGAAATTGTGATGTGATTTGTGATATGTGGAACTGCTTGTGATGTGATTTGTGATATGTGGAACTGCTTGTGATGTGTTTGTGTGAATTATTGGTGAAGCCCTTGCTTAGTCTATTCATTAGACTAACTCTTGTATTTTTATATTTCTGTAACGTCATGGGGGTGTCGTCCGTCCGTTTCGGCACATGCAGATCCGAGAAGGCTAGAGCGACTATGAGGATGGACGGTGTTTTGTTTTCGACAAGTTGTTTTGTCGTTTTGTTGTAAGTCTTCCGTTGTAAATTCTGATTTTGTATTTCTGATTATTGGGTCGTTTTTGGAATCGTGTAATTCCGCGACCATGTGGTTTAATAAAAATTATGATTTTAGTATTGTAACTTTGTTTTAAGTCAGTTATGACGTCGGAAAAGCCTGGGATGACTTCGGGGTTTACGTCCGGAGTCATCGGCAGTAACGCTTTCAAATAGGGTCAAATTTGGGGGTGTTACAGAAATGGTATCAGAGTTAAATAGTTTTCGTAGGCTCTGCTATTTCGTATTTTGTTAAAGACTTTCGCTGTTGTATTTCTGATTAATTGGGTCGTTTTTGGAATCGTGTAATTCCGCGACCATGTGGTTTAATAAAAGTTATGATTTTAGTATTGTAACTGTGTTTTAAGTCAGTTATGACGTCGGAAAAGCCTGGGGTGACTTCGGGGTTTACGTCCGGGGTCATCGGCAGTAACGCTTTCAAATGGGGTTAAATTTGGGGGTGTTACAGAAATGGTATCAGAGCCGAAAGTTTTTAAAACGGGTTTGGGATTTAATGGACCATTTACTCGTTTTGTTTGAAAGTGTTTTCAAACGGCTCTTGTGAACTCACGGGCGGCACCAGTACCGGCACCGGCACCATGTAAGGTGGCTGAGTGGCTTGGTTGCTAGGGTAGCTTGGCCTGGTGATGTTACAGGTCCGGTTTGAAATATTTTCATTCGTTGAAATATTTTCACTTGTTTGAAATATTTGCGAAGGCTCTAAATTTTCAAAAGTGAAAAAAGTTACACCGTTCATAGTCGTGCCTCTTCTCTTGAGTCTGTTAAGGTGAATCTCTAGTTAGACTTGAGTTCCTAGTTTCCTTGTTATGCTTTGAGGTTATAAGACTTGTGGTATCACTCTTTTTGAGGAAATAGGAGTAGTATCTTGTGTGATTCGTTTCGAGGAACGTAGAAATGAGATGTTGTGATTATGTTTGGAGAAAATTAAGGAATCTTAAAGGATTTAAGTTAGAGATGGCATAAGGCCGGTTATGATTAAGGATATTAAGTTCGGATAATAAGTTTGTTAGTGGGGCGGAATCCTCTTTGGCTTAATGCAAGTTTCGGGGTCGAAACTTAAAATAAGGGGGTAGTAATGTAACACCCCGTAATTTTTAAGGGTATTTTTGAGCTTTACTCGTATGAAATATTATTGCAAAATAATTATATAAGATATTGTTGTAAAATATTTATATAAGATATTCGTGTAGGATAATTGTGGACTCAGGCGGGCACCAGTACCGGCACCGGCATCATGTAAGATGGGTGGGTGGCTTGGTAGCTGTGTTAGCTTGGCCTGGAGTGTCACAAATATATGCAGGATAATTATGTAAAGTATTTGTGGAAAATATTTATATAAGATATTTGTGCACGGTAATTGTGCGAGGTAATTGCTTGAGATGTTTGTGCTAGATGGTGGCACGAATATATTTAACCCGGGATTAAGGAAATTAACCCAAGTTGAGTTCGGATAAGGATTAACGAAGTCGGCCTTAAAACCGCGACTCACCGCGATTGACCGCGATCAACCGCGATTCACCGCGACCGGCCGCGCTCGCAGTAACACCTTTTGCTGAGCAGTGTCGTCTTCCTCGAAGGCGGTTACTGTAGCACTCTGTTTTTGGGCAGTCAAGTGGCTCGTCCACTTGCCCTTTTGCCTTGTCCCCTTGTTCCCTCCCTTGTCCCCTCAGATGAGGCTCGGATTTGTGCTATAAAAGGAGGTGAAGACCGAACCCTTTCTTTCTCTCTTCTTCTTCTCTCTTTCTCCTCTGTTTTCCCCTGTTTCGCCATTGATGCTGTGATACCCCGTAATTTTGTAAGGTTATTTTGGGAATTATGGAATTTTCCCGAGTACCCGTTGTGTACGTCGGATTTAATTCAGGTAGCTTGAGACATTCTGTAATGTGCTCTGTATCTGTAGTATTTTTCTCAGTGAAATAATATACAGACAAGGTGCCTTAGATTTTAATTGTCGTTCGCGTACGATAATTTTTATCTCGGTTTATCGTCAAGCTCGTTCAAAGCCGAATGGGCGGGAAAATGGGGAAACGGCGACCGCCGTGGTTGGGCCCGAAGAGTCAACGTGTCAGCTTCTAGCTGGCCGCGACAGGCCTAGCGACGGCGACCGCCGCATTTACGGCGACCGCCGCGTTCCCGCCGTAGGCAAAAATACGGCGACCGCCGTGATTGTCCAGTGGGCTTTGCCCGATGGTCGCCGGCGTCGTTCGAGGCGCGCTGTTGCGTCGTTTGCCGCGTCTGAGGGTTTGCAGCTCACTCCTTGGGGTTTGCCTATAAATAGGTGAGCTTGGGCATGGGTTTTGGGTCATCTACAACCCCAAATCGCTGCCAAATTCGCCTCTCGCCGGAGTTGTGTTTTCGCCGGAATTCGAAGGTCTCGCCAGTGTTGCTTTGGTGTGGTTCCTGAGTGCCTTTGTGAAGCTTTTGGTTAGCCTTGGAGGTTAGAAGCCAAAGCAAGTCGAAGGAGGCCGAACCGCTCGTGTTTTGGGGTGAGTTTTCTCTCGTTTCAGTCGGCCGTGTTCTTCACGGCGACCGCCGTGATGAATACGACGACCGCCGCCAAGAACAGCGACCGCCGCCAGAGCCCAGAATGCCTTCGTGGCTTTGGCTTGGTTGGTTGTCGTCGTGGCGTCTTTCATTTCGTATTCTTTCGCCGTGTTTAGATTCGTACTGTTTATGTCGGATCTAACTTAGGGTTCCTTTTAAGGGTCGACTCGAAGGTTGTTGTGCTGTCGGAACTATACCGTGTCGAGCCCGGAATCCAGTTGACGTCGTTAGACTATTCTGCGGATTAAGGCAAGTGGCGGTTCGCTCTTGCTCATTCGTTCCATATTTACATTAATTATCAGTAGTTATCTGAGTAATTAATTTGGAATGAATATTCTGTTTGTCTGGAAACGGTTTTGTTAAACTGTTTTGAAAATCATATAATAGGTTGTATATCTATTAGAACAACGCTATTATCTGTGATCGCCTTTCGGGCCTTTATATGGATTTATCCAGTAACTGTTGTTGTGCTATACTGTTTAGTTAGCACTAGTGGCTAGGAACGCTATGTACCTTGAGGGGGTTTAGCTGTTTCTTTATAACTGGTACTTGGTGGTTCATCCCCAGTACTTTCTCTTTGGTCATGACCATACCCTTTCACAGGGTAGGCGCACTTCGCTAGTGCCAAATCTTCCAGGGTTCATCCCTTCGATATCTCTTGTGAGGAGATCTGATATCTCTTGTGAGGAGATCCGATGTCTCTTGTGAGGAGATCCGATATCTCCTGTGTGGAGATGTAAAAGCTTATAACGTAATGCTCGTTTTGGAATTAAATAAGATAAGTGCCCGAGTGCACATGATTAATATACCTTGGGCGAGTAGTGCAGCTAAGTTTAGTGCAGCTAGGAAAACTCGTCTTGACTTGAATGTAGTACGTTCTCTTTCCAATCTGGATTCGCTGTAGGCGATGAGGTTGGTCGTGAACCGAAGCATCTCAATCAGTTTTAAATCATTATTGTATGATCCTGTAATCATTCCAGATTTGACATTTTTCCTTAAAGACTCAATCTCTTGGAGTCTCTTTTCGAGTCGATTTCTGTGAAGATGAAGTCTTCTAGAATCTTCTCTCATGCATACCTCTTGTTGTTATTCCGTGAAAGTATCGGGTTATGTATCGTCCCTTCGGTTATTATTCGAGGGACAATGATAGTAAACGGTTACGATCACTCGAACCATTCTGCTTTTTACCCTTGCTAGTCTATTCAAGTAGACTAACCCACGAACTTTGTTCTCCGCATGTGGGCTGGTGTCATCCGTTCGATTCGGCACATCAGATAGAGTGAGGATTTGAGGAGACTAGATTGACTATGAAGACGACGGTTGTTTTTGGATGTTTTAATAATTGCTTTTAATCAGGTTGAGATCCTTGGGCAGGTGATCATCACGATCACAACCCCGTTTGTAAAATCTTTTATTTGTCTTCCGTTGTACTTTGTTTGAACTCTGTGTTTGGCCTATTCGGGATTGGGTTGTAATCCCGTAACTCTTGTTTCCTCAACAATGTTATGTTTTGGAATTTATTGCTTGATCTTTGTGTATCAATTGCATTTCATAAATTGTATTTATTTGGTAAAGCCTTGGGTGATCTCGGTAAGGAACACTGGGGTCACTGGCGGTAATACCTTTCCAAAAGGGTTAAGTTTTGGGGGTGTTACAGTTGTGGTATCAGAGCCAAAGGTTTTAAAACGGGTTTGGGATTTTATAAATCATTTATCCGTTTTTGAAAATGCTTCAAAAGGGCTCTGAATTTTCAAAGTGAAAAGAATTTCAAAACACCGTTCATAGTCATGTCTTCTGTACAGTCTGATATAGTAAGCTTGCTTCTATGTCTAGAAAGACTAATTCCTTTCCCGTTGCCCCGTTTGATATGGGTGCATTCTATTCTCTTCAGAGGAACCCGAGAGAAGCCGAGGTGGTTTCACCATCTCTAGCTAGGCTTGATTCCCAGTTCGCTCGTTGTGAGTTGAGGTTGTAGAACCTAGTAACTCGGTTCGAGTCCATCAATAGAAATTACCAAGTTGATCTATTCTAAGTTGATTTTATTACAATAATTATATCAAAATGATACTAAAGTGATAAAATCCTTGGAATTTGATCGATAAACAGATGGTGAACACGAGAAACACTATCCGTACTGGTGCTGGGCCAAGCAATGACCCCAGACTAAATCCGAGGAATATTGCAGACCCATCAGAAGAGCGTGAGCCTGTCTTCCATAATAATCATGGAGGCAACGACCCAGCTAGGGACAACGCTCCAAGGATATTTGATAAAGCAGCTGTTGCAGAAATTCGGGGAATCGTCATGCAAGCGATTGCCGACGCGTTACGCCCGAATGTGCATCAGGCACAAGGAGTGCCAGTATCTCGAGAAGTTCCGAGGTTTGAGGAACAAGAGAACCATGTGCTGCAGGGAGGGGTGATCAGGAATAGAGGGGAGTATGGCCGAGCCCTGAAGGCTGTTAACTCCATGAGGCCTGACAGCTTCGATGGGAAATGAGAGCCAGTCAAGGTGGCTCATTGGTTTTCCCACATGGAGCGGCTATTCCGTAATGTTGAGTTCACTGAAGCTGAGAAGGTGCATATAGCCTCTCTTCAGTTAAAGGAAGAAGCCAGCGAATGGTGGGAGAGTACCGGCTTAGCTGATAGCCCGGTATTGACATGGTCTATGTTTAAGACCAAGATGACTGATCGTTTCTTCTCTCGTGCTATGAGGGAGGAGAAACACAAGGAGTTTCTGTATCCGCAAACGGATGGATTGAAGGTGACCGAGCTTGCAACCAAATTCAATCATCTAATGCAGTACGTTGGACCTGAGATATCCAGTGAGGCACAGAAGATCTAGTATTTCCACGAATGGATGAGTCCAGACATCAAGCCGATGATGGTGCACCACACATGCTCTACTCTGGAGCAGTATGTGGATACAGCCTACAAGCTGGAGGTGACTCTGGAGGAGTCGACCAAAAAGCATAACAGCCAGAGGCAAGTGCAGTACCAGCCTCAGGCAAGTGGGTTCAAACGTCCCGCACCACCATCAGATTTTGCCAAATCTGGCCGAGCAAGAACGAATAAGACTCATGATGAGTCTACGCAACGTTCTGGCCAAGGCAATAACCCGATTCAGTGCTACAACTGCGGTACGCACGGGCACAAGAGCAATGAATGTCTGAAGGACAAAAAGACATGCTTTGACTGCGGAAAGGAGGGTCATATGCAGGCGTTCTGTCAGCAGAGGAATGTGAAAGGAGTTGAGTCACGGCAAGGGTCTGTTAATCAGAACAACCGAACCAAGTTCAGTCCGGTGGAAGCTCCTAGCCCTTCAATGCAGACGACTGCGCAGAACAAAGGGAAAGCCCCGATGGCTTCAGGAAGTCAAGGTCAACGCCTATACGTGATACGTGAGGCGGATGGACCCTATGCTCCTAATGCTTAGAGTACTTTGTATCTGCATTACACTTTTGTTAATGTGTTGTTGATGTGGGTGCTACTCAGACTTTCATTTTGGATAGTTGTAGTTAAGTTGCGTGTGCAACGAGGTTGCGACCCTTTCGTTGTAACTCTTCTTATACATGAACCTTTGGTTTATACCAAGTTATGTTTCGTTGCTTGTTGATGGGGTAAGGTCTCGTGTTCGAGACTCACCAATAACCTCTGAGGAGATGGCTGCCTATTAATTAGGTGGAGCTACCAAGGATGGGTTGAGATGTATGGACAGCGGCTCATAACAACAGAGGACGCTGGTAATGGCTGGGCCTAGACTCGGAGCCACTAGTGAGTCGTCTGTGAACCATGTAGTGGGCTGGTCCAAGATGGTGACCATTTAGTGGGAACCAATCGTCTGTCGGATTGTCAATTTCCATCAAGGGTAAGAAATTCAAAGCGATTTGACCTAAATAACCATGGTCCATACGATAATTATTCTCGGTATGGATTGACGGAAGCGTCACAAGGCAGTGATCAACTTCAGTTTTTGATATTTCTGTGGTTAGAGGATTTCCGGGTGTCTTTCCAGAAGATATTCCTGGATACCCCAAATCGTGTCGTGGAGTTTGCAATTGATCTCGAGCCGTGTACCACGCCGATCTCTGAGGCACCGTACCGGATGGCTCCTATTGAGACGCAAGAATTGAAAAAGCAACTCAAGGATCTTCTTGACAAAAGTTATATAAAGCTGAGTGCATCACCTTGAGTAGGAGTGCCCTAGTTTTATTTGTCAAAATAAAAGATGGACCGTTTCGACTTTATTTTTGACTTTCGAGAGTTGGATAAAGTCACGATCAAGAGCAAGTATTTGTTACCAAGGGATGATGATCTGTTAGATCAACTACAGAGAGCAAAAGTTTTCTCCAAGATCGACCTGAGATCTGGTTTTCATCAGCTCAGGATTCGTGAGGATGATATTCCGAGGATTGCGTTTCGGACAAGAGATGGTTACTACGAGTTTGTAGTCATGCCATCTGAGCTTACGAATGCTCTAGGAGTTTTCATGAACCTAGTGCATCGATGTTTTAGACCAGTACTTGAATAAGTTCATAGTGGTCTTCATCAATGGCATTTTGATTTTTCCCGAGCAAGGAAGCTCACAGGGAACGTCTGTGGATTGCTTTATCAGTCCTTAGACCAAGTCGGTTGTACGCAAAGTGGGCTAAGTGTGATTATTGGATCTAGAAGTGGCTTTCTTAGGCCATGCGATCAATAAGAATGAGGTTATGGTTATTCCCCAGAAGAGTGAATCAGTAGTTGTTTGGAAACGGCCTCAGGGTGTGAGCGAGGTGCGCAGTTTCCCAGAGCTTGCAGGACATTATAGACGGTTCATGAAAGGATTTTTTCTAAGATCTCTCCACCTATGACCAGTCTGTCCACAAGGTCAACCAGAAGTTGTCTGGGATGACAAGTGCAAGACCAGTTTTCAAGAAGTTGAAACAGTGTCTGACTTTTGCACCAGTTTTGGCGTTGTCAGAAAGAATGATGGCTATATGGTCTATAGTTAATGCTTCGAGAAATGGGTTGGGATGTGTCTTTGATGCAGAAAGGCAAGGATATTGCATACGCATCTAGACAATTGAAAACCTATGAAGCAAACTAACCAACACATGACCTAGAACTAGCAGCAATAGTATTTGCATTGGAAACTGAGGTTACTTGGGTAACCCAGAGGTCAGCAGAAGTTTCCACCAAGAGATTGTCCGTTACATGGCATTCCTAAGACCATTGTATCGGATCGAGATGGCCGATTTATGTCAAGTTTATAGCAATAACTTCACAAGGCCATGAGAACTGAATTGAGATTCAGCAGCGTTTCATCCTCAGACAGATGGTCAGTCTAAAAGACCATCTAGACCCTGGAGGATATGCTAAGAAGTATACGTACTCGATCATCCGACTAAGCTGGGAAGACAGCCTAAGTCTGATTGAGCTCACGTACGATAATAGTTGGCATGCTACAATCAAGATGGCTCCGTTTGAAGCTTTGTATGGTCACAGATGTAGATCTCAGATTTGTTGGGTTGTGTACGCCGACAAGATTCTACTTGGACCAGAGTTAGTCGAAAGGACAACTTCGAACATTGCTCTGAGTAGACAGAGGTTGTTGACCGCTCAGAGTCGACAAAAGTTTTACGCAGATCAGAAGTGTTAAAGTGTTGAGTTCGAGGTTGGTGTCAAGGTACTTGTCACAGTATCGCCACCTAAGGATGTTTTCAGGTTTGGTAAGCATGAGAAGCTTAACCCTCGCTACATGGGACCATTCAAAATTCTGGATAGAGTAAGATCTCTAACGTACCGTTTGGCATTGTCGCCATCGGCATACCCAGTGTATAATGTGTTCCACGTATCATTGCTAAGGATATTCGTGCCAAGATGAGTCTCGTAGGCTGAGTTATAAGGACGTCGAGATTCAAGCAAATGGTACTTGAGGGGAGATGCCAGTGTGCATTCTCGAACGTCGTGTGAAGCGACTGTGCAACGAGATCGTAATGTTGGTACGAGTTATGTGGTCCAGGTCTGGGACTGAGGAAGTTACTTGGGAAACTGAGGCAGAGATGCTCAGATACTTTCCCGAGTTGTTTCTTTTGGCCAAGTTTCGGGGTCGAAACTTCTTTTAAGGGGGAGGTGATGTGATACCCCGTAATTTTGTAAGATTATTTTGGGAATTATGGAATTTTTCCGAGTATCCGTTGTGTACGTCGGATTTAATTCAGGTAGCTTGAGACATTCTGTAATGTGCTCTGTATCTGTAGTATTTTTCTCAGTGAAATAATATACAGACAAGGTGCCTTAGATTTTAATTGTCGTTCGCGTACGATAATTTTTATCCCGGTTTATCATCAAGCTCGTTCAAAGCCGAATGGGCGGGAAAAGGGGGAAACGGCGACCGCCGTTCAGAAACGGCGACCGCCGTGGTTGGGCCCGAAGAGTCAATGTGTCAGCTTATAGCTGGCCGCGACAGGCCTAGCGACGGCGACCGCCGCATTTACGGCGACCGCCGCGTGCCCGCCGCAGGCAAAAATACGGCGACCGCCGTGATTGTCCAGTGGGCTTTGCCCGATGGTCGCCAGCGCCGTTCGAGGCGCGCCGTTGCGTCGTTTGCCGCGTCTGAGGGTTTGCAGCTCACTCATTGGGGTTTGCCTATAAATAGGTGAGCTTGGGCATGGGTTTTGGGTCATCTACAACCCCGAATCGCTGCCAAATTCGCCTCTCGCCGGAGTTGTGTTTTCGCCGGAATTCGAAGGTATCGTCGGTGTTGCTTTGGTGTGGTTCCTGAGTGCCTTTGTGAAGCTTTTGGTTAGCCTTGGAGGTTAGAAGCCAAAGCAAGTCGAAGGAAGCCGAACCGCTCGTGTTTTGGGGTGAGTTTTCTCTCGTTTCAGTCGGCCGTGTTCTTCACGGCGACCGCCGCCAAGAACAGCGACCGCCGCCAGAGCCCAGAACGCCTTCGTGGCTTTGGCTTGGTTGGTTGTCGTCGTGGCGTCTTTCATTTCGTATTCTTTCGCCGTGTTTAGATTCGTACTGTTTATGTCGGATCTAACTTAGGGTTCCTTTTATGGGTCGACTCGAAGGTTGTTGTGCTGTCGGAACTATACCGTGTCGAGCCCGGAATCCAGTTGACGTCGTTAGACTATTCTACGGATTAAGGCAAGTGGCGGTTCGCTCTTGCTCATTCGTTCCATATTTACATTAATTATCAGTAGTTATCTGAGTAATTAATTTGGAATGAATATTCTGTTTGTCTGGAAACGGTTTTGTTAAACTGTTTTGAAAATCATATAATAGGTTGTATATCTGTTAAAACAACGCTATTATCTGTGATCGTCTTTGGGCCTTTATGTGGATTTATCCAGTAACTGTTGTTGTGCTATACTGTTTAGTTAGCACTAGTGGCTAGGAACGCTATGTACCTTGAGGGGGTTTAGCTGTTTCTTTATAACTGGTACTTGGTGGTTCATCCCCAGTATTTTCTCTTTGGTCATGACCATACCCTTTCACAGGGTAGGCGCACTTCGCTAGTGCCAAATCTTCCAGGGTTCATCCCTTCGATATCTCTTGTGAGGAGATCTGATATCTCTTGTGAGGAGATCCGATATCTCTTGTGAGGAGATCTGATATCTCTTGTGTGGAGATGTAAAAGCTTATAACGTAATGCTTGTTTTGGAATTAAATAAGATAAGTGCCCGAGTGAACATGATTAATATACCTTGGGCGAGTAGTGCAGCTAAGTTCAGTGCAGCTAGGAAAACTCGTCTTGACTTGAATGTAGTACGTTCTCTTTCCAATCTGGATTCGCTGTAGGCGATGAGGTTGGTCGTGAATCGAAGCATCTCAGTCAGTTTTAAATCATTGTTGTATGATCCTGTAATCATTCCAGATTTGTCATTTTTCCTTAAAGACTCAATCTCTTGGAGTCTCTTTTCGAGTCGATTTCTGTGAAGATGAAGTCTTCCAGAATCTTCTCTCATGCATACCTCTTGTTGTTATTCCGTGAAAGTGCCGGGTTATGTATCGTCCCTTCGGTTATTATTCGAGGGACAATGATAGTAAACGGTTACGATCACTCGAACCATTCTGCTTTTTACCCTTGCTAGTCTATTCAAGTAGACTAACCCACGAACTTTGTTCTCCGCATGTGGGCTGGTGTCATCCGTTCGATTCGGCACATCAGATAGAGTGAAGATTTGAGGAGACTAGATTGACTATGAAGACGACGGTTGTTTTTGGATGTTTTAATAATTGCTTTTAATCAGGTTGAGATCCTTGGGCAGGTGATCATCACGATCACAACCCCGTTTGTAAAATCTTTTATTTGTCTTCCGCTGTACTTTGTTTGAACTCTGTGTTTGGCCTATTCGGGATTGGGTTGTAATCCCGTAACTCTTGTTTCCTCGACAATGTTATGTTTTGGAATTTATTGCTTGATCTTTGTGTATCAATTGCATTTCATAAATTGTATTTATTTGGTAAAGCCTTGGGTGATCTCGGTAAGGAACATTGGGGTCACTGGCGGTAATACCTTTCCAAAAGGGTTAAGTTTTGGGGGTGTTACAGATGCACGAGCTGTGAGCTCGGTTTTGGGCTTGATTCGAGAGGCTTCGTGGGTTGGAGAAGGTTGCCAAGGTGTTAGGTGAAGCTTAGAGGTGCTTTGTGATCAATTCGAATGCAAGACGAAGCTTGAATCGAGGTGGGTATTTTTCTCCCGCCATGGAAGCTGTCGAAGCTTTGCCACTGTTGATGAACCGCGACTGGCCGCGACTCACCGCGATCGCGGTATTGGCGTCCGAGTTGTGTGTCTTGTGGTTTGACTTTGAGGGATTTTTATTCCAAATTTGTCCCCGTTTTGGATTTAGGAACCCGTTCTTAAGCTTTGTTTAAGCTCGTCTTTCCAGGCAAGTGGTTGTGAATTAATTTGAGATAATTAAAATCTGATATTATATTAGGTTGTATTTCTGCTAGAATCAACGCTAATATAAGAGATATGTTGTAATCATGTGACTTGAAATTGTGATGTGATTTGTGATATGTGGAAGTGCTTGTGATGTGATTTGTGATATGTGGAACTGCTTGTGATGTGTTTGTGTGAATTATTGGTGAAGCCCTTGCTTAGTCTATTCATTAGACTAACTCTTGTATTTTTATATTTCTGTAACGTCATGGGGGTGTCGTCCGTCCATTTCGGCACATGCAGATCCGAGAAGGCTAGAGCGACTATGAGGATGGACGGTGTTTTGTTTTCGACAAGTTGTTTTGTCGTTTTGTTGTAAGTCTTCCGTTGTAAATTCTGATTTTGTATTTCTGATTACTGGGTCGTTTTTGGAATCGTGTAATTCCGCAACCATGTGGTTTAAAAAAAATTATGATTTTAGTATTGTAACTTTGTTTTAAGTCAGTTATGACGTCGGAAAAGCCTGGGGTGACTTCGGGGTTTACGTCCGGAGTCATCGACAGTAACGCTTTCAAATAGGGTCAAATTTGGGGGTGTTACAGAAATGGTATCAGAGCTAAACAGTTTTCGTAGGCTCTGCTATTTCATATTTTGTTAAAGACTTTCGCTATTGTATTTCTGATTAATTGGGTCGTTTTTGGAATCGTGTAATTCCGCGACCATGTGGTTTAATAAAAGTTATGATTTTAGTATTGTAACTGTGTTTTAAGTCAGTTATGACGTCGGAAAAGCCTGGGGTGACTTCGGGGTTTACGTCCGGGATCATCGACAGTAACGCTTTCAAATGGGGTTAAATTTGGGGGTGTTACAATGAGGGGGAAGACAAACGAAGCATCGACTGGCGAGATTCTGAAGACGGTATGCATTTTCCATGTCAAGAAAGAGCAACATTTTATTGCGGTACGTTAATACAATCACAACTGTTTATACTATCTTGTGTTAAAACATATGTATGATGCATTGATTTTGATGTAGATTGGGCTGGCCGCAACTTCGCCCTTGCCTCCTATTTACTCGGGGTGGCTGTATCATCATGACCCGTCTGCGGGTGATTACGTAGATCAAAGGCTGTGTGATCGGACGTTGGAGTACGAAGCATACAAGGCCGAAAAGAAGACAAGACGAAAGAAGAAGGTTGAAACGATCGATTTATGTAATGAATGATATGTATATATGAATTATGATGCAATGAGTTCGACGTTTATATTCCAAAAACAATCTCCAATCGTGAACAATCTTCAAGAAAACTCAACAACTTAAACAAAACATTCAAACCCAACAAGATAACATTCAGTGTTGTCATAATCCAAACAACTTAAACAAAACATTCAAACTCAAGTCTGGTGCCTTCATTGGTTAGAACGGTAGGGATACATTTGCTCCAATGATTGCCTTAACGCCTCAGCTACGTCTTCACATTGGTCATCTCCATGGTGGTGATCACGATATGGATGCAGACGTCCGTAGCAACTATCGAGGCACTGCACACAAGATAAGTGGATACGATTAGTAAACATGTTGTACACAAGATAAGTGGATAAGATATAATTACATGATTACTTATCTGCTGCTGAGTGTTACGATCGTCTTGAGGGATGATGAATGGATGAGTATGCAGGAGGTACCACTGTATGTAATCATTGCTACACTGGTGGGTTTGATGGACTGGAGGACCCATGGCTTGTAGGCTAATGGAATGTTCATTTCGGGCATCCCATGCATGTAAGGATCTATCGTATTCCACCGTGTAGCTGCTAATCTTCGTGCCCCTCCATGCCTTAATTGGAACAATCGGTGGCCTTGGACACTGTTGTGCACGCCCAAACTGTCTAGCTACTCGATCCGGCATGTAAGGCTCGGTGACCTACAAACAGGATATGACTCCATGGAATCGCGATGAAGCAAACATCCCATTGTTTAAGTCAATCGGGCTGTATGGCATCCACTCAACCTAAACACAATTGTAATTCAAACAACTTTTCATGCATATAATTTCATATTTTAACATACTAGATAAGGACCGTATATACACTTACACTCTCAGTACGCATCCCATCCAACTCCTCCCTATAATTCCTGGTTCGGTTGGGTTGAATCGACATGTCCCATTTTCTGGGGTACGGGATCGGCTGTTGGGGGTCCCAGTATACACTCTGTGCAGGTCTAAACATGGAAAAGTATTGATATATCCATGCCTATAAAACAATTACATGTAAGTCAATTCCCTAAATAACAAATAACAAATATATCTATAACAAAAATTCAAATATAATTATTCAAGCCATGTAATACCTGAATCAGAGTGCAACATGTGGACATGACCCGCGCCTCCTTCCTTGTGCACTCGCCCAAGCTGCGGTACACATGGGCAAGAACACCGGTACCCCATGTATAGTCCGTGACCTTCGAGAGATCAGTCACGAACAGAGTGTACTAAACGGGCAACCGGTGTTGAGACTTGTCAGGAAAGAGGGAAGACCCGACCAAGTGCAGCAAGAACCCAGCCGCATGCTTCTTTTCAACCAAATCCTGGCAATGACCCCTAAATTCTGCCGCATGCACGTTACCGGCGACGATAACACCATCCTCCAGCTCAAAAAACTCATGCGCCTGCTCCATTAACGCCTTCTTCAAATCATTGCGTGTGAGCTGCTCGTGCCATTTCTTTGGGGGACCCATGTCTTTCCCTTGTATTTTCATCCCAAGGATCATCCACACATCATGGAGAGTTATAGTCATCTCTCCCCATGGCATGTGGAATGAGTTGGATTCCGGTTGCCAACGCTCGACAAAGGCACCAATCAGCGTCTCATCCACATGCTCGTGCATGATGTCCGGTAGATGACATAGACTAGACGCAAACGCCATGTTACCCCATGCGTCTTCCGTTGTGCAACGCCATGAGCGTACCTGCTTGCCTCGTTGCTGGAACCTCAAGGGTTGCACCGGCTGTATATGAACATATTTAAGCAATCCTTCAGACTTACTTAAAACAAGATTAATAATTAAAAGAAATAAAGTTACATGCAACTTACAATGCGCTGGTACAAGAGGTACGCCACGTGGTTCACATAACTCTTCATGATTTCAGGGCTATCCGGACCTCCAGGAACGCTCACCCCCAGTTCCGGGTCATATCTTACATTCTTCTTTGACCGGGGTGGCCTTGCCCGCGAAGAAGAGGCTTCCTGAGGCTCCTCATCCACGTCCGGAGCGTCATCTCTTGGCATTCAGGCATTGCTGGACTGGTCCTGAGTCCCTCATGTATTACCTTGATCCTACATTTATTAAATAGATCAGATACAATAATAAATTGTAAACAAATTCATGTTATACTAAATGTACTTACCATAGGCTGATGATAGGGAGCGTTCGGGTATACTGCCGGGTTCTCCCACGGGTTGGCCTGCTCCTCATCCCCCTGGTAATAATCCCTCGGGCTATGACGAGGGCTCACATGCGGCGGTAGTGCCGGCGGACTAAAATTTCGCCCGTAGTAGTTATTCTGATCTATTGTATCAGAATAACCATGTAGCGGGCTCCCTTGATAGTCCGGGTCCCTCGGAGGCTCAGAGCCTGCTCTACCCCCAATAAACGACGGCACTGCCATTAGGCTCTGCACTCCTATCATGCCAGGATTGCCAGCATCCCAACTACTTCTACCGGCTCCAGTTTGAAATCCTAAACCAGCCCCACTACTGCTACCGGCTCCAGTCTGGTATGCGTCGGTCTCATCATCCCGGTAGCACACATCCATCCGTTGCCTCCTCTCTGACCTATTGACCTCTTCGCCAGTCATATACGACTGTTGGCGTACAAGGTTGCGGCGTCTCCTACGTTCAGTTCTTTCCCCAGGCTCCATCTGCGGTTACATATCAACACATTTTAATCAAAAAAATTAACGTTCAAGATATTAACACACAGGCAACAACTCGGTCAACAACTCGGCCGAGTTGTTGACCGAGTTGTAAAAATTGATGCTGACTCGGCCGACAACTCGGTCGAGTTTTTGACCGAGTTGTTCTTAGTTGGTTTCCAGAAGCTCCAAAATCACATCAGTTCACACGTTACGTGTGAACTGATCTCACACATAACATGTGGTGCACATTCACACGTTACGTGTGAATGTGCACATCCGACATTTCGCCGGTGAGTCGCCGGTGAAATTCCGGCGACTCTCCGATCATCTTCTCCGGCGAGCATTTGTTTAATCCGACGGCTTTTTTTCATCAAAAAATACATGCAATTCATCCAAAATTGCACAATTTTTACAATTCTATCAATACTATCACTTTCACTTCCATACTTTCACACAAAATTCAACATAAATCCTCATGCAAACAATTACTTCAAAATTACCCAAAAAATCAAAAACAACCACAAAAGCTTCCCCAAATCATAGATCTACCATCCTAAACATCAAAATAACATAGATCTACAATATGGATCTACAATTACTAACAAAAAACCCTCAAATGTAACAAAACAAAACCAAACAACAATTTCTACTAACTAACATTTCAAAGATCTTGAACGTAACGCGCGGAGTCGATCGATTCGTCACGAGGAGAGCAAAGAGACGCGTAACGAGTAGAAATTGTTGTGGTGCGGTTCAGATGAATGAAAGGAAAGGAGGAGCAAGATCTGGCTTTTAAAGCCAGATCCACTCCACACGTTACGTGTGGGTCTTGAACGGGTGTCTTCCCGAGCGTAACGCGGGAAGCCCATTTCCACGTTACGTGCGAGCCCTATGCACCAAAAGACAAAAATGTCTATGCGCCAAATAACATGACCCTATTTTTATTTTGTGTCCATGAGCATGAAAAAAAATTCATTAATAAAACATGATTTGAAACCAATAACTGAGAAAGATCCACAGTTGTGACAACCGGCTGCCTCACAGCCACAGACTGTGCATCCCACGTCGCCCAATCGTCATAAAAGGTAGAATTATAAAATACTGATTATTTGTAAGAAGGCTCCTGAATCTGATCCTTCCACGTACGTAGACCCAAGCGCCATCCCCAGACCCACGCCATGCACACTACCACGCCCAAAAGATTCGCTTACAAGGTGGGGGAAATTAACAAAATGAATTGGAATTAAGATTCTTGTTTTATTTAAATCGATTAGAATCTATAATTCGATCTAGATCTTTTTTCAGTCGACATAGATCGAATTAATTAGATTAGAGCATCCAGATTATCTTAAAATTTTACTTTTTTAACTATGTATTTATACCATACAGTATAATTTAGCTATGTTATCTTCAAAAACTCCGACCCAAAGAATCCAAAGCTAACCGGACAAATGGATATGTCGAAATTTATAATCGGAAAAAAGACGTACTTGATCAAAGTTGATCCGATATATAAGTAAAATGATTTGAAATAATCAGAATGAACTCGAGAATGCCCTAAATTCAAGTCGTTCGGAGTTGACCATCAGCTCAGGAGCTTGAACATGTGTTCACACTTCACTAATGAAAAACATGTCATTGTGTGAGCACACAAGCCTGCATATAAGTCTAGTATATAAGCCTTCAATGACGAATTCAAAAATTCTTATAAGGGGCTAAAACGCTTATAGAAAACTCAACATGTTACTCATTCAATTCATCCATACTTATATCAATATTTTGAGACTCATTCCTTAAAATTGGCTTCCTCTTACTCCTAGTAAAATTTTATTTTACACAAAACATTTCGAGTTATTAGAAACCCTAATTTTGTCTATTTAAGCATTTCTAATTCATTCAATAAAGGCATATTAATTTGAAGATTCATAAACCTTGACATAGAAATCGGATTTATCTTATTCCCAAAGTTATTTGTTCTTGTGTTCTTGCTTATTGGGATTGGTTTAATTATTTCATCATTAAGTTCTTGTTCTTCTTTGAGTTCTTGTTCGAGTTTGATCGATAAGCAAAGAGAAATTCCAATCTTGCTTTAAAGACGGGATTCAAAATCTATGTTAGAGCGACTCCTCTTCTGTCATATAAATTGTGAAGTGTCACAATAGGATATCGATCACCATACATAGTTACATAATCACATAATCGCATTCCTTCCCATAATCTCCCCTTGATTCAAACTCTTACTTCCATATCACCAATTGTGTAACCAGAGGTCAAGATTTTCAGCTTAAATAGTCAGTAAGAAGCGGATACTCGATCTTTAACCACAAGATTATAAGTACCAATTTTTTTCTTCTATGTTAATCGTAATAATTTAGTGTCTTTTAAGAAACAAAAGAAAATTGCGAGACCAACTATTCAATTTCACCTGCACACGTAATCACGTAATTTTCAAGTTCTACGTACAAAAGTAATCTTCTGGCCGGGATGAAAAATTAAAGAACAGTAAGTACAAAAGTAAAAATGTTGCACAAACTAATTAAACTAGAATTCAATTTCTCCCTCCGAAAACAAAATGTAAAATTTAAGATAAACAATCTAGATTAGGCTCAACGGCGGCCCCCACCACACAAACACCTCCTAATCAAGCCCCTCCCCTCTCTATATAAAAAATTCAGTTGCACTATATACAACTTAATTGCTGATCAGCTCCCGTACCATAATATAGGAGTATATTACACGTACGTACGTACAAGCTTGCTTGCTAGCTAGCCAGTCCTAACTACATGGAAGACCCCAAGAAACCACTCACCAGCCTCCGCATCGACCACCCTGCGCCACCGCAGCCCAGCCCCCTCCGCAAGATGATCCTGGTGGCGTCCATCGCCGTGGGCGTCCAGTTCGGGTGGGCCCTACAACTCTCCCTCCTAACCCCCTACGTCCAGCTCCTTGGGGTCCCACACATGTGGTCCGCCTTCATCTGGCTATGTGGGCCCATCTCCGGCATGCTCGTCCAGCCCTCCGTCGGCTACTACTCCGACCACTGCACCTCCCGCTTCGGCCGCCGCCGCCCCTTCATCGCTGCCGGCGCCGCCCTCGTCTCCGTCGCCGTCTTCCTCATCGGCTTCTCGGCCGACATCGGACACGCCTTGGGCGACCCCGCCGACCCCGGCGCCACCAAGCCCCGCGCCATCGCCGTCTTCGCCGTCGGCTTCTGGATCCTCGACGTCGCCAACAACACGCTCCAGGGCCCCTGCCGCGCCTTCCTCGCCGACCTAGCCGCCGGCGACGACTGCAGAACCCGCACCGCCAACTCCGCCTTCTCCTTCTTCATGGCCGTCGGAAACGTCCTCGGCTTCGCCGCCGGCAGCTACCGCCACCTCCATCGCCTCTTCCCGTTCACCGCCACTGCCGCCTGCGACGCCTACTGCGCCAACCTCAAGTCATGCTTCTTCATCTCCGTTTTCCTCCTCCTAACCCTAACCGCCATCGCCTCCTTCTTCACCCCAGAAAAGCCAATCACCTCAGCCCCGAAATCCGACGCGCCACCAAGCGCGTGCGTCCCACTGCCCTTCTTCGGCGAAATCCTAGGCGCGTTGAGAAACCTCCAGAAGCCGATGTGGGTCCTGATGCTGGTGACGTGTCTCAACTGGATCGCGTGGTTCCCGTTCATCCTATTCGACACCGACTGGATGGGGAAGGAGGTGTACGGCGGGGAGGTGGGGGACCGGAGCTACGATCTCGGAGTACAAGCCGGCGCGTTGGGGCTGATGCTCAACTCGGTGGTGCTGGGGCTGACGTCACTGGCGATTGAGCCCCTGGCGCGTGTGGTTGGCGGAGTCAAGAGGCTGTGGGGGTTAGTCAACCTGGTGCTGGCGGTTTGCTTGGCGATGATGGTGGTGGTCACCAAGATGGCGGAGCATGCCCGCCACCAGGCAGTCCTTGCCGGCGCCGTCGTTGTTCCGCCCACTCCTCCCGGAAATGTTAAGGCCGGCGCTTTGGCGTTGTTTTCTCTCCTGGGAATTCCACTCTCGGTGAGCGTTATTGCCGTTACTTATTCAATTATTTTAGAAAATTTGTGTCTATGGATAGTTCTAACTAACTTGATTGTTTCTACCAAAAAAAACTAATTAACTTGATTGTTTTCTGTGAAAAAAATTGATCGCTTTCTCACAAAAATAAAATAAATAGGCGAACTTGTTTTTTTAAGCTTAGAACCGTTAAGTTAGTTAAATGTTATATTTTAATGAAAAATAACTTGAAATAATACAACTATCGATATAACCAAAAATAATATAAACTTTAAAAATTATACAAAATACCCGAACTATGTCAATATTAATCCAAAATGATATGGTCTATTTTTCCGGTGAAATCTCCGACGGAGATGTTGACGTGGCACCGAAAAATATGAGTTGTCAAAATTTTTCACACATCAACTCATTTATATAACAAAAAAAAAATCAAAATCAAAAGAATGAACTTCTTCAATAATTTACATCTTTTGAAGCACAAACCAAAAAAACAGTCCCTCAAAGTGGAAGGTCCAAAAGTCAATCCCCGTCATCGTTGTAAAACTGATTGTTGAAATTTTAGGTTTGTGTTTCAGTAGATGCAAATTGTTAAAGAATTTTATTCTTTTGATTTTTCTTTTTTGTGTTTTTGTCATATAAATGAGCTAATGTGTGGAAAAAATCGTCAACTCATGTTTTTCGATACCACATCAGCATTTTTGCCAGAGATTTAAGCGGAAAAATAGACCATACTATTTTAGGTTAATATTGACATAGTTCGGATATGTTTTTACAATTTTTAAAATTCGTATTATTTTTGGTTCAAAGACGATATTACTTAGAGTTATTTTTCCTTATAAAAAACAAACTTAATTGTTTGACATCGGTTGTAGAGTTAAAATTAATTACATTATGCAAAATCATTTATTTTGTTTTAAAATTTTGGGCGTCTATTATAAGATAATAAGAAATAACCCTTTTTTTCTTTCGCTAGCAAACGATGTTTATAAAGAGTTTTTTGTTTATAAATAGGTAAAAAAATATAGATTCATAAAAATATATTTGGTAAAAAAATATATTTTTTTAGACTTGTGTATTTTATTGAAAATATATAAATAGTAAAAAAAAAGCACGCTTATCGAAGCATATAAAATAGGGTTTGAAAAAAAAAATTATAAACAATAAATATTTTTTTCAAACAAAGCCTTAGTTTCTTCTTTTCAAATATTTCCGATCATATGATATATAGTTTTGAGCTAATTATATTTTTCAGTTTAAATAGTGTAAATTACTTTATTTCAAAAAAGGTGTCAATTAATTTGTTGCCTTAATCAATTTTCGACGATTACATGATCATAAATGCATAAAATATATCGGGATAAATTTGGTGAACTTTTTTCTGAAAGAAAGATTACAAAAATACAATCCACTCCGTAGCTAGCTAAGTGCTCGTTTGGTTGAATATAAGAAGTGTAATTCCTAGGAAATTATTTGATATAAAATTATATCATGGCAATTTAAATTCATGAGAATTGATAAATATGTTTGGTTAAAATCTAAATCATGAGAAATATGAAAAAAGAAAATTTTATCTATCTCTTTCTAGGTGATTCAAATTCCTATGTTTTACAGGAATTAAAAATCACATGAATTAGAATATCGGTATTTTTTAAAAACAAAAAGCCAACTAAATACATATATTTGATATCAATTTTTGCGATTATTTAAATTTATAGGAATTTACTTATCAATCAAACAAGCACTAAATATATAGGTAATGCTATGGTTGAATTGTAGCAAATTGAAAACATAACAACTTTATTTATGGATTAGTAAGTAGTCACATGATTTTGTAGAGGGTTATCCATAACTTTTTTCGCGCAAGTTATAGCTCATCACAGTTCACATGACATGCAGGCATTTATTTCTTGAAAAATAAAAGTATATATGCAGCATTTAATTTATACATGCCTTAATATAATGCTTGCTGGATTATTCGTACGTCTCGTGTTATTCATGCAATTATATTTGTGTGGCTTGCATGCAGGACGGACACAGTATTTTAATTTAGGGGAGATTAAAATTTCGAAAAGTAAAATATAAACTTTTAAAGTATTTTGTTTGTCTAATATCATTGAGCTAAATGTAAAAATTAAAAAGAAATAATGGAAAAACTCAATTATCCCGTCCATCTTGAATGAGAAAAAATTGTATCACGCTGAATTTAGATAATGCAAATAAAAAATTCTATCAATTTTCTATTTCTCTTATAAATGAGATATTTTAGCCGGTGGATAAAAGACTGTCGTTTACACTAAGTTCACTTCTGCCTTACCCAACCAATCTCAATTTCAAACAAACCCTATATTCGAACCAAAATGAAATTTTGCTTAAAATTGATCAAAAAACTGTGCTTTTATAAAAAAATCATCATTATTTACTCCTATCTCTGCGTAAAATCAACATATTTATATAAAAAATTTGATTTTGAAAATTTTAAATCCATAAATCCTAAATTTAAAAAATTCTAACACAAATAAGAATAGATATAAAACAGATAGTTCATTTTTTAACTGGTCTTGCGTTCAAATTTTGGATAAAATTGTATTTTTTAGTATCTTTTAGGTTTATTTACATAAATTTTATTAAAAGATTTGTTATTTAAAAATTTAAAATATATAAGAAATTTTATAAAAACATTTAAAAAATAAATAAATAAACATTAAAATTAATACTAATTATTTTCTTCAAAAAATCCAATGGGGCCACAGCCCCTACTGGGCATGAGCTGTGTCCGTCCTTGCCTACATGTCTCTTTTTTCTTTCGGTAATTAACAATTGTTTTTATACTTATTAGACAAAAAAAATCAACTTTTTTATATGAGAATTAAACATAGTTAGACAAAAATCATGGGAAGTTTCTTTAACGGAATTAGTGAGATGTGTTAAGTGGCTAATTATTCATATTTGATCAACATGCATGTATGAACAGATAACGTACAGCATTCCGTTTGCTTTGGCATCCATATTCTCAACAAATTCGGGTGCAGGGCAAGGTACATACTAATTACTAGTCCTAGTCTCGATCTCTTTCTTTCTTATTTTACCCTCAAATTTTACGGGAAATTATATAGAGATTGTTGATGATTATATATATATATACATACAACTGGCTAATCTTTGTCGTTTTTTGGGAAATTAATGCAGGTTTATCTCTAGGAGTTCTCAATCTTGCTATAGCTGTACCACAGGTGATCTTCCATCTCATTTCTTTTGATTATTAACACAGTTATACTAATTTCAAATTAGTAAACACATCTTGACCAAATAAATAAATAAATTAGTAAACACATATTATACATAAGGAAGTATGGATATATAATATATTAATTCCATTTAGTTTAGGATTTATTAATTCCATTTATAATATAAGTACGGATATATAAATTTCATATATTAATTATTAATATATTCACATGTTTACACTGTAAAAAGATCGGTGGTGAAAATAAAATCATATTTATAGCTTGTTCCTGATTAGTGATCGATGAGTTAGGTAAATGATCATTTGACAAACCTTTTTTTAAACTAATGGATCTTTAGAAAAAATAGACTACTCTCTCTTCCTAAACCCTACTCCCTATCCCTTACCCCCTAAATCTTAAGCCTTAAAAATTAGTAGGAATCCATTTTATTAATTAAAAACTCTTAAAGGATCAATGTGTCCAAAATCCTCATTAGTGATTACATGAAACCTTATTTCTAAAAAAAAAGTTCATTTTAAAAGGGGGGAAAACGCCGGATTTAGGCCCAAGGCCCATTACTAAAACCCAAAATGTTCCCCTAGCCCATACTCCACGAGTTATTGTGTATCACTATTCACATAAGTTCAAAAATCCACTTTTTAGAATTTTGTGAGACTTTTCTAACCTAAGTTTACTTGGTACTTTACTATCATTTGTAGTAACTATACATATCATTTTCTTTTTTATAAAAAAAAACATATGATTTTATTTCATCAATCATGTGTTATCATTTGAGAAAATATCATATATAATCTAAAATTTTGAATATCCTCTAATTTTTTGTAAACTTTATTAGTTGTGTATTCGATCAGAAACTCACTATAATTATATTGTCATAAATCCTTTAAAACCAGATGTTGGTGTCTGCAACAAGTGGACAATGGGACGCTTTGTTCGGAGGAGGAAATCTACCTGCGTTCGTTGCCGGGGCGGTAGCCGCCGCCATGAGCTCCGTGCTAGCGCTCACCGTGCTGCCGTCGCCACCACCTGATGTGAAGATTAGCGGCACCGCTGGCGGTCATTAAGAGTTATTATTAGTGTATCCTAATTATTATACACATAAATAGCATCTGCCATTTCTTTTTCTATATATGGCATGATTTTTTGTTCCCTTGTGGTCTTGTATTTCAATTTCTTTTAGATTGTACTACCATAACTTTCTTGCATTGTACGCGTTTTATCGTAATATGTATTATATAAAATATTAATAATTTTTTAAATTATTTATTTTAAGTATATTGATAGTATGACATAAAATTTTATGACATAATTATATTGGTGATTGACATAGAATGTTTATATAATACAATTAATTACGCATCATATTTTCTAAATTGAAATACACAAAATATTGATATATTAATTAGATGACGTGTTATATTACGAAAATAAATAATGTCATAGATGATGCGCTTAATGAGGGAAACATGTCACCTTAATCAATAACTATTCTAGTATTATAATAAAGGTTTCAATTATAATAATATGAATCATAATATAAATATTATATTTAAGTAGGTAGAGAAACAAGCCAAATCATACATATCCTTATTGTATTAAATAAAAAGTAGTTTATGAAAATCATAATCACACTAAAAATTTGACATAAAGATTTTATAGGAAAGCAATATCATATATTTATACTACTTAAATCTATATCTATACTACTTAAAAAGTGCAAGTCCCACAAATGAATAGTGTTTTCCTTGGGTTTATTTGGGTCACATTGGGCTTTAGCTTTGTTTCTTTGGTCTGTAGGCCCATTTGTCTTGCCTCCTCTATGAACCCCGTTTGTCTCTGCCTCCTCCATGAACCCTAGGTCAGCCGCATCTGTCTGAGCTTCATCCCACTTTTATTCTATCGTCTTCCGCTGCGATTGTCCATCAAAATCCTGTATTTCCCCTGGTGCATCTTTCCACCCTTATCCTCACCTTTTGAAGATCTCGCCTCTCTTATTTCTCCCTCTCTTGGTAATAACCCTAATTTATACAAAAGGGTATAAGTGTAATATATATATATATAGAAAGACTGACAATTATTAATTTATTTATAAAAATGGAAATAAATTAATCAATTTCTTAACCTAAGAATGTTATATCTTAAAGTCACGATTTATTTAGATTTACTTTAACATTATATTAATTTTAATTTAAATAAACTTATCAATTTAACATATATTATTTAAGTTGAGATTAACAAAATGTTAATTAAGATTTTAATATGGTTAAATTTATAAGAAAGAGTGACTTAAGCTTAGAACTAATCCACTTTAATTTTTCTTTCATCTTAAATTTGGGTTAAAATGAATAAATAAACTTAAGATAATATTATAAATAAGTTTAGGCAATTTTGTAGTTTTTGAAATTTAAAATAGGGGTATTTTTGTCACAACTTGAAAAAAGGACAAAAAATTGTAATTAAGCCAAAATAAGAGGTGGCCGATCGTGATAAGCATCAATCTTCTACAACCTCCTTCACCCGTGGCTGGAGCTTGCCTTTTATGGCGGATTTCAACCCGATTTTTGACTCGTTTCTTCCAAGTAACCCATGGGAAATGAAGATTAGGATCTTGAGCATTAAACCCCTCAATCAATTGGCGGGATTAAGAGCTAAAATACCGGAATTTTGTGTGTGAACAATTACGTCGTTTTTTGTCAATCGAATTCAATTTCTAAAAATTCTCTCTCATTTGATTGAATTGGAAGGCAAGTTTTACGGGATTATGTCTAGGACATTCAAGGCTACATTTGCCCCATAAATATCCATTCAATTGTTCATCCAATTCATCCAATTCTCCACATTAGGGTTCTTAGAATTTCTAAAAAAAATTCGGTTGTTCCAGGGTAAAATTCTCCTTTCTCAGAGTATCTCTACTCACGATTCAAGTATCCAAATCTTCGTCTCGAAGTCACGAACCCAACGCCGCCAACCACGATTTAATTTTAAGCGGTCGTGCTCGCCTCTGTTTTGGGGTAAATCCCATATTCAAATTTTGTATTTTTTAATTTTAATCTTATTTATATAGCTAATTAAGATTACTTAGTGATAATTTGGGTTGATTTAATTTTATTGAAATTAAAATAAAATTAAACATATTTTATTTGGTATTATCTTAAATTTTAAAATGTTAATTTTTAACATTACAAATAGATAATATATTTGGTTAATAATTATTTGGTGTTGTCAATAAATTGCATAATTAATTAATTTGTAATATGATTATTTAGAATATATGACTACAGGTTTTGGTATCGTATACGTAATCGTTATATTGGTGTAACCTCGATAATTGATTTATTTGGATTTTAATAAATCCAATTAGAAACCGATACGAGTTTATGAATAAATTATCTAATTAATTTATTTTTGTGTGAATTGGGTATGTCTCAGAATCGCTATTGGGAACGGAAACGAACTTGGAATCCAGTTCATTGGTATTAAGCAACTTTCGTACGACGTTACGTTGTTCAACCGACATCTTGATCCGAGGCAATTGGCGGTTCGCTCTTGCATTTATTCCATATTTTCCTTAAGTGACAATTAATTAATTGTTTTAATTAAGTTGGGATAAATATTTCTATTTTTGTGTTTGAGAACTTGTGTGTTATAATGGTGTGAAAAAAAATGAATTATATATATTAGGTTGTATATATTGTTAGTGATGACCCTTATATATATTATTATTATTATAGGGTGCTAGTTGGACTTTGGTGTGGAAATTGATGTGGACTTGTATGCTTAGTTAGCATGAGTATGCGTGGAAACGCTATATACCTTACGAGGTTTAGTTATTTCTTTATAACTTGGTATTAGGAGGATTATTGCTTTAATACTTTTGGTCATGACCTACCCTTATTCGAATATAAGTGGTGGTGCACTTAGCTAGTGTTGTTATTCGAGATTCATCCCATGATATTCTCGTATCGAGATGGTGTGGATTAAAAGCTTTAACGTGGAAACTGCCTGGGCTCCTGTATAAAGTATGTCCCCTTTCCAATCTGAATTCGCATTATGCGGTGAGGTTGGTTAATGACCCAAATAGTCAAAGACGTTGTTTTAAAATCTTTGGTGTGTTATAATTGTAAATGTTCCCAAACAAGTACATATAATTCCCATAAGACTCAGTTTCATTGGAGTCTTCTCTTGAATCATGTCTCTTCTTATGTTTCAACGGAAGTATAGTAGTTATTTACCGTTTATCGAGTATTATTCGAGAAACAAGGGTAGTAACTATATATAACTACACATAATCTCACAAAAATACCCTTGCATAGTTTTCATTAGACTAACCAACCTTTTTTTTCCCTTGCATGGCTGACTGATGTCATCCGTCCCTTACGGCACATTAGTCGTTTGTCTTAGGCTGTCTTGAAGAAACGAATCGAAGAAGGAGGCTTGCAGTTGGAGTTGTGTTTTAAAGTAATACTTTGAAGTTGTTTAGTATTGATTTAATCTTCTTAATAAATGTAATAGGGTTTATGTAAGTCTTCCGTTATAATTTCATATTGTTTTGTAAAACTAGCCTTCTCAATTTACGAGGGGAGTTTTAATAAAAGATTGAGTATTTATTTCACAAGTCCTTCGCTGGTTATTCTTTTGTTATTAATGTATTTAAGCATAAATTGTTCAGATCAAAGCCTATGGTGACTTTGGACTTTGAAGTCTGAGGTCACTGGCGTGTGGCACTATCGACATAAGTCGGGGGTGTTACACTCTCCGTGTGCGACTCATCGACGATCTACTCCGAAATCGTACACCATCTACCTTCGGTGTCTCACTTCTCTATCGGTGTTGCCATGCTTGCGCCATCACGTCATCGTTCAAGCCCTAAACTTCAGAACATGTAAGATCATCGACTCCTCTTCTCTTTGCATTTTGCTCTTAAATTTTGATTTTCATTCTCTTTCCAATTAGTTTTTCTTATGTTCATTCTTTCTCTTTAGATGATTTGGTTTTGTCATGAAATCACACATCTTTTCTTGTAGATTGTGTTTTTCCTCATAGGTTTTGGTACATAAACGATAGCCAATTGCTATCGTGCATAGGTAGTTTTGAATATTTTAATTGTCTGACTTAAGTTTATGATTTTGAATTTCTCTGTTTTTCTTATGTCGCGCGGAGGTTGATGATTCTGATCTGACATCGCGCATAATGTTTGGTTTGTTTCAGAGTGCCTATATTAATTGGTCGTTATGGTTGTCAAAGTGGGTGATTACTTGTGTCTAGAGGATTACGTGAAAGTAGGAATCCTAAATTAAAAACAACATTGCGAGAATCCCAAATCTAATTTCATATCCAAAACATGAAACCACTTATTTATAATTGCAATGTTACAATTAATTTGTACCTCCAATGTTCAAATCCGTCGTGATTGGAAGATCTATAGTGAAATACCCCAAATAAGTTGATAATGGTATTTTGGTAAATTAATTATGGGGTTTACTAAAAAGGGGGAAAAATGGGAATTTGGGGGATTAAATCCCTAACTCCCTAAATTCGGATCTCTCTCTCTCGATCTTCACTGTACGTGGTCTCCCTTCCCTGTGCTCAGCTTCATCTTCCCCGACGAACCGACCCCTTCTCCTGTGCCAGCCGAGTTGCTTCTCCTTCGGCGAGCCTGAGCCCGATCCATGTTCACTGCTGTGGGGCTTCGCTGCTGTCCGTGCTCGCTGTTGCTGTCCGGGTGCTGAGCCGGTGAATGAGGACCCAGATCCGGTGCTGAGCCGCTGCCGTGAGTCACTGTTGAGCCATGGCTGTGTTGGTTCGTCGCTGGTTCACAGATGTGGGCTGATGCGTGATGGAGCCGCTGCTGAGCTGCTGCTGTCCGAGTGCCTCTGCTGAGCTCCGACATGGTTCCGGCGTCGGGAGCCATCTTCCCGGCGAGGACGGAGTGAGTAACGAAGAGGTAAGGTGGTGGGTTGATTTGGGTTTGCTTGGGGTTGATTTGGTTGAATAAGCTTTGCTGATTTTTTTTAAGGTTTGAATTGATTTGGTATATGTTCGAATTGATGTTGTATAGTGGTCCGAATTGATGTTGATTTATCCTTCATGGGCTGTGGAAGAGCAATTTCGTGAGCCATTGGGTTGATTTTTGTGGGTGTGATTGCTGAATTTTGTGAAGGTATTATTTAGGGTTTGATTTGGGGATTTTTCTCTAGTTGTGGTTTGATATGAATTAACGCCAGGGTTTTGCTCGGATTGAATTCGCAGGTTCGTTCGAGTGGTTTGGAGACCTCTAGGGTCGTTGTGGTTCGACTTGAGGCAAGAGGATCCTTGCTAACTTTATATTTTTATAAATTGATTTATGCCTAATTTATTTCATAATTAAGTTTACCGTTGCTTGGTCGAAAATGGGTATGTGCGTGTGATATGATTTGTCTTGTATCGTATTTGATTAAATGTTGACGTGGTAGTCAATTGTGACTAAGTGTGATTGATTGTTGTTGATAGTGTTTGTTGACACGTGTGTGTGTGTTGGCTTGAGTGTGTGTGTGTGTTGGATCGTGTGTGTGTTGGATTGAATGATGTGTGTGTGAGGATATGTGATAAATGTGTGATGATGTGTGTGATGTGTGATGATATGTGATAATGTGTGATTTTGTGATTTTGATTGTCGTTTGTGCTATTGGATTGAGTGTCAGTGTGGTGGTTGGATTGTCGTTGATTGGGGGTCGAAGGGTCAGGTGATGATAGACTCACCAAACATCGTAGGGACTGAGTGTCGCCTACGTTGTTAAGGGCCAGTGTTAATTCAGAGTCAAAGGGTCAGGTGATGATAGTCTCACCAAACCGCGTAGGGTGCACGCCTACGTCGTTAAGGACCAAGGGTTGGATGGTGAAAGTCCCATCCGGAAAGTGTGTGTTGATTGTCTCACCCGGTGATGTGGTGGTGGAGACGGAGGTTGGATTGGAGGTGTTGGTGGTTGTGTGTGTTGGTTTATTTATGAATATTGGCTAATTGTGATTGATGTTGATTGATTAGTTGTTGATTGATGGTTGTGATAACTGTTATATATTATATGATTATATTGGTTGATGGTTGTGATAACTGTGATGAGTTAAATAGTGGTTATGTTGATGATTTCGCTTGTGTGTGGTTATTGGTTTGTGTTAAATGTTGATTGTTGTTAGTGGTGGTTGTGGGTCATTGTTGGCCATTGGTTATGGTTGTGAAATTACGTGTGTTACAATTGTTATTTGTAACTAGTAAGTGGTGATGCTTATGTGTTTGTTAATGTGAAGGTTAATTGGATGTGTTAGTGTAGTAGAGAGTTCAGTATAATTGATTAGTCTTGGTTGTAAGTCAGTAGTAAGATATATGCATATGTTTCATAGGGTTGATGATTGAGGTATTAGTATTGGAGAGAAAGTTGGATTGGATCATTTTATTCGTTTATACTTGTGATGAGTTTGAGGATGGATTGATAGAGATTAGTATCGTGTAGAATTGGATAAGATTGAGTATTGGATGATTATGTGATAGAGTGTGTTTGTGTTTAGGCGTGTGTTTTATGTTGATTGGTCGGTATGATATGGTATATATTGTATGTATATATTGTATGATCTGTTGTTGTTTGGTATTGTTGATTGCCATGATAATTCTATGGTTTTGAAACTGTTTTGGCTGGGCTAATCTTGCCATGGTCTTTCACGAGACTGACCAACTGCGGTTTACGTGCCGTGGTTGGCTGGGGTATCGGGTCCCTCAGTCAATCAGGCTTTTCAGGTTCAGCGCCAACAAGGAGGTTCCTGATCATCGTCGGTTTTGGAGTAGAGAACTCTACTTTTGGTTTGAGACTTTGACTTGATTGTATGTATCGTTTTAGTTTTGGACCTTGAAGTGGTCGAACTTGTTGTATTGGCTTTTGGCTTTTGGTCTTTGGTTGTTGGTTTCTGGTTTGTAAATTGTAGTACTTTTTGTATGTTAAGTTTGTTTATGGTTTCAAACTCTGAACAAGTTTTACAGGTTTTACAGGTTTCCGCTGTGTTGCTTTATATATATATATATGAGTTATGTTTTACATTTTTTATTTTACCCGCCTTATAATCCTTTGGATTATGGCACTGTAGCACCACTGGCCTGAGGGTGTTACATATAGATACATAGCTCTTTAAATTAATGATTTAGACATGCATTTTTCGATGTAGAGTATCAGTGTATGTGTTCGATGAAATGCTTAAAAGAAAGTCATATACAAAAAAAAGACAAACACTCCTTTGTGCTTGAATAACGATTTCAAGCTATTGTAATATATGGCCCTCCACAATGGAATTATAGATTTCTATTTGTTAATTTTGAATTGAGATTAAAAGATTTTAAATGGACTACTTGCAGTTCAGGAGGCTTTGAAGTTGATGATTAGATGTAGACAAATTCATTCGTTTGGCATTTGCCTTTGTAGATACCAATGAGAAATCATTTGAATGTCTAAAATGTAAAAGTAAGGGCCTATGATCCGCTCTACTTTGTAATGCGTAACTAGGAGTTGTTACTGGATATTAGGTACCATTTTGTATGGGTTTAGAAGATATTTGAGGAGAATGGAGTTGTAGAGAAGAAGTGGTGAAAAGGAGATTTTAACAGAGTATTGAAGACATTAAGGAGCGGTGAAGGCGAAGGATGCACCGAGTGAAGGCCATGAGCGCGGAAGAAGCTGAAGATCGCGACAAAGCACAAACCGCGGGTGCGGAAGGATGGGCCGCTGGCGCGGAAGGACGACAGAAGCAGATGAAGACTACATGCATTTCCGCGGGTGCGGAAGATTTTCCGCGGTCGCGGATTTCCCTTCTGGCGCGGAGCGCGTCGACGATTCGTCCGAGATCTTTGTTTACCTTATTTATTTTATTTTTATTCTGGTTATTATATTTTAGGAAGATATTATTTCTTATCTTAGGAATTAGGTTTTGCTAGGTTATTTATCTCTCTTTGTTAGCAGCCTTTTCATTATCACATTATCACTTTTATCGTTCAGTTTTTCCCTTAGAGTTTTATGCTTTGAAGACTATGAAGAACTAAGCAACCATTGCTTAGTCCGACGATTGAAGCCTTCGTTTGTATTTGGTTGTGAGATTATAACTCTATTTCCTTTCCTTTGATTATATTGATTCTCTTTGTGCTTCATCCCATTGATTCTTGCTGATTTGACTAGTCTGATCATCTAGTTGATATTAGTGATTTTCTATTGCTAGGGTTTGGATATTTCTAGTTGAAATACCTTATCTTGTGTAGCAACCACGATTTACAGGAACTAGTTGTGAATGTTTATTGTGAAGATAATTGATTACATGTCGAGCACTGACTAGTTGTTAAGTATTGCATGTATCCTGCTTAATTCCTATGCTTACTGCTGTCGTTAGATTGAATCTTGATAGTTTCTTGATTGTTTAATGGTAAGTATTTTCAGGGCTAGTTGACCTGTCTATATACATAAGATCGGAATATGAATATTCATTGGTAGGAATTGGAGATAATCTAGGATCAACCAATCAAACTGAAGTGTGGATATTTGTCTGGCTAAGTTACTTCTCACCCATTGATTATATCTTTTGCATTGATTTACATTGTTACTTAATACAAACCAAAAATTCCCCCTTTTGTTACTATTGGCATACAACCTTTGCAATTAGGAAGATTGCTTACCTCCTTGTGGGATCGATCCTTATTTACCCTACTACATTAGTTAGGTGTTTGAGGTTATTTGATAGGTGTCTACGACAAACCCCTCATCAGTCTCTCCCACAATTATCCCATGAATGATGAAGAGGGTGAACTAGTGATCGGACAAGCAAGGTTCCATGACCTATCACGATTTGGCTTTATACCATTGAGTAACAAATATGGTTCCTTCTTTTTATTTTCAATTATATTCCACCTTTTTGGCAGGTTTCGAATTGTCTTGGCGATGTCTAGGAGTTTGACCTGCTCTTTCTTAAGCTCTGTGGTGGAACTTTACTTTTTTTCTTATGCTGATCGCCATTGTCAGCTGGCTATTGTACTAATGTGCTTGTTGGCCATTGCTTTTGACTGTTGTTGAGACTTTTGGATGGTTTTATGATGTACTTTTTTTTGCTGTTTTTATTGGATTGTTGTTGATGTGCTATTCTTAGACTTATGTTAATGACCTTGCACTCTTTGCTGAACTTTTCACTGTTTGTTGGTTGTTGAACTACTTAACAAGCTTTTGTCACCTTGTTGGTTGTGTTGAGGTGTTGTGACCTGCTCCCTTTAGTTGGAAGGTGTGTTTGATGATCTTATAGTGAAGAATGTTACCTGCTTGTATACGAGATGGTTATTTTTTATCCTTAGTGCTTGACCACCTCAAGGTTGTCCACTTTGAACATCTATTTCATTCAGATTCTTAATGACTCTAAGTTGGCTGGTAAGATGCCTGAGGTTTTTAATTTATTCAGGTGATTATAATTTGGTTACTTGTTCATGGTTTCATTCATACTATTATTGTGGAATATCTGATGGTATCACACTTGATTTTAAACCAAGTACATGTATGCACAAACCTTTGCTGTCTATAGTTGTTTTCTTTTGCTGACTTGTTATAAAAGCCTACATTTTTTCTAAATTCTTTCTCATTTCCCTTGGTACTTAGGCTTATAGTGCGGTTTTAAAGCAATTGGTTTATGTATAAAGTAGTAATCTTAGTCTATTTCGAATTAGGACTATTTTCTTCATTGGTGTAGGTTGTTAGGCATAAAGGCTAAGTTATCTTGTGTTTAATCAACATCTTTCTTGTATTTGATTGTAGGTAAGGTGGGTGAATTCACAATTGTGCTCTAGATTTGTTATAGAATGATATGGCTTCATGCCATGGAAAAAGAGTTGTCGTGTGTCCAACGAGTAAGAGATCGAAGTCGCCCTTTTCTTTGCAGGTTTCCGAGCTGCTTGAAAATGGGAAGTCACTTTTCAACAAACTAAGTAATGAATTTGAAGAGCGAGTTCTTATGTCAGTAAGGAAATTAAGTTATAGCTCTAGATCAATAATTATAGGATTTATTCATAGTTTATTCTTTAAAACTAGCTATTCACATGACACATAAGGAGAAGATTGAGAAACAAAAAGAAAAGATTAAGGATCCGAGGACTCTTGACTACGAATTGGCAAGGAGAGATTAAGGATTAGAGGATGCTCGACTCCTACAATGAGGAGATGAACACATGTCTAGAGAATGCCAAGTGGGTCCTTCAGAGTGTTCATGTCCACCACTGATGATTATTTGACTTGAACTTAAGGTTCTCTTTGGGTATGTTTTCTTGTAATTATTAGTCAATGGTCACATATACTTTCCTTGGAAAATAGTATATATGCAAGTTTAGGAGTCCAAAATTTGAAAGAATGCAATTTCATGATTAGTGCATTCTTATCCAATTAGGATATTTAGTAAAGCATGTTTCTTTATAGACTTTTGTTGGATGATGATATGAAGACGGTTCTAGGGGTTTTGAAGCATTCTGTCATTTCACCAAAACCTGAACAATTCCCATTTGTCAAGTTTTGTTTGGTCATTGCCTCCAAGTAGAATAGAAAGGTCGAATCAGATTTTGTAGTGAGATTAGCTAAGCTCTCCCATTTTTTCTGTTGGCATAAAACTTTGTACTCATTACATTAAGAAGTATGAAGTGACATAGGGTGCTACATTGTTAAATCTATATTCCCATTGATCAACTTATTTAGGGTTATTTTATTTCTTAAGAGGTCCTCAAACTACATTATTCTTAACGGCTTCACCTATGTTCTAGAAGTGTATATGAGGCTTCATATTTCAACGGTATTTCTTTTTGCAATTACGTTTGAAGGTTGAAGCTCACATTAATTAATCTTAATTTTAAATAGAGCTTTGGGAGGGTAAATCATGTTTTCTTAAAAGAACTATACATGTTGCAATTGACTAATAGATGTTTTGCTCTTGATTCCAGTGTCTGACAATATAATTATTACAATTTTAATAGGGGTTTACATGTTCCTCCATTTTGATAATCAAAATATGAATTAGGTTGAGTTTTTATTTTGCCTACTCAAGTGAATTCCACTACTAAAGTTATTTGCTTGTAGAACATGCCATAGATTGATCGGCAATGTCGATCTGCTATGGTGCCTCCAATATGTTCAGGCATAGATAACATGTGTTCGACTTGAATTCCATGGCTAATATTAATTAAAGTTGATTAGGTTTATATATAACTAATATTGTTATCTTTAGAAGGCACACTGAGATAAAGGACAAGACATTTTATTGTCCCTTTGAACATAATATTTATGATTCTCTCATAATTTGGGTTGAATGAGTCGAGATGTTGTATTTTAAATTCTTGTTTTGTTTTTCTAGGGTTCATTGCACCTTGATTTTCCTAAAATTGGCTTTGGAAGTTCATTTTTCTTTGAATTAATTGTATGGGTTGTGCTTGTCTATTTTTTTTTTTTTTTTGCATATGACAGAGGTAAAGACTTGTGGGAGGTAGATTCTCCACCTACACACCGCCTCGCTGTCTTCCATCCCCCATATCCTTTTCACCGCCTCCCTCTGCTTCAACCTTTTTGGGTTTTTGTCTAGCTGTTGGAAACAATTTTAAAGAATTGTGGCGACATCATGCACATGCATGTGGCAAAGAAAAAAGTGTGCTTCATGAGATGGTCAAAATTGTTAAAAAGAATTAGCACCATTTTCTTCATATTGTGCTTTATAAAAAAATATTCAAGATCCTTTTGTTATTTACCAAGAGTTGTTGGCAATGTTTGGTTTTCAAGTAGCTAATTATATTTGGTGTTATACGAATCTTATGTGTGTTTTGTCTCAACAGAAAGACAATGTTGCTAATCAAAGGGAGCACTTGATCTTGTTGTTGACCAATCTGCACATAAGACAATGTCCAAAGCTGATTAGCGACTAAAGGTCGGTTTATACCATTTTCTGATTAAAATTAATGTGTCATTACATAACATTTCCAAAATATAGTGATATATAACATATCAATTATGCTTTAGCTTGATAATAATGCACTCAAGGAAGTTATGAAGAGACTTTTCAAGAATTGCAAAAAGTGGTGCAAGTATTTGGGCCGTAAAAGCAGCATTTGGTGAGGCTTCTTCCTACATGAATTTCATTTTAAATTAAACCTCCTTAATGTTGAATGGTTCATGATAAATAACAGGTTATCGGATATTCAACAGGAAGTGCAACAAATACAATTATTATACATGGGCTTGTATCTTCTTATATGGGATGAAGCTGCAAACCTCAGATTTATGTCAGAGTGCATTTGCTATATAATTCATCATGTATGTATAATATAAGGACTTTCACCTAATACATTATAACATAATGATATGAACTTACTTAATTATGTTTGATCGGACTAGCTGGCAGTTGAATTACATGGGATGTTAGCTGGAAATGTGAGTCCAATAATATGAGAACACATGAAGCCTGCTTATGGAGGCGATGCTGAGGCTTTCTTGAGAAAAATAGCAACACCAATATATGACACAATTGCTAAGGTGTCATTTCTACTCTCTTTTACTTTACTGCCTCTTAATCCCTAAACTATTATGAAATTTTGCATCTAATGTGCTTTTTTATTCTCAGGAAGAAAAGAGAAGTAAAGATGGGAGAAGCAAGCATTCTCAATGGTGTAACTATGATGATTTAAATGAATAATTTTGGTACTATGTTTGTTTTCTTAGACTTGGAATCTTTATTAAGTATTGCATTCATGATTAAGGGGTGATAATGACTTTATTTGTGAATCAATTTGTAGGTTAGTTTCTTGTTTCAGATTGGGTTGGACTATGCGTGCAGATGCCGATTTTTTCTGTTTGCCTCTAGAGGAATTTCGTAATGACAGACATCAGGTTTATGTCATCTTTATTAATTGTTTCTGCTTTTTTGTTTCAAAGGAATGAGATTATTCTCAAACTCCTTTGTGTGAATTTTCATTTAGGATGATATCAAACTAAATACACGACATAGATGGACTGGCAAAATCAACTTTGTTGAGATTCACTCCTTTTGGAAAATCTTAAGGAGCTTTGATATAATGTGAAACTTTTATATTCTTTGTTTACATGTATATTCTCTTAATCCATGATCTCAATTTAATAATCTTGTATTCCACTCCAATGTATATTTTTTGTGTAAAAATCAAGGTGATGATCATTGTTGCTTGGAATGGTTTAGGACAACTAAGTTCCGTTTTCGAGGCTCGTGTGTTCCCAAAAGTTATGTGCGTCTTTGTAACTTCTGCCATTCTGCAACTCATCCAAGGTACACATGAAACATTTTTGTAATTTTGTTCTATAATAGTTGGTCATATGTTGTTATTCTACTCTTTATCGTTGTGTTGGATATCATCTTGGAATGGTTTGGGACAACTAAGTTCTGTTTTTGAGGCTCGTGTGTTCCCAAAAGTTATGAGCATCTTTGTAACTTCTGCCATTCTACAACTCATCCAAGGTACACATGAAACATTTTTTGTAATTTTGTTCTATAATAGTTGGTCATATGTTGTTGTTCTACTCTTTACAACTGTGTTGGATATCATCTTCAACTTTAAAGCCAGACACACAATGTCATTCCATGTCACATTGACATATATCCTAAATGCTATTTCAGATGCAACATGGGTGATAATCTTGCCAGTAACTTATGCATATAGCTGGAGAAATGCTTTTGGGGTAGCACAGACTATCAAGAATTGGTTTGGTGACAACACGATGTCACCTTCAGTTTTTCTTGTGACAGTTGCTATTTATTTGGCTCTAAACATGCTCTCGGCATTGCTATTTCTTTTCCCATTTATCAGAAGGAATTTGGAGAAGGCGGATAATAAGGTTACAGTATTCATCATGTGGTGGTCTCAGGTATATTTATATATATATATATATGGGAAAGTGTCCCATGAGAATACTCTTTAGTGTGAGAATTAAGAATGAATATCCACCTTCCATATTCAATAAAAAATTGCCCCGATTGAGCGCGCGTGTTCAAGTGCGTTGAACGATATTTCGTTCCTTTTCCCCTTTTTCACGTTATTGCAACTTCCAGTTACGAGCTTGCATCTGCTTCTCCTCGTTCGCTCCAAATTTCGTTCGTGATTCAGATCCTTCTCGTTCTACTCCTCTTTTCGATTGTCCTAATCTAATCGATTCGAAGTTCTATAGTTCGTCTTCACTCTGTCTTATCGTTCTCCATTGCCTCCCATGATTTGCGTTTGATGTTGTGTGAAGAAACTGATGTTTTTGGTTGTTTTTGTATTTGCAGGTGTTGTTACGGTATTGCGATTCAACTTTCGGCATGGATCCAGGTTTTTCATTCAATTCTAAGCTTTTTCTATGTCCAATTGATCAATTCATGATTGATTTTGGTTCTTCGATGTTTGTTTTATCAAGTAAGTTTGATTTTATTGAATTCTGAAGCAATAGTTGATGCATTTTAGGTTATAACTTCGATTTATTGTCGATTTGAATGTGGAAGATTGTGTATCTTCAAACATAAGGATTTGGCTGGTATACAACTATGTTTTTTACGCTTAGATGAAAAGCAAATGTGGTTTTAAATAACAACACATGTAGTTATATAATGAAGCACATATAGTACCCTAATCAAGCACATATGGATAATGTTAGTTGCCTTGTTTGTTTTTTATAGGAAAATTAGATAATGATGGCTCTACGTTGGTTGTCTGTTCCCCTGGGAATTCCCAATACTACATTCCTATGTGTGAAGATGTTATTAAGCCTGTTGTTGGTCAATTATTTTCAACACTTGAAGAAGGAGTTCAGTATTACCATAGGTATGCACATGAGTGTGGTTTTGATGTGCGTCGGGGTACGGATACCAAGTCGTGTGATGACAGTAAAGTTACAGTATGGAAGTATCTGCTTTGTAGCAAGCAAGGTTATACACGTGTACGTGTTTTAACTCCTAATTCTGAGAGCTTACAGAAACGAAGAAGGAATTCATATAGATGCGGGTGTATTGCTAAAATAGCTTTCCGATATGAAGGACGTGATGGTTATCGTGTGAAGATTTTTGAGGAGCGTCACACGCATAATATGGTACATAATTCACAGAAACATTTCCTGAAGAACGATAGAAAACTGACTGATTACCATCAAGACTTCATTATGAATTGCTTAAAATCGAATATTGGTACTAGTACGGCATACAAGTTGTTCAAGAATTGTGTTGGATCTTATTCTGATGTAGGTGCTACAATTATTGACTTCAAGAATTTCAAGAGGGATTTGAACTCTTATATGATTGGTTGTGATGGTCAGATGGTAATTGATAGCTTGTTCCGTAAAAAGGAAAGATGCGAGGCATTTTATTTTGATTACGACGTCAATGAAGCTAATCAATTAAGCCGTTTATTTTGCTGTGATCCTATTGGTCATCCTATTGGTCACAAGAGTTTTTGCTTCTTTGGTGATGTTGTATCAGCAGATGCAACATACAAATCAAATAGGTAATTTATATGAACTTACCAGTCATTAAACATGCACATGTATAAACAAACACATGCACACACAGTATTGAATAAATGCACATACATTTTTTAACATATTTGCACTCATTATCTATATGCCTTACTCTTACTGTTTTTGTTTTAATGTGTTTTAGGTATGATATGGTATTTGTACCTTTTACTGGAGTTGATAATAACAAGAGCTCAATTACATTTGCTTTTGGCTTACTGTTGAATGAAGATGTTGGATCTTATGTCTGGTTATTTGAAAACTTCAAGAAAGCAATGGTTCATGAGCCATATGTGCTGCTAACTGATCAAGACCCTGTTGTTAAAGCTGCAGTTGAAAAAGTTTTTAGCAATGTTGTTCACCGTTTCTGTATGTGGCATATTATGTTCAAAGTGCCTGTGAAGGTTAAAGTTCATGCATCTGAGACTGAGGAGTTCAGGAAGAGATTTAATGCTATTGTTTGGAGTAATGAATTGAAGAAATATGAGTTTGAGGAGGCTTGGATTTCTATTATCTTTGACTTTAATCTTGAGTCAAACAACTGGTTGAAAACCATGTTTGATTTACGTCATTTTTGGATTCCTGCGTTCTTCCAAGACGTTAGCATGGGTGGTTTGCTTAGGACAACTTCAAGGTCTGAAAGTCAAAACTATTTCTTCTCTAACTTCATAGGGAGAACATCATCGTTGGTTGTGTTTATGTTGCAATATGATAATGCGATTGATTCACAGAGGCATACTCAGCGGAAACTTGACCTAGACTCATCTACTTGTTATCCATCATTGAAGACACCTTTGCAGATGGAGAAGCAATGTGCGTCAGTTTATACTCTTAACGTCTTCTATGATGTACAGGATGAAATATATGCTTCTGTTTTTGACTGTCTTCTTCTTGATTTTATGAAGGATGTGGACGTTCATCGCTATAACATACGATGTGGTAGTAAAATCTTTGTTGTCCAACATATTATATCCAGCGAAGATTTGATTTGCTCTTGCAACAAGTTCTTAAATGTTGGTATCCCTTGCTCTCACATGTTCACAGTTTTAAGAAATATTGGTATGGATATGTTGCCTAGCAGATTTATTAAAGCTCGATGGACGAAGAAGTCAACATTGAAGCCAACGTTTGAGATAGATGGTTCTGTCTTTAAGCAAGGGTTAGAGTTGGATGAAAAGAAGGTTCTTGTTTCTGAACTGTTCTCGGAGATGCATTCTTGTATCAATCTTATTGAGGATAATTCTGATCATATGAATGATTTACTGGGTGTCTTAAGACATCACAAGGATTTGTATATCCGTTCAATGCAGTCTGGCTCTTCAGCAACAACTCATAGCACTCAGAGTAGATTTGAGAAGTTTGATTGGGCCTATACCAGAGAGAATTGATGTTCTTCCTCCTCCACAGTCCAAGAACAAAGACAGGCCAAGAGGAACACGTATTAAAGGTGTGGTAGAGAAAATAAGAGAAAATACATCTAAGGAAACAAGGTTGTGCACAATATGTAACCAGCCCGGACACAACAGCAGAACATGTAAGAAAGTGAAAACTAGTGCTTGATTCATTTCATTTATAAAGAGAGAATGTATTTCTTTTATAATTTTCGAATACTTTGTGTTTTGATCTTGGACCTTTATTACTAGTTATTGATATAAATCTTCTAGTATAATCTTCTTACGTTTGTTAATGTATAACTGAAAACTCATGAAAATGAGAGCATATTCTAATAGTTTTACATGCACATTCAACTTCAAATACATGCACACACAACTTATATGAATATATTACATACACACACAACATGAATTATTGAATGTTTGATTTTGATGCACATTCAATCCTTCATGTATGCATATACATAACCAAATTATTGAATGCTTGACCTTTGATACAGTTTTAAAACACATGATTAGATGCACTATTGTGATGCACACTCAAGTAATTATCTCATGCACATTGACGTATATTGTGTTGCACAGTGATGCACACACAACTGCAAATATATGCGGACATTCAACGACTATTTCATTCATATTAATGTACTAGAACATGTCATTCTGTATTGGAATTATACTACAAAAGTATTATCCAAATGTCATCAAAAGTACTATCCAACTAAAAAAGCCATTATGTCATCAAAAGTACTATATAACCAACTGGCCACTACCAAATGTTCATCAACTAACAGCAAACGTATTATCCTATTCATCACTGTTTCAAATTCAACATCTACTTCTTCTTGCTTGCCTTTGAAACCATGTCATACACATTGTTCTTCACCTCATTGCAGCTATTGTCAATGATGGAATGACAATACTTCACCCTCATGGTTGCTATTTGCTTACTATTTTCTTTCCTGAGTTGACATTTCCAGTCGGTTAATCCATTGCCGAAATAAGTCTCCATGTGCCTCAGTGTAAAAATGCCACAATCGATCTTGTTTGTATTGTCTCTCCATGGCATCTCCAGCCTCTCAGTTGGCACCATTTTTTCATCCTTGAAAATGGAAGCTTTAAATTACATGTTATTCTTCAGTAAAAACTCCACAAAGAAATGTCTCTGCAAACAGAACAAAAAAACATTTAAAGGTCAATGTGTTTCGAAAATGATATTTACAACATAAAAAGTTAAGCACATCTAAAAATTTCATTTCAAAACTCACCAAGTCAGATGGTATGTTTCCATATTTCTCGTCTATACCAATATCAACTGCTGAATTGTCAAGAATATCAAATCTTGGATTCTTGACATTTATGGACATCACATAGTAGTGAGACGAGTGGTATATTGGAAACACAAACTGTATGTGTACAAAAAAAAAATCAAATGCATGTAAATATAGATGCACACTAAGTGATGCACATATAGTTATGAAATGATGCACATATTTGTGCTTACCATATCAATATCATTGAGCTTCTTAGGTTTGAACGTTTCCAATGCTTGTTCCATTGATTCGTAGAACCAATTAAGCCTTTCACTGAGGGGTGTTTGTGTTTGTGTCAATGCGAAAAACTACATCAATTGAAAACACACACAAGTATAAGTACAAGAACACTCATTTATATAAAATGACTGATTGAAATGATGCACACTCAAGCATATCTGTATGCACACACAGAAACAAATGAGTGAACACAAGCACCTTTTTTAGTGTATGTGTTATACGTACCACTATTTCAGTTGTCAGAAACAATCTAAGAGGTTTTGGATCACTCTTCAACTGTTCCTTCACGTTTAACAAATTGGCCCACATGTCAATTATGTTATTTTCCAAGCATTGACCCTCCTTCATGGACATAAAGTCTTCCTTCAAAGCTTGTATGGTCCCCATTTTGAATACCAATTCCCTGCAATATAGTTTTACGTTATTAAAACATAATATACAAAGCATGTAAGGTTGGATGTTATTATGAAATGTGAATGTCATTACTTAGCTTGGGATGAGTCATTAGTTAGCCATTTGTATAACTTGTTCTCTGCAGCCGATGGTTTCTCATTTACATCAATCTCTCTCTTCTTGTATGGTGACTTGTGGTATTCAGATGGTTTCCTTGTCCTCTTATCTTTGATCTCACCCTGCACCACCTTAATCTAGACCCTTTTTGAAATCTTTTCTGTTTCCATTACATTGTGTGCAGTTTCATGATGCTTCACAGCTACATCATGATCCGTAATATGTATTACTTCATCCTCGTTATCCTGCTTATCCTGCTAAAAACACACAAACTTATTTCAGATTTTGCATGCATACACATTTAATTTTACATGCACATAAGGTATTCTCTTATGTTTACATATTTACATTTACATGCACACCCATGTATTATCTCATGCACACACAAGTACATTTAGATGCACATGCAGTATAATAGTAATGAACAAATTTAAAATGATGCACATATAGTTCAAATAAAGTGCACATGTTTGGCTTTTATGATGCACACACAAAAGTTATACAAACATCAGTCTTTATATACCCCATTCTTATCCCCCTCTTGTATATCCTCAATATTTTCCTCAACAACTGCACTACTAGGAACACCCTGAGAAAAATGCATGAAACTTATTAGCAAAGCAATAGTAAATAAGAATCATAACATATTGCACAATATACTTCTTCACTTACCTTATCTATATTCTTTTTTAGACATTGTCTTTGATATTGCTTTGCTACGGGTTGATACTGCTTTGCTATATGCACAACACCAGAAAATGGCTCTACTTTTGGCCCATATGGAGTCAATCCAGGAATACCCAAACTATAACTTGGTCCATCATAAGACTCCTTAGCTTTTATTGTCTTTTCAATTTCTTCTAGGCACTTCTCAGCTTGTGCCCAAAACTGTTGTTGTGACAATGTATCGTCCTGAGTTTGTGGTTGTTTTTGAGATAGGGAACTGACCTTGAGATTCAACATCTTCTCAAGAGCTTCATTTACTTTGTTGAACAAGCTGTTATTGGCTAATTGTGTTGGAGCTTGTTGTATTCTGAGTAGGAACCTTCTTATGAATTGTGCAAGTTCTTTACCCTCTTCTATGTGTTCCACTAGAAAAGCCTGTATACATTATTTATTTTTATTAATTTTATCATTCCATACACATGTAATCAATGAATTATCAATTGTAAAATTTATTACATACCAGTAAACCCTCTTCTGTGTCGACGCTTGTCTGTTCTGTATTCTTTTTTGGAGTTGTTGTGTTCTTATCTTTGTCAACAACAACAGGCTTTGGTTGTTGATCTACCACTTCCGGTCTTTCTCGGAGATATCCCAAACCAAACCCTCCAATCCTTATTTCATCTTTTTCTCTTTTCCTGAGTAATGGTGTGCTCCATTCTTTGATAATTGGAAACCCCCTAGGTGTTTCTTCATTTCTGATTGTCATGCGGTCAACATATATTATCTGATAAACAAAGCAATACACATGAATAATTAAGCATAAATAGAAGCACATACATATGTATACATTGATAAGAGTGGAGAAGATGTGTGTTAAGTAATTATAAATAGAGGCACCTATATATCTAAACACATGAACACACGGTATAAGAATTATGCACATATTTAACATCATTCCCAAATAATATTTATCTATGACAAAAAGGACTTATATATCTACACACATGCACACACTGTATAAGAATCATACACATACCGAAATTTAAGCACACATAGTATTAATTAATGTTAAGAAGAAGCACATATATATATATATAAAAACATAAACACACAATATAAAAATGATGCACATAAACTAATTTCAAAACAAAATATTTTTAATTTTCATACCAGTGGTAATAGAATGGGTCCTCTAAAATAACCATTGTCAGTCTCAACCCAAGCCTCTGCTTGTTCAACTAACATTCTCAAAACATATTCACACCAATCAAATTCAGCAATTTTCTGAGTGTCTTTGAGGATATCAAGCACTTTCACATTTATATTCCCATTCTGGTGACTTTCCAGAACAAGTGAGTTGAATAGGATGAGAAAATTCCTCTTAAACCAGTCATTAGGTGTGCGGCAACTGAGCAACTTGTTGCTCACATCAGAAGGTTTAATCGTCCTTAGGTCCCTCGGCTTCAACACACCAGTTTCTACATCTTGTATTTTTTCAGACTGTTGCTTAAATTCTTCTAGAAGCTCAAAATCAGTTGTGTTCTTTGAAACCTCAATTCTCTGTCCTCCACGAGGTAATCCAAGGTAGTTCTGAACATCCCCAGCTGTTATCCTAATCACATTTCCAGTATCACCAATCTTTATTGTGCAAGAAATAGAGTCAAAATGTTCAATAATCCAGTAGCTAATACGACCAGGAATCTCTTCAACTTTCCAGTGAATCAGACTTTCAAAATCCATCTCCTTTAGAGCTTGCTTTTGTAATGTACTCATCTCTGCAACTGTCTCAACTAACAATCTAGGTGTGCTTCTTGTCTTCACATCTCATACTGTGTTTTAAGCTCTCTCATGCCTACCTTCATTTTTTTTCCTTGGTTTTGTAGTAGCTAGTGATTTTCCCTTGTTAGCTTGTGACCCTGATTTAGGCTTTGTAATTTGTGAGCTCCTTGGCCTTTTAAGCTTGGATAGAATCTTTGCTAGAGGGGACTCGTCGTCCTCGTCTTGCTCGGTCAGTGGATCATCCTCTTTCTCAATCATTGGCTCCTTCCCCTTTCCCTTTGACATATTGGCAATTTCTTCGGACTGTTTTTGTTGAAATCTAGGACTCGTCCTACGTGGTTCTCTTATAACAAGAGGCTTTGATCCTGGCGGTATGTTTTTCCTTGCAGTTGTCTTTCGCCTTTTGTTTTTCCAATCTGTGAATATGAACATTTTTACTAAGTTGATGAACACACATGCAATCTGGATTGATTCACATTATGAAAACTTTAATTTAACCATGCATGTAACACATGCAATTGTTTAAACAGATGCACATACAAATACTTTCTTAAGCACATGATAGTATTTATTTGATGCACATGTGAGTTAGTCTACACTAAATTACATTTGCATAGTTGTTTAAATCAAAGAACATACAATTGTTTTTTTGTATTTTACATGATTCTTGGATTTTAAGAATTGTTGTGGTGTTGTTTTTCATCTGAGTGATACATATTTGATTGTCTTCACTTTTTTGTTTTGACTCCATCCCTATTATTTAGTGATATGGTCCTAGTTTCTATCAACATACATGCACATACAATAACAAATACATGCACATACAATAACAAATACATGCACATACAGTGTTGAAAGACAACTGAAAACTAATTAAACCATGCATTCAACACAAATATTTTTTATTTGAAATAGATGCACACACAATTATTTATAATAGCACAAGCTACTATGTATCTCATGCACATATGAAACACTGAATAAAACATTACCTATTCCTCCATTTGTAGTGGTGTTTGAGTTGTTTTCAGCTTCAGTGATGGTTGCTGATTTGTCCCCAATTGTCTGTGTTCCTGTATTGTCAGTTGTAGTAGTTTTATCAGCTGCATTCTTATCATGAAGGCGTTTGGTCCTCATATCTGTGTTACTCTTACTAGATGTTCTCGAATCGTAAGAATATAAAATGATGTCATAAAATACGAAACAAAACTTACAAAATCGGTCACAATAAACATGGAATGTTCACTTTGATTTCATATACGAACTAGAAATTGCAAAATCCAACACAATAAGCATGTAATGTTCACCTTGATTTCATATACGAACTAAAAATTGCCAAACCGAACTCAATAAGCATGTAATGTTCACCTTAATTTCATATACGAAGTAAAAGCTCAAAATTGAACACAGTAAAACGGAAATTCGCGAAGAACAAGCAAGTGAAGTAGATTTTTACCGGGTTTTTCTTGTGTGTTGATGTCGCCGGTGGTCATTGCTTATTTTTTGCGATCGATCTCGAACGACTGGAGATGATTGTGCTTTATTTTCGCCGGTGAAGGGACCTAGGGTTTATAGATTTCAAGGTTGTCTCTCTCGTTTTTTTCTTCCGAGAATCGGAGTAGTTCGTTTACACAGAGATGAAATGACGCTTCAGTTGCTTTCTTTTTTGTTTTGAAAGTTTTGTTCAACGCGTGTCGTAGACACTTTAGAGAATCGTGTTTGAGTTGCTTCTTCGTGTTTGGGCCGCTGGGCTTCTGAATACAATATCCATTGGATCGTTTTATTGGGCGGCCCGCGTGCATTCTCATTTCGCACAGTAATACCCATTCGCACCAGATCCGAACTATATATATATATATATATGATGTGAACAAGCATTTAAAATAAAGTCTTTAAACCAAAATTTACTACTAATGATATTTTTTTTTTCGTAGTTATGGTTGAAATTTTGAGCTATATTCCTTTCAGATGATAGCAACAGATGGTGAGCAAATTGAAAATGAAAAATGGGTCAGATGATAGACATTATATTTATATAAATCACCTTTAAAAAGATTTATAATACATTCTCACTCAATGTGTCATTTCGAGTAGTGATTTGGCAGTATTATCTTAAAATTGTTTTTCTAGAATTTTTTGCTCTTCATAGTCCTAGACTTATAAGATTTAGAACCTTTAATTGACTTGTACATTTTATATCTTTCATTGTTTTATATAAATATAATGTCTAAAATGTAGTATATTTTCCTTCTATCCCTTTTCTGAATTCTTATATGCATTTGTTTCCTGTAACCATGTCTGCAAAAGGTATGGTAAAGAGACATGGTGGGAACTTCAAGGAAAAACTGTGAGAGCTAGGTGGCCTTGATGTTGTTTTTGAACTTGCAATATGTTTTCGTTCCAGTTTGAAGGTGTGAACTTGTATGTTTGCTTTATCTTGTTGGTTATGTTGCTCGGACATAAGAGGATATTGAACATGTGAACTTTTGTATTATGCTCTGGAAAAATATTGTTTGTTTGTAATGTGATAAATTTAATGATTAAACGAGTAGTTTATCATGAAAAATGCTTTCTTCATCACATTTTTCTAAAGATCAGATGTTTATAACTTTTGCATCTGGACTTGATTCTCATCTCTGCTACTTCTCTTTTGTTCTTCATTACAAAATACAACATAAGAAGAAATGGGGCGTGTTAGGGAAGGTTAAGGAAACTATCTATAATTTTCCTAGCGTAACTATGGATGTGCAATTTTGTGTGATCATTAGTTGTCTTCTTTCGTTCGTAAATTTATGTTCCGTTGTATTCTCTTTGTATAGAGGTGGTTGGATCATGTTTCCGCACCAAATAAAGCATCTAAGGATGAGGACAATTTACAATGTCTTGTGCAACTTTCGAAATGCTAAAAGATCATGGAGAATGCGACATTTTTAAGCAAGAAAAATCAAGTTGGTGAATATATGGTTGGCTCTTTTTATACATTTTAATTATTTTCTTGCAAAAAAATATAAATATGCACTTTTGTGTATACATGTTGATTTTATTTCTTTAACTTTCTTTGTTTCTTGTAGAGACATTTGCTTGCAATGAGGCGGTCCTTGACTCATACAAAATCTTCTTTATCATTCACAAAACTTGTGATTAATTTTGTCAAGATTCTCTCAGGTATCTACAACACAATACTTCACTTCAATCTTTGTCCTTCCTCTTTCTGGGTGCATCTGCTACTTGATTTCTTCCCCAGATTCTTGGTGTTTGATATTGGGTTTGGAGAAATGTAGATCTTTGCTTACTGAGAAGAAATTCATTGACAACTTCTGTTGTTGAAATGCTATTACACTGTCTCATTGAGTCTGAACACTCTCTTGAGTTCCTCTCAATGGAAGAGAACAAAGGTACATGGAACTCTTCTTCATAATCCTATCACAACATACCTTGTTGGTTTTTGCATTATATCGTTAATATGGCTAATATGCTTTTAGTTAATTAACGGTTTAGTAGATGAGTTGTGTGTTAGTCTTTTGCTTCTAAACTTGTGAAGTCTTATTTTTACTGTTAACAATTTCCATAACTTTTGTGCACTCAGCAGAAATGGAAGCCAGTGGATGAATAATCCTTTGTACTACGTTACTTCCATTCCTCCTTTCATGTCCTTTACATTGCTTTATTAATAATTTTGAAGGAAAACAACTGATGCTCTGTGTAGAAAAATATGGCAAAGAGATGTGAGCTCAAGTGCATATTTTTTAGAAGACTCCATCATATGAGCAACACAAGGAAATGTTTCATGCTTTCATGAGATATGCCTTTCTTTGATGTTTTATCTTACCTGATCACTTTTCCATGTTTAACATGATTTGTTTTACACTTCTTAAATTTGTTGCATCAGTGTTTTCTTAATGAACAATAAACATAAGTTCATGTCTATGAGCATTGTCCGCGTGCGGTCTCGCGTGCGCTTACGCACGCGCAACCCTCCTAGTATACTAAAAAGGCAAGTATGATTATCTAGAATCACACTAAATATTGGAAATCTTTTAATTTTTACTTACATAAATTAAAATATAGTGAAAAAATGAGAGAGTGACATGTGTCATATGATAATGTGGGTTAATTGATGGATGTCATGTGGCTAACCGAGGTTCAACTTTAGAATATATAGTATATTGTGAATGCAAATCATCAAGCGTTATAAAGCGAATTTGTATTGTACCAAAAGAAAAAAAAATAGAAATCGTGAAGTAAAAAATGTGAAACCTCGTCTTTGAGAACATAAGCTCACCAAATCAGTTCCTGATTGAATGCATCTTCTTAGATACCGAAAAATATATCACAAAACATGAAAATCAAGCGTTTCACTTCCCTGAAAATATGGCAAATCTCCACATGATGGAACGTCCGCAAGTCGCAAAGGATGTTAGCAACAATCATCTCAATCTCCTAGGGGCAGCTCTAGCTTCCATTGACTGCATTAATCAGACATAAGTTATCACCCTCAATGATAATAGCAGACAAACCCATGTTTTTAGCAGCTGAGATGCATTTTCTTATTGTTATGGCTTTAGTTAAGAGTATACTGTTTTTCCCACATTTGAATGAGGACATGTGGATTGGTTCTGCATGGTTGTTTCGAATAATAAATACAATGGATGCAGATCCATCAAAGTTGATTTTGTGTTGTCTTGGGGGTGGTCGCTTCCATTTTAGATTTTTTGTTTTCCCTGAAATTCTTTTCCTTCCTGTAAGGGGAGAGATATCATCCCAATCAAATTTCTTGGTTTGATTCTACTGTTTGATTTGTTGATTTGAATAACTTATTATGCCTTTTATTTTTTTTGCTTGAATTGGGTTGAATAGTATCAGATTCCTTTTGTGCCAGATGCACCACCAAAGGGTTGCTACTTCAGCAATTTCATTTTTGGAGAGAGAGAGATTTATTTTTTCTAGGAATTCATTCGGTTTGATATTATTTGTGTTTATATTTAGGATAATTTGTGCAGATCTATTATTTATTCTTTTTAGATGCTTTCTTGTTTGTGGGCATTTTGTTATGAGGTGGAAAATGTCTTCTTGCAAACAATTGCATAATCAACAGTTTTGAGGAACATCAACATGTTTGTCATGTAGTCTTTTCTTAGTTGATAATCTATTGTGTGCAATTTTCCATAGAATTTTTTTTTTTTTGGATATGTGCCTAGATTCCAAATCCATTTTAGATTAAGATTGATGTTTACTGTGTGTTTTGTTAAATATTGGTGTGCCGAATTTGTTGAGAACCATCCGTTTTTGCTGTGTTCCCAATATAATATGTCTTTGATTGGATTTATTGGTATCGGTATATCGGATATAATGAGAGTGGATTCGTCGTCAATGATTGATTTGAGTTTATTAGTATCCCAAGAGCAATTATTTATAATGAATTCACTAACTTTGGTGTTTGTGTCAACTAGGTTAGGATTTTTTGCTTTGGTTGTTAGGTTTTTAATTTTACTCCAGGGATCTGACCAAAACTTAATGGTCAACCCATCTCCAACTTGCCATTTTAAACCTTTGATGAAGGAGTCTTTTAACTGGTAAAGTTTAAATCCAAAGGTTAATTGTACTCTGGCAACTTTACGTAAGGCAGAGTTTGTTTTTTTGGGTGTGATAGTGGAAAAGTTGACAGATAAGTCACCCTTACTTCCACTCTACAGAATCATACATGAGATTTTCACCTCATACTGTAACACCCCAGGCCAGAGGTGTCACAGTGCCATAGTCCCGAAGAACTATAAGGCGATTTTAAGAAGAAGGAACCCAAAACACTTCCACATATACAAAAGTTATCAACATCACAATCCTTGTTTCAATTTTGAAACAACATTTAAACCTTGCATCAAGTTCAGTATATCAATTTATGACCAAAACAACAGGTAGTTAATACAACATTTTCAAATCCGATGCAAAAAAACTAAATCTTTAACTTTGAAGACAAATCTGTGATCCAAAATCCCCTTGCTGCCGCTGGACCTGCGAAGACAAGTTGAATGGTGGACCCGATACACCAGCCAACCGCGGAAACATAAACCGAGGTTGGTTAGTCTAATGAAAGACTAGCAAGAATCATCAAGCAAAAACAGAACATAGGAAAAGTTATCATACCATCCATCTAACGCCAATTAATAACACATCTATATATACAATTTCCATCACATAACCTTTAACCATTCTTAACCAACTATTAAACGTGCTAAAATACACCCAATCCGATCTCAACCACACAGAGAATATACACGGGTGAGACTATCATCACCCTAGATAACCATCCGAACATATACACGGGTGGGACGATCATCACCCTAAGTAACCATACTATCCATATACACGGGTGAGACGATCATCACCCTAAGTAACCATACTATCCATATACACGGGTGAGACGATCATCACCCTAAGTAACCATACTATCCATATACACGGGTGAGACGATCATCACCCTAAGTAACCATACTATCCATTGATAGACTAAAGATGGGACAATCACCATCCAATTGTGGCCTTGAACCAATGTAAGGTCACACCCTCACGTGGTCGGGTGAGGCGATCATCACCCCGGCCCAGCTATAAGGAGTCATACCCTCCTTATAACTGAAACAAACAATCAACCAACAACAACTAACCGACAATCAACGACCACCGACAGCTACAACCAATGGCCAACAATAACCCACAGTCACAACTAATAACAACCAACAACGACAACTAACTACAACCAACAAGAACCGCATAATGATCCAATATAAATCAACAACAAAACCAATAACCAACAAACAACCAATATCTAACAACAAAACCAATAACCAAGCAAACAACCAATATCCGACAACAAAACCAATAGCCAACAACAACCAATACCCAACAACAAAACCAATAACCAAGCAAACAACCAATATCCGACAACAAAACCAATAGCCAACAACAACCAATACCAAACAACAAAACCAATATCCGCACATTCAACCATTTAATTCTACGCCTACAATTCTAGATCAAATTAACGGACAAGTGCATAAATCATTACTGAAAATGACAATATACGAAAATAATTATTTTAGGAGATAGGTAAGAAGAAAGAGCAAGAATCATCTTGCCTTAAACTTAACGACAACGACCCTAGAAATTCGCCAACTAATCTCGAACGAACCTGCGACGACAACCCGAACAATTTCCCACGTTAAAATTAACACAAATCGAGCTATTACTTGCAACCCCCAATTCAGCCCTTTATTTAGTCTAATAACATTCAATCTCAGTGCATAAACTCTTCAAAATTGAAACCAAACATCCAACCTTTACTTACCCACTTCAGCTGAACGCAGTTCTGGCTGTCCACTTCCCGAATTTTCCAACTGAACTTGGCCAAAAATTCAGTTATATCCAAGCATCCAAAATCTGTCAAAAATTCCCTTCAATACTGAACCAGATCTGCAAAATTTTTAACAATCACGTAACCACTGATTTAGCCCCTTTGTAATTCAGTCTAAAACTACTCAAACCCTATTCTGTCAACAACAGCAGTTCAGCAACAATTATCTAGTGCCCCAAAATCAGATCAAAGAAACCCCCCCCCACAATTACCTCGTCGTCCACCGAGCTGTCGCCGCCGGGACTGGCTCTTCGTCGCCGGCAAGTGCAGCAGCAGCAACAACAGAACACAGCAGCACGCAGTCTCGCACAGCAGCAACTCGCGGCTCCTTGCACAGGGAAATGGAGTGGTCGCCGGCAAAATCAAAGGTAGCCTCCATTGACGGGGAGACGAGCAGCTGAAAGGGACGAGCAGAAGGCAAGGCTGAGCTCACTCTCTCTCTCGCGGTGCTCTCCAGCCAAAGAGACATGTGCGAGAGACTTAAATTTCCATTCTACTTGCTGTTGATGTAGTATATATATATACCTAAATTGTTAATGAAATTTTAACTACTTTAATATATCAAGGGGTATTTCATTCCTCCCTCCTTATAGGAGTTTCGTCCTCGAAACTAAAATCAAAACATGTTCGGATATCTGTCTCGCATGACTGACTCCAGTTCCCAAGTCTCCTCTGCTGTATCGGGCTTAGACCACAAGACTTTCACCAAGAAAATGACCTTATTCCTCAATTGTGACACATGAAACACATCATGCATTCCACTCATTCTCGGCGGTAATGCTAATCGGTAATCTATAACACCAATTCTCTTCAAAACATCGAAGGAACCAACATAACGAGGACTCAACTTCCCTCGTTTCCCAAATCTGAACACTCCCTTAGTTGGTGAGACTTTAACAAACACGTCGTCCCCAACATTAAATTCTAATGGTCGTCTATGAATATCTGCATACGACTTTTGTCGACTCTGAGCTGCCAACAATCTGTGATGAATCGTCCCAATGTCATCCTTAGTCTTCTGCAAAAGCTCGGGGGCAATTAGAACGGCATCGGCCATATCGTCCCAACACAGTGGCGATCTATACCGACGACCATACAGAGCCTCATAAGGTGCCATCTTTATCAACGCATGCCAACTATTATTGTACGTACTCCACTAGATGCGTATTGTCTTCCCAAATTCCTGGCCACTCCAAAGCGCAGGCTCGAAGCATATCCTCCAAAGTTCAGATTGTTCTTTCAGACTGACCATCAGTTTGAGAATGAAAGGATGTGCTGAATCTCAGTTGCGTTCCCATTATTGCATACAAGGACCTCCAAAAATGAGACACAAATCGTCTATCTCTGTCAGACACAATAATCCTGGAAACACCATGCAATCTGACTATCTCCCTCAAGAATAATTCAGATAACCTCTCTGGGTCCCAAGTAATCTTGATGGGTACAAAATGTGAAGACTTCGTTAACCGATCCACAATGACCCATATTGCATCATTTCCTTTTCGTGATCTAGGAAGACCAACAACAAAGTCCATTGTGGTGTCCTCCCACTTCTATTCAGGGGCAGGAAGCGATTGTAGTTCTCCAGCTGGCCTCTGGTGCTCAATCTTAACTGGTTGACACGCCAAACACCTCGACATGTACTCAGCAACTTCCTGCTTCATGTCACTCCACCAATAACTCCATCTCAAGTCCTTTTACATCTTACAGGCTCTAGAATGTATAGAATATGCCGAAGAATGACCTTCCTTGATGATCAACTCTCTAATCCTTTTATCAGTTCACACACATATTCGATTTTGAAATTTTAATATCCCCTCATCACGAATACAAAATCCTGGTGCCTTCCCCTGAGTAGTATCACTGTGTATCCTTCTAAAAAATGGATCATGAGGTTGCTTCTCTTTGATCGTCTCCAGTAATGTCGACTGAATCTCTAACACACTCAAATGCATTCGATCCTTCCCAATCCATACTTCAATCTCGCTCCTTATAAGCTCTCGTTGTAGCTCGGCTGATGACAAGGCCGGAAACCGGTGTCGTTTTCCTGTCAAAGAAGTCCTAATTCACCTACTAAAGAGTATAGCAAGCAAGTCAGGGTCGATCCCACAGGGAGTCGGTTATCTGTATGCAATGACGTGTGACTAACGAGTAACAGGGGGGTTTTGGAATAATTGCAGGATAACCAAAGATGCAAGTAATAACGGAAGAAGAAATATAATGAGGGGAAGTGTTCCACCAGACAAATATCCACACCACAAATGCAATAGGTTGATCACTGAAAACTGTCTTTCCAAGTTCTTTTACTATCTTATAATTATTCCCATCCTGATCATGAATACTATCGATTCTCACAGTTGTCAATAGACTTATTACTACACCAATGATAAAATACCTCCGATTCTCACAGTTGTCGGTGTACTTTAGCACTAACACAGCAATAACAATGCACACAGGGATATAGGATACATGCAAGTAGAAAGACGTACAAGTACTCACTCCCCTACTCACATGCAACTGATTCTCACTCACAATTGTACGCTCGGAACCCCTATACGCACAATTGTGTTTGCCACTAGATATGCACTCGAAACCCCTATATGCAATCCTAGCAATATGATAGATGTCGAAAAACCTAGTTAGCTACGCTAGAAGAATCAACATAAATCCATAAACAATTTAACCAAGAGAATCAATCCAACTTAATAAGATATAGAACATGGAATAGAAATCTCACAACCAATTCATTGTCGTGCTTCAATTGTCTAGCGAAACAAAAGTGTTTAGCTATCCATTGTTCAAAAACCTAGAAGTTGAATCGACAAAAGAGGGAGGACCGAACTCCCTTCAAAATTAAAAAAAAGATATCTTATATATAGGTTCTCAGAAAATTAACCTAGCAAACAAAATAAAGAAATAAAATATAATAAGGCATAAAATCCAACTATACTAAAATAGAAACAAATGACACGCTGGCCAGCTTCTCTTCCACCGCGGGGCGGTAACTACTGGCGCGTTGCACTTCTCTGAGGATCACCGCCGGGCCACGGTGGCTTCTGGCGCGGGGCGGTATTGGCCAGCTTCTTCATCCTTGCGTCTACTCTCCTATACTACCACTTGAGGTAGCTTTCTTCATTAGTTCTGGGCAGATCTTCTCCTTCATCTTCTATCCTCTTCACTAAGCTGCAAAACCTTCATATCTGTACTGCTTCAACTCTTCCCCTGGATTACAGACTTAGCCTAATTCTACACCAAAACTTCATCTAAATTGCGTCAATAATCACTAGTTAAGGTGCATGAAATGACTCCTATCAGCTGAGCTGTCAAACAAGCGACCATACGCTCTGGAGTCGACTTCCTACTCAAAGCATCTGCTACCACATTAGCCTTTCCTGGATGATAAAGGATATTTATATCATGATCCTTAATCAACTCTAGCCACCGTCTTTGTCTCATGTTCAACTCTCTCTTATACAGTTTGAGCTGACGTTCTAGCGTATGCAATGACCTTCCCATTCTGCATTAGAACGCAACCCAGACCTTGCTTAGAAGCATCACTGTAGACGGCAAACCCTTATGTTCCCTGCGGTAAAGTTAACACTGTTGCACTAGTCAAACACTTATTGAGTTCTTCGAAACTCTCTCCTTACATCTCCCATCCCATTCTAACTTCTTAGCCTTACGCAACAGATTGGTTAGCGGTTGAGCAATCTTAGAAAATTCCTCCACAATCTGCCTGTAGTAACCTGCCAATCCGACAAAACTCCTAACTTCCTCAACATTCTGAGGTTGTTTCCAATTCACTATTGTTTCTGTTTTCTACGAATCTACCATCACACCCTCGTTAGAGATCACATGGCCCAGAAATGCTACCTTAGGTAACCAAAAGTCACATTTAGACAGCTTTGCAAATAGTTTTCTTATCGCCTCAACACTTCGAGTATAGCTCTGAGGTGAGTCTCGTGGTCCTCCTTACTCCGATAGTATACCAAAATATCATCAATGAAAACCATACAAGCGATCCAAGTATTCTCTAAAACATCGGTTCATTGAGTCCATGAAAACCACGGGAGCATTAGTCAACCCGAAAGGCATCACCACAAATTCATAGTGACCGTACCTTGTTCTGAAGGCAGTCTTGTGAATATCCTCCTCTCTAATCCTAAGCTGATGATACCCTGATCTCAAGTCAATCTTCAAAAATACAGTAGCTCCTTGCAATTGATCCAACAATCATCTATACGAGGGAGCGGATACTTATTCTTGATTGTCACCTTATTCAACTCCTTATAATCCATGCAAAGTCGAAAGGAACCATCCTTCTTTTTAACAAACAATACAGGCGCACCCCAAAGAGATGCACTTGGCCTAATAAAGCCTAACTCCATAAGTTCCTCTATCTGCTCCCTCAATTCCAGCATACACACATAACCGGCATAACCTTGTCTTAACAGTTTTACAGCTGTCATCGCACTAACAATTCTGCCAGAGTCTCTAGGATCATGACCCTCAAACACATGCACTAAACCCTCATCTATTGTTACAGTAACTATCTTCTTCCTGTAGTCACAGGCATATTGTCATCATCAACCCTCCTCATTTCATAGACTCGTGATGTTAGAACCCCACCAAGCAGTGCTTTACCCTTGTTTCCATTATTGTTCTACTGAAACTGAGACTGTGCCGGACGGTTCTGATTCGGGGTTGGACGATCCCACTTCTTCGGTGTAGACTGAGTCCTCTGTTTCTTACTGCCTCAAGCATCAATAGTCTGATTAGAATCATCTATAGCAGTCTCCATGATCAAACACTCATCAATATACTGCTCAATGGTCGTACAACTATGCCTCGCCATTAAAGGTTTCATCTTAGGATACAGCCATCCATGAAAGTGCTTAGTCCTGTCTGTCTCATCCTTGACAATAGCAATAGTATACGACAACTTTCTACAAAATCATCAATTACTAGACTACCTGTATCTACCCCTTGACGATAAGCCTGAGGGCCTCGTCCTCTTCCTCGCCCACGCCCTCGACCTCAAACACGTCCCTCTTCCAGGGGCATACTGAATGTAATTACTCATCAATACTAAACATCACAGACAAAACTTATCAAACACAACTTACCTATGAGTCACAGTAAGGGTCCATAATCACACGATTGTTTCACAATGTTAAAGAATAGTCTTTTCCACGTCAAACACTTGGAAAAACATTTTTTAATAGCTCTGATACCAATTTATGTAACACCCCGGGCCAAAGGTGTCACAGTGCCATAGTCCCGAAGAACTATAAGGCGATTTTAAGAAGAAGGAACCCAAAACACTTCCACATATACAAAAGTTATCAACATCAAAATCCCTGTTTCAATTTTGAAACAATATTTAAACCTTGCATCAAGTTCAATATATCAATTTATGACCAAAACAACAGGTAGTTAATACAACATTTTCAAATCCGATGCAAAAAAACTAAATCTTTAACTTTGAAGACAAATCTGTGATCCAGAACCCCCTTGCTACCGCTGGACCTACGAAGACAAGTTGACTAGTGGACCCGATACACCATCCAACCGCGGAAACATAAACCGAGGTTGGTTAGTCTAATGAAAGACTAGCAAGAATCATCAAGCAAAAACAGAACATAGGAAAAGTTATCATACCATCCATATAACGCCAATTAATAACACATCTAAATATATACAATTTCCATCACATAACCTTTAACCATTCTTAACCAAATGTTAAACGTGCTAAAATACACCTAATCTGATCTCAACCACACAGAGAATATACACGGGTGAGACTATCATCACCCTAGATAACCATCCGAACATATACACGGGTGAGACGATCATCACCCTAAGTAACCATACTATCCATATACACGGGTGAGACGATCATCACCCTAAGTAACCATACTATCCATATACACGGGTGAGACGATCATCACCCTAAGTAACCATACTATCCATATACACGGGTGAGACGATCATCACCCTAAGTAACCATACTATCCATATACACGGGTGAGACGATCATCACCCTAAGTAACCATACTATCCATAGATAGACTAAAGATGGGACACTCACCATCCAATTGTGGTCTTGAACCAACGTAAGGTCACACCCTCACGTGGTCGGGTGAGGCGATCATCACCCCGGCCCAACTATAAGGAGTCATAACCTCCTTATAACTGAAACAAACAATCAACCAACAACAACCAACAACTAACCGACAATCAACGGCCACCGACAACTACAACCAATGGCCAACAATAACCCACAGTCACAACTAACAACAACCAACAACGACAACTAACTACAACCAACAACAACCGCATAATGATCCAACATAAATCAACAACAAAACCAATAACCAACAAACAACCAATATCTAACAACAAAACCAATAACCAAGCAAACAACCAATATCCGACAACAAAACCAATAGCCAACAACAACCAATACCCAACAACAAAACCAATAACCAAGCAAACAACCAATATCTGACAACAAAACCAATAGCCAACAACAACCAATACCCAACAACAAAACCAATACCCGCACATTCAACCATTTAATTCTACGTGTACAATTCTAGATCAAATTAACGGACAAGTGCATAAATCATTACTGAAAATGACAATATACGAAAATAATTATTTTAGGAGATAGGTAAGAAGAAAGAGCAAGAATCATCTTGCCTTAAACTTAACGACAACGACCCTAGAAATTCGCCAACTAATCTCAAACGAACCTGCGACGACAACCCGAACAATTTCCCACGTTAAAATTAACACAAATCGAGCTATTACTTGCAACCCCTAATTCAGCCCTTTATTTAGTCTAATAACAGTCAATCTCAGTGCATAAACTCTTCAAAATTGAAACCAAACATCCAACCTTTACTTACCCACTTCAGTTGAACGCAGTTCTGGCTGTCCACTTCTCGAATTTTCCAACTGAACTTGGCCAAAAATTCAGTTCTATCCAAGCATCCAAAATCTGTCAAAAATTCCCTTCAATACTAAACCAGATCTGCAAAAATTATAACAATCACGTAACCACTGATTTAGCCCCTTTGTAATTCAGTCTAAAACTACTCAAACCCTATTCTGTCAACAACAGCAGTTCAGCAACAATTATCTGGTGCCCTAAAATCAGATCAAAGAAACCCCGCCTCACAATTACCTCGTCGTCCACCGAGTTGTCGCCGTCGGGACTGGCTCTTCGTCGCCGGCAAGTGCAGCAGCAACAACAGCAGAACACAACAGCACGCAGTCTCGCACAGCAGCAACTCGTGGCTCCTCGCACAAGGAAATGGAGTGGTCGCCGGCGAAATCGAAGGTAGCCTCCACTGACGGGGAGACGAGCAGCTGAAAGGGACGAGCGGAAGGCAAGGCTGAGCTCACTCTCTCTCTCTCTCACGGTGCTCTCCAACCAAAGAGACATGTGCGAGAGACTTAAATTTCCATTCTACTTGCTGCTCATGTAGTATATATATACCTAAATTGTTAATGAAATTTTAACTACTTTAATATATAAAGGGGTCTTTCACATACGGCTCCTTGTTATCACCCCTTGTCGCTTTTGTACTCAAAACGGTTTCTAAGTCTAATAATTCATCAAAGAGAGTATTATATTCCCACAATTCAATTAGACACGAAATCTAGAACTCTCTTTTTTGTGGTTTGTTTATAGAAAGAAAGGTTTTTTTCTTTTTTCATTTGAAGAAATCGATTAGTTGTTTAGTACCAACTATATATTAGTAGGTAGGAGATAGTATTCAATGAAAAAAAAGAATATAAGAATTGAATTCTAAGAAATAAATTAATATTTGTGATACATGCATTCCTGTATTAGATCCAAGGGTTCTTTATTGCTCTAACTACAGGGATGAGACTTGATAAAAAATACGGAAAGAAAAAAATGTAGAACCTTAAATTCAATTGGATTCTAGAATCTCTCTTTGAATTGAAATATCTATAGGAGTTGACTTATAACCATTCGATTCCATATGCCTAGTTCGATCTTTCTATACTACCTCTCTCTAGTATCCCTTTTCTATTACTATAGAACATACTTGTATGTTATCTAAGTAGATTCTTTTGAAACATATAGTGACTTAAAAAAGACTCTTTCGAAAATGAATTAATGATGACCGTCCATGGATTCGCTTATACAAGTTGCGGATAAAGTTGAAAAATAAGAGCCTAAATACCGCTTGTAAATAATCCAAGAAACATGACATGTATAGGAACTACTAAAGGTACTAAAGAAACAAGAACAACAACGACTAATTCATTGACTAATATATTTCCGAAAAGTCGAAAACTAAGGGATAGAGGTTTTGCGAAATCTTCTAAGATGTAATGGGTAACAGAATTGGAGTTGGTTGTGAAATACCCCAAAGGTTATATAAATGGCAAAATGGTAAATAAGATTTTTGGTATTTTATTAAAATCAGAAAAGTGGATCAAAAGCAAATTATTGGGGAAGGAAATCAGGAAAATGGGTGAAATTAAAGGGATAAAACCCTTGCCTTCGTCTTCTCTGAGCAGCAGTTGAAGAAGCTCGTGCTTCCCTCTAGCTCTCTCCCGTGTTCAGTCATCTCCTCCGGCGAGCCCAGCTGAACCGTCTTCTCCCCCGGTGAGCTCGACCCGGACCGCGCCGCTCCTCCTCTGCCCTCCTTTGTCGTGAGCTGCGCTTTGTGCTGGTGGTGCTGCGTCTGTGGTGGTTGGTTCATGCTCGGTCCGAGGTGGTGGCGAATGGTGCAGTGCGAAGCCGCTGGAGAAGGAGCTACGGTTCGCTGGTGTCTGCTGGTGTTGGGCGCGGCGTGGGTGCAACTGAGCCACCTCTGCTCCCCTGTTCTGGAGCTGCGCTGGTGGCCGTGGAGCTGCTGGCTGCTGCTTTCCGGTGTTGGGAAGCCAGATCCGGCGAGCTGCTGAGTCGAGCCACCGACGAGACGAGCCGAACCTCTGTTGAACCGCGACGAGCTGCTGCACAGATCCGGATCCGCTGGTGTTTGTTGCCCCATCTGCGACACTTCAGGAGAATTGTAATAACTTTCTACTCACTCATTAATGTGGTGTGAAATTTTGAGGAGGCAAACTAGACTCGTATATCTAACTCCTCGAGTTGGAATCATTGCATTCGGAGTCCTGAGCAGGGAGAACATATTTTTACAAGTTGGAGCCGCTGTTGGTGTGGTTGTGCTGCGTTCTGCTGGTGTGCTACTGTAGCTGCGGTGGTTGTGCTGGTTGCCGCCGTTGTCTCCGGTGCCGAGGTGTTCTTCCTAGTGGCTGCTGAAGGTGGTCGACGACAAGGTAAGATCGGATCTTCGTTCGGTATAATTTTGGGGCTTTGGATGGCTGAGTATATATATATATGCTGAATTTTTTGGACTGGATTGTTGGCCTCGGACAGCATATACCTATATTTATGTATGTGATAGTTGGACTAAATTCATTTGCTGGGTTCATTGAAATTGTGCAGGCATAATTCGATTTGAGATTGGATTGATTTTGGATGAGATTTTGCCTAATTATTTAAGGAATGATTTTAGGGTTTGAATTTGGGGATTTGTTAGTAGTGGATTGGATGAGTAATTAATGCCAGAGATTTGCTCGGATTGATTTCGCATGTTCGTTCGAGTTGACTGGAGATCTCTGAGGTCGTTGTGGTTCGACTTGAGGCAAGAGGATTCTTGCTAACTTTATATTTTTATAAATTGTTTTATGCCCAGTTTATTTCATAATTAAGTTTACCGTTACTTGGTTGAATATGGGTATGTGCGTGTGATATGATTTGTTTGTATCGTATTTGATTAAATGTTGACGTGGTAGTCAATTGTGACTAAATGTGATTGATTGTTGTTGATAGTGTCTGTTGACACGTGTGTGTGTGTTGGATCGTGTGGGTGTGTTGGATTGAATGTGTGTGTGTGTGGATCGTATGTGTGTGTTGGATTGAATGTGTGTGTGCGTGTGTTGGATTGTGTGTGTGTGAATGTGTGGGTACATTAGTAATTGTCCCGTGTTGTAGATGGACTGATGTGGTTTGATTGGATTATTGATTTTAAAGTTACTTGGGTGAATATATATATATATATATGTGTGTGTGATATTGTGTGATGATGTGTGTGTGAGGATATGTGATAATGTGTGATGATGTGTGTGTGTGATAATGTGTGATGAGGTGTGGTTATGTGATTTTGACTGTCGTCGTGTTGTTTGATTGGTTGGTATGGTGATGGATAGTTGGTTTGGATGTTATGAATTGTCTCACCCGGTGATGTGGTGGTGGAGACGGAGATGTTGTGAATTGTCTCACCCGGTGATGTGGTGGTGGAGACGGAGATGTTGTGAATTGTCTCACCCGGTGATGTGGTGGTGGAGACGGAGATGTTGTGAATTGTCCCACCCGGTGATGTGGTGGTGGAGACGGAGATGTTGTGAATTGTCCCACCCAGTGATGTGGTGGTGGAGACGGAGGTGTTGTGATGTGTTAATTATGTGTAATGGTTGCTTGAGTACTTGATTAAGTGATTATGCGTTGAATATTGGTTGTGTGCTCGGTTATGGATTGTGTACTTGATTATTGGTTGTGTGTGTATATTGGTTGTGTGCTCGGTTATGGATTGTGTACTTGATTATTGGTTGTGTGTGTGATTATGGGTTGCATGTTGATTATGGGTTGTGTTGGTGAATATTGGTTGTATGCTTAGTTAGTGGTTTTGTTTGCGGATATTGGTGGGGAGTTTGATTATTGGTTTTGTGTTAGACTTTGGTCGTCGGTTGGTTGTAGTTAGTAGTCGTTGTTGATTATTGTTAGTGGTGATTGTGAGCTTTTGTTGTCCATTGGTAGTGATTGTTGGATCTTGGTGTGAATTGTTTGAGAAAGTTGGTTATGTTGATTGATTAGTCTTGGTTGTAAGTCAGTAGTAAGATATATGCATATGTTTCATAGGGTTGATGATTGAGGTATTAGTATTGGAGAGAAAGTTGGATTGGATCGTTCTTTTCATTTATGCTGGTTATGAGTTGAGGTTAGATGGAAAGAGGTTAGTATCGTGTAGAATTGGATAAGAATGGATAATTGATCGGTTGTGTTAGTGTGTGTTTATGTTTGCGTTTTGACGTGTGGTTGGTTAGTTGGTTGGTGTGATGATAGTCAAGTGTAGTTATGTTATATAAGTATATATTTAAGTTGATCTGTTGTTGTTTGGTATTGTTTGATTGTCGTGATAACTCTATGGTTTTGAAACTGTTTTGGCTGGGCTAATCTTGCCATAGTCTTTCACGAGACTGACCAACTGCGGTTTACGTGCCGTGGTTGGCTGGGGTATCGGGTCCCTCAGTTAATCAGACTTTTCAGGTTCAGCGCCAGCAAGGAGGTTCTTGATCATCGTCGGTTTTGGAGTCGAGAACTCTACTCTTTTGGTTTGGACTTGACTTGTTGCACGTGTCGTTTTGGTTTCGGACTTTGAATGAGTTGGATTTGTTGTATTGGTTTTTGGTTGTTGGTTTTTGGTTTGTAAATGGTTGTATTTCAGTATGTTAAGTTGTTGGTGGTTTCAAACTCTGGACAGGTTTTCCGCTGTGCTGCTTTTGATATTATATATATGGGTTATGTTTTGCATTTTTTCTTTTCACCCGCCTTATAATCCTTCCGGATTATGGCACTGTAGCACCACTGGCCTGGGGGTGTTACAGAAGTTGGTATTAGAGCTCTTTTCAAAAATGTTTTCTTTAAGAGTTTTCAACTCGGGAATTTCTATACGTTGTGGTTGTTGACGATCGGGTGATCAGGAATCCTTGCTGTCAACCGTAGTGAGTTGCGTTGGTAAGTATTTGTTGTTTGTGATGTTTTGTGCTAATGTTTGATATATTTATATGTGACGTTGAGTATTGATGATTAATTTCATATGTGATGTTTAATGTTGTTAAGTAAATTTTATGGTGCGTTCCCTGGTAAGTGGGACGTGCTAGAGATTTAAAAGGTATGAGTATGATAGAGGATGATGCCGTTGGGCTTATCGTTAAGAGGTTGATGCAGGTAGTTTAGTAGTGATGATTCAGTATGAATTTGTTGTGTGCTACTGTTATTGTTAGGGTTGAGCATGACAGATTAAGCGCATTCAGATATGGTTGTATTCAGATATGAACCTTTGATGGTAAGGCATAGCTGTACGATCATTGAGCAGTATGTAGATCAGTGATTGATTATGGAAACCGTTATAGATGATTCTGATCAGATTATTGATGCTTGAGGCAGTAAGAAACAGAGAACTCGGTCTGCACCTGAGAAAGTGGAATTTTACGACTATGGGTTCGGCTGAGCTGAGGAACAGAATGTGTCTGTGACTTCCGAAAGATGACATTTATCGTAACAGGAGATAAAGGTTTAGTGCATGTGTGAGAGTTATCATCCTAGAGACTCTGGCAGAATTGTTAGTGCGATGACAGCAGTAAAACTGCTAAGAAAAGGTTGGGTTGCCTTTCGAGTTGACTAATGCTTCCGCAGATTTCAAGGTTTAAAGAATTAATGTTTTTAGAAAGTACTTGGATTGGTTGCAGTGAGTTTCATTGGGAGTATTCTCGGACTGGCAGATTACTGCATGCGATTGTGGATGGATTTTCTAAGGTTGCGTGTGACTAAGAATTTTGATTGGGACGGAAAATGTCAGGAGAGAGTTTTCGAAGGACTCAGGAATTGTTTGATTAGTGCGTCAGTATTAGTTTTACTGCGGGAAACAGAAGGGTTTGTTATCTACAGTGATGTGTCTAATCAAGGTTTGGATTGCGTTTTGATGCAGAATGGAAAAGTCATTACATATGCTTTTCGTCAGCTCAAATTGTATAAGAGAGAGTTGAACTTGAGACAAGATGGTTGCTAGAATTGATGAGGATTGTGATATAGATATCGTTTCTCGTCCAGAAAGGGGTATTGTGATAGATGGTGCTTTGAATAGGAAGTTGACTCTCGAGCATGTGGTTGCTGGTCTGATGGTTCAGTCGGGATTGCAACAAGAGTTGGTGAAAGGCGAAAGTGAAATTGGTTCGGGAAAGAGTGGATACAACTGAATGCGATAGAATGTTGAGTAAGTTATGCAGTGATATTGCTCAGGGAAGAGTGTCCGGATTTTTGTTCAAGAGGATGGAGTATCGTGATTTCAGAATCAGTTGTGTGTTAGCTGATAAAGATATTAGATAGTTGATTCTCGAGGAAGGTCATTCTTCGGCAAGTCATGTACATTCTGGAGTCAGTTATGCGAGACAGATATCCGAACCCGTTTGATCTTAGTTTCGAGGACGAAACTCTTATAAGGGAGGGAGAATGAAATACCCCAAAGGTTATATAAATGGCAAAGTGGTAAATAAGATTTTTGGTTATTTATTAAAATCAGAAAAGTGGATCAAAAGCAAATTATTGGGGAAGGAAATCAGGAAAATGGGTGAAATTAAAGGGATAAAACCCTTGCCTTCGTCTTCTCTGAGCAGCAGTTGAAGAAGCTCGTGCTTCTCTCTAGCTCTCTCCCGTGTTCAGTCATCTCCTCCGGCGAGCCCAGCTGAACCGTCTTCTCCCCCGGTGAGCTCGACCCGGACCGCGCCGCTCCTCCTCTGCCCTCCTTTGTCGTGAGCTGCGCTTTGTGCTGGTGGTGCTGCGTCTGTGGTGGTTGGTTCGTGCTCGATCCGAGGTGGTGGCGAATGGTGCAGTGCGAAGCCGCTGGAAAAGTAGCTACGGTTCGCTGGTGTCTGCTGGTGTTGGGCGCGGCGTGGGTGCAACTGAGCCACCTCTGCTCCCCTGTTCTAGAGCTGCGCTGGTGGCCGTGGAGCTGCTGGCTGCTGCTTTCCGGTGTTGGGAAGCCAGATCCGGCGAGCTGCTGAGTCGAGCCACCGACGAGACGAGCCGAACCTCTGTTGAGCTGCTGCACAGATCCGGATCCGCTGGTGTTTGTTGCCCCATCTGCGACACTTCAGGAGAATTGTAATAACTTTCTACTCACTCATTAATTTGGTCTGAAATTTTGAGGAGGCAAACTAGACTCGTATATCTAACTCCTCGAGTTGGAATCATTGCATTCGGAGTCCTGAGCAGGGAGAACGAATTTTTACAAGTCGGAGCCGCTGTTGGTGTGGTTGTGCTGCGTTCTGCTGGTGTGCTACTGTTGCTGCGGTGGTTGTGCTGGTTGCCGCCGTCGTCTCCGGTGCCGAGGTGTTCTTCCTAGTGGCTGCTGAAGGTGGTCGAAGACAAGGTAAGATCGGATCTTCGTTCGGTATAATTTTGGGGCTTTGGATGGCTGAGTATATATATATATATATGCTGAATTTTTTGGACTGGATTGTTGGCCTCGAATAGCATATACCTATATTTATGTATGTGATAGTTGGACTAAATTCATTTGCTGGGTTCATTGAAATTGTGCAGGCATAATTCGATTTGAGATTGGATTGATTTTGGATGAGATTTTGCCTAATTATTTAAGGAATGATTTTAGGGTTTGAATTTGGGGATTTGTTAGTAGTGGATTGGATGAGTAATTAATGCCAGAGATTTGCTCGGATTGATTTCGCAGGTTCGTTCGAGTTGATTGGAGATCTCTGAGGTCGTTGTGGTTCGACTTGAGGCAAGAGGATTCTTGCTAACTTTATATTTTTATAAATTGTTTTATGCCCAGTTTATTTCATAATTAAGTTTACCGTTGCTTGGTTGAATATGGGTATGTGCGTGTGATATGATTTGTTTGTATCGTATTTGATTAAATGTTGACGTGGTAGTCAATTGTGACTAAATGTGATTGATTGTTGTTGATAGTGTCTGTTGACACGTGTGTGTGTGTTGGATCGTGTGGGTGTGTTGGATTGAATGTGTGTGTGTGTGTGTGTGTGTGTGGATCGTATGTGTGTGTTGGATTGAATGTGTGTGTGCGTGTGTTGGATTGTGTGTGTGTGAATGTGTGGGTACATTAGTAATTGTCCCGTGTTGTAGATGGACTGATGTGGTTTGATTGGATTATTGATTTTAAAGTTACTTGGGTGAATATATATATATATATATATATGTGTGTGTGTGATATTGTGTGATGATGTGTGTGTGAGGATATGTGATAATGTGTGATGATGTGTGTGTGTGATAATGTGTGATGAGGTGTGGTTATGTGATTTTGACTGTCGTCATGTTGTTTGATTGGTTGGTATGGTGATGGATAGTTGGTTTGGATGTTATGAATTGTCTCACCCGGTGATGTGGTGGTGGAGACGGAGATGTTGTGAATTGTCTCACCCGGTGATGTGGTGGTGGAGACGGAGATGTTGTGAATTGTCCCACCCGGTGATGTGGTGGTGGAGACGGAGATGTTGTGAATTGTCCCACCCGGTGATGTGGTGGTGGAGACGGAGGTGTTGTGATGTGTTAATTATGTGTAATGGTTGCTTGAGTACTTGATTAAGTGATTATGCGTTGAATATTGGTTGTGTGCTCGGTTATGGATTGTGTACTTGATTATTGGTTGTGTGTGTATATTGGTTGTGTGCTCGGTTATGGATTGTGTACTTGATTATTGGTTGTGTGTGTGATTATGGGTTGCGTGTTGATTATGGGTTGTGTTGGTGAATATTGGTTGTATGCTTAGTTAGTGGTTTTGTTTGCGGATATTGGTGGGGAGTTTGATTATTGGTTTTGTGTTAGACTTTGGTCGTCGGTTGGTTGTAGTTAGTAGTCGTTGTTGATTATTGTTAGTGGTGATTGTGAGCTTTTGTTGTCCATTGGTAGTGATTGTTGGATCTTGGTGTGAATTGTTTGAGGAAGTTGGTTATGTTGATTGATTAGTCTTGGTTGTAAGTCAGTAGTAAGATATATGCATATGTTTCATAGGGTTGATGATTGAGGTATTAGTATTGGAGAGAAAGTTGGATTGGATCGTTCTTTTCATTTATGCTGGTTATGAGTTGAGGTTAGATGGAAAGAGGTTAGTATCGTGTAGAATTGGATAAGAATGGGTAATTGATCGGTTGTGTTAGTGTGTGTTTATGTTTGCGTTTTGACGTGTGGTTGGTTAGTTGGTTGGTGTGATGATAGTCAAGTGTAGTTATGTTATATAAGTATATATTTAAGTTGATCTGTTGTTGTTTGGTATTGTTTGATTGTCGTGATAACTCTATGGTTTTGAAACTGTTTTGGCTGGGCTAATCTTGCCATAGTCTTTTACGAGACTGACCAACTGCGATTTACGTGCCGTGGTTGGCTGGGGTATCTGGTCCCTCAGTCAATCAGGCTTTTCAGGTTCAGCGCCAGCAAGGAGGTTCCTGATCATCGTCGGTTTTGGAGTCGAGAACTCTACTCTTTTGGTTTGGACTTGACTTGTTGCACGTGTCATTTTGGTTTCGGACTTTGAATGGGTTGTATTTGTTGTATTGGTTTTTGGTTGTTGGTTTTTGGTTTGTAAATGGTTGTATTTCAGTATGTTAAGTTGTTGGTGATTTCAAACTCTGAACAGGTTTTCCGCTGTGCTGCTTTTGATATTATATATATGGGTTATGTTTTGCATTTTTTTCTTTTCACCCGCCTTATAATCCTTCCGGATTATGGCACTGTAGCACCACTGGCCTGGGGGTGTTACAGGTTGAATGTATTTATTAAAATAACCCAACCCTTTTTATGTAAGACCCCTGTTCAAAATCACAATCAATTCCCTTTTCAAATCCCGCTGCAGCTACACGAGCCCTTCCCGCGTGCCACAAATGACCTACGAATAGGAAGAAGCCTAGAACAAAATGAGAAGTAGCTAACCAACTTCGAGGAGAGACATAATTGACTGCATTGATCTCTGTAGCTACACCACCCACAAAATTTAAGGACCTAAAGGAGCATGAGTCATATATTATGCGGAACGGCGTTCTTGCCACGGTTTTATGTCTTTTTTCAGCCGACTCAAGTCCAAACCGTTTGGACCCCTTAGAGGTTCTAACCAAGGAGCACGCAAATCCAAAAAACACATAGTTTCTCCTCCAAAAATGACTTCTCCAGTTGAGGAATGCATTAGATACTTACCTAAACCAGTAGGTCCTTGAGCGGATCCCATGTTAGCCCCAAGATGTTGGTCTCGAACTAGAAAAGTAAATGCTTGAGCTTGAGAAGCTTCAGGTCCAGTGGGACCTTAAAACTCACTAGGATAAGCGGTATTATTGAAACATACAAAGCAACACGCAATGAAATTGAAGACAGATAAAACACCTAAACTATAAGACAAATAAGCCTCTCCAGACCGTAGACTTTTTACTTCAAATTTTATTTCATTTTTTTCGATAGATACTGGGATTTCGATTTGAAATAATAAGAAATCTCGGAACTCAAGCCGTAAAGCTAAGAGTACCCCCCCCCCCCCCCCCCCCCCCCCCCTTTTCATTATTTCGGATTGAGCGGAATCAATATAATAGATGTAGCAGAGAAATATTAGCGGGGCTCTATGTATATTCTATTGATAGAATTCTTCATATTAAAAGGAATCTTATGAAAATACCATGAAATAGGGTTGGATCCTATTCGTGGAGATTCCGTAAATATTTCATTTCAAAAATAGAAAGTTCTAAACAATTGGGATTTTTTTGGAGATTTGATGCAGTTACTAATTCATGATCTGGCACGTACAAAATGAAAACTTCATTCTCGATTCTACGAGAATTTTTATGAAAGTCTTTCATTTGATTCTCTTCGATAGAAGTTTTATTTTCCCAGAATGTATCCTAATTTTTGGCCTAATTCTTCTTCTGATGATCGATTTAACCTCTGATAAAAAAGATATACCTCTAGTGCCAAGTTAGATTTCTTTTTATAGTTGAAGATAGTGTCTTCTTTAAGATATTTTTCTTTTACTATCTTGACGTAAATGTTGGTAGGTTCAGCAAGGATTTTCCAAAGAAATTTCATTTGTAAAGCGCATTAACATTTTAGCCTTTCTTATCCCTAGACCTCCAAACTGATTGGGTTGACAGATTTTATCCCAACCAATTAGAGGTTTAAAAGAGTTCTCTTTGTAACACCCCCAGGTCAGTGGTGCTACAGTGCCATAATCCGGAAGAATTATAAGGCGGGTAAAATAAAAATTTGTGAAACATAACCCATATATATAAAATATATCAAAAGCAGCACAGCGGAAAACCTGTAAAACCTGTCCAGAGTTTGAAATCACAATCAAACTTAACATACTGAAAGTACTACAATTTACAAACCAGAAACCAACAACCAAAGACCAAAAGCCAATACAACAAGTTCGACCACTTCAAGGTCCAAAACCAAAACGATACATACAATCAAGTCAAAGTCTCAAACCAAAAGTAGAGTTCTCGACTCCAAAACCGACGGTGATCAGGATCCTCCTTGCTGGCACTAAATCTGCAAAGCCTGATTGACTGGGGGACCCGATACCCCAGCCAACCACAACACGTAAACCGAGGTTGGTCAGTCTTTTGAAAGACTATGGCAAGATTAGCCAAGCCAAAACAGTTCAAACAACATACAATCATATAAGATATATATAACGTCACAAAATCCAGCCAAAACAACCAAGAGAGTACTCAACTCTCAAGCGCAAATAACTCCAACATAACTCCAACATAATCCATTCTAACCCAATCAACGATAATCCAAACACCAGACCCATACTCAATCCAACAAACCAACTACCACACCGACACTCAACAACAATCACATATAACCATCAATAATACACAATCACACCTTAAACCAACTATCCAACCACACGTCAAAACACAAACATAACACGCTATCACATAACCGATCAATTATCCATTCTTATCCAATTCTGCACGATATTAACCTCTTTCAATCCAACCTCAAACTCATCAGTACTCAAGCATAAACGAATAGAAAGATCCAATCCAACTTCCTCTCCAATACTAATACCTCAAACAACAACTCTATGCACATACACATATCTTACTACTGACTTACAACCAAAGCTAACCGATAATACAGAACTCACTACTGTACTAACACAACAAATTCAATTAACCTGCACATCCACAAACACATAAGCATCAACGAGATAATTATCACATAACACAATCATAACCTAAATAACAGTCCAGGCCAGCCACCCTTCTGGTGCCGCCGGTTCGTCAACCACGACTGCAACTCATACCTTCAAACTCAACTCGTATTGGCCCACACCCTCAAGATGGAAACCAATCTATACACTCAAACAACACAACCAACATTCATAATCCATCAACTACCAACAATAACCATATCAACATAAATTCACAACCTTGACCAGTTACAATCAACAACTATAACACCCGTAAATTCACCACCACAACCAATGGCCAACAATGACCCACAACCACAACTAATAACAATCAACGTCCAACATAAACCAATTATCAAACATATAACCAAATTACCAACACAACCACTTAATCAAGTACACAACCAACATTCAACACATAACCAACACACACAACCACCAACACCTCCAATCCAACCTCCGTCTCCACCACCACATCACCGGGTAAGACAATCCACAATACCTCCGTCTACACCACCACATCACCGGGTGAGACAATCAACACACACTTTCCGGATGGGACTTTTACCATCTAACCCTTGGCCCTTAACGACGTAGGCGTGCACCCTACGCGGTTTGGTAAGACTATCATCACCTGACCCTTCGACCTTCGGGGGTTCATACCCATCGAGGCCCTCACATATAAGGAATTTCACCATCGAACAACATTCCACCACCACACCGATACCAATCAAATAAAATCATATACGACAATCAATCAAATATCACATACGGCAAAGGTTAACACATATTCACATACACACACAATCCAACACACACACTCACACATTCAATCCAACACACACATACGATCCACCACACACACACACACACACACACACACACACACACACACACACACACATTCAATCCAATACACATACACGTGTCAACAGACACTCACTGACAGGGCTAAAGTCATGATGCCTATCAAAGAAATCCTAAAGTACCTACTACAAAGTATAGCAAGCAAGTCAGGGTCGATCCCACAGAGAGTCAGGTTATCTATCCTTGTAATTCACGTCACCAACTAGGAACTAGGGGGGGTTTGTAGTGTTTTTCGTAACCAAAGTAAACAAAGCAAGAAAACAGATTCGCAAGTAAAGGTTGTAAATATTATGGCGAAAAATGCCACACTCAACAGAGATCCACACAACAATAGATAGGTCGATCACGGAATTCTATCAATCTCAAGTTCTTAATATTCCTATAGTTGTTCTTATCCCGATCATAGGTAACTATTAGTTCTACCAGCCCTAATAGTACTTATCACCAAATCAAATCTGAAAACCTTCAAGACTCAATAAAGCAATAGCAATCAAACAAGGATTCAACAAGATACATGCAATAGAAACAACCCGTTACTATAAGCATGCAATTAACTCTCTCTCACGATGAAGCGCTCGGATCCCCTATACGCAACAATCGTGCTTGCTACTAGATATGCAACCCGAACCCGGAATCACAAGTCCTAGCAATTAGGAAGATATCAATAAACCTAGGTAGCTACTCTAGATAAATCAACATAAACCAATAATCAATCAAGCACAAGAGAACCAATCCAACTAGATAGGAAAACGAACAAGAGTAGAAAACTCATAACCAATCAATTGCTGGCTTCAAACTGTCAAGTGCAACAATGGAGGTTTAGTTCTCCATTAGGGTTTGTGACAGAAAAACGTAGAAAGGTGGCAACTAGGGTTAGAGAATAGATGATCCTCTAAAAGAGTCTTAAACCTAACTTAAATACTAAAGTAATAATTCAGAAATAAAGAAAAGAAAAATAACAAACTTGGAAATAAAGTTTCGGAAATAAAATAAAACGGGAATAAAAACTCGTAAAAGACTTTCAGCGCGTCTCCACCGCGGGTGCGGTGGCTCCACCGCCGGGTGCGGCCATTTAACAGAAACTCCAGTTCTCTGACGACCTCGCCGCGGGTGCGGCAGTGCCCACCGCTGGGTGCGGTGGGATTCCAGTACTTCAGCTTCTTCGACACTTCAGTAAAAATGCCATAACTTTTGATTCCCAACTCGGATTGCGCTCATATTTTGAGAACTTGTAGTAGACTTCAAGATCTAAATCCTCGAATTGGAATCACTCCATTTGGACATCTGAGTAGAGAGAACGAACCATTTGAATTCATCCCACTGTTCTTCTACTCTTCTCTTCACTTCCTTGGCGTCTTCTCCTTGTGGCTTCCTATGATCTCCAAAACAGCTCAAACACCTCCAAAAACACCAAACTTCGCCCCCAAACGCCATACACATGAATGTGTCTAAATCTACCCGAATGGCACCAATAAATCCTCTAAAGACTCTTACTTAAGCCCTACAAAGTAGTGCTTATCAAACTCCCCCATGCTTAAACCTTTGCTCGTCCTCGAGTAAACTAATAAAGAGTCTACTCCTCCAATGCAGCACCCAAGGTCTCAGGAAGCATATCCTCCAACTAAGAGTCACCTAACCCATGCCAAAGCTCCTGGCACCAATCTCATCTATAACACATCCATACTCAACAAGCTTAAGGGGCAAGCAGAGTACTTCCCCCAAGCTTAACCCGGACACCTAATAGTGTGAGTAACCTCTAATCCTAGCCTCCATCTATGACTCCTTATGTCTCCCAGAGTGACCTACCCGACAATCCTTCTTTGACTCCTCTTCTTATGACGCCTCGCCAAGAATAATGAGAAATCCTAAAATCACTCTTCTTCTTTTTCGCTCATTTTGCCAAGGCGCCCTTTCGGGTTTTCACCAAGCCACTCATATTTTTTTCATAGATGTGCTCACATAAGCTCACGTCACTCTTGACCTCATATTACCCCAGCCTAATGCTGGTCCAAGCCACCTGCTTATTACCTAGGCCGCCCTTTCGGGTTTTCGACCTATCCCAGGATTTCAATTTTTGCCTTTTTTCAAATTTTTGGCTTTTTCTCCTTTTTATTCATTTTTCTCCTCAGCGACGTAGCAAGTATAAAACCCTCCCCCATGCTTAAACATTGCATTGTCCTCAATGTAATGAAAGACAAAAGAATAAAGCACATGGAAAAGCAAAAAATAACTCACAAACGTCGCCAAGCTGCTTGGACACTGTAGGTGTCGCTGGCGGTGTACTCCATATGCGCAGGTCCGGTGTTGGGTGTTCTCATCAACTCCAGTGTCTTCTTTCTACCGTGCAACCAAAGGGAACCACTTTGGTGAATAGTGGTGAACAATGATAACAGGGTTACACGGCCTTCAAATGCCATTAAAAATGGGCCCAGATATGATCGTGGTGTGGGCCATGAGTGGTCCTCCTCCTCAGCTGTCGACTATAGGGCCATCATCGTTGCCAAAAAATGTGTGGGGCGAATGTCTCCTCCTTTGACAACATGATGCGCATCGTCTCTTCATGGGAAACTCCGGACAGCTGGCCTTCGGTAAAACTTTTGTTTTTTATTATTATTTTTTTTATTTCCGATTATTCTTCTTTTTTTTCGGATTTTTTTTTTCGATTTTTTTTGCCCCCCGTTTAAGGTTTTTTCGGGGGGTGACTTAGTGCAGGGAAAGAAGAGACTTACATTGGTGGTAAACACCTTCTTCAATAGGCATGGGTCTCTTCCCTGCAGGTTAGTCGGAAACAAAAACAAGAACAAAAACAAAGCAAAAACACACTAAAGAAAATGCAAAAACAAAGAAAGAAAAGCAAAGAAAGAAAAACATACCTCGGGTTGCCTCCCGGACAGCGCCTTAGTTATTGTCATGGCTTGACATACTACTCGAACAACCTTAATCCACAGCATCGGGTTCCTTAGGAACCCTCTCATTCAGCACCTCCTTCCTGAACCAATCATGGAAAGGTTTGAACCTTAGACCATTCTTCTACTTCAGTGGCTCCTCCACCTTGACCTTCGTAGTCGCCTTCCCCCCATACTTAGATCGATCAGGGGGGTGTTTGATCTCAACTTCAGGGGCCTGCACAATAAAAGGGAACAGCTTCTTGCCCTGTGGAGTTAGTAAGGTGGGTCCACTGCCCAAAAGAGAAGCAGGAGACTCACCCTTCTCATCCAATAAAGCCGTGACTTCCTACAGATTAGAAGATAAAGGAATACTGACAGGCAAGTCAACTATGGGATCCTCTATTATAGGTTACAATTCATCCAAAGGGTTAGGACTCATTACATCAACAAAGTTCAAAGAGGTGTGAATGATGGGTTTCATATCATATATGTTGTATTCAACTCCGTCTCCATCAAATTCCATAGTTAATTTCCCACTTCTGACATCAATTGTGGTGTTAGCAGTTTTCATGAAAGGTCTACCTAACAACATATGTGCACCTGTATCACCACCCATATCAAGAACATAAAAATCAGTGGGAAAAATCAGCTTATCTACCATAACAAGGACATCCTCAACAACCCCTTTCGGGTAGACATTGGTTCCATCAGCTAATTGAATAACTAGCCTAGTGTCCTGTAATGGTGGCAGGCCAAGAGACTCATAAAATGACAATGGTAAGACATTAATAGATGCATCAAGATCTAGCATAGCTTTATCAATTTTTGTCTCACCAATGACGCAGGGGATAGAGAACATACCTGGATCACTGCACTTCTTGGGCATACGCCTTTGAAATACAACGGATACTTGCTCGCTCACCTGGACCTGCTTCTTTTGCTTCTTCTTCTGGTTCCTCTTGATCGTACAAAGCTCCTTCAAGAACCGAGCATACTTGGGGATGCTCTTCACTAGCTTGAGCAATGGGATGTTGACCTCGCACTTGCTGAATGTCTCAAAGAGGTCCTTATCATCAACTACCCTTCTCTCCTTGAGCGCCTCTGGAAAGGGGGCGGGTGGCTTCTCGGAACCGAGAGGAGGGAAGTATGGACGAACGTAATCGTCGACGTAAGGCTCATTAGCAGTCCCAGAAGACTCACCGCGGGTGCGGTGAGACGTCACCGCCGGGTGCGGCAGACTCCCAGAAATTTCTCGAGAAAAATCACCGCTTGTCGCGGGTGCGGCAGGTGCCAGCGCCGGGTGCGGCCGATTTACAGAAGCTTTCTACTGTTCCAGTTCGTGCTCGCCGCGGGTGCGGTCACCATGCCGCTGGGTGCGGCCATCCTCCAGAACACCCTCTTTTTCTGCGTCGTCCTCTTCAGCACTAGGATCGACGGGTAATTGCCTTCCACTTCTAAGGGCTATAGCACTAACATTTGCTCGTGGGTTAACTACCGTTTGAGATGGTAGATTTCACGACATCTTGGCATCAATTCTCGTAATCGCCTCAGCCATTTGGCTCACCTGTGTCTCCAAATTCTTTATGCTTGACGTTGTGGCCTGAACATGAGTAGTGAAATGTTTCGTCAAGGTTTGGAGCATATCTTCAGTTGAAGGAGATGCCTCAGGTTGAGGATTTTGCGTCCTTTGTAGAAATTGAGGTCTTGGCTGCTGTTGTTATTGATACTGGGGTTGTTGTTGTTGATTCGGTTGATCCCTCCATCTGAAATTAGGGTGATCTCTCCACCCCGGATTATAAGTATTGGAGTAGGGATCATGCTGAGGTCTTGGGTTTCCATAACCTCCCACAGCGTTTACCTCAGTAGGCGAATCATCTTGTAGTTGAGGACATGCGTCAGTGGGGTGAAATTGATCGGCATAGACCCCACACGCTTTCAGTTGTTGAGGAGTTCCTTGCAGCGTAAGTCTCCTCACCATGTCCTTCAACTCAGCAATATCATTGGCATACGAAGAGCGACTAGAGTCAGCAGCATTGACTCCTCTTTTGGTAGAAGATCTACCGAAATTTCTCGTGCCCTCTGCCATCTCCTGAATCTTCTCCATAGCAGCTGCCGGTGTTGTGTTGAGAATATTGCCACCACATGCAGCGTCAACCATCCTCCTCTCATTGTCGAGCAACCCATTGTAGAGATGAAACACCAGATCTTGGTTGGAATACCCATGGAGTGGACAGCTTGAGCAAAGTCTCTTGAACCGCTCATAATAATCATACAAGCTCTCGTCAGCTTCCTGCTCAATGTTGCTAATAGCTTTCTTCAAATTGTTTGCTTTCTTTGCAGGGAAATACTTCTCAAGAAAAGCCTTGTGTAGCTTGGTCCACGTGTCAATGCTCCCAGTAGGAAGATGGTAATACCAGTCATCAGCGGTGTCCTTCAAGGTGAACCCAAAAGCTCTCATCTTTATCTGCTCCTCAGTAACATTTGCCGGTTTCATGCTCCTGCAGACTGTGTGGAATTTACCCAGATGCTTGATAGGGTCCTCTCCAGCCAGTCCATGGAAAGTTGGGAGCAAATGAATCAGCCCCGGCTTTAATTCAAAGTTCACGTTCTCTCCCATAGCAGGGATCACCACAGCCAGCGGTTGCTGCTGCAGGTTCGGTACAGTCAACTGTCTCAACGTTCTATCAGCGTCACCCATCTCGAATGCAGGGTTGTCAAAAACCAAAGTACGGTTCACTCTGCGACCATGTGAAAGAGTTCTCTCAATCTCTGGATCAAAATTAAGAAGCGGTGAATTAGTAGCACGAGTGTGGACCATAAGATAGGTCCACACCAAGGTTGGTAACAAAGAAATCACAAAAACAGAAAATTTGACTCCCCGGCAACGGCGCCAAATTTGACAAGGCTAAAGTCGTGATGCCTATCAAAGAAATCCTAAAGTACCTACTACAAAGTATAGCAAGCAAGTCAGGGTCGATCCCACAGAGAGTCAGGTTATCTATCCTTGTAATTCACGTCACCAACTAGGAACTAGGGGGGGTTTGTAGTGTTTTTCGTAACCAAAGTAAACAAAGCAAGAAAACAGATTCGCAAGTAAAGGTTGTAAATATTATGGGGAAAAACGCCACACTCAACAGAGATCCATACAACAATAGATAGGTCGATCACGGAATTCTATCAATCTCAAGTTCTTAATATTCCTATAGTTGTTCTTATCCCGATCATAGGTAACTATTAGTTCTACCAGCCCTAATAGTACTTATCACCAAATCAAATCCGAAAACCTTCAAGACTCAATAAAGCAATAGCAATCAAACAAGGATTCAACAAGATACATGCAATAGAAACAACCTGTTACTATAAGCATGCAATTAACTCTCTCTCACGATGAAGCGCTCGGATCCCCTATACGCAACAATCGTGCTTGCTACTAGATATGCAACCCGAACCCGGAATCACAAGTCCTAGCAATTAGGAAGATATCAATAAACCTAGGTAGCTACTCTAGATAAATCAACATAAACCAATAATCAATCAAGCACAAGAGAACCAATCCAACTAGATAGGAAAACGAACAAGAGTAGAAAACTCACAACCAATCAATTGCTGGCTTCAAACTGTCAAGTGCAACAATGGAGGTTTAGTTCTCCATTAGGGTTTGTGAGAGAAAAACGTAGAAAGGTGGCAACTAGGGTTAGAGAATAGATGATCCTCTAAAAGAGTCTTAAACCTAACTTAAATACTAAAGTAATAATTCAGAAATAAAGAAAAGAAAAATAACAAACTTGGAAATAAAGTTTCGGAAATAAAATAAAACGGGAATAAAAACTCGTAAAAGACTTTCAGCGCGTCTCCACCGCGGGTGCGGTGGCTCCACCGCCGGGTGTGGCCATTTAACAGAAACTCCAGTTCTCTGACGACCTCGCCGCGGGTGCGGCAGTGCCCACCGCTGGGTGCGGTGGGATTCCAGTACTTCAGCTTCTGTGACACTTCAGTAAAAACGCAATAACTTTTGATTCCCAACTCGGATTGCGCTCATATTTTGAGGACTTGTAGTAGACTTCAAGATCTAACTCCTCGAATTGGAATCACTCCATTTGGACATCTGAGTAGAGAGAACGAACCATTTGAATTCAGCCCACTGTTCTTCTACTCTTCTCTTCACTTCCTTGGCGTCTTCTCCTTGTGGCTTCCTATGATCTCCAAAACAGCTCAAACACCTCCAAAAACACCAAACTTCGCCCCCAAACGTCATACACATGAATGTGTCTAAATCTACCCGAATGACACCAATAAACCCTCTAAAGACTCTTACTTAAGCCCTACAAAGTAGTGCTTATCACTCACACTCAAGCCAACACACCCACGTGTCAACATACACTATCAACAACAATCACAAACACATAATCACACCTTAACACACCTCATCACACTTCAACACATTTCACCACATATCAACACATTATCACACACCAACACATATTATCACACATCACAACCAAGCAATTATAGTCAATTCTAACCAATTTAAAATAGCTCAAGCAACCATAATTTAATTATGACATAAGCTAAGCATAAATCAATTATAAAAAATATATAAGTTAGGCAAGGATCCTCTTGCCTCAAGTCGAACCGCAACGACCCCAGAGGTCTCCAAACCACTCGAACGAACCTGCGAAATCAATCCGAGCAAATCCCTGGCATTAATTAACTCATACAAATCCACTACCAACAAACCCCCAATTTAAACCCTAAAATCAAACCCTTAATTAATTAGGCAAATCACACCCCAAAATCAACCCAATCTCAGTCCAACTCCCAACTACACACATCAGCCAAAACGACCCCAAAATTCAGCAAAGAAATTCAGTCCCCACAGGACAACAACAACAATCAACCACAATTCATCAACAACACAAATCAACCCGAAAATTCAGATTGGAGGTAAACCCTCACACATACATCGATCTTACCTTGTTGTCAACCACTGTCCTCGCCGGAATTGAGCACCACGTCGCCGGAATCGCTGCAGAACTTCAGCAGAACAGCAACAGCACGCAGCAGATCACCAACAGCGGCTCCGACTTGTAAAAATTCGTTCTCCCTGCTCAGGACTCCGAATGCGATGATTCCAACTCGAGGAGTTAGATATACGAGTCTAGTTTACCTCCTCAAAATTTCAGACCAAAAGAGTAAGTGAGCAAAACGTTATTACCATTCTCCTGAGATGTCGCAGACGGGGCAACAAACATCAGCGGACAGCAGAGGAGACGGACGAACGGCGGCGGTCCGGTCTGGGTCGAGCTCGCCGGAGGGAGAGCGACTTCGGGTGGGCACAGGGGAGGGAGTCGGAATCGCCAGGGAAGAGAAGGGAGCAACTGCTCCATGAAGAAATCACACGGGAGAGAGAGACCACCGAGGGAGAGAAATCAACCACAAGGGATTTATCCCCAAATTTCTCATTTTTCCCCCTTTTAACAAAACCCATAATTAATTTACCAAAATGCCATTATCCACTTATTTGGGGTATTTCATTCTCCCCTCCTTATAAGAGTTTCGTCCTCGAAACTAAGATCAAACAGGTTCGGATAACTGCCTCTAGAATATTCCGGACTCGCCGAAGAATGACTTTCCCTGAGAATCAACTCTCAATTCTCTTTATCAGTTAACACACATAATCGATCTGAAATCACAATACTTCATCTTCTTGAACAAGAATTCCTACACTCTTCCCTGAGCAATCTCACTGCATATCTTACTCAATATTCCATTACATTCAGCTGTATCTGTTCCTTCTCAAACCAAATTTCACTTTTCACCCTTTGCCAACTCATGTTGCAATCCCGACCGAACTGTCAGACAAGCAACCACCTGCTCGAGAGTCGACTTCCTACACAAAGCATCAGCAACCACGGTAGGCCTTTTCTGATTGATAAACAATATCTTTTCATAATCCTTAATCAACTCTAGCAATCATCTTTGCCTCATGATCAATTCTCTCTTATACAATTTGAGCTGACGAAAAGCATACGCAATGACCTTCCCATTCTGCATCAAAACGCAACCCAAACTTCGCTTAGACACATCACCGTAGATAACAAACCCTTTTTGTTTCTTGCAGTAAAACCGACACTGACGCACTAATCAAACACTTCCTGAGTCCTTCGAAAACTCTCTCCTGACATTTCCCGTCTCAGTCAAAATTCTTAGTCACACGCAACCTTAGAAAATCCATCCACAATCGCATGCAGTAATCTGCCAGTCCGAGAATACTCCCAATGAAACTCACTGCAACCAATCCAAGTACTTTCTAAAAACATTAATTCCTTAAACCTTGAAATCTGCGGAAGCATTAGTCAACTCGAAAGGCAACCCAACCTTTTCTTAGCAGTTTTACAGCTGTCATCGCACTAACAATTCTGCCAGAGTCTCTAGGATGATGACTCTCACACATGCACTAAACCTTTATCTCCTGTTACGATAACTGTCATCTTCCGGAAGTCACAGACACATTCTGTTCCTCAGCTCAGCCGAACCCATAGTCGTAAAATCCCACTTTCTCAGGTGCAGACTGAGTTCTCTGTTTCTTACTGCCTCAAGCATCAATAATCTGATCAGAATCATCTATAGCGGTTTCCATAATCAATCACTCATCTACATACTGCTCAATGATCGTACAGCTATGCCTTACCATCAAGGTTCATATCTGAATACAACCATATCTGAATGCGCTTAATCTGTCCTGCTCAACCCTAACAATAACAGTAGCACACAACAAATCATACCGAATCATCACCACTAAACTACCTGCATCAACCTCTTTCGTGTTAGTATTCGACATAGATCGAATACTAACACGAAAATGAACGAAATCGAAGAGTACAACACCATTGATGGAGACGAAAATAAACGCCGTCGTCGAGTTAAACTCGAAGAGTACAACACCATTTTCGCAAAACCGAAAATGGTCCGACGACGGCGATACGATGGCGCTTCTACCAGTGAGCCGACGGCTCTTCTACCTGTGGGATGACACGATACTCCTGCGATGGAAGATGAGGACGATCGAGCGAGAGGATGAGACGATGAAGGCGGCGAGAGCGAGGGAGAAAATGGGTAGCAGAGCACGATAGAGCAGAGGAGGGAAAATGGAAGTTGAAGCGTCTGGATATGGAAATCAAATCCCGGGAGAATCGTAAATGGACGAGATCGGGTGTGGGTGAGTCTATTTTTTTTTTGTACCTCTCTAGATTAAATCTCAGCCATCCATCTTAATCAAATCCAACGCTCTAATCAAATCCCAGTCTCATTTCTTACATGTTCCACTACCCTCCACATTTCTAATTTTTTGCCTTTATCTTACAAATTTATTGCATTTTAATAATATCTTTTTTGTTATGTAGTTATTAATATTTATTAATATATCGTTTTATTTATTTGATCTGGAATATATATCGTTTTATTAGTCACATTGACTTTACATATTCCTAGACATTAATATCATTTTAATTAAAATATATTAGTCATTAATTCCTATTCTTATTAAATATGGAGTAATATAAATAATTGGTGACTCTGCATTTTCTTAAACCTTGTTACATTTTATATAAAGTACATTAGTTATTTTATCGGTACTTGCTTACTCTTCTTAGCGAAATTATAATTCATAACTACTTCCTTGTATATTTCATATGTGAGAGTGAGTACATGTCTATTATTTCGGCTTTCATCCTTGATTAATTCATCTAGACCAACACCAATGATGCCAAATTTAGTATATATACATGATGAGTGTAAAATGAATATGTATAAAATAGAACAATAAAAATCATCCTTAACCAAAATAACAACACACCTACCTAAAACGATTTAGTACAAAAAAGAAACTAAAAATACAAACCTAATTGAATTTATGCTACCAATAATTGAAGGATTTACATCGTCCATAAAATAGTTTGCTTTATTCTTTACTAACAATCAGTCGTCCTAAATCGATTGTCTTTGTCCTCCTTCTAGTGAAAGCTACTAGTGCATGATGTAAACAATAGATGCCTCAATAGTGCTATTAGATTATCCAATTCTCTGACATCTTCACATAAAATTAACCTATCTCGATCAAAAGACAATTATATTAATAAATTTAAACTGATATTTGTAAGTATTGTAGAGTACAAAAGAGATCCAAATACATATAATCAAGGATATTTACCGTGAGGTGGATATATACTTGTATCATCGACAATCGAGAATCATCATTCACATCTTTAACTTAATAATTATGCTTACTTCAGTGACCATGTCTTTTTAAGGTGTTGCCCACTATCTCCCAAGCTTCACTATATGGCTTTCTAAAGCTATTTTCCATGTAGAAGAATGAGATGATGGATGCCCATAGCAAATGAACGGAATACCACCGTTTTCGCCCTTTTATAGATGAAAATGTTACTTGGAAAGTGAAGCCATTTTGACATATAACCGTTTAGACATCTTGACTATAATTTGTTTCCAACCATTCATTGTGTACTAAATACGGGAATTACGTATAGTAATTGGATAATATTAAAATAGGAGTAAATGAGAGCAAAATATAACGTATACAATATATAGTAACTATCACTAATTGAGATTTAAGTTAAAAATTGAGTTATAACCTAAGGAGTAGTCTGTACGTAGATGCAAGATTTAGCTGAAAAAAGTGTGTGAGGGGAGTGAATAATTACTTACAAATAGTGCTCATTTTTATATATACACATAATTATGCTATCGTATATTAAAATAAACAAAGAAAAATTAATTACTTAAATTACAAAGTAGCCTATAATTATACTTATGTATTTTATATTGGTTTATAAACCCTATAGTAAAAACCGATCGGAAAATCTAACATATTATATACATATTATATACTAAGGGTGATAAACTAATCATACAGGCAAACTATAACTTTAGGCCTATTTAAGCCTTTGATTTTGTCTTTAAAAGTTAGCATTCAATGACCTAGAATGCTAACTTTTAAATATATATAGATATAGTTGGTTATTTTTCATGCTTAATAGAAATATAAATTGAACTATGTTGAAAATTTAACGTGAAGATATAAGAATTATACAACGATATGAAAATGAGAATTTTTTAATTGATTATATGTAGTAATTATATATAATTGTGAATCAAAAACTTTGTATATTATATAGACAATTATAGATTATTAATATAGTTGTTAATATATGAAATTGTCACTTTAGTACTTTTTGGATTTGAGAAATTGTTTAAATTTTGTGCTAAATAAATAAGGCATGAAATGAAAAAAAAAACTAATTCATCTTTAAAAGTTAGCATTCAATGACCTAGAATGCTAACTTTTAAATATACTAGTGACTATGCCCGTGCTACGCACGGGTCTTTTATTAATATTTCATTATATTAATTTGTATAATATTTGACCAGTTGTATAACATTATATTATTTTACAGTTGTATGAATTTTATGATTACTACTGTATAGATTGGGTGGAAATTTGTTTTTGTATCTTCTTGTATATATGTTCATATCTTTAGGACTAAATTAGTGTTCAAGAAATATGCAATATTTTACATGCATGTATAGGCAAGTGATCGATTAAAATTTTTAAGGTTAGATCAAGTTAAATTATTAAAACAATTAGTTTACAGTATATGTTTCCAATTAGCCAATTAGCTATATATGTTTATACGATTATATATTGGTAGTTAATGTATTGTGTCTCATACTATGAAAATGTACAATAAATTGCTTGATGTGAAACTGCTAAAGAATTTCGACATAAAACGTACGACAATAAGTCAATAAACTTAATATAAAATCGAGTATTTATTAATATAAGTCATATTAATCTCAGTCTGCTTCCATGTAATTAAATAGAGTTTACATGCATAAAAAATTAAATATTTGAGGGTGTGTAGATCTTACGTAATGTTATCAATGTATGTCATATCGATAGAATAATCCTAACAATGATCTATATATAATCATTGCATGTTATTTTAAAGTTTCAATACTTGAGTTTTATTTTACCTATAACAAACTAAATAAAATTTTTTAGAAGAGCAACAACAAACTTTAATATGCTTTCACGCTAATTTCTAATTAAGAAGTGAGGATCAACCGTTCCCCTTTATTTGTTTTTAACAATTGTTTCTCTTAAATAATTACCAGAAGTTGTAAAAATAATAGATCAAGTTGATTCTTTCATGAATGAAAACATTTTTTAATAGACAATAAATATCTTAAAAAATATACATTCATATTGGAAATCTCGTAATTGATATAATATATATTTAAATATTGACTAAACATAATAGTAAATTGTAACTGAAATTTTCCACATAATTAACACAATGGAAAATAACAAAACTAATTTGCACAATCAAGAGGAGCAACATCACAAATTCACAATTTAATCATTTATAACTTTTTCGTTCTATATTGCCATATAGCGAATATAGAATTCTCTGCTATTAGCTTTATTACTTAATTAAAGCTATTACAATGTGGCTACAAATATTTATATTATATATTTTTCTTGTTGATTATAGATTTTTATGTATTATACATATGCATGTTTAGTTTTAATTATATCATTTTTTTACTTGCATTTTCAATTAAAAAATATATTATATGTTTTTATATATTACTGAGAAGCATAGTACAAATTAAAATTTATACTAACTTTGATAATTGAACTAATTTTTTTATTAAAGCTCTACATAAGCAATGTCGTCAAATAAGGACGATAGTGGATTGGGGAAAATACTACATGATGCATATTTATTTTGAAATTTCTATAATTATTAATGTTATAAGTCATTGTTATTCCATCATTGGCTTGATGCAACAACATTAATAATACATAAATATGAAAACTAATTATAAATGATAAATATATTATTTACAAACATACAACTAAATTTTATATATATGAGAATGACAATTTAATCTTATCTTGATGATGCAATGATTTTTTTCTTCACTTGGTCTAGCATACGATGTTTATAAATAATGATACGATGTATATCAAAAAGAAAAATTAACAGTAAAAGAAAAACGATAAAATGAATAATTACAAAATACGAACCCCCTAATGCTTGAATTATACATAAATTGTTCCAGATCATCCAACCCTAAGGACAAAAAAACAATAAATTAATTAAAATAATATATAATAAATTTAATTCCAATACTGAACATAATGGTGTGAGGTGTGTACTTACTTGGAGTTGTGTTCCTCCTTTTTTTAGTACATTGAGATTCTTCATTTAGAAGAAAATTGGTTGTATGGCTAATTGGACGCCAGTAAGATGGCCACAATGTGGAATGGTTTTTATAGTGGGAAATTTGTATGCGTTAAGAATTTGAAAGATTGCTTAGTTGTAATTATTTTTTTGGTTAGTGAATAATTCTTAAATAGACATTACAACAGATCTTTGAAAATATTGCAATATTTAATCGTCCGTTACAAACCCATTAAAATGCTATTAACTCATTTAATTTGTGTTAAATATAAAGTAGATACAAACTATTTTTTTGATCTGGTTAGTTATCCATTTCCGATTCATATAAAGGGTTATTTGATCTGGTTAACTCTTTTTTATGCCCTACCCTTTTTTTATATTATCTACCCTTAATATTAAAAATTAAATAAAATCAATAGAATATTACTTTGTAATACTTTTTAGTTTACACTTTAGATAGTGATATATTATTTATATTTATCTCCTAAAAGAATAAACAATTTTGATTAGTTTAGGTGATAGTTTGATATCATATATATTTGTTTATCATACATAACTTTTTTTTCATATATATTTTTCATTTTATAATAGTTAGCGTGTTATAAATATACAACTTGTGTAAAAATGATTTTAAAAATTTGTAGGAAGTTAGATAGGCATTTGGGTCCATTTTAACATAAGGTGGGTTTTGCCATTGTTTTGTATTGATTTTGTATTTAAAAGTTAGCATTCAATGCACAAGAATGCTAACTTTTAAATATATATATATAGAGGGGCGCTCAGGTAAAACGACTCTTATGGTGAAACGAGTGCATAATTATGGAGCGTCGGATTGAAGCAAATGGATGGCTGGATGGAGTGGTTGTAGGGATTTTATGGTAGGTGTGATCTCATAATACAAGCCCCACTAAACCCAATTACCATAAAAAACGGGTGAGAAAAAAGGAAAAATCTAAAATAGGAGAGAGAAATAAATAACGTTCCTGGTAGTTGCGTCTTCTACGTCTGCTTCCTCTTGCCCTCCATAGCCGATTCTTCTACGTCTACGTCTTCAACAGCCACACAGTCGGAATTTGTGGTTCTCAAATACCGGATTTGCACATGGAAGAAGGTTAGTTCGTAATAGTCCGATGTTCTATGATATTCAAATTGTTCGTTGTGAATTTTATGAATGATTTGTAATTGATTCGAATTTTAGGGTTTGAGAACCACATGGAATAAGGTTTGCACATGGAAGAAGGTTTTAACATTGTTGTTGACATTGAGTTCTTGATACTATTTTGAATACCGACATTTGATTTAACTTTGTTATGCATTCAATCCGAAAGCATTTTCTGATGACACTGTTATTAGATCACGCGCATATTCTGTATACGTTTATGCATATCAATGTTTATGCCTATCAGTCTATGCAAAGAATTGAAAATCGAAATTCTGGATATTGATAAGGAAATACGAATACTTCTACATATAATGTGCATATCTGTAAAATCTGTGAATATCAGATTACATAATAGGAATATCATTCAAGTGTTTTTGAATAACTGATATACATGATCATCGTGATTATAGTAGTTCATATATGTACTGATATTCATAAGCTTTGAAGAATTATGCAGTATTTGTTCAATGATATTCCAATGTTATAACCATAGTCATAATGTACGAAAAGTTTATTGCTTTAGGGTTTCCATCGCCGCCTATATGGTATATATCATGATATGCAATAAGTTTGACCAGTTATGCATACATATGAAGAGTTAAATGTTTGCATAACGACCTTTAATATTTGCATATCTGTAAATGTTTAATGATTTAGGGTTTGCATCGCCGACTATATAGCACATATCCTAATATGCAATAATACTGACCATATATGCATTTGTGTTGTGTGGATATGCGGTTCTCTTCATCAGATAATGACATTGTTATTAGATCACGCGCATATTCTGTATACGTTTATGCATATCAATATTTATGCATTAGATTACGTAATCGGAATATCATTTAAGTGTTTTTGAATAACTGATATACATGATCATCGTGATTATAGTAGTTCATATATTTAATGATATTCATAAGCTTTGAAGAATTATGCAGTATATGTTCAATGATATTCCAATGTTAAAACCATAGTCATAAAGTACAAAAAGATAACAGTTTGCATAACAACTCTTAAAATATGCATATTCTACTAAACGATTTGCATACCTGAAAATGTTGATTGCTTTAGGGTTTCCATCGCCGCCTATATGGTATATATCATGATATGCAATAATACTGACCAGTTATGCATACATATGAAGAGTTAAACGTTTGAATAACGACCTGTACTATTTGCATATCTGTAAATGTGTAATGATTTAGGGTTTGCATCGCCGCCTATATAGCACATATCCTAATATGCAATAATACTGACAAGATATGCATTTTTGTTGTGTAGATATGCGGTTCTCTTCATCAGATAATGATGTTGATATATCTGATGATGGGTTGTCAGACGGAGAAGAGGTTGATTTCGTGTATGGTACAGAGTGTGTTATTGACCCAGGCGACAGAAACATAAAGCACTGGGTTCCACTGTGTCCCGTTTCCATAAAACCGGTGCTTGGGCAAAGCTTCAATTCTCTGGATGCAGGAGAGGCATTCTATCGTGAATATGCATCCACAGCTGGTTTTGATGTTAGATCAAGCACCTCGCACAAGTTCAGCCACTCAGATGTTGTTAAGACCAAGTACTTTGTGTGCAATAGGGCCGGATTCAAGAATGTAGCTAATAGTACGGGCAAACGTAAGACGACATCTAACAGGATTGGGTGTGGTGCAAAAATCTCTCTGAAGAGTAATAACGGTGTAACCTACGTTGTTGATAACTTTATAGAGAAACACAACCACGATATGATACCGAATACAACATGGCATTTCCTCAAAAGTAGTAGGAGGATGGACATTGGACATCAAAATTTCATGATGAGTTGTGCAAAGGCGAACTTGGGGCCAGTAAGGTCTTTTAATCTCTTAAAAGAGATGGTTAGTGGATATGGGAACATGAGGTCGATGTCAAGGGACTTTCGGAATTTCAAACGAGATCTGATGTCGCATATCACAGCTGCTGATGCGCAAATGGTGATTAATAGATTTGCAAAGAAGAAAGAGCAATGCGATGCCTTCTACTTTGAGTATGATGTGAACAATGAACAACAATTAACGAGGTTATTCTGGGCAGATCCGATCTCACGTCGAAATTACGCTGCTTTTGGAGATGTGGTTTCTTTTGACTCAACCTATAGAACAAACAAGTACACTTTCGTTTGAGACTTTAACAATTATTGTGATTGGATATGCAATATATTTTAACGTATATGCATACAGGTACTACATGGTATTCACACCCTTCACTGGGATTGATAATCATAAGAAAAGTCTTACGTTCGGTACAGGATTGGTCATGAAGGAGGATGTGGAATCGTACGAATGGCTTTTTGTACACTTTCAGAAAGCAATGGGCCATGCACCACAGATCCTTGTGACAAACCAGGATCCTGCAATGAAGATTGCTATTGAGAATGTATTGCCCCAAACCAGACATCGTTTATGTATGTGGCACATCATGGAGAAGGTGTCGAAAAAGGTTGGTGCAAAAAAAATTAACTCGAAGGATTTCAGAAAGAAATTGGGCAAGTTGGTTTGGGATGATACCCATACAATCTCAGAGTTTGAGGATGGATGGAAAGAATTCGTGGTTGAGTATGAGCTTGATAAGAAACCTTGGTTCGGTGATATGTTTGAACTACGACACTATTGGATACCAGTGTATTTTAAGGATATTGTGCTTGGTGGTCTGGTTCGCACAACATCAATATCGGAGTCTCAGAATAGTTTTTTTTGGAAATTATTCAAACAGGAACTTTAGCCTTGTTGAGCTGTTGATGCACTTTAATAGTGCAATGGAAACCCAACGTTATAACCAAATGAGGAATGATATCGAATCAGACACACGGACCCATGTATTGAAAACGTCATTGTTGATTGAGAAGCATGCTTCAGAGGTGTATACTCTGAAAATCTTTTCTCAGGTTCAAGAAGAGATTACCGCAGCGTGTTTCGATTGTTCTGTCACTAATGAGACACCAGGTACGATATTATAATGTGGTCTGATATTCAAATATTGCGTATTGATTTTCTATTATATGAAATGGATATGCATTTTATAGAGTAAACAAAAATTGCATATCTTGCATATCAATGAATGAAATTGTGAATATTGACATGGAGCTTTTGCATAACTGTGTTTATGAAGAGCAAACATGTTATTCAATTTATTTGCTTGTGAATGTTGCACTGATATAAACTAGTACATAACTGATATTCATTTTTTGTGATGAGATATGCATTTACTATGATTGATATTCGTAGTTTTACAAAATGATATTCATGTGCAGGTGAGGACCAATTGACATATACAGTAAATGATGGCAATGGAGATTTATTTCAAGTAGATCATCCACTACGTCACGACATCACTACATGCAGCTGTATGATGTTCAACAAAGTTGGTTTACCATGTCGTCATATATTCACCGCTTTGAAGTCTTATGGTTATGATAAGGTTCCTGAACGACTGATCCTAACTAGATGGAGAAAAGGTGCTGCAACGAGGACGAAGAGTAGTATTCCTAATGACGTCTGGGATCAGAGTGTACGAATAGAAAAGAAACAAGCTATGATGAACGAATTATGGTCAGTGATATATTCTTGTGTTGGACTTGTGGAGGAAGACGGTGAGAAGATACATGATTTGTTGTTAACATTGAAGAACAAGAAGTCGGAATACAAAGCAGACGATAACTCTGAAACCAGGGAAGAAGGAGTAAGAGAATCAATGGTGGAGAGCTTTGAGGGAATTAGTGCGCCGGATGAGGTCTATGTTCAACCTCCGGCACAAGCGAAGAACAAAGGCACCGGGAAGAGGTACAAAGATGGAAAGGAGAAGTCTATAGCCGAAGCTCGGAAAAAAAAGGTTGTAGACGAAAATGCACAGAAAGGCATGAGGAAATGTAAAAGGTGCAGCAAGTATGCCAGGCATGATAGCAGAAATTGCAAAGAAATTATGTAGTCTATTGATATGCAACATTATTCTTTTGGTATTCAGAATCTGTATTGCAATATTCCTTAGCTACTCATATCCATGAATTTCGGATTTTGGCATCATGTTTTATGATTTCATTGATGTGTATGTTTTTTAGCGTTTCTGCTTGTTTGCGTATTTCATACATTCGAATAGTCTACTACTTTAAACGAAATGCATCAACTATACCGTTAAACAATTCATATATCGTGAATACCATAACATAAGAAATGCATACCTATGAATATTCGTGCATATCAAAACAAAATCTTTATTCCAAAATATAACGTTAAATAATTTATGAGTCGTGCATGCTAAAACAACGAAATTGCAAACCAACAAAATATTCTATCGAGAATATCAATGAGTTGAACTAAAAACAACACTGCTAGATAGTGGAATAACAAGTCTAATAAGTAGAATAACGTCTAAGTAGTGGAATAAAACGACCCTAATGATGTCTTCTCCGCTTGCCATTTGATTGCCATCATGATATCATGGTTTCTACACCCGCCTATGTGCAGTAGCGTCTTCGATGATGAAGTCTTTCTAATATTCTTCTTATACGTTATAAGGGCATGAAGATAATATGGCGCAATGGGACAATGCACTTCTTGGAGTTTGGCTTAAATCCAGTTTGCCAATTGTTTCAATGCCTGACCAAAATATGTCTCCATATGGCGCATTACATATATCCCGCAATCAACCTTGTTTGTGTTATCACGCCACATCATCTTCAAAATGAACATACGACCTCTGTAAAACCACTACATCTTGTGCCGAGATTCAAAGAATCCATATACTGGAAGAACATCCTGGATTGTGGACAAATATGATAAACAGATGAAGGTACATCTTGTACTGTATACTATGCATGACTATATATGAATATCACATTATATATCGACAATTTAAAACATCATGCATAAGTGTGCATATCAAAACCACAAGGTGCATATCAAAAACCATACGTTTAAGGGCATGGAGATACATATCTGAACATCTAGTCTGCAAATATATACCATAAGTGTGCATATCAAAACCAAACAAATTAATATCACATAACAACATGATAAACTATTACATCATGCATACATAAATATATAGTTTGCATATCTACACAGGACGTGTGCATATCATAGTCAAACAACTGAATATCACATAAAACATCATGCATGCCTGAATATATAATCTGCATATCTATTTAGTCAGTATGAATATCATAATCACACGTGTGAATATCATACAGCAATTGTCACTCACTAATATAAATGTCACATATATATAACATAAAAGTATATAGTCCATATTCAATATGGTACTATGCATAATAACCTATGTATATTACCAGTACGATCATTGTTTCACCATATTTTGTTGTCTAGTCCTCATCGCCACCTGTTGAATTATCAATAATCTCTATCTTCGAATTCATGAAGTTGAAACAAATCAGGTAAAAATGCTCATGTTTCAAAATGGGGAAGAAAACCTGTCATTGCATCAAAATGTTATTTGACAAATATCAATATATCGTTTATAAGAGCGCTACTATGAAATAAATATAGTTTGATGAGTTATTACCAAATCTACATCCACCATAGATGTATGGTCGAGGCTCGCTAGCAATTCATCCAGCCAAACTTTGAAAATGGAGAATTGGAGTCGTATTCAACTTTGTTTGCGATGGAAAGGGGGCCAACCTGCTTATGTAAAAATGAATACGGATTCAGTGAATTCATCGAATGACATGTGCATATCCACAATGTAAAACCTGAATACCTACCAAAGTTGATGGGATGAACGAACAACCGCGATGCAGTTGTATGTTTCGAGCCTCTTCTAAGTCATTTAAATATACACACCACATGTCGACAATATTAATTGAAACATAGGTGGATTCTTTGAGTGACTGGAATTCGCTCACATCAAGTGTATAAACCATATATTCAAAAGGGGTTCCTGTTTACGAGAAAGACAATAGACAAATCAAAAAAGAAGCATATCATTGAATGCAACGCACTTCAGTAGTAAACACTAACCATCGGAGCGTGATTCACAACATACGAATATAAGTCATGTTGTTGTTTACTGATCGTTTTACTTGCGTTTATAATCCTATTCAACCATGGGCTCTTTTTTGTAGCCGATAGCTTAATGTTCCTCTTTGCATTTTGTTGGACAGATTCATCGGTTACAAATCATCTTCTTCCTCATTGTCGTCCATTTGGGCCTGAATTTCAAGTAATATCAAATTAAACATAAATGCAAAGTAATAATACAACGCATAAGCGAAACGTACTTTGCATACAGACACAGAACATGTGAATATCAAACAAGGTCTGATGAACGTTAATAATTACATCTAAGTCGTACACGAGTATTTTGAACACACATCCACCCCATCTGATCCTGGTAAACATACATATATTAAGCAGTACTGGGTACGAGAATATGTCCATACAATCACCCAACTAGATCTAGTCTTCATATTAGATGTACACCCAGAATACAACTTCACAAATTCAAGCCTTAAGTGTGACCATCATCATTTGCTTCTAACCCTATTACTCCTCCTCAGGCTTACCGATCCGTTTGAGGAATAGCGGGATGCTTTCTTGGACGACCACATGTGACTTCTTAGGTCGAAGCTCCTTAACATCGGACGCACAGCAACTCTAGGTTGAGCTGGGGTAGCAGCATCAGTCTGGTGATGCTCAACAAAACAATATCATTCACCACCCCCATAACCACATCACTTGGATTCGTTGCACCTGTACAAATTAACATCGGTTAAATAACTGATATTCCTGCATATGAATGTGTGAAAAATGCATAACATACCCAGTTAAAATGCATATCAACAAGAAATAAGCATAACAATAAGTGAGACATGGATATCATACCATAATAAATTTTATCAATAATTACATAACATACCCACTGAAATGCATACCTAAATCGCTTGTTAGGATAATGACTTCGTGTAAAGAACGTTTCTCCCACATAAGATTGCATATTAAATGAATGGTTACAACTACTTATACATGATAGCTAATGTATTATTTCATAACTATTTACGGAAACTTGTACCTCATGGAGCTGGGTTGGTGGGTCAACACATTCTTACTGTGTGGCTTCGGGTTTTGCATTTAATTATATATTCAAATTTTATTCTAAACCTATTACCAATCTTTCCTATTAAATACAAATTAATTAGAAAATTACAAATCACTCAATTAGGAAGATCACAATTAATTAGCAAGATTACAAACAATTATGAGTATTCCAAATTAAAAAATGAACTAAAGGCATGTGTCTTCATCAACAAAATATAATCGTTAGAACTCCATTTGAGTTTTCTTCCTATGGAGAGATCCACGGGTTCTAGATTTTTGCAGAGTTGATAATCAGGGTGAGTTTTTATAAGGTACACAATATCTGAGATGCAAAAGGCCAAATCTAGCAAATTATAGACTTTACATTTTCGGTAATTAAAAGATTCAAGTTTTTATTGATCAAAATGGACAATTAAATATGATTCCCATATATCAAACACAACACAAAACGGATAATACACACATTCAACAATAGAGCAAATAACACATTGTTCTACTAATTTCAAATTAGATTAAAGAACTATTTTTTCTCAAAACTATAACGTATTTCGTTCATACCCCATTCTCAACTTATATCTACATACCAACTCAAATAGTGGTTTCATAAAAATATTGATTGAACTAAAAATAAAATGTCATAACAAAATTATTCGTACAATGAGAATTAAGTTTAAATAAATGATTGAAGAGAACTCAAGTTGTAAATACAAACATCTACTATAAGTCTGTTTTATAGTTTCTCATACTCTGAATTTGTTATGATAATATTCTACATTGAGAATTGACTTAGAGTAGAACACTTAGAACCAGAATTCAATGATCGATATAGTTGTATTCACAAAACATATGCAACACGTTCGAATAACTTATTAGGAAAACAATTAGGAGAATATATATCTAATCGCAAGAGCATGTTGTATATTTTTTGATAATTTTTTATGATTTTTTCTTTTCACTACACTATTAGGTTTTTCATTATTATATTCTGATTATAAATGTTTTCTTCAACATGTCAGACTCTGTAATATCCTCAATTTTTAGTTAGGATATTTGGGTATTTTCCCAACCTTGTTCAGTAATTATTTCGCTTTCAGTGGAGTTCGGATTTTCCGTAACTCCATGATATCCGAAATAATTCCTTGAGTGGTATAAACTACATTCAATGTATTTTCGAAACTTAGAATATTTATTTGGATACAAACATATAATTTTCGGAGTTTAAAACCCATACCAAATTTTATCTAGTGCAACTTGTGTCCACCGTCTCACGTTCCACGTTCAAATCTTACCCCTGAAGTCAAATCTTATCAAGTTGCAAACTTACCTTGCAAGTATATTTTTATCCTATGCAAATGGTGCCACAAGTTTTCTCCTTGGCTAAACCTGGCACGATACTACCTCGTGTAAACATGTCTGGGCAGATATCATTCTTTGACAGCAAGCTCTCTCCTGAGCTATATATATAGTTGGACGAATGGAAGGCTTAAGGATAGCAACCACTCCCTCCTTCCTCTGTTTTTCTTTCCTTCATGATGAGCTTTTTGAAGCTTAGTTGAGTGAGATTTCGAGCTCCCTCTTGAGTGTTAGGAGGTGTTCGCGAGTAGTATAGGCAGCTTAAGGAGGTTGGAGATCAAACCCCTCTTCTCTTGTCTCTCCTCTGTCCGAGCTCCCTGTCGAGCTCCTCTGTCTCGGCTACCGCACCCCGCGATGAAGGAGTGTCGCGCCCCGCGATGCTACTGCTTGGTGGCTGATTTCGTGTTGCCTTCTTGGTTTGGTGTGTTGATGATATTACAATGGTGTGTTGCTGTTTCTGTTAAATTCGAATTGGTAGAGATGGTGTACAATGACCACGTGGGTCCCTCCTTTGTTTTATTTGTGTGGGCCGTAAGCCCATAATCCTTTCCGTTCAGATTTAACCCGGAATAAAATTTCAGGCAAGTGGCGGTTCGCTCTTGCTTAATTATTATATGTTTCATTAATTATCAATTGTGTAGTTGTTAATTAATTTGGATGATTTCTTGTGCATATTGGGAACAGTCTTGTTAATTAATATGATTAAAATTGATATAATAGGTTGTATATATGCTAGTATCAACGCTATATAAATATATTCTTGGATATTAGCTTTGATGGCTTTAATGTGATTTGTTGTTGTGTTGAACTGCTTAGTTAACACCTGTAACTTTGATATGATTTTGATATGTTGAACTGCTTAGTTAACACTTGTATGAATTGATTTAATGCTCCCGCCCCTTGCTTAGTCTATTCTTTAGACTAACCACTTATTTGTTATCGCTTTGTTGTTTATTTATCTGCATCGTCATGGTGGTGTCGTCCGTCGTTTCGGCACCTACAGGTCCCAAAAGGCTAGAACGACTATGAGGATGAACGATGTTTTGAAAATGTTTTCATCAGGCTACGATCTTTGGGCGTTGACTACTGAAGTCAATACTCTTGTAAATTATTTTAAGTCTTCCGTTGTATTGTAATAACTCTGTATTTTGTCGCATTTGGAATTGTGTTGAAATTTCGCGACTATGTTTTAAATGAGAGTTATGGTAATTTTGTATCATAATTGTTCTTTATGAATTGTGTTTCAATGGTAAAGCCGGGGTGGCTTCGGTGTGGAAACCGAGGTCACTGGCGCTAATACCTTTCCAAATGGGTACGATTTGGGGGTGTTACGACTCTCCAAAACCATAGGCTGGAGAGGTTTACAGCAATATCATTTCAACCATGAGCAAATATTTGTCTATTTGGTGTCGTTTAGTTTGACTCGTAAATTAGATATGATAATAATTTTTGGTGTTCTGGATTTATGGCTCTTCTTCCTACCATACTCTCAAGGTTTAATACCTCTTTTCTATTTATAAATATACTATATATATAAACTAAAATACAACCTAACAACATCAAATGACACCCCTAATTAAAATGCCACATGTAAACCCATATCAAAATTCATGCGTTTTTTAAAATTATATTTTTTAGTACAATATCTAAAATCAAAGTTCATTTTGTTATTTTGATATTTTTTATAGAGTTGACATTCAATCTAATCATAAATATCTTATCTAAATGACATATTATATATACAAGGATTTAATGTCTTTAATTAGTAATATCAAATATCTCAAAAGAATTAAGTAGATATCTATTGTTTGTGGAACAACATTATCTCAAATTAATTTAAATAGTATTAAGGGATAACATATTATCATATCTTTTAATTAAGTTGTCATACTTATACTTATATATTTCTAAATTCCCAAGGTTAACCATGTATTGATTGCCTTGAAACTTTGATGTCTAAGATATATAATACTAAAGTAAACATAACAAAGGCTACTTGCCGTTTTGACATTACGCTACATCATTATTGTCACATGTCTACTCCATATCGTGTCACATCACTAAATTATTATTATTTTAATAAATATTATTATTATAAAAATATGTTAGATATGATCTGATTTCTTTTTCAACATATAGATTTTCACATTTGATCATGATTTCCATATTAGATATATATTAGATATTTTTCAATATTCTCTTTATTTTTTCCATTTAGTTAGTCACATTTTATTCAAATTTCCTTTTGTTTCATTTATTTATAGGTATAAGACCTAATTCAACATATTGTGTATGTTCGAAATCGCATGATCTTTATTAATTGATTATTAGTAAATATTTTTTATATTATCGTACTTATCTTAATTTCATTTATATTATCACTAATTAGATATGTTTCATTTATTTAATATTTTAAATGTGAAATGATATATTTTTATTAATTAAAAAATATCAATATAAAATGTACAAGCCCCATACACGACGAGGAACTAAGCTAGTGTATAAAAAAATATATGAATGATGTTCTTTGTGGAAACAATATATAAAATATGAGTAATTTTCTAAAATTTTGGCCTTATATCTAGCCTCTAAAATCAGAATAATACTTTCCTAACATTTACATGAGCTCCCAAAATTCAGATTATTTCAATTAAGGTTCCCCCGTCCAATTACTAATCAAGTTTCGGGCACTTCAGTTTAGGGTCCGGTTCCGGTAGACTCACGAACACCCAACTTCAAGAGAGCGAAGTCCATTAACTTACGGGCCCGCTGAAATGTTAAGCTTTCAGGCCCAATAAAATATTAGGTTTATTGCATACACGTCATTTTACCATATCTTTTTATACCAATAATGCAAAAAAGAAAGATCTCAAAATTCAATTTACCTTTTATTTTCTTCCTCTCTTACCTGTTTATCCAACCCGCCGCAATGGTTGAACAACTTTTACTCTCATCAGCTTTTCCATTTTCGTTGACAGACCCTGAGCCAGATTTTACACCAAAAAGTTTCCGATAATTCCTCTGCGGTAAACTCTTCTCGTAATCTTTCTTCTCTTCTGATTCTGGAGAATTCTGCCGCCATGGATGTCTTGGAAAATGAAGGAGATAGCGCCGGCGATGGATATAGCGGTGGCGGCGAAGGAATCTCGGCGGCGGGCGGGTAACCGCTGGCCGCAAGAGGAGACCATGGCCTTGTTGAACATAAGGTGGAGATGGACCCTGCGTTTCGCGACGCCGGCGTTAAAGCTCCTCTCGGGACCAAGTTTCAAGCGATCAAGTCCAAAAAACTGTATTTTAAGTTGAAATTCCGTTCGTATTGATATCACTCAGTTGATGTTTATAGTCAATTATGATAGTACCTTTCGAAATTATTGTTTGAGCTTTTCGATAAACTGTGGTTTTCGTTTGATCGTCTCGGCCTTGAATTGCGACTTGACAAGCCAAAAAGAAATAGGAAGAGAAAAGGTAATGAGAATACAGAGAATTTTCGTTTAGAATCACCTTTTATTTGCAGTTGTTGCCATAAGTGTGGTGTTATTCTTACCATACAACCTAGAGTAGGGTTCGTACCTTTGCACCTTGTGAGCTATATTGCAAGTCTTCTAAGTGGATTTAGCGAAAATTATGGAGGAAGGATTTTTGTGGTAGTGTGTGCTTTAGGCGGACTACGCTTTGTTATTTCCTACTGTATTAGGTAGCTTAAATGTCAATGCTAGAATTTTATCTAATCAAACGCAGATTATGACAAACGTGCCGGACGTGCTTATAGCTGATGCCTGATGATGGTAGCTCTTGTTGGTTTATGAGTATGAATTTTGTGAATGGAAGCACTTGTTCAATTCATTCATAAGTTTCAATGTATCTAGGATTCATTTGTTGAAGGAAAGTCGTTATTGGGATTGCGTGTTGCAGGAGACTAACGCAGCTGGATATTATAGAAGTGAGGCCAAGTCAAGGAGAAGTTCGAGAACCTTTACAAATACCACAAGAGAACCAAGCAAAACCGCTTGGCACGGTCAAATGCAAAGACCTACAGGTTTTTTGACCAATTAGAAGCTCTTGATCACCAGTTCTCTCTTCCATGCCCAGCTACCGAGAAAGCTAGTGCGACCAACACTGTCACAACACAATGCAACTACGCCAGTCTTTATACGCACGGAGAATGCTGCTCCTGCTATTCAGAGTCCTATGCCAAACTCACTTCAAATTTTGGCTTCTAATCTTGATGTATCAACTTCATCGTCTTCAGGGGACGAATATGAAGGTAGTAGGAAGATAAGAGAAAATGGCAAGACTTCTCGGGAGTATTATTGAACATTGTTCTGCAGAAGCAAGAGGACCTGCATAAGAAGTTTCTAGAAGCCCTGGATCGCAGTGAGTGCGAGAGGATAGCGAGGGAGGAGGCATGGAAGACCCAGGAAATGGCTAGAATTAAGCGAGAGCAGGAGCTTTTGGAGCAGGAGAGGCTGATAGCATCCACAAAAGATGCTGCTGTGATTGAATTCTTGCAGAAGATTTCAGAGCAAGGAAAGTGCTTCGCGGAACAGGGTAAGAGTTTAGTCCAAGTGCCAGAAAACCCGAGTGGAGAAGAGAAGAGCATGGGTGATGAAGACAATGGTGATGCCAATCGAGTTGGTGACAACTCTATACATTCAGGTGCTTCTCGATGGCCAAAAGAGGAAGTTGACGCTCTTATAAAGATACGGACCGACATGGAAATCAAGTACCAAGGGGATGGACCCAAGGGCCTGTGGGAAGAGATCTCAGCCTCCATGAAGAAGCTTGGCTATGACAGGAACGCAAAGAGGTGCAAAGAGAAATGGGAGAATATAACAAGTACTATAGGAGGGTAAAGGAGAGCAACAAAAAGAGGCCCATTGATTCCAAATCATGCTCCTACTTTCAACAACTCGAGACACTCTATCACATCAAGTCCCAGAAGGCTGATAACAACTTAGACAATAGCTTTAGACCTGAAGAGCTCTTGATGCATATGATGAATCATCGTCGAGAACAAGAGCAGCAACAACAACAACAGCGACGTCTAGCTCCACAAGAACAAAGTGGGTCAATGTTGGATCAGGAAGCAAGTGAAAATGTGGATCAGACTCGAGATGCATGTGGTGTTGATGATGATGATGATGAAGACTATGAAGAAGCTAATCATCAAATTGGTGCGCATGATACTTCCACAAGGTCAATCATGGCATGATAATGCACCATCAATTGCTTTTTTACCAAGAAATTATATATCAAGAAATGCTGATTAGATACTGGGACGCTTTGATGTTTACATATTTATACTGTATAGTTATGTGTTATAAAGGTAAGCTGGCATTTTTCTTTCCCTTAATCCCTTCCCCTTGTTTTTTGAAATTTTCATATTGCTGTTGATAACGGAATAAAAACTGGTGATAGCGCTTGTTGTGTTCTGTTTGCAAATAATATACCTTTGTTTCTAGCATTGTATTTGTATGTGATTTGATGCTCTTCTCTGCTTGCATTCTCATTTTGCTTTTTAGTTACGAAATCACCTTCTTCACTCACTTAATAGTATAATACTATGTTATGGGACAAAATAAATATTTGAAGCACAAGACATTGTAACAAACGGCCATTATATATTTGAAGCAGAAACGAACTATTTAAATTATTTCCTATACACTTGAAAATGGAAGTTGCAAGAAACAGGACCAAAGAAAGCGCCCAACGACGATTATGATAATAGAAGATGTTACAATTTTGGGAGGCCTGATTATTTTCCAACTCTAGAAGATACAAGTCACGAACGGCAATACACAGCTTCAACGACGATTCGTTGGTGGCCCATTTTTCTTGGAGGCTCCATAAAAAGGAAGCCATGTTCTGCCACAAGCGCCAGGAATCAACTGAACCAGCTCAAGCTGCCGAGAGCACGCTGCACAGTGATTTGTACGCGTTTACACAGAGTTTGAACTTCTCTTCTGCCTGAGCCTGTTTTTATTTCCAGTTTTACACCAAAGATTCAGAAAATATTTACTTCACATGCGACATTACAAAGAAGAATGAGAGGATGAGAAAATATTGTTTACTAAGTTGTCATTCAGTATAAATTTTTAGTTAATACACCGTTACATGTCTCAGAACAGAGTGAAGGCTGGGAATATCATGTGGCAACTGAAGGACCAACATGCAAGACATTTAAAGGGCACAAGAATGGGAAACTGATGAAAGGACTAGTTTTGCAACATTTTCCATAAGTTTGGGACTTTGTTATGACAAAATAAGCCACTAAAGATTGAGGACATACATTGCAATTTATGATTTACTGCATCCAAATATGACACTTGTACTCTAAACCTTACTCTTTGGGCAGGTTTTCATATTGAGTGGGAATATTTGATAAGGTTATGCAGTCACAACTCACATGTGCCTGTCTAGCATTGCCAGTCAAATTCTTTTGATGATAAACTAACCTGTGAAGGGCCTTGATGTTTATCCGGATGCCATTTCAGAGCAGATAAGCGGAAACTGCAATGACCGAAATTTAACACAAGTAAGTCGTTCAGTGTTGATCACGCAGTGCTAGTAAATGATGTAGAACGTAGAACAGTACTGAGATGTTGATCCACTTACGCGCTCTTCACGTCTTCTATCTTTAAAGGCCCATTTGGTGGCAAACCAAGAATTGTCCTGTCAGAACGTGAACCTACTTGTTCTCCCTCATTATCAGAATCAATGTCGCTTGCTGCCTCCCACCATTTTTGTCTATCATTTCTATTGTATGCTTTTTCTTTCCAATCAAATCCAGATGTGGAGCTATAAAATGAGGAGCTGTGAAATGCATTGAAGGACCAAGTATACCATCTATTACCAAATTTTGCTTCAAATACTGTTTCTTGTCGTTCATCATCTTCTGTAGAATACCCTCGTCTCTGCTTGCCTGAGTACACAATCATATCAGTTTCATCAGTACTATCTGCAAACAGTCCTACAATCACTAGGCATAAAGTACATATTTCCAGCTATACAAAGAGATGGCCGACCAAAATGAGAGAAAGATGGCTGGTCATGTAAAAATAGTACCCCAAAAGTTAGAATCAGATTTATCAACTGTAATGCACAGGTGTGTTGAATTACAATTTTTGCCACAGTAGAATATGCGAAATGAAGGAGTGTATTTTAGGCAAGGAAAAAGAAATTTTCAAGAGACAAAGGAGCATATGATCTCACGTCTTTGTTTACTTTTGGCTTTTTTACTACGATGTGCCTTTGATCTTCCTGTCTGGGTGGAGTTATCTGTATCATCTTCCAAATCTGTGTCACATCTACTTTTTTATCCTTTTTTCTCCTCGATTGATTTGCATGCTGCATTGAAAACCACCAGTTTATCTAGTTTTTCCGAGTGATTATACATTAATCAATTCAGAAAGGGTGATAATAGATCATTTAATTTCAATAGTTACTAGCAAGAGCATTTCCCAAGTACAACCCAAAAGAGGAATTTCACAGGAATTTATAATATAATTACACTGAAGAGGAACACTCCTTGAAACTAGACATTAAACCCAACCGACATTGTCCATAACGAGTCTGGACCAAACCATCTATCTCTAATGACGTTTGACTGAATCAAATGTCAAGGATGCATCATAGAGATGAACTGGCTAGGAATTCCACTCCCCTTGGAGATACCGCAATCATGTTTTTTCTTGGGTGGGATATTTCATGGTTTTATTATGACTTTCAGCAGTGAACTCTTTCTGTTCATTATTTCAGCACTACAACTGCATTTTTTTCATCGATTCATTGAAAATCTTGTGTTGCCAGTTGGCTTCATTGTAGTGAATAGTGATCAATCCTTTGAAGTATAAAAGAGTACACAGAATATAAGCATGCACGAATCCCAACATAACATGTAGTGAATAGTGATCAATCTTGTGTTGCCAGTTGGCTTCATCGATTCATTGAAAAAATATAAGCATCACTGTTGTTTCGACCAAAATCCAACATAACATTTAAAAAAAAGGATATGAAATATACTTTGAAGTATATAGCATGTATAGGAAGTACGATTTACCTGAAACACACTTTCAAATGACCCACCATTAAACAGCAGACTGTTAAGAGCTCGTTTTTCCTCAGCACGTTTTTGACGGGTTAAATACTTCATATAACTCTGGAATTCATAATAGAATGATATATGTATTTTAAGGCGCACATTATAATTTCACAAGTGTGGAACTCAATTTTCAAGTGGTCAGTTTGATACTGTAACACAGTTTGCGAGTGACACTTGGAGTGATAATTTGTTCATACTTATTTTCTGAAGTCTTTATTGGTCTCACCAAAATGCTACAAATCTCCAACCAAAAATATCATTACCATTGACAAGGTTGAAACCCACTAAGTAAGATAAATGGGAACAAAATAGATGTTTTTTAACAGAATCTGCATCCTACAGATTGCTCATTCCACAGAAATAAAACAAGTAGTAATCGGAGCTACTGAAATAATAAAGCCCATGCCCAAGATGATCAAATAAGCTTCTAACATCCATTCTGGGAAACAACTAGTTCATGAGGATATGATATTAATAGTGTCACTCACAGCGGTAGCAAAGAACAACTTTCTATATTAAAAAATGGGTCAAGATTAAAAATCTGCAACTAACATTTGAACTGAAGCTGGTACCTTAGATGGTTGCTGATTTTGACCCCTATTGAAGGCCTGCAAACAAAAATGCTTCCATGAGACACAGATGCATGGATCATCAGCAAATGTGGCAATTGAAGTACTTAAATTAGGCTATCAAACAGAGCCATTTCAATCCTGTGAAAGGGAGCCACATATGTCCATCTTCCAATTGAGAATTATATGGACAAAATTAGCCTGTAACTTGACACAAATATTCTCTACACAACCCAGATAACACAGCACAAATGCTTTACAGACCCATCACCCATTTGAGGATCATCAGCAAATGTACCAATTAAAGTACTTCATCAGTAACATATGATAAAGAATGCAACGAATTACAATACTACGAATACCTAGATTACGAACAAGAAATTTCTTCAGCCTGTGCAAATGAGATCCAACTGAACCAGTTTAGTTTTGCAAACACGAGCACAAGTCAAAACAAGCAAACAGTTATGAATACCAGAGAGTAATGAGAGGGAAAACTCACGGAATCCCAATTCTTCTTCCACTTCTCATCACAAACAGGGGTTGAATGGAAGGAAGCCAGTTGTGTAGCCCCCGAATTTCTCAAATTTGTAAGGTGCTTCAATCTCGGTATCATCTGCATTTCCTCAACCCCTTCTTTCACCTCGCGAGAAATCAAAATCAGAAATCCGAATCGCCAATTTTGGTGACGGAAAATCTCAAATTTAACAGAGGAATGCTTCAGCCATAAAGTCCTCTCTTTTCAAAACACAAATTTGTCCCTCTTTTGGAACAAGTTTAGGGGCCACAACTATTTCGAGGAGAACAGTTCCCCTTGCGTGTAGCATCCAACATACGACGATATTCCCTCTTTGGTTGCCAGGACTGCCTGCTTCTGGTTCACAGGTTAACTGGGTCGGTCGTTAGATTTACGGGCCTGTAAATTAAGCCTGTGAATGGAATTCGCACTCTAAATCCAGCCCAAACTTTCTAACTGTTATAGCATATTTTTGTATCACGAAATTAACAAAATCTGCAATAATTGATCTTTCAAAAAGTCAATCAGCGAACTATAAAAGACGGGGCTTTTTTCTCCGCTCAGACAAAAAACTAGTATAATACCCATGCCAAAAACGAAAATAGATTTATTAAATTTTCCAAAAAAAAATAGATTTATTAACTTTTTTTAATAATATAACATAGAAATCTACTAAGTTAATTACCTTTTGTGATACTTAAAATATCATTAATTTTAAAATATTAGCACTCATAAAAAATGTGATACCATAAAAAACACTACAAAAAGAAAAAAGAGTTATCATAATTATCCAAGCCAAAATTGGATGTTAAATAAAAATTATTTCTAATTATCTTAGAAAAAAAATTAAATAATGATTTTTTTCATGAGAAATTTTTTAAAATATTTTTTATATAAAATTGAATTGATATTATATAAAAGTATTAATCAACGTGGATAGGTTTAGGTGTTTAATGAATTTCTCAAAATATTAGATATTTTTCCAAATTAATTTTTAAAAGAAGATTTTCTGCATAGATGAATTGACCACTTACAACATATAGATTTATTTTTGTTATAAGTAAGTTGAAAAAATAAAACTTGAATTTCATAATATTTTTGGTGAGAAATATTATTTTTAAAGGTGAGGTAAAAATCTTCTCATTAACAAATTTTATTTTTATCCTAAGTGGTTTTATAATTATCATATTTCTAATATGAATTATTTTTTCACAATTTTTTACTACATTATTTTATCCCTCAATATAAATTAGAATCAGTATATTATATTCTTTTAAACAAATATATATGATGTATGATTTATAGGAAAGACGACAATATCGATAAGTACATTATTTTTTTATGTTCTTCCTGCTTTTCACCAACTTTATAGGACTCGCTACACCCAATGTCTATCAAACAGCCTATATCATCTATAGTAGAAAAAATTTACAACGTTAATATATGTGAACAAAAATATAAATATATAACTTTAGTATAATGATCTAGAACCAACTTACCAACTAAATATACGTCTTCAATGGAACTATTTAATATGACATCAAAATTCACGAAATCAAATATATTTCATGGTATTGAAAGATGATCAATCTTTTGTACTTTAGTAGTCTTGAAAAATGTCATACTATAAGGAAAACGACAATAATTATAAGTACCACCATAATTATTCAAACCAAAATTAGACATTAAATATACACCATATTGAGTTGTGGTGGAAAATTTCATGAACAATGATTTCTGCATAAAACCATAAAGCTTGCTTCCTTGTAAAACATAAAAAAATAGTGTTAATATACGAAGAGAAAAATAAGTAAATCGTGTTTATATACACAAAATTTAAAAAAATTGCTTACCTTTTCATCAATCAAAACCATTTCTTTACCAATGATAATATCTTTATCTTTGTATAGAAGTATCAATTATATAATTGATAGAATATCAAAGGTCTTTTTTTAACAAAATATATTAATAGTAATTATTTTTTCTTAACATCTCTTGGGAACTTCTTCTCATAGTTCGTAATCCAAAAATTATAGTTATGAGTACAAAATATATTAATTAATTTCATTATATCAAAATTTAACAAATAACTCTATCAAAGCAATAAAGTTTTATAATTATTATATATCTTACTAGTTTCGATTGTTCTAAAAGTATTTAACTAATACTCAAAGATATTAAGATATAATTTTAAAGGAAAACCGTTAACACTTCTCTTACTTTTAATTAAATAATCTCATCAACTAATAAATTTAACTAATAAATTATCAAAAGAATTAATTTTTATAATATTTTTTGGAAACTTAAGTTGGCTGAATTTTTTCAATTAAATTTACTTGATTAAATAAGTTCTATTTATAATTATACCGGTCTCACTGTTATAACTTTTTCTAAAAGGATGAATGATGTGGCGGATTATGGTTGGATGAGTAATGACACCTAGGCAAATTGAATGTGGTGTCGATACGTGAGATTTAGGCATCTCCTTTAGTATATATATAGATTGATTGTGGAGAATTTCACTAATGGGGCTAGAGTTTTCTCCAAAGACAAAAAATGAGAAAAAGTGGAAATATGAGATATTAAATATTCCTTCCTTGGGTAAAAGTCCAAGCAGAAACTTCTTAATGGGATATCTTTGTTCATCATCCTTTATCTATAAAGGAGATTTAATTGTATTATTTTATGGGTAAATAAATTACCTCCTCATTTGCCCATCGGGTCTTTTGAGTCCAGTAGGGCTTAAAGGATCTGAAATCGCTTTAAAATTGGCCCACATCTGGGCCCACCTTGCTTGAGCTCGCTACTCAGGGATCGGTGCACATCTTGGTGCAAACTCGGGCAAATCGAACGCATAACGGGTTCCGCCTTTGGGTTTAGACCACAGGTCAGGCAAGCAGGTACATAGCCTGGGTGCTCGTCCGTTCGAACGCAAATGCATGAATTGCTCTTTTATAGGGGAGACCACACGATCCGTGCGCTCCAACGCATGGCCCGTGCATTTTCGTTGTTCTTACAGACCGCATGGTATGTGCGCTTCAGAGCACGGTCCGTGCAATCCAGCTTGTTCCCACGTGGCATGTAGGCATGTTGCTTCAAACATCATTTGCCATGTTTTCAATATAATCATAGAGAAATCAGATTAATAATTTAATGGCCTTACTCATGCCTAGTTGCAATTTAGCGCTCCACAACAATTAACATATATCAACAAATGTTATTTTCGAAGAATGTGATGCTTTATCATGAACTCAAGAGGAACGATAGAAAACTTAGCTGGCGACGATGTTCTTGAACGATGCCCGTAGGCTATTCTGAGGGTGCGTTCTTGCACAATGCCCTGGTTTTTGACACCAAGTGTCCATTGTGGCATAATTGATTTTGTGGTTTTGACACCAAGTGTTCATTGTGGCATAACCAATGTCGTGGTTTTGACACCAAGTGTCCATTTGATTTCCGAGTAGTTCGTGTTCTATGTCTCTCTGCCATCATGTGCCAATTTTGCCTTTGATCAACTCGTGCTCTCTTGTTTTCGTTGCAGCATGTTCCACTTTTGCCTATGAGAAGACATTGATCTCTTGTTTCTGTGACAACATGTTCCATTTTTCCTTTTGAGCAGCTCATGCTCACCTATTTCGGGGTTAGTCTCATGCCATTTAGGTCTGTAAGATCAATATCAATTACAAAGGCCATTAAATAGGAAAAATAGGGGTTGCTGGCAACTTGTTCCCCTATGGCCTGTAGGCCTGTTGCTTTAAACATCTAATTCCATGCTTTCAATATAATCACAGTGAAATAAGATTGATAATTTAATGGCATTACTCTTGCCTAGTTGCAATTTAGCGCCCCACAACAATTAACATATATCGACAAATGTTATTTCGAAGAATGTGATGCTTTATCATGAGCTCAAGAGGAACGATAGAAAACTTAGCTGGCGATGATATTCTTGCACGATGTCCGTAGGCTATTCGGGGGTGTGTTCTTGCACAATGCCCTAGTTTTGACACCAAGTGTCCATTGTGGCATAACTGATGCCGTGGTTGTGACACCGGGTGCTCATTTGATTTCTGAGTAGCTCGTGCTCTATGTCTTTGTAGCATCCTGTTCCATTTTTCTTTTGAGCAGCTCATGCTCTCTTGTTTCCGTGGCACCATGAGCCACTTTTCCCTATGAGCAGCTCGTGCTCTCTTGAATCTGTAACAACATGTGCCATTTTTGCCTTTGAGCAACTCAGGCTCACCTATTTTGGGGTTGGTCTCGTGCCACCTAAGTTTGTAAGATCAATATCAATTACAAAGTTGTAGATAGTGCCGCATTAAAGTTGGTAATAATGAAAGGGAAAACAAGAGGGTTGCTGACAGCTTGTTCCCCTATGGCATGTTGGCTTGTTGCTTCAAACATCCTATGCCATGCTTTCAGTATAATCATAGAGAAATCATATTGATAACTTAATGGCCTTAATCATCCCTAGTTGCAATTTAGCAATCCACAACAATTAACATATATCGACAAACGTTAATTTTTGAAGAATGTGATGCTTTATCATGAACTCAAGAGGAACGATAGAAAACTTAGATGACAACGATGTTCTTACACGATGCACGTAGGCTATTCTGGGGTGCGTTCTTGCACAATGCCCTTAGGCTAGTATGTGAGTGTGCGTTCTCGCACAACGCCCGTAGGCTAGTTTGTGATGTTGAGGATGTAGATCGGGTGCTCAGTTTGCTGGTGGGTGTGGTCCAACGAAACAATTCTAGGTTTTGGTGGCCTGCAAAGGACTATTTGTTTTTGGTCAAGTTCTCATATTGGCTAGGTCATTTGGGTCTGATTGTTGTGGTATTTGGTATGAGACTCTCTTGAGGCTCTTAGCGGGCGGTTAACCTACCATCAAAGGTTTGTGTCTTTTCTTGGCGGGCATGCTTGAATGCTTTGAGCGTGCAAGCTAGTTTGGTGGCCAAGCGGGTGGTGCAGTTCGATGTGTGCGATCAATGTGGTTTGGGTCCCGAAATGATTTGGCATCTTGTGTTTTCAATGTTCTCATGCTAACGGGGTGTGTATAGGTACCAATGTGGATCATTTTCGTGTAACGAAGGATTTTGGATTGCTTGAGGAGGCGTTAGAGGGAGTGCGTAGTGACTTAGGGTGTGCAGGGCAGCCAAGCTTAATGATATTATTTTGTTGACATGGATTCCACAGGCTTCCCGAGATCAAGAAGTCCTCCAACAAGATAATAATGGGTGTGTGGGGTTGAGGATAGGTTTTAGCAAGTTGGTGGCTGAGTATAAGCATTATATGGATTCCCCCTCTTCTTCACTTATGTCGGGTTCTTGTTCTTCGCCATCAGCTTAGTCCTTGCCGCCAAGAGGGATTTTGAAGCTCAATGTGGATGTGTCGGTGGCTGGACATGGTGAGGTTGGTTTGGGGGTGGTGATTCGTTATGCTTATGGCTTTATTGTGGTAGTTGGTGTTCATCATATGAAGGTTCAACGAGGAGTTTGGATGGCGGAGGCTCTGGCGGTGGTGTTTGGTATTTAATTGTTAGATAGGTTATCTTCTAGCCCGATGCTTTGGGTTTGATTAATAAGGTGAAGTCTATGTTGAAAGTTTTGGTTGTTGATGGTTCATATTTGGGTTTGATTCTTAAAGATATTTGCTTTTTATATTCGATGATTTTTAGTTGTTCTTCTATGCATGTTCATAGGGCTGATGACGTTGTTGCCCATACCGTTTCTCGACGGTCTATACCTTGAGGGGTGATGAGCTTGTTTTTGTGGATGTTATTCCACAAGGTATTATTATTGAGCTGATGGAAATAGAATTGGTTTAATGAAATTATGGCATGGATCTAAAAAATGCATCACCTAAAAAATTATCACCATTTTCTACATCTCTAAATTACCCTTGTCAAAATATCTAAATTACACCAAACCATCCCAATCTCTCTCATGCTTCTCTAACCCTAGTCGTAGGATATCTTCTAAAATACCCAATGCAAACCCGTGACATGAATACTAAATTTGATTGGGTAAAGCATAGATGATCATCACATAAAGTTGATGGTCTTGTGAAATTTGGAATTTATAGAGATAGTTGTTCGAGAATGTGCTCTTTAGATTAAGTAGTTGTTGGCTTCAAATTTCTCACATTCTTAAACGCAATAAGCTTGTTGTGTTTCCATCTATAATTGTAAACGTATCCTTAGTCGATTGGGTAGTCTTCTAATTGGTAGTGGTGGTCGGTTGGTGCTCATCGGATCTCACAATGGTTGATCTAATTGGAGGTTCGATGATGTGAAGGGAAATGGCAAGGGATAAGAAATGGTCAAATATAGAGAAGAGAGAATAAGAGCTTCATACGTGTGATGGGTTGTTGCCAATACAAGGAGGGAAAACAAGTCTAGCGAGTTTGGTGGGTTCCAGTGGCAGATCAAGGGGGGCTTGAGGGAGCGGTCGTCCCTTCTTGCCTCCAGTGAGTCCATGTAGTTTTACAAAATACAGGAATTGGGACAGTGCTTACTTGAAAAAAAGCATTGTCCAGCCCCCATTTACAACACTTTCGAAAGTACTATAGACAATGCTCTTTTTAAAAAATGTTGTCCCGCCCCATTTACAGTACTCTGAAAACACTAAAATGCGTCTTTGAAATAAGCGTTTTCCAACCCTATTTACAATACTTTTGAAACACTAAAGGCAATACTTCTTTGAAATAAGCATTGCCTCTCCACTTGTAAAGTTTTTTTTCATTGAAATAAAGTACCGTTTTTAAAAAAAGTCTTGGCCAATTTTTTGTTTGATTTTTTTTATTTGATATTAATTAAATTGATTTTTTATGTTTAGTTTATGGACAAATTTATTGTTTGAAGAGATCATTAATTACAAATATTTTGTCTTCAAATAATCCTACGGGTCAAAATTATTGATAATAACATCGATAGATCAAACACCAAATGAAGCAAAGGGCTTTAAACCCACTCACACATTGCCCTCCCCCCAAATTCTTAGTAATCGTGTGTTCTCCACTAGTAGGATGGGAAATAATGTCACAGAGATAAAACGCGAAGAAGCCTTAAGATAGATTAGGGTGACACTTAACAATTATTATTACCCCAAGTTGGGATGTAAAAAGGGATGCTTTCAACTTTGTTGGTTGGGCACTTGGGCGAGTCCCACTCGAACACAACCTACATGGCGCCCATGGCTGACCCTTGCAGCGTGGTTGACGCATCAAATTATCCTAGAGATGACCATATACATCCAGTCGAACGCCCACTTGAGAAGGCCACCTCTGACAAGCCCCATACGACAACCAAAGATGTTGATAGAGGCCTACGAAACCTCATTTGGGTCCTAAAGGAGCCCAACACCAGACCGCCTTGGTCCCATTCAAGGGGAATTGTGAGAATCACACTCTTAGTCGTTCTCCCTATATATGTGTCTCACCTAATCAAAAGGGAAATTTCTTTCTTTTATTGTTTCATATGGCTTATTTGTTACATCTTTTTGATATTATTTCCTTAACCACTTATTCCAATTCTGGAAGATATTTTCCTTGTGTGCGCTTTGTGTCTTATAGGTCCATTTCTAGCACAACCGAGCTGCCCTCATTTTCTTTGGCGTGTGACCACCGTCCCAACTCGGCTTGCCTTAGATGCCATAGCCTTTGCCTTTGAAGGAGACTTTGGCATCTAAGGAGGTGCAAACCTTGGAGCACCTAACCTCTTGGCGCCACGCTCAATGTCACGCACACCCAACTAAGCGTCGTCTTAGTGAGCCCTTGCATACAAGAGCCATGACATATCTCCACTTGAAGAATGAGAGCATGTTTCCGCTGCAATTGCCATGGAAAGAGACCTTAGAGAATAAGGAGTTGCCTGAATTTGCCCATCACATCTTGAGGGCTACGAAGCTACCATACACGACTCACGCACACAAGGCTCAAACATGCATGCTTGATCCTGGTGAAGCAAGTTCTTGGCGTGGAGTGAAGAGGATAAATGCCTATGATTATCATCTTCATGTGCCTAATGAGATTACAATCTACACCCAGGGTTACCTTCTCTTCCGTATTTGTCGAATCGGGAACGATTCGATGCCAAGCCAAGGAGAATGATGACTCAAGATCATCCATGCTTATGAAGGACTTGGACGAGTTGATTTGAGGGACATTGGAGGGTCCCATGACCATGTCAAATCCCATGAAGGTCAATTACTTCACACACTAACCTCCATGAGGATTCTTAGTTGTGTTTTACTCACCCACATGCAAAGGTTGTTGCATACATATCTTAGTTTTACAAGTTACTAAACTTACTATTTGAGGCAGTCAGTGAGAGTGGATGTTTTTTCTCTTACTATTTTTAATAGTTCTTTGTTATGGTTTAAGGGAAGGGCCGAATATAGTGGGTCTTGAACTTAAATCTATACCATGGAATCTTAGTTTCTTTTTCATATTCTATAGTTTTTATTCATCAAGTTATTTCTTTTATCTTAGACTTTAGATTAGTTTAGGAGCTGAACAAGAACTAGGGCCGGCCTTGTTGGTTTGGTTCCCTATCTTGTGTGGCTTGCAAGTTATATTTTTCTACTTAAACTCTTTTGATTTATTCAATGAAAGCCAGATTGAAACTTGAAAGAAACTTGGCATAGTTGTTCTTAAGTTATTTCAGTCCAAAAACTCTCTATTCTCCATTTCAATCAAACACTCAAACATCCATAGCTTTCGTGCTCAACCAACAACAACATCGAACTCACAACCTTCTCACAAACCCAAATTGACGACAACATGCGATCCAAATTTGGGCATCAATATAAATTCCAAACCACTCGTGCGATGTGGCTGAATTTTGGAGGAGTCAAATAATACTCTTCAAAGTTGATTCTTGAATTGGAATCACCCAATTTGGATTTCGGCACAACAAGAATGACTTCGCCAAAGACAAGACCTCCAACCGAGTCATTTGTGCGTTCGAGAGGTGTTCTTCTTCAAAAAAGCAATTGGATTCATATCATATTTTTTTTCATGAATTATATTATTTTGTCCAAATATTTGGGGAAGACCAATACCTAACACTTTGTGCGACATATAACACTAAAAATACCAACGATTTACCATTTACGTCACAATGCACAACTTTGAGTGAAAGTTAAAGGTTTTAATTATTTTCAAAAAAATTCCGTGAATCATTTTGTCTTGTCCAAATATTTGGGGAAAACCAATAGCTATAAGTTTGTGAGAGAACAACACTAAAAGACCTACAATTTACCATTTACCACTAGCGGAAAAAATCCTTATAGAGGCGGGCCTTTGGACACTTATTGAGGCGAACACCGTTCGCTTCAAATAAGGGGGCTGCAACAAGTAGGGACATTTTTTGAGGCGGGCATTTTACGCCTCTAAAAGGACATTATTGAGGCGGGCCTCATAAGCCCGCCTCAACAAGTCGCGCGTATATCCTTATAGAGGCGGGCGTATACAAGCCCGCCTCAACAAGTAGACGCTGACTTGGCCCAGAACTCGCCCGAGTTCTCGGCCGAGTCAGTCAGGTTCCTAATTTTATTCACAGAATAATATACAACAAACAACAGATTTCATTTGACCAAAAAAAACAACAACAGATTTCATCAGAGTACAGTCAGGTTCTCAACAACAGTTTACATGACAAGTAAAAACAAGTTCAATCCGATAATAAATACTTCGATGTAAAATAGTGTGCCCATTGCTCACGAACAACATCCATTTCTTCATAAGTATACGATGTCTTCCTCTTAGGATATAACTGCATAAAAAACACAGAAATTATTGACAAAAAACACAAATACTATCAATATATAGTTAGTTAAGTTACATACAATATCAGCAAACCGCCTTATATTCTTACAATCACGGCATGGACAATATATTTTTTCGGCTTTCGTACTCCGTTGGTGTGCTAAAGCATATCTAATGAACTCCTCAACCACACTCAAGTATTGTGTCGTAGTATGGTCACCGTACATCCAAGGACGACTCATTTCTAGTAATAAATGCAAAATAACATGCAAGGAATTAAGATTAAATACTCATTTCTAGTAACTATCCCGCCAAGGGCCTAAATAGATAATAATACGCAACCAAGCAAGAAAAAATACAAACTCAACTATCCCACCAAGGGCATAAATTATGAATTCTATCCCGCCAAGGGCCTAAATTATGAATTCTATCCCGCCAAGGGCCTAAGGAATTAGGGTAGAAGTATTACCTTGACCCAATATCGATCCTTCAAGGCAATGCCCTTATCAGCCTGCAGAATGTCATTTCATCAATTAAATAAAGAATGTGATTCTTTTCACTTTTGCTTTATTTATATAGCTTTTCTAAGACTAGTAAGAAGCTTCACTCATCAAAACTGCTATGTATTTGTAGGAGCTAAAAAATATTAATCAATGTCACCCAAACTGGATATTATTGTAGCCTTATTCATTTACTTTTATTGCCTACCCGACTATCATAAATATCCAAAACCACAAGAGCATGTCCAAATACAACCAGTCTTCCCAAAACTCTACCATCATTGAAACTACTTCACATGCAAAATTAGCAAGATCGCCAGAACAGTCATACTCGTTTGCATCAGTTCAAAGCAAAATAAGCATGCATCCATCATTTCAAATACTGAAGTAAGAACTTAAAACTGAAAAACTAAAGCATTGAGAAGCGAACGGACAAGGAAAGGGGATGTGAACGTCGAGGGCGCAAAGGATGTTGATACTTGACTTGGCTTCGAGTGCGTTGAAGTATTAGAGGGAGCTCGGCGAAGGGAGATGAAGTCGGAGCTCGGGAAGACGGAGCTCGGCGAAGACGGAGGAGATCGATGAAGTCGGGAAGACGGAGGAGATCGATGAAGTAGGGAAGACGGAGGAGATCGATGAAGTCGAAGATCGTCGTCGGAGCTCGGGACGAGAAGAGGAGGATACGAAGAGGAAAATGAAGGAAAGAAGCAGCTATTTTTTTTAATTAGGGTTGAGCTTATAGAGGCGGGCCTAACATGCCCGCCTCTATAAGTATTACGACTAATGGTCTAATAGAGGCGGGCCTTACATGCCCGCCTCTACTGGACATACTTGTTGAGGCGGGCTTTAAGAGGCCCGCCTCAACAAGCTTTAATTGAGGCGGGCTACTTGGCCCGCCTCAATTAGTTAGAATTAGAGGCGGGCCTTACCCTGGCCCGCATCTAATACTTTAGCGAGAAATGTTTTTTCGGATACTTGTTGAGGCGTATATTAATTTGCCCATCTCAAAAAATGTTTTTGAGGCGTACAAATTAATTATCCGCCTCAAAAACCAAAAAAAGTGATTGCCTAAGTCGTTATTGAGGCATTTTCTACTATGTACGCCTCTAAAAGGGAGCCTCAAAAAGTGTTTTTTCCACTTGTCCAAAAATATTTAAGAGTTTGCATAAGAAACAACACTAAAAAGACCTACGATTTACCATTTACGACCCACGACACAAATTTGATAGAAATTTAGGGGTTTCAAATTTTTGTCATTTTTTCCCATGGATAATCTTATCTTGTCCAAATATTTTGGGAAAACCAATAGCTAAGAGTTTGGGAGACAAACAACACTAAAAAGACCTACAATTTACCATTTACGACCCAATGCACAGCTTTGAGCGAAAGTTAAGGGTTTGAAATTTTGTCAATTTTTTTCCCCATAAATAATCTTATATTGTCCAAATATTTGGAAAAAAACAATAGCTAAGAGTTTGTGTAAGAAAAAAAATACTAAAAAGACTTACGATTTACCATTTACGACCCAAGTCACAACTTTGATTGAAAGTTAAAGGTTTCAAATTTTGTAAATTCACCCCCATGAATAATCTTATCTTGTCCAAATATTTTGGGAAAACCAATATCTAAGAGCTTGTGCGACAAACAACACTAAAAAGACCTACAATCTACCATTTACGACCCAATGCACAACTTTGAGCAAACGTTAAGGGTTTCAAATTTTGTCAATTTTTTTCCCATAAATAATCTTATCTTGTCCAAATATTTGGGGAAAGCTAATAGCTAAGAGTTTTTGTGACAAACAACACAAAAAGACCTACGATTTACCATTTACGAGCCAAAGCACAACCTTGAGTAAAAGTTTAGGGTTTTAAAATTTATCATTTTTTTTCCATGAATCATCTAATTGTGTCCTATTATTTGGTGGAAACCTATAGCTAAGAGTGTGTGCGAGAAACAAAACAAAAACCATACAATTTAAAGTTACGACCCTAGGCACAACTTTGAGCGAAAGTTAAGGGTTTTAAATTTTGTCAATTTTTTTCCTGTGAATCATCTTGTCTTTGTAATAACCCCTAAAAGTCCCAACTTTCGTTTTATAAGCAAGACGTGTTAGGCATGTTCTGTAACCCTGTAAGAACCATATGAATGTGTGGATACACATTTAGTGAAATATATGGGTTCTAATTATTAGAGGGTTGCTAAAATCAAAATTAAGCAAGACCCGCGATCAAGGCACGGGAGCCGCGGGCGCGGCATTGCCCCTGATCGCGGCTATGCAACCGCCGGCGCGGCATTGCCCGTGATCGCGGCTATGTAGCCGCGGGCGCGGCATTGCCCGCTGATAACAGGAATTTTGTCGTTCTAATTCCTACTATGCAAGAAATCCAAACAAAACCTAAAACGCAGTCTCAGGCAAGTAAGGGTCGATCCACAGGGAAACACAATCTATCGCAGTGTGTAAAGTGTATGTCAATTGAAGTAACCGAAGGGGGGGGGGGTTGTTTGTTTGTAGAGTAACCAAGCATGCAAAAGTGAGTAAGCAATTAAAGTGCTGAAATCAAGTATGGGGAAAGCACTTAGTCAAACAATATCCACTAATCGAATGACAAGTTGATCATAGAAACCACTCAAAATCGCATGCAATGGCAATTCCAATTCCTTTTCAAAAGTATCTAATAGCACAACCAGATACTATTAGAACTAACTAATTAAACAACCCTGAAACTATCAAGATTCAGTTTAACAGCAGCTTTACGGATAGGAATATAGTTGGATACAACCTAGAATAAAACAACCAGTTTTTACCCTAAGGTGCAAATCAATTCTCTTCTGCATAAGATTAGCACAACCAGTTACTAACACGATGCAGTTGCTACTAAGGAATAGATATGCTCAACCAGTAACAATCTAGACCTAGCAATAGATAAATACCAACAAACCCTAGTTGATCAAACTAGAAATTACCAGTATCAATCATAAGATTCAAGCAAGAGAAAAGATAAAAGCCAAAGCAATAGATTAAAAGTAAGAAACTTACAACTGAATCAAACGAATAGCTTCAATGTTTGACTAAGCAAGAGATGCTTAGTTCTTCATAGCAAGGGAAAATACGTAAGAAATAAAACTAGGGTTCCGAGATGAGAAAAGAACAAGTCTTCTCAACCCTTAAATACCAAAGGGAATTTAATCTGAAAATAACTTAAAATAAAAACAAAACGTAATAAAATAAAATAACTAAAACCGAAAAGGAAAATCGGCTCGGCGCTTCATCCAACAGCGGCGGCGGTCGCCGCATCTCCCACGGCGATCGCCGTAATTGCGGCGGTCGCCGCAATTAAACGGCGGTCGCCGCAATTAAACGGCGGTCGCCGTTTCAATGTCGTAGTTGAGGTTCTCCAGGGGGAATTAACGGCGGTCGCCGTTATTATGCGGCGGTCGCCGTAATTCTGCTTCTTCATACTTCGCTTCTCAGCTCCAAAAGCTCCAAAAAACGCAACTTCCGCGCCTCCTTGCCAAGTCTCCAAATCATCACTAGAGCATCCTAAAACACCACTAAAATCATGCCAAAACTCCGTCAATACACGCAACATAATTGTGTGTATCAAACTCCCCCACACTTGAATCTCTACTCGTCTCGAGTGGATAGAGAACTACCACCCATCACCAATAAGCACCTAGATCATCAACATGCAAGGAAAGCCCACAACCAAGAGTAACAGCATGTACATGAAAGCTCAACATCCTTCAACCAATCAATCACAACACAACTACACCCTCAACACCAGCATCATAATCAGCACAACATCAACACAAACATATGCAATATCCACAACCTCAACCACAGCAGCCAACTCAATACACATCCAAGCTTAAGGGCAAGCAGAATACTTTCCCCAAGCTTATCCCGGTCATCCAAAAATGAAAGTAACCACTAGTCCTAACCTCCATCTATGACTCCTTATGTCTCCCTCAATGGCCTACCCGACAATCCTTCTTTGTCTCCTCATCTTATGTCGTCCCGCCGGTAAAATGAGATCCTAGAAAACACTCCTTTTCTTTTCACTCATTTTGCCTAGGAGCCCTTTCGGGTTTTCATCCTAGCCACTCATTTCATTTTATCATAGATGGACTCACCGCCTCACCTCACTCTGAATCCACTTTTGCCCAGGCCTAGTGCCTGTCGGATTACCTGCTTTTTACCTGGACCGCCCTTTCGGGTTTTCAGCCCATCCTAGGATTTTTTTTTTTTTTTTTTTTTTTAAATACTAGCAATAATAAATACATAATCCACTCCCCCACACTTAAAATAAGCATTGTCCTCAATGATATCAGACATAATAACAGAGGAGAAGTAAAGAGTGTACCTACTACTGCGGCGGTGGTGGGAAATCGGGATATTGGGAACCCATGAAAAGGTTCCACTGCCTCATCTGTTCCTCCAGGGGTTGAATTTCCTGGGCCTGCGTCGCGTAGTGATCCCTGGACTCCTGGCGGAAGTCAATGAACTCCTGGTGGTAGGCAGCAAAGTCCGACTGCATAGACTGCCGGCGAGAGTCAATCCCCTGGACCATTTCCCAAGTCTGTCTCTGGTAATCCTGAGACGGTCCAGCAGCAGCGGTAGCCTGTACCGCAGGCATAGCTGTGTCCTCATTGGTATCATCGTCCTCATCCTCACTGTCATCATCATCCTGAGCAACACTGCCAGCTGGCACGGGACGCACCCCAGGGGCTCCCACCCGGTAACCGCTCACATCAAAGTCTCTGTAGCGCGGGCCACAGGCCACCTCAAACGGAAAAGGGATGGGGATTTTGTAGATACCCCGCGTGCCGTACAGCCAGAACCTCGGGTTAGACCCGATCCCAGATATCACAGCGGAAGTCCTGAGCTGCCTCCAATCATATGTAAAAGCAGGAGAGAGTTGCTGGGAAGGGTCGGGTTGCTCGAGACCCAGGTGGCGGCCTATCAAAGTGATCATGCCCCCAATGACGATCTTCTGCCCCTTGTTATCCTGAAATTTTCTGCACGCAGCAATAAAATGGGTACGCCAATCCCACACCAGAGGGCACTCGGGGGTCATACTCCATACAGCATACAAATCGTCGTACGGGAGCTTGTTCAATTCGGACTGGCCATGGAAGGCCATCTGCACTACTTTATGTGCTAGCCGCAGGCCCGGATGCGACCAGTTGTAATTGTACTTTCCATCCTGCGGGTTGTAGACATTGGACCCTGTGGAGTGGTACCAAAAGGGGAAGTAACCATTGGCGGCGTTCCACGCCTGCGCAGAAGATGGTGGCCTTGTAATCCCAAGCGCTAGATCAAGGTCCGTCCAGGACATAGAGTGCCTGCTACCACCCAAACTAAATGTGATCCTCTCCTCATCGCAATGACTATCAAAGCTGGCCAGAAACTCCACAGTCCAGCTGGGGAATGTGGGCGCCGCAAAATGGAAGAAACTACCCAGCCCACCATTGACAAAAAGCTCCTGCGTACTCTCATATATTTGCAACTCCCGCAGAGTGCCTGGATCAAAGAATAATGTGGACTGAAAAGCCCTCTCCTGCAAAAGCCTCCTACGAGCCTCCTCAACCTTATTACGGGAGGTCTCAACCCCCGATGATTTTTTTCGAGAGGGATCACCTCCCGTTGATTTCTTCCGGGAAGACAATGAGCGTTTCAAAAATCCCGACATCTCAATAATCCCAACTATTAGCAACAACAAAAAGCAGAACAAGGAGGGAATGAAATAAAATCACCAGATTCGACGAAACGGCGGTCGCCGGGTTGAGAGGCGGTCGCCGTGTTGAATGCGGCGGTCGCCGTTTTCAATTTTCACGGATTCTGCAGATTTCCGAAACGGCGAGCGACGACGGCGACCTTGGCTGGCGGCGGGCGAGCGGCGAGCGAAGTTGGCGGCGAGCTGGCGCGGCGGTCGCCGGATCTGGGGTTGAGGGGAAGTGGCGAGAGAGAGAGAGGAATGGGGAATGGGAAAGTGAGGGAGAGGGTAGGGGGTAGGTTAGATGATAGGTCTGGGAAGGGGGCCCGTTTTTTTTGGCTTTTACTCCGTTGGGTTTTAACGGGTTTCTTTTTATGCCTTTTGCACCCTGTTTAAGGTTTTTCTCAGGGTCCATTTTTTATTGGATTTTTGACTTTTTCTCCCCGTTTAAGGTCTGTTCGGGGATTTATTTTCTGTCTTTTGCGCTCCGTTTAGGGTTTTTTTTTTCGGGCCCATTTTTTTTTTTTTGCGAAAATTAAAAGGAAAGGAAAAAATAATCGAACCTGAAACGGCGGCGGTCGCCGTGATTAAACGGCGGTCGCCGTCATTTGATGCGAACAGCGTGATCGAGGGGGGGTGAAACGGCGGGCGCCGTATGGAGGGAGGCGGTCGCCGTAATTGCGGCGGTCGCCGTGAACACCTTCTTCGATTTTTTCACGTTTCTGCAGGTGAGTTCGACACAAAAATACAGAAACAAAAGGGAAATAACTAGAATTGACTAAGGGAAAGGAGAAGAAATTACCTAATCATCGGGTTGCCTCCCGAGAAGCGCCGTAGTTAACGTCATGGCTCGACTCAGTGTAGGTTCAATCACGTTTCAGCTTCGGGTTCCTTCAGGAACGCCTCCTCAATGGTGTCTTTGGTGAAGCCTTCATGGTATTTCTTTATCCTCTGCCCATTCACCTTGAACAAAGTCTGTGATGTCGAGTCAAACAGCTCTACGGCACCGTGTGGGAAGACTTTGGTCACATAATATGGTCCTGCCCAGCGCGATCTCAGCTTGCCTGGGAAAAGTCTAAGGCGTGACTGGAATAAGAGGACTTTGTCTCCAACCTTGAAGTCTTTCCGCAGTATGATCTTGTCATGCCAGGCCTTAGTCCTTTCCTTGTAGTGAATGGCATTGTCATAAGCCTCGATCTTGGCCTCCTCCAGCTCTTGTAGTTGGAGCTTCCTAAGCACTCCAGCCTCATCCATCTGCAAGCTGCAATTCTTTACAACCCAATATGCCTTGTGCTCTAGCTCCACTGGAAGGTGACAAGCCTTACCAAACACCAACCGAAAGGGTGACATACCAATTGGTGTTTTGTAAGCTGTCCTGTATGTCCAGAGTGCGTCATCAAGCCTCAAACTCCAGTCTTTTCTATTGGGAGACACCGTCTTCTCCAAGATGGACTTTATCTCCTGGTTGGACACTTCAGCTTGCCCATTCGTTTGAGGGTGATAGGCGGTAGAAACTCGCTGCGTGACATGATATTTCTTTAACAGCGCAGTAATTGTCCTATTGCAGAAGTGAGTTCCTCTATTACTGATGAGAGCCTTTGGCACTCCAAACCTGGTAAATATGTGGAACTTCAAGAATTCTGCAACAACTTTAGCATCATCAGTCCTGGTGGCCTTCGCTTCCACCCACTTGGAAACGTAGTCCACCGCAAGCAAAATATATATGTTACCGCAAGAGGATGGAAACGGTCCCATGAAGTCAATACCCCAAACATCGAAGATTTCACAGAAAATCAACCCTGTTTGTGGCATCTCATCCCTCTGAGATATATTTCCAACCCGTTGACACTTGTCATAGGATTTGCAGTGGTTATGCGCATCCTTGAAGATGGAAGGCCACCAAAATCCTGCTTCAAGTACCTTTCTTGCGGTTCGTTGTACCCCAAAGTGTCCACCACATGCCTCAGAATGACAAAAAGTAAGGAGAGAATTTACCTCATTTTCTGGGATACACCTACGAATTACCTAGTCAAAACAATGTTTTCATAGGTAGGGGTCGTCCCAGACAAAAAATCTGGCTGAACTGCGCAGCCTGTCCCTCTGAGCCTTGTTGAAGGGTGGAGGAAAGTCACCCGTGGTGAGAAAATTCACCAAATCAGCATACCAAGGCTCTACAGTAGTGAGCCGGAATAGAGACTCATTAGGGAATCTCGTCTGAATCTGGGGTTGTGGGGTGTTATCTTCCTGGACAATTCGGCTGAGGTGGTCAGCAACAAGATTCTCAGCACCCTTCTTGTCCTTGATCTCCACATCAAATTCGCTGAGTAATAGGATCCACCGGATCAGCCTTGGCTTGGCTTCCTTCTTCGTCATGAGGTAGCGCAGAGCAGCATGGTCAGAGTGGACAAAGACCTTTGTACCAAGCAGGTACTGCCTGAACTTCTCAAGGGCAAACACTACTGCCAGCATCTCCTTCTCTGTGGTGGAGTAGTTCCTCTGCGCACCATTTAGCGTCATGGATGCATACTGGATCACATGGGATGCTCTTCCATCTTTTTGGCCCAGCACAGCCCCCACAGCATAGTCACTGGCGTCGCACATGATCTCAAAGGGCTTAGACCAGTCAGGCGCCTGGATGATTGGGGCACTTGTCAGGCGAGCCTTCAGTTCATCAAAGGCTGCCCGACACTCAGCTGTAAACTCAAATCCAATCTCCTTCTTCAGTAGGTCACATAGAGGTGATGAGATCTTGGAAAAATCTTTAATGAACCTGCGATAGAAACCTGCATGGCCCAGAAAAGAACGAACTTCGCGAACATTAGTAGGATAGGGCAAAGACTGAATTACTTCAATCTTTGCCTTATCGACCTCAATACCCCTAGACGACACAATATGACCCAAAACAATGCCCTGCTCAACCATAAAGTGACACTTCTCAGAATTCAGCACTAAATTGGTGTCAACACACCTTGCAAGCACAAGTGATAGATGGTGCAAGCATGCATCAAAGTCATCTCCATAAACAGTAAAATCATCCATGAATACCTCTATGAAGTTCTCAATGTACTCAGAAAATATGCTTACCATACACCGCTGAAAGGTACCTGGAGCATTGCACAATCCAAATGGCATCCTGCGATAGGCAAAAGTGCCAAAGGGGCAAGTGAATGTCGTCTTCGCTTGGTCTTCAGGTGCAATGGCTATCTGGAAATAGCCTGAGTATCCATCCAGGAAGCAGTAGAATGCACGACCTGACAGTCTCTCGAGCATCTGGTCAATGAATGGGAGAGGGAAGTGGTCCTTCCTGGTCACCACGTTCAGCTTGCGGTAATCAATGCACACCCTATAGCCTGTCTGCAGTCGTGTAGGGACTAACTCTCCATGTTGGTTTTCCACAACTGTGATCCCTCCTTTCTTTGGGACGACATGCGTAGGACTAACCCACTTACTGTCAGAAATAGGAAAGATCATACCTGCCTGCAGAAGCTTCAGAACTTCCTTCTTGACAACATCCATCATAGGTGGATTCAGACGCCTCTAGGGTTGTCGCGAAGGCTTCTCTTCGCCTTCCAGCAGAATTCGGTGCATGCATGTGGTGGGGCTGATTCCCTTGATGTCAGCAATGGTCCAACCAATTGACGTCTTGTGTTCCTTGAGAACCACCACCAACTTGTCTTCTTTTTCCTTGGTGAGCTTGTTAGAAATGATCACTGGCAAGGTCTCCTCGTCTCCAAGAAAGACATACTTGAGGTGCTCGGGAAGTTGCTTCAACTCAATCACTAGTGCCTGCACAATAGAGGGTAAAAGTTTCTCGCTAGGCAGGGTTAGTGGCAGAGGTGCTTTACCTGGTAGCTCAGTAGGACGCTTATAGTAAGCATCCAACTCATTGACAACTTCCTGCACGTTAGCAGATAGAGTAAAATCTAAACTAGAATCAACAATCATGGATTGCATAGAATCTAATTGGTCGTCATCAAAGACATCTTGTACTACAGGCTCAAGCACATCAATAGCACACAAAGAGTGATCATCAGCAGGATATTTCATGGCTTCATATATGTTATAATTAATAGCCTGGCCATCAAACTCCATAGTTAAAGAACCTGTGCTCACATTGATCTTAGTATTAGCAGTTTTGAGGAAAGGTCTCCCTAACAGAATAGGGGCTGCATGCTTGTCATGTTTCATATTGAGCACATAGAAATCAGCAGGGAACGTAAGATCACCAACCATAACCAAGACATCCTCCACAATCCCTATAGGACGCACACTAGACCTATCAGCCAATTGAATGGAAATATTAGTTGCATGCAAAGGTCCTAATCGCAAGGATTCACAGAGAGAGGAAGGTAAAACATTGATAGAAGCACCCAAATCCAGCATAGCTTTATTAAACTTGGTTCCTCCAATGGTGATAGGGATAGTAAACATACCTGGGTCACCATACTTTTTGGGTAAGCGTTTTTGAAACACAGCAGAGACATGTTCGCTTACCTTTACCTTCTTCTTGCTATTCCTGTCTTGGTTCCTTTTTGTGGTGCACATCTGCTTCAAGAATTTGGCATAACGGGGGACGGACTTGATCAGATTGAGAAGAGGTATGTTGACCTCGACGTTCCTGAACATCTCGAACATGTCCTTGTCCTGCGCAAGTGGCTTGGTGCGCTTCAGAGCAGATGGGAAGGGTGCAATCGGCTTCCACTCAGGAAAAATCGGAGAGTCAGACTTCTTTTCAGCCTCAGCTTCGACTCCAGATGAACGGCGGGCGCCGCAATTGTCACGGCGGTCGCCGTGATTTTCTTCGGATAAGTCGAGAGCCACTTCAGTTTCGCGGCGGGCGCCGTAAGTTTCGCGGCGGTCGCCGTGAACATCATCAGAAACTTCGGAAATTGGAACACCGTCACGGCGGCCGCCGCAATTGTCACGGCGGTCGCCGTGATTTTCTTCACAAAAGTCGAGAGCAGACTCCTCCTGACGGCGGGCGCCGTAGTCGTCACGGCGGTCGCCGTGGTCGTCACGGCGGTCGCCGTCACTGTTCTTGGCCAAATCCTCAGTTTCTTCCTCGTTAATCTCAGAATTATTTTCCCCAAGCTTCTTCCCACTTCTCAAAGTCACAGCACTGACATTTCGAATGTTTGGGTTCACCTCAGTTTGAGACGGGAGTTTACCGGAATCCCTGGCATCCAGTTTATTCACTACTTGAGAAATCTGACCAAACTGTCTTTCCAGATTCTGGATGCTGGACTGTGTATGCTCCTGGAATTCCTTTTGATTCTTGCTCATTTGGACAATATTCGCAGTCAATGTTTTCATCATGTCCTCCATGGATGATGAAGGATTCGAGCTCTACCCTTGGGGTCTCGGTACATAGGGTTGTCTAGACTGTTGTGGGTTACCCTGTTGTTGCGTTTGACCTTGATCCTGTTCCGGGTCTCTCCATCTGAAGTTGGGATGGTTCCTCCAGCCAGGATTGTATGTACTAGAATAGGGATCATTCTTGGGCCGCTGCTGATATCCTCCTACTGCATTCACCTCCTCTTGCATAGTAGGACATGCATCAGTAGGGTGTAGGTCGTCATGACAGATCTCGCAGGCCTTAACCTGTTGGGGCGTACCCTTCAGCTTCAGACGCCTCACCTCCTCTCGCAGCAAATCAAAATCAGCTTGATCATACTTAGACTGAGAGCTTGCAGCAACCAAGCTTTGAGAGCCTCTCCCACTATATTGTCTCGCATCATCAGCTAGAGTGGCAAATATCTCCAGGGCCTCTTCATAGGTCCTTTTCAGAATATTACCGCCACAAGAGGAATTCACCATCCGACGGTCATCTTCACGGAGTCCTCCATGCAGATAAAGAACAAGATCATGATTTTCATACCCATGGTAGGGGCAGCTCTTCACTAGCTTCTTGAAGCGCTCATAATACTCATAGAGGGACTCATTAGACTGCTGCTCAATGTTGCATATCTTCTTCTTCAGCTGATTAGATTTGATTGCTGGGAAGTACTTGTCTAGGAAAACTTTCTTCAGGGCAGTCCAGGTGGTGATGCTTCCTGGGGCCAAAGTATGGTACCAGTCTTTCGCAGAGTCCTTCAGTGAGAAGGAGAAAACTCTAAGCTTCATCTGATCTTCAGTGATCTCAGATGGCCTCATACTGGTGCAGACCTCAACGAACTCATCCAAATGTTGAATAGGGTCTTCAAGGGGAGTTCCGCTGAATTTCGGGAGTAAGTGAACTACTCCTGTCTTAAGCTCAAATTTTACTCATGCACCAAGAGCGGGAAATTCCACAGCACGAGTTGGTTGGTCTAAGTTGGGGGCCGTCAAGGACTCAAGAGTAACACGTTGATCAACCATCGTGTCAGTATCCTGCAGTAATGCACGCGCAGCCCTGATAGCCTGGTGAAAAGTCCTTTCGATCTCTGGATCAAAATCAAGAAGTGGAGTATTAGTAACACGGGTGGTGTGAACCATAAGAGAGGTTCACACCAAAATCCAATTTGATAACAAGAATTTTGTCGTTCTAATTCCTACTATGCAAGAAATCCAAACAAAACCTAAAACGCAGTCTCAGGCAAGTAAGGGTCGATCCACAGGGAAACACAATCTATCGCAGTGTGTAAAGTGTATGTCAATTGAAGTAACCGAAGGAGGGGGGGGTTTGTTTGTTTGTAGAGTAACCAAGCATGCAAAAGTGAGTAAGCAATTAAAGTGCTGAAATCAAGTATGGGGAAAGCACTTAGTCAAACAATATCCACTAATCGAATGACAAGTTGATCATAGAAACCACTCAAAATCGCATGCAATGGCAATTCCAATTCCTTTTCAAAAGTATCTAATAGCACAACCAGATACTATTAGAACTAACTAATTAAACAACCCTGAAACTATCAAGATTCAGTTTAACAGCAGCTTTACGGATAGGAATATAGTTGGATACAACCTAGAATAAAACAACCAGTTTTTACCCTAAGGTGCAAATCAATTCTCTTCTGCATAAGATTAGCACAACCAGTTACTAACACGATGCAGTTGCTACTAAGGAATAGATATGCTCAACCAGTAACAATCTAGACCTAGCAATAGATAAATACCAACAAACCCTAGTTGATCAAACTAGAAATTACCAGTATCAATCATAAGATTCAAGCAAGAGAAAAGATAAAAGCCAAAGCAATAGATTAAAAGTAAGAAACTTACAACTGAATCAAACGAATAGCTTCAATGTTTGACTAAGCAAGAGATGCTTAGTTCTTCATAGCAAGGGAAAATACGTAAGAAATAAAACTAGGGTTCCGAGATGAGAAAAGAATAAGTCTTCTCAACCCTTAAATACCAAAGGGAATTTAATCTGAAAATAACTTAAAATAAAAACAAAACGTAATAAAATAAAATAACTAAAACCGAAAAGGAAAATCGGCTCGGCGCTTCGTCCAACAGCGGCGGCGGTCGCCGCATCTCCCACGGCGATCGCCGTAATTGCGGTGGTCGCCGCAATTAAACGGCGGTCGCCGTTTCAATGTCATAGCTGAGGTTCTCCAGGGGGAATTAACGGCGGTCGCCGTTATTATGCGGCGGTCGCCGTAATTTTGCTTCTTCATACTTCGCTTCTCAGCTCCAAAAGCTCCAAAAAACGCAACTTTCGCGCCTCCTTGCCAAGTCTCCAAATCATCACTAGAGCATCCTAAAACACCACTAAAATCATGCCAAAACTCCATCAATACACGCAACATAATTGTGTGTATCACCCGCGATCGCAGCTATGCAGCACCGGGCACGCCATTGCACGCGATCGCGGCTATGCAGCCGCGGGCGCGCCATTGCCCGCGATCGCGGCTATGCAGCCACGGGCGCGTCATTGCCCGCGATCGCGGCTATGCAGCCGCGGGCGCGCCATTGCCCGCGATCGCGGCTATGCAGCCGCGGGCGCGGCTATGCAGCCGCGGGCGCAGCATTGCCCGCGATCGCGGCTATGCAGCCGCGGGCGCGGCATTGCCCGCGATCGCGGCTATGCAGCCGCGGGCGCGGCATTGCCCACGATCGCGGCTATGCAGCCGCGGGCGCGGCATTGCCCGCGGGCGCGGTTTCGCCCAAAGGCCAAACCGCGATCGCGGTTATGAAACTGCGATCGCGGTGCCATTGCTTCATCTTCTTCCTCGTCTTTACTGAGACACCGACGATCGAGGTCCATCATTTCTTCTCCGAGCGGCCGGTTTAGGGAGGCTAAACGGTTGTCCTTCCTCGCATTTAGTGGAAGAGCTCCACCCTTGCCCTATAAATAGGGGCGGATCTGAGGGTGCTCTTCACATCCTTCATCTCTTCCTCTCGTAGTAGCTCGGTGTGGTGTTGTCGTCGGAGTTTGGTCGTCGTCAATCGTTGTCGGAGGTCCATCAAAGCGAAGCCAGGAGTGGTGGTGGTGCGCGTTTGTCCAAGAAGCAAGATTCGAGCCTTGTCTTCCCTCGGTATGGCTCCGTTGTGTTTGTTTAGCTTGTCGCTCGACAATGGATCCCGCGACCGCGGCATAAATACTGCGATCGTGGCTGGGCAGAGGCCCGCAATCTCGGCTAGGCATGGAACCGCGATCGCGGCCTATCTGCTGTGGGCACGGTTTTGCCCAGCAAAGATGTGATCGCTGCTATGCAAACCGCGATCGCGGCACTGCCTTTTTCTTCGTCTTTTCATTCCTTCGTACCCGTAACTAATTAGGGTTTTGTTTTAAAACTCGTCTCGTATGCGTCTTCGGTGTTGGATTGTGCTCGTCTCCATGGCTGATTGTACGGATTGGAATCTGACCCTACTGAATGATGATAAATTCCAACGGGAAGTTTAGTAGGCATCCGTGCACAAGTTTAAGTTCCCGGATTTCGGACCCAACTTTTCGTTCGTCCAGACTAAGGCAAGTGGCGGTTCGCTCTTGTTGATTTATTCCATATTCTTCTTGATTATCAATTACTTAATTGATTAATTAAGTTGGAATAAAGTTGTTGATTTGTGTTTGGGAACTTAAACGATCAAATGTTGTGTTAAAAATATGAATTTATAATAGGTTGTATATATTGCTAGAAATAACGCTATTATATATAATTCTATATGGTATTACCGTAAAGTGATAAATGGATTTTGGTGTGGATTTATATGTGGACTTACATGTTTAGTTAGCACGAGAATTCGTAGGAATACTATGTACCTTGCGAGGTCTAGTCGTTTCTTTATAACAAGTGTTAAGAGGTTTTTGCCCTAGTACTCCTGGTCATGACTGTACCCTTATTCAGATATAAGTGGTAGGTGCACTTAGCTAGTGCGAATATTCAGGATTCATCCCAAAGATATCTCTGGTATCGAGATGATGTGAATTAAAAGCCTTAACGTGAATGTACGTTTTGAAAGTAAATAAGATAAGTGCTTTTACGCACATAATTAATATACCCTCGGGTGAGAAGTACAACGTGGAACCCGCCCGGACTCTTGTTAGAGTAGGTCCTCTTTCCAATCTGGATTCGCAGTACGTGGTGAGGTTGGTCGTGGACCCAAATAATCAAGGTCGTTTTTATAAACTTGTGTGAAAACTTAACGTTCCCAAACAATTACATACGTTTCCTATAAGACTCAATTCCGTTGGAGTCTTCTTTTCGATGCATATATTCTTCTATCATTCCGTGAAAGTTTCGGGTTATGTATCGTTCCTTCGGTTGTTATTCGAGGGACAATGATAGTAAACGGTTACGATCACTAGAACCATTCTGTTTGTACCCTTGCATAGTCTTTAATTAGACTAACCAACCGGATTTTATTCATTACATGGTTGGCTGGTGTCATCCGTCCTATACAGTACATCAGAGGTTGGTCCCCGACGATTGAAGTAACCAATCGAAGAGAAGGCTTGCAGTTGAAGTTTGCGTTTTAAGAAGTAATATTTCCAAGGCATGTATATTTAATTTGAAATAAATGTAATACATAGTCATGTAATTAGGACTACTTTAAAAGAGTCTTCCGCTGTAATTTAAAAGTCTTCCGTTGTCACTATACTTTGTTGTAAAACCGTCCTTCTCATTTTACGAGAGAAATCTTAATAAAAGGTTGAGTTTTATTCATTTAAAATGTCTTCTGCTGATTATTCTTTCGTTATTTAATATTTATGTATTTATTTAAGCTTAATTGTTCCGATTAAAGCCTAGGGTGACTTTGGACATTAACGTCTGAGGTCACTCGCGTGTGGCACTACCGACATAAGTCGGGGGTGTTACAATTATGGTATCAGAGCAATGGTTTTAAAATTCTTGGCCTATTGTTAGGTTTGAGAATTTTTGAAAATTAATTTCGAAACTATTTTCAAACTATTTTCTTTTAAAAAGGAATTTCGAGAGTCTAAATGTTAGTATCAAACTTAAAGTTCAATGATTTCTTAAAGTTTAATTTAAAAATAATGGTTTAACTATTAGGAAATTAATAGTTATTTTATAGTTGCCTTATAAATGGTGTGTTATAAACGTTTAACATTTACTTTGTGCTATAACTTTAAAAGTGTGATTTTTTGTCTTAGTAAGGGTTTTAGGCGATAACAGTGTCGTTAGTTTGAGAAACTAACTTTATAAATAATTATTTTATTAAGTTAAATATATAAGGTTTAAAAGTATAAAGTATAAAGTTTGAAAGCATAGGGTTTAAGTGGTTTTTCAAACTTTTGCAAGCTTCGGTTTTGTTACTTATTCCTTAGATCCATTCTTAAGGATATAGTCTTTTCTTAGGTTTAATGTCATTTAAAGGTTGACATTTCTCCTAATTGATCCATTCTCAAGTAAGAGAAGAAGATCGTTTTAAGGTTAATGGTGGAGGGTCAGTCAAACTAATATAAGTTATTGGTTTGGACCCTTACAATTCGTATCATAACGTAAGTGATTAAGTATCATATACAAGTTGGAGGATTTTAATTTGACGTTATGGTTCATCAACATATGGTGAACACTTGATCCACCAACCAAGCAGATAATGAAGGTCCTAGCGACGGTTCCCGAACTCAGCTGAGGAGTGCTACTCAGCAAGGGGAAGACGCGGGATCTGGATCACGTAATAATGACCCGACCCTGTGGCAAGATGTTCATCAGGGACAAGTGGACCCCAAGCTGCGAGGGAAGTTCCACCTCCTGCCCCGATCGTGTTGGATGCGACGGTCATTGGGCAAATAATAAGGCAGGTGGTCGAGGTACTGACGACCCAAGGGATACTGCAAGCTCAAGCGGCTCCCAATCCTCAAGTTGCAACTAATGTGGAGGGACGTGAAGGTTCTACACATCTGGTGGCTCTCGAGAGAAATGACGGGAATTACAACCGAGCATTGAAGACGATTAATTCGATGCGCCCGGATAGCTACGATGGGACCGAGGAACCAGTCAAGGTTGCCTATTAGTTTTCCCATATGGAGCGACTATTTCGGAATGTGGTCTGCACCGAGGCTGAATAAGTGCACATTGCTTCGTTACATCTGAAAGACGGAGCAAGTGAGTGGTGGGAAGGAACTGGTTTGGACAACCACCCAAACCTGAGCTGGGCAATGTTCAAGGCCAAGCTCACTGATTGGTTCTTCTCTCGTGCTATGAGGGAAGAGAAGCTGAAGGAGTTCCTCTATCCAGAGACTGAGGGACTGGAAGTGTCTGAGTTGGCGGCAAAGTTTAATCATTTGCTGCATTACGCTAGTTCTGAAGTGCATACTGAAGAACAAAAGATCTGGTACTTCCATGGATGGATGAATCCAGAAATCAAACCTCTGATGGTGCATCATGGTTGCTCTATTTTGGAGCAATATGTTGATGCGGCTTACAAAATAGAGGTTACGCTGGAGGAATCCGCCCAAAAGCAAGAGGAACAGAATAAGGCGAAGGGTGGGCAACAAAACCGGAAGGCTAATACCTTCAAGCGACCGGCATCGCCCACCAAGTTTGAGAAGTCTGGTCGTGCTAAGACCGAGACGACTTAGTCTGACTCCGCCAAAGGCTCAGGTTGGAGTAGCGGTGTGATTCAATGCCACGACTGTGGTGAAGCTGGGCATAAAAGTTTTAATTGCCAAAAAGAGAAGCGGGTATGTTATAATTGTGGGAAGGAGGGCCACATGAAGACATACTGTAGGCAGAAGGATCAAGGGCCAACACAATCATACCAGGCCTCAAATGTTGGCAGTAGGCAGAACCCAAAGCCGGAAGTGTCCGTTGTTGAGCAATCTGTTGCTCGTAATAAAGGCAAGGCGCCTATCGAATCTTCGGGTCAGGGGCAACGAATCTCTGTGATACGTCAACCCGACGAGAAGGAAACCCTGAACAAGTAGTGGTATTTTGTAAAGCTTTTGAGAATAAGGATCGATGACTTGTGTATATAGTCTCCATAGTTTAGTAATTTGTCTGTTCGACATTTTGTCAATTATTTTAATGTAATGTTCCGAATAATAAAGAAGTGTTTCCTTGTTCCGGAAATTACTAAAATCGTTACTATTGCAAGTTGTTCGTTCATACGAGAATCCTTGAGTGCCAAAAGTAGTACATGTCATGTGTTGATAAAGACTGTTTGGACTCATAAAGGATAGTGTTGGGTTAGGACATGTGTGATTGCTCCCTACCTTGTTAGCGCTAGTTTCGGGGTCGAAACTATTCGTAAGAACCCCTCTATGTTCTTGAAATAATGTCAAGTTGGGCATTGACATTATTTGTTCCATTTGCTCGAATTCATGAGCATTGTCTCGAGAGTTTAATATTGTAAGGACTCCTCGCTATAAGGAATTAAGCGTGTATAGTTAATGCTCTATGGAGTTTGAAGTTATTCCTCATGTGTGTACTCCGAGCATTAGATGTGGTAAAAATTGTGTAGTGAGCTAGTATAAAGCTCAAAATACTTAATTGTGAGTCTTATAAATTATTCATTTAAGTGAATAAATTTATAAGAGAGGTATTTCATAATGAGTCGTTTTCTCTAAAATGATCGTACTCTAATACGATCTGGATAAAACTTTAAAATCCAAGAGTATGGTTATGGGGTTTATAAGTGAGTGTGCACATTATAGGACTAGTAGTTAAAGCTTTTGGAAAAGCAAAGTGTGTGAAATCATAAGTATTATTTTGGAAGACCTGTTTGAGGTTTCGTTATGAGGATTTCTTAAGGAAATGATATAATGATATGAGGAGTATTAAGACAATTAAGTCTTGGATAAATATTAAATTTCGGCAAAGCATAAGGTTTGCTTAATTTGGGATGATGAAATTGTGTGAGAATAATAAAGTGTGGATTTATGGGTGAATAACAAACTCAGTCGGTAAAAGTTTTTTTTTGTTTTTTTTGGATCAACAGTACGGGGATAACGTAAGTGTATGGATTTTGTCAAATGGATTGGATGAAAAGTGACCTATGTCTATTAAGGTGATCTAATGACATGTTTTGGGTAAATAAGGTGATTGATTATAATCGTGTTAAACGGATTATTAAAATCATGTTTGAGGAAAACATGAATGAGATGTTGTGTGATTAATTGTGAAAAATTAAGGAATCCTAAAGGTCTTATGTTAGAGCCTGATTAATGGAAAGATTTTGGGTTAAGAGATGGCATAAGGACCAAATTTAATTAAGGTAAAATAGTGAGATGGATGAGAGGTACTTGTAAGGAGTAAGATGATAAAATAGTTGGAGGTACTAAGGTCGGATAGTTGGGTTATAAGGAGATAATGTACGAACTTTGGGAGTTGTTTATAAAGAGAAAACTGGAAGAAGAAGGTGCGTTTTCATTCTTAAAGTATATTAAGATCGTTATGATTTTGGAGACTATTATTCTAAGGTAATCATGATCTTGTGAGTATATTAAGAGTTGGCACATGAGATAATGTATAGAAACGAGATATACGAGGTGATGTCATGGTTGAGGAAACGAATCGACTCCCCTATGGTTAATTTCGAGTAAAAAATAATTGAGGATACTAAACTCAAGTAGAGAGGTTAATGTGGAAATCGATCCCTCTAACTTGGTAGTGTTAGTTTTGGGGTCAAAACTTTTTTTTAAGGGGGTGGTATTGTAATAACCCCTAAAAGTCCTAATTTTCATTTTGTAAGCAAGACGTGGTAAGCATATTCTGTAACTCTGTAAGAACCATATGAATGTGTGGATACACATTTAATGAAATATATGGGTTCTAATTATTGGAGGGTTGCTAAAATCGGAATTAAGCAAGACCCGCGATCAAGGCCCGGGAGCCGCGGGCGCAGATTGCCCACGATCGCAGCTATGCAACCGCAAGAGCGACATTGCCTGGGATCGTGGCTATGCAGCCGCGGGCGCGGCATTGCCCGTGACCGCGGTTATGAAACCGCGGGCGCGGTTATGAAACCGCGGGCGCGGTTATGAAACCGCGGGCGCGGTTATGAAACCGCGGGCGCGGTTATGAAACCGCGGGCGCGGTTATGAAACCGCGGGCGCGGTTATGAAACAGCGGGCGCGGTTATGAAACCGCGGGCGCGGTTATGAAACCGCGGGCGCGGTTATGAAACCGCGGGCGCGGTTATGAAACCGCGGGCGCGGTTATGAAACCGCGGGCGCGGTTATGAAACCGCGGGCGCGGTTATGAAACCGCGGGCGCGGTTATGAAACCGCGGGCGCGGTTATGAAACCGCGGGCGCGGCGCCATTGCTTCATCTTCTTCCTCGTCTTTATTGAGACGCTGACGATCGAGGTCCGGTGTTTCTTCTCTGAGCGGCCGGTTTAGGGAGGCTAAACGGTTGTCCTTCCTCGCATTTAGTGGAAGAGCTCCACCCTTGGCCTATAAATAGGGGCGGATCCGAGGGTGCTCTTCACATCCTTCATCTCTTCCTCTCATAGTAGCTCGGTGTGGTGTTGTCGTCAGAGTTTGGTCGTTGTCGATCGTTTTCGGAGTCGGAGGTCCATCAAAGCGAAGCCAAGAGTGGTGGTGGTGCGCATTTGTCCAAGAAGCAAGATCCGAGCCTCGTCTTCCCTCGGTATGGCTCCGTTGTGTTCGTTTAGCTTGTCGCTCGACAATGGATCCCGCGACCGCGGAATAAATACCGCGATCGCGGCTGGGCAGAGGCCCGCGATCTCGGCTAGGCCTAGAACCGCGATCGCGGCCTATCTGCCGCGGGCGCGGTTTTGCCCAGCAAAGCCGCGATCGCGGCTATGCAAACCGCGATTGCGGCATTGCCTTTTTCTTCTTCTTTTCATTCCTTCGTACCCGTAACTAATTAGGGTTTTGTTTTAAAACTCGTCTCGTATGCGTCTTCGGTGTTGGATTGTGCTCATCTCCATGGCTGATTGTACGGATTGGAATCCGACCCTACTGAATGATGATAAATTCCAACGTGAATTTTAGTAGGCAGCCGTGCACAAGTTCAAGTTCCCGGATTTCGGACCCAACTTTTCGTTCGTCCAGACTAAGGCAAGTGGCGGTTCGCTCTTGTTGATTTATTCCATATTCTTCTTGATTATCAATTACTTAATTGATTAATTAAGTTGGAATAAAGTTGTTGATTTGTGTTTGGGAACTTAAACGATCAAATGTTGTGTTAAAAATATGAATTTATAATAGGTTGTATATATTGCTAGAAACAACGCTATTATGTATAATTCTATATGATATTACCGTAAAGTGATAAATGGATTTTGGTGTGGATTTATATGTGGACTTACATGCTTAGTTAGCACGAGTATTCGTAGGAACGCTATGTACCTTGCGAGGTCTAGTCGTTTCTTTATAACAAGTATTATGAGGTTTTTGCCCTAGTACTCCAGGTCATGACTGTACCCTTATTCGGATATAAGTGGTAGGTGCACTTAGCTAGTGCCAATATTCGGGATTCATCCCAAGAATATCTCCGGTATCGAGATGATGTGAATTAAAAGCCTTAACGTGAATGTACATTTTGAAAGTAAAAGATAAATGCTTTTACGCACATAATTAATATACCCTCGGGCGAGAAGTATAACGTGGAACCCGCCCAGACTCTTGTTAGAGTAGGTCCTCTTTCCAATCTGGATTCGCAGTACGCGGTGAGGTTGGTCGTAGACCTAAATAATCAAGGTCGTTTTTTTAAACTTGTGTGAAAACTTAACATTCCCAAACAATTACATACGTTTCCTATAAGACTCAATTTCGTTGGAGTCTTCTTTTCGATGCATATCTTCTTCTATCATTCCGTGAAAGTTTCGGGTTATGTATCGTTCCTTCGGTTGTTATTCGAGGGACAATGATAGTAAACGGTTACGATCACTAGAACCATTCTGTTTGTACCCTTGCATAGTCTTTCATTAGACTAACCAACCGGATTTTATTCATTGCATGGTTGGCTGGTGTCATCCGTCCTATACGGCACATCAGAGGTTGGTCCCCGACGATTGAAGTAACCAATTGAAGAGAAGGCTTGCAGTTGAAGTTTGCGTTTTAAGAAGTAATATTTCCAAGGCGTGTATGTTTAATTTGAAATAAATGTAATACATAGTCATGTAATTAGGACTACTTTAAAAGAGTATTCCGCTGTAATTTAAAAGTCTTTCGCTGTCACTATACTTTGTTGTAAAACCGTCCTTCTCATTTTATGAGAGAAATCTTAATAAAAGGTTGAGTTTTATTCATTTAAAATGTCTTCCGCTGATTATTCTTTCGTTATTTAATATTTATGTATTTATTAAGCTTAATTGTTCCGATTAAAGCCTATGGTGACTTTGGACATTAACGTCTGAGGTCACTGACGTGCTGCATTACCAACATAAGTCGGGGGTGTTACAGTCTTGTCCAAATATTTGGGGGAAAAACCAATAGCTAAGGGTTTGTGAGAGAAACAACAATAAAAACATCTTCAATTTAACAATTACGAGCCAAGGCACAACTTAAAGCGAAAGTTAATGGTTCCAAATTTTGTCAATTTTTTCATGAATAATCTTTTATTGTTCAAACATTTGGGAAAAAACAATAGTTAAGTGCTTGTGCGACAAACAACACTAAAAATACATATAATTTACCATTTACGACCCAAGGCACAACTCTAAGCCAAAGTTAAGGGTTTCAAATTTTGTCAATTTTATTTTATGTGAATAATCTTATCTTGTCCACTGGATCATGTAAATATAGAAATTGGGTTTTAAAAATTTACAAAAATACTTACCCACAAAGGTTATTAAGTGTAAAACAAAAATGAAGAAAGGACAGAAAGAAGAGGAAACTATCCTAGATGCCAAAGATAAGATTGTAGCCTAGCATCAAAACTAAAAACCATCCAACTCGTCCAATAGTCCCATAAGTGCTCATGTCGTTGTATCTCCAAAATAATTCGGCATGAGTTGCGCGTACGATCAACTTTCCCTAGAAATCCCAAAGACCAAAAGTAGAATAAAAACTTGTAATACAAAAAATCTCCACAGCACACAAGCTGGAGCAGGGGAAATGGGGATGGGATCAAGCAACAGTATGGCTTAACAGTATCACAATCAGCAAGATCATCCAGAGCATCTGTAATCATCATAGTTGGGTGACAATCGGGTAGTATAGAAGGTCAAGAAGTATCGTGATCCTAACTCTTAGTGGCTAGCATCTAACTTCATTCGTCCTTCGTTATTTAGAATGGTTATGAGACCATTATAGCTTTCTGCCCCACCTTAGATGTAGGGCCCTCAACCTCACCACCCTCAGTTAGTTAGGAATAGTAAAGGGACTATTCTATCTTTCCTCATAAAAACATTCCCCTCAGTGTTGCACCCAGTCCTCGCCACTCCTACTAATACCACATGCACTAACTGTTTAAGAAATAAGTCTCAAACAGTGACTCGCGGTGCTGGCTAGCAAAGTTCAGGTCTACGAGCTCATCAAATATCCCAACTATCAACAAATCAGTATCAACTTGCATAAACACCAAATATGATAAAATCCCTACAGTTAACTATACACTCATGAATACAAGATATGGCTCATCCTCGCCTCTCCTAAAGCCTCCCCCAGTGAGCTAGAGAAAACCAGGGGCTCCTCCAACTTTCTTGCTTACAAGATGGCACCCTATATAATCCTTTTATCTCTTCTCACTATCATCTCCCTCAGTTAGCAGTTTACAGTCAAGGGACCATAACAAATTGTCGCCTTTCAAGATGTATCCCTCATTCTAGGTCTAAGCTTAGCTTGAACCGCCAGTCTAATTACCAAACCTAGAAAATAGCCTAAGCTGGTAGACATTAATATGGACCCAACGAATGCATTCTTCCACGCTAGGTGTGGCTTCTTGGTAGATTACTTCATTTCGCACCCTCCATGGTGATAAACTGTTGTTGTAATGATCATGAGGTGGCTTTGGACTTTCCTTGAATTGTGCCCTCCCGAGTCAGCAAGTAGCACAAGCCAATTAAGGATCAAGTCTTTCCGCCAGTGGATGTGGTTCCGAGGAAGAACTCGATCACATTCTTTCTTCACAAATGTACACTTAAGCCACAAGTATAGCAAAGGGAGCATGCAGATGTCATTGCCAAAAAGTCTTCATCTAGCCAGTCTTCCTCTACTAGGCAACCTCTCTTGGACTGCAATCTAGACAATGAAGTTCCACTTCCTGCACTGTTTCCCTGTCCAAGGTAGCTCTCCCTAAGGCACAACTGGCAAGAGCTTCCTAATGGCATCATACAGACTAGAGCACATAAGCTTTTCATAAACTGAAGTGAATATTATATGGACATATCCATGGATGGTCTGTTGTGTGGTCGTCCTGGAGTAGTGCATTGCAGAAGTCTAAACACTTTATCTCTCACCTACAAATCTCACGCCAAATCCATGAATCATTTGTCTTCTTCACACAACCCCAAAAGTCATGTCCCTTGATAATGTTTTCAATGACCCACTTGGTCCAAAGGTTATCTGGTTTAGTGTGGATGTCCATTCCCGACTTGAAGATGTGGTCTTTGTTCCAGGAAAGTATTTCCTTGAAGATAAGCCATCCCTCCTCAAAGGGCTTTTGACACCTTACCCCAGGCCACCAAGCTCCTATATATCTAGTGACAGTCCCCGTCCAGAGGAAGTTACGACACATTGTAGTAAGTTTGGAGGTTACCCTTTTCGGCAAGATTAGTCCCTGGCCCCAAAAGTTCAAAGTCCCTTCAAAAACTACTATGATAATCTCATCTCTGCCAGCAACTTACTTCCCATGTGAAGGAGTCGAACATCTTTCTGACAAGGCCATCGTAATCAGCAATCCTTAGCTTGAGGGAGTGTAGTGTGAGTCCTAAGTAAGTGATTGAGAACTTCTCTTTCACAAACTATAGCATGTGAAGGATCCAATCCTGAATATCCACCAAAGTAGACCTGACTCTTGGATTGGTTAGCAAAAAGTATGATGCCTAGCTCGCTGAATTCATCCAAGCAGTTGTTGACAATTTTCACTGACGTAGAGGATCGGAGTCACGCAGGTCACTCTATCGGAGAATGTAGGGGAGTCACGCAGGTCGTGATCCAGTTGATCACTCTATCGGGGAACTTGAAGTAGGTGAGTGTCTTCCTCAAGTAGTCCCACGAGATACAGTCAAAGGCTTTCTGGAGGTCGACTTTAATCAAACTCCTAGGTGAGACCCCTCTAACCTCATAGCCCTTAGCAATTTCAAAGGCCACAGTTGTGCTATGGGTAATGCTTCTTCTAGGGACAAATGCCCATGAGACTCAGAGACCACATCTCTAATCTTCTCCCCAAGTAAATTTGAGATGACCTTAAGCAGGAAGTCTCGAACAGAGGTGGGGTTGTCCACCTTTGGCACCAGGGTAATGACGGTGGTCTTGATTTGCCTCAACAACTGACCTATATTTAAGAATTCATGCACTACATCACATTAATCATTTCCCACAAGTTCGCAGTCATTCTTGAACAAGTGGTTTCCAAACCCATCCGGTCCCGGGGACTTGTTGTTGTGAATATTCCAAAGTGCACTCTTGATGTGGGCTAGAGTGGGGATTCTAAGAAGGTATATTTGCTCCTCCTCAAAGGCGATGGGTCCAGACAGTCCATCGGTGGACCACTCAATAACATCTGATTCCCTTCCCAAGAGGTTAGTGTAGAAAGCCAAAATCTTTTGTTTGATAGCAATTTTGTCCTCCAATAGCGAACCGTCCTCTTTTACAAGCAAGTTGATGACATTTCTCTTCTTCCTTGTCTTGACCTGTCTAAGGAAGATAATTGATTTTCTTCTCCCATCTTGATCAATTTCAGTTTAGCCCTTTGTGACGTGGAGCTGATGAGCTTATCAGTTGCCTCGCTAGCTTCCATTTTGGCATAGTTGACTGCTTCTTGTAGGTTAGCATCGAAGATGTCACTCTAAAGGGCCTCATGCTCTTCCTTAAGTTTCTCATCCTTCTCCGTAGCTTTCTCTTATTGATTTCCATGGATTCCTTTCTTCCAATTTTGAGTCTTGCTTTAGTTTCTTTGAGCATCATGGCAATCTTGAATTGTTTTGTACCATATACATTCATTTCCCATGCACCCTGTATGACACTACTATAGCCCTCAAGGATACTCCAGAATTTCTTGTACCTGAAGGGAAATTTCGTACTTAACCCAGAATCATTGATGATAACCTTACTCGGGGAACGGTTAGAATGACTAGGGAAGTCAAAGTAAGCATTGGACTGTGGGAATACATCATTCTCTAGCACCTTATCCAGATTGCAATAGATACGGTTAGAATGACTAGGTCACTCCTCATTTTGCTCCAAGTAAGCTTGGCCCTAGAGAATTTCAGATCCTCTAGTTGTGCGTTGTAATAGAAGGTGGCTAGTTCATCAAAGTCAAGGTTGACGTTTCTATTACTGGCTTCTTCTCGGTCCTATCAAGAATGCAATTAAAGTCACCCACTTATCTTGTCAAAATATTTAAGAAAAACAAATAGATAAGAGTTTGTGCGAGACTAAAAAGACCTACGATTTACCATTTACGACCCAATGCACAATTTTAAGCGAAAGTTAAGGGTTTCAATTTTGTCAATTTTTCCGTGAAGAATCTCTTGTCCAAAATTTTGGGAAAAACCAATAGTTTAGAGTTTGTGGTACAAACAACATTAAAAGGACCTACGATTTATCATTTACAACACAAGACACAACTTTGAGCGCAAGTTAAAGTTTTCAAATTTTGTCATTTTTATTCCGTAAATCATCTTATCTTGTCCAATATTTCAAGAAAACCAATATATAAGATTTTTTTGCGAGAAACAACACTAAAAAGACCTACGATTTACCATTTACAAACCAAGGCACAACTTTGAGCGAAAGTTAAAGGGTTTCAAATTTTGTCAATTTCTTTTCGTGAATCATCTTATCTTGTACAAATATTTGGGAAAAACCAATATCTAAGAGTTTGTGCGAGAAACAACACTATAAAGACCTACGATTTACCATTTACGAGCAAAGCCATAAATTTGAGCGAAATTTAAGGGTTTCAAATTTTCTTAATTTTTTGCCATAAATCATCTTATCTTGTCCTAATATCCAGGAAAAGCCTATAACTAAGAGTTTGGGGGGGGGGGGGGGGGGGGAGAACACAAAAAACCAACGATTTACAATTTATGACCCAAGACACAAATTTGAGCGAAAGTTAAGGGTTTCCAATTTTGTCAATTTTTTTCTCGTGAATCATCTTATCTTTTCCAAGTATTTGGAGAAAACCAATAGCTAAGAGTTTGTGAGAGAAACAACACTAAAATATCTACGGTTTATACCATTTACGACCCAAGGAAACACTTTGAGCGAAAGTTAAGGGTTTCAAAATTTGTCAATTTCTTTCCGTGAATCATGTTGTCTTGTCCAATATTTGGGGAAAACCAATAGCTAAGAGTTTGTGCGAGAAACAACACTTAAAAGACTTACGATTTACCATTTACGAACCAATGCACAACTTTAACCAAAATTTGGGGATATAACCAAGTTGAAGGCATAGATTATCGAGAGATGTTTACACCGGTCGACAAGCTCACCACTGTTCGGGTCCTCTTCATCATGGCTGCTATTCAAGGATGGCACTTACATCAATTAGGCATCAATAATGTCTTCCTCAACAGATATATTTTAGAAGATATGTACATGAAGTTGCCTCTGGGATTTGGGAAGAAGGGGGAGACTTGTGTATGCAAGTTGCACAAATCATTGTAAGGAATCAAGCAAGCATCGTGCCAATGGTTCTTGAAGCTCTTCACAGCCCACAAAAGTGATGGATTCAATCAAGCTTGGTCCGCTTACTTCTTGTTCGTTCGACGTTCCAAAGGTAACTTTACGGTTTTATTAGTTTATGATGACGATGTCATTCTTATGGGCAGTCATTCTTATGGGCAACAATTAACACGAGATCGAAGTATAAAAATATTTTCTCGCTAGCCAATTCAACCTTAAAGATATGGGTCATCAATGCTATTTTCTTGAATCGAAGTAGAAAGGTCTAAGCAAGGAATCGTTCCATGTCAAAGAAAATATGCACTCGAGATACTTGACAGCATGAATTTTTTGGGTGTCGAACCGACAATTGTCCCACTTGATTGGAACCTACTCCTCACCCAAGATGAAAGAGAAGCCTTAGAATGTCCTTCTCAATATCGCAGATTGATCGGTCGCCTCATTATCTTACCGACACGAAGCTTGGTCTCATATATGACGTTCACATGCTTAGTCAATTCATGGGGCACCCACGATAAGGCCATTTGGATGTCGCTCATCAGGTGCTTAGATACATCAAAGGCACCCTTTGACAAGGCATACTCTTACCTACCACTAGACAACTCCAACGAATGGCATATTGCTATACCGATTGGGCACGATGTCGTGACGCCCAGAGGTTAACTACAAGCTATTGCATCTTGACCATGCTCCCATATCTTGGAAGACAAAGAAGCAAGGTATCGTGTCACGATCCAACGCCGAAGTCGAATATCTATCGATGGCGACATGTTTGAGATTAATTGGCTCCAAGCCTTACTCAAGGATCTAAGTTTTGCCCATTCTCAACCCGCCAACCTTTATTGTGACAATAAAGCAACCCTACATATTGCTTCAAATCCCATCTTCCACGAACGCACAAACATATCAAAGTTGATTGTCATACGAGAAAAAGGTGTAACAAGGCCTAATGAAGGCGATTCATATACAAGAAAAGGACCAACCAACTGATTTATTCACCAAACCATTGAGTTCCACACAATTTGGTTCACTCCTTACCAAGTTGATTGTCATTAACATACACTCCAATTTGAGGAAGAGTATTGAAAATTAAGAAGATCATGAAGACTTACCATATTCAAGGAATTTAAATATTTGTCAAATCCCCTAATTATCTCTAGATAATCCTTCTTTGATTATCTCTAGCTAATTAAGGTGATATTTTGTTTCTTCATTTATCTAAAATCCCATAGACTTAGCCTATTATTACATTTTTGTAAAGTGTATAAATCCCATGCAATCATGCTTTTTTAATTAACATGAATTAAACAATTATCTCTATCCTACAACTCTATAGATTCAAACAGGTAATTGGGGCATTTTTTCGCTACTATGAGCATATCTCGTAAACAAAGTTAGTCAAAACATGAATCAATCTCAACTAAAACAACGATATACATTTTTTTTAGTTGATGCTATATACTTGCTAAAATTTGTCTAGGCACACACAGTTTGGTACTCCAAAAAATGGTGTATGCTAAACCATGGCGCCCAAGTAAAGCTACTTCTACGAAAGGTTGAAACATGTATGCAAGATTATGGCGTATTCCAAATTCTGGCGCACCAAAATTTTCATCTCATTAGGTGTGCCAGAATTTGGCATAACGGGTTAGATTATAAACTTGATGCGCATGCCTCTTCTTCTTCTCCCTCTTCTCTTCCTCTGGTTCGCGAGACAAGGTGGCTCTCGATTTCTTCCAAACTTCTCCTTCTTCTATCCTCTCCTTCTCACATCCTTCTTCTCCTCCTCCCAATATGTTGAATCTCCATGGATTCCAATGATTTTGTGTTGGGCGGCACAACTAGAGCCCGACCGGAGGCCAACGACAACGTGGTGGTAGGCTGCGCACAAGGAGCTCCTCTAGAGGGCGGCGGTGCAGATTCGATGGCGGCTAAAGCAGATGAGCGAGAAGGTGACACCGGTGGTCGGGGCGTGGTTGGGCTCGGGGCCTTTGGACTAGTGGCAGGGTAGGAGGTAGAGGACCGGATAATATTGTTTCTCATGTTCCCGCATCATCCGGTGTTTCCCATTGGGGTAACCTAGAGGTATGTGTTTTCGAACATATAAAATAAGGTTTATATAAATATTTTTTACTGAACCTGATAATTTTGCATTGAATTTAGAAAGTATTTGGACTTAGACTAAGTTCTTATGATGTTGGACTTAGAAAAAGGATGTTAATTATGAATTTTAGAAATTTAAAAATAGTGAATATAGGAAATGTTTGGGTTGAATTGTATTGATATTGGACTGGGAAAAGAAAGTATATTGAACATATAAAAATAATATTAAAAAATTAATTATATAAATGAATTTATACAATTAGTAGTTTAGGATATGAAAATGAATTTTGGAATTTAGGGTATGGTATGAACATGAATTTAGGAATTTACAGTATGGTACAAAATTTAGGAAATTTGATTATGTTATTTGATATTAATTCAATTGTTAATGATATTCTAAGATGTTTACATGTCGGTATGAAATTGAATTTGACAAAGTTAGGAGTTTAGATTATACTATGGTATGAAATTTAATTCTAAGATATTATTGCAATTTTAGAATTGAAGGAATTAATGTTAGAAATAAATTTAGATTGTTTAGAATATTCAAAAACTGTTAATTTAGGAAAAGTGATATGAATGTAGAAGCAAGATCACTTACGAAGGGCGCGCTCCGTGCGAAATACGAAGCAATCCTGAGTGATGTAATATTTATTTTGCCTCCTAAATAAAATATAAAAAATCTCATGGCTCAGAAGGATTTGGAGTGTGGGAGGAAAGGAGAGGTCTTTGGTTCAACTCCTCCAACAACACGCCCCTTGTTATATTCTTTTTTCACTTTTCTCTTAATTACATAGAGCACAAATATTGCAAATTGTTATAAATTAAATGTGGGAGGAAGGAGATGTTATCATATGAAATTAAATGACAATAAATGAACATCAACACAACATATGCACCTCTAATTATGAACCTTAGAGAATTAATAAATGAACATGTGTATGTTACATATGAACCTTGACATTATCATATATTTTCATCAACACACAAAGAACAAGTAAAAAGAATTTCAAATAAATGAACATATGCATGTTACATAAGAACCTTAGAGAAATAATATATGAACATGTTCATGTTACATATGAATCTCAAAGACCAAGTAAAGGGAATTCAATCATGAACATGCACATGTTACATATGAACCTTAGATGACTAATATATAAATATGTGCATGTTACATATGAACCTCAAATACCAAACAAAAAGAAATAAACGTAAAGGATAATGGGTTAACTATACACTTTGCTTAAGGCTCACATTTAACACAAAAAAGGTCCATACTTGATATACTAAATGAATCTTTGGTATAAAGTGTGTTATTACATCTCTAGTTTATTTTAGTTTGTAAATTTCTAGTATAAACTGTATGAACATCTAATATGAATATATGAACCTTATAGTATAAATATATGAACATCTAGTGTATATATGTGAACCTAAAGATAACATCTTAGAGAGAACAAGGGAAAAAACCAAAAAAAACTTGTGGACTGAAAAAAAAAGTTCACGATATTTACAAAAATACCACCGTGCCACTTAATCCTACCCCTTCTTTCCCATTGATTCAATGACTCACAATGCTTCTTACTTCTTACTTTAAGAGCCAAATGTATAGGAAACGCCATCATATTGTATATAAATATATGGTAGATTTAATTTTTCTGAAGTTCTAACTAGAAATATTAATTAAATAAAATATAGAATATATTATACATGTTGAAACTATAAAAACAAACAACAAATGGTATGTATAGTTGTTTTATAATATAATAAGAGTTATGCATTTACCTTATAATTTTAAATAATCTTATAAAACATTTCTAGGAGCCTCGATGTTGTCGGTGAGACGGCCTAGACGTGGGTCACGTCAGTTAGGCAGGAGGGTTGTGACAACATCTTCATATCACCACACTGATGCAACGAATATGATTCCGCAATTAGAGGTCATGTGGGATGATGGAACCCAGGATGGCGGGATGGGAATGTAGGATGACAACATCATGTCGGACCAGAAGATACTGTCGTGCAGGATGGTGATAAAGATACCCTGGCCGAACTGAACGAGCGGGTCATGGACGAGTTCCTTGAACGGGAGTACTTTGAGGGCTTCGAGGCCCCCGGTACAACAGAGGATTTGGGGATGGATGATGATCCCCCGGTGCCAGCACCTGCTCCCACAATGGAGCCGACCCCATCATCTCTCACACCCGAAGCGGCGCCCCTGGCGGCTCCCACTCCCGAGTCGAATGCACAACCAGAGGTGGTTTGGCATCTAGGAATGCCGTTGGTAGCCAACCTCCTTCCTAGCTACTCGACCTACATCTCCTCGTTTATTTGGGATATGAAGGAGCGGCTGACGCTTGAGCCTCCTCCGTCACCCTGACTCTTCGCAATGATCTAGTACATATTTGATAAAAAATTGTAGTTATTTAAAATACCTTTTAATTATATATTAGTTCTTTCAATTAATATAACTAACAATTTATTTATTTATTTATTTGGATTTCAGATGACGAAGGTTATAAAGATCTACACCCGACATACATACTTTGTAGATCTTCTTGTGCATTGACAGAAGGGTCTGGAGACGTCCTCACTGGGTGTGATGGACTTCTGCAGGATTGACTTCTTGCTTATATCAGCGTTCATCGAGTGATGGCATCTAGAGCCCGTGGGGCAAGATGGCGCTTACGCTCCATGATGTTCACCGCATTCTCCAAATAAAAAATGGTCATAGGTAGAGCGATCTTTGAAAATCCTTCTACGAACCTTCTGTAATATCCGGCAAGTCCAAGAAAACTACGCACCTCCTTCACGTTCTAGGGCTGTGTCCAATTATCCACCGCTTCAATCTTTTGGGGATCAACCATAACCCCATTTTTATTGATTACGTGGCCTAAGAAATCCACTTCCTCCATCCAGAATTCACATTTAGACAATTTAGCAAAAAGTTGATGTTGTCTAAGGATTGACAAGGCAATCCGCAGATGTTCCTCGTGGACTTCTTCATTCGGAGAATAGATCAGAATGTCGTCGATGAAGACCACCACGAACTTATCCAAGTACTGGTGAAAACATCGGTTCATCAAATCCATAAAGACAGCTGGAGCATTTGTAAGCCCAAAAGGCATCACTACGAACTCGTAATGACCATATCTGGTCCTGAACGCAGTTCTAGGAATGTCCTGCTCACGAATTCTGAGCTGGTGATATCCAGATCTCAAGTCGATCTTGGAGAAAACCTTTGCTCCCTGCAACTGGTCCAACAAGTCATCAATCCTAGGCAAAGGATACTTTTTCTTAATCGTCACCTTGTTCAACTCTCGGTAGTCGATACAAAGTCGGAACGATCCGTCCTTCTTTTTGACGAACAATACTGGAGCACCCCACGGCGATGCACTCGGCCTAACATAACCTTTGTCAAGAAGATCTTCAAGTTTATTCTTCAATTCTTGCATCTCAGCTGGAGCCATCCGATACGGTGATTTGGAAATCGGCATCGTACCAGGCTCAAGATCAATTGAAAACTCTACGTCACGGTTCGGGGGTAATCCAGGAATTTCTTCCGGAAAGACATCCGAAAACTCCCCAACTACAGGAATATCAAGAACCTCAGGTCCATCCTTCACGGGCGAATCCAAGTAGCAAAGGTACCTGACACATCCTTGTCGTAGTAGCTTAAACGCAGCCATCGCATTGATCAGCTTGCCGTTATCAGCGTCATTTCGACCTTTGAACTTGCACATGAATTGGCCCCCAGATGACACCGTCACCATTCTTGAACTGAAGTCGATCACCGCCTTGTGACGCGTCAGCCAATCCATACCGAGAATAATGTCGTATGGAGCCATGGCTATGCAGATTAAATCTGCCTCGAATTCCTTACCCTGAATGGTAATCGGAAAGTCGGGCAGATGCTTGGTTCCCACCAAACGTTCTCCATTAGGAAGATTAACGACGAAAGGGTCGCACGAATCGTTGCACACTAAATCTAACTTGCTAACACAGCTATCCGAAATAAAGGAATGCGTAGCACCAGAATCAAACAGAATGCACACTGAAGTAGAGTGAAGGTATAGAGTACCTTGAGCAATTAGAGCATTGGGTCCATCTGCTTCACACATCTCGTACAAGCGTTGGCCCTGACTTCCAGAAACAGCTGGGGCCTTTCCCCTGTTCTGCGCAGTCGTCTGCACTGACGGGCTAGGAGTCTCGGCAGGCTTAAACCTAGGTCGGTAGCTCTGATGAACTGACCCTTGCTGCGACTCTACTCCCTTCTGCTTCCCCTGCGTGCAGAACTTTTGCAGATGACCATCACGTCCACACCCAAAGCACGACCTCTTCTCCTTCTGACACTCATTGCTCTTGTGCCCAGCCGTACCACAGTTATAACACTGAACTGAACTTCTGGTCTGCCCTGACTGTTGAGTCGATCCTCCTTGCGTCATCTCCGTCTTAGCTCGGCCGGACTTGGCAAAGTTAGACGGTGGCGCAGGGCGCTTAAAACCACCTCCCTGGTTCTGGTTCTGCATTGACTTCTGTCAGTTGTGCCTAGCTTATAGGCATAATCCACATACTGCTCCAAGGTAGAGCATGTGTGGTTCACCATTAACGGCTTGATATCCGGGCTCATCCACTCGTGGAAGTACCAGATCTTTTGGGCCTCGCTGGTGATCTCGGCAGGGGCGTACTGTAAAAGATGATTGAACTTAGACGCCAACTCGGTCACTTTCAGACCATCCATATTTGAGTACAAGAACTCTTTATGCTTCTCCTCTCTCATAGCATGAGAGAAAAAACGATCAACCATCTTGGTCTTGAACATCGACCAAGTCAACACTGGGCTCTCAGCCAAACTTGTGTTCTCCCACCACTCGCTAGCCTCCTCCTTCAGCTGAAGAGAAGCGATATGGACCTTCTCGGCCTCAGTACACTCCACGTTCCGAAATAGCCTCTCTATATGGGAGAACCAATGAGTCACTGCTACTGGCTCCCCTTTCCCGTTATAGCAATCGGGCCTCATGGAAGTGATGGTCTTAAGAGCGCGACCATAGCTGTCTCTAGCCCTGACGGCATTCTCCTGAACCACAGGGTTTATGGGCTCCACAACATCAGGAACCGCTGGGTGAGTAGGCACTTCTTGCGCTTGAGGCACACTGGGTCTCAATACGTCTGCAATTGCCTGCATCACAATCCCGCAAATCGCCTCAACAGCTGCGGCATCAAACAGTGCCGGCGCTTGGGTCTAATCTTGACATTCACGCCTAGGCTGGACGCGAGACTCTGACTCGTGCTCATCCTGAACACCTCTTCCTACTGGCCTGGGATCTTGGCTAGTCCCAGCACCGGCTCGAATCGAGTTCCTCGTGCTTCTTGGGTTCACCATCTGTTTACCGATCCAATTCCAAGCATTCAATACATTAATATTATGCAATATACTTATGCAATATACCAACGTAAAGAAATTACTCAGAATAGATCAACTTGGCATTTTATAGATGAACCTTCGAACTGTTACACAAGCTACACATAAGTCTATCATCCGAGTGCTAGGACAACATTGCTCGAAGATAAAAGTGTTTCCCAAAGTACTTGCCGTAATACTGAAATATTACACATAGTACAAACTTGGAATACTAAGAAATGAAACTACTGCGATAGGAAACGCCAATTCTCATCAAGACGTTCCAAAATGTCTCCCATAAGACTGGCTACTCGTGCAAGGTCTCTTCGGACTAGGCTCACCATTGAGCTCTGGCGATGAGTTTCGCACCCGGCTTGACCCTGAAGCACATGGTCCTATCACAGTCATGGTAAGGTATGGGTCGTCCATGACTGGCCCTTCTATCTCAGCCCTCCTCTGAGTACTGGCGATCAGCTCATCCCTCCGACGCTGCTGTTCTGCAGAGATTACCTCGCTCTGGCGGAGGATCTCCTGCAGCTCGGATTCTGACCTCCTTCTTCTTGGAGTAGGGATAGGCTGAGATTCCCTGTCACTTCTCCTAATACCGTACTCGGTATACAGTGCCTCCCAATCAGCTTCTGACATGGGTGCGTACTCTGGCACTGGTGGCAACTCTTGCATAGGTGGTAACTCTGTACTGGGGTGAATAAATTGCATCCCCGTTTCCTGACTATCCACCAGCAAGTGCCTCAAGTCATCGGACTCCTGGTTTTGTCCGCTGAGGTCCATCTCGGTATCCTCCTCGGGATCATCCTCGATGGGGGTCCTCTTCCTCTTCCTCTTCGGGGTCATCCTCTATGGGGTCCTCTTCTTCATCTTCCTCCTCGCTCCCTTCAATAATCACATCCATCAGGTAATCGTCATTGTAGTACCCACTCGCGTACCTAGACGATTCATCAACTTGCAGTGCTTCCTCCCTTGGTGGCTCCACTGGCGCTGTCACAGGAACTACAGCATTCCTTGACACCAGAACTACCGACTCAGGAAGCACATGCTTGATCTCCTCAGATGGGCTGCTCAGGCCTCCAACCTCGAAGCACCTCTGGGGTATAGGGAAGTATAGCCTCTCGGTAGACGGTGAATCCATCTCGGCATCTTCCGACCCCTTTCTCTGAGAGAGACATGCACCCATCTCCTATAGGATAACGATGAAGGAATTAGTCTTTCTAGACATAGAAGCAAGCTTACTATATCATACTATCCAGAAGACATGACTATGAACGGTGTTTTTAAATTCTTTTTACTTTGAAAATCCAGAGCCCTTTTTAAAGCATTTTCGAAAATGGATAAATGGTTTATAAAAATCCTAAACCCGTTTTAAAACCTTTGGCTCTGATACCACAACTGTAACACCCCCAAAACTTAACCCTTTTGGAAAGGTATTACCGCCAGTGACCCCAGTGTTCCTTACCGAGATCACCCAAGGCTTTACCATTTAAACACAAATTATGAAATACAAATGATACATAATGATCAAAGCATTCAATTCCAAAACATAACATTGTCAAGGAAACAAGAGTTACGGGATTACAACCCAATCCCGAATAGGCTAACACAGAGTTTAAACCAAAAACAGTGGAAGTCTTAGAAAGTACATTACAACCAAAGTCATTGTCCAAAAGATCTCAACCTGATTAAAGAAATAATTAAAACGTTCAAAAACCACCGTCGACTCCATAGTCCTTCTATTCTTCTGAGCTACTTTCGATTTGATATGCCGAATTGAACGGATGACACCAGCCCACATGCAGAGAACAAAGTTCGTGGGTTAGTCTACTTGAATAGACTAGCAAGGGTACAAAGCAGAATGGTTCGAAGCAGTCGTATTAGGTTAGACTCATCGCTTCTCGAATAAAAAATCGATGACGATAGTCAACCATCATACTCCTACTGGAATAGACAAGAGGTATGCACAAGAGAAGATTCTGGAAGACTGAACCTTCATAGAAATCGACTCGAAAAGAAGACTCCAACGGAAATGAGTCTTTAAGGAAGTATGACAAATCTGGAATTTTTACAACATCAAACAACAATGATTTAAAAGTTGACTGAGATGCTTCGGTTCACGACCAACCTCATCGCATACAACGAATCCATATTGGAAAGAGAACGTACTATGATCAAAGTCGAGACGAGTTTTTCCTAGCTGCACTATAACTTAGCTGCACTACTCGCCGAAGGTTTATTAATTGTGTGCGTCAGAGTAGCACTTATCTGATTTATATTACAAATCACACATCACGTTATTAGACTTTTACATGTGTACCCCACCAATGGGAAGACACATCTTAGTATACGTTTCGTCGAGAGTGACGTACACCGGAAGGTTTGTGACACCAGCTAAGTGTCCTGTCTCTACACACTTGTGAAAGAGACCGATCATGATCTTAGAATAGTACCAGATGGAGACGAGCCACCCCGATACCAGATTATAAAGAAACGACTGGATAGAGTCCGAGTAACGTTCCTATCTAACAGTGCTAACTAAACAGTTACAGCACAATAACAGTTACATGATAAATCCACATAAAGGCCCGATAGGCGATCACAGATAATAGCATTGTTCTAACAGATATACAACCTATTATATGATTTTCAAAACAGTTTATCAAAACCGTTTCCAGACAAACAGAGTATTCATTCTAAATTAATTACTCAGATAAACTACTGATAATTAATGTAAATATGGAACGAATGAGCAAGAGCGAACTGCCACTTGCCTTAATCCGCAGAATAGAAACAAGCCTTACGACAATGACGGGATTCCGGGCTCGACACGGGTATAGCTCCGCTAGCACAAACACCTTTGAGTCAACCCATAAAAGGAACCCTAAGTTAGATCCGACATAACCACAGTACGAATCTAAAAACGATGAAAGAGAACAAAAGGAAAGACGCCACGACCACAACCAACCAAGCCAAAGCCACGAAGGCATTCTGGGCACTAGCGGCGGTCGCCGTTCTTGGCGGCGGTCGCCGCAGTTCATCACGACGGTCGCCGTGAAGAACGCGGCGGTCGCCGTGAAGAATGCGGCGGTCACCGTGAAGAACGCGGCAGTCGCCGTGAAGAACGCGGCGGTCGCCGTGAAGAACGCGGCAGTCGCCGTGAATAACAGGGCGGTTGCCGTGAAGAACTCAGACGACAGAAGCGGCGAGAAAACTCACCCAAATGATGCGCGTTTCGACCCCTTTTTGCCTTACCTGGGTTCCAACCTCCAAAGGCAACCAAAAGGCTTCACAAGGGCTTTTGGAAACACCACCAAACGACACCGGCGAAAGCTTCAGAATTCCGGTAAGGGCACAAACTCCGGCGAGGCGAAAATTTGGCAGAGATTCGGTGCTGGGATGGCTCAAAATCCTTCCCCCAACACCTCCTTTTATAGCCAAAGCAATGGGAGCATCATCATCACCCTAGACGAGGCCGAGCATGGCTAGATCGGCGCGGCCAGAGCTCGCCGGCGACCATCGGTTAATGACTGCTGGATAATCACGGCGGGCGCCGCAACTTTGCCTACGGCGGGCCGTGGAGGGCGCCGTAATTACGGCGGTCGCCGTTCCTAGCCCTGGCGAGCCCAGAGTAGGAGATGACGGCCTGACACTTCGGGCCCAGCGACGGCGGACGCCGTTACTGTACGGCGGACGCCGTTACTGTACGGCGGTCGCCGTTTTTGCCTTTTCCCGCCCATTCAGCTCTTTGGATGAGCAAGACATTAACCCGGGATAAAAATTATCGTACGCAAACGCGTAAAAACCTTCGAAGCACGTTGTCTGTATTTTATTTCACTGAGAAAAATATTACAGATACAGAGCACATTTGATACACACGATTATGTTGTGTGTATTGACGGAGTTTTGACATGATTTTAGTGGTGTTTTAGAATGTTTTGGAGATGATTTGAAGACTTAGCGAGGAGGTGCGGAAGTTGCGCATTTGGAGTCTTAGGAGCTGAAGAGCGAGGATGAAGAATCGGTGTCGCGGCGACCGCCGTTAATTCCCTTCCAGAGACATGAGCTACGACTTGGAAACGGCGACTGCCGTTTAAATGCCGCGACCGCCGCGATTACGGCGATCTCCGTGGGAGATGCAGCGGCCGCCGCCGCTGTTGGAAGCACCGTCGAGCCGATTTCCTTTTCGGTTTTAGTTTATATTATTTTAGTACGTTTTAATATTTCTTTTTAGGTTAATTTCAGAATTATTTCCTTGAGTATTTAAGGGTAGAGATAAGACTTGTTTTGGAGATCTGGGAATCCTAATTTTCATTCTACGTATTTTCCTACTATGAAGAACTAAGCCTCTCTTGCTTAGTCAGACGCTGAAGCTTTTCGTTGTTATTTAGTTGTGAGACTTTTACTCTTAATCTATTGCATGGAATTTATCTCTTCTCTCGCTTGATTCTTATGATTGATATTGATAATCTTTTGTCTGATCAACTAGGGTTTGTTGTTATCGGTCTATTGCTAGATCTAGATTGTTACTGGTTGAGCATATCTATTTCTGAGTAGCAACTGCATCGTACTAGTATCTGGTTGTGCTAGTCTTATGCAGGAGAGATTTGATTTACATTCTAGGATAAAAGCTGGTTGTTTTATGCTAGAATTGTATCCAACTATATTCCTATCCGTAAAGCTGCTGTTAAACTGAATCTTGATAGTTTCAGGGTTGTTTAATTAGTTAGTGCTAATAGTATCTGGTTGTGTTATTAGTTATATTTGAAAAGGAATTGGAATTTCCATTGCATGCGATTTTGAGTGAATGTCTATGATCAACTTGTCATACGAATAGTGGATGTTGTTTGACTAAGTGCATTTCCCCATTATTGAATTCATTCATCTTTAGTTTATTCTTGCCTTTGCATGTTTAGAATTTACAAAACAAAACAAAAACCCCCCTTTGGTTACTTTCGGTTGACATAGAAATTGCATATTAAGATAGAATTCGCTTCCCTGTGGATTCGACCTTTACTTACCTAGGACTACGGTTTAGGGTTTGTTTGGATATTTTGCATAGCAGTTTTTACACGACAAAAACCTGTTATCAACATTACAGAATGTCTCAAGCTACCTGAATTAAATCCGACGTACTAAACGGGTACTCGGAAAAATTCCAAAATTCCCAAAATAACCTTACAAAAATACGGGGTATCACAACACCCCCTTCCTATACCTAGTGCTCTGTGGGAGGACATTTCTATGGACTTTGTGATAGGATTACCTAGGTCTAAGAGAGGGAGAGACTCTATATTTGTGGTAGTTGATCGATTTTCTAATATGGCACATTTCATTGCTTGTCACAAGACCGATAACCTTCACACATTGCCGATTTATTCTTTGAGGAAATTGTAAGACTACATGGGGTACCTAAGACCATTGTTTCGGATAGAAATGCTAAGTTTCTTAGTTATTTTTGGAAGACTCTTTGGTGCTAAAATGGGTATTAAACTTATTTTCTCTAGTTCGTGCCACCCACAAACAGATGTCAAATAGAAGTTGTCAATATAACTCTTGGTGCTTTATTACGTTCCTTGTTGAGTACTAACTTGCGTAGGTGGGAAGAATGTATTGCCTTCATTGAGTCCGCTTTTAATAGGACGGTACATTCCGCTACCCGAAAATCACCATTTGAAGTTGTCTATGGGCATAATCATGTTACCCCTTTAGACATATCCAGGTCATATACAAGTCTGAGCTTCCCGGTCTTTGAGTGATTTGTCTTGGTGAGTCATATCCAAGTCAATTGAACTCGGTTTTGGTGAGTCATATCCAAAACCGACGTGAAACCCTGGTGAGTCATATCCTTGGTGGATAGTTGATAACTCGTTTTGAGTCTATTAGTGAGTAGTATCCAATAGATTCAATCTGCCTATCCAATTATTTCTCTTGCATTTTTAAAATTCCATAAAAGACTCGTTTTTAGTACTATCTTGCTGCCGAAATCAAGAACTTCAAGAACGTGGCTTGAAGGTGGCTTTCCTTGAACCAGAGCACAGATCCTTAGGGGAAACGCATCACTATATTCCACAATCAAAGTGGACCGCGTCTTAGAACTAAATCTGCCCAAAACAACTACATATTAAATCTAGTATATGTATTATATATTTCCTTACTCAACTATTTTACTAATAAACAAAATTATGTAATAACATTAATAAATCAAAATACATATATTTAGATACATACCTTATTCGTTACACAAAATTGCATACAAAAGTTCCCTAAACCTATATACTTTATTAATTTATACCTAAACAATATAGTTTTATTCATTCATAACAATACAAAAAAATACTAATTCATACCTAATCTAGGCTCCTATGTAGCGCAATTATTATGCTTTTAACAACATTGATAAATCAAAATACATACCTTATTCTTTATATGAAATTTCAAAAGTTCGCTAAACTATGTACTTTATTAATAAATTATGTAGTTTTATTCATTCATAATTAAACTAAAAAAAATAAGGTATGTATTTTGATTAACCGTTGAAAATATGGTCGTTGGTGCATTAGAAAATGACGTACGCTCGAGCAAGGCGCACATAACGACTATATTCCAACGGTCGGATTTTGTTCAAAAGAACGTCGGGTAATGGCGTAAGCTAGTTCTAGTCGCATAAATATTATATATGTATGTTAGGAATTGGCGTACGCCTTTTTCTGGCATATGCCAATTTTCTCCTAAAACACGGAACTACCTTTCACTTTGGTGCACTAGTATTTAGTGTACGTTAATTTCGGGTGCACCAAAGTGTGCGCGCTTAGACATAAAACAACGTGTATATAACCTTTGTGTTAATTTTTGTCTGAAAACTAAAAAATCATAGTTGACACTTTTGGGAACGGGAAGTTAATTGGAAAGACAGAATCGTTTTAAGCTCTTTCAGGATTTTGGGTATTCGTAGCCCTTCGACGCTGTACTATCGTCATCGTCTTTGTTTTCCACGGACGTGCACAATTGTGGTACCAAAAATTTGCCCACAATAAATTGATTGATATTGTATTGACGACGATAATATGCAATTTTGACAAGTAGAAATTCTTGCGAGTATGAAGAACAGGGGTTAGGGTTTATGCGGAGAGAGAATTGAATGCCATTAACGATATCAATCACCTCTACTTTAAGCGGTCTTTCTAGGAGGATTTTGGGCCCATTGGACCTTTAAGAGTTTTTCAATTAATAAAATGGATCCCTACTAGTTTTTATATATTTTTTCTACCCCCTACTAACTTATTTTATTTTATTTTTTCTGCCTCTTCTTTGTTTTTTCTCTCTCTAAAAATATTATTTTTGGGGGTTTAGGATTTAAGGGGTAGGATTTAGGGGGTAGGGAGTAGGATTTAGGGAGAGGAATCCATTTTTACTAAGGGTCCATTAATTTAAAAAAAGGTTTATCAAATTGTTATTTACTTAACTCATCGGTCTTTCTAGTGTGTGTCTATGAAAATATGCTAAGAATTAAGTTAAATTTAGAAATCATTTCCAAACTATTCCCTAACATATAAATGGTAATCTCTTTTAAAAAAGTTAAATTAGTCACTAAAAAAGATTATTGCTAAACATGAAACAGTCATTCGCATACTCTAGAAAAAATCTATTTTAAATTGTAGATTTATTTTTTCTTCCATTCAAGATTTTTTAACAAAAGAGAAGCATAACAATTATTCATCTTAATTAGGGATAAAATTAATAAATAAAGATATATGACAATATATTTTCTCTAATATTTCTAAAATTAAAATAGTCAAGTAATAAATGAAATTGACGCGGCAGAATAAATGTCGTATCAAACAATAAATAGAAGCGGAATATATATCCCTTTCCAGTGCGTCTCCCTGTTCACATTTAAGACCTCCAAATCCCTCTCATCCGAACCCTGCACTTGCCTTTTGGCTTTCATTTTCATTCACCTTTCTCTCTCACTCTCTTCAAATAAAATAAAAACACATATCAATCAGAGAAGGGAGAGAAAGGGTGTTGGGAAGGAAGTCCGAAACTACAAACCTCTGCAACAGCAACAGAAAACCACACCTCCAATTTGCCTTTTGCCGTCTCTGTTTGCTTCGCTTGTTTGTTGAGTTGAAAAATCAATCAGAGAGGGTAGAAATGGGAAACTGCGCAAACAAGCCGGTGACCAAGGACGGCGAGGCGCCCCCGCCGGAGCAGAAGGCGGAGGAGGTCGTCGTTGAGAGCAGAGAGGTCGTCGCCGGAGAAGTAGAGACCAAGGTAACTTAGTTATTAATTATGTACGTGAACAACTAAATAAGAACACAAACTGGCCTGGTATTATTGATTACTTTTTCTATTTCTGGATCTCCATATTCTTTTTTGATTGATTAACTTTGCTGGATGCTAATTGTATCTGATCTGATTTGCTTGTAAAAAGTACTATATACTGTATGTTACTTTGCTTCTTTTTTTTACTATCTTGGGTCATCATATTAGAAGTTATTTATAGCATCACGAATCACGACGGTTAATGTTTTTTAATCGAGTATTTGGCACAGATATAAGCTCTATAATTTCTGGTTATGTGAAAATGGATCTGGCCTAATCACGAAGATGAATACTCGAAGTCAATATTTTGTGTTGTTACATCTTATTTTTCGGATAAATTTTGGAACCTATGTACAAATTTGTGTTGGGTGGAAATTAGGAAAAGATTATTATTATACAAGCTGTTGGTTAATTGTGCGAGTTATATTTACAGAAACTTTATCTCACCAATCTTTTCACTAGCTAGTGCCAATTAACACTAGCTTGCCAGATTTAACAATCTGAAAACTACTTTTGTGCGGTTGTCAAGGCGTGATTTTTGGGGTGGTGGGATCCAAGAAAAGCAGAAGATTAAGAGAATCATGATTGGGGAAATTCACGGCACATATATAAGATATGTATGCATGGGTACAATATATACAAATGACAACTAAGGAAAATAGTGTCATGTATGTTTGGTTGCCCGTGGTCCTCTTTGCACGTAACATGTGTCCCAACAGCCTACTCATGCATGGGTCCTCTTTTGTCTTTTGTTTTACCAATTTGCATTTGCATCCAATCCCATGTGCTCTTCTCTTCTAGCAACGTACTGGATATATATATATATAACAATTTTGTAGCATATCTTTTTACATTTTCTGTTTACCACCACGTACGTACCTTAATTAAGTCTAGCTATATCTTTTTATACAGTAGAATGAAAATGCAACATTTGCTTTCTTTTCTTAAGCTGATGAGAATACATTGTGCAGACTGAAGTTGTAACAGAAGAAGGCACGTCCACTGAAGCAGCTGCAGAGGAGGCCGACGCCACCAAGGAAGCCGAGGCTGAGAAGGCGGAGGCCGAGGCTGAGAAGAAGTGAAGGAATATTAAGGTTTGCCCTGCTAGCTGCTGCCTATGGATGTTACGTTCGTGTGTATTTATGTTGAAATCTGAACATATATATTGAAATTTGAATGGTGGGGGGAGTCCGTCCAGTGTTTCATCAACTGCACTATATATTCATGTGTTGGGTGCGTTATTTGGAAGCAGTTTCGGAATTGTTTTGTTTTAATGGTTTTCATTTATGTACACAGTACAGTACACTTGTTCATCTGGGATTTGTGGAATTTCAACAATTAAGTTTCTTAAATCAATTTATTCATTAATTCCTCAATGCTTCTTATCGGTTACTGTTAGAGTACTATATCTCGATCAACTTTGGATCCAAGTTATACGTGTCGGTTAATCAGCTATTGGGTACTGTACATGCCCTTTCATGGATGATTCTTGCAACTAAGCTTGCACGTTCGATTCATAACGCCATGATTTGGAACCTTAATATATTTTACGGGACTGAAATCCTCGTCTTTTTTTTCATATTTCGGAAAAATTAGGAATCCTAAACATCAGACATAGGACTTAGGGCAGTTCAATGAAATTTCAAGGTCCTCTTTTTAGTGGCGGAGGCAGAATTTTAATTGAATGGGGGCTAAGTTATCCAAGTATATAAAATTAGTATCCTTAATAAGCAATGTACAAAAGTGGTAAAATGAACCTGTCGAAATGTTTTATTTTTACTTTATTGTTTTGTCTAGACTCAAATACAAGACAAAAATACTATTGTAACTAGTTGATTTACCCGTGTCTTGCACGGGGCTATTTTCATTAAATTTTATTTTATTTTTAAGTGTAAGTTAATTATCTATTTTAATTTATTGATATTAGAAAAATATCTTTAAATAATATAAATAATTGTATATCAACTAAAATATAATATGAACTTCATATATTATATATTAGTTGTCAAATTATAGGTTGTATCTATCTATCTTATATATATGCTGAAATATAAAATATAAATTTGATTTTAATTCATTGATATTAGAAAAATAACTTTAATATTGTATCTATCTATTTATATATATATATATATATATTGAAATATAAAATTATTCAATTTTTCAAGTGATAATTTTAATGACGTGAACTTTAGAAATTTGATCAGAGTTATGATATTGAAAAAGAAAATTAGATTATATGGGTTTATAACACGACATATTTTCTTTCGTCATGTCATCAGTTCAGTCACACCTATAACATTCACTTTTCCACTATTATAGAAATTGTAACAAAAAAAAGGATCAAGTAAGGTATATAGGCAATCGTTTGACTACCAGTTTATAATTTGTGAGTTTTGTTTTATTTTTTTCGAATCTAAAAGTTAGTTTTTCTTAATATTATCAATTGAATATAAAACCATCATTTATAACAATAAAATAAAAAAACCTTGATATCAATTATGTCATATAAACTACTCGCAAATACCAAATAATAAATGGCAACAACAAATATGTCCAATTTTTTTAATTAAGTTCAACATACTATATAATTACTTAATCGAAACCTCCTAAGACTATATGTCCCTGTAATATCCCACATAAAATAGAAGGAGATTAGGGTAAGTTTTATCTTGATAATATTAAATTTATGAAATTTATTTGATAAATAGGTAATTTAAATTTCCGTTAACTTAAATCAAGAAACTATGTTAAAATAATTTTTGTACAAAATTACCAAAAAGGTTACGTAAAAATCTTGTGAAAGTTGTCTAATAAATTAATTAAGGATTATAGAAATAATGTTTGGGTAAGATTATAACATCTCTATAATTATGTAAGGATATAATTGCCACAAACTGAATGGTTGGGACATAAAGCATAAATAACCTCACTAAGAGGGAGGCTGTGTGAAATAAAAGGAAAGTGAACTAAGTGCTCGTTTGGTTAAAGAGAGGAAGTGCAATTCCCTGAAATTTACTTCTCATGAAGTAAGTTCCTGGGATTTACAGTTCCTAGGAATTAAGAAATTATGTTTGGTTAACATTTTAATCATGTGATATTGAAAACTACATTTTGTTTGGTTGTATGTTGGAAGTTTACAAGAATTTATATAAAATTACTACTATAACCATATAAATATAATGGGGAAAAAAATCTTGAGAGAAGGTAATATTTTGAGAGAGAGTAATTAGGTGATTTGAGGATTAAAATAATGGGGGAAGAAAATCTTACATACCCCTTATATGTAAGTATATTTCTTGTATAATGAAGGAATTAAAAATCCCATGAATTTAAATACATAAATTTTTTAGATTAAAAAATAATAACTAAACATATATACTTAATTCCACTTAGGATATTTAAATTCCCATGAATTTGTTTTCAAACCAAACAAACACTAAATACCAATTATTTCTTGCTATGTTCATTTGGTCTTAGGGTTCTAGAAGGAAATCCAAAAATTCAAGTAGATTTGAATAGATCGAGTATCCCTTCAGTTCTAGAAGCTTATCCGTGAAATTAATAGGTAAAACCCTAAGTTACCAAGTGGAATTAGTCTCGAAATCGTCTGAGTTCATCCAAGATTCGATTAAGCTCGTTTTGGCAGTATAACTCAAATTTAAATGATTGAGATTCGATCCTATCTTCCGTTAGGCTTCCAAAGGATCCGGAGTTACAACCAATCAAAGCCCAACATAGATCTCCATCCCCCACTATAAATTGAGGTCTATCCCTCTCCAATCGAATCATCCAAAAACTAAGTTCCATTCCCCTCTGTTTTTGAGAGCTCACTGATTAAGCAGCCTTTCCGCCGCCTGTGGCGAATCTTCGCCGCCGCCGGTCATCCTAGGTGAAATCCAGCATTGACACGAGACCATAGCCGCTGACGCCGCTCCATTTGGACTCCGTTTGAGCCCGTACGAGCCCTCCGAAGTCTGGTGCTCACGACCCCTGTTTTGCCGAGTTACTGCAGTCCGGGAGTTCTCAACCGCACCAGCCACCACCTGTGCAGCCTCCGCCCATCCAGACGTGTCGCCACCACCGTACTGCTGCACCGAGCTGTCGCCACCGCCGCCGTGAGTAAGTTGGAGTCAATCCTTACGCTCCGGTGAGTCTAAGGAGCCACGTACTGTTATATATAAGTACATTAGCGCCGGTGAATTCAGTATATATATATGTAGCGGATTAGCTTCATCTGAGGAGCACCCTTAGGTTGAAATGTGAGGAGTATTATAGGCCATTTATTTTAATATTACCATACACCCTATCACACTCAATCTCGATCAATGGTCAGCATTGACTGGTCAATGGTCAACGGTCAGCGTTGATCGGTTAACGATCAAATTTATTTTATTTTAAAAAATAATATTATTATTATTTTATTTTAATTTTTTTATACACGTTTTCATTATAAAATTTGTATGAAAAGAATTGAACAATTAATTCTTAAAGTTGAACAATTATATGTTTAAAGTTGCACAATTAAAATTCGAACAATATTAAAGTTGAACAATTGTATATGAAAAATTGAACTATTGTATCTTAAAGTTGAACAATTTCACTTTTATAGTTCGACAACTGTGTTCGCTATGTATATAAATTTGAACAATTGTCTATTCATGTTGAACAATTTCATTTTTTAAATAATTTTTTAGTTGTGCATGACCGTTTTTACCGTTTTTCTATTTTTATTTTCCTACACATTTAGGATTTAGGGTTTATGTTTTGAACATTTTTTAGTTGTATTATGTTTATATTACATTATAAACAAAACTTCAAATTTATTTGACAATTGTTAAAATTTTAATGAAGTATTGTCCAATCTATCTTTTGTTATAAGTTTGAATTTTCATGCAATTTAAATTGTTCAACTTTTTTGGTTCAGTTGTTCAACTTTATATATTGTTAAAAAAGTTGTTCAACTTATATGATACAATTGTTCAAATTTAACAGAGAATTTTTCAATTTTTTAGAAACATGTTTATGAGGAAAGCGTGTAAGGAAACAAAAAAAATTAAAATGTGTTATCTTGAAAAAAAATTGGCCAAAAAAACAAAAAAACAAAACTAACCATTGCTTAGTCAAAACAAATGTGTAATTATAAAAATAAAATTGTTCAACTTTAAGATACAATTGTTCAACTTTTTTGGTATAATTGTTAAACTTTATATATTGTTCAGAAAACATTGTTCAACTTTTAACATACAATTGTTCAAATTTAATAGGGAATTGTTCAACTTTTTTAATTATAATTTTATGATAAAAATATGTAGAAAAACAAGAAAAAAAGGAAGAAAAAAATTTGCCCCCCCCAAAAAAATTGCTTAGTGAAACAGTCTAACCATAAAAATGAAATTGTTCAACTTTAAGATACAATTGTTCAACTTTGTTCGTACAATTGTTCAACTTTATATATTGTTCAAAAAACATTGTTAAACTTTTAACATACAATTGTTCAAATTTCATAAGGAATTGTTCAACTTTTTTAATTATAATTTTATGATAAAAACGTATAGAAAAACAAGGGAAAAAAAGAAGAAGAAAATTTGCCCAAAAAAAATAAAAATAAAATTTGCTTACTGAAACAGTCGTCTAACCATAAAAATGAAATTGTTCAACTTTAAGATACAATTGTTCAACTTTTTTGGTATAATTGTTAAACTTTATATATTGTTCAAAAAATATTGTTCAACTTTTAACATACAATTGTTCAAATTTAATAAGGAATTGCTCAACTTTTTTAATTACAATTTTATGATAAAAACGTGTAGAAAAACAAGAAAAAAAAACTTGCCCAAACAAAAAAAAATTGCTTAGTGAAACAGTCGTCTAACCATAAAAATGAAATTGTTCAACTTTAAGATACAATTGTTCAACTTTGTTCGTACAATTGTTCAACTTTATATATTGTTCAAAAAATTTTGTTCAACTTTTAGTATACAATTGTTCAAATTTAATAGGAAATTGTTCATTTTTTTAGAAATAATTTTATGATAAAAATGTGTATAAAAACAAGAATAAAAAAATATATTTTTAAAAAAAAAATTGGACAAAAGTCAGTTTGACCGGTCAACGGTCAACGTTGACCATTGACCATAAGGGTGTATGTTGACCATGGGGTGTGATTGTGTGTGAGAGGGTGTATGTTTGCTATGATGGATGTTCCATCATAGCATTCAATTGTCCCAAAATGATTGGCTCTCAATCCTCCTCACGTTTCACCGTAAGCATCCGTTTCACCGGAGCCTGACTCTATATGTAGCCACGTACAATTATATATATATATATATATAGGGCCACTCTCCGATAAAACGAGAATTGTGGTAAAACGGATGTATTAATTTGGGACGTTGGATGGAGGGTGATGGACGGATGGATTAAGAGAGTGTATATTAGTTGTGGTGGGAGTGTCTCTGTTGGATCGTTAGAGTTACGTCTGAGGGAACAAAGGCTTTGTTCTCACAGAAGTTGCAGCGGATTAAAAACAGCAAGAAAGATAACAGACGAACTCACGATATATAGTGGAAACCCTGATTAGCAAAACTAGCTTCTCAAGGAAAAACCACTACCTTCAAGCTTTCGCTTGAGAGGATTTTGAAGCGTGTACTTCTCTTATTGATTTCTTGCTTGATTACACTTGTATCCTGGACTTCGACATCTAAACAACCAGCTAGACTCGAAACCTCTTCTACAACGATGAATCAAACTCAACCCTCAAAGACTTACACACACCTCACTTCTTTTCTTTCTTCTTTTCGTTCTCTCTATTTTCCGTCGTCGTGGTTACATAGAAATGAATCCACACTTCTATTAAATACAACTCGACAAAACCTAAATGTAACAAGATAAGATTTATTCAAATATGGTAACACGAAGATATGTTTTTGCTGGAGGAATAATATCCCTAGCCGTATATATTAATAAAAGGAAAGGATTCCCTTAAATTAATATAAACGGATGTGATAAGATTCTTCTCTCTCCAATCCGCGTATCTAAGGAAAGAATCCCTAAGATAAGGAATCGAGCTTCTCTCTCCATATCTCCTCCAACGGCTAGATCCTTCCAGCCGATTTCTTCAATCCTTGACCGCGTGTGCGCCTTGATTTGTTTCCATAGATAACACGCTGGATTTCTTCATTCCATTCGCAGCTTCGATCTTGTTCGTCACTGTTGTTCCTTCAGAGGTAACAAAGTACAAGAACAGAGCTTTGTTCCCTCTTCAATCCTTTGCTGCGAAGGTTCCCTGAGACAACTGTCTTTGTTCCTGAAACACTTAGTACCCAGATTAGTTGAATGTTTGTCACTATCAAAACCTAAGGAATTCAACAAATTCCCCATTTTTGATAGTGACAAACATCCTTGAAAATAAAGCATATACATACGAGATAAAGACAGTTGTATGGGGAAAGGTTCTCCACACAAGACCATAATAGTTCCCCCCTCAACACAGCAACATATGAAACCATGTGCTGTTCCCCCTCAACCAAAGCTACCTGTCATTTTCCCCCTTCAATCCTTTGAAACACACGAACGCAGACAGCATGTTAAGACGACAACACGATATGCAAGGATAACATTCATGATCAACATGCCAGTCAGTGCAAACACAAGAATCAGAGACAAGGAAGTACGAAAAGAGAGGAGTAGATGTGCTAGGGAACAAAAGAGGTGTGGGTTAGCCAGAGAAGTACGAATTAAGAACCACTGGGGCCAGCAGCTAGAGCAGAAGTATGATTAGCAATGGAATTCATCTTTTGTTCCCACTCAGAGCTATTGCCCCTCATTGGCGTCAGCAACCACCATAGCCTCAACTTGTAGAGGAGTGAATCTGTAGTGTCGTCTTTTCCCTTCTTTGTGTGTCTTGTGATGTTCATTTTTTTTATTTTTTTATTTTGAACATCACAAACTCCAGCTTGCCTTCTTGCACCAGGGATTCATTCAGAGCCCACTACCTCTCACGCGTAACATTAGCTTTCGAGCACGAACCTTCCTTAGGCAGTTGTAAGCCAGCATCACACACATACCAGTCGAACCCTATCCACAGACCACAGTGGCGATAATTCGTAATCTCGACTTTCCGAAAAAGTAGAAGAGTGTGATGCGGGGGTAATGTTACCAGAGAGGGTACAAAGAACATCACACAAAACATATATGAGAATTTTTCAATAATGTGTAATCATGAATGAGAGACTCCCAGATGTGAATGATTAGAGGGGCTCATAGGGAGCATCAAACATGATGGCTAAGGTAAGCTGTAGAGTCAACAATCATTTGGGCTTATAATGAGGGATCAATGCATCAAGTTGACTCTTTTGGGCCGAAGGAAATCTGACTCATGTATTAGCAAGATAGCATAGAGAGCATGCATGAAATGTGCACATAAGTGAAGTATTAACATGAGTCTAAGCAAGTCAATCAACTAATGATCAAGAGAAGCAATGCAGACCAAGACATGATGATTCACCTTTCACACTTTACCATGTAATTTAGCCAATCATCGAGGGAACATAACATGTGGACAGTCAGTTTAGAGAGATCATACCTAGTTCCATACGGAACTGTTCGAATGGTTCCCTGTTTAGTGTCTTGGTGAAGATGTCGGCGATTTGATCCTTAGTTCCACAAAAGTCCATTGTCACCAACCCTTTCTCCACACAGTCACGTAAGAAGTGATGTCTTATCTCGATGTGCTTGGTACGTGAGTGTTGCACCGGATTCTTGGAGATATTTATGGCACTTGTATTGTCACAGAGAATGGGAATGGAGTTTAGAAGAATACCGTAGTCGCTGAGTTGTTGTTTGAGCCATAGGAGTTGAGTGCAACAAGCAGCAGCGGCTATGTATTCAGCTTTCGCAGTGGAGAGAGCCACGGAGTTTTGCTTCTTTGACCCCCAGGAAACCAGACACGGCCCAAGGAACTGAGCCATTCCAGAGGTAGATTTTATGTCCACTTTGTTCCCTGCGAAGTCAGCATCTTTGTATCCGACAAGATCAAGGCTTCCTCCCCTTGGATACCACAGACATAGATCATTTGTTCCCTTCAAATATCTCAGGATCCTCTTCACTGCTTTGAGATGTGTTTCTTTGGGATCGGCCTGAAAACGAGCACAAAGACATACACTATACATAATATCAGGCCTACTGGCAGTGAGATATAGAAGCGAACCTATTATTCCTCGGTAGAGAGATGGATCAATTCCTTGCTCATGTTCGTCTTTTCCCATTGGATTGTTTGGAGATATGGGAGTGGTGAAGGGTTTCGCTTCATTCATACCAAACTTTTTGACGCACTCCCTGAGATACTTCTGTTGGTGCACTTTGGTTCCCTCATCTCCCTGAGAGACTTGCAGACCTAGGAATAACTTGAGTTCTCCAACCATGCTCATCTCGAATTCACTGGCCATCAGCTTAGAGAATTTCTGAACCAGTTTATCATCAGTGGATCCAAAGATGATATCATCCACATAGACTTGAACCACCAGAATATGCTTCCCTTCCTTCAGAAGGAACAGAGTCTTATCGACCTTTCCTAGAACGTATTCGTGTGTCAAAAGGAACTGTGAGAGCCTTTCATACCAGGCCCTTGGGGCTTGCTTGAGACCATACAGAGCTTTGTCTAGAATGTAGACATGGTCAGGTTGAGTGGTGTCCTCAAAGCCGGGTGTTTGCTCCACGTAGACTTCCTCCTTAAGAACTCCATTCAAGAAGGCAGTCTTGACATCCATATGTTGCAGCTTGAACCCATGGAAAGAAGAATACGCAATTAGGAGTCTTATTGCTTCTAACCTGGCAACAGGAGCAAAGGTCTCATCATAGTCGATGCCTTCCTGTTGGTTGTAACCTTTCACCACCAGCCTAGCTTTGTTCCTTGTGACCTGACCTTGATCATCCAACTTGTTTCTGAACACCCACTTGGTTCCAATCACTGTTCTGTTCCTTGGACGAGGAACTAACCGCCAAACCTTGTTTCTTTCGAACTGGTGAAGTTCCTCTTGCATGGCGTTTATCCAGTCAAGATCCTTCAATGCTTCTCCTACAGTTTTGGGTTCTTGCAAAGAGAGAAAAGCATTGAAAGCACATAAATTTTGTAGGGAGGAACGAGTGCTCTGAGGTGCTTCCTTTCTATAGTCAGTGACGATTAACTTGACTGGATGAGCCCACTTTTGCTGGTAGTTGGGAACTTGGAGATTGTTGATGTCGAATTCCTCTGAATCAACGTTCCCAGCACTTGAGCCTTCACCTCCTGTGCCATTAGCGTTAGGATTGACATCCCTCGTTCCTTCAGCAGAAGGGCAGTCCTCAGAGGGCTCCGTTGTTCCATGACTTGGGCTTTGTTCCCCCTGAGGTGCCTGAGATACATCAAGGGGGTAAGCATTTTCTTCATTGCCCCCTGAGTTGGCGGAATTGGGAGTTCTTGGTGTAGAGGGATCATTTTGAGTTTCTTGATCTTCAGAGGTCACACCGCTGACATTGCTATCTACAAGCTGAAAGAAATCATCTTCGGAAAGCTCGATGTTGCCTGATAGTTCCTGCACATTGTTACCAGCCATAACAGTTTCATCAAATACAACATGAACGCTTTCCTCTACCTTTCTGGTTCTCTTGTTGAAAACTTTGTAGGCCTTACTTTGCTGTGAATATCCTACAAAAGTTCCTTCATCACTTCTGGGATCAAACTTACCAAGAGAATCTTTCCCGTTGTTGTGGACGAAGCACTTGCAACCAAATGTGCGCAAATGAGACACATTAGGTTTCCTTCCTTTCAGAAGCTCATAAGCAGTTTTGTTCAAAAGAGGACAGATGGTTGCTCTGTTCAGAACATAGCACGCAACATTTAAGGCTTCGGCCCAGAAACTCCTTGGAAGACCACTTGAGATGAGAAGAGTACGCGTCATGTCTTCTAGAGTTCTGTTCTTTCTTTCAACAACACCGTTTTGCCGTGGGGTCCTGGGAGCAGAGAAGTTGTGGTTGATACCTCTGTTCCTACAGAGGGATAGGAACTGAGAGTTCTCGAATTCAGTTCCATAATCAGTGCGAATAGACCCCAAGGAATGTCCAGTGCTCCTTTCGGCTGCCTTAAGCCAGGACTCAAACTCAGCGAACACTTCATCCTTTGTTGAGATGAAAATCGTCCATGTGTACCTAGAATAGTCATCAACAATAACAAAGACATATGCATTCCCCCCACGGCTCTTCGTGCGCATAGGCCCACAAAGATCCATGTGGACTAATTCCAGAGGACGTGTTGTACTTACATCCCTTTTGGACTTGAAAGAAGACCTCACTTGTTTTCCTTTAATGCATGCGTCGCACACGTCACTTCTTATTGCTTCAACCTTGGGAAGACCATTCACCAACTCTTGTCTATGAAGTTTGGAGAGGAGTTGAAGGCTAGCATGTCCAAAGCGTTTGTGCCACAAGTCTGTCGTCTCAGCAATAGACGACAGACATAGGTCCTTGTCAGGGATGAAAGCAGGGTCGACCTTATAAACGTTGTTGTCACAAATCCCTTTGAGTAAGATTTTTCCTGTACTTAGACACTCAACAAGACAATCATCAGTGGTAAAGACTACCCTGTTTTTTATGTTTTGACATAGTTGAGCCACACTAAACAGATCAAACTTGAGATTATTCACTAGATTCACATTATTCACAATGATGTGTTTAGAGAGTCTTATCATACCGATACCACAAACCTCACCCTTACTCTTGTTTCCAAAAGTTATCGATGCCCCTGAGGCTGGCTGAAGAGAAGTGAACCAGTCACTGTTCCCTGTCATGTGACTTGAACATGCACTGTCAAGGTGCCAAGAGCATTTCCTTGCTTCCTCCTCGGATTTATGAGAACCACCTTCTGATACGTTGTGACCTTTTGAGCTCATCAAGCAGATATCCTTTGAGAGAGGAGATGCTTCATCATCTGAGCTGCAGTCACCCCACTTCGCAATCCTCGTTTGTTCCTTGTTGAGGACCAGAGAAGAACATGCCGCTTTGTTGAGGCACCTTTTTGCGAAGTGTCTGTTGTCATAGCAGTGAGAGCAGACAACCTTCTTCATGTCATTGTGAACCATGACCGAACCTTTAGTGCCTTTGCTTCGAGACCATATCTTCTTCATGGCTTGAGTGATGAGAGCCACATCTACATCACCTTCTTGAGAGTCTCTATCCAAGGCATTTCCTGACAACATCTTTCCTATAGAATCTGTAACTAAAACAAACAATCTAGAGCACCAGGCTCTGATACCAATTGTTGGATCGTTAGAGTTACGTCTGAGGGAACAAAGGCTTTGTTCCCACAGAAGTTGCAGCGGATTAAAAACAGCAAGAAAGATAACAGACGAACTCACGATATATAGTGGAAACCCTGATTAGCAAAACTAGTTTCTAAAGGAAAAACCACTACCTTCAAGCTTTCGCTTGAGAGGATTTTGAAGCGTGTACTTCTCTTATTGATTTCTTGCTTGATTACACTTGTATCCTGGACTTCGACATCTAAACAACCAGCTAGACTCGAAACCTCTTCTACAACGATGAATCAAACTCAACCCTCAAAGACTTACACACACCTCACTTCTTTTCTTTCTTCTTTTCGTTCTCTCTGTTTTCCGTCGTCGTGGTTACATAGAAATGAATCCACACTTCTATTAAATACAACTCGACAAAACCTAAATGTAACAAGATAAGATTTATTCAAATATGGTAACACGAAGATATGTTTTTGCTGGAGGAATAATATCCCTAGCCTATATATTAATAAAAGGAAAGGATTCCCTTAAATTAATATAAACGGATGTGATAAGATTCTTCTCTCTCCAATCCGCGTATCTAAGGAAAGAATCCCTAAGATAAGGAATCGAGCTTCTCTCTCCATATCTCCTCCAACGGCTAGATCCTTCCAGCCGATTTCTTCAATCCTTGACCGCGTGTGCGCCTTGATTTGTTTCCATAAATAACACGATGGATTTCTTCATTCCATTCGCAGCTTCGATCTTGTTCGTCACTGTTGTTCCTTCAGAGGTAACAAAGCACAAGAACAGAGCTTTGTTCCCTCTTCAATCCTTTGCTGCGAAGGTTCCCTGAGACAACTGTCTTTGTTCCTGAAACACTTAGTACCCAGATTAGTTGAATATTTGTCACTATCAAAACCTAAGGAATTCAACAGTTTCCATAATAATAGAGATTAAAAAGTAGTTATCATATAATGTGGAGAATATTAATTAAAAAGAAATCCTGATATGATAAATCTGCAGATTGGAAAGAGAATGAAATTCTTCAAATATTTAAAATTTAAATGGGAAGAACATTTTAAATTCGTTTAGATTTAAACTAGCATAAGTGCCCGTGCCATGCACAGGTTATGGTTATAAATTTTTTCAAAATAATTTTTTAATAGGTAAATATCGTACTAAATTTTAGTATTATTATTAAAGATAAATATATATAAATTATTTTATTTTTACCAAAAATTAAGGAGATATACAAACTTATTATTATTATTATTAGATATTATCTTCTTAATTAATATATAATAATAATTATTAGAGATAGATTTAGATTATCTTCTTTTTACCAAAAAAAGATTATATTCTTTTTATCAAAAAGGAAGATGTACGAAATTATTATTATTAGACATTATCTTCTTATTTAATATATAATAATTAAAGATTTATTATTATAACATTTTTGGGTGGGCTGGATGAGGTGGCATAGCTCAGAGGCTGACACATAGGCGAATTGAACGTGACGACGACACGTATGCGAATTGAATGTGATAACGACACGTATGAAATAGGCTTCTCCTTTAGTATATATATAAATTCGTTCTCCTCGTTTAATGATTTTCCAGCGTTCGTGAATATCGTTAATGTGTTCACGAATATCGATCATTTGTTAACGAATATCGTTCATGTTTGTTTGAATATCGATTTCTATTTAATAAGTGAATATTTAATATCTTAAAAATGTGAATATCATCACTTAAATCATGAATTTCACCACTTGATAATATGAATATCACACTAAGTTAAATGAATATCTCAATTAATCACATGAATATCAAATTCACTTATATGAATATCACCACTCAATTTGTGAATATCACTACCCATTTTGTGAATATCGTCCACCACCCAATTACATTAATATAGTCACCCAAGTACATGAATATCATCACCTAACTACACGAATATCACCACCCAATATCTTCGAAGCTTTGATTCATGACGGTAAGGTTTAACAATGACATTGTCGCGTCGATTTTGGGTCGCACAGTCGCACGATCAACCTGAATATCAACATTATTATAATGAATATCAATAACATTATATTGAATATCACATCGTAAATTTTGAATATCGACTATTCAACGCATGAAACCTCATGAATATGAACAACATTATAGTGAATATCACATCATACAATTTGAATATCAATTGCAAATAGTACAAACAATACCATCAACAAGCAATTTGAATACTATAATAGCGATGTGATGATATTCACATAGTTACATGAATATCACACTTAGTTACATGAATATTGCATGAATATCGCACTCGATTAAATGAATATCATACTCAATCGAAACGGGAAGAAATGTGGATGGTGAGGGCGCTTTCACAGTCGGACCGATTGAAATTGGAATCCTTTAACGGGATGAAGAATAAATAATTTCAGTAGCAATTCAAGAAGTAGCACAAATTTAGATCCATACAAATTGACAGCAATTGACTATGAGTATGCTATTAATCAAATAGCACAAATTTTATAAATTCTCCTGGAAAGAGGTAACTTTTAACATCAATAATAATGCTAACCTCAATAGATTTAACCAAAAAGGAGAACACCAAATATCCACCAGTCGAGAAGAATAAAAATACCTTGAGGTGGTTACTGAAAGGAGTACTCTGAAACCTGCGCTGGAGCTCGGGAGCCATACGAGGATCAACTTCAACGGCAATCACATATTTTCCGGCTTCCAGAAGCTTCACGGTGAGGCTACCGGTACCGGGACCAATTTCAAGAATGACGTCGGTGCTCTTGATTCCGGCTTTGTTGACGATCACTTCGACCACCATGGGATTCTTAAGGATGTGCTGGCCTCTAGATTTGAAGAAGGGAATTCCTCCCTGGAAGTGACTTGAAGACGATTTCTTCTTCTCCTTTCTGATTTTCCCAGGTGTTGAAACTCCAAGAAGTAGCAGTGGGAGCCTTCATCACAACGATCCACAGGACGACGAGAGCTTCAATCCACGGCTTCAATAGCGATTGCGTGCAAAAGAGGGACGAAGAGCGTTACATATGGGAGGAAAAATATGAGCGGTTTTGGAAAGAATATCCAATTTATGAAGAAATAAAATAAACTCAATAATATCCCTAAACTTTCGGTTTTGAACCCAAATCAAGTAGGTGTCATATATCTTTTTAATGTGCACCCCACTCCCATCAAATCAGGGCCTTTCATCATCTTCCAAATCAACGGATATAATTTGTACTTCCGTTTTACCGTAACTCGTCGTTTCACCAGAACCTAAATCTATATATATATATAGAGAGAGAGAATTAAGTTCTAGTAAAACAGTCATTTAGAGTAAAACGGGAGTACAAATAGGAGCATTTAGATTAGAATCGAATCAATGGCCCATATTAAATATAAGAGGGTGCACATTAAAGAGAATAGAATGCACACACCTGATCCACTCAAATTAACATAATTATAGAGATTTGATTTACCAAATCTGGACTTTCCAAAATCACATTTACCGATCCGCCAGATTCAAAGATCGGCTCTCCAGATCTCCCAAACCTCTATCATCTTCCTCTTGCGTCCCACTTCTCTACCTCTCCAGATCTCCTCCCAAAGGGAGAAGACCACCGCCACCGGGGAGTCGGCGACCACGGACCAACCAGCTGACTCCAACCTCCACGGACACGACACGGACCAACCAATCGGGTGCTGCTGCAGTGCTGCGCGAAGCCGCGACGACTCCACGTCTCCACGGCGGTCCGGATCTACGAGATCGGTTGCAGAAGACCAACCGACGATGACTCAGATCCCGATGATGCGGAGGAGAGCGAGGAGGAGGAAGATGATGATGACGACGACATTGATGGGGTTGCAAGGTGGGCGTCACCGTCTTCTCGCCGCGTTACTGCGACTCCTACTTCTGCCTCCACGAACACCTGCTCCGCTCTCGAGCTCCAACGCTTCCGTCGGGCCTTGAGATCGGTAAATTCACTGTCGGTCTCACGTTTGCCACATTAGCACAGGTACCCAATTTAACTTTTATTATTTTGATTAATTAATTCCATATAATGCATGATGTAGCTAGCTAGATTTATTGTATTCTGATGAAATGATTGATGTGTGAAATTATTGCAGGGATTGGTCGAAATTCGTAATGGATGCCACCGACACCGTTGCCGAAGCCATTATCGAGGTTGAAGAAAACACAATTTATTGGTTTACGGATTAGGTTTATTGATTTATAGTATAGGATTTATTGGTTTAGGGTTTTAGGGTTTATTGGTTTAGGGTATATAATTTATTGGTTTAGTATTTAGGGTTTATCAAACATGAATATTAACATCATTCATACAGATGATCGATATTCATGAATTGAGTAATGATATTTATGTAATATTCACGATATCAGGGTTGATATTCGTGTAATATTTGTTGATATTCGTGTAATATTTGTTGATATTCGTGTAATATTTGTTGATATTCGTGTAATATTTGTTGATATTCCTGTAACTAGGCGGTAATATTAATGTAATTGAGTAATGATCAATATTCATAAATTGACTGATGATATTCATGTAATATTCGCGATATAGGGGTTGATATTCGTGTAATATGTGTTGATATTCATGTAATTGGGTGTTAATATTAATAATTGGGTAGTGATCGATATTCATGCATTAAATGAGGATATTCATGTAAGATATTCATGAATTGAGTTATGTTATTCATGTACTTGAGTGTGATATTCATTTAACTGATTATGATATCCGTGTAATTGATTATGTTATTCATATATTATTAAGTGGTGATATTCATATTTTAAGTTGTGGTATTCATGTCTTTAATTGGTGATATCCACATATTAAACAAAGATTATCATACAAACATGAACGATATTCAATAAAAACAATGACAAAAGCAACAAGAACAAATTACAAAACTACGAATTTGCAAAACATTAGGACGTTGAAAAAATCAAGTGGTGATATTCATGTTTTAAGGGGAGATATTCACATCTATCCATTGATATTCATAAACGCATGAACGATATTCATAAAGACGTAATCGATATTCATGAACGTTGAAAAATCGTTGAACAAGAAGAAAATATATCAGCGGAATGGAACAATTTTGGAAGGAAGATATGATTTTCTCTCTCCTCTAACAATATCCTTAATTATCTTCATTTATTTAAAATATCTATTACCTACCTTATTTGAGAGGATCTGGTACTTTCACCCATACCATATCTATTATATGACCCATTCATCCATCCGTCCATCACCCTTCATCCAACGTCCCAGATTAATACCTCCGTTTTACCATAATTCTCGTTTTACCGGAGCGTTCCTCTATATAGAATTATATATATATAGAATTAGGATCAAGTAAAACATGATATTATGGTAAAACGGAAGTACTATTATGGACCTTTAGATTAGATTTTCTTGGATGGTAGAGATTTGTTTAAAAAGGGGTGCAAATAAAATTTTAGGGTGAATTTCACACAATAATTTATACTGGAGATATTTTAGGATGTTTCTCTCTCCAATCTAAAAATAATATATTATATAATAATTAACCTCCTCCTTCTATCCCCGTTCAATTCAAATCAATTTGCCAGAACCCTGTAATTGTCTCTTTCAAATATCTTCCGCCGCACCAAACCACCGGCGACCACCCTCCGACCACTCCACCTCGCCGGAACCACCCAGTACCATCAGATCCGACCACCACTTTCCCCTCTTTTTCCAGCGTGGGGGTCGACCGGAGCTCCGGCTTATGGATTTCGCTTCTTGTTTCTCATTATTAGCACGGAGATGAGGGAGGAGAAGATATAGGGGACGGTGATGGCCCCGACGCCGACCGAGATCTGCTGGAGGCGCTAGGTCCAGATGTGATGATGAAGATACCGTGGCACTTTCGCTCCCTGTTTCTCGTGGTTGGCACGGCATGGCCTCCAGCGATCGCCTCTGGTCTCCCATGGTTCTTCCTCTTTCTCTCTCTCTCTGTCAATTGTGATTGCGCTTTCAATTTACATGCAGTATCGGGAATTCGTCGCTGGATCCTTTTGTTTGCACTGGATTTGGTGTTTAATAAACTGAGCACTTGGCTAAATTGATATGGATGATCGTGATTTATTTCAAGGTTGTATGCAATGGATTGAGTTGATTTCAGTAGATTCGTAATTACAGTTTCGGTAGTCAAATTAAAATTGCTAGTGTGAGTTTCCTTTGTTTCCGTTTGGAATTTCTAGTTTTGGACTGATCTAACGAAAGAGTATCTACTGGCTCTAATTGTGCTATTTCATGGATGCTTGTTTTCAAATGCAGAGAGTAAATTCTTACAATATAATGCCGCCATTTAGTTTAGGCTTTGCTGAGTATAAACTTGTAGAATTTGCATTCTTGGTGAGTTCTTCAGTGAAATTTCATCCTGGATGGATTAAATATAATCAGTCCAGGAGGTGATGAGTTGTCTTTAGGCTGGTTTGTTAACCCACGGTTTAGAATGCATATAGGGAATGAATTTCTAGGATATTTCGGTGTGTCATTCTCACATTTCCAAGAAAGGGATTGGGAAGTGCAGAAGAAAAGGATCAAACATGGACTGTAATTGTGGATGATGCCCCCTTGTTCATATTTGATAATAGTTAGTAAATCAGGCATTGCGAGTTTCATGCATCCTTGTTTCTTTCAATATTTTATATCTCCCTTGTGATTGAGATTCACTTTCTGGGGTTTTGATGTGCTCTACTATTTTTGCTATGCAAACCCCGTTAGGGAATCGACCAGGACCCAGGAGGTTTTCGACGGAAAACGAGGCAGCGGCGGCGATGAGGGTGGCTCTGGTGGCCTCATTAGAGGATCCCTAATTCAAAAAAACCCTAAATCCTTTTGGTTTTTTACTCTAATGTTGATGTTCATATTTTGCGTTATGATATTCATGGTAACAGTATTGTTATTCACAGTGTTATAGTTTGTGTGTTTTAATATTTATGTTTCGGATATTGTATATTTGATATTTAGTTTCTCTGTGGTGTTATTCATTATAATAATATTGATATTCATGTGGATCCAGATTCTACTTGATGATGGTGTTGTATGAGTTGTTGGTCTTTGATATTCATGAATTGAATGTTGATATTCATGTAATATTCACAATATCGGGGGTGATGTTCGTGTAATATGTGTTAATATTCATGTAATAGGGTGATACTATTAATGTAATTAGTAGTGATCGATATTCCTGAATTGAGTTATGTTATTCATGTACTTGAGTGTGATATTCATGTAATTGATTATGATATTCGTATAATTGATTGTGTTATTCATATATTATTAAGTGGTGATATTCATATTTTAAGTTGTGGTATTCATGTCTTTAATTGGTGATATCCACATATTAAACAAAGATATTCATACAAACATGAACGATATTCAAGAAACAATGACAAAAGCAACAAGAATAAATTTATAAATCTACGAATTTGCAAAGCATTAGGACGCTGAAAAAATCAAGTGGTGATATTCATGTTTTAAGTAGAGATATTCACATCCATCGATATTCATAAACGCATGAACGATATTCATAAAGACGTGATCGATATTCATGAGCGTTGAAAAATCGTTGAAGAAGAAGAAAATGCGGTATTAGAAAAGAGAAAATATTGTGTTTTCTCTCTCATCTAACAACCTCATTTATTAAATTTTCCTAATTAAAAATTAAATAATTACCTTATTTGAGTAGATTTGGTGGTTACACTCCTACCATATCTATTGTAAGGCCCCATCATTCAACCATCCATCACCATCAATCCAACGCTCCAGATTAATACTTCCGTTTTACCATAATTTCTGTTTTACCGGAACGTTCCTCTATATATATATATAGAGAGAGAGAGTCAGACTCCGGTGAAACGGATGCTTATGGTGAAACGTGAGGAGGAATGAGAGCCAACCATTTTGGGACAATGGAAGGCTATGATGGACATTCATCATAGCAAACATACACCCTATCACACACAATTACACCCCATGGTCAACATCTGATCATTGACCGGTCAACGTTGACCGTTGACCGGTCAAACTGACTTTTGTCCAGATTTATTTATTTTTTAGTTTTTTTTAGTTTTTATAAAAAAATTTAAAAAAAATATCTATTTATTCTTGTTTTTATACACATTTTCATCATAAAATTGTTTCTAAAAAAATGAACAATTTCCTATTAAATTTGAACAATTGTATATTAAAAGTTGAACAAATTTTTTTGAACAATATATAAAGTTGAACAATTGTACGAACAAAGTTGAACAATTGTATCTTAAAGTTGAACAATTTCATTTTTATGGTTAGACGACTATTTCACTAAGCAAATTTTATTTTATTTTTTTATTTTTTTGTGGGCAAGTTTTTTTCTTCCTTTTTTTCTTGTTTTTCTACACGTTTTTATCATAAAATTGTAATTAAAAAAGTTGAACAATTCCTTATTAAATTTGAACAATTGTATGTTAAAAGTTGAACAATATTTTTTGAACAATATATAAAGTTTAACAATTATACCAAAAAAGTTGAACAATTGTATCTTAAAGTTGAACAATTTCATTTTTATGGTTAGGCGACTTTTTCAGTAAGCAAATTTTTTTTATTTTTTTTGGGCAAATTTTTTTCTTCCTTGTTTTTCTACACGTTTTTATCATAAAATTATAATTAAAAAAGTTGAACAATTCCTTATTAAATTTGAACAATTGTATGTTAAAAGTTGAACAATGTTTTTTGAACAATATATAAAGTTGAACAATTGTACGAACAAAGTTGAACAATTGTAGCTTAAAGTTGAACAATTTCATTTTTATGGTTAGACTGTTTCACTGAGCAAATTTTAGTTTTTTTTTTGGGGGGAATTTTTTTCTTGTTTTTCTACACGTTTTTATCATAAAATTATAATTAAAAAAGAAGAACAATTGTATGTTAAAAGTTGAACAATGTTTTCTGAACAATATATAAAGTTTAACAATTGAACCCAAAAAGTTGAACAATTGTATCTTAAAGTCGAACAATTTTATTTTTATAATTACACATCTGTTTTGACTAAGCAATGGTTAGTTTTGTTTTTTGTTTTTTTGGCCAATTTTTTTTCAGAATAAAACAATTTTTTTGTTTCCTTACACGCTTTCCTCATAAAATTGTTTCTAAAAAATTGAAAAATTCTCTGTTAAATTTGACCAATTGTATCATATAAGTTGAACAACTTTTTTAACAATATATAAAGTTGAACAACTGAACCAGAAAAGTTGAAAATTTTAAATTGCATGAAAATTCAAACTTATAACAAAAGATAGATTTGACAATACTTCATTAAAATTTTAACAATTGTCAAATAAACTTGAAGTTTTGTTTATAATGTAATATAAACATAATACAACTAAAAAATGTTCAAAACATAAACCCTAAATCCTAAATGTGTAGGAAAATAAAAATAGAAAAACGGCAAAAACGGCCATGCACAACTAAAAAAAATTTAAAAAAATGAAATTGTTCAACATTAAGAGACAATTGTTCAAATTTATATACATAGAGAACACAGTTGTCGAACTATAAAAATGAAATTGTTCAACTTTAAGATACAATAATTCATCTTTTCATATACAATTGTTCAACTTTAATATTGTTTGAATTTTAATTGTGCAACTTTAAACATACAATTGTTCAACTTTAAGAACTAATTGTTCAATTCTTTTCATACAAATTTTATAATGAAAATGTGTATAAAAAAAAATATATATATATATATATATATATATATATATATATATATATATATAAAATATGGCCGTTGACCGGTCAATACTGACCGTTGACCGATCAACGCTGACCATTGACCGGGATTGAGTGTGGTAGGGTGTATGATAATATTAAAATGAATGACCTAGAATGCTCCTCACGTTTCATCCTAAGGGTGCTCCTCACATGAAGCTAATTCTATATATATATATAGATCTATGCTCTAGTAAAACAGACTCTTATAGTGAAACGAGTGGACAAATTTGGGGCATTGGATGAAGATGAAACGGATGGACTAGATTAAATAGAGGGAGGTGCACAATATTTTGGGAGGAATGCGCACACCAAATTTTTTACCCACCCGTTTTTTTTGGGATATGATTTTCATCCTCTTTCAAATTGTATTCAAATCTGATTCAGTTCCCTTAATTGACGCCCCACTCTTCTCTCTCTCTCTCTCTCTCTCTCTCTCTCTCTCTCTCTCTCTCTCTCTCTCTCTCTCTCTCTCTCTCTCTCTCTCTCTCTCTCTCTCTCTCTCGAAGACCCCTCTCTCTCGCAGATCAAGTGCCTCCATTGAAGCGTCTCTTCAAGCTTCATCGAAGACCCCTCTCTCTTTGAGCCCCTACTACTACCACCACCAACAACAACCCCAACCTCAACCCCCAACCACCACCGCTTTCAACCCTAACGTCAGCTCCGCTCTTGCCTCCGGCGTTACCACTTCCTGCTCTCAGGTCACCAATGGTGGCCTTCTACCCAACCATGGCGGCGGTTCGGCGGACGGGGCCAACACGACTGCACTTTACCCTCAATCGGTGGCGGGGAAGGCCCCTTCGCCGCCTTTAGAGATCGTGCGGAAGAAGACGGAGAGGCCGAGGAAGTACGGCACGCCGGAGGCCGCTGCGGCTGCGAAGAGAGCGTTTGGATCTCCTCTGTCTTCTTCCAAAAAATTGCAAATCTTGCTGCGTACTTCCCTCTTTCTTCTTCAGATGGTTGCAAATCTTCAATCTTTGCAAACCGCTCATCTCGATACTTGGCCCTGTGGTTCAATTATAAGTATCGAAACTTGGCCCTGTGGTTCTCACTCGTTTTCCGAATCACGATTGCCCAAGTTCGATCCTTCTTACGAACTTCTCCTTTGCAGATGACTTCTCATTTGTGCTTGATGATCTCAATTGTGATATCCATAGGAATGAAATTCAAACATACTTGTATGACAATTATCACCATTGTTGCAGATTGTCACCGACCTAAAATCGTCTTCGTGCCATGGTTCATCGTCTATGTATGATATTCAAACATACTTATATGATATGCATCCTGTGATTATGGATTATGTTTCTGGCCGTGAATGTGATATTCAGTTTTATGGAAAGGATATGCATTTTCCATACAGTGATATGCAGAATATACTTGTATGATATGCAATTTGTAATTATGGATTATTTTCTTTGGTCGTGAATATGATATTCATTTGTGTGGATGTGATATGCATTTTCCATAAATTGATATGCAGAATATACTTGTATGATATGCAATGTTTTATGATAGATTATTTCATTGGTTGTGATTGTGATATTCATTTGTGTGGATGAGATATGCATTTTCTATAGATTGATATGCAGAATAAGCCACGGGCGCAGAAAGGGAGCCGCGAGCGCGGCCAAGGAAGATCTCGCTAAGTGATATTCTCATCAGAAGCTGAGAAGAACAAGCCGCGGGCGCGGAAAGGAAGCCGCGGGCGCGACCAAGAAAGATCTCGCTGAGTCCGGCCATGCAATTATGTGGATGGGATATGCATTTTTTGTACAGTGATATGCAAAATATACTTGTATGATATGCAATTTGTAATTATGGATTATTTTATTGGCCGTGAATATGATATTCATTTGTGTGGATGAGATATGCATTTTTTGTACAATGATATGCAGAATATACTTGTATGATATGCAGTTTTTCTCTCTCCAATCTCATTTTCCTTGTACAATGATATGCATAATATACTTGTATGTTTTAACTTGGAATATCAATTACCACAATATGCATATATGTTCAATGTTTTTGAATATCAGTATATATACGATTGACCATGATCACGAATAACAGTTATTCAATAATACTTGAACGATATTCAGATAATGTGCTTTGATATTCACACATTGTATTTCAATTCAGTCGATGCATTATATACGATGGAACTTGAACAAGATTAACATATATGCAAATTATATATAACAATATTCATCTTTTTCGTGTCGATATGCAGAACGGTTTAGAAATTTCTGGACTGAAGCTCTGCGTGGAAGATGGTGGTGAATAACTGCCTATTTTGGAGGATTTACGTTTTCTCTCTCCAATCTCCTTTTAATTGCCTATTTTGGAGGTTTTTAATTTTTAGAAATTTAGAAAATCAGTAGGGATATTCTATCCCATGAAAACCGTCCCATACATCCTTATTATACTCTCCAAATCCAACCATCCAATACTCTCAATCCGACGCTCTATAATTGTACACTCGTTTCACTATAAGAGTCATTTTACCTGAGCGTGCCTCTCTCTCTCTCCAAATATGAACATGCTTGCCTAATGAGATATTATAATTTAATTAGACTTGATTTAGTTTAACTAAGTGACTATTTAAATATGGTGATGTAAACATACGTATATACATATATATGTATATATGAAAGACTTGATCGAGATAAATTATTAATTATAATTTATTGTTGTGATTTGGGTATCACTTTTGGATCGAGAAAGAAGGAATCGAGCCGTTGATTTGAATCAACTTCGCGTCTAAGTTGTTTTAATCGACAAAACGCACTAAGACAAGTGGTGGTTCACTCTTGTCATTTCAGTTATTTTTTTGACCGATAATTAATATTAAAGTTAATTGTTAATTAATTGGGTAATTTCTAAAACCTAATTAATGTTTGGGAACACTTGTGTGCTATAAATAATTTTGTATCTAGGTTGTTAGTCATTATATATATAGTTATATATAGGTATATATGATTAATGTTATTATCGTCGTAATGACGGTATTGTGTGTGGACTTTGTGTGTTATGTGTGGACTCTATAGTCATTAAATGTGGACTTTAATAGTCGTGTGTGTCAGGGATATTATGGTCTTACGAGACGTAATGATCTCTTTATAACTCGGTATTCGTCGAAATAATTCCCTAATACTTTTAAGGTCACGATCATTACTTTTTATCCACCCGTTAAGGATAAGAGGTGTTTAAGCACCTTGCTAGTGCAATTGGGTTGGACGTAATGTCACCCTGTGTTATTCTCGTAGTTATTTGAGATTGTGTTAAAAACTGTAAGAATAATTGTAGTGTTGTGAAATTTAATAAGATAAGTGTTGCGAGCCCATAATTAATAAACTTGGAGCGAGAAGTACAACTTGGAAACCGCTCGTGCTCCAGTTTAAGAGGGTCGTCTTTCTAATTTGGATTCGCATTATGCGGTGAGGTTGGTTGGGCCCAATTATTCAATGGGGTTTTATATGTTGTGTGTAATTTAAAACGTTCCCAAACAAATCATATCTTCTTCCCATAATACCCACATTCATTTCGGGTATTCTCTTGGTGCATATCTCTTTTTTCCATCCTTCATTTCAGTGGAAGTATTTTAGTTATATATCGTCTATCGGCTTTTACTCGAGAGACAATGATAGTAACTGGATACAACCACAAGAACCATTCTGTTTGTACCCTTGCTTAGTCTTTCATTAGACTAACCAACCGTTATTTTTCCTTGCATGGTTGGCTGGTGTCATCCGTCCTATACAGCACAACAGTCGACTTGCCTCAGGTTGTTTAGGAGTAACGAGACGGAAAAGAGGGCTTGCGGTTGAAGTTTAGTTTTGAAGAACTTTCGAGTTTGTTTTAAGTATAAGAGTTATTTTCTTATTAATGTAATAGGTATAAGTGTTAGGTAACTTAGTCATGTAATTGGTATTTATTTAAAGTCTTCCGCTGTAAACTTTAATATCATTTGTAAAACATATCTCCTCAATTTACGAGGGGAATATTAATAAAAGATTTGTTATTTATTTCAAAGTCTTCCGCTATTTACTCTTTATTATGATTATTTTAAGTATAATTGTTCAGATTAAAGCCTAGGGTGACTTTGGAAGTCTGAGGTCACTGGCGTGTGACACTATCAACGTAAGTCGGGGGTGTAACACCCCAAAACCGAGGTATCACAGTGCCATAGGCCCGAAGGTCTATAAGGCGTTTTTAGAAAGGGAGAACCTAACATTTCAAAATACGCAAAAGTTAACCGCATCCAAAATCTCCGTTTCAAGTTTAAACAACATTCAAACCTTGCATCAAGTTCAGAATATCAATTTATATCCAAAAACGATATGTAGCTAATACAACGTTTTCAAATCCGATGCAAAAACTAAGTCTTTAACGGTGAAGACGAAACTGTTATCAAGAACCCCCTTGTTGCTGCCGAACCTGCGAAGACAAGTTGACTGGTGGATCCGATTCACCAGCCAACCGCGGAAACATAAACCGAGGTTGAGTTAGTCTAATGAAAGACTAGCAAGAATCATCAAGCAAAAATAATAACACATAGGAAAGAATTATCATACCTTCCAACCAACGCCAATTAATAACACATCAAAATAAATACTATTATCATCACCTAACCTTTACTTAACCATTCTTACTCAATTATTAAACGCACTAAATACATCCAATCCGATTCTCAACCACACAACGAGTATAAACGGGTGAGACTATCATCACCCTAAGTAATCATACTATCCATGGATAAGTTTAAGATGGGACACTCACCATCCAATTGTGGCCTTGAACCAACGCAAGGTCACCCTCTACGTGGTCGGGTGGGGCTATCATCACCCCGGCCCAGCTATAAGGAGTCATGCCCTCCTTATAACCGAAACAAACAATCAACCAACAACCAATCAATAACCAACAACAACCACAACCAATCAATAACGAACAATCAATAACCAACAACAACCAACAACCAACAACCAATAACAATCAACAACCATATTGATCCAACATTAATCCTCACACAAGGCAACAACCAACCAACACACATTCTACCATTTAATTCTACGACTACCAATCTAGATCAATATAACAGATAAGTATAAAAATCAATTACTGAACATTAATAAGCGAGAATAATTATACTCAAAGATATATGTAATAAGTATGAGCAAGAATCATCTTGCCTTAAACGTAACGACAACGACCCTAGAAATTTCACCAACTTCGCCAACCAATCCCGAACGAACCTGCCACGACAAACCGAACAATTTCCTACGTTAAATCAACACATACCATGCCATTACTTGCAACCTCTCATTCAGCCCCTAAATTAGCCTAAGAACAGTCCATCTCAGTCCATAACTTCAAAGTTGAAATCACACCCACACACAGAATCACTTACCGATTCTTCAGCAAATTTCAGAACTTCTGGCTGCACCAACTCCCTTTAAATTTCCAACTACTTCTGCTCAAAATTCCCCTTCAATACCTGAACCAATCTGCCCAAATTCAATTTTTCCCGACATCCAATTCTGACCAAACATTCCAATCTGTCAACAATTCCCTGCAAGATTTAAACCAAAACTGTCCAAACTCAAATCTGCCCCAAACGTCCCAAATCTGTCAATAGTAGAAGTTCAGTAGAATTTATCTGGTATCCAAATAAAATTTCAGATTAAGGCAACCCCGAATTACCTTGTCGTCCGCCTTGCTCTCGCCGCCGGGTTGGCTCCTCGTCGCGGAAAAGTGCAGCAGCGGCAACAACCGGACAGAATCAGCGACGTTCTACAGACCGCGCAGCAAGCAGAGCTGGTCGCGGTGTCTCGCACCGAACTGGTCGCGGCGTCTCGCACCAGGGAGGGGAAGTAGTCACCGGCGAAAGTCGAAGGTCGCACCCACTGACGGGAAGACGAGCAGCTGAAGGGGACGAGCAAAGGCGAGGCTGAGCTCCTCTCCCTCGCGGTGCACTCCAGCCACAGTAACCAGGCGAGAGGTTTTTAATTTACATTCCACTTGCTGCCTTTGGGTGTACATGTACATAGAATTTAGATGTGGTAAAACAGCCAGTAAAACAAAAGTACAATGGTTTTTTTGTAGTGTGTGCCCATGTTAAATCTTTTTTTTGCAATTATTTGGTTAGCCACTAGTTTAATCTTGTTTATTAAGGGTTTATCAATTCTTTATTAGAGAATATTTTGATGATAAATTTCCTATTTAAGCTTGTTAGCATGTGCTCACGGGCACACACTAGAAAAACCGAAGTACAATTAAGGGTCTTTAGATTAGAATCAAATCAATGGTCCATATTAAATATAAGAGGGTGCACATGAAAAAAAATAGAATGCACACATCTAATTCACCCATATTAGCTTAATTATAGGAATTTGATTTATCCCAATATTCACTTTCCAAAATCACATTTTCAGATCTTATTCGGTTATCTCTCCTGATTAGTCTCTCAACCATCGTCATCTTCCTTTTGTTATTCACCGCTTCCCCTCTCTCGCGAATATCTCTCTCCACCGCAGGTTTCGTACTTCTCCGCCGCCGGCATGGTTTCCTCTGCCCTGCTCTTCCTCCATCGGTAGATATACATCAGCAACATCCCCAGAAGCCCGATTCCGGCCAAATCAGCCACTGTAATTCCCACAATCGTCGTCGGCCTCAGCGAAATTGTTCCCGAAACCTTCGGTTGTGTCGACAGAGTAGATGGAATCATGCATTGGTCCTTCAATGGCTTCCCACACAAATCCAAGATCTGACCCGTGACGTGGCCGAAATATGCAATGCAAATATCGTTGAATGGCCTAGTCAAAGTAAATGTCCTAACAGACCTACTAAATGGATGTATAGTAAGCAAGTACGGGTCGAACCCACAAGGAAGATCTGATGAAGTATGCAATTATGATTGACAAGTAACAAGGAAGGGGGGTTTTAGTTATCAAGGAGAATAAAGCAAACAAGTTTGATTGAGTTGAGAATATGATTGGGGAAAAGAGTTCCACTAGAACGAGATCCACAATACAGAGATATAATTTGATCACTGAAATCTATTCAATCCAAGTTCTTTCACTATTCTTATGGTTGTTCCCACCCTGATCTTAAGTACTACCAATTCTCACAGTTGTTGATAGACTTATCACAATATCAATGGAAGAAAACCTTATCACCAATAAAGCAATAGCAATGCACACAAGGATATAGGATACATGCAAATAGAAGAAAACCTTACTACTTAACATGCAAATGATTCTCACTCACGATTGTGCACTCGTATTTCACTATATGCAACAATCGTGTATGCTACTAGATATGCACTCGTATTCCACTATATGCAAATCCTAGCAATTGATAAATAGTATTCAACCTAGTTGATCAGGCTATGAGGAATAACAATAAATCAATATTCAATATAACCAAGAGAATCAAACCAACACTTATAAGAATAAGAACAAGGAATATAAATTCACAAACACATCAACTGTATTGCTTTAAACGTCTAGTAGAACAAAGGGAAATTAGTGCTCCATCAAAGGTGAATGAAACCCTAAAAAGAAAAACAACGATAATAGAATTCTGATGTCTGGCTGCCCACTCAAGACCTAGAAAAAGGTCTTAAATAGGTTTTGGAAATAAGTTAACCTAATGCAAAATAACAAAGGAAATAAAATAAAATAAATAAGGAAATCCGAAATGAAATAAAAGGAAATAAATCTGTGCTGGCCGCGAGGCGTTACGTGCCTCACCGCGGGGCGGTGAGATCCACCGCGGGGCGGTGGCTTCTTCTGGCGCGACCAGTTCTTCTCTGAGACCCACCGTCGGGTCGCGGTGGCTTGTGACGCAGGGCGGTGAAATCGCCCACTCCTTCTTCAGCTCCTCTTCTTCTTCTCTTCTGCTCTTCATTACTACCAAGTGTTGGTAGCCTTCTCCAATAAACTCTAGCAGAACCTCATCCATCTTCATCATCTCCATCTAAGATGTAAAACCCTGGATATCTTCACTTTTCTCCACAACTTCTGGATTACAGACTTAGCCACAAATCTCATCCTAAACTCCTTAAAATAATGCTAATAATTGCTAGTAAATGTGCATGAAATGACACCTATCAAATTCCCCCATACTTAGACCTTTACTCGTCCCGAGTAAGCTAATGATAAACCTACTCTCTCAATCAAACACCAAGGTCTCATGAAGTACAAGAAAATATGACACCAACAATTACAACATATCAACAATTAGCTCCAGACAACCAAAACAAGTGATGCAAAGATAATTCTAATCCTAACTCCAATCTAGCTCCTTATCGCTCCAAGAGTGGCCTACTCGAGTCCTCCTTATGACTCCCCTTCTTATGATGCCTCGCCAAGAATAATGAGAAATCCTAAAATCACTCTTCTTCTTTTACACTCATCTTGCCTAGGCGCCCTCTCGGGTTTTCACCTAGCCACTCATTTCATTTTGCTAGATATCTCACAAATACTCGCATCACTCCAGTCCAATTTTGCATCGGTCTATACCAGTCGGACTACCTGCTTATTACCTGAACCGTCCTTTCGGGTTTTCAGCTCATCCCATGATTTTGATTGCCTTTTTACATCTTTTTGGCTTTTTTGTTTTTTTTTTAAAGAAAAAATCGAATGGAAATTACAGAAAAACAAAGCTATGTACAAAAGATAGACAGATAGCAAGTCTAAATCCCTCCCCCATACTTAAACCGAACATTGTCCTCAATGTAGAAAAGAGAACAACAAATAAAATAGGGGCAAGAGAAATAAACTCACTGTGGGCCTGATGGCGGTGGTGGTGGAAACCTCCCGAAGTAGTCCCTCATATGAGCGTCCATAGCGTCCAGACGCTCATCTACATCAGCGCGGAACTGGGTCTGCCAAGTCTGCAGACCGGTCTCTACTCGGGTGTTCCAATGCGTCTGCTGCACCGAGAATGCATCAAATCTTACATACAACTCCTGCCAAGGTGTGGCAGGAGCATAAGAAGACGAGGGCGCATCAAACTGGGTAGGCAAAGAGGCATCCTCACCCACAAACTCAGCAGCAGCAGCACCAGCACTAGGGCCCTCTCCAAACGGACCCGAAGGAGCAGCAACAGGGGTAGCGTCGGCCATAACTCTGCTATCACTGGGAATCCACCAATCCGCAAATGAAGGAGAATAAGTGAAAATCCGGGGAAGAATCAGAGTATGACCATCATATGAAGACCAAACTAAATCACCATCCATGCCCAATGGTTTCAGCATCGAGCATACTTTCATGTGCGCCATATCATACACCGCATGAGCAACATGTCGAGGAATCCGATCGGTAGCTATAATGTCAGCACAAAGAAGGGTGATCAAACCACCCCCACAAATATCACGTGGCTCACCATCACGAATCCTCTTCAGGGAACCCAGAAAGAGGGTAGCCCAACACGGCGTGTACGTAACAAGCTCCAAGATGCTCAAAAACCACTGAAAATCCTTCAAAGGGACCTTACCATCATCAGCATGGCCAAAGAAATCTCTCATCAACACCTTGTGGACCAACCTTAGGCAAGGGTTCACCAACTTCGAATTCACCTCCTGGCCCTTCTTGAACGTCCTATGTGTGGCAGCCTCCCAAAACTCCATCATATCTGTCTCAATGATGCCATCAGACCACCCATCAGATGGCTCCTTTGTAATGCCCAGGGCACCACGAATCTCCTCAACAGACAAAGTATAATCACGACCATTGTATGTGAACGTGACCCTCATCAATCTCTTGTCAGCGGAGCCATCAGAATACCTCTTAAACGAGGCAATGAACTGGTAACACAGCTCGGGACAAGCATCAGCGGCCTTGTTCAAGAAAGTCCCCAGGCCACACTCTGCTAAACACAGGGATACACACTCCAACATACCAAACTCAGCCAACGTCGGCTTGTCAAAGAATTTAGTAGCCAACACTTTCCTCTCCTTCACAACATTATAGACCTCATTCTCATCCCTCGTAGATACTTGCTTCCTACCTCTAGGTGCCATAAGTAATGAATGGAGATGCTCAAAACAAAGGGCGACCAAAGAGGACTTACAAACGAGCGAAAACACGAAGTCTGGTAGTCTCGACGCGGGGCGGTGGACGAGTCGCCGGGTCGCGGTGAGATAACTGGAACTTCACACCGGGTCGTGGTGGGGGTTGCTACGGGGCGGTGGCTGGCGACGCGAGGCGGGGCAACGCGGGGCGGTGGACGACGGCGACGCGGTGGGGTTATGTGTTTGGCTTGTTTGTGAGGCTAGACTCCAAATTGGGCAAGGAAACTCAAGATTAAGGTATTTGGAGGCTAGGAGCGGACCAAGAACGAGAGGATTGAGGGGAGAATGGGGGATTTGGCTTGGAGAACTTGAGAGGGGTGCTGGATATGGAGGGTTTGAGAGAGTGGGGGCTAGGTTAGGGAAAGGGAATATGAAGAAGAGGGGTTGATGGGGCCGGTCATATACAATGGCCCAAAGAGAAATCTCGGCCCAAAAAGGGGGCCCAAACCGTCAAATCCTTAGTTACCACTCAAGAAATAAAAATTTTACTCCCCGTTTAAGGTTTTTTCGAGCCCCTTTATTTTTTTTTCATTTTTTTTTCCGGAGTTGAGAAGGCATACCAGACCTCCACCGCGGGGTGGTGGTCTCCACCGCGGGGCGGTGGCTTCTGCCGCGGGGTGGTGAGAATTGGTTGGGAACACCGTCTCTCTCCATTTACTTTCGTACCTGAAATGTTAGTGACAGGCGAACGAAACAAAGCAAAAGAAATTACGAAATCAATCTAAGAGAAAAGAAAAATTTAGGAAAACTACCACGGGTTGCCTCCCGGACAGCGCCTTAGTTAACGTCGTTAGCTCAACGTACTCCAGATCAATCACCACCTAGAATAGGATCCTTTCGGAATCCTCGTACTTAACTCTTCCTGCTGGAACTTACCATGGAAAGGCTTGGACCTTAGACCATGTTCCCTCTCAGCCAATGACTCCATGATTGTTGCCTTTGGAGCATCTCCCCCATACTTAGAGCGATGTGGGGGCCGATAGGGCTTGACCTGATCATGCTGCACGACACTAGATGAAGGCTTACATCCTTGTATGGTTAGTGCAGGGGGGCAAGTGCCCAAATTAGAGGGAATTGAATCTCCTATGTCATCGAGTAAGACATCATACTCATGCAACTCAAAAGGTTCAGCAATGGCAGACAGTTCAACTATGGTCTCCACTACACTAGGCTTAACATTTTCCTGAATAGGATTATCAATATCACTAATGCAGCGAAGGGGAGGCAATTCAATGGAGTTGGCCTTATGAATATTATGCTAAAAAATTATTCCATCAAATTCCATAGTCAAAGTTCCACTATCTACATCAATCTTTGTCATGGCTGTTTTCATAAAAGGTCGACCTAACATAACAGGAGCAACCTGCTCATCATAGTCCATATCCATAACAAAGAAATCAGCAGGGAAAATCAAAGGACCTATCTTAACAAGAACATCTTCCACAATACCCTTAGGAGACACACAAGAACCATCAGCAAGTTGTATCACAATATTGGTATCATGCAAGGGTCCGACTCCTAAATCCTCAATCAATGAATAAGGCAAAATATTAATAGAGGCACCCAAGTCTAGCAAGGCTTTCCCAAATCGATGTTCACCTATAGCAATAGGAATAGTAAACGTACCTGGATCCTTGCACTTCTCAGGCATACGCCTTTGAAATACCGCAGAGACATGTTCACCAACCGGAACCTTCTTCTGGACCTTCAGCTTTTGTGTCCTCTTGACGGTGCACAGCTCCTTCAAAAACTTGGCGTATCGAGGGATAGCCTTAATAAGCTTGAGAAGAGGAATATTCACCTCACAGTTTCGGAACGTCTCGAAAATATCACTGTCGACGACCCTTCCAGCCTTTAGCGTCTCGGGAAAAGGTGCTGGTGGCTTCTCGGAACCAAGAGGGGGAAAAAACGGACGAACATAATCATCAACACAGATCTCTTCTGTAGAGCAAGGATTTTGGAGGCCGGGTCGCGGTAGGCTCACCGCGGGGCGGTGGTTATCGCCGCGGGGCGGTGAGGTCGCGGTGGGATTACTGAGACTTGCCGTCGGGTCGCGGCTAGTGTCGCCGCGGGGCGGTGGCAGGCATCCTTCTTTCCTGGCCTCAGCCTCAACTTGTCGTCGGGTCGCGGTGGAGTCCACCGCGGGGCGGTGGTAGGCATCCTTCTTCTCAGACTCGCTCTCCTCTTCAGCAATAGGAGGAACGACCAGCTTCTTTCCACTTCTAAGGGTGATGGCACTCATATTCTCCCTTGGATTCACTGTAGTCTGAGAGAGTAGGGAGTTAGATGTCCTCTGGTCAATCTTGGTTACAACATCAGCCAGTTGGCCAATCTGCCTCTCCATATTCTTTATGCTTGACTCAGTAGCCTGAACATGAGTGGCGAAATGCCGAGTCAGAGTCTTTAGCATATCTTCAGTAGTAGCACCAGAGGTTTGTCCTTGATGCCTCTGTTGGTATGGGACTCTCTACTGGTATTGCTGTTGTACTGGCTGTTGACCACCTTGGGGGTCGCTCCACCTGAAACCCGGATGGTCTCGCCCTCTCGGATTGTAGTTGGGCTGTCCACCAAATTGCGGTCTAGGGGGTCCGTAACCTCCTACAACATTCACTTCAACAGTACCTTCCTCATGCAGCTGAGGACAAGTATCGGTAGGGTGGAATTGATCACAGCAAATTCCACATGCCTTGACTTGTTGAGGAGTGTTTTGGTTCGCCATTCTCTTCACCATATCCTTCAACTCAGCTAACTCATTCAGCACTGGGTTCGGTCCTGCAGGAGTCACAACATTGACTGTCTTTCTCTGATATGTCTTTCCAAAGCTCCTGGTACTCTCACTCATCTCCTTCAATCTCTCCATGGCTGCGTCCGGTGTCAGATTCAGAATACTCCCACCGCATGCAGCGTCAACCATCCTTCTTTCCTGATATAGCAGACCATTATGCAAGTAGAGAACAAGATCCTGCTTGGCGTATCCGTGGAACGGGCAGCTAGAGCAAAGCCTCTTGTACCTCTCAAGATAGTCATATAGCGTCTCATCACCAGCCTGCTCAATGTTAGCAATTGCCTTTTTCAAAGCATTCGCCTTCTTCGTTGGGAAGTACTTGTCAAGAAACGCCTTGTGCAGTTTAGTCCAGGTATCTATAGTCCCTGGTGGTAAGTGATAATACCAGTCGCTAGCAGAGTCTAGCAAAGAAAATCCAAAGGCTCTCATCTTGATTTGATCCTCCGTCACATTCCTTGGCTTCATAGTCATGCAGACATTGTGGAATTTACCCAGATGAGATATTGGGTCCTGTCCACTCAAACCATGGAATTTCGGGAGATAAGCAACAACTCCAGACTTCAGCTCAAAGTTCACCCCTTCGCCAAGCGCAGGGATGATGACAGCCAAGGGTTGTGCCCCGATGTTTGGTTCAGTCAGCTCTCTCAGAGTTCCGGCCATTGCAACAGCAGGGATGTCAATTATTTCAACGGTCTCAACCTCGGCTTTTTCTTCTTGATCGCGTAGGTTCGCATAGAACGATCTGTCGATTTCTGGATCAAAAGCAGCTAGAGGAGAGTCAGTAGAACGAGTGTCGACCATAAGATAGGTCTCCACCAAAGTCAATCACAAAAACGCACAACAAAACAGAAAACTTCCCCGGCAACGGCGCCAAATTTGACGTGGCCGAAATATGCAATGCAAATATCGTTGAATGGCCTAGTCAAAGTAAATGTCCTAACAGACCTACTAAATGGATGTATAGTAAGAAAGTAAGGGTTGAACCCACAAGGAAGATCTGATGAAGTATGCAATTATGATTGACAAGTAACAAGGAAATGGGGTTTTAGTTATCAAGGAGAATAAAGCAAACAAGTTTGATTGAGTTGAGAATATGATTGGGGAAAAGAGTTCCACTAGAACGAGATCCACAATACAGAGATATAATTTGATCACTGAAATCTATTCAATCCAAGTTCTTTCACTATTCTTATGGTTGTTCCCACCCTGATCTTAAGTACTACCAATTCTCACAGTTGTTGATAGACTTATCACAATATCAATGGAAGAAAACCTTACCACCAATAAAGCAATAGCAATGCACACAAGGATATAGGATACATGTAAATAGAAGAAAACCTTACTACTTAACATGCAAATGATTCTCACTCACGATTGTGCACTCGTATTCCACTATATGCAACAATCGTGTATGCTACTAGATATGCACTCGTATTCCACTATATGCAAATCCTAGCAATTGATAAATAGTATTCAACCTAGTTGATCAGGCTATGAGGAATAAAAATAAATCAATATTCAATATAACCAAGAGAATCAAACCAACACTTATAAGAATAAGAACAAGGAATATAAATCTCACAAACACATCAACTGTATTGCTTCAAACGTCTAGTAGAACAAAGGGAAATTAGTGCTCCATCAAAGGTGAATGAAACCCTAAAAAGAAAAACAACGATAATAGAATTCTGATGTCTGGCTGCCCACTCAAGACCTAGAAAAAGGTCTTAAATAGGTTTTGGAAATAAGTTAACCTAATGCAAAACAACAAAGGAAATAAAATAAAAGAAATAAGGAAATCCGAAATGAAATAAAAGGAAATAAATCTGTGCTGGCCGCGAGGCGTTACGTGCCTCACCGCGGGGCGGTGGCTTCTTCTGGCGCGACCAGTTCTTCTCTGAGACCCACCGCCGGGTCGCGGAAGCTTCTGGCACGGGGCGGTAAAATCGCCCACTCCTTCTTCAACTCCTCTTCTTCTTCTCTTCTGCTCTTCATTATTACCAAGTGTTGGTAGCCTTTTCCAATAAACTCTAGCAGAACCTCATCCATCTTCATCATCTCCATCTAAGCTGTAAAACCCTGTATATCTTCACTTTTCTCCACAACTTCTGGATTACAGACTTAGCCACAAATCTCATCCTAAACTCCTTAAAATAATGCTAATAATTGCTAGTAAAGGTGCATGAAATGACACCTATCAACCCGTCAGATCTCGGATTTTCCCCTTTTCTAGTTGTGATCAATCAACTTCATTCGCGGAAGAGGCTTCAAAATTTCAAATCCTTCAATCGATACCGATCTACTTTTAGCCGATAAAATTTCTCTGAATTTCATCGGAGTTGAGTTGCATTTATCTAGAGGAACGCTCCGGTAAAATGAGAATTGTGGTAAAACGGAGGTATTAATCTGGGACGTTGGATGAAGGGTGATGGACGGATGGATGAATGGGTCATATAATAGATATGGTATGGGTGAAAGTACCAGATCCTCTCAAATAAGGTAGGTAATAGATATTTTAAATAAATGAAGATAATTAAGGATATTGTTAGAGGAGAGAGAAAATCATATCTTCCTTCCAAAATTGTTCCATTCCGCTGATACATTTTCTTCTTGTTCAACGATTTTTCAACGTTCATGAATATCGATTACGTCTTTATGAATATCGTTCATGCGTTTATGAATATCAATGGATAGATGTGAATATCTCCCCTTAAAACATGAATATCACCACTTGATTTGTTCAACGTCCTAATGCTTTGCAAATTCGTAGTTTTGTAAATTTGTTCTTGTTGCTTTTGTAATTGTTTTTATTGAATATCGTTCATGTTTGTATGATAATCTTTGTTTAATGTGTGGATATCACCAATTAAAGACATGAATACCACAACTTAAAATATGAATATCACCACTTAATAATATATGAATAACATAATCAATTACACGGATATCATAATCAGTTAAATGAATATCACACTCAAGTACATGAATAACATAACTCAATTCATGAATACCTTACATGAATATCCCCATTTAATGCATGAATATCGATCACTACCCAATTATTAATATTAACACCAAATTACATGAATATCAACACATATTACAGGAATATCAACCCCTATATCGCGAATATTACATGAATATCACCAGTCAATTTATGAATATTGATCATTACTCAATTACATTAATATTACCGCCTAGTTACAGGAATATCAACAAATATTACACGAATATCAACAAATATTACATGAATATCAACCCCGATATCGTGAATATTACATGAATATCATTACTCAATTCATGAATATCGATCATTTGTATGAATGATGTTAATATTCATGTTTGATAAACCCTAAATACTAAACCAATAAATTATATACCCTAAACCAATAAATCCTAAAACCCTAAACCAATAAATCCTATACTATAAATCAATAAACCTAATCCGTAAACCAATAAATTGTGTTTTCTTCAACCTCGATAATGGCTTCGGCAACGGTGTCGGTGGCATCCATTACGAATTTCGACCAATCCCTGCAATAATTTCACACATCAATCATTTCATCAGAATACAATAAATCTAGCTAGCTACATCATGCATTATATGGAATTAATTAATCAAAATAATCAAAGTTAAATTGGGTACCTGTGCTAATGTGGCAAACGTGAGACCGACAATGAATTTACCGATCTCAAGGCCCGACGGAAGCGTTGGAGCTCGGGATCGGAGCAGGTGTTCGTGGAGGCAGAAGTAGGAGTCGCAGTAACGCGGCGAGAAGACGGTGACACCCACCTTGCAACCCCTTCAATGTCGTCGTCATCATCATCTTCCTCCTCGCTCTCTTCCGCATCATCGGGATCTGAGTCATCGTCGGTTGGTCTTCTGCAACCGATCTCGTAGATCCGGACCGCCGTGGAGACGTGGAGTCGTTGCGGCTTCACGCAGCACTACAGGAGCACCCGGTTGGTTGGTCCGTGTCGTGTCCGTGGAGGCTGGAGTCGGCTGGTTGGTCCGTGGTCGCCGACTCCCCGGTGGCGGTGGTCTTCTCCCTTTGGGAGGAGATCTGGAGAGGCAGAGAAGTGGGACGCAAGAGGAAGATGATAGAGGTTTGGGAGATCTGGAGAGCCGATCTTTGAATCTGGCGGATCGGTAAATGTGATTTTGGAAAGTCCAGATTTGGTAAATCAAATCTCTATAATTATGTTAATTTGAGTGGATCAGGTGTGTGCATTCTATTCTCTTTAATGTGCACCCTCTTATATTTAATATGGGCCATTGATTCGATTCTAATCTAAATGCTCCTATTTGTACTCCCGTTTTACTCTAAATGACTGTTTTACTAGAACTTAATTCTCTCTCTCTCTATATATATATATAGATTTAGGTTCTGGTGAAACGATGAGTTACGGTAAAACGGAAGTACAAATTATATCCGTTGATTTGGAAGATGATGAAAGGCCCTGATGTGATGGGAGTGGGGTGCACATTAAAAAGATATCTGACACCTACTTGATTTGGGTTCAAAATCGAAATTTTAGGGATATTATTGAGTTTATTTTATTTCTTCATAAATTGGATATTCTTTCCAAAACCGCTCATATTTTTCCTCCCATATGTAACGCTCTTCGTCCCTCTTTTGCACGCAATCGCTATTGAAGCTGTGGATTGAAGATCTCGTCGTCCTGTGGATCGTTGTGATGAAGGCTCCCACTGCTACTTCTTGGAGTTTCAACACCCGGGAAAATCAGAAAGGAGAAGCAGAAATCGTCTTCAAGTCACTTCCAGGGAGGAATTCCCTTCTTCAAATCTAGAGGCCAGCACATCCTTAAGAATCCCATGGTGGTCGAAGCGATCGTCAACAAAGCCGGAATCAAGAGCACCGACGTCATCCTTGCAATCGGTCCTGGTACCGGTAGCCTCACCGTGAAGCTTCTGGAAGCCGAAAAATCTGTGATTGCCGTTGAAGTTGATCCTTGTATGGCTCTCGAGCTCCAGCGCAGGTTTCAGGGTACTCCTTTCAGTAACCACCTCAAGGTATTTTCATTCTTCTCGACTGGTGGATATTTGGTGTTCTCCTTTTTGGTTAAATCTATTGAGGTTAGCATTATTATTGATGTTAAAAGTTACCTCTTTCCAGGAGAATTTATAAAATTTGTGCTATTTGATTAATAGCATACTCATAGTCAGTTGCTGCCAATTTGTATGGCTCTAAATTTGTGCTACTTCTTGAATTGCTACTGAAATTATTTATTCTTCATCCCGTTAAAGGATTCCAATTTCAATCGGTCCGACTGTGAAAGCGCCCTCACCATCCATATTTCTTCTCGTTTCGATTGAGTATGATATTCATTTAATCGAGTACGATAGTCATGCAATATTCAAGTAACTAAGTGTGATATTCATGTAACTACGTGAATATCATCACATCGCTATTATAGTATTCAAATTGCTTGTTGATGGTGTTGTTTGTACTATTTGCAATTGATATTCAAATTGTATGATGTGATATTCACTATAATGTTGTTCATATTCATGAGGTTTCATGCGTTGAATAGTCGATATTCAAAATTTATGATGTGATATTCAATATAATGTTGTTGATATTCATTATAATAATGTTGATATTCAGGTTGATCGTGCGACTGTGTGACCCAAAATCGACGCGACAATGTCATTGTTAAACCTTACCGCCATGAATCAAAACTTCGAAGATATTGGGTGGTGATATTCATGTAGTTAGGTGATGATATTCATGTACTTGAGTGACTATATTAATGTAATTGGGTGGTGGGCAATATTCACAAAATGGGTAGTGATATTCACAAATTGAGTGGTGATATTCATGTAAGTGAATTTGATATTCATGTGATTAATTGAGATATTCATGTAACTTAGTGTGATATTCATATTATCAAGTGGTGAAATTCATGATGTAAGTGATGATATTCACATTTTTAAGATATTAAATATTCACTTATTAAATAGAAATCGATATTCAAACAAACATGAACGATATTCATTAACAAATGATCGATATTCGTGAACACATTAACGATATTCACGAACGCTGGAAAATCATTAAACGAGGAGAACGGATTTAAATCTAAACGAATTTAAAATGTTCTTCCCATTTAAGTTTTAAATATTTGAAGAATCTCATTCTCTCTCCAATCTGCAGATTTACCATATCAGGATTTCTTTTTAATTAATATTCTCTACATTATATAGTAACTACTTTTTAATCCCTATTATTATAAAAACACTCCCACCATAACTAATATACACTCTCTTAATCCATCCGTCCATCACCCTCCATCCAACGTCCCAAATTAATACCTCCGTTTTACCACAATTCTCGTTTTACCGGAGAGTGAATTTGGATCTGGTAAAACGGCCTCTTAGAGTAAAACGGAAGTACAATTAAGGGCCTTTAGATTAGAATCAAATCAATGGTCCATATTAAATGTAGGAGGGTGCACATGAAAGAAAATGGGATGCACACATCTAATTCACCCAAATTAGCTTAATTATAGGAATTTGATTTATCCCAATATTCACTTTCCAAAATCACATTTTCAGATCTTGTACGGTTATCTCTCCTGATTAGTCTCTCAACCATCGTCATCTTCCTCTTGTTATTCACCGCTTCCCCTCTCTCGCGAATATCTCTCTCCACCGCAGGTTTCGTACTTCTCCGCTGCCGGCATGGTTTCCTCTGCCCTGCTCTTCCTCCATCGGTAGATATACATCAGCAATAGCCCCAGAAGCCCGATTCCGGCCAAATCAGCCACTGTAATTCCCACAATCGTCGTCGGCCTCAGCGAAATTGTTCCTGAAACCTTCGGTTGTGTCGACAGAGTAGATGGAATCATGCATTGGTCCTTCAATGGCTTCCCACACAAATCCAAGATCTGACCCGTCAGATCTCGGATTTTCCCCTTTTCTAGTTGTGATCAATCAACTTCATTCGCGGAAGAGGCTTCAAAATTTCAAATCCTTCAATCGATACCGATCTACTTTTAGCCGATAAAGTTTCTCTGAATTTCGTCGGAGTTGAGTTGCATTTATCTGTGGGATTTCGGTGCGGAGAAGTAGAGGTAGAAGATGAAGATCAAGGTGCTTCTAATTCTCCGAACCAACACTTGCAGCGACGAAGAAGATCCGGTGATTCTTGCAAACGCATCCGATGTCAGCCACTTTGGCTACTTCCAGAGATCCAGCGCTAAAGAGTTCATTGTCTTTGTCTCTCGCACCGTCGCCAAACGCACTCCCCCCGGCCAGCGCCAATCTGTCCAGCACTCAGGTATCCGCTTAGGGTTTTTCCGCCGATTTGCCTTCCATCATTGTTGTTTCCTTTCTAATTTCATCATTGTCTGATTAAGATTAAAATTATGATTTACTAGAGCTTAATTCTGCATGAATTTCATCAACTTTGCTTCCTTACATTGTTGATTTGTAGCAGTTCTACTTTTTGGTGTTTGTGGGCTTCCCACACAAATCCGAGCTTCCCACACAAATTCGCCTCCGGGATCTGACCCGTCAGGTTGTTGAATGAGAGATCAATAGTAGCATTTTCCGACCACCGCTTCCCCAAATCCGGCGATAATCCGCCGGAAAGCTTGTTACTTGAAAGGTTCAGATACGTGAGACTTGCTCCTCCGATATCGAACATAACAGATGTATGTCTATCGATCTTCTCGCAATTCTTTCTCTTTTTAGGAGTGTTTTTTGCTTTAGACTAGAAAGTAGAAAGTTATTGATCTTCTTGCTCTTCCTATTCAGGACGAAGAAGATTTCCGTCATCATCTCCAGGACTCCTCTTCACAACCAACAATTTCCAAGTCGGCGCCGTTCTACCCAGTTTTAGTCCCGACAGACCACCAATTGCCTCGTTTCCGCTCATCTCTGCATTGTTCTTCATGTTAATAGTATTGTTATTCACAGTGTTACAATATATGTGTTTTGATATTTATGTTTTAGATATTGTATATATGATATTCAGTTTCTCTGTGGTGTTATTCATTATAATAATGTTGATATTCACGTGGATTCAGATTATGCTTATTGATGGTGTTGTATGAGTTATTGATCATTGATATTCACGTTTTAATATGTGATATTCAAATTGTTTGTTGTGATATTCAAACACATTCTTTTGATATTCATGTTGGTTTACATTTCATGCGTTGAGTAGTTGATATTCAAATTGTATGATGTGATATTCACTATAATGTTGTTCATATTCATGTTGGATGTAGCTTTCATGCGTTGAGTAGTCGATATTCAAAATTGGATTTGCGATATTCACCAGATACAAACAAAAAGTTTCGAAGATCATGAATCGTTTCCAAAAGCTTAAAATTAACACACGAATATCAATACAGTTTGTATGAATATCGCCTAATTCATATAACCGATAATCATCATATGCGGATTAAAATCTGAATATCGACACTATTTTCATGAATATCAGATATTGCTTATATGAATATCGATTTCAAAATTACGTGAATATCAAAACATTTTGAATGAATATCGATTACTGACTATATGAATATCGATAAAATTATTATACGGAGTAATGAATAACACCATTTAAATATCGATTGAAGACGATTAGGAAAGAGAATAATCTTCTCTTTCTCTCTCCTATAACAACCCATTTAATTTTTTTTGTTAATTAAAATTTGATTAATTGCCATATTAGGTTAGATTTGGTAGTTACAACCCTACCATATCTATTTTACCGGAGCGTTCCTCTATGTACATATATATATATATATATATATATATATAAATTGGTATAACACTTCCACCATTTAATATATAATGGGGTATTTCATTCTCCCTCCCTTATAAGAGTTTCGTCCTCGAAACTAAGATAAAAAAAACAGGTTCGGATATCGATCTCTCATGACCGACTCCAACTCCCAAGTCTCTTCTGTTGTACCGTGCTTAGACCATAAAACTTTCACCAAGGAAATGACCTTATTTCTCAATTTCTTGTTCAACAACTAGAATTTTTTTTTTTACGGGTGATTCTTCAAGGGTGCCATCAGGTTGAAATTCTATCTCCTCAAATCTCAAAACATGGGTCGGATGATACACGTATTTCCTTAACTGCGACACATGAAACACATCGTGCATTCCACTCATTCTCGGCGGCAACACTACTTGGTAAGCCATAGCGCCAACTCTCTTTAGAACTTCGAAGGGACCAACATAACGAGGACTCGACTTCCCTCGTTTCCCAAATCTGAACACTCCTTTAGTCGGTGAGACTTTAACAAACACATGGTCCCTAACCTTGAATTCTAAGGGTCGTCTACGAATATCTGCATACGACTACTGTCGACTCTGAGCTGACAATAATCTCTGACGAATCACCACAATGTCGTCCTTAGTCTTCTGCAAAAGTTCGGGAGCAACTAGAACGACATCGGTCATATCGTCCCAAAACAGTGGCGATCTACACCGACTGTAACACCCCCAAATAACCTCTTGAAAGTATTACCGCCAGTGACCTCAGACGTACTGTCCGATGTCACCCAAGGCTTTTCCAGTTGATATAAATCATTAAACCACAGTTATAATACAACATATCATAACTTTCATTAAAACCAAGTCTCGAAATTTCAGCATAATTCCAAATACATCAAAACACATAATCAGAATCATTACAGCGGAAGTCTTTGAAATAACAACAAAAGGGGTCTTGATCGCTATGATCACCCACCAAGGATCTTAACCTGAATAAACTTGTCAAAACACCGTTCGCCTCTATAGTCGTTCTAGCCTTCACGGGATGACAAATTATCTGATGTGCCGAATCGAACGGATGACACCAGCCAACCATGCAGAGAACAATTACGGTTGGTTAGTCTAATGAAAGACTAAGCAAGGGTACAAAGCAGAGTGGTTCGAAGTAGACGTATTAGGTTAGACTCATCGTCTCTCGAATAACAGTCGATAACGATAGTCAACCACCATACTCCTACTAGAATATAAGAAAAGGCATGATCAAGAGAAGATTCTGGAGACCGAGTTTCACAGCAATCAATCCCAAAAGAAGACTCCAACGAAATGAGCCTTATCGGAAAACATGACAAATGTCTGGAACATTATAATTTCACACAAGCGTTTAAAACGACTTGATGTTTCGGTTCACGACCAACCTCATCGCACAATGCGAATCCAGATTGGAAAGAGAACTTTACTCTGATCAAAGTCAAGGCGAGCTTTCCTAGCTGCACTACACTTAGTTGCACTACTCGCCCAAGGGTATATTAATCATGTGCACTAAAGCACTTATCTTGTTAAATTCCAAAATGCACATATACGTTATAGGCTTTTAAATCATCTCATCCCTTCAGGATAAAGATATACCGTCGGGAACTAAATCCCTAAGGCGGAGTTGACTCGGGAACTAAATCCCTAAAGTCGAATCGGGAACTAAATCCCTCGGGAACTAAATCCCAAACAACGGAGTCAGGAACTAAATCCCTGAAAATGGCACCAGCTGTGTGCACAGACCCTGAGTAAGGGTATGGTCAAGACCAGAGAAGGATGGTAGGAACTAAATCCTAACCACCAGGTTATCAAGAAACGACTAGCACTCGCAATGAGATACACAGTAACGTTTCTACGAATACTCGTGCTAACTAAACAGTTCAGCATAGTAATCAATCACAACAAAGCCATCGCGACCAGTAACATATAAAATAGCGTTGTTCTAACGATATACAACCTATCATAATATCTATAATTAATCATATAAATATATAATAACGTTGTTCTAACAGATATACAACCTATTATAATATCACCTTTTAATCATATCATTTAACAAAATTGTTCCCAATGCAAACAGTAAATCATCCCAAATTAATTAACAACTAAACAATTGATAATTAATTGAAATATGGAATGATGAGCAAGAGCGAACCGCCACTTGCCTTAGATTATACGAAAGCTTGAACAAGCTTAGAAACGTCGGGTTCTTGGGTCTGAAACAGATCTCAGATTATAAATCCCTAAGAAACGACCCATAACGAGACCCTAAGTTAGATTCAATATCCACAAATATGAATCTAAAAGAATACGGAAAGAATCGAAGGAGCCAAGCCTCGCTCAAGACCACACACCCACGAGCCATAACACGAACCCAACTCACCGCGGGTGCGGTGGGGTCCTTGCCACGGGTGCGGCGAGCTAACAGAGGCAGAGGGGCTTCAGCGAAAATTCAGAAAACTCACCCAAATCGAGTTGTTTGCTTTCGATTCGATTATGGTTCACTCTCCAAACACCTTAAACCTTCCAACACCACTTGGGAGTACTTTCTCCACTCAAGGGAAACTCCGGCGAAGCCCCGGCGAAAGCTTGGAAGCTCAGGCGGCAATGGAGAAAATAGAGGAGGAAGAAGACAGAGGAGGAAGAAGACGTTCAACTGGGCTAATCCTCCTCTCCAGCTCCTCCCTTTTATATCCCCAACCCACCTCCACTTGCAAGGGAACAGATGGGACGGCTAGGGGCAAATTCAGGCGGCCTAGGCCTGACAACCGACGCCACTTGCAGGGGAAGAGGATAACGCTGCAGAAGAAAATATATCCCACCGCGGGGTGCGGAAGGGTGCGGTGGCGCCCAGTGACCGCCTCACCTGTTTGCTTCAGAACTGGTCCTCGCCGTGGGTGCGGCCACTTGACCGCGGGGTGCGGTCAAGGCCATTTTTCACCCTTTTGTCCGTTTTAAACTTGGGTTAATTATATTTAACCCCGAGTTAAATATATTCGTACACGAACGACTATTTAACCTTGAACACATGTCAACTGTATTTTATATTACTCGGAAAAAATGTTACAGAGATCAAACATGATACAGAATGTCCGAACTTCTTTGAATTTAATCCGACTTCTAATACGGGAGTTGGAAAAATTCCAAAATATCCTTATAAAATGAGGGATATTACATTACCTCCCCCTTAAAAGAAGTTTCGACCCCGAAACTTGATTATTCTAGGCCGAAAAAAACTCAGGAAAGCGTCTAAGCATATCCTCTTCAGTCTCCCAAGTTTCCCAAGTAATCCCGGTCAGACATTGGTAGGGCGATCTTAGAAAATCCTTCTACGAACTGTCTGTAACATCCAGCAAGTCCTAGAAAACTGTGCACCTTATTCACATCCTGAGGCCGCTTCCGATTAGCTACTGCTTCAATCTTCTGGGGATCCATCATAACCCCATTCTCATTAATCACGTGACCTAAGAAAGCCACTTCTTGATCCAAAAGTCAAATTTAGACAACTTCGCGTACAACCGATTTTGTCTAAGGACTGACAAAATAATCCAAAGATGTTCCACATGAGCTTCCACGCTCGAGGAATAGATCAAAATCCCATCGATGAAGACCACCACGAACTTATCCAAGTACTGGTGAAAACAGCGATGCACTAGATCCATGAAAACCGCTAGAGCATTGGTAAGTCCAAATGGCATGACTACGAACTCGTAGTCACCATATCTCGTTCGGAAAGCATTCCTTGGAATATCTTCCTCACGATTCCTGAGTTGGTGGTAACCAAACCTCAGATCGATTTTGAAAAAGACTTTTGCTCCTCGTAATTGATCCAACAGATCAGCAATCCTTAACAACGGATATTTTTTCTTGATCGTGACTTTATTCAACTCTCCGTAGTCGAAACAAAGTTGAAACGATCCATCTTTCCTCTTGACAAACAAAACCGGGGCACCCCCAAGGCGATGCACTCGGCCTTATTTAACCTTTGTCAAGAAGATCCTCAAGTTGCTTCTCCAACTCTTGCATCTCAATCAGGAGTCATCCGGTACGGTGCCTCCGAAATCGGCGTAGTACCAGGCTCGAGGTCAATTGTAAACTCCACGTCACGATACGGGGTAACTAGGAATATCTTCTGAAAAGACATCCGAAAATTCACAACGATCAGAATATCAAGAACTGAAGATTCATCTTTCATGGGCGGATCCAGGGTAGCAAAGGTACTCGACACAACCTTGTCGACGTAGCTTAAACGCAGCCATCGCATTGATAAGCCTGCCATTATCAGCGTCATTCCGACCCTTAAATTTGCATACACACTGGTCCCCAGATGACACCATCACAGTCCTTGAACTAAATCGATGACCGCCCCATGACGCGTCAGCTAATCCATACCGAGAAATTATCGTATGGAGCCATGGCTATTCAAATCAAATCCTCTTAGAATTTCTTACCCTAAATGGTAATCAGGAAATCTGACAGACGCTTGGTTCCAACTAAATGGTCACCATTTTGGACCAGCCCATTACATGGTTCACAGACGGCCCACTAGTGGCTCCGAGCCCAGGCCCAACCATTACCAGCATCCACTGTTGCCATGAGCCGTTGTCCATACATCTCAACCCATCCTTGGTAGCTCTACCTAATTAATAGGCAGCCATCTCCAAGAGGTTGTTGGTGAGTCTTGAACACGAGACCTCACCCTTTACCAAGCAGCAAAACACTAACTTGGTATCAACCAAATGTTCATTAATAGGAAGATTTACAATGAAAGGTTTACAACCTTGTTGCACACAAAACTTAACTTACTACACAACTATCCAAAACAAAAGACTGGGTAACACCCAAATCAACAACATACCAACAGAAGGTCATAAGCACTTTAAGCATTTGGAGCATCGGGTCCATCCGCCTCACGCATCTCGTAAAGGCATTGACCTTGACTTCCAGAAGCCACTGGGGCTTTCCCCTTGTTCTGCACAGTTGTCTGCATTGAAGGACTAGGAGCTTCCACTGGACTGAACCTGGGTCGGTTGTTCTGATTAATAGACCCCTGTCGTGACTCAGCTCCTTTCCACCTCCTCTGCTGACAGAACATCTGCATATGGCCCTCATTTCCGCAGCCATAGCACGTCTTTTTCTCCTTCGGACACGCATTACGCTTGTGCCCGTAAGTACCACAATTGTAGCACTGGATCGGATTATTGCTCTGACCCGTACGTTGTGTAGACCCATCATGAGTCATATCCGTTTTTGCTCGGCCAGATTTGGCTAAATCTGACGGTGGCGCGGGACGTTTAAACCCACTCGCCTAAGGCTGGTTCTGCACTTGCCTCTGGCTATTACGTTTCTTGGTCGACTCCTCCAGAGTCACCTCCAACTTATAGGCTGCATCCACATATTGCTCCAAGGTAGAGCATCCGTGACGCACCATCCATGGCTTAATATCTGGGCTCATCCACTCATGGAAATACCAGATCTTTTGCTCCTCGATGGACGCTTCCGTCCCAGCATACTGTAGCAAATGATTGAACTTGGTCGCTAGCTCAGTCACTTTTAATCCTTCCATCTTCGGATAGAGGAATTCCTTATGCTTTTCTTCCCTCATAGCTCGAGAGAAGAAACGATCTGTCATTTTAGCCTTGAACATTCCCCAGTTCAAATCAACATGATCAGCTAGACCGGTGTTCTCCCACCATTCGCTAGCATCTTCCTTCAATTGAAGGGAAGCAATGTGCACTTTCTCCGCTTCTGTGCACTCAACATTACGAAACAACCGTTCCATATGTGAGAACCAATGAGCCACTCTGACTGGCTCTCCTTTTCCATCATAGCTGTCAGGCCTCATAGAGTTAATGGCCTTCAGGGCTCGGCCATAATCACCTCTATTCCTGATTGCCTCTTCTCGGTGTACATGGACATCTTGTTCCTCAAGCCTAGGAACTACTGGAGGAATTGGCACAGCTTGTGCCTGAGGCGCGTTTGGTCCCATTATCTCAGTGAATGCTTGCATAACGATTCCCCGTATTGCTTCAACTGCTGCTGCATCAAATATAACTGGAGCGTTGGCCTGAGTTTGGCCATTGCCTCCTGGATTATTGTGAGAAACAGACTCGTGTTCCTCCACAGGGTTCGGATCATTCCTTACGTTTGGCCTGGGGTCATTACTCGGCCCAGCACCAGCACGGATAGTGTTCCTAGTATTCACCATCTATTTACCGATCAAATTCCAATGATTTCATACATTAATATCTTCCAATATACTTAACGTAATGAAATCAACTTAGAAGAGATCAAACTAGGTAAATTTCATTAGATGAACTTCAAACCGAGTTACTAGGTTCTACAACCTCAAATCATAACGAGGGAATTGGGAATTCAAGCCTTACTGGAGATGGCGAAACCACCTCGGCTTCTTCTGAGTCCCTCTGAAAGAACAGAATGCACCCATATTCTACGGGTGACGAGAAGAGAGTTAGTCTTTCTAAATATGGAAGTTCGTTTCCATATCATACTAAAGAGAAGGCACGACTATGAACGGTTAAAATTTTCATTTGAAAATTCAGACCCTTCGAAAATATTTTTCAGTTTCAAACGAGTAAATGGTTTATAAAATCCTAACCCGTTTTTTAAAAATTTAGGCTCTGATACCAAATCTGTAACACCTCCAAATAACCTCTTGAAAGTATTACCGCCAATGACCTCAGACGTACTGTCCGATGTCACCCAAGGCTTTTCCAATTGATATAAATCATTAAACCACAGTTATAATACAACATATCATAACTTTCATTAAAACCAAGTCTCGAAATTTCAGCATAATTCCAAATACATCAAAATACATAATCAGAATCATTACAGCGGAAGTCTTTGAAATAACAACAAAAGGGGTCTTGATCGCTATGATCACCCACCAAGGATCTTAAGCTGAATAAACTTGTCAAAACACCGTTCGCCTCTATAGTCGTTCTAGCCTTCACGGGATGGCAACTTATCTGATGTGCCAAATCGAACGGATGACACCAGCCAACCATGCAGAGAACAATTACGGTTGGTTAGTCTAATGAAAGACTAAGCAAGGGTATAAAGCAGAGTGGTTCGAAGTAAACGTATTAGGTTAGACTCATCGTCCCTCGAATAACAGTCGATAACGATAGTCAACCACCATACTCCTACTAGAATATAAGAAAAGGTATGATCAAGAGAAGATTCTGGAGACCGAGTCTCACAACAATCAATCCCAAAATAAGACTCCAACGAAATGAGCCTTATCGGAACGCATGACAAATGTCTGGAACATTATAATTTCACACAAGCGTTTAAAACGACTTGATGTTTCGGTTCACGACCAACCTCATCGCACAATGCGAATCCAGATTGGAAAGAGAACTTTACTCTGATCAAAGTCAAGGCGAGCTTTCCTAGCTGCACTACACTTAGCTGCACTACTCGCCCAAGGGTATATTAATCATGTGCACTAAAGCACTTATCTTGTTAAATTCCAAAACGCACATATACGTTATAGGCATTTAAATCATCTCATCCCTTCAGGATAAAGAGATACCGTCGGGAACTAAATCCCTAAGGTGGAGTTGACTCGGGAACTAAATCCCTAAAGTCGAATCGGGAACTAAATCCCTCGGGAACTAAATCCCTCGGGAACTAAATCCCAAACAACGGAGTCGGGAACTAAATCCCTGAAAACGGCACCAGCTGTGTGCACAAACCCTGAGTAAGGGTATGGTCAAGATCAGAGAAGGATGGTAGGAACTAAATCCTAACCACCAGGTTATCAAGAAACGACTAGCACTCGCAATGAGATACACAGTAGCGTTCCTACGAATACTCGTGCTAACTAAACAGTTCAGCACAGTAATCAATCACAACAAAGCCATCACGGCCAGTAACAGATAAAATAGCGTTGTTCTAACGATATACAACCTATTATAATATCACCTTTTAATCATATCATTTAACAAAACTGTTCCCAACGCAAACAGTAAATCATCCCAAATTAATTAACAACTAAATAATTGATAATTAATTGAAATATGGAATGATGAGCAAGAGCGAACCGCCACTTGCCTTAGATTATACGAAAGCTTGAACAAGCTTAGAAACGTCGGGTTCCTGGGTCTGAAACTGGAACAGATCTCGGATTATAAATCCCTAAGAAACGACCCATAACGAGACCCTAAGTTAGATTCAATATCCACAAATATGAATCTAAAAGAATACGGAAAGAATCGAAGGAGCCAAGCCTCGCTCAAGACCACACACCCACGAGCCATAACACGAACCCAACTCACCGCGGGTGCGGTGGGGTCCTTGTCGCGGGTGCGGCGAGCTAACAGAGGCAGAGGGGCTTCAGCGAAAATTCAGAAAACTCACTCAAATCGAGTTGTTTGCTTTCGATTCGATTATGGTTCACTCTCCAAACACCTTACACCTTCCAACACCACTTGGGAGTACTTTCTCCACTCAAGGGAAACTTCGGCGAAGCCCCGGCGAAAGCTTGGAAGCTCAGGCGGCAATGGAGAAAATAGAAGAGGAAGAAGACGTTCAACTGGGCTAATCCTCCTCTCCAGCTCCTCCCTTTTATATCCCCAACCCACCTCCACTTGCAAGGGAACAGATGGGACGGCTAGGGGCGAATTCAGGCGGCCTAGGCCTGACAACCGGCACCACTTGCAGGGGAAGAGTATAACGCTGCAGAAGAAAATATATCCCACCGCGGGGTGCGGCAGGTTGCGGTGGCGCCCAGTGACCGCCTCACCTGTTTGCTTCAGAACTGGTCCTCGCCGCGGGTGCGGCCACTTGACCGCGGGGTGCGGTCAAGGCCATTTTTCACCCTTTTGTCCGTTTTAAACTTGGGTTAATTATATTTAACCCTGGGTTAAATATATTCGTACACGAATGACTATTTAACCTTGAACACATGTCAACTGTATTTTATATTACTCGGAAAAAATATTACAGAGATCAAACATGATACAGAATGTCCGAACTTCTCTGAATCTAATCCGACTTATAATACGGGAGTTGGAAAAATTCCAAAATATCCTTATAAAATGAGGGATATTACACCGATGACCATACAGAGCCTCGTAAGGTGTCATCTGAATCGACGCATGCCAACTATTATTGTACGTAAACTCCATTAGATGCAGATTGTCTTCCCAATTCCTGGCCACTCCAAAGCGTAAGCTCGAAGCATATCCTCCAAGGTTTGGATCGTTCTTTCTGACTAACCATCAGTTTGAGGATGAAAGGATGTGTTGAATTTCAGTTGCGTCCTCATTGCTGCATGCAAGGACTTCCAAAAATGAGACACAAATCGTCCATCTCTGTCAGGCACAATGGTCTTGGGAACGCCATGCAATCTAACTATCTCTCTCAAGAATAATTCAACTAACCTCTCTGGGTCCCAAGTAATCTTGATGGGCACAAAAATGCAAAGATTTCGTTAACCGATACACAATGACCCATATAGCATCGTTTCCTTTTCGTGCTCTAGGAAGACCAACAACAAAGTCCATCGTGATATCCTCCCACTTCCATTCAGGGGTAGGAAGCGGTTGTAGTTCTCCAGCTGACCTCTGGTGCTCAATCTTAACTTGTTGACACGCCAAACACCTCGACACGTACTCAGCAACTTCCCGTTTCATGTCACTCCACCAATAACTCTGTCTCAAGTCCTTGTACATCTTACTAGCTCCAAATTGTAGAGAATATGCCGAAGAATGACCTTTCTTGAGAATCAACTCTCTAATCTCTTTATCAGTTGGCACACATATTCGATTTGAAATTTTAATATCCCCTCATCATGAATAAGAAATCCTGGTACCTTCCCCTGAGTAATATCGCTGCATATCCTTCTCAAAAATGGATCATGCGGTTGCTTCTCTTTGATCATCTCCAGTAATGTCGACTGAATCCCTAACACACTCAAATGCATTCGATCCTTCCCAATCCATACTTTAATCTCGCTCCTTATAAGCTCTCGTTGTAGCTCGGGCTGAGCTGTCAAACAAGCGACCATATGCTCTAGAGTCGACTTCCTACTCAAAGCATCTGCTACCACATTAGCCTTTCCTGGAGGATAAAGGATATTTATATCATAATCCTTAATCAATTCTAGCCACTGTCTTTGTCTCATGTTCAACTCTCTCTGAGTAAAAAAAATATACTTCAAGCTCTTGTGATCAATGAAAATTGGACAACTTAACACGTACAAGTAATGTCGTCAAATCTTAAGGGCAAAGACTATAGCTACAAGTTCAAGATCATGTGTAGGATAATTCAACTCATACGGTTTGAGCTGACGAGAAGCATATGCAATGACCTTCCCATTCTGCATTAGAACGCAACCCAGACCTTGCTTAGAAGCATCACTGTAGACGGCAAACCTTTATGTTCCCTGCGGTAAAGTTAACACTGGCGCACTAGTCAAACACTTCTTGAGTTCTATAAAACTCTCCTGACATCTCCCGTCCCATTCAAACTTCTTAGCCTTACGAAACAGATTGGTTAGCGGTTGTGCAATCTTAGAAAATCCCTCCACAAACCGCCTGTAGTAACCTGTCAGTCCGAGAAAACTCCTAACTTCCTTAATATTTTGAGGTGGTTTCCAATTTACTACTGCTTCTGTCTTCTACGGATCTACCATCCCACCCTCGTTAGAGATCACATGGCCCAGAAATGCTACCTTAGGTAACCAAAAGTCACATTTAGACAGCTTTGCAAATAGTTTTTGTCGCCTCAACACTTCAAGTACAGCTCTGAGATAAGTCTCGTGGCCCTCCTTACTCCGAGAGTATACTAGAATATCATTAATGAAAACCACTACAGAACGATCCAAGTATTCTCTAAAACATCGATTCATTAAGTCCATGAAAACCGCGGGAGCATTAGTCAACCCGAAAGGCATCACCACAAATTCATAGTGACCGTACCTTGTTCTGAAAGCAGTCTTGTGAATATCCTCCTCTCAAATCCTAAGCTGATGGTACCCCGATCTCAAGTCAATCTTTGAAAATACTGTAGCTCCTTGCAGTTGATCCAACAAGTCATCAATACGAGGGAACGGATACTTATTCTTGACTGTCACCTTATTCAACTCCATGTAGTCGATACAAAGTCGAAGGAAACCATCCTTCTTTTTAACAAACAACACAGGCGCATTGTTATAATCAGCTCTCCTCATCTCGTAGACTCGTGGTGTTGGAACCCCACCAAGCGATGCTTTACCCTTGTTTCCATTATTGTTCTGCTAAAACTGGGACTGTGTCGGACGATTCTGATTCGGAGTTGGACGGTAAGTTGGAGAAAATGCTTGAGATTGAGCTGAATTTACCCCCCTGTCTGCAGAAGCTTTGATGTGTGCCCAACTCCCCCACATTTGTAACAAGTCTGGGGGTGCTTTCGTACAATCTATCTTCTTATGTTGAGAATCGCCACAGTTAAAGAAACGAGGTGCAACTCTAGTCATCGTCTGCTAACCCCCTGACTGATGGTATCCTACTGACATCTGAGAACCTCCACTCTGAGTTGTCTTGGTTCGCATGTAGTTCTGAGATCCCCCATGAGTAGAGAAGGGCTTCTTGAACCCATTGTTGTGAGATTCCACTTCTCCCAGTGTGGATTGGGTCCTCTATTTCTTACCACTTCAAGCATCAATAGTCTGATTAGAATCATCTATAACAGTCTCCATGATCAAGCACTCATCAGTATACTGCTCAAGGGTCGTACAACTATGCCTCGCCATCAAAGGTTTTATCTCAGGATACAACCATCTATGAAAGTGTTTAATCTTGCATTTCTCATCCTTGACAATAGCAGTAGTATACGTCAACTTCCTACAGAATCATTAGTTACTTGACTACCTGCATCTATGATAGGCGTTGTCGTGACACCTAAACAAAATAATCCTAACAAACCTAAACAAGTAGTTTGGGAAAGTAAGGGTCGAATCCCACAGAGAATCAGATTATCAATTCAAGTATTTGCAAGTCACCAACTAGGAACTAGGGGGGGGGGGGGGGTTGTATGATTTTCGTAACCAAATAACAAGTAGACAAGTAAACAGATTCGCATGCAAAGGTTGTGAATATGATTGGGAAAAGCGTCACACCCGACAAAGATCCACACAACAAGAGATATGGTTGATCACTGAATTCTATCAATCTCAAGTTCTTATCTTTCCGTTAGTTGTTCTTATCCCGATCTTAGGTAACTATTAGTTCTACCAGCCCTAATAGTACTTATTACTAAATCAAATCCGAAAACCTTCAAGACTCAACAAAGCAATAGCATTCAACCAAGGATTGAACAAGATACATGCAATAGAAACAACCCGTTACTATAAGCATGCAATTAACTCTCTCTCACGATGAATACTCGCAACCCGCTTATGTAAATCGTGTTTGCTACTAGATATGTAACCCGAACCCGAAATCACAAGTCCTAGCTATATGGATAATATCAATAAACCTAGGTGATCAGTCTAGATAAACCAATAAGATTCAATAAACATTCAAGCGCAAGAGAATTAATACAACTAGATAGGAAATCGAACAAGAGTAGAAAACTCACAACCAATCAATTGTTGGCTTCAAAGTGTCAAGTGCAACAATGGAGGTTTAGTTCTCCATAGGGTTTGTGAGAGTAAAACTAAGAACGGTGGAAACTAGGTTAACTCAACAAAGTCTTCAAAAAGGCTCTTAAATACTAGGGCAATTAATTCAGAAATAAAGAAAAGAAAATAACAAACTTGGAAACAAAGTTTCAGAAATAAAATAAAAAGAAAATAGAAATCCAGGAAATAAATCCGGGAAAGTCCTCAGCGCGTCGTCACCGCGGGTGCGGCAACACCCTCCGTGGGGTGCGGTGGTCTTCCAGTGTCCAGCTTCTCTTCCCTGTCCTTCTCGCCGCGGGTGCGGCCAGTGTCACCGCAGGGTGCGGTGTCACTCCAGAACTTGTTCTCCTTTCTGCATGATCTGCCGCGGGGTGTGGTAGACTTCGGCGCGGGTGCGGCAAGGCTCCAGAACTCCTATGTCTTCTCTCGCAGCTTCTCCTTGCATCCTTCGCACCGCTCCTCAACTCTTCTCTTCCATGTGCTTCAGAACTCTGTAAATCCTATGCTTTCTCCACTTCTTGGCTTCTCATCCGAATCACAGAGTTAACACCAAAACACACCTAAAACTCATCTAAATCATGCTAATAACCACTAGATGCGCTATACAATATATCACCTATCAAATTCCCCCATACTTAGACCTTACTCGTCCCGAGTAAGCTAAAGACTAGACTCACTCCTCCAATCATGCTCTAAGGTCTCAGGAAGTACGAGAAAACACAACACTAGTGGTTACAACATATCAACAATACACTCCAAAACAACCAAAACAAGTGATGCAAGACTCATCTAATCCTAACTCCATCTAATCACCTTATTCCTCCAAAAGTGGCCTACCCGAGTCCTCCTTATGACTCCCCTTCTTATGTCGCCAACGCCAAGATGAAGAATCCTAATAATTTCTCTTTTTTTTTTTCTTCACTCATCTTGCCTAGGCGCCTTTTCAGGTTTTCACCTAGCCACTCATTTCATTTTTCTAGATGTTCTCATGTATGCTCACATCACTCCAGTCTATTTTTGCCCCAGCCTAGTGCTAGTCAGACTACCTGATTTTTACCCGAGTCACCCTTTCGGGTTTTCAACTCATCCCAGGATTTTGGTTGCCTTTTTCTCATATTTTTGGCTTTTACGTTTTTTTTTTTTTTAGAAATCGAATGCAATGCAATGTCAAAAGAACTGTACATAGAAACAAGAAAAATGTACATAAAGATAACTAGTGAGTCTACTCCCTCCCCCATACTTGAAGTGCGCATTGTCCTCAATGTGGAAAATAGAAGACAATCATAATAATGGGGAAAAGAAAGGAGAACTCACTGATGTGGTGGTGGTTCGGGCGGGTATGGAAACTGGCCGAAAAACTGCATCTGCTGCTCACCCAGCTGCTGGATCCGCTAGTCCTGCTGATCCATCCTCTGAAATAACAGGGTCTGGAAACCCTCAAAACGGCCATCGAATCCCTGCTGCTACTGCAGCGTCATAGCCTCCATCTGTCTGTACATCATGTCCTGCCAGGGGTCCATGGGCGGTGGTCCCTGGCCTGCAGAAGGCATCTCCTCGTCATCCTTATCATCATCAGCGGCCGCCTGACTCGAGCTACCCGCGGTAGCCCGCCTTCGTCGAGGCTGGGGAGGGCACTCCATGATCTCTGTAGCAACCGACCCCACTGGTGGGGTGAACGGGTCAGAAGGGAGGAAGAAATCACTAAGCGCGAGACCATAGGGGAGCGACCTCGGCAATGCCAGGAGGTTAGTTTCAACACATCTTTTAAGCACAAGTGTCAAGTGAAATGACACTTTTCAGAATTGAGAACTAAGTTAGTTTCAACACATCTTTTAAGCACAAGTGTCAAGTGGTTCAAACATGAATTAAAGCTATCCCCGTGTACCGTGAAGTCATCCATGAATACCTCAATGAAATTCTCAATATACTCAGAGAAAATACTTACCATACATCGTTGAAAAGTACCGGGTGCGTTATATAGTCCAAAAGGCATTCTGCGGTATGCAAAAGTGCCAAAGGGACATGTAAAAGTAGCCTTCTCCTGGTCTTCTGGCGCTATGGCCACCTGGAAATACCCTGAGTATCCATCTAGAAAACAATAGTAGGGGTGCCCAGCAAGGCGTTCTAGCATTTGATCAATAAAAGGTAAAGGAAAGTGGTATTTTCGAGTTACCGCATTCAGCTTATGGTAATCAATGCAGACTCTCCAGCCCATCTGAGTTCTTGTAGGGACCAACTCTCCTTGTTGATTCTCAACCACTGTGATCCCTCCCTTCTTGGGGACAACCTGAGTGGGGCTGACCCATTGACTGTCGGAGATAGGGAAGATCATGTCAGCTTGAAGGAGTTTCAGCACCTCCTTCTTCACCACCTCCATCATAGGTGGGTTAAGCCTTCTTTGTGGTTGTCTGGATGGCTTTGCGTCGTCTTCTAGCAAAATCCGATGCATACATGTGGAGGGACTAATCCCTTTGATGTCAGCAATGGTCCAGCCCAGCGCGGTCTTGTGCTCCTTCAATGTCTCCACTAGCTTCTCCTCTTGCTCCCTTGAAAGCTTACTAGACACAATGACTGGCAAAGTATCGTTGACTCCAAGAAAAGCGTACTTGAGATGACCAGGGAGTTGTTTGAGTTCATTCTCAGGAGCTTGTACAACAGAAGGAACAAGCTTCTCGCTCGGTGTTAGCAAGTTGGGGCCAATGCCCAAAGGTTCAATAGGAAGCTTACCGTTCACATCCATCTGAGATATGACCACCTGCATGTTAGTTGACAAAGCATATTCCATGTGGGACTCATCTATATCATTCTCAATAATGGATTGCAACTCATCCGAACCAGAAATATCAAACACATCTTGCATAATGGGTTCAATCACATCAATAGAGCACAAAGAGTGGTCATCAACGGGGTGTTTCATAGCATTATAAATGTTAAATTCAACCACCTCCCCATCGAATTCCATAGTAAGTGTCCCACTTACATAATCAATCTTAGTCCTAGCAGTTTTTAAGAATGGCCTTCCTACCAAAATAGGTACAGCATGCATATCATGTTCCATATCTAGGACAAAGAAATCAGCAGGGAATATCAAATTGTCAACCATGACCAAAACATCCTCAACTACTCCCTTAGGGTATACACTAGACCTATCAGCAAGTTGCACAACAATTCCTATTTCATGCAAAGGTCCCAATCCAAGTGATTTATAAAGAGAGTAAGGCAAAATATTGATAGATGCACCCAGATCAAGCATAGCTCTTTCGAATCTAGTGTCACCTATGATACAAGGGATGCTTACCATACCTGGGTCAGCGCACTTCTTGGGCATACGCCGTTGAAACACCGCTGAGACACGTTCGCTCACCTTGACCTTCTGCTGCCCTTTAAGCTTTTGATTTCTCTTTATCGTGCAAAGCTCCTTCAAGAAACGAGCATACTTGGGGATACTTTTAACAAGCTTAAGCAAAGGGATGTTTACCTCACACTTGCTTAATGTCTCGAAAAGATCCTTATCATCGATGATCCTTCTCTCCTTAAGCGCCTCTGGGAATGGGGCGGGTGGCTTTTCGGAACCGAGAGGAGGAAAGTATGGACGAATGTAGGTGTCCATGTAAGGCTCTTTGGCAGCTCCAGGAGATCTGTCGCGGGTGCGGTCAGCCTCCACCGCGGGGTGCGGTGTGTCCCCAGAATCTTCTCAAGAAACAGCATCATCACCGCGGGGTACGGCAGGTCCCACCGCTGGGTGCGGTGTCTTCAACAGAATGATCTGGTCCTCTTCTGTATTCTCACCGCGGGTGCGGTGCTCTGGCCGCAGGGTGCGGTGGTCCTCCAGAAACTCCCCTTTTCCTGAATCGTCCTTCTCAGCAATAGGAGCGACAGGCAATTGCTTTCCACTTCGGAGGATTACATCGCTAATGTTTTCCCTCGGGTTTACTACCGTTTGAGACGGTAGATTCCCCGAAGTCCGTGCATCAATCCTTGTGATCGCCTCAGCCATCTGCCCCATCTGCGTCTCTAGGTTCTTGATACTCGACGTCGTAGCTTGAACGTGAGTGCTGAAATGTTTCGTCAAAGCTTTGAGCATATCTTCAGTTGAAGGAGACGCATCAGGTTGTGGACCTTGTGGCCTTTGTACAAAAGGGGGTCTGGGCTGAGGTTGTTGTTGATTCGGTTGATCCCTCCATCTGAAATTTGGGTGGTCTCTCCATCCCGGATTATAAGTGTTAGAGTAGGGATCATTCCGAGGTCTTAGAGGTCCATACCCCCCTACAGCATTTACCTCAGCATTCGAATCATCTTGTAATTGAGGACATGCATCGGTGGGGTGGAATTGATCAGCACAAATCCCACATGCTTTGAGTTGTTGAGGAGTTCCTTGCAACGTAAGTCTCCTTACCATGTCCTTCAACTCAGCGATATCACTTGCATACGTAGGGCGATTAGAGTCAGCAGCATTGACTCCTCTCTTGGTAGAAGTTCTACCGAAATTTCTTATGCCCTCTGCCATCTCCTGAATCTTTTCCATAGTTGCTGCCGGTGTTGTGTTTAGAATGTTGCCACCACATGCAGCGTCAACAATCCTCCTTTCACTGTCCAGCAGACCATTGTAAAGATGAAGCACCAGGTCTTGATTGGTGTACTCGTGGAACGGACAACTTGAGCAAAGTCTCTTGAACCGCTCATAGTACTCATAAAGGGTCTCGTTAGCCTCCTACTCGATGTTGCTTATAGCCTTTTTCAAACTGTTTGCCTTCTTTATAGGGAAATACTTTTCGAGAAACGCCTTATGTAGTTTGTTCCACGTGTCTATGCTTCCAGTAGGCAGATGGTAATACCAGTCATCAGCAGCGTCTTTGAGGGTAAACCCGAAAGCTCTCATCTTGATTTGTTCCTCAATGACGTTCGCCGGTTTCATGCTCATGCAGACAATGTAGAATTTACCCATGTACTTGATTGGGTCCTCTCCACTCAGTCCATGGAATGACGAGAGCAAATGAATCAGCCCCGGCTTCAACTCGAAGTTTACGCCCTCTCCTACAGCAGGAATAGTCACAGCCAAGGGTTGTTGTTGCAGGTTGGGCATTGTCAACTGCCTCAACGTTCGATCTGCGTCACCCATCTCAAATGCAGGGTTGTCAAAAACCAAAGTACGGTTGACTCTGCGATCCTGGGAAAAAGTTCTCTCAATCTCTGGATCAAAATCAAGAAGGGGTGAATTAGTAGCACGAGTGTGAACCATAAGATAGGTCCACACCAAGGTTGGTAACAAACAAACACACAAAAACAGAAAATTTGACTCCCCGGCAACGGCGCCAAATTTGATAGGCGTTGTCGTGACACCTAAACAAAATAATCCTAACAAACCTAAACAAGTAGTTTGGGCAAGTAAGGGTCGAATCCCACAAAGAATCAGATTAACAATTCAAGTAATTGCAAGTCACTAACTAGGAACTAGGGGGGGTTTGTATGATTTTCGTAACCAAATAACAAGTAGACAAGTAAACAGATTCGCAGGCAAAGGTTGTGAATATGATTGGGAAAAGCGTCACACCTGACAAAGATCCACACAACAAGAGATATGGTTGATCACTGAATTCTATCAATCTCAAGTTCTTATCTTTCCTTTAGTTGTTCTTATCCCGATCTTAGGTAACTATTAGTTCTACCAGCCCTAATAGTACTTATTACTAAATCAAATCCGAAAACCTTCAAGACTCAATAAAGCAATAGCATTCAACCAAGGATTCAACAAGATACATGCAATAGAAACAACCCGTTAAAGCATGCAATTAACTCTCTCTCACGATGAACACTCGCAACCCGCTTATGTAAATCGTGTTTGCTACTAGATATGCAACCCGAACCCGGAATCACAAGTCCTAGCTATATGGATAATATCAATAAACCTAGGTGATCAGTCTAGATAAACCAATAAGATTCAATAAACATTCAAGCGCAAGAGAATTAATACAACTAGATAGGAAATCGAACAAGAGTAGAAAACTCACAACCAATCAATTGCTGGCTTTAAAGTGTCAAGTGCAACAATGGAGGTTTAGTTATCCATAGGGTTTGTGAGAGTAAAACTAAGAACGGTGGAAACTAGGTTAATTCAACAAAGTCTTCAAAAAGACTCTTAAATACTAGGGCAATTAATTCAGAAATAAAGAAAAGAAAATAACAAACTTGGAAACAAAGTTTCAGAAATAAAATAAAAAGAAAATAGAAATCCCGGAAATAAATCCAGGAAAGTCTTCAGCGCGTCGTCACCGCGGGTGCGGCAACACCCACCGCGGGGTGCGGTGGTCTTCCAGTGTCCAGCTCCTCTTCCATGTCCTTCTCGCCGCGGGTGCGGCTAGTGTCACCGCAAGGTGCGGTGTCACTCCAGAACTTGTTCTCCTGTCTGCATGATCTGTCGCGGGGTGCGGTGGACTTTGGCGCGGGTGCGGCAAGGCTCCAGAACTCCTATGTCTTCTCTCGCAGCTTCTCCTTGCATCCTTCGCACCGCTCCTCAACTCTTCTCTTCCATGTGCTTCAGAACTCTGTAAATCCTATGCTTTCTCCACTTCATGGCTTCTCATCCGGATCACAGAGTTAACACCAGAACACACCTAAAACTCATCTAAATCATGCTAATAACCACTAGATGCGCTATACAATATTTTACCTATCAATCTACCCCTTGAGGATAAGCCCAAGGGCCTCGTCCTCTTCCTCACCCACGCCCTCGACCTCAAACACATCCCGCTTCCGGGGGCATACATCATGTAATTACTCATCAATACTAAACATCACATATAAAACTTATCAAACACAAACTTACCTATGAGTCACAGCAAGGGTCCCCGATCACACGATTGTTTCACAATGTTAAAGAATAGTCTTTTCCACGTCAAACACTTGGAAAACATTTTTGAATAGCTCTGACACCAATTTCTGTAACACCCCAAAACCGAGGTATCACAGTGCCATAGGCCCAAAGGTCTATAAGGCGTTTTTAGAAAGGGAGAACCTAACATTTCAAAATAGGCAAAAAGCTTGATGTGGATTTGCTGGACCTGTACTTCTCTCTCTCATTCAGGATCACCGCCCAAGCATTTATCACATTTATTGAGATCAATGATTCACATATGATACTCCTCATGTCAGATAAGTCTGCTATAATACTTTCATGTTGAAACATTATCTCCCTACGTTTATTAAAATGTTTTAGTAAATGTTTTTGTATAATATAAAACCTTGAAACAGTAGGGTAAAAGAAGTTACCCTATATCTTTAGTAGTTACTGTGATGTATCTGACAATTTTTTTCTCTTCATCTGTGTGTTTTTGAGTGGGGTTGATGATGCTTGGAAAGTTAGAATGCATTGTTGCACCAACTTTAGCTTCTTCACCCGCCTTCTTGGCCTTTTGAGCTTCTTCATCCGCCTTCTTGGCCTTTTGAGCTTTTTCATCCGCCTTCTTGGCCTTTTGAGCTTCTTCATCCGCCTTCTTGGCCTTTTGAGCTTGTTCAACCACCTTATTCGCCTTTTCTACTTCTTCAGCCTCCTTGGCTTTTTCTGCTTCTTCAGCCTCCTTGGCCTTTTCAGCTGCCTTTTTGGCTTTTTGTGCTTCTGCAGCTGCCCTTTTGGCTTCCTGTGCTTCTTCAACAACCTTCTTGTTTTTGTCCTCATCTTTTGCTTCCTTCTTGGCTTTTTCCACTTCCTCAGCTGTCTTCTTTGCCCTTTCTTGTTCTTCAGCTTCTTTCTTCGCCTTTTCTGCTTCTGTAGATGCCTTTTTCGCCTTCTCAGCTTCTTTCTTCTTGTTCTCCTTTTTTTCTGCCGCCTTCTTTGCCTTTTGTACTTCTTGAGCTGCCTTCTTTGCTTCTTACATTGCCTTCTTGTACTTTTCAGCTTCATCAGCTGCTTTCCTTGCTTTTTCGGCTTCTTCCATTGCCTTTTGGTTTTTTTGTGCGTCCCTTGTCTTCCCTACGTAAATCCTTAGCTTTGGTACAGCTTTGTTTACTTCTACAATGTTTTGTTGTTGTAGTGGTTGACTATCAACTGCCTTCAGTGACTGTCAGACGAATGATATATTTTTGAACATTAACACTTTGAAGTTGAACAAATAGAATATATATTTGAACAACTTTTTGAAAGTATTGTATTATTCACCTCCCCTTCCTTCGCCATCACAGTATTGCCTTCTTCATTGGATGCCTCAGTCACTGTTGTCGTCTCCACCTGTCAATTTTACATTTACAAATCTGAACAAATAACTAGTTGAAGGTGATCAAAAATACTATAATTTCATATATGTGTTGTTGTAGTTTACCTCTATGTTTTTTGTTTTATCTTGTGGTTCCTCACGAACCTCTCCTTCTGTCACCATCTCAGTAATGCCTCCTTCATTTTGATTGTCAATATGTGCTGTAGTTAGCACCTGTCATTTTTATATTTTATAAAATGAAAAATTCATTATTTGGAGTTGAACAAAAACTCTACAAAATTGAACTTTACAAATCTGCTTTGTTGTCGTTGTGTTCTTACCTCCATGTTTGTTGTGTTTTCTTGTGTGTCTGTCTCTGTTGTAGTCATCACCTGTCATTATATATTTTATAAGATGAACAATTTATACCTGCATTTGAACATGAACACTATAATTTTGAACTTTTGAGGCCTTGATGTAGTTGTGGTTTACCTCAATGCTTGTTGTCTTTTGTTGTGGTCCCTCAGTAATCCTTCCTTCTGGTTCTTCATTATCCACTGTTGTAACACCTTCTTGCTCTTCTTGTCCCTCTTGGAGAACTATCATCTGATTACATTCTACATCTTCTTCAACAGAAGCTGTGTTTTGTTGAACTTCTTGAGCCACACCTTCTATGTTGCTCTGTATTTTTAAGAATAATTTTAGTGATTGATATATTTAAGTTTTTCTTTTTTGAAGGAAACTGTTGAATGACATTTAAAAGGCTTCATGTTCACTTACCTGGTCTTGTCCCCACTAATATCCAACACTTCTAGTTGGTGACTGATAAGTACGAGCTATATCACCAATAGTCATGTCAAGGTCAACACCTGGGAGGAGGTCAAAGCTTGGTATCCCTTGGTTGTTTACTTTCTCTGCCACTGATGGTCTGTTGAATCTAAACTTCTTCTGCACCCTAGTTTGTGCGTTGATTGCCTTTTCAACTTTGTTCATGCACTCGATTAGTTCTGGATGATTCCAGAACTGATCTTCAGAGTTTGACCAAATATTGTCAAAATGTGTGGCCAGGTGCTCGTTCTTTCCATTGTTGTCATCTTCACCTTTGCCAACAATTAGGTCAACTGTTGTATTGTGCATGCTCTTCATTGGTTCATCCTTTAGGTATGCCTTCGGTGTTGAAAACGTTATGTCTGCCAACTCATTCAAAATAGTAGCTGCCTCCCTTGCCTTATTTGCGAGTTTCTGTATCATGTTTGTTACATTATGTCAACACAGTACAAAGAAAGCTTTTCAACAAATAATGTAAATACAACAACCTGAACAACTACCGCATATATTTGAACAAATACAAACATCTCTTGAACTTTTTTTTGGAAAATTAAAAGTTTGAACTATCTGCTAAACACATGAACAACTTCACAATATTTTTGAACAAACATCACATATATTTGAACATTTTCAGTAAAGTTGTAAGTTTGGACTATCTCATTTAAACATGGATAACATGAAAAATTATTTACCTCGAAATAGTCAGCTTTCGATAGACGCTTTGCTCGTTCAATCCTTTGCGCCCGCTGATTTCTTCTTAAACCCTCACCTAAAACTAGTTCTGATGTTGATGGAATAGTTTGTCTGACGTCCACATACCCAAGCCCAAACCCTCCATTGTTCATCTCATAAAGCTCTCTTTTTGTAATTTCTTTCCTTGTCCAATTCATAAACGTTGGGAATGCTCGTGGTACATTCCTTCTACCATTTACTATCCGGTCAACATAGAACAACTGTAATGAAAAAGAAGTGTTAAAGTTGAACAAATTAGATATAAAGTTGAACAAACATATATTTAGGATATGTTGCAACAGTAAAGCATCATTTGAACAAACTCTCCTTGAAGTTGAACACATGTTTCTTGAAGTTGAACAAATTTCCCTTGAATTTGAACAAAGCTTCAAATAACCCAGTTAAATAGTGTATAGTTAAATTTGAACAATAAAGATTTAAAATTGAACAATTACTTACAGCAAGGAAGGGGAGTGATCCCTTGAACATTCCTTTAGGGTTTTTTTTCCAACTGTTTGTGGTTTTCATGAGGCAGTCAAGCAGGTAACCACACCAATTCATGTCTTTGATTCCGTTAACATCTTCCAAGCTTCTCAACAGCGATAGATTCGTTGTGCCATTTGAGTTTCCTTCAACCAACAATGTAACAAACAGCACAATAAACGTCCGTTTGAAGAACAGACCTCCTTTCCTGCACTTCTTTAGCATGCTGTAGACATGTCATGGTAAGATGCGGTGTTCATTTTCTGTGAATCGTTTAACCCAGTTGTCATGGACTTCATCAGCCTTGGTTCTCTTCTTGATTGACTTTCTCTTTATTTCTATTTTCTGACTTCCTTTAGGCAATCCCATTGCAACAAGTGCATCATCTTCTTCGATGTGCACAAGGTTTCCATCTTCCATTTTGAGGCTGCACTTGTTAGCATAAAAATTTTCCACAAGCCAATAACCTAAAAACCTTGGTATTCCACTGAGGTTGAAGTTGAGAAGAGATCCCAAACCCATATCCAACACATCATTTTTCTGTTCACTGCTCAATTTCTGAATAGCTTTGACAAACTTACTCGGGTTTGTTCTTTATTGTATGCATGAAAACCCTCTTTTCCCCCCTTGTGTTGTTGAATCTTACTTCATCCTCACTTGTAGTTTCTGGACGTTTGGATTTTTCCTTAACGTTTTTTTCTTTTAAATGGAAGTTGTTCATCATCATCTCCCGAGTGCTCTTCTTCATCATCACATATATACTGACTCTCTTCCGAATCATCAGAGCTTGTTTCAGACTCATCATGTGTTGTGTTGTTTTCAATCTGATCTTCAGATTCTTCTTCTTCTGTTTCATCTGAGCTTTGTTGAGGTTCATTCACATTTTCTTGTGGTTCTTCTTGTTGCTGACTTAATCCTTTTTGCTTCTTGTTGTGTGCGGGGTCTTGTTCTTCCGCAACCTATTTTCTCTTTTTTTTTCCGACATAGACTGCAAGCATTTCTTTGTCTGCATAGAATATAAAACAAAATAATTAGTTTTTATGTTACACACTGTTGTGAAGTTTTAACAAATTAAACAGAGTAGACATATGCTTATTATGCAGCGCCGCAGGCGCTTCATAACAAGAAGAGAATATAGTGTCTCCTAGCCATTGATCACTTTGATCCGACGCTCCACAACGCTCCTCACGTTTCACCGAAAGGTTCCGTTTCACTGGAGCCTGACTCTCTCTCTCTCTCTCTCTCTCTCTCTATATATATATATATATATATATATATATATAGAGAGAGAGAGACGGATTCAATGTTATATATAAGAATCGTGCATACTAAATAGCTATTGACATCTCAAGTATTACAAAAACAAAACTAAGGTTATGTTCGGGAGACCTTATATAGGACTTATGAAGATGATTTCTTGAACAACTGGAATTCAATGTTATAAGTTTGGTGTTCGACGTCAGCAGCTAAAGAGACTTATGGAGATGAATCAAGCTGAAATTTCCAGGAAAATATCATATGTGTGTGTGGGTTGGGGGGGTGGAGCTGATAGATGTTTATCTGTTGCAGGCCTAGACTTGTCAAACGAGTCGGGTTCGGATCGATTACGGGTCAAAATTTGCGGGTCGATTGTGGGTCGGGTCATTGCGGGTCAGGTACGGGTTCGGGTCGACCCAGCGGGTCGAGAGCGCCATGTCAAAATTTTATAAAATGATTATTAAAATAATATTTTAATTAAAACAAAAAAAAATCAAAAAAAATTATTATATAATATTTTAATAACAAAATATATTATAATGTTTAATATATAAAATAAAAACACATTTGTAATAACCCAACGGGTCAATGACCCAACCCAGAAATTTTCGGGTCGAACGGATTGGGTCACTTTTGACCCAATACTTTTTGGGTCGGGTCGGATTTGCGGGTCGGGTTAAAAATTGATAGCTCCTGCAGCCAACACATATCTCACATGCACAACACATGTGTTCTTATATCCAGCCTTTAAATATGTCCATTTTCGTAATTTTACCATCCACTTTTATCAACTAAGTTTCATTTTACCGAACACATCACAAATTTATTTTATAATTTCATTTATTAGATCATCTTCAACTTCGTCTATGTATTTCAGCATTAAAATCGTCTTTAGTTTTTAGATCAGTTTCAACTACAATAAACTTTCGTTTATCGAACAGAGCCTAAGTGATAATTATGTGTGTATATCTGGTTGTAAATTGTAATTAGGTTGAATTTGTTCAAATTTATTTAAAACCTAAAGATATTTATTTTAAAGGTTTTTTTCTAGTGTGTGTTCATGGACACACTCTAATAATTTTATTTTTAGCAATAATTTTTTTAATCATTAGTTTATCTTTTTTGCTAAAGGTTTATCTATTCTCTTTTAGGTAATATTTTAAAAGTTATTTCATACTTTAACTTGTTAGTATGTGTCCGTGGGGACACACTAGAAAAACCATATTTTAAAATCATTAATCCACTCTATCTAAATGATGCAAAGGCGCACGATGAGGTAGGAGATGTATTTTATCTTTCTAAATTTTATATAACTTGTTTAGTTCTATGCACGAGATTTGATAAAAAAAATTATATATTTTTAATTATTAAAAATATAATTTATGTTAAATTTAAAAAAATGAATAATATGTCTAATCAGTGACAATATATATGAAATTAAGATAAGTATGGTAATATAAATAAATATATAATATAATCAATTAATAAAGATCAATGTAATTTCATACATATAATCACATCTTATACCTATAAATAAATCAATTAAAAAAAATTGAATAAAATGTGACTAAATAAATGAAAAAATAAAATAGAATATTCGAATAAAGCCTAATATATTCTATTTAATTGATTTGTATTTAAATAAGGAAAGATTAGTAACAAGTTAAGGATATAATTATTTGATATATATTTGAATTTTTATTTGAAAAAATGTGAAAATGACATATGACCAATTAAATGTGGGGGTGCCATGTGACATTAGTTAATTTTGTTTTATTATATATATAGTAGACTTTTTTATAAAATTTATTTATAATTATTAAATCAAATTTTAAAAATAGTTATTTAGAAATATCCAGAAATATATTGAGAATATTTTCATATTACTCTTATTGTTGAAATTAGAAAGAAAGAAGATATGGTTTTGATTTAAAAGTCTTTGTGATTGATTTGTATGTAAATTAGGAAGAAATTATGTTAGGTTTAGAAAACAAATTTTGATATATATAATTCAATTTTATTAAAATAGTGAAAATAGAGGAAATTATATGTGTCAATTTCAATTTCTAGTTTAGTACATGTGTAGTAGATTTTTCTATTCATAATTGAAAACATTTTATAGCAACAATGTATTATATGCTTTTTCATGTTTGGTAAGAACTAAGAAGATATATGATATACTTAATTGCCGTAAATAGTGAAAGCGTAAATCTATCATGTAGATCTAGATAACAAGTATTCCCTAAAAAACCATGAATCCGGCTACATATAGTGATCTTAAGTTTGTGGTTTAGATTTCTCCACACCGGATTCTGTTGATTTCAGTAGTCGATCGATCTCTCCATCCTTGTGAAGTATCAAAGGGAAAGAAGAGGCATGATTCTTCCGCAAGAAATCGTGGGTGAGATCCTAGTCAGATTGCCGATAATGCCTCTCTTCAGATTCAAGTGCGTCTCAAAGCAGTGGGAATCCATAATCTCGGACCCCAAATTCGGTGTGGATTATGTGCAAAAGGCCAAGTCTTGGTCTTCTTCGCGTCTGTGGACAATGCTGTACCCCTACGTGAACTGCGATCGCGATCGCCTCCCCGACAACGTCAGGAATCTGGTGGGGATTCTCTCTTCTACCGATCCTGATGCACCCCTCCCGATTTCATTCGCGTCCCTTCCCACAGCAGAGTCGAATGAATCTGGTAACGAGGTCATGTGTTCAAGCAACGGCCTGATTCTATCCTCGCTTAGAGGGAAATCCCTCCTTTATGTCTCCAATCCGCTCACCAAGCAATGCGCTGCCCTGCCCAAGCCAGCCTGTCGTGACCCGGAATTCGTCTTGGGATTGGCCACGCGGTTCGCGGCCCACTCGATGACGTACAGAGTCGTGCTTTTCAATTTGAACGCCCGAGTGGAAATCTTCTCTTCGGATACGGGGAGGTGGAACGCGCTGAAGCCGAAACGCCCGGGGGGAGTCATCGACGGGGCCGAGGGCGAACCCTGCAGTTACAAGGGCGTGCTCCATTGGCTGGACCGGACCCGAAGCACTATAATAACCTATGATCCCTACGACAGCCCCGACCGGTTCGGCCGCATCCGGCTGCCCCAGAGGGAGGCCGGGATGGATTTAAGAGGCTCGGGTATGAATCTGATTCACTCGGGCGGCGATGAGGTGTTGGAGTACGCTGAGCTGGAGTACTGCACGGGCGGTGCTGTCGGGGTTTGCGTGTGGCGGCTGGTGGACTACCGCAAGGGGGAGTGGCGCCTGCGGAGTAGGTGTGGGATTGATGGGTTTTGGGACCGGTGCTGGCTGACCAACTGCGGGAGGCCCGTTGCTTCGGATCCTTGGAATCGCGGCCGCCTTCTTTGCTATACGTATCCCATAGACGGCCACTGGGTCATTACTCTTGATGTTGGGACCGGCAAGAGGAAGTTTGTGGATCCGATCGGAGATGGTCAAGTGGAAACCCATCCGGAGAGTTTCTGTCTTCCTAAGGAACTTGTTCCTTTGGCACTGTCTCCATGGGCTTCTCCGTTTTATACTCAAGATACTTAGTTTTCAGGAGTAGGATTTAATATGATTCTTTCATTAATTACTGGCTCAACATATATATATATATATATATATATATATATATATATATTAATCAATCCAGTCATTAATGCATTCTTATTTGTTATGATTGTAACTAGTGTACTACTTTACTTGATCAATCACTTTTGAGACTTTTTTCCTCCACCAACTTCAAATCGGCATATATATTCTTTGAGCAGATTGCAACTACACTTGTTCTTGTTATACAATACTCTGAGACTTGAAAAAAAACGTAACATTAGTGAGGGGCGGAGATGTACCAATTAAAGCCACGTTCCCAACACCAATGGATGATGTTATCCAGGAACCAGTACATGCAGGTTCATTCACATCTATATATGATCCAAGGAGTTCAAATTGTTAAGAGTGAACACAAAACTTGAACTCAGCTAGCTAGCTATAAACTTACCCAACTAGCGATCGATAGAACAAACATCTTGCAATAGAAGCTGACAGATTGAGGTGGCGCCTTCTTCCTAGACATCCCGGCCAACATACAAGTGCGAAACAAAAAGTTCAATATATATAGTATGCAAATAAACAAGGATGTAAACGTAACATTCAAAGTATATAGCAGCAGGGGTTAAGAGGAGAGTAGCAAAAGTTTGTCTATTGAAGACAAATATATATATATATATATATATATATATATATATATATATATATATGCAAGTGCATTCCCTAGTTGAATGCAGCCTTTGAGACTATGTACAAGCCAATATATATGATCTCTACTACAACCGCTGAAAGAATATGTCCTTTAATCAAGATAACAATATTGAAGATTTATAATTCGGATATTTTAGGTACTCATAATACTTTGTTAGAAGCCAATTATGATTTTTGCGCTAAATTAGATTAGACTCATTACTATTATAACCGGGTCTCATAAGGTCACACACAATAGAGTAATTGGACTAGATTAAAGTAACCCGGTGCACATTATGGGGACTGAGAATTTCGGTCAGGCCATTAAAGTGGAAGAGTGAATTATTCATCAAGTAATAATAAAGTGTTATCTATTTACTGAATGATTTAAGAAAAGTTATCTTTAGGAAAGATAAGATTATATATATTCCTTTTTAGATACAAGGGAATTATCTATTATCTCATATTTTTAGAAAATACACACACTAAAGAAAACCCTAGTGCACGACCGAACCTCATGGCACAAGAGAGAGAGTTGCGAACTTCCGTCGCGTTCTAGCAAACATAAGCTAGACGATCTAGTATTGTACTCGTGTGAATCAAGTAGAGGAGTCACACTTGAGGCTCTTATCTCCAGATTGATCTTAACAAGAAGATTTGCGTCAAAAGGTATGTTACTCTTCTCATAAATGTTTCATATCAGTTTATGCATGAGATCGTAAGTAAGATGTTAGAAAACTATTTTATGAAATTTTGCTAAAAGTATCTAAATCCCTACAGTGGTATCAGAGCCTCTTGCATAATTTGATAATGATCATGGTTAAAAATTGTAATTTTGATGCATGTTCTTGATTATTCTAGTTCAATTAAGGTGGAAAATTGATATATGGATTAAATTGCATGATTAAAATGTGATTTTAATTGATTGGATGCATAAAATATTGAATCTTATGCTTAAGATATACTAAAAAAGCGCACATAATGGCCGAAATTTTTAAGTTTTAAAATTTCGATGGTTTGCTTAATTTTAACCCTAAAATCGATTCATATGGTTAATTTATGCAAGAGATATGATTTCTTATATAAATCATAGCCACACATAAAAATATTAGATTTTTCATGTTGGTGAAAAATTGAATCAAACCCTAGAAATTTAGAATTTCAATGCCTTGAATTGCCAAGTTTGATTATTTTTGTATGAAATCGTTTCATACATTAAATTTTCAAGAACCCTAATTTTATGAACATTACACCATATTTTTTCTCAAACCCACAAAATTTGTAATTGTTATAAAATTTGAGTGGGAGAAGAATAAACATCGTGGTTGGGTGGCCTAAATGGCTCACGGTGGTTCGAGGGTGGCCCGAGATGGCTAGGGCGTAGCTGGGGTGGCACGACACTAGTGGTTGGGTGGTTACCGAACCATGGCTGAGGCGTGCTGGTTGGTTGGGTGCAACGGCTGGTGTGGTTAAATGGCTAGGGTTAGGCTTTGTTAGCCTAAGATCTTAATTGCCTAAAATAGATATGGTAATAAATATCTTATCTTATGATAATTATTAATATTGGTATTAATTCTATGTATGAATTTTAATTAAATTAAAATAATAAGAACATTGAATTAATTATTTTATGAGATAACTTAAGTAATTTAATTTTAAAGGATTATTAATATGATTAATAGTCTATGTGTTTTTATTTAATATTTGATATTATAATTGCTTGTATGATATATATATATTATGATATTACTATTATTGTATGCGGTCACTTGTATGACCAGAATTATGATAGAAAGTACAATATGCACATCATTATTGTTTTCTTGTACACAATGGGCGTATCATTATGTATTTTTGTAATTTAATTTCAAGCAATTAGATTAGAATTACACTACGTAAAGCAAGAAAGAATATCCTATGGAACCGAAATGGAAAACCTAAATAAGCTCCCTTCTACTCCCTTCTTCCCCTTCCCCTACCGCCGCCGACAAGGCCAAACCCTAACAAAGTTTAACGACCCTCAGATCACCCTTCAACAGAAATGGCTTCTGCCTCCCCCTCTGAATCTCAACACTCCTCTAGTTTCAAAGCTTTCATGGAGTTCAGCCTTGCTTTTGGGTTTGTTTTCTACCCTCTGGAAATGCTTTACCTCTGGATCTGGTTTAATCGATCTTTTTCGACCTCTCCCTTGGGTCTCTCGGCCTCAATACTCCCAAATCCCCCTGACTTGCGCGGATGAGAGACTCAATGTCTCGGTGAGCTACTTTCTGGTTGTCCTGAGGCGGACGAGCTCTCAAATCTCCGACGGCTTTCCTTGGTGCTTTCTTTGGTGGACCAAGATTATGCTTCACTGTGTGGAGCGGTGGTGGCGGCGGGCTCGCTCCTCTCTCCCGGTGCTGGTTTTCCACCTTCGATTCAGGTGTTGTCTTTCGAATCTGGAATCTCTACCCATCTTCCAACACGTTTGGTTTCCTTATTGTTTTTACAATTACTGGTTATTTCACCTTGATATCTATTTGATTGAACAACTGGGCATTTTCTTCTGTCGTGATGAACTATGGGAACCCAGTATACTCATCTGATGTGTGCTCTAAAACCCCACAAAAAGATGCTTCACAAGCAAACTCTCATACCCTTTCAAAGGTTGATATCAACTCTGCTAACACTACGTCCCTATCGGATGATTTAGCTGCTACTGCAGATCCTATGGGGCAAAACCCCCCTACCACAGAACAAATACATGACCTACTTATCACTTTCTACAACAGTGCATGGCTTTACTTCTCGGTGTATCTGCATCCTTCCCTTGTTGTCTGTCTTGCTCTGATTAAGACACACTGGTTGGCTTGCATTTGCACAAGTATCTATCACTCAGCCACTAGGAACAAACCTAATATGAACATGTTTTTGCTTCTATCATATTAAGTATGTTTGCTTACTGGAGTTAAGCTTTACCAATATCTACCGACAACCTTATTACTCACTCTTGCTTCATCCTATGCAGTACCATGCCAATACCTGGTTATCTATTTACTACTTTACCATCACTAACTTTATTCCCAAAAATATCTACATTTTGTAGACCCTTTCTCCCTCTGTCTTCTAGAGGGATGTTTTGCTTTCTGATCACCTTCAACAATGGATGACTCTTCGCGTCCTGAATCCCTGTACTACTTACTGCCAAGCCTATAACTCTCATAACCTAGAAACCGAACTGTATTACTGCCCCCTAACAGGGTTATTATGCTCTAAACTACCAACTTATGACTATCTCTATTTATTCAATTGCCTAAAATTATTTTACACTTTGTCAACTAACCTTGTTGTTGCTAATAAACTGTTCTTGCAGCTCTGTCTCGTTGCCAGCTACTGGAGGATCATACAGAAAAACTATATATCTTTACCAAACTCATTAGATTGCATCCTGCTTTACACTCTAGATACTACCAAATGTATTAAAATCTGGATCACCTCCAGTACTATCGAACCTAGTTGTACTATTTCTTTGGTTACCAAGGATTGTATTTGCTATCTTTCTTTGTGGAATGGTTATAAACACAACAAACCTGTTATTTCATACTTGCAACACAACAAACTTTCCACAACCAGCTGCCATTGGCTTGCCCTTAGATACAATCCTCTTACATCATTTGCTATCATTATTGGGGACCTCTGTTTGATCCATGATGATAAGTATTTGATGAATACTTCACTTGACTTCTCTTTCTCTACCTCTAAACTAACTATGGGATCACCTCCCAATTACTCCTCAACTTCCCACAAGGATAGACTTTACTCGCTCAAAAGCTACCCACAAGATCTGGCTATTAAAAATATCCACCAAACTGCAAGACCAAAATTACTTGCAAAAAGCCACTATCTGTTTTTATGAAGATATGTCTTTGGAACTGTAGGGGCATTGGTCGTAAAAATCTCTGGACCGATGTTGAATCTTTTTATAAGATTGAAAAAATCCAAATATTGGCTTTAGTCGAAACCAGAACTGACAAAGAACCCAATCAAAACTTATGGAGAAAGGTTGGGTTCGATAACCTGCACTTTTCACCGTCAATCAGTTTTTCCGGTGGAATCACCGTTATGTGGAAATCTTACCAATTACAAAATGAAATTTGTGAATTAGCCCACATTGATCAACGATTTATAGCAATCAAATACAAAATCCTTGACAAGAACATTTGTCTTATGATTATATTTGTTTACGCCCCCCCCCCCCCCCCCCCCCCAAATAAAATGAGAAAGATCTCTTCTGGACAAAATTAACTTCATTTACTATACAAACAACCATACCTTGCCTCGTTATAGGTGATTTAAATGAAATTTAGAATAATTCTGAAAGACTAGGAGGTTGTCACCTCCCATCATCCAAGTTTTTTAGATTAATGCAATTTAAGAATAATTGTGACCTTATTGATATCCCAACTCAAGGGAGCGACTTCACCTGGAAGAAAAACAGAACAGGAATCAACAATATGCATTCTAAACTGGACAGAACCCTGATTCAAGATCAAATCCTGCAATGGTTCCCTGGTATTTTTACTAGGAATCATGCGTTCACCTCATCGGACCACTGTCCCATTTCTGTGAATCTGGAAAATCAAGCTCATATTAAAGCCCAACCCTTCAAATTTGAGAAAATGTGGACACAAAGAAAATACTTTGAAAACCTAGTTAAACAAGCATGGCGCGTTAACCCTCTGGGATCTAACATGTATAAACTCATAACGAAAACTCACACCCTCAAAACAAGCGCAAAACACTGGAATAAGGTCACATTTGGCAACATATTCAAACAATTAAAAGAAGTTGAAGAATCACTAATTACTATCCAAAAAGGTATCATTTTCAACCCAGACAACAAGTTAATTCTCAAACAGAATAGGCTACTAACAAAAAAAGAGAATCTACTATCTTTCCATAAAAAATATTGGAGCCAGCGCGCCAAAATCAAACACATAAAGTCCATTGACACCAACTCAAACTATTTTCACCGGATAGCCACGGGCAGGCGCAGTAGGAAAATCATTAAAGAAATTCATACTAATGATGGTACTATTACTATTGGATATGAAAATATCTGAAATGAAATTAGATCGGACTTCGAAAGAAGATTCAAAAAAAGCAACATTAATAACAACATTCTTACAAAGTATCTCACCAATATCAACAATGAAATATCAACCCAAGAAAATGAGGATTTAACAAAATCGGTCACAAATGAAGAAATAAAAAAAAGCAGTGTTTGGCATTGGTAGCAACAAATCCCCTGGTCCAGATGGAATGTCCGCCTTATTGTTGGATCGTTAGAGTTACATCTGAGGGAACAAAGGCTTTGTTCCCACAGAAGGCACAGCGGAACAATATAGCAGGAAAGATAACGAACGAACTCACGATATATAGTGAAAACCCTGATTGGCAAAACTAGCTTCTCAAGGAAAAGCCACTACCTTCAAGCTTCCACTTGAGAGGATTTTGAAGTGTCTACTTGTCTTATTGATTTCTTGTTCGATTACACTTGTATCCTGGACTTCAACCTCTAGACTTCCCACCTAGATTTGAAACCTCTTCTACAACGATGAATCGAACTCAACCCTCAAAGACTCACAAACTCTTCACTCTCTTTTTCTTCTTAACTGAATGCTCTCAGTTCTTCGTTCTTCATCGTTGTGGTTACATAGAAATGAATCCCACATTCTCATATAAATACAACTCGACCAAACCCTAATCATAACAAGATAATCCTATCTTCCTAAACTTGGTAACAAGATGATATTAATTGATTTGAAGAATATTATCTTAACAACCGATATTATCTAAGGAAATAATTCCTAAGATAACATTAACGGATTAAGATAAGATTCTTCTCTCTCCAAATATATTATCTTAGGAAAGTTTTCCTAAGATAACACATTCGGATTCTCTCTCCAAATCTTCTTTTCGGCGAGATCCTTCCAGCCGAAATCCTATCCTTTGACCGCGTGATTCTTCTAGGAAAGTTTCCATAATCTTCACGCTGGATATCTTCCTTCCATTCGCAGCTTGATCTTGTTCGTCACTGATGTTCCTTGAGAGGTAACAAAGCACATGAACAGAGCTTTGTTCCATCTGCGATCCTTTACTGCAATGGTTCCATATAACAACTGTCTTTGTTCCTGAAACACTTAGTATCCATATTGGTTGAATGTTTGTTACCATCAAAACCTAAGGAATTCAACACTTATTCTACCAAAAATATTGGCACATAGTGGGACCCACAGTCATAAAAGTTGTCAAAAGCTTTTTCCACTCTCGGAAATTACTTAAACAAATTAATCACACATTTAGGGCTCGTTTGGTATGATCCAGGAATCGGGTTGGAATCGGAATCAAGAATGACTCATTCCCATTCTTGTAGCTTGTCGTTTGGTATGTTGTCGGAATGAGTCATTCTTGGACATATTCTTTATTTAATAAAATAATTAATATTATTTAATTATTTTATAAAAATAATTAATATTATTCAATGAAAATAATTAATATTATTCAATAAAAATAATTAATACTATTCAATTATTTAATAAATCAATTAATATTATTTAATAAAATATTAATATTGTTTAATAAAATAATTAATATTATTTAATTGTTTAATAAAATAATTAATGTTATTTAATTATTTATTTAAATAATGAATATTATTTAATAAAAATAATTAATATTATTTAATTGTTTAATAAAAATAATTAATATTATTCAATGAAAACAATGTTCGATTAAGAGGAGCGGGTATGAAAAAAAATATCCTTAATTTTGTTGGAATTGATGAAACCTTGGGTTTTGCAATGGAATGAAATTGTTCCTTGAGCTTGGAATGGCCCATTCCAAGGTATGAAAGAATTTTAATTTTTCACCTAACCAAACATGATTTCGGAATCATCCATTCCTCATTATGATTCTTCATTCCACTGGAATCGTATCAAACGAGGCCTTATTACTCTTATACCCAAATGTGACAACCCAAACTCTACAAACCACTATAGACCAATCAGTCTCTGCTCGACTATCTACAAAGTCATTTCAAAAATCACGACGGATAGGATAAAACCTATTTTAAATAATCTAATCCATCATTTACAAGGAGCTTTCGTAGCTGACAGATCCATTCACGACAACATCTTAATAGCTCATGAAATTTTCCATTTCTTCCGATCCAAGAAAGGCAAGGAAGGATGGGTAGCAATAAAACTTGATATGGAAAAAGCCTATGATAAAATTGAATGGGACTTTATTCTAAAAGTCCTTGAAAATTTTGGATTTGCACCTCGTTTTATCGGGTGGATCAAAGAATGTATTGAAACTGTCTCCTTCTCGGTCTTAGTTAACAATGGACCCACTGATACCTTTTACCCTAAAAGAGGCTTGCGACAAGGTGACCCCTTATCTCCTTTCCTCTTCATTTTGGGAGATGAAATCCTAGCCAGAAAGCTTCAGAATGAGAGCGCCAACAGTAACAACCAACTGGGATTTAAAATCGCTAGAAGGGGAACCAATGTTCCCTTTCTCGCCTTTGCTGATGATATTCTTATCTTCGCAAAGGCAAACCAATCTGCCTGTTCTAAAATCAAAACTATCATTGAAGAATATTGTTCTATTTCTGGACAATGTGTTAACTTCCAAAAATCTAATTTTCAAACTACAAACAACGTATCAAACCAAACAAAACAATTAATTCACTCAATGCTTAGTATCTCGAGCACAACTTCCCTAGAAAAGTATCTAGGATGCCCTATCATCAATGGGAAGGTCAACCACGATACTTTCAAAGATACGGTATTATCAACCACAAACCAACTTGCAAAATGGAAGGCTAACTCCCTCTCCCAAGAAGGGAGAGCTACCTTAATTAAATCCAATTTGGCTGCCAAACCAAACTTCTTAATGCAAAGTTTCATGCTTCCTTCTTATTTGCATAAGGAACTTGACACAATCAATAGAACTTTCTTTTGGAACAAAGATTCGTCACACAAACCTTTAATAGGCCGGGTTAAAATATGCAAAAACAAATATAATGGTGGAATTGGTATTATAAAAACACAAGATATGAATAAAGCTGATGAAGATCAAGGATCGAGAATGACGCGGTGCAAGGAAAGGCTCAAAAGGTCTCCGTGGAAGCGTCAACCCAAGGCCAAAAAATAGGCCTGACTTCAACCGGCTCGTTATCCTTCACCTGAACTCTGAATTGGATGATTCCGGCGACAGTAGTTAGATGGTGAAGTCTAGTTTCTGTCCTCCAAATTTTAGAATTTTCTGAGTGGTGAAGCAAAAGATATGGTATTTTTACTGAGGGGTCGCTGAAAGTTCCGGGAAGGAATTCAACGAAATGGTTGTTGTGGATGTGGGTGACCGAATGGTGAATGAAGATGGACGTTGTTGGTGATGGATAGGTATCTTCCTAAGCCAAGATATGACACACTGGACCAAGGAAGACAAGACAATGAATTTGAGATTTGACTCACTCAAACACAATGACCGAACAATTGATGTAACACACAATCGCAATCAATTGATATAACTCACAATTGAAGAAGGAAGAGAGCACAATGGTGCAAACTAATTCTGCATTTTCATTTAGTCTTGGACGTACCTTACAATGAAACAACTTAGCCTTTAAATAGGCTGCAAATGAAAATAAAGAAAAACTTAAAAATAAACCACTAGCACTTACCCACTAATACAAAGCACTAATGAGCATTTTAGGGAATTAAAACAAACCACTAACTCTAAACACTCACCCACTAACACAAGGCACTAGTGAGCATTTTCGGAAATTAAAATTAACCACTAAAATGTCTTAAATTCATTAATAATAGGATTAAAATAAATGGCCCTAAAATGGCCAGCCTTCTGCTGAACTGTCGTAAAGACAACAGTTTCTGGGTTTCTTTGCCGGGAATTTGAGGAAGACCTTAACATGATAGTTGTAGATATTTTCTTTAGCTTTCCAATGACTACTCATGGACCTCCATTGGACGTTCGTAGCTCCGGATATGGCCAGAATACTGAGTAGGTGTCGACGCGACAGATTCTTTGATTTTGACACCTTCCAAGTTTCGAACCATTTTCTTGGGACAAGCTTTTGACCTTCTTCAAAAATGACGATGTCCATAGTCACATCATCCTCTCCTCCTTTAAGAGGATTCGTCCTCGAATCCAAATGATAAAGAAAAAATTTCTTATGAAGAGGTACGAAAGATGACTTGTCTTCCCTTTCTTGCATGACACGAGTAGTATTGGCAAGTGATCCTGGGTTAGTGGACTCGACCTCCTCTTCTTTCGGTTGTGGCTTCTCCTCCACAACTCTCAGGGTTGGCTCATCATCAAGCACTTGTTTTTCAACAACAATGCCAACGGAAGATTCACACACTTTTTCCTTAGACGATTCACCCCCTTTGAGTTGTATTTTCTGTTGGGAAAAATATTGACGGATCATCTCCTCAACCTTCTTCCAAGGGTCGGGGTGATACATGACTCATTTCGAAACCTCCTTGCGTGGCTCTGATACCAAATGATGAAGATCAAGGATCGAGAATGACGCGGTGCAAGGAAAGGCTCAAAAGGTCTCCGTGGAAGCGTCAACCCAAAGCCAAAAAATAGGCCTGACTTCAACCGGCTCGTTATCCTTCACCTGAACTCGGAATTGGATGATTCCGGCGAAAGTAGTTAGATGGTGAAGTCTAGTTTCTGTCCTCCAAATTTTAGAATTTTCTGAGTGGTGAAGCAAAAAGTTATGGTATTTTTACTGAGGGGTCGCTGAAAGTTCCGGGAAGGAATTCAACGAAATGGTTGTTGTGGATGTGGGTGACCGAATGGTGAATGAAGATGGACGTTGTTGGTGATGGATAGGTATCTTCCTAAGCCAGGATATGACACACTGGACCAAGGAAGACAAGGCAATGAATTTGAGATTTGACTCACTCAAACACAATGACCGAACAATTGATGTAACACACAATCGCAATCAATTGATATAACTCACAATTGAAGAAGGAAGAGAGCACAATGGTGCAAACTAATTCTGCATTTTCATTTAGTCTTGGACGTACCTTACAATGAAACAACCTAGCCTTTAAATAGACTGCAAATGAAAATAAAGAAAAACTTAAAAATAAACCACTAGCACTTACCCACTAATACAAAGCACTAGTGAGCATTTTAGGGAATTAAAACTAACCACTAACTCTAAACACTCACCCACTAACACAAGGCACTAGTGAGCATTTTCGGAAATTAAAATTAACCACTAAAATGTCTTAAATTCATTAATAATAGGATTAAAATAAATGGCCCTAAAATGGCCAGCCTTCTGCTGAACTGTCGTAAAGACAACAGTTTTTGGGTTTCTTTGCCGGGAATTTGAGGAAGACCTTAACATGATAGTTGTAGATATTTTCTTTAGCTTTCCAATGACTACTCATGGACCTCCATTGGACGTTCGTAGCTCCGGATATGGCCAGAATACTGAGTAGGTGTCGACGCGACAGATTCTTTGATTTTGACACCTTCCAAGTTTCGAACCATTTTCTTGGGACAAGCTTTTGACCTTCTTCAAAAATGACGATGTCCACAAGGCACTAGTGAGTATTTTGACACCTTCAACGAAATGGTTGTTGTGGATGTGGGTGACCGAATGGTGAATGAAGATGGACGTTGTTGGTGATGGATAGGTATCTTCCTAAGCCAAGATATGACACACTGGACCAAGGAAGACAAGGCAATGAATTTGAGATTTGACTCACTCAAACACAATGACCGAACAATTGATGTAACACACAATCGCAATCAATTGATATAACTCACAATTGAAGAAGGAAGAGAGCACAATGGTGCAAACTAATTCTGCATTTTCATTTAGTCTTGGACGTACCTTACAATGAAACAACCTAGCCTTTAAATAGACTGTAAATGAAAATAAAGAAAAACTTAAAAATAAACCACTAACACTTACCCACTAATACAAAGCACTAGTGAGCATTTTAGGGAATTAAAACTAACCACTAACTCTAAACACTCACCCACTAACACAAGGCACTAGTGAGCATTTTCGGAAATTAAAATTAACCACTAAAATGTCTTAAATTCATTAATAATAGGATTAAAATAAATGGCCAGCCTTCTGCTGAACTGTCATAAAGACAACAGTTTCTGGGTTTCTTTGCCGGGAATTTGAGGAAGACCTTAACATGATAGTTGTAGATATTTTCTTTAGCTTTCCAGTGACTACTCATGGACCTCCATTGGACGTTCGTAGCTCCGGATATGGCCAGAATACTGAGTAGGTGTCGACGCGACAGATTCTTTGATTTTGACACCTTCCAAGTTTCAAACCATTTTCTTAGGACAAGCTTTTGACCTTCTTAAAAAATGACGATGTCCATAGTCACATCATCCTCTCCTCCTTTAAGAGGATTCGTCCTCGAATCCAAATGATAAAGAAAAAATTTCTTATGAAGAGGTACGAAAGATGACTTGTCTTCCCTTTCTTGTATGACACGAGTAGTATTGGCAAGTGATCCTGGGTTAGTGGACTCGACCTCCTCTTCTTTCGGTTGTGGCTTCTCCTCCACAACTCTCAGGGTTGGCTCATCATCAAGCACTTGTTTTTCAACAACAATGCCAACGGAAGATTCACACACTTTTTCCTTAGACGATTCACCCCCTTTGAGTTGTACTTTCTGTTGGGAAAAATATTGACGGATCATCTCCTCAACCTTCTTCCAAGGGTCGGGGTGATACATGACTCATTTCGAAACCTCCTTGCGTGGCTCTGATACCAAATGATGAAGATCAAGGATCGAGAATGACGCGGTGCAAGGAAAGGCTCAAAAGGTCTCCGTGGAAGCGTCAACCCAAAGCCAAAAAATAGGCCTGACTTCAACCGGCTCGTTATCCTTCACCTGAACTCGGAATTGGATGATTCCGGCGAAAGTAGTTAGATGGTGAAGTCTAGTTTCTGTCCTCCAAATTTTAGAATTTTCTGAGTGATGAAGCAAAAGATATGGTATTTTTACTGAGGGGTCGCTGAAAGTTCCGGGAAGGAATTCAACGAATCTCATGGTTGTTGTGGATGTGGGTGACCGAATGGTGAATGAAGATGGACGTTGTTGGTGATGGATAGGTATCTTCCTAAGCCAAGATATGACACACTGGACCAAGGAAGACAAGGCAATGAATTTGAGATTTGACTCACTCAAACACAATGACCGAACAATTGATGTAACACACAATCGCAATCAATTGATATAACTCACAATTGAAGAAGGAAGAGAGCACAATGGTGCAAACTAATTCTGCATTTTCATTTAGTCTTGGACGTACCTTACAATAAAACAACCTAGCCTTTAAATAGACTGCAAATGAAAATAAAGAAAAACTTAAAAATAAACCACTAGCACTTACCCACTAATACAAAGCACTAGTGAGCATTTTAGGGAATTAAAACTAACCACTAACTCTAAACACTCACCCACTAACACAAGGCACTAGTGAGCATTTTCGGAAATTAAAATTAACCACTAAAATGTCTTAAATTCATTAATAATAGGATTAAAATAAATGGCCCTAATATGGCCAGCCTTCTGCTGAACTGTCGTAAAGACAACAGTTTTTGGGTTTCTTTGCCGGAAATTTGAGGAAGACCTTAACATGATAGTTGTAGATATTTTCTTTAGCTTTCCAATGACTACTCATGGACCTCCATTGGACGTTCGTAGCTCCGGATATGGCCAGAATACTGAGTAGGTGTCGACGCGACAGATTCTTTGATTTTGACACCTTCCAAGTTTCGAACCATTTTCTTGGGACAAGCTTTTGACCTTCTTCAAAAATGACGATGTCCATAGTCACATCATCCTCTCCTCCTCTAAGAGTATTCGTCCTCGAATCCAAATGATAAAGAAAAAATTTCTTATGAAGAGGTACGAAAGATGACTTGTCTTCCCTTTCTTGCATGACACGAGTAGTATTGGCAAGTGATCCTGGGTTAGTGGACTCGACCTCCTCTTCTTTCGGTTGTGGCTTCTCCTCCACAACTCTCAGGGTTGGCTCATCATCAAGCACTTGTTTTTCAACAACAATGCCAACGGAAGATTCACACACTTTTTCCTTAGACGATTCACCCCCTTTGAGTTGTATTTTCTGTTGTGAAAAATATTGACGGATCATCTCCTCAACCTTCTTCCAAGGGTCGGGGTGATACATGACTCATTTCGAAACCTCCTTGCGTGGCTCTGATACCAAATGATGAAGATCAAGGATCGAGAATGACGCGGTGCAAGGAAAGGCTCAAAAGGTCTCCGTGGAAGCGTCAACCCAAGGCCAAAAAATAGGCCTGACTTCAACCGGCTCGTTATCCTTCACCTGAACTCTGAATTGGATGATTCCGGCGACAGTAGTTAGATGGTGAAGTCTAGTTTCTGTCCTCCAAATTTTAGAATTTTCTGAGTGGTGAAGCAAAAGATATGGTATTTTTACTGAGGGGTCGCTGAAAGTTCCGGGAAGGAATTCAACGAAATGGTTGTTGTGGATGTGGGTGACCGAATGGTGAATGAAGATGGACGTTGTTGGTGATGGATAGGTATCTTCCTAAGCCAAGATATGACACACTGGACCAAGGAAGACAAGGCAATGAATTTGAGATTTGACTCACTCAAACACAATGACCGAACAATTGATGTAACACACAATCGCAATCAATTGATATAACTCACAATTGAAGAAGGAAGAGAGCACAATGGTGCAAACTAATTCTGCATTTTCATTTAGTCTTGGACGTACCTTACAATGAAACAACCTAGCCTTTAAATAGACTGCAAATGAAAATAAAGAAAAACTTAAAAATAAACCACTAGCACTTACCCACTAATACAAAGCACTAGTGAGCATTTTAGGGAATTAAAACTAACCACTAACTCTAAACACTCACCCACTAACACAAGGCACTAGTGAGCATTTTCGGAAATTAAAATTAACCACTAAAATGTCTTAAATTCATTAATAATAGGATTAAAATAAATGGCCCTAAAATGGCCAGCCTTCTGCTGAACTGTCGTAAAGACAACAGTTTCTGGGTTTCTTTGCCGGGAATTTGAGGAAGACCTTAACATGATAGTTGTATATATTTTCTTTAGCTTTCCAATGACTACTCATGGACCTCCATTGGACGTTCGTAGCTCCGGATATGGCCAGAATACCGAGTAGGTGTCGACGCGACAGATTCTTTGATTTTGACACCTTCCAAGTTTCGAACCATTTTCTTGGGACAAGCTATTGACCTTCTTCAAAAATGACGATGTCCATAGTCACATCATCCTCTCCTCCTCTAAGAGGATTCGTCCTCGAATCCAAATGATAAAGAAAAAATTTCTTATGAAGAGGTACGAAAGATGACTTGTCTTCCCTTTCTTGCATGACACGAGTAGTATTGGCAAGTGATCCTGGGTTAGTGGACTCGACCTCCTCTTCTTTCGGTTGTGGCTTCTCCTCCACAACTCTCAGGGTTGGCTCATCATCAAGCACTTGTTTTTCAACAACAATGCCAACGGAAGATTCACACACTTTTTCCTTAGACGATTCACCCCCTTTGAGTTGTATTTTCTGTTGGGAAAAATATTGACGGATCATCTCCTCAACCTTCTTCCAAGGGTCGGGGTGATACATGACTCATTTCGAAACCTCCTTGCGTGGCTCTGATACCAAATGATGAAGATCAAGGATCGAGAATGACGCGGTGCAAGGAAAGGCTCAAAAGGTCTTCGTGGAAGCGTCAACCCAAAGCCAAAAAATAGGCCTGACTTCAACCGGCTCGTTATCCTTCACCTGAACTCGGAATTGGATGATTCCGGCGAAAGTAGTTAGATGGTGAAGTCTAGTTTCTGTCCTCCAAATTTTAGAATTTTCTGAGTGGTGAAGCAAAAGATATGGTATTTTTACTGAGGGGTCGCTGAAAGTTCCGGGAAGGAATTCAACGAATCTCATGGTTGTTGTGGATGTGGGTGACCGAATGGTGAATGAAGATGGACGTTGTTGGTGATGGATAGGTATCTTCCTAAGCCAAGATATGACACACTGGACCAAGGAAGACAAGGCAATGAATTTGAGATTTGACTCACTCAAACACAATGACCGAACAATTGATGTAACACACAATCGCAATCAATTGATATAACTCACAATTGAAGAAGGAAGAGAGCACAATGGTGCAAACTAATTCTGCATTTTCATTTAGTCTTGGACGTACCTTACAATGAAACAACCTAGCCTTTAAATAGACTACAAATGAAAATAAAGAAAAACTTAAAAATAAACCACTAGCACTTACCCACTAATACAAAGCACTAGTGAGCATTTTAGGGAATTAAAACTAACCACTAACTCTAAACACTCACCCACTAACACAAGGCACTAGTGAGCATTTTCGGAAATTAAAATTAACCCCTAAAATGTCTTAAATTCATTAATAATAGGATTAAAATAAATGGCCCTAAAATGGCCAGCCTTCTGCTGAACTGTCGTAAAGACAACAGTTTCTGGGTTTCTTTGCCGGGAATTTGAGGAAGACCTTAACATGATAGTTGTAGATATTTTCTTTAGCTTTCCAATGACTACTCATGGACCTCCATTGGACGTTCGTAGCTCCGGATATGGCCAGAATACTGAGTAGGTGTCGACGCGACAGATTCTTTGATTTTGACACCTTCCAAGTTTCGAACCATTTTCTTGGGACAAGCTTTTGACCTTCTTCAAAAATGACGATGTCCATAGTCACATCATCCTCTCCTCCTTTAAGAGGATTCGTCCTCGAATCCAAATGATAAAGAAAAAATTTCTTATGAAGAGGTACGAAAGATGACTTGTCTTCCCTTTCTTGCATGACACGAGTAGTATTGGCAAGTGATCCTGGGTTAGTGGACTCGACCTCCTCTTCTTTCGGTTGTGGCTTCTCCTCCACAACTCTCAGGGTTGGCTCATCATCAAGCACTTGTTTTTCAACAACAATGCCAACGGAAGATTCACACACTTTTTCCTTAGACGATTCACCCCCTTTGAGTTGTATTTTCTGTTGGGAAAAATATTGACGGATCATCTCCTCAACCTTCTTCCAAGGGTCGGGGTGATACATGACTCATTTCGAAACCTCCTTGCGTGGCTCTGATACCAAATGATGAAGATCAAGGATCGAGAATGACGCGGTGCAAGGAAAGGCTCAAAAGGTCTCCGTGGAAGCGTCAACCCAAAGCCAAAAAATAGGCCTGACTTCAACCGGCTCGTTATCCTTCACCTGAACTCGGAATTGGATGATTCCGGCGAAAGTAGTTAGATGGTGAAGTCTAGTTTCTGTCCTCCAAATTTTAGAATTTTCTGAGTGGTGAAGCAAAAGATATGGTATTTTTACTGAGGGGTCGCTGAAAGTTCCGGGAAGGAATTCAACGAATCTCATGGTTGTTGTGGATGTCGGTGACCGAATGGTGAATGAAGATGGACGTTGTTGGTGATGGATAGGTATCTTCCTAAGCCAAGATATGACACACTGGACCAAGGAAGACAAGGCAATGAATTTGAGATTTGACTCACTCAAACACAATGACCGAACAATTGATGTAACACACAATCGCAATCAATTGATATAACTCACAATTGAAGAAGGAAGAGAGCACAATGGTGCAAACTAATTCTGCATTTTCATTTAGTCTTTGACGTACCTTACAATGAAACAACCTAGCCTTTAAATAGGCTGCAAATGAAAATAAAGAAAAACTTAAAAATAAACCACTAGCACTTACCCACTAATACAAAGCACTAGTGAGCATTTTAGGGAATTAAAACTAACCACTAACTCTAAACACTCACCCACTAACACAAGGAACTAGTTAGCATTTTCGGAAATTAAAATTAACCACTAAAATGTCTTAAATTCATTAATAATAGGATTAAAATAAATGGCCCTAAAATGGCCAGCCTTCTGCTGAACTGTCGTAAAGACAACAGTTTCTGGGTTTCTTTGCCGGGAATTTGAGGAAGACCTTAACATCATAGTTGTAGATATTTTCTTTAGCTTTCCAATGACTACTCATGGACCTCCATTGGACGTTCTTAGCTCCGGATATGGCCAGAATACTGAGTAGGTGTCGACGCGACAGATTCTTTGATTTTGACACCTTCCAAGTTTCGAACCATTTTCTTGGGACAAGCTTTTGACCTTCTTCAAAAATGACGATGTCCATAGTCACATCATCCTCTCCTCCTTTAAGAGGATTCGTCCTCGAATCCAAATGATAAAGAAAAAATTTCTTATGAAGAGGTACGAAAGATGACTTGTCTTCCCTTTCTTGCATGACACGAGTAGTATTGGCAAGTGATCCTGGGTTAGTGGACTCGACCTCCTCTTCTTTCGGTTGTGGCTTCTCCTCCACAACTCTCAGGGTTGGCTTATCATCAAGCACTTGTTTTTCAACAACAATGCCAACGGAAGATTCACACACTTTTTCCTTAAACGATTCACCCCCTTTGAGTTGTATTTTCTGTTGTGAAAAATATTGACGGATCATCTCCTTAACCTTCTTCCAAGGGTCGGGGTGATACATGACTCATTTCGAAACCTCCTTGCGTGGCTCTGATACCAAATGATGAAGATCAAGGATCGAGAATGACGCGGTGCAAGGAAAGGCTCAAAAGGTCTCCGTGGAAGCGTCAACCCAAAGCCAAAAAATAGGCCTGACTTCAACCGGCTCGTTATCCGTCACCTGAACTCGGAATTGGATGATTCCGGCGAAAGTAGTTAGATGGTGAAGTCTAGTTTCTGTCCTCCAAATTTTAGAATTTTCTGAGTGGTGAAGCAAAAGATATGGTATTTTTACTGAGGGGTCGCTGAAAGTTCCGGGAAGGAATTCAACGTAATGGTTGTTGTGGATGTGGGTGACCGAATGGTGAATGAAGATGGACGTTGTTGGTGATGGATAGGTATCTTCCTAAGCCAAGATATGACACACTGGACGAAGGAAGACAAGGCAATGAATTTGAGATTTGACTCACTCAAACACAATGACCGAACAATTGATGTAACACACAATCGCAATCAATTGATATAACTCACAATTGAAGAAGGAAGAGAGCACAATGGTGCAAACTAATTCTGCATTTTCATTTAGTCTTGGACGTACCTTACAATGAAACAACCTAGCCTTTAAATAGGCTGCAAATGAAAATAAAGAAAAGCTTAAAAATAAACCACTAACACTTACCCACTAATACAAAGCACTAGTGAGCATTTTAGGGAATTAAAACTAACCACTAACTCTAAACACTCACCCACTAACACAAGGCACTAGTGAGCATTTTTCGGAAATTAAAATTAACCACTAAAATGTCTTAAATTCATTAATAATAGGATTAAAATAAATGGCCCTAAAATGGCCAGCCTTCTGCTGAACTGTCGTAAAGACAACAGTTTCTGGGTTTCTTTGCCGGGAATTTGAGGAAGACCTTAACATGATAGTTGTAGATATTTTCTTTAGCTTTCCAATGACTACTCATGGGCCTCCATTGGACGTTCGTAGCTCCGGATATGGCCAGAATACTGAGTAGGTGTCGACGCGACAGATTCTTTGATTTTGACACCTTCCAAGTTTCGAACCATTTTCTTGGGACAAGCTTTTGACCTTCTTCAAAAATGACGATGTCCATAGTCACATCAAAAGCACTCCAAATGATACTTATCTGGAAAATCCTTGTTGAACCAAACAACATTTGGGTGAAAATCATTACTGAAAAATATCTAAAAGAGGTAAACATACTCCAATACTGCACAAAAGGCAACCACTCTTGGCAAGGGGCTCAACTACTCAAACTTAGAAAAGAATTTCAAACGGGTCTCCAATGGCTAGTGGGAGATGGTAAATCCATCCGATTTTGGACAGAGAGTTGGTTGTCTGGTTTAAACCTTAAGGACAATACACAACCAAATATTATTACTAATCCCTTAATAAAGGTCAGTGATTTTATTGACAACAATAGAAATTGGAACAAAATTAAACTAGACGAACTGCTAAATCAACATGCTGTCAAACACATCTTGGATGTACCCATCCCCCAAAACCAAATCCCCGACAAAATGTATTGGGCTCCAAATAAAAATGGTTGGTTCTCTACAAAATCTGCATTTGACTTAATAACAAAGCAACAAACACCCTCAACTAATAACCTGACATGGATATGGAAACTAGATACATATCCCAAAGTCAAAAACTTCCTTTGGAAAATCTGTCAGAACGGCCTCCCAACTAAACAAAGACTTGCACAAAAACATGTTCCAATTCCTCTGGCATGTGATTCTTGCAACAACCCCCTAGAAGATCTTACTCATTTCTTGCTATAATGCTCGTTCACCCTTAAACAAATCAAACAACAAAATGCGACAATTGAAAATATTATTCGATATTACGATTACAACAACAAAAGACCAAGGGAGATTCTCTCTGAACTACAATCTCTCCTAACCAAGAAAGAATTTATCTGTCTCACTACTACCTGGTGGGGCATCTGGATCAACAGAAATCAAATCATTTTTAACTCTGACCCAAATGATAGAATTAAAGACCTTTTGCAATATATCACCTTGCTCATCAAAAACTGGGATAAAACAAAAATTGAAGGCATTGATGATTTCAGACAACCAAAAGGCCAAACACCTCAAATTAGGAAAACCAAGTTTTTAAGATGGGAAAAACCAAACCAAAACTTTTACAAAATCAATTTTGACGGATCAAAACTAACAAATGGTGAAGCTGTATATGGCTTCATAATTAGAAATGATAAAGCAGAGGTTATTCATATGAGTAGTAGCCGCTGTGGTTTTAACAACATTCTCATGACTGAAGCTATAGCTTTGAAACAAAGCATCTCCTATGCTAAAACACTAAACATCACCAAGTTATAAATTAAAGGTGACAATCTCTGCCTTTTAAATGCTATCAAAGGCATTTGGGATTGTCCTTGGGAAATTGAAATGGTTATAGCCGACATTTTGGTTGACATCCATTCTTTCCAGGAAGTCCATCTTAGACACATTTTCAGGGAGGTGAACTGTACTGTTGATCGCATTGCCAAACTCAGCTTTTCACCATTTGTGTCTAACCTTAGTCTTCATTTAGAACTCCGTGTTCTCATCCGCAAGGATGCTCTAGGCTGGTCTTCGCATAGAATCTAAGACCATTCTAATTCTTTCCTCATCAAAAAAAAAGAAAGAAAGTGAAATACCCAGTATATATATATATATAAATAGAGGGGACCGACCTTGAAATGGGGAAATTGGATTGAAATTAGAATTTGGGGTAAAGTTGGAGAGGATAACCCTCGTTTTGCTCTCGTCTCCCGCTGTCTCCCCTGCCCAGCCTTCCTCTCGGTGAGCTCCCGTTGAGCACCGATCTTGACTCATCTCGCTGCGCCACTTTGCCCCTCTGTTTTTTTTTCGCTGCTCGCTATTGCTGGACTGTTCGTGGCCGCTGGTGTTCATTGGGTGCTGCTGTTCTGCGGTGCTGTTGCTGGTGTTTGCAGCTGTGCCGCTGTGGTTGATGTCATCCACGGCGACAAGGCGAGCCACTGAATGAGGCCACGAGCTGCTGCTGTTGCCGCGTGTTACTGCTGATGTTGTCGTGCTGCTGCTGTGCATCTTTGCCGCTGTTGGTGTTGCTCCTCCGGCGACGCGAAACCAGTCCTGGCGGTGAGGGCTCGGTCGACAGCAAGGTAAGGCCGAAGTGCGTGGTTTTATTTGGCTGAATATATATTTATGAACTATTGAATTCGTGGGATTGTTTGACTGTGTGGAGTTGGACTGAAATTGGACTTTGTTTGCTGAATTTTGTGGAGTTGTGCAGCAATTTGAATTGATATTGTGTTGATTTGGGGTGTGAATTGCCTAATTAATTAAGGTTGATTTTAGGGTTTGTAATTGGGGGTTTGTTAGTTGTGGATTGGATGAGTAATTAACGCCATGGTTTTGCTCGGATTGTTGTCTCAGGTGCGTTCGAGTGGTTTGGAGATCTCTGGAGTCGTGTGGTTCGACTTGAGGCAAGAGGTTCCTTGCCTAACTTATATATTTTTATAAATTGATTTATGCTTAGCTTATGTCATAATTAAATTTATGGTTGCTTGAGCTATTTTAAATTGGTTTGAATTGACTATATAATTGCTTGGTTGTGATGTGTGATAATATGTGTTGATATGTGTTGATATGGGGTGATATGTGTTGATATGTGGTGAAATGTGTTAATGTATGATGGTGTGTGATAAGGTGTGGTTATGTGATTTTGATTGTCGTTGTGTTGTTGATTGGTTGGTTTGGTGATGGATAGTTGGTTTGGATGTTGTGAATTGTCTCACCTTGGTGATGTGGGGGTGGAGACGGAGATGTTGTGAATTGTCTCACCTTGGTGATAGGGGGTGGAGACGGAGATGTTGTGAATTGTCTCACCTTGGTGATGTGGGGGTGGAGACGGAGATGTTGTGAATTGTCTCACCTAGGTGATGTGGGGGTGGAGACGGAGAGGTTGAGAAGTGGTAATTGTCAGAAAGGGTAATTGTTGTGATTGATTGTTGTTAATAGTGTTTGTTGACACTTGTGTGTGTGTGTGTGAATGTTTGTGTATGTTAGTATTTGTCTTGCTTGTAATATTGATTGTTTGCTTGGTTGTGGCAGATATTGGTTATGTGCTGGATTATTGGTTTTGTGTTGATGTGGTTGAATGTGTTGGCTGATTGTCTTGTGTTGTGTTTGATTGGAGGTTGGTGTGATAGTTGATTGTGGCTAATTGTGAGCGTTGGTTTCCCCTTTTAAGGGTGTCTGCCAACACGGAATAGGCTGGGACTGGGCGGTGCCGGAAAAGGTGGCTGGTCCAGGCCCCCCATGATTGTCTTCCCACTTTAGTAGTGCGGGCCAACACGGAATAGGTTGGGACTGGGCGGCGCCGGGAGGGGTGGCTGGTCCAGGTCCTCCGTGGTTGTCTTCCCACTTTAGTAGTGCGGGCCAATATGGGATAGACCGGGGTGATGTCTCACCCGTTTGTTTGGTAATTGTGTGTGATTGACTGTTATGTGTGCGTTGACAGTTGTGTGTTGGCAAATGTGAGTGATTGACAGTTTTTTGTGTATTCGAAATGTTACGTCATGCTATGGGGTTGATTGTTGTGTGTTGAGTTATGCTATCCATTATAATTGGTTGATTATCTGTTAAATATTGGGTGTGTACTTGGATACATGGTTTTGTGATGAATGTTGATTATGTACTTAATTAAGTGGTTGTGTTGGTAAACTGGTTGTGTGTTTGGTAATTGGTTTATGTTGGATGTTGATTGTTATTAGTTGTGGTTGTGGGCCATTGTTGGCCAGTGGTTGTGGTTGTGAGATTTTGTGTGTTATAGTGGTTGATTGTAACTGGTCAAGGTTGTAAATTTCTGTTGGTATGGTTGTTGTTGGTAGCTAGTGGATTATGAATGTTGGTTGCGTTGTTTGAGTGGATAGATTGGTTTCCATCTTGAGGGTGTGGGCCAATACGAGTTGAGTTTGAAGGTATGAGTTGCAGTCGAGGTTGACGAATCGGCGGCACCAGAAGGGTGGCTGGCCTGGATCGTTATTTTGGTTGATTGTATTATGTAATGATTATATCGTTGATGCTTATGTGTTTGTTGTTGTGAAGGTTAATTGAATTTGTTGTGTAGTGCAGTAGTGAGTTCAGTCTAATTGATTAGCTGTGGTTGTAAGTCTGTCGTAAGATGTGTATGTGCATAGAGTTGTTGTTTGAGGTATTAGTAATGGAGAGGAAGTTGGATTGGATCGTTCTTTTTATTTATGCTTGTGATGAGTTTGAGGTTGGATGGAAGAGGTTAGTATCGTGTAGAATTGGATAAGAATGGGTAATTGATCGGTTGTGATAGTATGTGTTATGTTTGCGTTTTGACGTATGGTTGGTTAATTGGTTGGTGTGATGATATTCAAGTGTATTTATGATATATAAGTATATATATATATGATGATCGGTTGTTGTTTGGTATTGTTACTTGCAGTGATAACTCTATGGTTTTGAAACTGTTTTGGCTGGGCTAATCTTGCCATAGTCTTTCACGAGACTGACCAACTGCGGTTTACGTGTCGTGGTTGGCTGGGGTATTGGGTCCCTCATTCAATCAGGCTTTTCAGGTTCAGCGCCAGTAAGGAGGTTCCTGATCATCGTCGGTTTTGGAGTCGAGAACTCTACTCTTTTGGTTTGGACTTGACTTGTTGCACGTGTCGTTTTGGTTTCGGACTTTGAATGGGTTGTATTTGTTGTATTGGTTTTGGTTTTTGGTTGTTGGTTTTTGTTTTGTAAATGGTTGTATTTCAGTATGTTAAGTTGTTGGTGGTTTCAAACTCTGGACAGGTTTTACAGGTATTCCGCTGTGCTGCTTTTGATATTATATATATATGGGTCATGTTTTGCATTTTTTCTTTTCACCCGCCTTATAATCCTTCCGGATTATGGCACTGTAGCACCACTGGCCTGGGGGTGTTACAGAAGTTGGTATCAGAGCTCTTTTCAAAAAAATGTGTTCTTTCCGAGTTTTCAACTTGAGAATTTTTATACGTTGTTGTTATGAACGATCGGGTGATCAGGAATCCTTGCTGTCAACCGTAGTGAGTTGTGTTGGTAAGTATTGGTTGTTTGTGATGTTTTGTGCTAATGTTTGATATAATTATATGTGATGTTGAGTATTGAGGATTAATTTCATATGCGATGTTTAATGTTGTTAAGTAAATTTTATGGTGCATTCCCTGGTAAGTGGGACGTGCTAGAGGTTTAAAGAGTATGAGTATGGTAGAGGATGAGGCCGTTGGGCTTATCGTCAAGAGGTTGATGCAGGTAGTTTATTGGTGATGATTCTGTATGAATTATTGTGCTACTGTTATTGTTAGGGTTGAGCAGGACAGATTAAGCGCATTCAGATATGGTTGTGTTCTGAGATGAACTTTGATGGTAAGGCATAGATGTACAATCCTTGATTACTGATGAGTGCTGATCAGGGAGACTGCTACAGTTGATTTTGATCAGGCTATTGATGTTGGAAGTAGTAAGGAACAGAGAACTCAGTCTGCATCTGAAAAAGTGGGATTTCACAACTATGGATTCGGCTGAGCTGAGAAGTAGAATGCGCAGGTTGCTATAGACAGATTGTGGCAGGTTACGTAAGGCTAAGAATTTTGAATGGGACGAGAGATGTCAGGAGAGAGTTTCGAAGAACTCAGGAAGTGTTTGATTAGTGCACCAGCGTTACCTTTACCGCATGGTACAGAAGGATTGTTATCTACAGTGATGTGTCTAAGCAAGGTTTGGGTTACGTTTTGATGCAGAATGGGAAAGTCATTGCATATGCTTTTTGTCAGCTCAAGTTATATAAGAGAGAGTTGAACATGAGATACAGATGGTTGCTAGAATTGATTAAGGATTACGATATAGTTATCGTTTATCGTTCAGAAGGGCTAATGTGGTAGCTGATGCTTTGAATAGGAAGTCGACTCCCGAGCATGGTTGTTGGTCTGACAGTTCAGTCGGGATTGCAACAAGAGTTTGTGAAGGGTGAAAGTGAAATTGGTTCGGGAAGGAACAGACGCAACTGAATGCGATGAAATGTTGAGTGAGATATGCAGTGAGATTGCTCAGGGAAGAGTGCCCGGATTTTTGTTCAAGAGGATGGAGTATTGTGATTTCAGATCAGTTATGTGTGTCAGCTGATAAAGAGATTAGAGAGTGGATTCTCAAGGAAGGTTATTCCTTTAGTGAAAGTGTTATGTTCTAAGCTTGGAACGACAGAAGAGACTTGGAGGTTGGAATCAGTTATTCGAGACAGATATCCGAACTTGGTTGATCCTAGTTTCGAGGACGAAACTCTTATAAGGGAGAGAGAATGAAATACCCGGTATATATATATATATATAAATAAAGGGGACCGACCTTGAAATGGGGAAATTGGATTGAAATTAGAATTTGGGGTAAAGTTGCAGAGGCTAACCCTCGTTTTGCTCTCGTCTCCCGCTGTCTCCCCTGCCCAGCCTTCCTCTCGGTGAGCTCCCGTTGAGCACCGATCTTGACTCCTCTCGCTGCGCCACTTTGCCCCTCTGTTTTTTTTTCGCTGCTCGCTATTGCTGGACTGTTTGTGGCCGCTGGTGTTCATTGGGTGCTGCTGTTCTGCGATGCTATTGCTGGTGTTTGCAGCTGCGCCGCTGTGGTTGATGTCATCCCCGGCGACAAGGCGAGCCACTGAACGAGGCCACGAGCTGCTACTGTTGCCGCGTGTTACTACTGATGTTGTCGTGCTGCTGCTGTGCATCTTTGCCGCTGCTGGTGCTGCTCCTCCGACGACGCGAAACCAGTCCCGACGGTGAGGGCTTGGTCGACAGCAAGGTAAGGCCGAAGTGCGTGGTTTTATTTGGCTGAATATATATTTATGAACTGCTGAATTCGTGAATTCGTGGGATTGTTTGACTGTGTGGAGTTGGACTGAAATTGGACTTTGTTTGCTGAATTTTGTGGAGTTGTACAGCAATTTGAATTGATATTGGGTTGATTTGGGGTGTGAATTGCCTAATCAATTAAGGTTGATTTTAGGGTTTGTAATTGGGGGTTTGTTAGTTGTGGATTGGACGAGTAATTAACGCCAGGGTTTTGCTCGGATTGTTGTCTCAAGTGCGTTCGAGTGGTTTGGAGATCTCTAGAGTCGTTTGGTTCGACTTGAGGCAAGAGGATCCTTGCCTAACTTATATATTTTTATAAATTGATTTTTGCTTAGCTTATGTCATAATTAAATTTATGGTTGCTTGAGCTATTTTAAATTGGTTTGAATTGACTATATAATTGCTTGGTTGTGATGTGTGATAATATGTGTTGATATGTGTTGATATGGGGTGATATGTGGTGAAATGTGTTAATGTATGATGGTGTGTGATAAGGTGTGGTTATGTGATTTTGATTGTCGTTGTGTTGTTGATTGGTTGGTTTGGTGATGGATAGTTGGTTTGTATGTTGTGAATTGTATCACCTTGGTGATGTGGGGGTGGAGACGGAGATGTTGTGAATTGTCTCACCTTGGTGATGTGGGGGTGGAGACGGAGATGTTGTGAATTGTCTCACCTTGGTGATGTGGGGGTGGAGACGGAGATGTTGTGAATTGTCTCACCTAGGTGATGTGGGGGTGGAGACGGAGAGGTTGAGAAGTGGTAATTGTGAGAAAGGGTAATTGTTGTGATTGATTGTTGTTAATAGTGTTTGTTGACACTTGTGTGTGTGTGTGTGAATGTGTGTGTATGTTAGTATTTGTCTTGCGTGGACTATTGATTGTTTGCTTGGTTGTGGCAGATATTGGTTATGTGCTGGATTATTGGTTTTGTGTTGATGTGGTTGAATGTGTTGGCTGGTTGTCTTGTGTTGTGTTTGATTGGAGGTTGGTGTGATAGTTGATTGTGGCTAATTGTGAGCGTTGGTTTCCCCCTTTAAGGGTGCGGGCCAACACGGAATAGGCTGGGACTGGGCGGCGCCGGAAAAGGTGGCTGGTCCAGGCCCCCCATGATTGTCTTCCCACTTTAGTAGTGCGGGCCAACACGGAATAGGTTGGGACTGGGCGGCGCCGGGAGGGGTGGCTGGTCCAGGTCCTCCGTGGTTGTCTTCCCACTTTAGTAGTGCGGGCCAACATGGGATAGATCGGGATGATGTCTCACCCGTTTGTTTGGTAATTGTGTGTGATTGACTGTTATGTGTGCGTTGATAGTTGTGTTTTGGCAAATGTGAGTGATTGACAGTTGTTTGTGTATTCGAAATGTTACGTCATGCTATTGGGTTGATTGTTGTGTGTTTAGTTATGCTATCCATTATAATTGGTTGATTATCTGTTAAATATTGGGTGTGTACTTGGATACATGGTTTTGTGATGAATGTTGATTATGTACTTAATTAAGTGGTTGTGTTGGTAAACTGGTTGTGTGTTTGGTAATTGGTTTATGTTGGATGTTGATTGTTATTAGTTGTGGTTGTGGGCCATTGCTGGCCAGTGGTTGTGGTTGTGAGATTTCGTGTGTTATAGTGGTTGATTGTAACTGGTCAAGGTTGTAAATTTCTGTTGGTATGGTTGTTGTTGGTAGCTAGTGGATTATGAAGGTTGGTTGCGTTGTTTGAGTGTATAGATTGGTTTCCATCTTGAGGGTGTAGGCCAATACGAGTTGAGTTTGAAGGTATGAGTTGCAGTCGAGGTTGACGAATCGACGGCACCAGAAGGGTGGCTGGCCTGGATCGTTATTTTGGTTGATTGTATTATGTAATGATTATATCGTTGATGCTTATGTGTTTGTTGTTGTGAAGGTTAATTGAATTTGTTGTGTAGTGCAGTAGTGAGTTCAGTCTAATTGATTAGCTGTGGTTGTAAGTCTGTCGTAAGATGTGTATGTGCATAGAGTTGTTGTTTGAGGTATTAGTAATGGAGAGGAAGTTGGATTGGATCGTTCTTTTCATTTATGCTTGTGATGAGTTTGAGGTTGGATGGAAGAGGTTAGTATCGTGTAGAATTGGATAAGAATGGGTAATTGATCGGTTGTGATAGTATGTGTTATGTTTGCGTTTTGACGTATGGTTGGTTAATTGGTTGGTGTGATGATAGTCAAGTGTATTTATGATATATAAGTATATATATATATATATATATATGATGATCGGTTGTTGTTTGGTATTGTTACTTGCCGTGATAACTCTATCGTTTTGAAACTGTTTTGGCTGGGCTAATCTTGCCATAGTCTTTCACGAGACTGACCAACTGCGGTTTACGTGCCGTGGTTGGCTGGGGTATCGGGTCCCTCAGTCAATTAGGCTTTTCAGGTTCAGCGCCAGCAAGGAGGTTCCTGATCATCGTCGGTTTTGGAGTCGAGAACTCTACTCTTTTGGTTTGGACTTGACTTGTTGCACGTGTCGTTTTGGTTTCGGACTTTGAATGGGTTGTATTTGTTGTATTAGTTTTGGTTTTTGGTTGTTGGTTTTTGTTTTGTAAATGGTTGTATTTCAGTATGTTAAGTTGTTGGTGGTTTCAAACTCTGGACAGGTTTTACAGGTTTTCCGCTGTGCTGCTTTTGATATTATATATATATGGGTCATGTTTTGCATTTTTTCTTTTCACCCGCCTTATAATCCTTCCGGATTATGGCACTGTAGCACCACTGGCCTGGGGGTGTTACAGAAATAAGATCCTATGAAGAATCAAGGATGAAGATTCAAAAGACGAGAATAATCTATGAAATATTATATCTTATAGGCTTTAGAGGCCATGCTAGGACCACATTTGTTTTTTATGCATTTTTATTACTTTAAAATGCTCTCTAAGTTTATGCATGTTTGTTTATTTATGTTATTTAGTTTACTAGTAGATAGACCAAGATAATAAACTTAGGTCCCTTAAAAGAAAATTGAGATTTTGCCTTTCCAAATCATAGCCTATGAGGCCCTTGGAATTTGATGGATAGTTTTTTGCCAAAAAAAGGTGTCCTTCTTTGACCTTGGAATAGTACGGGTAAAACTATATAAGCAGTTTACAACTTTGATTTGGTTATACTCATCAAAATGCCAAAAGATAAAGTTGTGGATTTTGAGGCATATGGATAAGTTTTGACATAAGATGTAATATTAAACCAAGAGTTATAAATATTATAACTAGTAAAAGTTACTTACTTTGATCACATAGGACTTAGGGAAGTTCCAAAGTATGCTTAAGTCTTATTTAATTTGGGATCTTGGAATCTATTTATTCACAAGGGACACATTTTATTTGAATAAATCGTGCATTAGCTTATTTATGTTTAAATCATGTATAAATTTTTAAGCTTTTTGCATGGCAAGAATAATTTATATTTTGCATGTAATTTCTATTGTAGATATCTTATCTAGAAACGATAACCCAACAATAATCAACATGCGTTCAATTCTTGAGAAGAATAAGCCGAACGACAATAACTTCCTCAATTGGGAAAGAGACCAGAGAATTGTTCTCAGATCTGAAGGAAGAGAGAATGTCCTTGACACCCCTATCCCAAAATTGACTACTACGTCTACTCCGGAGGAGAAAGAACAAGAGAAGCAGATCAGAGATAAGTCAGTGATTGTCACATGTCTTATGCTAGCTTTCATGGAATAGAACCTTCAAAAGAGGTTTGAAAGGATGGATGCCTACACCATCATTCGTAACTTGAAAGTAATGTTTCAAGAACAAGCAAGAATAGAGAGGTATGAGACCCACAAAGCAATCCTTGATTGTAAGCTTGAGAAAGGCAAGCCAGTCAGTGCTTATGTGTTCAATATGATTGGACATTTTGAGAACATGGAAAGACTTGGCTTCCCTTATAGTCAAGAGTTAGCTAGTGATATCATACTCCATTCTTTACATGATGGATTTGCTCAATTCAAGCCGAACTTCAATATGAATGGAGTTGGAAAAACCCTTGAAGAGCTACATGGGATGCTCAAAACTGTTAAGCAAAATCTCTTTGTTGACTCTAAGAAAGAGATTCTGATGGTCAACAATGGAAAAGGGTTCAAGAAAGGGGCACATGGAAAGCACAAGAAAAATGTGCAAGGGAATGGCAAGGAAGTTGCACAACCCAAGCCAAAAACTTCTGAAAATGCTAGAGTAGTTGTTGACCATGATTGTTTCTACTGCAATGCAAATGGGCATTGTAAAAGGAGTTGCTCAAAGTACCTGGAAGAAGAAAGAGTTTCAAAAGAAGTAGAAGCTTGGATAAGGGAGAGGTAAACCTACATGTTGGAAATGGAGCACCAGTTGTCGCCTTAACAATAGCATATTATAGTCTATCTTTGCCTTCTAGTTTAGCTTTAGGATTGAGTAAATGTTATTTCATTCCTGTTATTACCAAAAACATCAGCTTCTGTTTTGGACACTAAAGGTTGTGAATTCATTATTAAGAATAATTTTTATTTTATTTATATGAATAATATGTCTTATGTCAAGGCTCCAATAAGTAATGGACTCTATGTGCTGGATTTAGAATTTCATGTATATACAAAAAAAATCAAATGATTTAAACACTACCTAACTATGGCAATGTCGTTTGGGTCATATTAGCTTGAAATGCATACAGAAGCTCCAAAAGGGTGGACTCTTGACATCTTTGTTTATGAATCATTTGATACATGCGAATTTTGCTAAATGGGAAAAAAGGACAAGATCACCTTTTAGTGGAATATGTGAAAGGGCAAATGAACTTTTGTCCCTCATACATACAAATATATGTGGACCAATGAGCACATAAGCTAGAGGTGCTTACATATACTTCAAAACTTTTACTGATGATTTAAGTAGATATGGATATATATATAATTAATGAAGCATAAGTCTGAATCTTTTGAAAAGTTCAAAGATCGAGTTTCAAAATGAAGTTGAAAATCAACTTCGTAAGAAAATAAAGCACTAAGATCTTATCGTGGTGGTGAATATTTGAGTCAAGAATTTGATCATCATTTAAGGAGTTGTGGGATTCTTTCATAGCTAACTCCACCAAGAACACCACAAATGAATGATGTATCTGATAAGAGAAATAGAACCTTGTTAGACATGGTTCGTTCTATGAAGAGTTTTATTGATCTTCCAATATCTTTCTAGGGATATGCTCTCATAACTGCAGTGTTTACACTAAACATGACTTCTTCCAAAGCTATATATAAGACACCATAATCGACTGGAAGATATCCAAGTTTGTCTTTTCTAAAGATCTGGGGATGTGAAGCTTATGTAAAACGTTTACTCTTAGACAAGCTTGCACCCAAATCAGATAAATGCTTCTTTATAGGGTATCCTAAAGAAATAAAAGAATATTACTTCTACAATCCCAGTGAGCACAAAGTATTTGTTGAAGGTATAGTGTCTTTTTGGGAAAAAAATTATTTCTAAAAAGTCAAGTGGGAGAAATGTTAATCTCGAAGAAGTTCGAGAAGGGTAACAAACTGAGGAACAATATGACATGATTACACCATGTTAGAGACAAATGATATTTGGCGTTACAATCCCGCAAGGGGAGGCAACCTATACACCGGAAGTGGTGGAGTCTTAAGACCCCATTGATATCGTCCCTCCAGAATATGATTCTAATGAGATTTCATCATGTCCAAGAGCGAATTCACTCGAACGAAGACGACGACCAATCCATCGAATTATTCCGCCGGTGCATCCCCAATCTTTTCCCTATCACGGTGTAACAACCCTAAATTACCTTTGGAATATTACCGCCAGTGACCCCATAACACATATCTGAAATCACCCTAGGCATTACAGTATTGAACGCAAAAGTCAAAGTAGACAATAATAAGAACATTTTATATAGACATTGTTTTACAAATGGACGACGTTGCAAAACAAGGCAACCTTACAGTATATCAAAGCACAACGGACGACTTTATTTGAAACTAACACATGATCCTTAACCTTCAGTGTAAAAACAAATAAGAAACTCTTGAACAAACGCAGCCGCCTTCAACGTCGTATTCCCGCGTTCTCCACTTGGGAATCTATTCTTGATGTGCCGTAAGGGACGGATGACACCAGCCAACCATGCAAGGAATAAAACCCGGTTGGTTAGTCTAATGAAAGACTATGCAAGGGAACAAACAGAGTGGTTCTAGTGATCGTAACCGATTACTATCACTGTCCATCGAATAATAACCGAATGAACGATATATAACCCGGGAACTTTCACGGAAAGAGAAAAGAGGTATGCATCGAAAAGAAGACTCCAACGGAATTGAGCCTTTAGGGAAAATATGAAGAATTGTTTGGGAATGTTAAGTTTTCACACAAGTTCACAAAAACGACCTTGATTATTTGGTCCCACGACCAACCTCACCGTGCAATGCGAATCCAGATTGGAAAGAGGATTTACTCTAACAAGAGTCCGGGCGGGTTCCACGTTGTACTTCTCGCCTGAGGGTATATTAATTATGTGCAAATCCGAACTTATCTTATTTAGTTCGAAAACGTATATTCACGTTCTAGACTTTTATCTTATTATCCAGCCTCTTAAAAAGAGGAAGAGTGGGACAAAATCCCGAAAGTTTGGCACTTGCTAAGTGCACCACCACTTATATAATATAAGGGCACGGTCATGACCAAAGGCATTAGGGCAATAATCCTCCTAACACCGAAATTATAAAGAAACGACTAACCTTCGCGAGGCATTAGCGTTCCTACGAATACTCGTGCTATCTAACAATTTAAATAGCAACAATTCACAATTATCACAACAATGTTACCTAGCAACCTATCATAATATATATATATATATATATATATATATATATAGATAAGGTTATAGCTAGCATACATACAACCTAGGAATAAGGTTCATTTTTCACACTTTATACACACAAGGTTCTCAAACATCAATTTAGACTTTTTATCCCAACTTAATTAAGACAACCGATTCATTGTCAATTAAGATAAACATGGAATAAAATGCAAGAGTGAACCGCCACTTGCCTCAGGTTTCAAAGGTTGACGAAAGCGAACTCGCTTGCTTTCAGAAAGCACTTAACCTCCTGTTTGATTTCGTTCCAAAAGCCAATCCGAGATGTACCCAAATCAAAATAAATGAATTATATTAGATAATTCATTTAATAATAAAATTTGAGATAATCCATAGTCTCGGTTTTTATTTGAATTATTTAACCATAAATAATTCAATTTATAACCTTTTTTATTAAACGATTGTCTATATGATTAAAAATTCCTTAATCGTATATTTTAAATAATCAGTGCATATATTTTAAATAATCGGTTTTTATTTGAATTATTTAACGATAAATATTTTTGATTAAACAATAATTTATTTATCAACCTAAAATTTTCTAAGTCATAATTTTACCCATATGAATAGCCAAATTCACCATTAAAGCTTTGAAAAATCTTACGGGGCACTTCTGTTCAATTCAAAAGGAGGAAGAAAGCCTTTTCCATGTATTTATACACGGCCCACCCCAATTTTAGCTTATTTGCACATTTTGCCCAATTTTCTTAAGTTGTGGCAAAAATATCCTTATTTTAAATGAAAAAAATTATAACAATTATCCAAACTTATTTATTTTAATATTATATATATATAATATTATTTTAACCCCAAAATTAATTCATAGAGAATTTTAACTTAGGTTAAAATTAACTTAAGCTATTTTTCTTATGAGTTTGACCATACTTAAATTCTTAACAAAAAGTTGTTAAGTTGATTTAAATATTCTAGGTCAAATTTGATAAGTCTTATTTAATTTATAATTAACATAAAGTTAATCATAATTTAAACCATCCTTAGCTTAAAGAAATAACTTAATTAGGACAATTATTACTTTATCCCTCTATGGATAACATAATAATTATTATGTTCTTTAATATTATTTAAATTTTAAAATTACCACCATTGCTATACTTATTTATTTATTTTAACATCATATTATTATTATTATATGATAATTTGTATAAAAAATTAACATAACCCACATTTGAACCTAAGTTCTTAAAATTGAAATCATTCCTCTAAAAGAAAAATAAAATCAATTTTAAAACTTTTATTTTTACCACTTTGAAATTACTATTTTATCCTTCTATTTTAAGTGGGATATTACACACGGGCACCAAAATGTCGGCGACTGCACTCCTTCATCTTTGCCATCAAAGATGGGCGTTTAAGATTAGAAACTCTCACGAGCGTTTTTTGGAGAGGAGATGGTGTCGGGCTAATGGCGGCCTTAAAACTTGAAGAGGGAAAGTGAACGTCGGTGAAGGATCGTCTGAAGTTCTTGATAGAAGAAGACAAAAGACAACCGGAGTAAACATTTTGAAGAATTAAAGAAGGGGCATGAGTTGTTCTGCAAGTCGTGGTGGTTTTAAAAAAACGTGAGTGGAGAAAGAATAAGCATGAGACTGAAATAAAAGAGGAACATAAAAAGACCTCAAAAATGGAGGGAAATGGGGCTGGAAGAGTTGTCACGTGACACAATTGTAGGGAGGAGAAGGGATTTTCTTTAATTGCAATAGTTAGGGCTGAGCATAAAAAACCGAAACCGAAAAACTGCTCATTTTTTAGGTTAACTGTACCGGAAAAAAAATCGGTTACAATTAACCGACCGATAATATTAGCGGTCAATCGGTTCGGTTATGGTTCGCTTAATTTTTTTTCGGTTAATCAAATAACCGAGAGGATAATATACATGTTTTTAGAAAGAAGACAAACTAACTTAAGTAGCCTGGTGGTAGAAGGCTGATTTTTTATTAAAAGGAACATGTGGACACAAGTTCGAAACTCTGGCACAGCAGCGTAGTGTTTGATTTTATTTTTTAAATAAATATTTATACTCTTTAAAGTTTAAACCTTCCAAATAAACCCTAATTCCTATTTTTATCTTTGCTGCCTCTTGCGGCCTCCTCCTTCATGAAACGACGTACCGAGGGGTAACCGAGCTCCTCCACAATTTCCACCAGATCTCATCTTCCTCAAGGTAAAGTTCCTCTTGCTGATCTACTCAATTGGCCTCCTCCTTCATTAGGTGTAATGTGTTGTTTTAATTGACTGAAAACATGACACTTTAATTGATTCTTTTCCTTACCGAAGCCAGGAATTAAAAATTGGCAGCCCTAGAGGATTGATTCTTTTCCTTTTGGGATATAAAACAAAGTGTTGACGAGTATTATTCAATTCAATGGACCTGCAAGACTAAATGCATTAATAATGGGCCTTACTATTCGGCGCATAGGCAAAATTGCCTTTCAGCGCATAGGGTCGCCACGTTACGTGTGGAGTGGATCCACACGTAACGTGGGGTACATTTTTTTAAAATTTTTTTTTAATCCACACGTAACGCGTGGTATTTTTTTTAAAAAAAAATTTAAATTTAAATTTTTTTTTTTTTTTTTTTTAACATCACGTAAAAAAATGTCTAAAACTTATATTTTTTTTATCAATGTTAAAATGTTAGGAAATTAGTCCTAACTGGATGGAGGATGCTGGTTTGAGAACGTGAGCTGATTTTTTTTGTCTCCATGAAGGTTCAAGCTAGCGTACTTTTTTATCTGACATTTGATCATTTCAAGGCTTAATACATCATTGCTTATACGCCCTGCTTATTGCTGTGCACATCTTAAGCATTCATTTTGTGTTCATGTATGTAGTATTGGGTAAGTCTAACACCGGTCAAGCTTGGAGTATTAAAAATTTGAGGTTATAGAAAGAAAACTTCTTAGTAAAATATATATATTTTTGTTTAGAATTGACTCTTAATTTTCCAGCTAAGATACTTCATATTACAATCATTGCTCATACCACTTTTTGTCTTTTTTGGGGTCCTGTGACACCCTAAATCTCATGCCCTAGAAAATCCTAGGGTAAGTAGGGTTTCAGATTTAGGGTTTTCAAAACCATATTATTTTCATACCCTATCATGCTTGTAGCACATAGGGAGTTCATACCACATTTTGTCTTTTTTGGGGTCCTGTGACACCCTAAATCCCATGTCCTAGAAAACCCTAGGGTAAGTAGGGTTTCAGATTTAGGGTTTTCAAAATCATATTATTTTCATACCCTATCATGCTTGTAGCACATAGGGAGTTCATACCACATTTTGTCTTTTTTGGGGTCATGTGACACCCTAAATCCCATGCCCTAGAAAACCCTAGGGTAAGTAGGGTTTTGGATTTAGGGTTTTCAAAACCATATTATTTTCATACCCTATCATGCTTGTAGCACATAGGGAGTTCATACCACTTTTTGTCTTTTTTGGGGTCCTGTGACACCCTAAATCCCATGCCCTAGAAAATCCTAGGGTAAGTAGGGTTTCAGATTTAGGGTTTTCAAAACCATATTATTTTCATACCCTATCATGCTTGTAGCACATAGGGAGTTCATACAACTTTTTGTCTTTTTTGGGATCCTCTGACACCCTAAATCCCATGCCCTAGAAAACCCTAGGGTAAGTAGGGTTTCGGATTTTGGGTGTCACAAGACCGCAAAACAAGACAAAAAGTGGTATGAACTCCATATGTGCTACAAGCGTGATAGGGTATGAAAATAATATGGTTTTGAAAACCCTAAATCTGAAACCCTACTTACCCTAGGGTTTTCTAGGGCATGGGATTTAGGGTGTCACAGGACCCCAAAAAAGACAAAATGTGGTATGAACTCCCTATGTGCTACAAGCATGATAGGGTATGAAAATAATATGGTTTTGAAAACCCTAAATCTGAAACCCTACTTACCCTAGGGTTTTCTAGGGCATGAGATTTAGGGTATCACAGGACCCCAAAAAAGACAAAAAGTGGTATGAGCAATGATTGTAATATGAAGTATCTTAGCTGGAAAATTAAGAGTCAATTCTAAACAAAAATATATATATTTTACTAAGAAGTTTTCTTTCTATAACCTCAAATTTTTAATACTCCAAGCTTGACCAGTGTCAGACTTACCCAATACTACATACATGAACAAAAAATGAATGCTTAAGATGTGCACAGCAATAAGCAGGGCGTATAAGCAAGGATGTATTAAGCCTTGAAATGATCAAATGTCAGATAAAAAAGTACGCTAGCTTGAACCTTCATGGAGACAAAAAAAATCAGCTCACGTTCTCAAACCAGCATCCTCCATCCAGTTAGGACTAATTTCCTAACATTTTAACATTGATAAAAAAAATATAAGTTTTAGACATTTTTTTACGTGATGTTAAAAAAAAAAAAAATTATTTAATTTTTTTAAAAAAAAAAATTTTTTTTTAAAAAATACCACGCGTTACGTGTGGAGCCACTCCACACGTAATGTGTGGATCCACTCCACACGTAACGTGTGGATCCACTCCACACGTAACGTGTGGATCCACTCCACACGTAACGTGCGAGCCTATGCGCCAAACGGCAAAATGCCTATGCGCCGAAAAGTAATCGTGTTAATAATAGTATAGTAGCCTCAAATTAAGCTAACAATTATACTTATAATAAACTGAAAGCATTAAAAACATTACAATTTTTTATTTTTAAAAACAATATTGTTTAGTTTTTATAAAAAAAAATGGTTAACCGATTATAACCGATGAACGGTACCGAAAGATTTGGTTAATCGGTGTAGGTTAACCGAGAATTACGGTACGGTTACCATAATTCACTAACCGAAATTCTGGTTAACCGATGTTCGGTTAACTGCCCACGCCCACCCCTATCAGTAGTAGATAAACAATTGAGAAGAAGTGAAGATCAAAAAAGAAAATTATTGTTTTCTTAAGAAACAAGTTAGCATAGTGCTTGTTGTAAGCATAGAATTGGGTTTATTATATGTTTATAATAATATGACAATAAAATCCAGGAAGTCAAAGATATCGTAGTAGTTAAAGATGATTAATTGGGTTTAATTTTTACACATTACTTCTCATAAAAAAATGTAATTCTATAAAAACAAAATAACAATAACTGGAAAAAATGTCATCATAATTGTCCAAGCCATAATTGGATGTAGATAGATGTTATTATAAATATATTTATAGATAGATGTTATTATTAAAAATATATGTTAGATAATAGATTATTGTCTTATATGTAAACAATATGAAATATTATAAACTTTCTACATTAGAGTTAGTTTATTTAGTCTAAGAATATATTATTATTATTAATATCATTTATAATTAATTTTATCATATATTACAAATTTTGATTGAAAAGTCATATTTTAAAAAATATTATTATTGCATAAAATAAATCTGTAAGTTTTTATTAATGACTTCTTTTAAAACTCAAAATATATAAATTGAAATTAAACTTTCTTATAGATATTGACTTATAATTTTATTGGTGAAAAAAGTGATTTCCCACAAATAAGATTAAACAAATCAGCTTATTCTTTGTAGAATGGAAATGTTTAAAAAAAATTGAGATACACTAAACGATTTTGTACTAAGGTATATTCAAATTAAGCCTCAAGTTATGTCTCATATTTTTCTATAACATAGATTTTTTTATTTAGAAAATCTCGTTTTTCGGTGAGGAAAAATTAGACATGTCTAACTTTTATAAGTAGATCAGCCTAGAGTATTCCTACGGATGAGAAGCCGAAGTTCTGGATCAAGAAATAAATTATACATACGTTCTTTGTTAAGCATACATTTGTTTTTATTTTTCTATAACGTAGACGAAATCAATGTGAGACCGATATGTAGATGGAGTCAATGTGAAGCTGACACATAATATATAGATATTGATATATATATATATATATATATAAATGTATATAAATTTGATATATATTATTTAAGTCTTATACATAATAAGTAAATCTAGTTAATAAAAACACACTTGTTGGAGTTTTTATTATTATTTTAATTAAATAATTAATATATATATATATATTTGATTCTAGTGCCTTCTAAAGTTCTAGTTTAATATATATGAATATATATATATATTTATTGATTGATAAAGATTTGTTTGCCAACTAATTTTGTAACATTTATTTATAAACATTTTCTAAATAAATATTAAGTGACCGATTTAGTAATGTTAAGAGATTTGATTTTTAAATCTATATTACTATTGGACATAAGTCTATCATAAACATCTATATTATAATTACCGTTTAGTAAAAAAATGCTTCTTCTCACTATTGATATATTATCAATTATACATTATTTATCTAATATGATAAAATCTAATCAACATTAACCTTAATTATTTTTTAAAAATTTATTAAATGATTTAACATATTAAATGTAATCATGACTTTATAAATATAGATTTGTAGTTAGTATTAATCAGAAGAGTAGTTAATTAATAACTTTTATTAAAAGGATGGATGATGTAGTGGATGATTGGATGATGATGATATGTACGCGAATTGAATGTGACCGAAATGTAGGATTTATGTCTCTCATTTAATATATATATATATATATATAGGAAAAAGTTCATGTGAGAATGAGTGCTTAAGTGAGAATGTGAGAATGCCGGATATGCATGGATTTATGACTGTATGTGCACGACTTTAGTAGGTGGAAACGCATGCACATACAGACAAAAATTCATGCACACCTCAAGATGTGTATGGATTTTGGCCTCTATGTGCATAAATTTCTGACTATATGGTGATTATGTGTAAGTAAAAACTTATGCACATACAAATAAAAATCCATGCACATCACAAAATGTGCATGAATTTTTGTCTGTATGTGCATATATTTTTGTACTATGTATAAGTTAAAATTCATGCACATACAGGCAAAAGTTCATGCACGCCTCAAGATATGCATGGATCTTTGCCTGTATGTGCATATATTTTTGACTATATATGTGATTATGTGTAAGTGAAAACTCATGCACATACAAACAAAATTTCATGTACATCGTGTGATGTGCATGGATTTTTGCCTGTATGTGCATATTCTCACGTTCTCACCTAAGCGTCCTTTCCCACCGGATCTGCATCCATATATATAGAGTCGGGCTCTGGTGAAACGGATGCTTATGGTGAAACGTGAGGAGGAATAAGAGCCAATAATTTTGGGACAATGGAAGGCTATGATGGAACATCCATCATAGCAAATATATACCCTCTCACACTCAATCACACTCTATGGTCAATATCTGACCATTGACCGGTCAACAGTCAACGTTGACCGGTCAAACTGACTTTTTGTACATTTTTTTAAAATACACTTTTATTCTTGTTTTTATACACATTTTATCATAAAATTGTTTCTAAAAAAATGAACAATTTCGTATTAAATTTGAACAATTGTATATTAAAATTTGAACAATTTTGTTTTGAACAATACTTAAAGTTAAACAATTGTATCTGAAAAGTTGAACAATTGTATCTTAAAGCTGAACAATTTCATATTTAAGGTTAGACGATTATTTCACTAAGCAAACTTTAGTTTTTTTTTTCGGGCAATTTGTTTTTTCGGACAATTATTTTATTCCTGGGCAAATTTTTTTCTTGTTTTCCTCCACATTTTTATCATAAAATTGTAATTAAAAAAGTTGAACAATTCCCTATTAAACTTGAACAATTGTATGTTAAAAGTTGAACAATGTTTTTTAAACAATATATAAAGTTGAACAATTATACCAAAAAAGTTGAACAATTATATCTTAAAGTTGAACAATTTTCTTTTTATAGTTAGACATATGTTTTCACTATGCAACGGTCAGTTTTGTTTTTTTTGCCAATTTTCTTTTCGGGATAAAATACTTTTTTATTTTTTTATTCTTGTTTTCCTACATGTTTTCCTCATAAAATTGTTTTAAAAAACTTGAACAATTCTCTCTTGAATTTGAACAATTGTATCTTACAAGCTGAACAACTTTTATAACAATATATAAAGTTGAACAAATGAACCAGAAAAGTTGAACAATTTAAATTGCATGAAAATTCAAACTTATAACAAAAGATAGATTGAACAGTACTTCATTAAAATTTTAACAATTGTCCAATAAACTAGAAGTTTTGTTTATAATGTACTATAAACATAATACAACTCAAAATGTTCAAAACATAAACCCGAAATCCTAAATGTGTAGGAACATAAGAATAGTAAAGACGAAAAAAACCGGCCAGCCCAAAAAAAATATTAAAAAAATGAAATTGTTCAACATTAAGATACAATTGTTCAAATTTATATACATAGCTAATACAGTTGTCTAACTATAAAAATAAAATTGTTCAACTTTAAGATACAATTGTTCAACTTTAATATTGTTCAAATTTTAATTGTTCAACTTTTAACATATAATTGTTCAACTTTAAGAACTAGTTGTTCAATTTATTTCATTAATAGTTTATAATGGAAACGTGTAGAAAGAAAGAGAAAAAAATTGGTGTTGACCGGTCAACGGTTGGTCAACGTTGACCGTTGACCAGGATTGGGTGTGTTAGGGTATATGGTAATATTAAAATGAATGGCCTAGAATGCTCATCACTTTTCACCATAAGGGTGCTCCTCACATGAAGCTAATCATATATATATATACATATATATATACATATATATATATATATATGAATGGATATGGAGAGGGATGCTCAGGTAAAATGACTCTTATGGTGAAACGAGTGGATAAATAAGGAGCATTGGATGGAAAGAGATGGATGGATGGATTGATAGGTTGTAGAAATATTATGGTGGGTGTGTTACCATAAAACAAGGGCCACCATATGTAGTTTCATAAAAAAACGGTTAGTAAAAAAAAGAAAATCTAAATAAGGAGAGAGAATATCTAGTCTGTTGGCTTGAACAACGCTGATCTTCTCCATTGTGGTCTTCGTCTTCTTTCTCTACTTCAACTCCATCGCCTTCCTCCATCACCAAGCGCGAGTATTATAATTCTTCATCGCCGGTCTTGAATATGGAAGAAAGTTAGTTCATTGATATGCACTTTTTTAATACCGTTTGTTATATTATGAATACTCATGTTAGTTTCATGGATTTTAGACTATAATTTAGGGTTCTTATTCATGTTTTTTGAAGGATATTCAAATTGATTTTGATGTAATTTTTGTGAATGATGATTACCGAACATGTTTATTAATTAGGGGATTTAGGGTTTGTTTTTCCATTGCACACCGATTATGATTTAGGGGATTTAGGGTTTTTGTGGAATTGTGCTCGTCTCCTTTGATTAAGTATACAAGAATGATGTTGTTTTTGCATTGATATGCATTCAATTGGTTACGATATTCGAGTATTGTAAGGGCATTTGCAATGTGTTTTTAGTTCATACACATATTCAGTGGAAGTTCATGTATATCAATATATTTAATAAGTTGAAAGTTAACATTATGCATATCGACACAAAATTTGTGAATATCGTTAAATATTATTTGCATATTTGTTAATCTTGTTCATGTTCCATCGTATTCATGTTGATATTCACTATCCTATATCTGATATTCAAGTATTATGAGTACTTATTCACTATGTATATAATGCATCCACTGATTTGAAAATAAACTTTGTGCATATCAAAAGAAATTATTTGAATATCGTTCAAGTATTTATGAATATTTTGTTAGTCATGATCATGTTCAATCATATACATACTGATATTCACTATGTATATTATCGTACGCGAATATCGTTCACAAAATAATGAATAATGAAATATGCTTGGTGTCTTATAACGAAATTTGTGTTTGTTCAATGATATTCAAAATGCTTTAAATGATATTCATGTATTATGCACAAATATTCATTGATTTTTGTTCCACAATGCATAGGTGTTATACATTATTATGTTCGTTTGTATTGCATTGGTATTTATATATGCATTGTGTATACATATTCATGCAATACATATATTCATCATTGGTATTTGTTAGTTTTTCACCTATATTATCAGTGTTGCGCAAAGAGAATGATTCAACCGACGGACAAGGGCAGTGACAAACGGTTGAAAGACGGAAATGAGAAGGCTATAATTGTATTGAAGAAGGACACGAGGAAATGCAAAAGGTGCAACAAGCATGCATGACATGACCGTAGGAATTGCAAAAAAGACTTGTAGTTTAGATATTCGTATTCTTATTCTAGATATTCATGTTTTGAGTAACGATATTCATACTTTTGGCATTAATAAGAATTGGGCTTGTGTTCGATATATATGACCTGATATTCGTATTCTAATACTAAAAATTCATATGCTTGATCTAGAAATTCAAGCTTTGCCTGTCAAAATGTGTATGTTTTGTATTACTATGATTGGATTTGTGTTTGTATTTTCATGAATTTATAAGTGATCTTCAAACATACCGTGTGAATTGAAAGGAAAACTTGTATGTTTGACAATCAGATTCGTGTTTCATACATTCATATTAACTAAATTGATATTCATATGAAATGAATTAGTTATCCTGGATTTCTGAACGATATTCATTGAGTTACATTTAAATTCATGCATACGTCGCCGTGCACAGAGTTGCAACTGTTGTGTTATACATTGGTAGACTCATTTGAAAATATTGATAAAACATGAAAAATTTCCAATAATAACGTAAGAATGAAGTCAGATATACACTGGTAAGATCATTTGAAAATATTGATAAAACTTTAAAGATATCCAATCATGTACTTTGACAAATTATGCTTGAGTGTTGTTTTACAATACTTTATACCTTGACCTAGGTATGCCTTCACATGGCATATGCGAATACCCCACAATCAATCTTATTTTTATCGTCACGCCACTTCATGTTTAGAATTCCAGGCTTCTTATTGACAAAACCGTAGGACTTTGCACCTAGATTCTTGAATATCATCAAAGTACACATGAATATTCAAGAACAAAAATGTGACTGCTGATATTTAAAGATATGACAGAGAAAAAGAACTCTACATGTTTTGTGTATACTTGAACATCATTATATATCAAAAAATCCCTAAACCAATAAATCCTAAACCCATAAACCAATAAACCATATACCCTAAACCCTAAACCAATAAACCCTATACCCTAAATCCTAAACCTTAAACCAAAAAATAATAAAAACTCCAAATATGATAAAACATGAATATCAAAAGCAGGTTTGGTATGAATACATTACATCAAACAATTTAAATACCAATTGCAACTAGTACAAACAACATCAAACTGATACAACATGAATATCAACAACATCATAGTGAATATCACATCATAAAATTTGAATATCAACTACTCAGAGTATGAAATATACATTCAACAAGTAGCTTGAACCCTAAACCTTAAACCAATAAGCCCTATACCTTAAACCCTAATCCAATAAACCCTATACCCTAAACAGAAACCAATAAAAACTCCAAAGCTGATCGAACATGAATATCAAAAGCATGTTTGGTATGAATATCACATCAAAGAATTTGAATATCAATTACAAACAGTACAAACAACACCAACAAAATACCAAAACTGATCCAACATGAATATCAATAACATCATAGTGAATATCACATCATAAAACTTGAATATCAACTACTCAGAGTATGAAACATACATCAAACAAGAAGCATGAACCCCAAACCCTAAACAAATAAACCTTATACCCTAAACTAATAAACTTTATACCCTAAGCCAATAAACTTTATATCCTAAACCCTAAACCAAAAACCAATAAAAACTCCAAACCTAATCGGACATGAATATCAAAAGCAGGTTTGGTATGAATATCACGATAAACAATATGAATATCAATTGAAAATAGTACAAACAACACCAACAAAACACCAAAACTGATCCAACATAAAGATCAACAACATCATAGTGAATATCACATCATAAAATTTGTATATCAACTACTCAGGGTATGAAACGTGCATCCAATAAGAAGCCTAAACCATATACCCTAAATCCTAAACCAATAAACCATATACTTTAAACTTGAAAACCATATACCCTAAATCAATAAACTCTAAACCCTAAACCAATAAACCCTAAAAAAATAAACCCTAAACCAAAAAACCCTATACCTTAAACCAATAGACCCTAAACCAATTAAACCTTAAACCAATAAACCCTATACCCTACACTAATAAACCCTAGACCAATTAAACCCTAAACTAATAAACCTTATACCCTAAACCAATAAACCCTAAACCCTAAATCAATAAACCCTAAACCTTAAACCTTTACACCTTAAAGAATAAATCCATGCACACTAAACCCTATACATAAACTACAAAACTGATCGAACATGAATACCAAAAGCATTTGTATGAATATCATATTAAGAAATTTGAATATCAATTGCAACCAGCACAAACAACACCAATAAATCACCAAAACTAATCCAACATGAATATCAACAACATCATAGTGAATATCACATAATAAAATTTGAATATCAACTACTCATTGAATGAAACGTACATCCAACATGAATATCAAAAGCATTTGTATGAATATCACATCAAACAATTTGAATATCAATTGCAAACAGTACAAACAACACTAGTAAAACACCAACAAAACGAACAACATGAATATCAACACCATTATAGTGAATATCATATCATAAAATTTGAATATAAACTACTCAGAGCATGAACGTACAACGAACATGAATATCAAAAGCATTTGTATGGATATCACATCAATAATTGGAATATAAATTGCAAACAATACAAAAAACACCAGTAAACACCAAAATGATGCAAAAAACCTTCGGAGAGGAAGGCTCCAACTTCCAATCGCCGATTTTCCACCACGAGAGTTCGTCAATGTGAATCAATCCTTACAAATGAAGTTTCTAAACCTCAACAAAAAATGGCTAATTAACCGACGGCGAAGTGGAAATAAACTGACGACTTGACGATGGATATTATCGGTGACGAGTTGGATAAACTAAACCCTACAATCATACATCATCAAACATAGTCAATTGCCAATAAATTTCACAAACACGATTATTAACATCATCCAAATTTAACAAAATCGATTTTTTTAAGACTTACATCGACGAATCGTTGTTCTAGGAAGACAAATTTGGGGAGGTAACGTGACTGAAGTTGAATACAGGCGGTGTAGACGATTTTTGGCGAGGACAATTGTAGGTTGGAGGGGCGGTGAAATCGAATCCAACGAAGACGGTAAGGTTGAGCTTCACGCACGACTTCAATGGCGTTTGAAGGAAGTTTCAATGGCGGTTGAAGAAAGCTTTGGTGAGAAGAGATGGATGAGTAAATCCGATTTCAAGATCTGGTGTGAATTCGAAAAGTGGGTAAAAAGAATACCTAATTATTTGCTTGGTGAGATGATCTGGTGTGTGCAAACCAACATACAACCTATGCACCCCTCTTGGATAAATTTAATCCGTTGATTTCACCCTCATCTAATGGCTTTAACTTATCCACTCGTTTGACCCTAATAGGTTGTTTCACTAGAGCTAAATCTGGATGTGGATATGGATATGGATTTGAGCAAGATAGAGATGATAGAACAACAATAGTTTCATCTGATCAAAGAAGCAATTATTATACACTTTCGTCATTTTTACTATGATATGGAAGTTATGCAGGGGCAGACTTACGTAGGGACGAGCGGGGGCACGGGCCCCCACTAAAAAAAAAAATTGTTTTTTTACTTTGCATCGCTTCCTACCTGAGCCTACCTCAATCCTTTCTTTCTCCCTATTCAATGTAATGTTATGTTCAATTGAATCTATAGTGTCTGTGATATGAATAATGTATTGAGATTATACAGTTTACCTATAAGTTTTTGTTTCTCTATATACGAAATGAATTAGATTGGGTGCTTAGAGAAACATCCTATGTCGAAAGTGGATTAATCCAACAATCAGAGTACTAGATTATATCATCTTCAATTTTTATTTTTCGATAAGAGTTAAATTGAATTGATATAGGATAGAACATATAAAGTTTATGTTCACCAAATATAAAGCAAATCTAACCATGCCATGTAATTCGACAAGATAAAAGAGAGCACTCCTAATTAATGTTTAGTTGCATAAACCACTGATTATTCAACTAATCTCAACTTATCATTCTTGTCCACATTGGTATGAAGAGAATTTTTATTATGTATATTTTATGTTCACTCAGTCTCGATTAATTCTTGTTTTGTTGATTTTTGTTACACCTCTTCCATGCATTGTTGAATCATTGTTTTGTAATCATGTATTCCTCATGGGAAACTCTTTTAATTTACTATTAATAATAATTGCATCGGGCTATTTTCGTCATATTGACTCAATTTTTTTTTTTTAAAATATATATTTTAAAATTGATTTTTAGTTACGCAGGATTTGTGCTCCCGCTGGGCGAAAATCCTACGTCCGCCCATGAAGTTATGGGCATAATTTTATCCTATAATCTAGGTGAAACTGCTTTCTTTCCTTAATCAATTTCTTATAAATATAGTTAATAAAGTAAGGTTTTATCTAGTGTGTGACAATAAAAATTTTATGTTTAGCAATAATATTTTTTAGCCATTACTTTAATATTTTTTCTAAGGGCTTTTCTCATCCACTTTAGAGAATAGTTTGGAAATAATTTCCAAATTTAAGTTCTTAGCCATTACTTTAATTTTTTTTCTAAGGGCTTATCTCATCCACTTTCTCGCATACTATTTTCACCCACATTTTATCTTATGGCCCTTTGAATTTAGTTTGCTAGATTTCAATATATAGTGGTAAAAGTGTGGTTAAATAAAAACAAGAGTTAACTACTAATCAATTTTCATAAAAATCATACTTACCCTTTTTGGTAATTTTGTCCTTATCAACTACCTAATTAGTTTGTAAATCCGAACACCTAACTAACTCATTAAAAAACTAAGCTCATCATTTCAACTATCAATTTTTGCTCATAAAATAAGTTCCAACTAGTCAATCCACTTCAGCTTCGGCTCATAACAACTTCAAGTTATCGAATGGATCATTAATTTTCCAAATGCTACTAATTTTTTATTTTTTTGAACATTTCTTGTGTAGAGTTGATTTTGTTGACCATCTAGTGAAGAAGAATTTTGTGAGATATTGCTTGGAAGATAATGATGAAACATGCTTGATGATCCTTGATGAGCTTAATGATAAGAGTTTGAATGTAGCCTTAAGTGCTCAACTCCTTGAAGCAAACTTGAAGACTCGTCTTGATTGTCCAAAGTTGAGAGTTAAGAAGCATAATCAAGAACCAAAAGTGTCACCCTTAAGGATAAGGATACATCAAAGGTTGGTTTAATTCATTCCACTCTAAGTGAAATCATCAAGGGTTTGAAACTCAAAGAAGAGGAGAGAGTAAAATTTGAAATATCGTAGTTCTTATACTATTATATGCATGGTATCTCGTGGTTTAGAGATTTAAGACATTGATACAAGCTTATGATAGATCACTTTCTTGCAATAAAAACGAGGTAACACGTCCCTTAAACGCATGAGAGTGAGTTGATCACATTTTTCTTTCTATGAGGTCTATGAACTTTAGTGTTGGTCTGATCTCTTGAATGACAACTTGCTATTTTCAATGATTTTATTCATTACCTATTGATATGTCTACAGTTTGTTTATCGTCATTTGAGTTTCTTTTGGAATATCAATCTTGGTACATACATTCTTGCTTAAGGACAAGTAAAATTCAAGTTTTGGGAAGTTTGATAACATGTGTTTATGACACCCATTGACTAATATTAACCCCCACTTTTGTGCATAAATCATACACTTGCATGATCATTTTAGGATAAATGTTCTTGTTTGTTCGGATATTTGCTCTCTCCTTGCTTTTGGCTTTGTAGGTGTAATTTTAGAGCTCTTTCGAGGTCAAATGGATTCAAAATAGACTTTAATTGGTTCAAGATAAGAATAGCCCAATGGATGCTAGCTTCAAGATTTACTGGAAAAAAAGTTTCCCAAGTCGTACAAGCAAAATAATGCATCCTTGTAAACAATGCCAAGAATTCCTTCATAAGACACGACACTTGGTGTCAGTGCCATTTGGCACAGCCACCGAGTGGAGTGGTTAGCCAGCTCCTCATTCCTCCTCTTATGCCTTATTTTGCCACGACAAGAAAATGTCGAATGGCATGCCACGCCATTTTCATCACTTTATTTTTGTTGGATTTGGAAACCCTTGTACCTTTGGGGGCACCTAGAAACACCAAAGCAAGACACTTTTAGGAGAGGCCTTATCTTATCCTCTCGTCAACTAGATTTTTAGTTGATCTTTTAATCATTTGAATCTATCCTTAGATTTTCATTCTCTATCTAGATTTGTGTTTAGTTTATGCTTTAAATATATATACTCTATAACCTATTTTGGGTTGTTGAACTATTTTGTAATCAAAGACTTGAAAATGAACTCAATCTCAACTTCAATGAAAGTCAAGACTTGGGTTGAATGAAAAGTAGAGCTGTCAAAACACAACTCACCCTTTTTACCGACCTGACCAACCCTTAATTAGACCCAATCCATACCCAATAAAAAATTATAGTAAGCAGAAATGAATCTAAATCTGTCCGAGAATGTATGAACTCGAACCCGACCCGATTAACGAGTAGATGTGAAGTATTAGTAAAATATTACTTAAAGATATATAATAAATGAGATACGAATGTTTTTAACATATTCAAGTTATATAAAAATGTCTCATTATATTTGTATTATTTTACAAATTTATAAGTTTATGTAAAATAAATAAAATTTAAAATCATTGTTTTGATGTACTGATCTTAATTATATTTAAAATAAATTAATAATTAATGTGAAAAATGACGCTCATGATCCGTTGGGTCAACTTGAACCACTCGCTAACTTGTAGTGATTCAACTTAATCTTTAATCCGAATTGACCCAACCAGTACTCAACTGGACCTCAAAGTGACTGAACTCGAACCTAACCTAATTGATAGGTGTAATGATAATATTTCTTATCCATTCTCTTTATTTCTTGATTTGTCTTCTTCTTTACTATGCCATAAAAGATGGATTTTTTTATGCCATGTCCTTGCATATTATGAGTGGTTAGTTGTTTGTTCTAGGATTGGGTGTAGCCTAATGGTGACTAAGTGATGTTTTGGTGAAAATCTCTCTTGGGTTTATTGAGTTTTGATTCACTACTTGAGTATTGCCCACCAAGTGTTTGCGAAAATGTCTAGTTAACATTTTCAAAAATTTAGGGTGTTGGGTATACATTAAAAGATGATAGAACCACAAAATTACATTGAAAATGCCTAGCTAACATTTTCCAAAATTTAGGATTTTAGCATTGAACCTCAGAACTTGAACTAGGAATGTTAAAACCAAAAAAGTACGGCAAGTTTCCTAGTGGTATATTTCAAATTGCATAAATTTTAGGGAAATTCTTGTTGGTGCCCATGAGATTAGGGTTATTCTTATTGGTGTTCCACGATTAAGTTTTTTCCGATTGGTACCTCTAAGGTTTGGGTTTGTTTGTTTCGTAACCAAACTTTTTCATGTTTGTACCATTCCAATTCAAATTGATTAAATCCAAGTCCATCATTGTGTTCCTCGTCCTCAAATTAGTAAGATTTGACTCATAAATTACCTAAATCCATGTCTGAACCATGTCGATTTGAATTCCGAAGCAACAACCCGTTTTCGACTTTAAGAATTCAGATCGGAATGGTTCGAGTATGAATTTGATTGTTTTAGGAGTCGAATCCTACTAAGTTGAGGTCAATAAACATAATGATGAGCTTCAATTTGATCAATTCGAACCAAAATGATACGGATATGAAAAATTTCGGTTACAAAGCAAACAACCCAAAACCTTAGAGGTACCAACTGGAAAAATCTTAATCGTGAGACACCAACATGAATAATCCTAAACTCAGGGGCACCAACAAGAATTTCCCTAAATTTTAATGATCCTAATTTTGAGTTAATTACCACGAAGTAGGAGTTAATCAAGTTTAAGCTAGCTCCCATGTGTCTTGAAAGAGCATAAGAGACAATTTAGTCATTTTTACCATTGTGATTCATATTTATAACCATAAAAGAGATATTTACTTATTACTAGTAGTATATGCCCGTGCTACGCACGAGCTTTATTAGATTATAATAAATTTATTTTATTTGACATTTTATTATATATATAATTGCTATGTCTCAAATATCTTTACTTTAAATATATTAAATTATGTTTACATTCTACCTCCTACAATAGATATGTTTTATTATATATTAAGCTTTAAACTTCATTATTCAATATATAACTGTTGGAATTAATTACAAAAGGAGCTAGTACTCTTAATTTTTCAATGAAAGTTTTCAAATTAGGCATAGTTTGCATATTTCAAACAAAAAAATGACTCGGATAACAGCTTGAATTCACAATTGAATACTTACCCAATCAGCCTATGTATAATGGTTAATGAAGTAGTATTTCATAGTATTTATATTTTAAACAAAAGTGTGAATAAGTAAAAAGTTAGCACAATGTCATAATCATATATGTTTCTCTGTATTTTGTAATGAAAAATCTAAATGTTACATGTTATCTTTGCATAAATCTACATTATTAATTACATTCAATCTCTCATTTTTACCTTATGAGTTCGAACTCATATTATGAGGTTTAATTTCTTTTGTAATTATTTATGTTATCCAAATTTTAGGTGATTAATATGATACAATAGCTTAATTTATAATTAACAAAGAAATAGTAAGTTACATATCTCAATATCTTTTGAATTAACGACATTCGGCCAGTAAATCCAAAACAAAAAATCTCTCAATTTTTGATAATATTATTTATAATAGAGAATTTTGGATTTTGTAAAATTAGGGTGAAGATTGTGGATATCATTACACCTGTTCTTTTATACTAATCATTTGGGTCTCATCTACAAAATTTATTTTTTAATTATAATAGTTTAAAATGCATGCATTTTCACCGAGTTTCATACTTTGCATTTAAATACATATAACAACCATTTTCACATGGTGAAAGTTTTGGTTTAAACATATTGGGGCATAATGTGAATGGATATTTAAAGCAACCGTTTTCAAAAAGTGTTATGCTCTTGATTTATATTGACCCTTTTAAAATTTCAGCATTTGAAAATTACTATGAAAAAGTCAGTTAAAACAACTGTTTGTTTTCCTAGAATGTTAAAGGTCATTGGCTAACTTTTTATATTAATTTTTCGTAAAATTATCTTAAGGAGTGGAAATAAAAAACTGATGAAATCAAATGTTATATTCTATAGTATCTATGTATAATGTAAAATAGAGTCTTGAACAATCAATGCCCATCTCATTAATTATAGAATTAGAATAACTTTGTTATAAAACTCTATTATATATTTGCTTTGATTTTTTATAAATCTATCATACATGCAAATCAATCACTAATTGTATGATATATTATAAAAAATATCAAAATCTTTTATTGTATAATATATTAAAAACTGATACATAATTAATATGTTATATGTATATTTATAAATCTATCTATATCTATATATAATATAAAATAGAGTTCTTGACAATTAATGTCCCTCCTCTTAAATGATACAAAATTTTAAATTATTTTTAAATTAATCTATATTATCTCTATTATGATCTTAAAAAAAAAGTAGTTATGACAATCAATGCATACAAGCTTAGAATTAGAAAAAAAAAATACATATTCTATATCTATATTATAATTATTATTGTATTACCTTTATAAACATTTATCATCTGTAAACATTTATAAGCATCTTATTTATATTATATAATATAATATAAAGTCTTTTGAAAAAAAATATAGATGATTATAGCATCGTATCTTTTATATGTTTCTTATATCATGTAGTACTCTATATTTTGGCAATCACATTCACTAGATTGTAAAGTTAAAATGGTAAAAAAATAACATTTAAAATTTAAATTAACATTATTATTATATCACGGTAGGATTGATCAAACTTTCTCTCAAATAATTGCACCAACAAGCCTCTGTAGAAGAAAAGTTGTAAATGAAAAGACAACTATTTGACCTAAAACGTAATTTGCAATTAATTCGAAAGAACTCCAACCAATAGAAGTTTATCATGACATCAAATAAACGTGAATGGTTCAAAAGCATCAGTTACAACGCTTAATATCTTGTACATAAATGCATATATGTTACAACCTAGAAAATAAATCCATCATTAAGTTAAATATTTTTTTGCTTGAGAATATTATTGCAATAAAGTATATACATCGGTTACATCCATGTATGGTCTATTTTTTGAGAAAATCGGTTACAACTCACACATAATAAATTTTCTTATTTACAATTCAAGCTTCATATCGTTTTATAAATCTTCTTGATTGAAAAGAGAAAGGAGTGTAAATAATGTCTTCCCATTACAGTATCTATGCTCTACCCATAATTCTAATATGCAATTCTTTCTTCAATATTTATAGACAAATAATCCCTATTTTATGCCTTCCTTTTACGTTGTCTCTTTATCATGAATATGAAGATGGACTCATTGTTTGGATCATTTGAGAGATATGCATTATTGGAACACTGAAGGTATATAAACAGAAAAGAAAATGCTATATAGCTTCTCAAACAAAAATCATCTCACCCATCTTTTATTATTATAGATTTTTTCTAAAAATTCTATGATTACTTGGCATAATCTATGTTTCTTGCAATCTTTGTATCTTTATATTTTTGAATTTGTGAGATATTATGCTAATTTTTGTTGTTGTGCAATTTGATGTCATGTTAATAATTTTTTAAATGGGGTGGTTTAAAATATGTAATGAGAAGATCATTTGTCATGCGAATATTAGGTTTTGTTTCAATGTTTGTATGTTATTATATTGAAGTTCGACATTTTTCATCGGTTCATTTTACGTAGTGAATATGAATGTAATTGATATAATCTTAGCTTTTTAATTTTGTGGTTTTATATATGTAATGAGAATATCATTCTTTGATAATGGTTTAATAGTTAGGAGCATGCGTTTTGAGTCCTAAGTTAAGCAATAGTAAAATGCATCTACTTAGAAAATCTTATTCAATAGCAGAATGATCACACATCAAGTTAATATAGAGTTGTTCATTCATTCATATCCAAGAACGGAATGATCACAAATTCTAAAATTCGAACAGTTATAAAGGATTTTTCTAATGTGTGCCCATGGGCACACAATAAAAATCTCATATTTAGTAACAATTCTTTTTAGCCAATATTTGTTTTCCACAGGGGTTCACCCCTTCTACTTTAGGGAATATTTTGAATTTTTTTTCAAAATTTAGGCTCTTAACATGTGCTCATGGGCACACATTAGACAAACCGTATTATAAATAGTAATGCACCTATATACTTATATATTCTGAACAAAAAAACCTAAACATAATTATATTTACAAGAATGCATGGATTGAAATTTGAAACTATTTTTAGCCTTTAATGCTTGAGCTGTTTTCTTTTAAAATATAGATATGGACCATACGTACGTATGGACATTCATCAATTTATGATATATCATTTGTTAAGTTGTCAATTGGGGTTTATTTCTCTAGGATTTAATTTCTTTGTTAAGATGACAATTGTTCTTATAAGCATGATAGCTAATTGCGTCTTGCAATGCAAAAGTATGCTACATATTCAATTGATTGCCTAATAAAGTTTCAGTCTAATTTCCAAGTAAAACCATGGATATTCCTGTAATTTTTATTATATTTGAACAAAATATGACATAGTACCACAAACATTGAGCTTAATGGGTAATTGATCAAAAGATGACAAGATAACAAATTAGTATTGAAAAATAATAAAGTGTAATTATCTTAGAATATATAGTGATATATTAACAATTGTATATTCAAATATTTTGCAATTGATTACTTGATTGTTTATAAGAACAAAAAACAAATTTAATAAAAAATGAAAAGAGGTAAATCAATTGATTTAAGATTAGCTAGAAACCTACAAAATCGCAAAAATGGTGAATACTAAATAAAATTAAATATAAATATTTTAGTTCAAAATTGATAAAAAAATTTTATAATAAAATTCTTTTTAATTATTGATATCAAAACAAATATAAGATAAGAAAAGTGTATTGTATTATGGAAAGTCATAACAATGTTTAACTATAGTATTAAAATCGACCAGTTTTATTCAACTTTTAACAGAAGTTTTTTTGAAAATAATGGTGGTTGGGATAACCATATCACATTCATAACATATACACAACAAATAATAAAAGTTATTTATTTAGTTAAATATAAATGTCAGATTTTTTTTTTAAAAAGCCCGTGCGTAGCACGGGCATATATTCTAGTTCCTTAGTATTTGAATGATAATGCTTTCTTTTTTCTGAAACCAAAATGGGAGCAAAGAAGTACATTTATGTACTCGATTATTATCTTAGTTCAATCCCGTTTTCTAACCATTTTGTGTGATTTTTTAAGAGAGATGTACAATAGGATACGATTCCTACGAACACTATCGAGTCACGTAAAATAAAATGAAAAGTAATTGAATTCTTAGTAGTTTATTGTAAACTACAAAAAAACTATATACCTTAGGTTGGAAGTTTATAATTTCCATTATCGGTTTTAAATTTCAATATAAAATATTTTTCATTTTAGCTAGATTATTTTTCTCAAAAAATTTAATAATATTTATTTGCATAAGACTATTATGCTTTTTTCAGTTTAGCAATATTGCATCATGTTCCGGTGGAAAACAAATTAATATCAAATAGTAAACTTCTCATATTAAAAGTTCACTGATAGGTGTCATTTCAAGCACCCTAACTAGTGATTATTGACATATTTTAGACGGAGTTTTGGTATAGATTTAGGCTAAGTCTGTAATCCAGAAGAATAGTTGAAAAGTGAAGATATCATAGGATTTACAGCTTAGTGGAGAGGTGATGGAAGATGGAGGAGAAGATCTGCTCAGAATTCATGGAGGAAGGTTACCATTACTTGGTAGTACAGGAGAGCAGAAGATGAAGACTTGAAGAAGCTGGTCTTGCCGCCCCGTGCCACAAGCCACTGCGTCCCGACGATGGATCTCAGAGAAGACAGCACAAGCCTAGCCGCCGCCCCGCGGTGGAGAACGACGCCTCGCGGCCAGCGTTGAATTATTTCCGTTTTAGTATTTTCGACTTTATAATTGTTATTATTTACTTTCCTTATTTGCTAGGTTAATTTTCTAAAACCTATTTAAGAACCTTTTCTTTAGTTTTGGTGAGGGTTCGGTCCTCTCTATTATTCATTCCAATTCTAGGGTTTGAACGAATGGAGAGCTAAACACCTTTGTTTCGCTAGACAATTGAAGCACTGCAATGAATTGGTTGTGAGATTTCTATTCCTCGTTCTATATCTTATAAAGTTGGATTAATTCTCTTGAGCATATTGTCTATTGGTTTATGTTGATTCTTCTAGCGTAGCTAACTAGGTTTTTCGACATCTATCAATTGCTAGGATGTGCATATAGGGGTTCCGAGTGCATATCTAGTGGCAAACACGATTGTGTGTATAGGGGTTCCGAGCGTACAATCGTGAGTGAGAATCAGTTGCATGCGAGTATTAGTACGTCCTTCTATTTGCATGTATCCTATATCCTTGGGTGCATTGCTATTGTTGTGTTAGTGGTAAAGTATGCCGACAACTGTGAGAATCGGTGGTACTTTACCAGTGACATAGTAATAAGTCTATCGGCAACTGTGAGAATCGATAGTACTTAAGATCAGGGTGGGAACAACTATAAGATTGTAAAAAGAACTTGGAACGATAGTTTTCAGTGATCAACCTATTTCATCTGCTGTGTGGATATTTGTCTAGTGGAATACCTTTCCTCATCATATTTCTTCTCCTGTTAACTCTTGCGTCTTTGTTACTTTGCCATTACTATAAAACCCCCCTGTTACTTGTTACTCACACGTTATTGCATACAGATAACTGAATCCATGTGGATCGATCCTGACTTGCTTGCTATACTCTGTAGTAGGTGAATTAGGATTTCTTTGATAGGAAAACGACACCGGTTTCCGGCCTTGTCAAATTTGGCGTCGTTGCCGGGGAGTCAAATACTCTGTTTGTGATTATTTGTGATTGACTGCGGTGTGGATCTATCTTACGGTCCGCACCTTTGCTACTGATTCGCTACTTGTTGAAGTTGATACAGAGGCAGGTATGAATGACTCAGACACTCCGACAGTTGACTGTGCCAGATCTGGCACAACAGCCATTGGCTGTAATCATTCCACCGCTTGCTGATGGTGTGACGTTTGAGCTCAGAACAGGAGTGATACGGTTGCTTCTGAGATATTATGGACGAAGTGGAGAAGACCCCATTCTTCATTTGGGTAAATTCCACAACGTCATTATAAGCATTAAACCAGCCAACGTCATTGAAGATCAGATTAAAATGAGAGCCTTCGGGTTCACTCTTAAGGACGATGCTGAGGACTGGTACTATCATCTACCCGGCGGAAGCATAGATTCATGGGCTGAGCTACATAAGGCATTCCTCACACAATATTTCCCAACCAAGATGGTGAACGCCTTAAAAAGGGAAATTGCCAGTATTGAACAAGGAGAGGAGGAGATCCTTTATGACTATTGTGAGCGGTTCAAACGACTTTGTTCTAGTTGCCCGTTCTATGGTTTTGACAAGAAAGCTCTGGTACTCTATGTTTACAATGGACTGCTAGATGATGAAAGAAGAATCATAGATGCTACTTGTGGTGGTAGTATCTTGAATATGACCCCTGATGCAGCTATGATTAAACTTCATGATATGGCTGAGGGCACAAGGGATTTTGATGAAGCCCCAAAAATCAGAGGCGTTAATGCTATCAATTCCAACGATGCACATCTGATGCAAGAGATTACTTCATTGAAACAGGTTTTTGTGAAGATGAGTTCAAAAGAAGCATCCCAACAAAACAACGCTTGTGGAATTTGCGTTGACCCATTTCACAACACCAACGCTTGTCCCCAACTTCAGGATGCCACTACTGCTGAAGTATACGCCGCTGGAGGTTACGGGCCAATTAGACCTAGACAAGATCAACAGCAGCTACAACCACCACTAAAACCTCACTTTGATGAGCCACCAGCAGCCCCCCAAGCTAGTAACTCCCCTTCAACTGAAGATATGCTCAAGACCTTAACAATGCACTTCACAACGCATGTACAAACTACTGAGGCCAGCATCAAGAGCATGAAGGAGACCGTGGTTAATTTATCAGATACGGTTGCTAGGTTGAACAAAAGGGATGCGCAAGAAAGTGTAAATGATGTGACCCTTCGAAGTGGCAAAGAATTGCAAGTCGCTCCTACTGCTGAAAAGGACGACAAAACCGAAATTGAAGATGGGCAAATTCCACCGCCCCGCGGTGATCACCACCACGACCCGGTGGCAGCTCCCAATTATTATGAGTCAACACTGCCGCCCCGCGGCCAAGAGCACCGCCCCGCGGTGAACTCACCGCCCCGCGGTGAAAGCCCAGAGATTGATCATGATGAAGAAGAGGACCCCTATGTTCGTCCATATTTCCCTTCTCTTGGATCTGAAAAGCCCCCCGCCCCCTTTCCGGAGGCATTAAAGGAAAGGAGAGTGATTGACGACAAGGATCTCTTCGACACTTTAAGTAAATGTGAAGTGAATATTCCACTCCTCAAGCTTGTCAAGAGTATACCAAGGTACGCTAAGTTTCTAAAGGAGCTATGCACCATCAAACGAAACCAGAAGCTGAAGGGCAAGGAAAAAGTCAAGGTTAGCGAACGCGTATCCGCTGTATTCCAGAGGCGTCTGCCAAAGAAGTGCGGCGATCCAGGTATGTGGAGCATTCCTTGTATTATTGGTGACACTAAGTTTGAAAGAGCTATGCTTGATCTTGGTGCCTCCATTAATGTTTTGCCCTATTCTCTCTATGAATCTCTTGGACTTGGACCTCTGCAGGAAACAGGAATTGTAATTCAATTAGCTGATAGGTCTAGTGTCTACCCTAGAGGAGTAGTAGAGGACGTTCTTGTTATGGTGGATAAATTGATATTCCCTGTAGATTTTTATGTCTTAGATATGGAAACAGATACAAAGGCAACCCCTATACTGTTAGGTAGGCCATTTTTGAAAACTGCTAAGACTAAACTTGATTTGCAAAGTGGGACACTTTCTATGGAATTTGATGGGGAAAATGTGGAATATAACATATATGAAGCTATGAAACACCCTAATGAAGACCATTCTTTATGCTCAATTGACGTGATTGACTCTATTGCATAAGATGTATTTGATATTTCTGGTCGTGATGAGTTGCAATCCATTGTTGAGAACAATTTGGATTTTTCCCATGAGGAATATTCTTTACCATCTAACATGCAGGAAGTCATAGCTCAGCTGGATGCAAAAGGTAAGTATCCTTTAGATCCTTTGGGCGTTGGCCCCACTTTACTAAATTCGAGCGAGAAGCTTGTTCCCTCTGTCGAACAGGCCCCCGAGATTGAATTGAAACCGTTGCCAGATCATCTCAAGTACGCCTTTCTTGGAGCCAACGATACTCTGCCAGTCATTGTGTCTAGTAAGCTATCTGCAGACCAGGAAATGAAGCTATTAGGCGTGCTCAGGGAGTACAAGACTGCGATAGGATGGACCATTGCAGACATAAAAGGAATAAGTCCCTCAACTTGTATGCATAGGATTCTACTTGAAGATGGAGCCAAACCATCCAGGCAGCCGCAGAGAAGGCTCAATCCTCCAATGATGGAAGTGGTCAAGAAGGAAGTGCTGAAACTCCTCAAAGTTGATATGATCTTCCCCATTTCAGATAGCCAATGGGTAAGCCCAACCCAGGTTGTTCCTAAGAAAGGAGGTATCACTATAGTGGAAAATCAACAAGGGGATTTAGTTCCTACAAGGACCACCACAGGATGGAGGGTGTGCATTGACTACCGTAAGCTGAATGCGGTAACTCGGAAAGACCATTTTCCCCTGCCCTTTATTGATCAAATGCTAGAACGCCTTGTTGGGCGCCCCTATTACTGCTTTCTCGACGGGTATTCAGGATATTTTTAGGTGGCCATTGCGCCAGAAGACCAGGAGAAAACCACTTTTACATGTCCCTTTGGCACCTTTGCATACCGCATAATGCCATTTGGATTGTGTAACGCACCCGGTACCTTTCAACGATGTATGGTTAGTATTTTTTCTGAATATGTTGAGAAATTTATTGAGGTATTCATGGATGACTTTACAGTGCATGGAACTAGCTTTGACTCATGTTTGAACCATTTGGCACTTGTACTTAAAAGATGTGTTGAAACCAATTTGGTTTTGAATTATGAAAAGTGTCATTTTATGGTAGAACGGGGGATAGTACTTGGTCATATCATCTCCGCTAGGGGTATTGAGGTCGATAAGGCGAAGATTGATGTAATTCAGTCTTTGCCCTATCCTACTAATGTGCGTGAAGTGTGTTCCTTTTTAGATCATGCAGGTTTTTACCGAAGATTTATCAAGGACTTCTCTAAGATCTCTTCACCCCTATGCGAGCTACTGAAGAAGGAGGTGACCTATGCATTTACTGATGAGTGTAAGAAGGCGTTTGATTGTTTGAGAGAACACCTGACAAGTGCACCCATCATTCAGGCACCTGACTGGTCTCGCCCGTTTGAAATCATGTGCGACGCTAGTGACTATGCAGTTGGAGCAGTTCTAGGATAGAAAGTGGGACGTGCCTCCCATGTGATTCACTATGCTTCCATGACTCTGAATGGAGCCCAGAGGAACTACTCCACTACTGAGAAGGAGATGCTGGCAGTTATCTTTGCCTTGGAGAAGTTTAGGCAATATCTTTTGGGAGTCAAGATGATTATCTATACAGATCATGCTGCTCTTCGTTACCTCATGACGAAGAAAGAAGCAAAGCCAAGATTAATCTGATGGGTTCTCCTTCTCACTGAATTTGATGTGGAGATCCGTGATAAGAAGGGAGCGGAGAACCTAGTAGCTGATCACCTGAGTAGACTCGTACATGAGGAAGATCAGCCCAGAAAACAGAACCCCATTCACGGAACCTTCCCGGACGACACACTCTTTATGATCGAAGAGAGTTCAGGAAGTGCTCACCGCCCCACGGCCCCCATTACCGCGACCCGGCGGCTTGTAGCCAGTATGAAGCTGGAGGATCCACTGCCCCGCGGTAACGTTTACCGCAACCCAACGGCATATTTACTTGAGAACCAGGGAAGCTCACCGCGGCCCGCAGCGACAGTACCGCCCCACGGCAACATCTCCGGTGTTCCACTTTACTCTGTAGACACTTATGACCCCTCTCCTCACATAGCCATGGACGTCTTCGGAATCCGTTCTTTCAGGCCGTGGTATGCAGATATCGTGAACTATTTGGTCCGAGAGGAACTACCCCCGGATTACACCAGAGCTCAAAAGGCGAAGGTACGTAGAGAGGCCCGTCATTATGTTTGGGATGATCCCTACCTTTGGAAGCATTGTATCGATCAGGTAGTGCGCCGGTGTCTTCCGGACAATGAGGTACAATATGTCCTTGCCTTCTGTCATTCTGAAGCATGTGGGGGTCATTTTGGAGCAAATAGGACTGCTAGGAAAGTATTAGAGGCAAGATTTTATTGGCCACACATCTTTCGGGATGCTTACGCCTTTTGCAAATCATGTGACCGATGCCAAAGGGTTGGAAATATCACCAGGAGGAATGAGATGCCGCAATCGTCATTAATCTTTTGTGAGGTCTTTGATGTTTGGGGAATGGACTTTATGGGACCCTTTCCTAGCTCTAATGGAAATCTTTATATATTGCTTGCGGTGGACTACGTTTCCAAGTGGGTGGAAGCAAAGGCCACCAGGACTGATGACTCTAAAGTCGTAGCAGGTTTTCTTAAGGAGAACATTTTCTCAAGATTTGGGATACCCAAAGCTTTAATTAGTGACAGGGGAACCCATTTCTACAACAAGACAGTGACTGCCCTACTGAAGAAGTATCACGTCACCCAGAGAATCTCGACAGCCTATCACCCTCAAACTAATGGGCAGGCCGAGAACTCCAACAGAGTGATTAAATCTATCCTGGAGAAAACAGTTGCAGCTAATCGTAAGGATTGGAGTACCAAACTCAGTGATGCACTATGGGCATATTGCACAGCCTTCAAGACTCCGATAGGAATGTCTCCTTTTCGGTTGGTATTCGGAAAAGCATGCCACCTCCCTGTAGAGCTTGAGCATAAAGCATGGTGGGCAATAAAGAAATGCAACATGCAACTGGATGAAGTGGGAGATTTCCGGAAGCTACAACTATAAGAGCTCGAGGAGTTGCGCCTTGAGGCGTATGAGAACTCGGTCAGCTATAAGGCAAAGACCAAGCAGTGGCATGACAAGCAAATTCTGAGAAAGGATTTTAAGCCAGGGGATAAGGTCCTCCTTTTTCAATCTCGGCTTAAGCTCTTTGTTGGGAAACTGAGATCCAAGTGGACAGGCCCTTATGAAATTGCTGAAGTACACCCCCATGGCGCCATTGGATTGATTAACCCCAAGACAGGCAACATTTTCAAAGTGAATGGCCACAGGTTGAAACCTTATTATGAAGGCTTTGACCCGAACCATGTTGACGCGGTAAGTTTTGAGTCCCCTAAAGCTGAAATCTGATAGGCCACAGCCTACGTCGAGCCAACGACGTTAACCAAGGCGCTGCTCGGGAGGCAACCCGAGGTATTTTCTTTTTTCCTTTTCTCTTCTTTTCTTAGACTTTTTCGTATTTTCTTTTTCCTTGTTTCGTTCGCCTGCTACTAACATTTCAGGTACGAAAATAAATGGAGGCGAGTTCAACTCCCCAGAAACCTCAAGACCGCCCCGCGGTGAGTCCCACCGCCCCGCGGTGAAGCCTGGGTAATTTCACTCAATCCCGATTTTTTTTTAAAAAAAAATAAAAAATAAAAAAATATTTTCCAAGTTGGATACAAAGGACTTGACGGTTTTAGTTGGATCGCCCCGCGGTCCTGTACCTGGTATTTACCTTCATCACACTCATTAAACACTCCCGCCAATACCCTAATCCCCTCATTCTTCCCTTCTCTCTCTCTCTTTGCCGCGCCCCCTTCCCCCTCTCAAACCCTCAACCTCACACCTCAAATCCCCAAATTTCCCTTGTTCTAAGCCTTGGTTGTGGAAGATCCTTACCGCCAACGTCAAATTTGTTTCCTTTTCCCATACCACCACATTGCATCCATCCGACCACCATGTGGTGTTTGTTAGAGAAGGGTGGTGTTTTGAAGTTATGGGGGTGTGATTGGAGGAAGTTGCGTGTTGTCTAGACTCATCGGAGGGTGAAAGTGGAGTAATAGCACAGTGGCCGCCTCGCGCTGCAACAGTACCGCCTCGCGCGAATCGTTTTTTGATTTGGAGAAGACGGTGAACAGTACCGCCCCGCGGTAGCCCTATCGCGACCCGGTGTTGCTTTTCAGTAGACATTCCTGGTCCTCTTCGCCGCCCCGCGGTGAATTGTACCGCCCCGCGGTGACCCATTGGTGAACCCCGCCTTTGGTTTGTAAGTCCTCTTTGCCTAGCTCTTTCACCAACGTATTCAATTACGGTCACTATGCCGAGGGCTAGGAAGGTTGGCATGACTATAGAGGAGAATGAGGCGTATGATGTGGTTGCGGCGAGACCTGTGCACCCGCCTCACTTCTTTGATAGAGGAGCTTTGGCTGAGTTGGGTTTGTTAGAGATGGTCCAACGGTGCTTGGATAAGATGGGATTGGGTGGCTTCCTGGACAAACGTGCCCCTGCTTTCCCCGAGCTTTGCTACCAATTTATCGCCACTTTGTCAAAATACCATACCCGACGCATTATCAATGGAGAAGAGCATAAATACATGGCGGGTATTAAATTCAAGTATGAGGGCAGGGCTTATGAAATGCCACTGGAAGAAATCCGGGAGTTGTTGGGTGTGTCGAAACCACCTACTGCTGGGTGGAAGCAGGGTCCCAATGAGGCTGACATTAGAGACTTCTGGATCTCCGCTACAGGGATGTCTGAGTTTAAAAAGGGGAAGGAGACCAGTAACAAGATCGTACACCCTTGTCTCTGCCTAGTTTTTACAGTGTTGATCCGGTCATTTTGCGGAAGTGTGGAGGAGCGGAAAATCTCCCTGAAGCGCCTTGGTTTATTCTCCCCGATGATTGACCCGTTGGATGAGGAGACGCCCGGGTGGGTTATGATATGGCTCCACGAGCTGTGACGGATTCGCGAGGGTGCTGCGCGAGACATTGTTCAGGGAGGTCTGATCACCTTAGTTGTTGCAGCCAGGATTCAGACAGACACTATCCCTCAGCCGATCATGCCTGTTCGCTATGACATCCCATGTCTGCGATGGTCTGGTATGCTGAACATCTCTCAGGGGCAGTTTCTATGGTGTTCTTATGGAGGTCACATGTTGCGACTCCCTCGCCTCTTGGCCTACCCGCGGGACTTCACATGATGGTTCATTCCATATGACGCTGAGGTTATCCCTTCCGACACTGAGGATGAGCCCCAAGCCGCTCTTCCTGCTATTATGGATTTTGATCCCCCTGTGTTTGCTGTTGCTTTTGCCTCTACATCGACTTCTGAGATTCATTGGGATGAGATTTTTGCTCATTTTGATGCTTTCACACTGCGTCAACACGCTGCGAACGAGGAAATTCTGACTCGCCTGCAGACTTTACAGGCCGACATTGCGCGAGATATCACGAGCCAGTTGAGTTCAACTGAAGCATTCATGCAGGAGCAGTACTGTAACACCCCCAAATTTCCTCCTTTGAAAGTATTACCGCCGATGACCTCAGACGTATTGTCTGATGTCACCCAAGGCTTTTCCAATTGATATAAATCATCAAACCACAGTCATAATACAAAATATCATAACTTTCATTAAAACCAAAGTCTCGGAAATACAACAATTTCCAAATACAACAAAATACAAAATCAGAATTATTACAGCGGAAGTCTTGTAAACAAAGCGACAAAATAACTTGTCAAAACACCGTTCATCTTCATAGTCGTTCTAGCCTTCACAAGACAACAATATACCTGATGTGCCGAATCGAACGGACGACACCAACCATGACGATGCAGATAACAAATACAATTAGTTAGTCTAAATGAATAGACTAGCAAGGGCACAAAGCAGAAGGTTCGAAGTAGTCGTATTAGGTTAGACTCATCGCTTCTCGAATAACAACCGATAATGATAGTCAACCATCATACTCCTACTGGAATAAACAAGAGGTATGCACAAGAGAAGATTCTGGAGACCGAGTCTCACAGCAATCAATCCCAAAAAGAAGACTCCAAATGAAATGAGCCTTTAGGAAACATGATAAATGTTGGGAAACTTAATTAATAATATACACACAATCACAGTATCGCATTCGAGCGACTAAAAGTTAAGACGAGCTTTCCTAGATGCACTAGCGCCTAGCTGCACTACTCGCCCAAGGTATATTAATTATGTGCACTAAAGGCACTTATCTGATTTAATTCCAAACCAATCCACATCACCACATTATAAGCTTTTATTATGATCTACTCATCCCGAGACGAGAGATTTCCTGGGAGTATATCCCGAGATTTGCTCCCGAGGTAAGTGTGACACTAGCTAAGTGCACCACCTCTATACTAAAGTATAGAGGCTAGTCATGACCCACCAAGGTATTAGGGACTAAAGCCCTTTATTCATTAATTAACAAGAAATGACTGGACCTCCTGGGCCTCAGTAAACGTTCCTACGAATACTCGTGCTAGCTAATAGTTCAACACAGTCATATATCACATCAAATCAAAGCCATCAAGGCCAACATCATAGATCTAACAATCTATATATATATATATATCAAAATAGTGTTGCTACTAACAGTATATGCAACCTATTATAATCTTTTTATATGAAGTTCACCTTTAAAATCCACAACAAAACCATTATGAACATAATAGCGTGGTATCTAGCAATATACAACCTATAATAACAGCACTTCTTTTATCAAATAATTTACCAAAACTGTTCCCAACTTAAGCAGATGAATCATCCCAAATTAATTAACAATAAACAATTGATAATTAATGAAAGTATGGAATGATGAGCAAGAGCGAACCGCCACTTGCCTGAATCCGCAGAAGCTTAAGCAAAGCTTAGAGACAACGGCTCCTGGTTCCGAAACTGGAACAGATCTGGAATAATAAATCCCAAAGAAACGCCCCATAACGAGACCCTAATCTTAGATTCAATACACTTATATATGAATCTAAAAGAATACGAAAATAATCAAAGGAAACGAGCCTCGCCCAAGGCCAAACACCCAAGAACACACACTCGGACAAGGCTCGCCGCGAGTGCGGTGAAGCGCTTGCCGCGGGTGCGGTGGATGCATAGAGGCGAGAACTTGACAGCAACCATGGAGAAAACTTACCCAAATCGATTCGTTCGACTTCGATTTGTTCTTGGTTTGGTCTCCAACCTTCTTATACTTCTAAACAACACTCAAGAACACCTTCTCAACTCAAGAAACACTCGATCTCTCTCACACACGAAGCTCAAAAGCTCGGTTTTAATGGAGAAAAACAGAGGAGGAAGAAGACGATCGAGCTTGGCTTCTGATTCGACTCCTTTTATAGCACAACTCGAGCTTCCTCAAAGGGAACAAGCAAGGGGACAAGGCAAAGAGCCACTTGGACGTCCACTTGACTGCTCAAACGGCTGTGTCAGACCGGCCTTATCGCGAAGACGACGACCCCTGTTTTCTGGCCCTTGCCGCGGGTGCGGTGGCGTCCTGTCGCCGGGTGCGGTGAAGGCTAAAATGCTTCGTCTTATCCGAATCACCTTGGGTTAAATTTCCTTAACCCCGGGTTAAATATATTCGTACACTAACGACAAATTAACCCCGAAAACACTTCAACTGTATTTTATATTACTCAGAAAAAAATATACAGAGCTCAAACATATTACAGAATGTCCGATCTTCTCTGAATTTAATCCGTCTAGTAATACGGGCATAAGAAAACTTTCAAAATACCCTTATAAAATGCGGGATATTACAAGTACTTCGGGAGGCATCCACCTCCACCAGGCTATCCACCGTATCCACCTTTCCAGTGAGTTTATGTTCTTCCTCCCCTAATTCATTTTGTCTTCATCTCTTCATTGAGGACAATGTGTGTTTCAAGTGTGGGGAGGGATTTAGACTTGCTGCTTATCACAGTTAGTGTACATAGTCTGTATATGAATTTCATATTTGCATTTTCTATTCCTAAAAAAAAAAAGGCAAAAATATTTGAAAAAGACAATCAAAATCCTGGGATGGGCCGAAAACCCGAAAGGGCGGTTCAGGTAAAAAGCAGATAGTCCGACTGGTATAGACCGGTGCAAAAGTGGACTGGAGCGATGTGAGTACATGTGAGATGTCTAGTAAAATGAAATGAGTGGCTAGGTGAAAACCCGAGAGGGCGCCTAGGCAAGATGAGCGTAAAGAAAAAGGAGTGATTTTAGGATCATTTTGGAGGTTGGCGTCATAAGCAGAGGTGATATAAGGAGTTCGGGTAGGTCACTCTGGAGCAATAAGGAGCTAGACAGGAGTTAGGAATAGATTTATCTCGCATCACTTGTTTTGGTTGTGTGGAGCTGATTGTTGAGTTGTTGTAGTCACTGGTATCATGTCTGCTCGCACTTCCTGAGGCCTTGGTGTTTGATGATTGGAGTAGTATCAGTTTTGATTTACTCGGGACGAGTAAAGGTCTAAGTGTGGGGATATTTGATAGGTGCCATTTCAGGCACCCTAACTAGTGATTATTGACATATTTTAGACGGAGTTTTGGTATAGATTTAGGCTAAGTCTGTAATCCAGAAGAATAGTTGAAAAGTGAAGATATCATGGGATTTACAGCTTAGTAGAGAGATGATGGAAGATGGAGGAGAAGATCTGATGCGATTCTTGGTGGACCCCATAGGCCATGGACTCACCTGGGTCCTGTGGGCTGTTAGCCACCCAGCCAGTCCCTCAGTCGGAGCACGCCGGCTGACGAGGCCTAGCCCAACCAAGAACGCCATGGGCTGCAGCCCATACACCCCAACCTGCAAGGGCCTATTAGGCTTTAATTGCAGGATGTTGTCAGGGGGGATCGAACCCCTGACCTTTGACATATTCCCAATTCCATGGGAGATATGCCAACCAACTACACTGCAGTGTAGTTGGTTGGCATATCTCCCATGGAATTGGGAATATGTCAAAGGTCAGGGGTTCGATCCCCCCTGACAACATCCTGCAATTAAAGCCTAATAGGCCCTTACAGGTTGGGGTGTATGGGCTGCAGCCCATGGCGTTCTTGGTTGGGCTAGGCCTCGCCAGCCGGCGTGCTCCGACTGAGGGACTGGCTGGGTGGCTAACAGCCCACAGGACCCAGGTGAGTCCATGGCCTGTGGGGTCCACCAAGAATCGCATCATAAAAGTGCACCCCAACCTGCAAGGGCCTATTAGGCTTTAATTGCAGGATGTTGTCAGGGGGATCGAACCCCTGACCTTTGACATATTCCCAATTCCATGGGAGATATGCCAACCAACATGGTGTGTGCAAGGATCGAGGGCCAAACAGTGCAAGATCTTGCTCAACAAGGCGCCTCGGAACTCAAGAGCACAAGGACAGCAACTCCAGCAAAATCCCAGAATTTGCCCTGACTTCAGTGGGGTCGTTCTCCTTGCTCCGAACTCCGAATTGGTTGACTCCGGCGACAGTAGACAGATATGGAAGTCTAGTTTCTGTCCTCAAATTTTCAGAATTTTCTGGGCGGTGGATCAAAAGATATGATTTTTCTACCGAAGGGTCGCTGGTAGTTCCGGGGAGGAAGTTCAGCAAACTTCGGCAGTTTTTAGGGTTCTTGGTGATGGACGATGGATTAGGGAGGGAATGAGGATGATCTTCCAACCAAGATATGACTCACTCGGCTAGGGGATCAAGGGAAGGAATTTCGAGATAGGAACCACTCGAAATCAATGGAGGAAAGGGTTGATATTACTCACAACCGTCAATGGGGATAGGGATAGATAGAGAGCTTTTGGTAGCACGTAATGCTGATTTTCATTTGCCAAAAACTGAATTACAATCTGAAGTTTAGACCCCTAATAGGCTATTCCGAAAATAGAAATAAAAGGAAGAAAATAAAAGCTAAAAATAGCCCACTAAGTGGAGCATTACGGCCTAATGCCCTAATTAATTAACCGATTATTCTAAGGCTGGAAAATAGAAATAAACAAGCTAAAACAAGCTAAAAATAACATGTCCAAGAATATCCCAAGCAAAATTAATTGCCATGCAAACCATCTTCAATCGGAAATATCATGCATGAGTGAACCGGGCCTCTCTTGACTAAGGCATGTGATGATGGTCCCTCCACTTTGATTCGGCTCGCCTAAGCTCAAGAGAGTGTCCTTGAGTTGTTGGTGTAGGTGGCGAGCTCGGGCTCTAGTGATAGCACCGGGTGGTGGGTCCTCCTTAGGTTTGGTCGGTGCGGCTTCTTCTCTTAGCTCCTCTTCATCACTTGAAGCACCTTCGGGTTCATCTTGATGTGTAGGCTCGAACACATCATCCTCCCTCTCTTGAAAGGGATTCGACCTCGAATCCAGCTCGTCAAGGTCCGAATCTCCTTCAACCACGTAAGGCATCAAGTCGGAGACGTTGAATACGTCATGGACGCCAAAGGTGGGAGGGAGGTCGGAGCAAGGGAAATCTCTCCTTCCTTAGGTGCAGCCACACAAGGTCGCCGGGCTCAAATAGCACTTCCTTGCGACCACGATCAGCTTGGCGCTTGTATTGGCACGTCCTCCTCTCCAGTTGCAGCCTCGTATCTTCATGCATCCTCTTGATCTGAGCTGCCTCATCCGCACCTTCCTTGCTCTCCTTCTCCTTGATTGCATATGGCAATAACTCCAAGGGTGTGGTGGGGTTACGGCCGTACACAACCTCAAACGGTGTCCTCTTGGTGGCGGTATGGACCGTCCTATTGTAGGCGAACTCAATGAATGATAAGCTCTCTTCCCACCTGCGCAAGTTAGTCCTCAAAATAGTACGAAGTAAAGCACCAAGAGTACGATTAACTACCTCAGTTTGGCCATCCGTTTGAGGATGACATGTAGTAGAAAAGAGAAGCTTAGTTCCAAGCTTTGCCCATAAAGTCTTCCAAAAATAGCTTAGGAACTTCACATCTCGATCCGAAACAATAGACCTAGGAACTCCATGCAATCTCACAATATGATCAAAGAAAAGGTTAGCAACATGAGAAGCATCATCAGTCTTATGGCATGCAATGAAGAGTGCCATCTTGGAGAACCGGTCTACCACTACAAATATGGAATCTCTCCCTCTCTTCGACCGAGGTAACCCTAAAACAAAGTCCATGGAAATGTCTTCCCAAGGCAGTTTAGGGATAGGTAGAGGAGAGTAGAGACCATGGGGCTGGGCCTTGGACTTAGCACGCAAGCAAGTGGTGCAAGATGCACAATACTTTTCCACGGCGTGCTGCATCTTAGGCCAATAAAAGTGCTCTCTTAGCACATGTAAGGTCTTAAGGACACCGAAATGCCCCATTAACCCGCCCCCATGTGCTTCTTGAACCAAAAGGGTTCGAATTGAGCCTTTGGGAATACACAACTTATGGCCTTTAAACAAGAATCCCTCATGTAAGTAGAATTGATCCTTACTCCCATGGGACTTACATGTGTCAAATATATCACAAAAATCAGCATCATGCACATATAAGTCCTTAAGGAAGGAAAAACCAAGCAACTTAGCATCTAGTAAAGCCATAAGAGTGTAACGCCTGGATAGGGCATCCGCCACTACATTGTCCTTTCCCTTTTTGTGTTTGATCACATAGGGGAAAGACTCAATGAACTCGACCCACTTAGCATGCCTCTTGTTAAGCTTGCTTTGACCCTTTAGATACTTCAAGGCCTCATGGTCCGAGTGTATGACAAATTCCTTAGGCAATAGGTAGTGTTGCCAAACCTTGAGAACACGTACTAATGCCAAAAGTTCCTTGTCATACGTGGGGTAATTCAATTCAGCCCCTCCAAGCTTCTCACTAAAATAGGCAATGGGTTTGCCTTCCTGCATAAGGACACCCCCAAGGCCTATTCCCGAAGCATCACATTCTATCTCAAAAGTTTTATCAAAGTTTGGTAGAGATAAAAGTGGTGCTTGGGTGAGCTTGGCCCTCAAGCTAGCAAAAGCCGCCTCTTGCCTTGGCCCCCATACGAAGGCCACACCTTTCTTGGTCAATTCTGTGAGAGGCGCAACAATGGTGCTAAAGTCTCTCACGAAACGGCGGTAAAAGCCAGCTAGGCCTAGGAAACTCCGGACTTGAGTCATTGAGGTAGGCGTGGGCCACTCGGAAATGGCTTTAACCTTCTCCTCATCAACTCGTAGTCCGTCCTTGCACACCACAAATCCAAGGAATACCACATGATCCGAATGGAAGTGGCACTTCTTGAAGTTGGCATACAACTTCTCCCTTCTCAAGACTTCAAAAACCTGCCTAAGGTGACCTATATGCTCTTGAAGATTGTGGCTATACACTAGGATGTCATCAAAGTATACAACCACAAACTTGCCAAGGAATGGTCTTAGGACGTGGTTCATGAGTCTCATGAATGTGCTAGGGGCATTAGTGAGACCAAAGGGCATTACCAACCATTCGTACAACCCATATTTAGTCTTAAAGGCTGTTTTCCATTCGTCGCCCTCTTTCATACGAATTTGGTGGTAACCGCTCTTAAGGTCCACTTTAGAGAAGATACTTGCCCCATGCAACTCGTCAAGCATGTCATCTAGTCTTGGGATTGGATGACGATACTTGATGGTTATGTTATTGATTGCTCGACAATCAACACACATCCTCCAAGTACCATCCTTCTTTGGTACTAGAATGACCGGGACTGCACAAGGACTAAGGCTCTCTCGAACATAGCCCTTGTTTAGCAAGTCTTGTACTTGACTTTGGAGCTCTTTTGTCTCCGCCGGGTTAGCCCTATAGGCAGCCCGGTTTGGTAGTGTTGCCCCCGGTATAAAGTCAATTTGATGCTCAATACCCCGTACCGGTGGCAAACCACTCGGCACATCTTCTTGAAAGAGTTCTTGAAACTCCATCATAAGACGTGCTATGGGCCGAGGTAGCTCCTCAAGATCACTCAAGGCAAGTAACATGTTCTTTTGGTATTAGCAAAAGACACGGCTTTCCTTGTTTGATAGCTTGAGAGACTTCCCTAGGCTTGGCTAGCAATAGGTGATTGGAGGCGCCCCCTTTGCCCCCAATTGCCATCTTTTTGCCCTTAGCTAGCTCGGCCTTTTGTTGAGCACGTCGTTGCTCCCTTGCTATATGATCAGCCATGATCTCATGAGGGGCCAAAGGATGGAGAGTAATTCGTTTCCCCTTCAAGTGAAAGGAATACTCATTACTTATCCCTTGGTGTATGATGCCACGATCAAATTGCCAAGGCCTTCCCAAGAGAAGGTGGCAAGCTGTCATGGGCAGGACGTCACACAAGACCTCGTCCTCATAGCCACCTATAGCAAATTGAATCATGGCTTGGTCCTTGACCTTAAGGGGAGTGTCGGAATTTAACCAACAAAGGGTGTAGGGTTGTGGGTGAGAAGTAGTACTTAGGTTAAACCTAGATACTACTTCTTGGTCAATGATGTTGCAACATGACCCCCCATCAATGATCATACTACACACCTTCCCCTTAATTGTGCACCTAGTATGAAATATAGTCTCTCTTTGACTAGGCACAACCGGACCTTCCGAGGCAATCAACACCTTCTTAACCACAAAACAATCTCCTTGGGCAGCAACCACGTGGAGCTCCTCCACTTCCTCCTCATTCTCAACAAGTTCTTCCTCACACTCATCCTCGGAAACATAGTCTCCTACAGTGTTAAGAAGTACTTGTCGTCTTGAGGGACAATCCTTGGCCATATGCCCTCTCCCAAGACACTTAAAACACTTGATCTCACTAGTTCGGGGTTCACCCTCCTTGCGTTGGGTTGGCACCGTACTAGTGACATCTCGCCTAGGGTGGGTCGTGGAGTCCCCTCCCCTAGTGGGTTCTAGGCGTCTTGGCGTGGGTAGGACCCCTTTGGAGCTTTGCCAAGGTCGTGAGCTAGAGGCTAATGGCCGCCTTGAAGGAAGTGCTTTATACATACGATTCGTATAATGAAGCACTTCTTCCATAGGTGTGCCACTAGGGAAGTGTTGCTTGCTCACCACAGCTTTGAGCTCGGGGTTGAGACGACTAATGAACTTAGAAATAAGGTACCCTTCGGGAACCCTAAGACCAGACCTAAAGACCAAAGTCCTTAGCTCGGTATAGAATTCGTCCGGGCTCTTATTCCTTTGCTCTAGTTGTTCCAACCTCTCATGAATGCGCTCGGCATAATCATTAGGTACAAATCTGTCCCTTAGTGCTTGTTTGAGACCTTGCCAAGTCATGATTTGGGGGTGGCCGTGATAATCACGTTCCTCCTTGTCCCCAAGCCACCACTGGTAGGCAATGCCCTCAAACTTGATGGTAGCTATAGCTACTCGTTGAGCTTCCGAGTAGTTATAATACTGAAAAATTTGATCAGTTTTTTGCTCCCAATCAAGATACACCTCGGGATCACAATTAAGACCGAAAGAGTGTACCTCAAGCTTAATGCCATGCGGCCTTTGTTCATGAACAGGGGCATACTCCTCCTCGTAGTAGCCGGCTCCTCGGTTGGCCATGTAGGCACCTCTCCCTCCTAAGCCACGTCCAGCTCCTCCTCGGCCTTGGTTGAATCTCCGGGGCTGCATCAAGGGCTCTTGGTACCTAGGATTATCATATTGAGCTAGCCTCGTCGGCTCCCTTTCCGGTATATAATCTGCATGGTTAGTCCGAAAGGGCATACTAGTAGTAGTAGAACTATGGTAAGGAAGAGCGAAATTAGAATCTGTACCATATTCTTCCCGGGTGGTAGTGACAAGGGCCGTCGTAGGGTGGTGAAGACTAGGGCTTGGCAGACTTGCGGCCAATGACATGGGCGCGGCCAAGGAACTCGTCGGTGGAGCTCCATTGCCTCCTTGTGGTTGCTCTCGGTGGTAGCTAGGAGCTTGGCCGTAAGAGTTGCTCCACTTCTCGTCCATGGCCCTCATGAACGCCGCTTGCTCCTCCCTCATAGCTTGGAGGTGTTGCCGGGCCCTCTCATCGGCTTCTTCCTTGGAGGCTTGGATAGCTAGGAGTAAGGTTTCCATTGTAACTCCCGGACTATCCTTTCCTCCTTCTTGGCTGATTTGCTTGTCCTTTGGATCGCCCATGGTACCTTAGCAAAGACAAACACACAACAGCCCACAAAATCCAACAAAAACACAATGGTCCCTAAGCTAGTAAGGAGCTACTATCTACCAACAACTCCTTGCAACCTTCAAGTTTCAAGCTCGGAAGACAAGGGTAAGGTAAGGCTTCCTATATGCAAATATGACTCACAAAATAGAAAACAAAGTGCACCACAACCTTGATTCAAGTCTTAAGTTAGATGCAACTCAAACAATCTCGTAAGTACTTATCCCCTATTACCACTTACTATAGGTGAACAAGAAAGATTACAATGAATTGCAACTTACAATGATGAATCGAATACAATTATGAGCACTTCTCACGAACACAATGAATCACTATGTATCAAGAATGATCACAAAAGGCCTAGTCTCTTTTTTTCTTTTTTCTTTTTTTTTTTTTTTTTTTTTTTTTTTTTTTGAATGGCCGACTTTGTCCTTTCTGATTTTTTTTTTTTTTTTGACTAACACAAGCTGTAACAATGGAATGAAATAAAAAAAAATTAAAGTTCTTGATCAACCTATAGAGTCCGTACCTCAGAAATGTTCCTCCACTCGAAAGCTTAAATTGAATATAACTTAAGGTACTCTAGGTAGGTTGATTAAGGTGTCAAATTAAATAAAATAAAGACTCAAATTTCCCCTACACTATATGCAGCTATATGGTCTCGGTTAGGGCAAATTAAAACTCACGGCAGGTTGTTTAAAGTTTGAAATCAGATTATGTAACAAAGTCAACAATCTTTCCTAGATTTTAGGCGTGAAGAGATCAGCCAAAATCAACCCTAATCTGCCGTCTTCTAGTTTGATTCAACCTGGTTTTTGAGACGTCTAAAACCCTAAAATGCAGAACTACAAATCTAGGTAAACAAGACTCAAATACAAAGACACAAGAGCAAGACAACCCTAATATTCTAGACGCAAACAACTCGGAATGCAAGACAAGTTAGGGCACGAAATCAAGAGCCTTCAACAATGAAAATTGCAAGAAATCAAAGGTAAACAAGAGCAAGAACTTACATAGCTCTGATACCACATGGTGTGTGCAAGGATCGAGGGCCAAACAGTGCAAGATCTTGCTCAACAAGGCGCCTCGGAACTCAAGAGCACAAGGACAGCAACTCCAGCAAAATCCCAGAATTTGCCCTGACTTCAGTGGGGTCGTTCTCCTTGCTCCGAACTCCGAATTGGTTGACTCCGGCGACAGTAGACAGATATGGAAGTCTAGTTTCTGTCCTCAAATTTTCAGAATTTTCTGGGCGGTGGATCAAAAGATATGATTTTTCTACCGAAGGGTCGCTGGTAGTTCCGGGGAGGAAGTTCAGCAAACTTCGGCAGTTTTTAGGGTTCTTGGTGATGGACGATGGATTAGGGAGGGAATGAGGATGATCTTCCAACCAAGATATGACTCACTCGGCTAGGGGATCAAGGGAAGGAATTTCGAGATAGGAACCACTCGAAATCAATGGAGGAAAGGGTTGATATTACTCACAACCGTCAATGGGGATAGGGATAGATAGAGAGCTTTTGGTAGCACGTAATGCTGATTTTCATTTGCCAAAAACTGAATTACAATCTGAAGTTTAGACCCCTAATAGGCTATTCCGAAAATAGAAATAAAAGGAAGAAAATAAAAGCTAAAAATAGCCCACTAAGTGGAGCATTACGGCCTAATGCCCTAATTAATTAACCGATTATTCTAAGGCTGGAAAATAGAAATAAACAAGCTAAAACAAGCTAAAAATAACATGTCCAAGAATATCCCAAGCAAAATTAATTGCCATGCAAACCATCTTCAATCGGAAATATCATGCATGAGTGAACCGGGCCTCTCTTGACTAAGGCATGTGATGATGGTCCCTCCACTTTGATTCGGCTCGCCTAAGCTCAAGAGAGTGTCCTTGAGTTGTTGGTGTAGGTGGCGAGCTCGGGCTCTAGTGATAGCACCGGGTGGTGGGTCCTCCTTAGGTTTGGTCGGTGCGGCTTCTTCTCTTAGCTCCTCTTCATCACTTGAAGCACCTTCGGGTTCATCTTGATGTGTAGGCTCGAACACATCAAGATCTGCTCAGAATTCATGGAGGAAGGCTACCATTACTTGGTAGTACAGGAGAGCAGAAGATGAAGACTTGAAGAAGCTGGTCTTGCCGCCCCGCGCCACAAGCCACCGCGTCCCGGCGATGGATCTCAGAGAAGACAGCACAAGCCTAGCCGCCGCTCCACGGTGGAACTCACCGCCCCGCGGTGGAGAACGACGCCTCGCGGCCAGCGTTGAATTATTTCCGTTTTAGTATTTTCGACGTTATAATTGTTATTATTTACTTTCCTTATTTGCTAGGTTAGTTTTCTAAAACCTATTTAAGAACCTTTTCTTTAGTTTTGGTGAGGGTTCGGTCCTCTCTATTATTCATTCCAATTCTAGGGTTTGAACGAATGAAGAGCTAAACACCTTTGTTTCGCTAGACAATTGAAGCACTGCAATGAATTGGTTGTGAGATTTCTATTCCTCGTTCTATATCTTATAAAGTTGGATTAATTCTCTTGAGCATATTGTCTATTGGTTTATGTTGATTTTTCTAGCGTAGCTAACTAGGTTTTTCGACATCTATCAATTGCTAGGATTTGCATATAGGGGTTCCGAGTGCATATCTAGTGGCAAACACGATTGTGCGTATAGGGGTTCCGAGCGTACAATCGTGAGTGAGAATCAGCTGCATGCGAGTATTAGTACGTCCTTCTATTTGCATGTATCCTATATCCTTGGGTGCATTGCTATTGTTGTGTTAGTGGTAAAGTCTGCCGACAACTGTGAGAATCGGTGGTACTTTACCAGTGACATAGTAATAAGTCTATCGACAACTGTGAGAATCGATAGTACTTAAGATCAGGGTGGTAACAACTATAAGATTGTAAAAAGAACTTGGAACGATAGTTTTCAGTGATCAACCTATTTCATCTGCTGTGTGGATATTTGTCTAGTGGAATACCTTTCCTCATCATATTTCTTCTCCTGTTAACTCTTGCGTCTTTGTTACTTTGACATTACTATAAAACCCCCCTGTTACTTGTTACTCACACGTTATTGCATACAGATAACTGACTCCCTATGGATCGACCCTGACTTGCTTGCTATACTCTGTAGTAGGTGAATTAGGATTTCTTTGACAGGAAAACGACACCGGTTTCCGGCCTTGTCATTCACCAATGTTGTTAAACTACAAACTCTTATTTCATTTATTATGATATACTTATTCAAATGATATAATAGTCCTTCCGTCTAGATTGAATTATTCTTTTAGACTTAAACTTTTTGTTTAGTTTTATTTGTCCTTTAGCTATTTTAGCCAAAGTTGACCAAATTTACCCATTGTATTCATTTACTACGATTTAAAGATACAACTTATATGATAAAGTATTTAGTATATAATACAACTTATATATAGTAAGACATTTTCAATCATATTTTACATATATGATATTTTTTATACTATGGGTTTTTTCGTCATTCTTTATTAGTTAATTTGTTTTTGAATTATTAAAAATAAATTTATAACATTTTTATTTTAAAACACAATTTAAAATATTAAACATATTAATGTTAGTGCCTTTAACATTAATACATTTTTATGTATTTTTAATTAGAAATAGAAAAACATCATGTATACAAAAAAGATAATCAATCATATGTACAATTATATATTTTATGCTAACAGTAAATTTTAATTAAATATTTTTAAAATACATAATACTTGACTTAGAACATAAGAAAATATAAACTAAACCATAAGTAATATAAGCACTATACTAAAAGGTTAATATATTTATCAATACTTGTACTAAAAAACTTTATGGGCATAAAAAATTATCAGTTTTTTTTTTACAACTTAATTATCAATTGTTTCATGGATGGGAAATTTCTCAAATTTAAATAAATGTTGGTAGTATACAATATGGTGGTGTTTAATTTCTTTAATTGTTCCATGTTATGTTATTCATTGTGTACGTTAGCACATTTATATTTATACTTTTACTAATAGTAAATGTGGTTATTAGAAAATATTGGCTATCTTGACTGTTATAATTTTTTTATGGGTGATTGAGAAGTGACAATTCAGTAATATTCACAATATAATTATAATAATTAAAATTAATGGCATGCATATTCATTGTTTTGTAATATATTGAGATTTATATATGAGTCAATCTCACTTATGAACTCCTTAAAAGATGATATGTTTACAGTATAATATATTGAAATAATATTCACTCTTTTGTAAGGAATAGTAAAAAGAATTATGAGAAAATAAAATGAAAATAAAAAGAAGTAGAAAAGTGTGGTTAGCAAATGAGAATATTAACAAAGGTTGAATCATATATTTGCAATATATATGTCTTATTTGGGTCAAATTAATAATTAATGAGACCAGTTGAGAATATTAATTGCATTATACCGCACAATGCGTTTCATGGAAAAAAATTACACAGTTGTTTCACTATTAGGTATTTTTTAATTGATGAGATTGAGAAGTATGAATTGTTATTGAATAGTAATAATTTAAATTTTAAAATTGATTAAAAAAACTTAGTAATTTAAAAGTAGAACAACAACATACTTACAAATGAAAGCGTTTTTGATAGAAAGAAAATACTTTTAGGAAATTATTACTCCATGTAATAATAAATGGGATGGGCAATACTTTTTTAAAACTATAATAGAGTTAGATTAACAAAATTATTCTAAATCTATAACAAATTAAATAGACATTAATTATCATGAACTCATTTTATATTAATATAGATAGATAAATAGATATTATATATAATCAACACATATTAGAATAAAATGTTATATATTACAGTACATTGTAAAGTTTTAATTTATATAAAATATTTTATATTTGTAATAACAATTCATGTAAATTAAATCGAATTTCACAAAACTTATTGAGAGAAGTGCTACTTTAATATATATGTTTGTATATAGATATATAGATGTTTAATTTTTGTATAATATTGTAAATATTTTAAACCTATAATAAATGAGATGATATTAATGACCTAGGATTGTATTTTACATTATGTATAGATTACATGATTCCAATACGGTGAACCACAATCTTAGTCTTCCATCTTGTAATTAACCTTAGTCATTTAGCTCTAGACTTTTTCATATTTTTTTACTTATTCAAATTTTATTTGATCTAGATTATTAGTTAGTGTAATATTGGTGATCACAAGTGTTCATGTGATTCTACATCTTTTTATACTATTCAATAAGTGCTCCATTGTGTTCAATATCTTTTTATACTGCTCAATAGTATTGTACATTTAAGAGTCTATCACTAGCTACATATAATTTATGCAATTATTATTCAAAAGTGTGGACTTTGGAGAACATTGTGTTTCGATTATATGTTAGTATGGTTGGATTTCAGACTATTTTATTCTTTGAACTAAAGATATGTACTTTGTTAGCTACTTAATCACAAATTTTGAAATATTTTGTCAATTTGGGGAGGTAGGCACTAGTTCAGTCCCTATTCCATTCGACTTCGGTTTGATCCACCTTGGTTCAGTCCATTCAAGGAGTGCTCTATTGTGTTCAATATCTTTTTATACTACTGAATAGCACTATACATTTAATGGCCTATCACTAGCTACATATTTTGTGCAACTATTATTCAAAAATTTGGAGAACAATGTATTTTGATTATATGTTAGGAGGCGTTTGATAAAAATTAGGTATCGGATTGGAATGAAGTATCGGGTTGAGAATGTATGGATTTGAAAAGTGATAGAAGAATTTATGTGTTTGGTTATATTTTGGAATGAAGTTTTGAAACCCATTTTCTCAACTTTTCTCATACCTCATGCCTTCATTTCAACCCCAAAAAAATTGAGGGGTTTGATAACTTGAATTTGACTAGATTTGGGGAATGGATTTGATTCCAAGATATTAATCACCAAAAATTAGATTTTGGGTTGGGATTCCCCAACCCTTTCCAACCCCATTCCTTATTCCTCAACAACCAAACAGCCCCTTGGTATGGTTGGATTTCAGACTATTTTATTCTTAGAACTAAGGATATGTATTTTGTTAGCTACTTAATCACAAATTTGGAAATATTTTGTCGATTTGGGGAGGTAAGCACTAGTTTCGTCCCTATTCCATTCGACTTCAGTTTCATCCACCTTGTTTCGGTCCATTTTTTGGTTTTATTCGGTTTGGTCCACTTATGTTGGTTCGGTTTTTTAAAACACCCTAAAATTAATAAGTTCGATTAGTTTATTTAGAACTAAATCGAACCTAAACAGAACAAGATTTCTTCAGTTTGATTTCCAGTTCATGTAAACTAGATATTGGCTTTTCAGTTTGGTTCAATCTTGAGCCGATGAACAACCCTACATAATGTTGATGTTTCAAATTGTGGTCTTTTATTGTTTTTTATATGGTATTGTATTAATAATCTAGCAAATTTTAAATCAATAAATGTTAACAATTTTTTATCAACAACTGTAAACAATTTGATATAATATGGTTTTTAATTTTTTAGTTTTTCATATTTTGTTATATCTTATATTTTAGTTGAACATGTGATATGACTTGAAATCATGAACAAATCTACTAATTAACTCTATTGAAAAGCCTTAATTAAACCGATTTTCTAACCTTTGTCTTAAGCAAATAAATTAAGAGTTTCGGTTGTATAAACTAAATCCAAAAGAGAAAATAATACGTCTTAATAAAATGAAATAAAAATGAATAAATCAAAATAATATTATCTTTCTAAATGTGGGTTCTTAACCTATGTCGTGGATAGAAAAATCATAATTAAATACCAATTTGTTAATCAAATATATTAATTAATGAAAACATGTGCATAACATGAAAAGTTCCACTAATAACTACAAAAATTATGGATATTGCACCTCTCTTTCGAGGAAAAAAAATAGTATACACATGATAAATGAGTAGGGTCAATATGAAAGGCGGAGAAATTAATGAAAAGAGGTCCCATAAAAACCAAAGTAGCTAAAACAGTACTCGTCCCAATGGAATGTGCTCTATGTTGCCACTAACTTGAATACCTAGCTCCCACATTTGTTTATTATATGTCCATTAACGCTACAACTTAGTATAAAAACTACACAAGTTGTTCAAAACATCGACCACACAAATAAAAACCCATGCAAATCCTTGATGAGTTGGGAAACAATCTAACAAAACAAAAATCACTAAATCGATAGATATTTGGTGGTGCACTTGGTGCTAGAGAAATACAACAATCTTCCAACAAACACCAAATGGTACATTAAGAATATTGAAGGATACATTAAACAACTCTTAAGAAATTGGAAACTTACAAAAAAACATGGAAAACGATGATAATCGGCAACAACTACGTAGATCAAGCACTACACCTAGAAAGAAAAGAAACATTTGATTTACAAGACTAGAATTGGATACTTGTAAGATTAACTTTGATAGATTGAAAAAAAAAATGAACATGCAACCTCGAGATTCATAATTTGATATGACATGGCAAACTCAATCTTCTTTGGTGTTGAACATGCGACACTAACTCCATACTTATTGCAAAGCTTTAGCCCTCTGAAATGGCATCATAACAACCAAACAATTTGGCTTAAAGAAAACCATTATTGAGGGCATTATTGAGGGTGATAATCTTTGTATAATAAACTCAATCAAAGGCATCTGAAATTGTTCATAAGAAATCGAGATGATTATCACTAATAGAGTGATTCACTTAAAATATTTCATGACAATTAAGATATTTTATACTTTACAGAGGTAAACTAAATGGTCAACAAAATTGCATCTCATAGCCATCGCTGTCTTTGGAAACCCTTCAGAACAATCTAGAACTTCAAATCCTCATCTGTAAGAATATGAGAATGCTTTAAGGCCCCGTTTGGATCACCTATTTTATAAGTTAATTATTGTTTATTGAAGTTTATTTTTCATAATTAATTATTGGAGTGAGTAGACGTTGTTTATAATATATCTGAATAATATAAAGTTTGTTTGGCACATTAGTTATTTTACTCTTTTTCATGTGTTTCTCAAAAGATTTTCACAGATCTGAAATAGCTCCTCCTCCGGCATCCATATTTCCTGTCTTCATTCACCACCGCTTGTTGTCTATCGAGTGTCGCATGCCACTCGTCGTGCCGCCTGCCACCCGCCACGAGGGATTTGGATCTGGGCTCGCAAAGTCTAACACCTCCAGTCTCCATTGAAGGTCTTCGTCGTCATTAGAAGCCTATCGCCTACCACCGACGAACAATCGAACTTACGGTAAATCTCTCCTCTCTCTATACCGCCTCAATGTTCAACTTTCGTCCCTCTATTGCCTTCGATTTGGGTATCCAAATTTAGCTATTTACTGGATTTAGGGTTTTATGCGCTTGGGATGTGCGGGTGAAAGAGACGATGGCGCCTTGCGGAGAATTTCGTCAACAAAGGGGGAGGGCGGCGTGGCCAATCGAGTTTCCGCCGGTGAATGGAGGTGTTGGATATGTGAATTGGGCCGCCGATTTCAACTATGAACGGAGGTGTCGAATCGGTGAATGAGAGGGTTTCTAGATTTTGCTTTGGAGGGATAGAAAATGTTTATGACCCTTAAAATAAATCTTAAATAATAACAAAAGTAGCCAAACAAACCTAATAAATAGTACTGCTTATAATATATAATGAAAATTTTATAAACTATAAATGAGCAATCCACACGGGGCCTAAGTTGACAATTAAGTCGCTTTTGAGGCTAAGCTAATTCTTAACCAATTAAAAAATCAGAAAAAACATATCCCCGTCGGAGATCCCCACGAATATATCCATTGGTAATCCCTGTGATATCGTCCATTGAGTTTTTTTCCCACGAGATTATCCATTGAATATCCCCATTTGGAAACTCGATGAGATTTTCCATGTAAAATTTTCATGGGTGAAGTCGGAAGCTTGCAATATTTTTTCATATTTATAGTTTATAGTTGGCAATTGATTTTTTTTTATTTGAAAATATTGTGTAATAGACATTTATAAGTATTAATATGCATGTACTATGAAATTTTATGGATTTGTTTTTTATTGAATTCAACTCACGTATTATATTGTTGTATTTTGTTTGACACTGTAGATTAATTGAAGAATCATAACAGAAAAATGAGTAAGAAAATTTTCATGGGGGTTAAATGGGGATATTTATGAAAAACTTATTTGACTATAAGTTGAGAAATCGTATGAATTTCTACGAAAAGACCTGAAACAAATGTTAATTGAGAAAATTTAACGGGGATGGGAAATCTCCGACGGGTACAACTTTAGTTCCCACGTGGGAATGAAGACGGTGAGTGTTTTTCTAAACGGGGATGGGAACGGAGATACTACTTCCCACCCCAAACCCGCCTCGTTGACATGCCTAATGAGAAGAGACAAAAATGGGTCACATCCAAGTGGGTTGGGTTTAATCATGGACCGTGGTGCATTTTAGTTGCTATTTGGGCCCATTGGTTTTTACCGGGCATTGTCACGTGAGGACACCACGTGCTCTGTAGCTGTGTAGAAGTAAGTGGCACTGTGGCAGGGTTTTAGCCCCGACCCCTTTCTTCCTAAAAAACCCCTCTTTCCTATTCTGCAACCAAAAACCCTGTCTTAGGCCCTTTCAGCCGAAATGAGAACTTTAATGGCTTCTCCTCCTCCATAGCCCCAACCTCTCTCCCTCTCTCTTCCTCCTCTTCGAATTTCCGCCATGAACACTCTATCTAGGAGACCGCTCTTCCACCGCCACCGCCTTCTCCTCCGGCTCTCCTTCTCCACCTCCGCCTCGCCGTCACTTGCCGCGTCCGCGTCTCCGTCAGCGTCTTCCTACCATTTCCAGAGGAGGAGCGATGAGGAGAGCCGCTCCGTGAGAGTCTCAGTCTGGTGGGACTTCGAGAATTGCTCGCTGCCCTCAGGCGTCAACGTCTTCAAGGTCGCGCACTGCATTACTTCCGCCGTTAGGGTTTCTGGAATCAAAGGCCCCGTCCAAATCACCGCCTTTGGAGATATTCTCCAGCTCGCAAGAACTAATCAGGAGGCTTTATCCGCTACCGGGATCACTCTCACCCATGTTCCTAGTGGTAATCCTTCTTATACTGCAAAGGCTTGTTTTTCGTCGTCATTTTGTTTAATTGATTGATCAACCATACAATCATAGACGATAGACGATAGACTCATAGTTGATATTATCAAAATCAAACCATGGAAACATAGTGTATATGACAATTTGGAAGTGCGAATCGGGATTGAGATTTGAGCTTTATTGATTTTTTATATACCAAATTGAATAAGAAATTAGTAGTTCAACTGATATAGGAATAGGATGAGTGAGAAATGGCATGAATTGTGATTAAAAAAATTAAAACTACAATTCTCACCTATTCCCATTATCGTTTGCTCTGAAAATATAAAATGCATGAGCAAATTGCGTGCAAGGGATAATTATAAAGTACAACTAAAATGTGGAGCAAAGCAAATAGTGGATGTGGGAATAATACGATTCCTTCTCAGTTTTTCTTGAGCAATGAATACTGAAACCTGGTTTAAAGTCATGAATGGACTAGTGAATCATATGATGGCATTATAGCTATAGTGCTCTTGAACATATGGCTGTTCTGATGGTGTTTCCTTTGTGTGATGATGTTGAGATGAGTTGTGGAACTTTTTGTAGCATAAAATAGTTTCTTTTATGTTAGTCTTGATTCTTGAATCTCGACATCTCAATCTTACCGCTTTGGTAATCCTAACTCTTTAGATTTTGGTTCTACTGGTGTTAGGTGGAAGGAACAGTGCTGACAGGTCTCTTTTACTGGATCTTATGTGTTGGGTATCCCATAATCCGCCACCTGCACATCTCTTCTTGATATCTGGGGATAGGGATTTTGCTGGCATCTTACACAGACTGAGAATGAGCAACTACAACATATTGCTTGCTTGTCCTGATACGGCTCCGAGTGTTCTGTGCAGTGCAGCAAGTATTATGTGGCATTGGAATGCATTGATCAGAGGGGAAAACTTTGCCGGTAAGCATTTTAATCAACCTCCAGATGGGCCTTATAATTCTTGGTATGGGCACTACAAGGGGATTCTGGAAGACCCGTATGCAGTAGTTGAGCCGCCAGCACATTCACTGACTAATGACACATCTGATTCTGAGTTTGTATCCGGAACGGAGGTTGTGCCTGGACAACAGTTGCTACCTGTTCCAAGGGATATACTAAGGAAGATTAGTAGAATTGTAAATTCACATCCTAAAGGAATTTCAGTTTCATTGCTTAGAAGTTACATGTTTTCTGGTGAAGTAAAGGTGGACAAAAAATTCTACGGTCACAAAAGTTTTTCTCGATTCCTTTTGTCAAAGCCAAATCTTGTAAAGGTTAAACAGTCTAATGGACAATTTTCAGTGTTCCCTGCTTCCTGTCAAGCTTCTGAACCAGCCAAGTGCAGTACCGATGGTGAAACTCGATACACCAGTGTGACCACAAAACAAAAGGTTGAACCTAACTCACAAGACACAGTACCAGTTGAGTCTATTTCTGATGGTGAGAATCATGACTTGGCTGCATCCTCAGTATCAAAAGCTCACTCTAACTCAGTGACTACGACACTGAATGAGAAGTTCCCATTGCCTGCATCTTGCAATATGAATGAGAAGCAGAAGAAAAGCGACACAATCTTTGAGAAGAAGGGAAGATATGCTCAAGAGGAAAAGGATAACAAACCTTCACCAGTGGAGCTTCACAACAGTGAAGCATGTGGCACACGTGTAATTGACGAGCACTGCTCTCCTGTAGGGAATCAAGATTCTGAAGCAGAAATGGGATACTTCCGAAAGATGTGGACTAAATGGTTCAAAAGAAAGCATATGGGTACAGTGGAGAAGACTGATAGAGTGTCAGATGAAGTTCAAGATTTGATACCTGAACCTTCAAAATTAGTTGGAAGCCATGGTACACCAGATTCACCTCAATCTTCTGATAATAAAGTAACTATGGATGCAAAAGTTGATGCAACACCTTTAGATCATGGAGAAAAATCTGACCATAGTCCAAGTTTCTTCACAAAGATATTGGGCTGGTTCAAACTACCGAGAAAAGATACAGATGCAAATATATCTAATGAATCCATCGAAAAGTCCAACCAGATGGAGAAGTCAAAAAGGGATGAGTTGTTCCTGATGGATTCCTTTTGGAGTGACATAGAAGCATTTCTTAACACATATAAAGGATCAAAAATCGTCTGGAATTCAAAGACAAGGTGTGGTTTTCTCCATTGGTCACATACTGAATTTTTAGTGCTCACGCTTCTGTTGTGATTGCTTCTGTTGTGATTCTATGTGCTTGTATTACAATTAGTTGGATCATAGATATACTACAGTGAACATGTAGGTAATTTTTCTTGCACATCATAATAATCTGTCATTCTAAACTAGTTCTAATAATCCTGGAATCTCCATGTAAGATTTGGGTCCTGTTTAAAACTCTTCTCTATTCATATTTCTCAAAGATTGATATAAGAATTGAATAAGCAACACAATCTACGGCAAGCTTTTTGAAACCAGTGAGCTGAATAGAATTGTAATGATTGCTAACTCTTTTGCCGTGCAACTACTATTTTGTCTCAGGGAAGAGATTGCACAAAATTTGCGGAAGGAGGGGCCTTTGGTCATTCAACCTCTTGAGGAAAGTGATCTTCTGCACTTGATTGATCTGCTTATTTCGGAGAAGAGATGGATCAAGGAACTCCCTTTAAGAACTTGTCCTTTCAGAGTTGTCAAGCCTACCAGAGGCAATGCTGAATCAGCTCAAAGTAACAATTCTGGCCGATTGAGGTCTATCATCTTGGGCTCCTCATCTCAGTCCGAAAAACTTCCAGAACAACAAGAGAAGGGTAAAATCTCTTTCGATACGACAACGAAGCCTTGCTGGAAGACCAAAGATGAGGTGTTATCTGACTGTAAGAAACTTCTGGATGAAATGTTTATGGAGAGTCCCGAAGCCATCAATATTGGCAATTTCAAACTGAAATTCGTCGAGAGATATGGCTACGCACTTGATTACCGGAAGCTCGGGTACCCAAAATTGATATCGCTTCTTCAGATGATGCCTGACCTGAGAGTCGGGCTCAATTTTGTCTATAGTACAGTCGCAAAAGAACCCACCACTAAAGAATGCGATCACATTGAAGATGAACCGGAAAATGGTGTGGCAGAAAAAAGGAATGATGAGGAAAACGATTCTCCATGGGAAGAGCTCGGTCCTGTTGATGGCTTAGCTCCTAGCAGGAAGGAAGTGAATCTGAGATGCAAGAAGGCAGCAGACGAGTATGAATCTCCCCTATCCGAGGATGACATGTCAGACTCGGAAGAAGATGAAGAGGAGGGCAAGAGTAGAACGAACAATGACGAGAGCTCGTTGCTGCAGATTCTGGACTCCTGGCACAGCGATGGGAACGGTAAAAGAGACGGGTTTGGGTCTCACAAAATCGTCGATTTGGGTCGAGCTGATAGTAAGCAAAAGCCCGGGAAAAGCTACTCTTTCGTTGCGGATGCTGACGACGGAGGCAACAAGGACAGGCTGATTGACGGCATATTGGCTAACCTGCAGAATTCTGGGCAGCAGAGACTCCCAACTCACCCAATGAAGTAGGGCTGCCACGACATTCATAAGAGGAAGTCAAACAGAGTGAGTGTGGTTTTTGGTTTCGTTAAGATAAATGCTCCTTGATAACTGCTTGGAAACTCGAAATCAATTACAACTACAAGATTCGACCCACTGCAACTTTGCAAGATTCTGGGGAATTCATGACATGATAACTGGAGTTGCGACCCCACACAATGGGAGAGTATTTTGACTTTACGTATCATAATTCATAAGCAAGATTATTTCTGGTTGATCCGTTTAAAGCAAAGCATTAATTGTATATATTAAATGCTAAACGAAATTTTGTAGAAGTTTTTTTTGGGTTAGATTTTAAATATGAGGAAAAAATGAAGGCTCTAGACACGTTATGTCGGATTCCCTATTGGATGAGATCACAAAAAAACTGACCTTGATACAACTCAGCAGTAGAGGCAAAGTGGCTCAAATGGGTCCGTCTATTTGTCACCATGTTCACCTCTCAAAGAATGAAAGATCTGAACGTACAACTGTCAAATAATGAAAGGTTCACAACTCTCAAAGAATGAAAGATCTGAACGTACAACGACGTTTAAAGATCATAGAGAATGTCAGCTACAATCATCTTGATTTTCTAAGGACAATTCCATATCTCTTTTAAGTACATTAATAAAACAAAAATTGCCAACTTTAATCACAATGAATTTAAGACCAATATGAAATCGGTCGAATTAGCTATGAGAGTCCTTCCTATTACATCTCACTATAGTAAGATTGCAAAAACTAATTAAACTAGTCACCGCTTTTTTAGCATAAACTAGTCACCATTCACCGGTAGTCTACTACAAAGCGTGTACCTTTGGAAAATTGGTTTAACTAGTATAATTTCTATTGCTCTAAAAATTCGTGCTTATTTGGGTGGATGTGGAAATTGTAATTCCTAGGAAGTTACTTAATGTGAAATCAAAACATGAAAATTTAAATTTATTGGAATTGGTAAATTATGTTTGGTTAAAATCTAAATTATGGAAAATATGGGAGAAGAAAATCTTACTCACCCCTACCTAGGTGATTGTACTTTCTATGTTTTGTAGGAATTGAAAATCTCATGAATTAAATATCTGCATTTTTCAAAAACAAAAAGGTAAATCAAACACATATATTTGATATCATTTCCCAAGTAATTTAAAATCATGGGAATTTACTTTCCAACCAAACGAGCACTTCCACGGATTTATCATATATTATTATTATAGAATTAATTATTAGATACTTTAAAATAAATATCTATCTTTATTAAAAAATATTTAATATATCTACAGGAAAAATTAATTATTGGGTAACAACTATAGTTTTCGTTATTCTAAATTACTTTACTTGTTTGATAAGTACCTTCATGTTTGGTTGCAAGTAGGCTTCAACGATGAGCGGGCTTCGGCGCAAGAGGAGGTGGCAAATGGCAGCGATACAACTGGTGATCTACTTCTACTAGAATCAAATGTTAAACTGGGGTTGAGGGAGAAGAAATAATGTGAAAATAAAGGGAGGTGAATAAGGTGAATGGGAGAGGATGTCAATTATGGAAAGATTTATAGGAAGAGAAGTTAGTTATTAAGTCGTGGAAAGTTATACCGTTTTACAAAAAAATGCTCATATGAAAAGACAAGTTGATATGGAGGTAGTTATTAAGGGGTGTTGGTTTTAAATGGACAAATCAAATTAAAAATGAATCTGATTCCGAAAACGCTCCCTTTTTTCACCCTTACCCTGCACCCGGAAATCCTAGTCTTTGAACGGCCGTCGCTTGTGATTCGTATCCCTTCGATCTGTTCCCTCAATCCTTACAGCTTTATCCACGACAATGATGATAATCTTCCTCATAAGGGCCATAATCCCTTCTCGCCTTCTGTCGATATTGTTCTCTGTGAAGGGAGGGTGATTTATGGGGCTAAGTATGGGCTCTTCTGTGTGAAATCCGCCGATCTTGGTTACCTGCTCCCGCATGCAAATTTGCATCTCCCCTTTTTCTGTTTCCCCGCTAAAGGAGACTTCCAGGGAAGCTTCCTTTGGTCTGTGTGGGATCCGGGATTAGGGAGTTGGTGGATCTGTGATCGGTCGAAGCTTGGAGAAAGAGGTGATCTCCCCTATACTACTATACTCGATCGAGATCCCAATGATGTTTCTGTCCATTGCCGCATGGAAGGTGAGGTATGGCGCAGCTCTGGATTTTCTGCTCTCTTCACTGTAGCGCGAGACTGGCTTCAGACGAGTCAACCACTCCGACAAGCAACCCTTGGGAGGACCTTGCTTCGACTTGACAAGTGCTTTCTTTCCACTCTCCCTCCTTTTCTCCTTCTGCTTGACCTCTTGACTGTGAACAACCATTTATATGTGAACCATCTAAGACTGAATTTGAATCATCAATATTTGCTCACTCTTAACTTTATCTTTGTTTTTCTGTATTGTTGCCTTCCCTGCTTTCTACCTATGCATTGTGACTATGTGGTTGTTTTTCCTCTATCCAATTCAATGGATAAAGGGAAAAGGACTATGAAGGATTTTTATGTACCTCCCCTGGTGCATCTAACTCCTTGTCTGGTGCTAAAAAAATTGTTCTTGAACCTTCTGTCTCCAACCCAACTGAGGTGAACCCTCCTACTTTGAACAATGTTTCCACTAAAATCAATTCTAAGACTGATAATCTTGAAGCTCTAACCAAGCCCGTGATCAACATGGAACTCTACCTCTCCAAGCTCTCTAGAGTGAGAAAAAAATATCCAAAAGCTCAAAAAGTCCTCCCTGATAGGGTACATTCTTGGGGATCTTGTGGATTTTTCAAAAATAAAAATGAAATTGAAAAATGATTGGAGATTTTTTAAAGGCTCTTTTGATGTCATTGAAAAGCCTAATCTTTGGTTTGAAATCCGCTTTGCCAACCCAATTGACCAGAAAAAGGCATGGGATGGGAGATCATACCATGTCTTTGGAAGGCTCATGCTTCTTAAACCTTGGAGTTCTAGTTTTGATCCGTTTTCTGAACCCACCTCTACTGTTGACATGTGGATTAGAATCCCCCAACTTCCAGTGGAATACATCAGTTTTGATATTATTAGCACTATTATTGAGATGAATAATTTTCGCAAGCTCATTAAACTTGACCCCTTTACAAAAAAAAACAAAGAGTTAGTTATGCTAGAGTATGCATTCATGTTAATGTTGATAGAGTGAAACACAAAGCACTGGTTATTCCTAATGAGGAAGGGGAAGAAAAAATCTACACTATTTGGTTTGAAGATTGCCCGGAGGGGTGTGGAAATTGTGGGGCTGCTGATCATTTATTTGACAAGTGCCCACTGAGGAATGCAAAGCCTCAATCACTACAGCTTACTTTCCAAAAGCTTTCTGTGAGCTCTTCTGCTGAGGAAGCCAAAAACTCTTCTCCTGAGTCCAAGGAGAAGTGGCAGACTGTCAACCACCAAAAGAAGAAAGGTTCTGCTGAAGCCAAGGCTTCTAAGACTTCTCATTCTATTCCTAAATCTAATAATACTGGTGTTTCTATTGTTTACCAAAACATTTCAGTTTCTGATCCTGCAAATACTATTGTTGTCAACAATGGTGTGAGTTCTGATCATTCTGCTGAGAAGGATGTGCCTAGTCCAATGGCACCTCATGTTTTTTCAGTGAACATTATGGATCCTATTGCACCTCATAAGGTGAATTCTACCATTGACAGTGAGCTCTCTACGAGTCTTACTCCTCCATTTGTGATACCTCACCCTAATGATGATACACCAGAGGTGAGCATGGGGGCACCTCCCCACCATGTTATTGTGGTGGACAAGGAAGAGACTCTCAACATTGTGGGTAATGATCTACAGAGCTTCCTTAATCAGGATGACCTCCTGGATGAATTTGTGAAGTGCTCTGAGGTACCTCCTAAAGAAGCAGAGGAGATGGTCACTGAACTCTATGCTTTTGATGTGCCTGCTAACACTTCAAACATCAAGCTGCCTACTGAGGAACAAGCTAGGTCTCCTGAGGAGGGAGCTACTGTAGAACAAGTCCTATTCTCTAACTCTGAGTCCGGGAAGCACAAGGACTTGGATGGGGAGGAAGACACCGCAACCTCTAGGCTGAAGGGAGCCAAAAAACATAAGAAGTAATTTTATGTATAAGTACAGTAATCAAGTTTCTGGTTCTGTTGGGACTAATGTTACAATCCATGCTATTAGGGCTACCCCCTTGAACAAGCTTTTGATTCCACCTGTCGTTTGTATTAGAACCATCTTGATTACTGTCATATCTCAGTCTTCTAGGTCTATTTCAGTTAGCCACTGGCCATTTGTTTGGTTTGTAGGCTCTTTTGTTGTTTGGACCTCTAAAATTGAACGGTATGAGTTTAAGTATTGCTTGTGTGGTTTCTACTACTTTTATTATGTTTTAACCTTGATTCAAATTATTACTCCATGAATTACATCAACATCTCAATCTTGTATGAGCTGAACAATACTAATAACCAGAACCATTTTAATTGTCTGACCTATGCTGATCTTGGTTTGAAGAATCTGTGTATGTATGGCCTTGGTGTGAATCAATTGTTTTATGTTATCCTTAACTTTAATCTGAACAATGACAACTCAAATCCTTTCTTTTGGGACTTTGCTTGCTTCTGTTTTTTTCTTTTTCCTTGTTTTTTCGGCTTTCTTTCTTGGTCTGTTTTTTTTCTTGTTTGCTCCTCTTTCAGGTTGCTGTTGTGCCACCTGGCATTTCCTTTTGGTGATCGGTTTGTTTCTGCTGATCTCTTCCTTGCTTCTCTTTTTTCTTGTCTTCATTTTCTGTTCATTGCTTTTATTTATTTCCCTTTCTTTTTACCTTATTTGATTTGCTCTATCCAGGAACATCTGATAATCGAACAAGCTTGGGACTTCAAGTCACAAGGAACAAAAAACTCACAGGAAAATGGGCTCTACCCTATGAGGGAACCAAAGAATACATTGAACAAATTCTACATGAACAAACAGACAGGAAATACTGCTTATTTGAGTTGTAATTCTTTTGAACAAAATTATTTATGGACATATGTTGTTAGCTTAATTGCTATACAAATTTGTCTTTACTTTACATCCTTAACCAGAACTGTTTCAAGTCTTTTAAGGGTTATGGTTCTTGTAACCATTTGCACTGATGAAGCGTTTATAAATAGACACCAGGAAAATTGCATACATGTATTGATTATTGGGTGGATTTTCTTTTATTCTCATTTTGATCAATACTATGCTGTTAATATAAGCTTGAGACAGGCTAAGACTTCACACTTTCAAACAACATTCGGCTTTCATGAATGCTTTGAAATTATTCGAAATAGAAAAAAACAAGTTGTGGAATACACATATTATCCAGTGCACAAATCTTATGGGTGAGTCTTGACATGCACTGTCAACAAAACATATTCCTATGGATTTTTTGTTATAATAAACAAAAACACTATAGAATAAATCATGTTAAAAGTCGTAAAAAGACCCCTAAATGTCTTTGGATATAGGGCAACTTTACTTATTGGTTTTTATGAAGATCACAACCTAGAATTGTCATGGGATAGGAAAGAAAACATTCTGGATGGATATTGAATCCTTCTGTAAAATAGAGCGAGTCCAATTACTCGCTTTATTTGAAACAAGAACGAACAAAGAACCTGATGAAAAAGTTTGGAAAAAAGCTGGATTTGACCAATTTCACTGCGTTCCTGCTACGGGATTCTCGGTGGTATTTGCATTATGTGGAAAACTGACCAATTAACAAATGAAATTCTAGAAATTGACAAGATAGAACCCAAATTTATAAGCATTAAATATACTAATCTATGTACTAATAATAAATCACTACTCATCCTTGCTTATGCACCACCGAATGAGCCAGGAAAAAAATGAATTTTGGGATAAAATTATCTTCTTTATAAAAAACAGCACCTATCCCTGTATTGTTATGGGAGACCTTAATGAGATACAAGATTCCACTGAAAAGATTGGGGGTATGACCTCACCCTTAACAAAATTTGCAAGATTAAGACATTTCAAAAATGAGTGTGAATTGTTGGATATTCCAATAATAGGGAACACATTTACCTGGAGAAAAAATAGAACAGAAGTTGAAAATATTTATGAAAAATTAGATAGAGCTCTAATTCACCACCAGATTTTACAATGGTATCCTGATATTTGTACAAAGCATCATGCTTTTACCAATTCGGATCACTGCCCTATTACAATTGATCTCACAACTACTATGCCTATTAAAAACCAGCCATTCAAATTTGAAAAAAATTGGATGCTTAGAAAAGATTTTAGAAATGTCATAAAACAGGCATGGATAACTAATTATCATGGATTTAGAATGTATGATCTGGTCTCCAAGACAAAACTCCTTAAGAAACATGCAAAGATTTGGAACAAAAGCACATTTGGAAATGTGTTTACACAACTTCAAAACATAGAACAACAATTATCCGATATTCAGATTAGGATCTGTACAAGCCCTAACAATGATATCATCAAAAAACAAAACATTCTAATTGAGAAAAAAGAAAAACTGCTTAGCTTCCAAAAGATCTTTTGGAACCAAAGAGCCAAAGTCAAAACACATAAAGTATAATGACACCAATGCTAGCTACTTCCACAAAATAGCTAGTGGAAGATGAAATAGAAAAATTATTAAAGAAATAAAAACACATGAAGTGATGCGCAACCACCAGGCCGGCGACCGCACGACAGCCCGACCATGGGGACCACGACCTTGGCGTCCCCCTTGGCGTTTCCTATAGTTTATATTTTTAGACACTTTCTATTTTTAACAGTTTCTTCTTTTGGCAGTTTCCACTTTTTAGACACTTTACGTTGAAATTAATGCTAAGCTGCCGTTTGAGATAACTCTCCTCCCTTAGCTTCGACATCGCCGTTCGGTTTCCTTTGGCCGCCGCCCTCGCCGGCCACCTTCCCATCGCTAGCGATCCTTTACCCGCGAGAACCTCTCGCCCAACCTCGTCCCCACGAGCGCAAGAGAATCGCAAGCCTTTGTGTTGCGTAAACGTCTCCGTTCGTGCGTTGTCGGGCGGATCTAGGTAGAAGATGGATCGGAGGACTCCTTCTCTTCACGTATTGGATAAATACAAGCCGGCATCGAGGCGAAGGCTTATGACTCTCTTGCACTCGTGGGGACGAGGTTGGGCGAGAGGTTCTCGCGGGCGAAGGATCGCTAGTGATGGGAAGGTGGCCGACGAGGGCGGAGGCCAAAGGAAACCGAACGGCGACGTCGAAACTAAGGGTGGAGAATTATCTCAAACGGCAGCTTAGCATTAATTTCAACGTAAAGAATAAAATTACAAGTGTTGGCAATTATAGTAGCCAACGAACCCTAAAGCTCGGCCATCGGCCAAGAGCTAGCTAGTTGGGCCGGCCTTCTTAGGCACAAGAGAGGCCCGCACCCGAAAATGGAAACCTACTAAAAATAGGAAATGACAAAAATAGAAACCATCCACAAGTAGCAACATACTAAAAGTGGAAAGTGCCAAAAGAAGAAACTAATAAATATAGAAAGTGTCTAAAAATGGAAACTATAAGAAACGCCAAGGGGGACGCCCAGGTCGTGGTCGCGCTGTATCGCGGTCGTCGGCCTGGTGGTTGCGCATCACTTCGCCTCGGTGCCGGCTTGTATTTGTCCAATACGTGAAGAGAAGGAGTCCTTCGATCCATCTTCTACCTAGATCCGCCCGACAACGCGTGAATGGAGACGTTTACGCATCATGAAGGAACAAGTATTATTGGAGAAGAGAGTGTCAAAAATGAATCAGAAATGATTTCATCAATCGATTTAGAAGTGATAATATGAATTATGGATTACTTTAGGAAAACCTAGAATTGATTAAAGCTGAGATATCTACATAGGATAATATGGATTTAACTAGAAATGTCTCTAACGAAGAAATCAAGAAGACTGTTTTTGACATTGGTTCAGACAAATCACCAGGACCAGATGGCATGACAACAGAATTCTATCAAATATATCGGGATATAGTTGGCCCATCTGTTACCCAAGCTGTAAAGAGCTTCTTCCTTTCAGGGAGACTCCTCAAACAAATAAACCATACATTCATATCTTTAATACCAAAATGTGATACCCCAACTCTACTAACCACTATAGACCCATTAGTCTATGTTCTACAATTTATAAAATCATATCAAAAATTCTGACAACTAGATTGAAAAGGACATTGGAAAAATTAATCCATCCCTTGCAAGGGGCCTTTGTGGCTAATAGAGCTATCCAAGATAATATACTAATTGCTCATGAAATCTTTCATCTTTTAAATCGAAAAAAGGAGCAGAAGGTTTTATAGCATTAAAATTAGATATGAAAAAAGCATATAACAGAATTGATTGTAATTTCATTATTAAAGTTATGGAAAAATTTGGCTTCCATGAGAAATTCATCAAATGGATAAAAGAATGTATTACGACTGTCTCATTCTCGGTGTTAGTCAATAATGGACCCACATAATTATTTAAACCAACAAGAGGACTTAGACAGGGTGACCCTATTTCCCCCTTTCTGTTTATTCTAGGATATGAAATCCTTGCCCAAAAACTACAACAAGCAGCTGATAAACCACGTAACCCGATAGGGTTTCAACTTGTTAAACAAGGAACACGAATTCCGTTTTTGGCCTTTGCGGATGATATAGTCATATTCTCAAAAGCAAAACAGGAAAACTGTAAAGAAATCAATGATATTGTAGTTGAGTACTGCAATATTTCTGGACAAAAGGTAAATTTTCATAAATATGCCTTTCAAGTAACAAAAAACGTAACTAATCAAAGAAAATTAGCCCTCTAGGGAATTCTAACAATTTCAAACATGATCTCACTGGAAAAATACCTAGACTGCCCTATCATTAATGGTAGAGTCAACTCAACTACCTTTGCGGATCTTTTGATTAGCTCACAACAACAACTAACCAAATGGAAGGCGAACTCCTTTTCCCATGCAGGACGAACAACATTAATAAAAGCTAATCTAGCTTCAAGACCAAAATACATTATGCAAAGCTTTATGTTACCAACCCATACTCATAATGAACTTGATAAATTGAATAGAAGCTTCTTCTAGAATAAAGATAACTCTTATAAACCTCTCATTGGATGGGAAAAAATCTATAAACCAACACAACAAGGAGGCCTTGGATTAAGAACATCGAAGGACATGAATAAAGCACTGTAATTCAAACTATTATGGAAAATCTTAGCTGACCCTGATAATTATTGGGTAAAAGTGGTCACTGAAAAATACCTAAAAACAGAACACATTCTACAATATAAGAAAAAAGGAACATGCTCCTAGCAGTGGTCTAAAATGATTGAACTTCTGGATGAGTTTAAATTTGGACTAATTTGGCAAGTGGGAGATTGTCGAACAATCAAATTATGGTCAGATAAATGGGTCTCTAAAAACCCTTTATATGATATTATTAACTCACAATCCATTACGAACAAAGATGCTTTAGTGGCAGACTTTATGTTACCAAATAAAACCTGGAATAAGGACATGATTGAACAATGCTTACCCCATAATTTAGCTATACAAATTATGTCTATTACAATACCCCTGAATAATATTCATGATAGAATATACTGGGAAACCAACAAAAATGGACGGTTCTCAACAAAATCTGCTATAGGTATGCTTAATAAGAATAAAAGATAATCTGCTTATGATTCATCCTGGATCTGGAAGTTGGATACGTATCCCAAAGTTAAAAACTTTCTTTGGAAAATAATAAAAAATGGACTTCCAACCAAAGCTAGACTAACGGAAAAAGGAGTAGCAATCCCCCAGGGATGCATCCGCTGTAATGCACAGCCGGAGGATCTGAATCATTTACTCTTTCAATGCAACCACACAATTAAAACACTAGAAAAAATAAATCATCTTACAGATGAAATCATTACTTCTCTAAATATTGGAAATAGAAAAACTTATGAAATTATTGAGGAAGTTAGACAAAAAACAGACCGATCACAATTAATCGAATTAATTGTCTCTTGGTGGGGAATCTGGTTTTATAGGAACCAACAAAGTTTTGGGAGAACAAACACTGATACTGAAATCATTAAGGATGTACCAAAATACATCACAATGCAAATTGAGAATTGGAAACAAACTAAGAAATGGAATCATGACTGCTTGGCAGATGATAAACCAAACTCTAAACAAATAAATAACCTAAAACGAAGAAAAACGAAATGGAAAAAACCATTGCAAAATGTAATTAAAATCAATATAGATGGCTCTACAAAGACTAATGGCGAATCTAGTTTTGGTTATATTATGAGGAACCATACAGGGAAACCACTTTGCATTTTTGGGGATAAATGTGGAGTTTCAACCCCTTTAAAAACAGAAACACTAGAAGTAAGAAATTCTCTGGTTAAAGCCCATGAATTAGGATTTACTGACATCCAAATTGAATGCGACAACCTTACCATTGTGAACGTAATAAATAAAATCTAGCACTGTCCTTGGGATATTGAAATCATTATTTCTAATATTACAACTGTTTTCTTCAGTGCAGATTTGTCATGTCTTCCGAGAGTCTAACACGGTGACCAATTTCATTGCAAAACTTGGCCAGCAAAGATCCTTGTAAGATATTGTAACTAATCCAGAACTTGTTGTTCTCATCCGCAAGGATGCTATAGATTGATAAACCAACTCTTCTGTGATTTTCCGGTCTAATTTTTACCTTATCAAAAAAAAAGGGTGTTGGTTTTTAGCACACACCCATTCTTCTTCTTTATAGTACATATATAAATAACCAAAAATACTTTAAAATTACAAAAAATGTCATTGTTACTTTTTCCCTCACCTTCTTCCTCTATTTTCTTTCAAATCACGATGTCAACATGGTTTATTTTCTCTCCATATGACAAGCTCCTCCTACGACGCCGCTCCATCTCGCGTTGCCGCTCGAGTCTGCGTCGCCACCAACCTATCCGCCACCGGCCACACAAACCCGCTACGACCAACCTACTCGTGTTTGTTCGTTCTGTCACTTGTTCGCTCCTCCCTTCGTGCCACCACCTTCTCTGCTCATGTCATTGCCATCCCCCATTAAGTCATCGGGCCATTAGCCGAAAAGACCTTTTGGTATTTTTACTCGCGGGACAAATTGGTATTTTAAAAAACTTCATAGACAAACACTTCAAAGTGAAAGGACACTCACATTTATGTCTAAGTAATTTCCTCCTTGCCTTTCACATGAGTGTATTGATCACATCTTTCACACATCAACCATGTCCTTCCAAGCTTTAAAACAATAATTTTTATCACACGATGTATCTTTATGCATATACAATTTTTCGTTCCAATAAATTTCACCAAATTATATGCTTCATCTCGACTATAGAATGTTTGATCCATTGCAAATAATCCGGAATAATCAAAATAAGATTTTTCTTGACTTTGAATTGTATAATTTCTATCCCATTCAAAATTTGATGAAGATGGCAATACCTCTGTGGGTTGTTTACTCTAGATAAGGTCATTGTTGTTCCACTGAAAATGATACAAATAGGATTGTTGAATTTCTGCTTATTCATGTTTACCCCATGAATAGCCATAAGCGTAGGACATATTTGCAACATGATATGCAAGATCCAAATGCAGATTAACATCGTCACCCCAATAATAGTCATAAGCTTATGACATATATGTTGTACATTGCTGATACTAAATATTATCCTTAATCCCAATATACACTTCATGTTCAACCTGATTTAAACAAAATAAAGGGTATTTAAATATGTTTAAAATGAAAGAAAAAAACACAATTGGTCTTTCCAAACAAATGGACAATGACTACAATTCCTTATAAAAACGGTGGACAATATCACTTTGTCCATCCAAAACTAGTGAATATTATGAAATTGTCTGCACAAAATGTGTGGACATAATACAATTGTCCGTCCAAAACAGGTGGTCATGAACATTTTGTCCGTCCAGAACTAGTAGACGTTTTCCATTACAACTAAACAGACAAAAATAAATGGGTCTTAAAAAAAAACCTATATCAAAACCCGAAACAATAAACCTTAAAAATATTAAAAAATATACACTTCTTAACCTTTCTACCTTACACCCTTCCCTATGCCTTGCCAAACCCTAAAGCATATTGTATTCCAAAACCCTAGCCTTAAAGCATGTTGTATTCTGTAATATCCCTCATTTTATAAGGATATTTTGGAATTTTTCCAACTCCTGTATTACAAGTCGAATTAATTTTAGAGAGGTTCGGACATTCTGTAAATTGTTTGATCTCTGTAATATTTTTCTGAGTAATATAAAATACAGTTGACGTATGTTCAAGGTTAAATAGTCGTTCGTGTACGAATATATTTAACCCGGGGTTAAGATATTTAACCCAAGATTTAAAACGGACAAGAGGGTGAAAAATGGCCTTGACCGCACCCCGCGGTTAAGTGGCCTTGACCGCACCCCGCGGTTAAGTGGCCGCACCCACGGCGAAAGCCAAACAGGTGAGTCGGTCACTGGGCGCCATCACACCCTGCCGCACCCCGCGATGGGATATTTTCTTCTGCAACGTTATCGTCTTCCCCTGTCAGTGGCGCCGGTTGTCAGGTTGCCTAGCCTGCCTAGCCGTCCCTTATGTTCCCTTGCAAGTGGAGGTGAATTGGGGATATAAAAGGGAGGAGCTGGAGAGGAAAATTCGCCCTGCTGAACGTCTTCTCCCTCCTTTGTTTTCTCCATTACCGCCGGATTTCCAAGCTTCCGCCGGAGCATCGCCGGAGCTTTCTTTGAGTTGAGAAGGCACTCTCAAGTGGTTTTAGAAGGTCTAAAGTGTTTGGAGATTGAACCATAGACGAATCGAAGGCAAACAAATCGATTTGGGGTGAGTTTTCTCCACTTCACTGTCGAGCCCCTCTGCCTTGTGACCCCACCGCACCCGCAGTAAGAGCTCCACCGCACCCGCGGTGAGCTGTCCGTGTGTGTGTGTTCTTGGGAGTTGTGGTCTTGAGCGAGGCTCGGTTCCTTCGATTCTTTTCGTATTCTTTTAGATTCATATTTGTGGATATTGAATCTAACTTAGGATCTCGTCTTGGGTCGTTTCTTAGGGATTTTTAATCCGAGATCTATCCCAGTTCCAGATCCAGGAACCCGACGTTTCTAAGCTTTGTTCGAGCTCGACTAATCTAAGGCAAGTGGCGGTTCGCTCTTGCTCATCATTCCATATTTCAATTAATTATCAATTGTTTAGTTGTTAATTAATTTGGGATGATTTACTGATTTATCGTTCGTTGGGAACAACTTTGCTAATAATTGATTAAAAGATGATATTATACTAGGTTGTATATCTGCTAGAACAACGCTAGTATAAATATATGTTTATGAAGTTGGCCATGTTGGCTTTGATGTGGACTATTACTGTGTTGAACTGTTAGTTAGCACGAGTATTCGTAGGAACGCTTGGACTTTGCGAGGTCCATTCGTTTCTTTATAACTTGGCAAATAACAGGGCGATCAAGACCCTATGCCAAACTTTCTGGTCATGACCAACCGCGATGTGGATATAGAGGCTTGGACTCTGCGATGTGGATATAAAAGCTTATAACGTGATGTGTGTTTTGGAATTAAATAAGATAAGTGCCGTTAGTCGCACATAATTAATATACCTTCGGCGAGTAGTGCAGCTAGGCGATAGTGCAGCTAGGAAAACTCGTCTTAACTTTTAAATCGCTCGTATGCGATACTGTGCTTCTGTGATTAATTAAGTTTCACAACATTTGTCATATTTTCGATAAGACTCAATTCGTTGGAGTCTTCTTTTGGGATTGATTGCTGTAAGACTCGGTCTTCCAGAATCTTCTCTTGATCATGCCTTTTCATATAATTCAGTAGAAGTATGGTGGTTGACTATCGTGATCGGTTGTTATTCGAGAGACGATGAGTCTAACCTAATACGACTACTCGAACCACTCTGCTTTGTACCCCTTGCTTGGTCTTTCATTAGACTAACCAACCGTAATTGTTCTCTGCATGGTTGGCTGGTGTCATCCGTTCGATTCGGCACATCAGATAAATTGCGGATCCGAGAAGGCTAGAACGACTATAAAGGCGAACGATGTTTTTGTTGTTATTTTAAGACTTCCGTTGTGTTAATTATGTTTTGTATTTAAGAATTCCGCTGTAATAATTCTGATAATGTATTTTGATGTATTTGGAATTATGCTGTAATTCTGAGACTTGGTTTTAATGGAAGTTATGATATGTTGTATCATAACTGTGGTTTAATGATTTATACCAACTGGAAAAGCCTTGGGTGACATCGGACAGTACGTCTGAGGTCATTGGCGGTAATACTTTCAAGATGTTATTTGGGGGTGTTACATATTCCAAAACCCCAACCCTAAAGCCTAAATCATAAAGATTCAAAGAATGTTCAAGTATGTTACCATGACATGAATAAATTAAAAATAATCTATAAATTGAGCTTCTAGCATGAATAATATTTAAAATCAAACTTTTAACCTTACACTTGTAAATCTCCAAATATCTATGTAAGGCCCGAGTCTTAGAACCTCCATCCCATTCCAACCCGGGGGCTTCCCAGAAGGTTACCCATCCCGATACCACCCTCTCCCTAGCACACTTAACTTCAGAGTTCTTTCTTCTCACTTGAACCTTGAAAATGAAGAACTCTTATTGACGTGGATAACAATCTAATCCATATAAAGGATTAGAAATCTAGGGTGTTACAATCACCCTAACTTAACCCTCTAACGACCTCGTCAAGGCCTAAAGACCGCCCTCTAGGTCGAGTGATTGTCCATCGAGCCATGCCCACTCGTAACCCAGAGTCGGCTCTGATACCATCTATAAGACACAAGCCTTAGAAGCGTCATCTCATGCCAACCCGAGGACTTCTCAAGAGGTCACCTATCTTGGTACTACTCCCGCCCCTAACACGCTTAACTTCAGAGTTCTTTGTCCTCACTTGAACCCTGAAAAGAAAGAGCTCTTGTTCACATGGGTAGCACTCTAATCCTTATAAAGGATTAGAAATATGGGGTGTTACAATCACCCCCACTTAAACCCTTGATGACCTCGTCAAGGCCCAAAGACCGCCATTTGTGTTGGGCGACTGTCCACCGAACCAAGCCCACTTGTAACCCAGAGTCGGCTCTGATACCATCTGTAAGACACAAGCCTTAGAAGCGCCATCTCATACCAACCCGGGGACTTCCCAGGAGGTCACCCATCCTGGTACTACTCCCATCCTAGCACACTTAACTTCATAGTTCTTTGTCCTCACTTGAACCCTGAAAAGGAAGAGCTCTTGTTGACATGGGTAGCACTCTAATCCTTATAAAGGATTACAAATCTGAGGTGTTACAATCACCCCCACTTATATCCTTGACGACCTCGTCAAGCCCTAAAGACCGCCCGGACCAAGCCCACTCGTAACCAGAATCGACTCCGATACCATTTGTAAGACACGAGGCCTTACAAACGTCATCTCATGCCAACCCGGGGACTTCCCATGAGGTCACCCATCCCGTTACCACTCCCACCCTAGCACACTTAACTTCAGAGTTCTTTGTCCTCACTTGAACCCTAAAGAGGAAGAGCTCTTGTCAGAAATAAAGGTCCCGACCTTGAGTGTCGGAGAAAGTTGGGACTCCTCCAAAGCTTTGCGCTGGGATCTTGTAAGGACCATTGTCTGAAAAGAGACAAGGAAATGTCATAACTTTTCCAAATATAGAAATAATAATTTCTATTATTAGACATAAGTAGATGACACCACTATTGTTGACAGAAGTTTAAAAAAAATTCACATGAAAGTACAACTTGTCAAAATTTTGACTCGTCGTTTTAACCCGACCTTGTATTCCATTTCGAAATCTTTTTTAAGAAACTACGTGGTTATACTTTTGAAATATTCCCCACCAAATAATTATTGCACAATATTACCTCTTATAATTTTTAAAAATTACATAAGTCACAACTAAAGGTTTATTGAAAGGAATATCTCACACCAAGTTTTGTTTTGTAAAAACTCAAACAACACAAAATAATTTAAATTTTGAGTTTTAACAACTTTTAGCTCTGATACCTTAATTTGTAAGGCCCGAGCCTTAGAAGGGTCATCACATGCCTACCCGAGGACTTCCCAAGAGGTTAACCATCCTGGTACCACTCCCACCCTAGCACGCTCAACTTCAGAGTTATTTGTACTCACTTGAACCCTAAAAAGGAAGAGCTCTTGTTGATATGGATAACACGCTAATCCATATAAAGGATTACAAATCCAGGATGTTACAATCTAAACCTAGAACATGAATATAAATGAAAATTTAACAACGAAATCGTATTTAAGACGTAATATGATGAAGCATACAAAATAATCTACAAAATTGAACATTTAACAACGAAAAAAAGGACATACCTCAATTTACGAATATTTTAATGATATATCTTTCAAACCCTCGTTTAACTCTTCTACATATGACATGTTCGGTTTTTATATTATGTTTTTTTACTTTGATTCTCTAAGAGTTTGAGAGAAGTGAGAGAACCATTGTTGAGATAATAAAAAACCATATTAATGGGGTAAATGTGTTTTTTTACTATTACGTTTGAATTTGTTTGCCCAAAATGAAAGGACAATGCAAAAATTGTTTGTCCGATACATATGGACAAAATGCAATTTGTCTGTCGCTTATCGATGGACAAAATACTTCAAAAATATCGTTGGCACAACTATCCATCCATTTTAGATGGACAGATGCACTTTTGTCTATTATTGTTTTACGGACATTATCATAATGGTTCATATGTTTTTGACGGACGATATCTTTTTCCCGTAAAATTTCATGGTATTTGTCCATCCATATTAGATGGACAACACAAACCTTTTCACCCAAAACATACGGACAATTTCATATTGTCCATCCAAATCGAATGGACAACTGTGCACTTTCCATCCAAATTTGTTGAACAATTGTGCACTGTCCATCCAATTCGGATGAACATTTGTACATTGTCCATCCAATTCGGATGAACATTTGTACATTGTCCATCAAAAATAGATAGACAAGTATCATGCGCTATGAATATATTTACCCATGCACTAAAAAGAAAAAGCGTTATTAAGTATTGGAAGAGTGAGAAGTTACATTTTTCAATAAAATATAAAAGGTTCCTCATCAAAAAATAAAAAAATAAAAATAAAAGGTGAAAAAAGTGAGACTAGTGAGAAGTTATATTTTTTCACAATAAAATGAAAAAATAATTAATTGAAAAAAAAGGTTGATATGGAGGTCTATAAACTTAACAAGTGGCATAAAGGTTTTTTCTTTAATATTATAGGTAGATCATAAATGGGGAATAGTCTAATTTTATAATTTAATGATCATATAAGAGTCTGTTTAGAGAAAAACCCATAAAATATTATAGTGTAATAAAATTGCATTATGAATTGCAATTCCAATGCACCAAAACATATATAATGTGCTTTTTCGGTTCATATTCTCTAATCACCGTAATGGAATATTGTAAAAAACATTACATACAAAATACAAAAATATAGTGATTTTGTTGTAGTCAATAAATTATGCTTGGTTCTTGAAAAGTGTTATAGTTAACGAATGAACTATAAAGTGTACTCGTATATCGAAAAAAGTAGAACAAAAATTGAGCCCATTGGCCCTATTTGTCTATCAAATCTGATAATTGCTCCATTAAATTTTCAACTTAGTCTATTTACACCTATAAAATGCTGTCTTTCCTCTCTTCCAATGAAACACTACTCCCAGAATCCACCAAGGGTTTGTTTGGCATCTGTTTGGTAAACCCTTTATAAATAAAAAAATGTGTTTTTTCAATCTTATAAAAATTCCAATATCTCACAAATTTCAAAAACTACTTTTTAACAAAAAAAAATACATTATAAACAATAAACATCTTCTATCAAACAAATCTCAAATCCTCCCCATCCTCTTTCTCCTAATTAGACAATTACTAGTGTCGACACTGACTCTCCAACTCCAACCTTGCTTCAATTCCGATGGATCTGTTCATCCCCAAAGTGGCGAAGGAGTGGTGGAGGAGGAAATTGAGCGATGAAAGCGACACCGACTCATACTCCCACCATCGCATCTGTTGTCTCCCTCTTTCCTTAAGCTCTCCTTTAATGGTGGGCTCTAATAATCTAGATACTCTTTGGTCCTGAGCTTCATCTACTCTTCCAAGAGTCTAAACCTAGGGCTCGACCAGTTGAACCAGGTCTTTAATGGCGGTCTTTGATAACCTAGACGATGTGCTCTCCGACTCCTTCTCCATATTCAAGTCGTCACATGCCGTATACGTCGAGATGGCGACGACGACGGGTCTTCCGTCATCGATCGCTGTTCCTCAGAGGAGGTCGCTAAGCAAAGGCTCGAGGTGAGAGTTCTAATCTTTCATCATCGTTTTCAATTTTAGCTTTCGTTTTGATTCGTAATTCTTGTCATTTTAGGTTTTGGAGGTTCTTGGTGAAAATTATTTATTTGGATTAAAGGCAACTTTTTCTTCTTACATGGTTATTGTTAGGGTTTGCTTCTTCATTTTGATGCTTGGTGTGTTAGTACTAGGGGGGGATTGCTACTTCCACTGGTTGAAAAATGTGCCCAAATGTGCATCTCAACGGTGATAGCAATCGTGGCTTAATTTTATTTTTTTTAATATTTAAACAACGGTGATTCTCACCGTTACAATTTTTTTTATATTTTTTTTCATTTTCTTAATTAACAACGGTGATATTCACCGTTATAATTTTTTTTTAATTAGTAACGGCTTTGAAAGCCGTTAAAAATAATTTTTTTATTTATAAAAAAAAAACAACGGCTATGAAAGCCGTTAATTTTTTTTAAATTAAAAAAATTTAAATATAAATTAAGTGATATTATTCTTTTAGGGTATTATTTTTATGAGTATTTATGCGAATATTTGAAAAATATAACAAAATTCATACATTTGAATAAACGTTTTTTAAAATATAAATTATATCGTTAAAAAAATTAGTGATTTTGTGTAAGGGTTAGAGTTAAATTATGGATTTTTATACTATATAGAAAGGAAAATGAAAATACTAATTGAAATAAAGTACATAAAATTTAGATTTAGAGTTATACAAAAGATATTCAATTGTTCCTCTCATTCTCTCTCCCGTACGGCTCCTCATACCCTTGCCCAAAACATGTCCCGTATGTTGGAGGATACCCTTCCCCGTATTGCCCGTACCCTTGGCCAGACCTAAGTAAATCCATGAATTCACTCGTTTCCCCGTACTGCCCCCCAAACCCTGTCGGCACTCCGAACGGTGGACCTTGGTATCCTTGCCTATAGTTTGGACCTCCAGTCGCCGGTGCGAAATGTGGGCCTTGAAATGCTTGCCCAAAGCTTGGACCTCCAGCCGATGGTGCGAACGGTGGGCCTTGGAATGCTTGCCCAAATCCTTGGCCGAAGTATGGAGCCTGATACCCTCCACCTGTGCTTGGACCCGTGGTTGACCCATATTGTGTCTCGTGCTCCTCGTATTGTATTTCGGGAATTGAGACATATCATTTTGGTTCAGCAGCCTCTACAACCGGAGCTTCAATCAGTTGGACATTCACAAGCGCTTGGATCCGCTTAAGCGCCGCTACTGCGATATTCATGTCTGGCATTGCATCCAACTGGTGCAGGGTCTCGTTAACTATCCCTTGTATATTGTTAATTTTGATAACAAATTCTATGTATGCGGGCACGGGACGTTCGTTTTCCATCACATTCTTGGAATCCGCATACATGTAAGGATGGGAAAGAGGTTGCAACCACGAAACGTAGCCATCCACCGTCTGCATGCTTGTGGAACAATTGGGTAGCGTCGGAATCAGGGATTGGTAGTTGGGCAAGTCATCCCAATGGTCGTCCGTGGGAAAGAACTCTGCCTTGTAACTCTTGAGGTGTATTTTTCTGATTCTACTCTTGGGGCGAATCGGGTTAATGGGAATCGGTTGAACTTTACCGAATTGACGAGTCACTCGATCAGGCATGTAAGGTTCACTGAATTTTATGCACCTCAGGGTTCCTCTGTACATTGATGTGCGGTAGTGACGTAGTTCGAGATTGTCCCACGACATCCATACGACCTGTACACATAAGAGTTTGAGCTTGTGTCGTATAAATTTAAATGAAAACCAATGTAAAATGAATAATGAAATTATCTTCTCGTTAGAGAAATTATAGTACCTCGTCAGGTCGTAATAAGTCCAGTGCAAGCCTCATTTCCTTGACCCTGATGCTACATCCTTCTTTCGGCGATCGAGGATCGATGTGGGCCGCCAGTGGACCTTCATTTCTCGGGTCCTTTTCGGGCCCGACCACTGACCCGCTGAGTGGTGGCTTATGACGTCCGCGTTTTCCCCGACTACTCTGACGCTTCAATGTTGAGTCGCTCATCGACTTGGACTTGGTTAATGTGTTTTCTTCTGCGTGCTCCAGCCAAGTCTTATCCCTTTTTGTTGAATCATTTCTTTGCCTCCCCTTTGTTACAAATGAGCTAGTGGGCAGCTCCTGAAGTGAGGACCTTCTTGGAAATTTCCCATCATCGTATGCCGAATTAACCCGGTGTAAGTCATCAAAGCTCATCCTTTATCCCAAAAAATCACTAATTACAGAACAAAACTTATCCCTTTCTTCCGTGAATGTCGTGCTGTCCCATTGGAGCATTTTTACATCTGTAACACCTTCCCATTTCACCTGTTTCCAGAATAGGTGGATTTGATCAGGCTGGATAGGGGAGTTGTTTGCCATCGCTTTGAACAAATCATGTCCGCATGGAAGCCCTCTGACCACCCTCTACCAACCGTCATTGCAAACAGAGATATCGAATTTATATTTCGGGTCCAAGATTCTATCTATCGTGCCCAACATTGTGTCCAAACACATTTTCGACACTCTGTTCAGTAGCATGCTAAACAGATTCTCGTAAGGTGCTCGTAGCCTTAGCACTGCGGTTGGGATCGTATTACGATCCATTTCCATGTGTCCTCTCACTACACTAACCTGGTCTACTATGAGTTGATGGATCTTCTGTGCTAGTGTGTTGAAACCTAATACGGGTTTTCTTTCAATCCAATCTTTAAGCACAGAGTGCGCCCCCTCAACTCTGCAGACACATGAAGAATATTTTATAAATAAACACATTGATACACTAACAACAAATAAACAATAAACTTAAACCGTTTTACCTGTCCGTGGTCCTTGTGATTAAATAAAGTTTGGTATCAGTCCAGGCTCTGACGATACGTTCTCTATAAGGCCCAAGCCGCGTAGTCATAAGATAACCCATAAAACCAGTGTAGGTTTCCTCTTGCATCTCACGGAGGCGCACATAGTATGTATACTCGGATTTCGAGTTGAATAGTAATTGACACACTTTCATGAATCCATTTGCTAGACCGTCATTATGCGTCACGCTGAGGACAAAAGCCTTGCAATTGTGCAGTATATGTACCTAACACAATAGATGTTGGGCATCGGGGAATACATGGCCTAGAGCTTTGACCTCGGCCAAATCTCGATCCGTGACTATCGTCGTTGGCCTCTTGCCGACGAGAGCGAACAAGTGTGCCAACTCTCTGAGTGTCCATTCGTAGTGGTCGACGTTCTCATGTGCCATGAATGAATAGGCAACATTGAAGGTATGTCCCGTGCACGTAAAGCCGACAATCTCAACTAGGGGCAACTTGTACCTATAATCATTTTATAAGAAAGTATTAAAACGACTCTAACCACGCTACAGTAATGAGTAAAATTGCTCAAAATTTGTAATGTCGGAACTACTAACTTGTTTGTCTTGTATGTCGAATCCATGATGACGACGTAAGGGAACAAGCTCAACAGATGAATGGAATGAGGGTGAGCCCAAAACAAGTCTTGAACCACATCGTCATGTCCAGGTAGCCTTCGGGGATTGACATAGTAACCGAAGCTCAACAAATATGAGATGGTGTACTGGGTTACAGTCATACCATCCATCTCTTCAGCGTGAATTTGCTGTCGAACGTTGTAGATTTGCTTCCTCGACGTAAAGATTCTGTTATACGTCTGTCGTAAGAAGCCTATAATCATCTTCAGCTTTGCAGACGCTTTCGTCAACGCCATGACCTGCCTCTTTTGTTCCTCAGACAGGCGTCCGACATAGGCATGACCCTCTAAGCTCGTCGCAAGATCATGATCGTGTATACCGCAGACCACATACAACATCCATGACCCGTCCTTTTGCATCACCCCGTTCAGCACGAATGGACAGTTGCTCTTCTTTGTACGCGTCTTTCATATCAATACATCCTTGAACGACCGATAGCTTCCCGACTTCTCGCACGCCAGTATGACTTTTCGCTCCCATGATTTCTGGATAGTCAACACTATGTTAAGCCTAGTTCCTTGTTCACGTGCCCAGTCTAACATGGACTCACGATCCGGCCACTTGTAACTCGTCTCGAAGTAGGAAGAAAAATCCGGCCACTATTTACAAATATTTTAAATCAATTTATGCGATAACACAAAATATATAATGATGTAACACATTCTAACATGTCTAATGTTAGAAAATTAACTATAATTAAATCAAGTACTAAAAAAAACAACGTTAATATATTTATAGTAATACATTTACACCAAATCAATTTCAAACCATGCTAAGATATATTTCAACAATTTAATAATTGTGATGAACAATTTATTTCAAATAAAACATTTACTCAATATACACATCTTTCAATATACTTTTAATCTTTCAATATACTTATAAACATTTAATCAATATACACATTTACTCAATTTATTACCTACATTATTAAATACTTTTAATACAATCCACCATATATAATTCATACACCACATTTTTCAATATACACATCTTTATGATAAGATTGTCATTATAATAACGAGATAGTGTAACAATAAAATTATAATGGTCTTGACCTTTTTCCTGATTGTAAATATCAAGTCGAAAATAAATTCGGTATAATTATAATGCAATGATCTTTACTTAAATTTAGATAGTGGTTTGTCTTAGTTTGATTAAGAAGGGGATATATTTATCCAAACTTAGTAATTATATTACTGCATATGTTTAAAAATTAAAAATAAAATATCACAAGTTTATGGATTTCTTTTTAGTTTTTGAATAACTTTACTCTCAAACTATAAACAAATCTGTTAAGAAGGAAGTTGAAAATTAATTATTTTTTTTTTATAACAAAATGTTCGGCGTGTCAAAAGGAGGTGAAGACACATAACATATAGTAAAAGATGCGTATTTGCGGTGGGAAATATAGTCTTAGGAGGTTTCGATTAAGTAATTATATAGTATGTTGAACTTAATTAAAAAAAATGGACATATTTTGTTGTGGCCATTTATTATTTGGTATTTGCGAGTAGTTTATATGACATAATTGATATCAAGCTTTTTTATTTTATTGTTATAAATGATTATTTTATATTCAATTGATAATATTAAGAAAAACTAACTTTTAGATTCAAAAAAAATAAAACAAAACTCACAAATTATAAATTGGTAGTCAAACGATTACCTATATACCTTACTTGATTCATTTTTTTGTTACAATTTCTATAAAAGTGGAAAAGTGAATGTTAGAGGTGTGACTGGATTGATGACATGACGAAATAAAATATGTCGTGTTATAAACCCATAGAATCTAATTTTCTTTTTCAATATCATAACTCTGATCAAATTTCTAAAGTTCACATCATTACTTCATTAAAATTGTCACTTGAAAAATTGAATAATTTTATATTTCAGTATATATATATAAATAAATAGATACAGTATTAAAGTTATTTTTCTAATATCAACGAATTAAAATCAATTTTATATTTTATATTTCATTATATAGATAGATAGATAGATAGATACAAGCTATAATTTGACAACTAATATACAATATATGAAGTTCATATTATATTTTTGTTGATATATAATTGTTTATATTATTTAAAGATATTTTTCTAATATCAATGAATTAAAATTGATAATTAACTTACACTTAAAAATAAAATAAAATTTAATAAAAAAAGCTCGTGCAAGGCACAAGTAAATCAACTAGTATCATCCTAAGCTCATTACTTCATTTAATAGTGGGAAAGAGTATGCAATTTTTTTATAAATACTCCCTCCATTTTGTAATATTTGGCCTATTAAAGTTTAATTCTTGGTTCCCATTATTTGATCGTGTATATGTAATTAATACTATTTTTAAATAGTTACTTCTAGTTTTAGAGCATTTATTCAATAACTCTATTTATTGACTTTCTTTATTAATTACTCGTGAAAAAACTCATCAGTAATCAACTATTTCTACAGTAATTAATTAGGGAATAAATATCCAATATTAATTTCTCACAGAGTTTTTCAAATTCCTTTTATAGAGTTAATAATTAGATTATATCATTCTATAACTAGCTTCTTAATATTTAAAGTGACCGCAATCCGGAAAGCCTCAAGTACCACATATGCTTCTAATTGTAGGACTTACGGAGTATGTATTAGGTATTTATTTTCTATGTAGGTAAAGAACTACTCCAGTATGATTCCGTAAAATATATCCAATATGGGAAGTGTGAATATTTCTTTTGGAGCCATTAAATCTCAGTTTAACCCACCCATTAGCAAGTTTCTTCCAAATTCTATTTTGAAGTAAAAGTCGTTATATATATATATACCGCATGAAGAGTATATGTTTAACCGAGGGGGAGTGTTGTTTCTACGACTGCACTATTTTTTTCTTAGTTTTGATTTTTATCCCATTGGGTTTTTCCAAGCAAGGTTTTTAACGAGACAGTTCGTGAAATCAACAAGTTAGAACTCTGGAAGACATGTGGCATACACCCATTTGATAACAGATATGTGATAGACGATATAAAGTATTAAATACAGTCTCGATCTGTAGTTTGAGCATCTAATTGTACTCTTTTCCCTAGCATTGGTTTTTGTCCCACGGGGTTTATCCACGCAAGGGTTTTTAACGAGGTAGTACGTAAACTACAAGGTGTACATCCAAATAGGAGTGTTGTAAATACCTTAGATAAATGGTTGGATGTTCACTATGCTTAAAGTTTTCCTCAAGTTATATTTGACTCATTTAGTAGCTATATGTTACCTATGTTATTTATTCTCTTATTCAAGTATAGTCTTGTAACATTGTTCATCCATTAGCCTGTAAATAGAGACATATGTTAAGAAATAAGAATATGAAAGAAACACAATACTTTGTTTACATTTTCTCTCTTCTCTCTACCTCTCCTATTTCATATTGAGATTACACTTTAATATTTTGAGATTGAAATCTCACCGGTATTACAACACCACAATAAATATAGCGTCCTGCTTTCATTTTTCTTTCATCTATATAACCCATTACAGCCTCTCCAACTCCTATTTGAACAGTAACCACTAGTATATAGATTATTAGGTCAGAAGCTCAATTACATCATTATATAGTGCACTCATTTGACATCTTCAAATAAGTGCACCATATTATGATATAACTGAGCATATAAAAGTTTATCTGTCGAGATCTTCAAAAGAAACCCTAGGCTGGCACCATTAGTTTAACATGCTACAATTTACTTGTAGCTTGTAGGAAAACGTGTATTTTAATTAAAACTAAGGCCTCAAAACTTGTCAACAACCTTAAAAAATGCCAAGACGTCAAAGTTCTCTTACATTGAAGACTTTGCAAAGTGGGTTTTCCTCCAAAGGTTCGGAGTATGAACATGATGGTCTTTGATAGACAATCAAAAGTAGGCTGCAAAAAAAAAAACAATATTCATTTTAATCAACTTAAATCAATATGCTAAGTATATTATCATAATCAAGAGTTCAAGATAGCTAGATATACAGGCCTGGCTGGTGGGCGGTGCAACCGGTTCTGTGGAACAGGCCCCCCAAATAATAGGGGCCTATATATATTTAGAATTGAGTATATGTACAAGTATTCTTGTTTGTCTCAGTGATAAAGTGTGTTGAAACATTTGGTTGACAGTGCAATTCATGTCGTGGGTTCGATTCTCCACGACTTCTCTTTTTCACTATTTTGAAGGGTTCGATTCTCCACGGCTTCTCTTACTAATTTAAAGGGCAGGGCCCACTTGCCTTTTGCAATATTTTTATGTTTGACTAAATCTTATCTTACCCGTAGACTACATTATATATTTTGTTCCTATACTAATATACTATACTATTGGTTTAAGTTTTTCTTGTTCATGTGTTTCTCTTATTTCTCCCTTTTCCTCTTTACTTTCATTAATTAATTCAATTTTGTTCATTTCTTCTTTATTATCTTCTTTTTCTCAAATTTCATACATTATTATATTCTTATATTGTTAAAAGCATATATTTGTATTCTATTATTATTAATGTTTAAATTTTGAATTCAAATTTTATAAATATCTTACATTTTATTTTTTACTTTTTATAATTTCTCATAATAGTTTCAAACTTACTTATATTCGTTTATAATAAAACTACTACAAAGTTGCCTTAAGGGTCAAACAATAAATTCGAATTGAAAATATTTATTAATCGAATAATATTTAGTTAATTTTGAACAAAAATGTCATTCGTTAACAAAGTCATTATTAGAAATATGATTTATTCAAATCATAATTAAGCTAACTTCGTGTATTCTTACATGTTGACATAAGGGCCTAATATTAGATTATGAACCGGGCATCCAAAATTACCGAGACGGCCCTGTAGATATATATAAAAAAAAAAGCTTCCAATAACAAGGGAACAATCAAATTAACCATCATAATAAAATGATAGAGATATTAGTTCATAGACAATCAAATTATTGTAACATCAATTGTTGTTCCTCATAAATTCTTCAAGTGTTGCACGACTTTCCTTAGCTAGTAATTCATTTCTCAAAACTTGAAGTTAAAATAAAATCCAACTATAACAGAAACTAAATGAAGACTCCTAAATAGATCAAGTACACAATTGGGTATCACTTTAAACATGAAACAATTTCCACAGAGTTTCGATTAGCGAGCATTAAATAAATCAGTTGAATGGGCACAAAACTGGAAACAAGCAGCTAACTAAATATTCAATTACAAAAAAATTGAATCAACCAAATACCTAATTTACAATCAGATTTTGACTATTTTATTATAGTAGTCACTAGTTAAGTATTTGAACAAAGTGATTTTGCAGCTTGTTAGGGTTGAACCTCAGAGAAAAGAAATCAATTGAGATAATCTTACATACCGATTCATAGGAATCATCGCTATTTAAAAACAAAGCAGGAAGAACGCATCTTACTCTTACTATTAACGTTGAGTATTATAGTACGGACTCGTCGCCCTCGGAGAAGAGAAAAAGAGTTTCACAGCATCATTCGCGGATAGTGGTGGCCACGGTTCATGAATCGCCGGTTCAGGTTCATGAACTGCCGGTTTAAGGAAATCTTGAACCGGAACCTGAACCAGCTACCCCGGAACCGACATCGTAATATAGCTTAATTGGTTGTTGTATCATACCACTAACAGCCTTTGTTTTTGTTTATGAGCGTATCCTAGCACGAATTAAAGGTGTGGAGAATTTATATCATAATTTTGTAAATATTTAATCTTAACACGTTGTTTCCAATATATGTTGGAACTATAAAAGTCTATTACATTTTACAAGATGTCTATTTTACTTGGAGGGAATTATGGAATTATTATCTTGTATATATTGAGATTGAATATCTTGTAATTTTAACTGTAATTTTTAATTGCTCAAAGTTATTATTCAATTTATTTAGAGCCTAGGTTTTAGAGTATGTTTTCAGTAATTTTTGTTTCATGTATAATTTGAACATGAAGGATCTTTTAAGTTGATAATTTAATACTTTTTTAATTTATTAATATAATCGGGGTTAGATAGTCAAGAATTCTTAAATCTAAAAGGAATATTTATGGGTTCATCCGACGTACCTAGGGAAAAAATAATTAGATAGTGATCAGATGTAGTAAAGAGGTGATGATGAACTATCAAATTGTTGTCTTGTTCAACAATGTGAGGATCAATAATAACTCTATCTAATCTTTCAGAAATGTTGTTGTTTCCAATTGCAAATTTTCGCCATGTGAAAGGGAAGCCAAGAAGTTTAGTGTCAAGTAGTCTGAATTCAATCATGAACTCATTTAGTCTTTTAAGCCGAGAAGGGTTGGGTAGAATACCACCATTTTGTCATTAGGTGTTAAAATTTTTATTAAAATCTCTGACTAATGTAACTGGAAGGTTGTATTACGATATAAGATATCCAATTGTATGCCGGTAGTCATCCGTTGAATCTCCAATCTATCTCCTTTGTGGTGCCCTTCTTAGTGAGATCATGCAGTGGCACCACAATTGTGCGAAAGTCATGCACAAAAAGTCGGTAGAAGCGTGCCAAATTAAGGAAGGATCGGACCATCATCGATATCGTTGGGCGTGGCCACTCGCGAATGGCGTGCACCTTCTCCTCATTGACTTGTAACCCATCCTTTCATATAACAAATCCATGAAAAATAGTAGAGTTCGATAAAAAAATTACACTTACTTAGGTTAGCACTTACCCACATGTTCTTCTGATGACTTACTATACACTAGAATGTCACTTAAGTAGACCACAAACTTGCCTAAGTATTGATGTGACTATGGACATCATCATTTTTGAAGAAGGTCAAAAGCTTGTCTCAAGAAAATGGTTCGAAACTTGAAAGGTGTCAAAATCAAAGAATCTGTCGCGTCGACACCTACTCAGTATTCTGGACATATCCGGAGCTCCGAACGTCCAATGGAGGCCCATGAGTAGTCATTGGAAAGCTAAGGAAAATATCTACAACTATCATGTTAAGGTCTTCCTCAAATTCCTGGCAAATAAACCCAGAAACTGTTGTCTTTACGACAGTTCAGCAGAAGGCTGGCCATTTTAGGGCCATTTATTTTAATCCTATTATTAATGAATTTAAGACATTTTAGTGGTTAATTTTAATTTCCGAAAATGCTCACTAGTGCCTTGTGTTAGTGGGTGAGTGTTTAGAGTTAGTGGTTAATTTTAATTCCCTAAAATGCTCACTAGTGCTTTGTATTAGTGGGTAAGTGTTAGTGGTTTATTTTTAAGCTTTTCTTTATTTTCCTTTACAGCCTATTTAAAGGCTAGGTCGTTTCATTGTAAGACACGTCGAAGACTAAATGAAAATGCAGAATTAGTTTGCACCATTGTGCTCTCTTCCTTCTTCAATTGTGAGTTATATCAATTGATTGCGATTGTGTGTTACATCAATTGTTCGGTAATTGTGTTTGAGTGAGTAAAATCTCAAATTCATTGCCTTGTCTTCCTTGGTCCAATGTGTCATATCTTGGCTTAGGAAGATATCTGTCCATCAGACCATCACCAACAACGTCCATCTTCATTCACCATTCGGTCACCCACATCCACAACAACCATTTCGTTGAATTCCTTCCCGGAACTTTCAGTGACCCCTCAGTAAAAATACCATATCTTTTGCTTCACCACTCAGAAAATTCTAAAATTTGGAGGACAGAAACTAGACTTCACCATCTAACTACTGTCGCCGGAATCATCCAATTCCGAGTTCAGGTGAAGGAGAACGAGCCGGTTGAAGTCAGGCCTATTTTTTGGCCTTGGGTTGACGCTTCCACGGAGACCTTTTGAGCCTTTCCTTGCACCGCGTCATTCTCGATCCTTGATCTTCATCAAATATGCTCTATGAACGTGGCTCATGAGCCTCGTGAACGTACTAGAGGCATTTGTAAGTCCAAAATGCATCACCAACCATTCATATAGATCATACTTAGTCTTGAATGCATTTCTTCACTTAACATCTTCGTTCATCCTAATTTAATGATAGCCACTCTTAAAATCTATCTTAGAAAACAATGTGGCTCCAGGTAATTCATTTAACATGTCATATAATCTAGGAATGTGATGGAGATACTTCATCGTGATATGGTTGATTGCTCAATAATAAGCACACGTGTGCCACGAACCATCCTTCTTCGGGACCAAGACGACTGGGATGGTGCAGGGACTAAGGCTCTCATGGGCGTATCCCTTGTCCATCAACCATTACACCTGGCATTGGAGCTCCTTCGTCTCCTTTGGGCTACCTCAGTACGCAACACAGTTGGGCAAGGAGGCGTCGGGTACAAAGTCGACCTGGTGCTGAATGTCGCGGGCTGGTGGCAAACCTTTTGGGAGCTCCTCTGGCATGACATCTTTAAATTCCTACAAAAGAGAGGCAACCAAAGGCGGTAAATCAACCAAGTCCTTAAATTTGTAAAATAACGTTTTAGGGACAAAGTGAAAACTCGATTGACATCCCTTTAGACATAGGGTGGCATCGTCGGGTTGCGCCAGGAGGAGGATGTTCTCGCAACGACCCTTGATTAGAACGATGGAAGGAGGGTCACGTCCCATATGACCATTCGAGGCCTCTTATGCTCTGCACCACAAAATAGGCGGAACGAAGTCGTGCACAAAAAAAATCCATTCGACGCCACAAGGTGGCGTCCAAAAAAAAATCCCTCGGGCGCAACCTAGTGGCGCCCAAGGTCCGGATATATTTTTTTGTTTGAAAAATGATTTTAAAAAAATTGTTGAACCGGTTCTTCATCTGAACCGGTTCAACACTTGGGCGCTATGTCGTTGCGCCCGATAACTTGTTGGACGCTACGTAGTTGCGCCCAAAAAGTTACCGTTGAGTCCAACAGTAACTTTTGGGCGCTACATCGTTGCGCCCAAAAAGTTATCGTTTTATCCAACGGTAATTTTTTTGGGTATATATAAGATAGTCATTTGGGTCCCCTTGATGTACCACCGAATTGAAATCACAAACTATTGAGAGAATGTCTTCCTCAAGCTACGATGATGCACACGGTCTTGATTCGATTCATCTAGATGATTTACGGGTACATATATGTTTTTTCCCAAGTTTATTTCAAATTTAGTAAATTAAAGTCGTTTGTTGTAGTTTAGAATGTTCATTAAAACGTACATACGATCATTACGTTAGGATGATTTAATTTTTTAGGTTAGTGGACATTATGTTAGTCTATTTAGGTGACATTTTCAGTATCCTATATAGTTGTGAAATAAATAGAATGATTACATGTTTTAGGTTAGTGGACAATATGTTAGTATTTTTAGGTGGTATTTTCGATATATTTATTTATGAAATGATAGGATGATCACATGTGTTAGGTTATACATTATGTTCGTATTTTTAGGTCACATATTATGTATCATATATAGTTGTGAAATAAATAGGATGAGTACATATTTTAGGTTAGTGGACAATATGTTAGTATGTTTAGGTGGTATTTTCAATATATTTATTTGCGAAATAAACAGGATGATCACATGTGTTAGTTTATACATTATGTTAGTCTTTTGTTAATAAATTATATGTTGTAGTTGTTATTTACGGAAACCTCTAAGTTGTATATATTGGTCAAATGAATACGAGATTCAATTTTTAAGTAATTTATATGTTTGTGGTCACAATATCATTATGTTAGTTTTTTGAAATCGCTCTTAAAAAAACCTCTAATGTATAATTTTTTTGAAAATAAATAGGACGGCTCTAGTGAATGCGATTTTACGCCAGTGGACTATTCTTCTCATTTTACTACAAGTGAGGAATGGAGTGATATAGACACTATACTCAATTGGGCTAAGAATGTCGATTTGGAACTGTGTATGGTGATCGTCATAAGTAAATCATGGGCTAGAAAGGTCATATTGTCGTGTGAGAAGTCTGGGTCATATAGATCGGCGGTGATGAAGAAGGAGGTTGAGGGTCCCGAGGCAACCCCTAAACGGAAAAACAAATCGAGGACAAAGAAGAGTGAGTGCATGTTTCAGTTGCATGGGTTGTTTGTGAAAGGAAATTGGATCAAATCTGGCACGTGGACATTATCCGTCGTTAATGGATGCCACAACCATGTTTCAGTGAGTGCATGTTTCAAGTAGTTTGATTGGTCGTGCATTTGTTGGATGGTTTGCAGGAACAACGTCAGAGAGTGAATGTTTTTTCAGCCTCCGGCACAAAGCCGAAGGCTATTATGAGTCTATTTCTAATGGAAGATCCCCAATGCTTGACATCAAGGAATCAATTGTACAATTACAAGGCTAACGAGAGGCAGAAATCCAGGAAGAAGTTGAGGGTTCCGCAATACAAATTGGATTTTCTAAGGACGAGAGGTTATTATGCAAGCACCGACACAGTTCGCAATGCTGAAGGGAAGGAGGTTTTGAGTGACCTTTTTATTTGTCACCCCATAACTAGACATTTGTTGCGTTTGTTCCCCCACGTCGTCGTCATGGATATGACCTACAAGACCAACATGTATGAAAGTTTAGTTATCGTTATTACTACATCTAAAATATGTAATTGCATATAAATGTTGTAATTTTTACATTTATAGGTACGGTATGCCTTTGTTAAAGTTTGTTGGATTCACTTGCACCAACCTTACGTTCTGTATTGCGATCGTATTCATGAAAAATGAGACCTCATAGCACTACGAATGGGCCTGGTGGCGCCTTAAGATCATGTTCGGGAGACAAGAACCTAAGGCGATCATGTCAGATCGAGAGCTCGTAGTTGTGAATGCTCTCGAAGTAGTCTTTCCCAATTCACATCATTTGTTGTGTAGGGTCCATGTCAACCACAACATGGAATCTTATGCTATGAATCGTATTGAAACTTTGAGCATTTTAGTTGTAATGTTCGTTGGTTGTTGAGGTCGCCCACCGAGGATGTGTACGAGGCACAACTTCAATACTTGACGGAAAAATGGATTAGGAAACCCTGGCTGATGGACTACGTGAAGAGGGTATGGCTTGCTCCGTACAAGGAGATGATAGTCTGTGCATGGTGCGACACAGTTCTCCATTTCGCCACAAGATCATCAAACAAGTAAATTCATAAGTGCAACTAGGAAAATCCCTTTAGATATGTATCAATATATATTAAGTGTCACTTGAGTTTTATTTTCAGGGTTGAGAGTCAGCACTCTGCGCTGAAGGACGGGATCCAATCGTCTGTTGGATGCTTCGACACCCTCGTGCAGCAAATCGACAATATGTTCATTGATTAGGTTCAGGAAATCAGGGGTGATATGGAGCAAAGTGCTTTTAAGGCACCAATAAAGATCGTAAATGGGCCAAATTGGGTGATGGTGTTTTGCAGTCGCATTCTTTATAAGGTCTCGGAAAAGTGCTTTACAATGAAGTTGTTAGGGAAAAGGAAGGAAAAACACCCGATGAAGAATGAAGTGATGTGTTTTGGAAATCCTCCCTAGGCTTGCCTTGCGCGCCCACACATGATCAAGGAATATGTATATGCCCGTGTCCCGTTGAAGCCAAGTGAAATTAATATTTTTTGGAAGCGAATCAAGTGGGATGGAGTGGGTCTTGACTATCTCGCACCGGATGAGAATCACTTTATCGACTCGGCTGTTGGACCAGAGGACTGGGACGATAGTTGTGACGCCTAGATAAGCGGTTCAGCTACAGGAAGCTCGTCTCCACATAGAATGTCCAGCATATGGTCCTATTTCGGACCTCCACCCCATAGCTGAATAATCTCCCGAGAAAATGTTGTCGCCATGGCTAAACACTGCAAAAAAATAAAATTGTTATACGTGATTTTGAGAATAATAATAAAAAACAGTTAATATCAAACGATTTGGTGGAGAAACGTACTCTATGCGCGTTCACAACAGGAGGAGGACCTCACACAATACGAGGTTGGACTCGTGCGAGGGGGCTCACATATGGATGTGAGATCTGGAGATATCAGTCCATGTACTCGTCATCCATATCCCACGCTGGGACAGCCATCGGGCTCTCCAAAATGAATGGACATAGATGCTCCTAGCCGTCGCATACGCGATCAAAGCTCAAGTCGTACAGGTGTTTTCTGTAAACTTGATCGGGCGTCATGCGTGCGACGGCTGTATGACATCCAAGGGTCTGTTCTGTCGACATCCAAACTGGCGCACGACCCGATCGAGCATGTACGGCACCTCAACGTCCAAGAAAGCGATCGTCCCTCGGTATGTGGAGGCCCTATAGGCACCAGCAAAATCTAGACCGCCATACGGCGTCCACCGTACCTGCAATGATAAATAAGTACAATCGGGCGTCGTGCGTGCGGCGGCTGTATGACATCCAAGGGTCTGTTCTGTCGACATCCAAACTGGCGCACGACCCGATCGAGCATGTACGGCACCTCAACGTCCAAGAAAGCGATCGTCCCTCGGTATGTGGAAGCCCTATAGGCACCAACAAAATCTAGACTGCCATACGGCGTCCACCGTACCTGCAATGATAAATAAGTACAATCGTGTAAATAATTATTCATAGAGGAGACATAAATAAAAAAAAATTAGGGTGCTTACATCCTCGAACCGATATTCATCCAAAATACGTATGTAATGCCGATTGTTGTCAAGATTACTATTTTCTAAGATGTAATATCCGCACTTATTCTCATATTCTTATATTCCTTCATAACATTTATTCTAACTATTGTAATCTTCCTTTAGATATTGTATCCTTCATATATTATCTACACTTTCCTACAATTATTCGCATACTATGCATAATTATTTGCATACTTTATCTAAAATTTTATTTTAAATCAAATTCTAATTTAATTTAAAATAAAATTCTAGTTTATCTAATTCAAATTTTATTTAATTCCTTCATATAGTATACGAATTTGCTGATTATATTTAATTACAATTCCAATTTTTCATTTAAATAGTACTAATTATATAAATTATATTTGCTTAATTGTTTTTAATTAAAATTAAATAAATTATTTGAAACCTAAAATATCCAATAAATTTATTTTATTTAAATAAAATTATCTAATATCATACTAATTTCATTTTGTAAATCTTCTAATTTAAATAAAATTCCTATAATTTCATAAAATTTCTCATTCATTTTGACCAACATTCTAATTTATCTAATTTAAAAAAAATTCTAATTGCGATTAAATTACAATTCATTTTTGCATAAAATTCTAGTTTTATCTAATTTAAACAAAATTCTAATTTTATTTCTGCAATCCAAAATTTAACTGCTATAAACATTTGCCTATTTTAATTTAAATACAATTCTAATGATTCTTACAAAAATACTAATATAATGACAACATAATTAAATATAATAATCTTATTTAATCAAATTTTCCTCCAATATACGAAAAGTTATCTCAGCCAGTTCCCGATGAACATATTTATGTGGCCGTCGAAATGGGCTCGCCTCCCGCACTCGTGCCACTGCCTCGACACCGACGGCCGCCGCCACCTCCAACACATTATCGGACGCAACCTCCGCCTTAGTCGTCGTCGTCGTCGCCACCACCTCCGTCGTACATGTCTCCAGGGCAGCCAACCCTCCCGCCGGCAGCCCTCCCGCCGGCTGATCCTCCTCCGACAGCCCTTCCACCGACCGCTCCGCCTGGGCTCCCGCCGGCCGCTCCTCCTCCGGCTCCGCCTGGGCTCCCGCCGGCCGCTCCTCCTCCGGCTCCGCTTGGGCTCCCACGGCCGGCCGCTCCTCCCGCAACAGATCTGGTCTGACCGCGCCTGAAGTCGTTCCTCCGGCATCATCTACGGTCGCTCCTGCGACATCAGCTCCGATCGGGCCCGTGCCTCCTCCTCCCGCCGTCTGCTCATCCTCCTGCGCCGAAGTCGTTCTTATGTCCGCCATTAACGCTGCCGCTGAGGTCGTTTGGGGAAGGGAATGGAAAGAATGAAATTAGGTCGGGGGAAGGGAGGCGGCGCGACTATATAGCACAGATGTTGGACGCTACATAGTCGTGCCCAAAAAAAAATTGTGTTGGGCGCTACCTGTTAGCGCCCAACTGGGTCTTTTTTAAAAATATTTTTTTACAAAACCGGGTCAAGTGAACCGGTTTTGTTTGAAAAGGGTTCATTTCACCCGGTTCACTCTTGGACCCAAGGAAACAATTGTGGCACCCAACATTTTTGTGTGTGTGTGCAACGTGTTCCACACATTTTGCGGTACGAGGCATAAAAAATGCAGTGCGAAAATTGTCCCCGTTACCAAGGGAATCCTAAAAGAAAATGAGTAGCATCCATAGTAATGACATCACATAAAATTGTATCATGATTTGTAACCAATGTTAAATGTGATGTGTCATTGCCTTGTTACCACGTTATCACATATACCTTCGGATATCCATTACAAGCTATATGGTTGGGGATGGGGCATCGTCGCTAGATTGAGGTGGTTGACTACCTTCTCGTTGACGATGTGGCAACAACTACCACAATCGATGATGACGCTTATGGAGGCGGACTGGACAAGGCAATGCATATGGATAAAGGTTCTCGTGTTGGTCTAGTAAAACTTCTTCCTTGACCATGAGGTTACCTTAGTGATGAGGCTCAAGGGTGTGCCTCCATGATCGTCACCGGCGCCGCAAGTGTATTCTTCTTTGACATCATTGGCGGCAGCATCATCGTGTGACTCCTCCTCGGTCACCTCCTTGTCATCATAAGATTCATACCCACTATGTTGGGTAAATAACACCTTCTTGTTGTTTGGACAGTCATGTTGCACATGGCCTCTCCCTTGACACTTGAAACACACTAGTCTCTAGCGTAGGGTTGAGCAAATTCTGGGCCAGATCGGAAATTTGGACCGGACCGAATCGGTCCGGTCCAGAAATTTAGGATTTTCGGGTCCGGTCCGGGCTAAATATCGGTCCGGTCTGACCCGATTTATTAAAAAACCCTAAAACTTTATGTGGCACACCTCTCCTCTTCACCAAAACTTTATGCAAGTTATAGGGTTTATGTTATTAACGGGTTATATGCAAAAGATGGCACAATGCCATTGCAAGTACCAAGTTTTATCATCTATGCAAAATTATATTTAGATTTGAGGTTTTTTTTCATATTCCTCTAGTGCAAGGATATAAACCAGTCCAAATCCAGTCCAAATCGGACCGGACCGGATATTTTCGGTCCGGTCAATCATTTTTCAAGTTCCGGGTTCCGGTCCGGGTCGGTCCGGTCCGGGTTTAGACCGATGCTCATCCCTACTCTAGCGCGCTCCTACAGGGGCGTTAGGGCACACGCGACGGCGTAGTTGTGGGCGTTGGCTTCGACAAGAATATGTAGTAGAGCGCACATTAGAAGAAGAATTGGGACTATGATCAGGAATATACCTTTTATTTCTCTTTGGTGCCAAAGCTACTTTTTTCAGGCATTGTTGGTTGTAAATCACAATAGATGTGTGCGTCATAGTGTTGAGGTCCTTAATTTTGAGAATCTCTAATTTCTCACGGTTATCAGTGTTTAACCCATGCAAAAATTTAGTGCACAAGGTCGACGATGACGGGTAAACATCAGCCTTGTGGTGGAGCTCTTCAAGCTCCGAAAAGAACTCAAGTGGGGTGCGCGTACCTTGGAGGGCGAGAGCAACTTGGAGGCTGAATTGCTCTTTCTAATCTTCCTAAATGTAGCGCTTGGTCATGATGCAGACGATTTAGTCTAAAGTCTCAATGGGGCGCAATCGTCGCCTCTTGCACTCGGCCTTAAGGCAGGACCACCAAGCGCGAGCACTATCGATGAAGTGTAACATCACCACTTTAACTTTCTCATTCTCATCGTAATGAAAATGGGCCAATACATAAGTTGTTGATTGTTGCCACTCGATTAGGAGCATCATATTTGTCGGAAAAAGGTTCAACGTTGATTTTGATGTCACGGTGAGTGGTGTGGTTGGGGGCGGCTGCAGCGATGGCCTTGGTCATAGCTAGTGTGTTGGCTCGCGACATGATGGTAGAAACCAGTTGTCACCCAAATGTAAATTTTCACAAGCGTCCTCTACATGGGGGTGGTATGGACGCACTATGGTTGTTGCCTGAAGATCACTCTCATCACCATCCAAATCACGGAAGTCGTTGTGCGTTGGTGGGGCGCGACTGTGATCGTTGCGTGATAGGGAGTGCGTTCTGGGGGCTTTTGGGTTCACAGAGCTTGCGGCGATCCGTAATGTAGGGAGATGGACAGACTGGTTCCTATCCCTCCGAGTGATCATCATCAGAGTCTAGGTCATAGAAGCGCCTGAGCGGTGGCGAGGAGCGCTTGGGCTCATACTGGTTAAAGGCTTGAACTTAGCCTTGGTGGCTCTCAATAACGAACTTCAAGCGGCATCATGCCTCTTGGTTGTAGGAGGTTGATGGAGGGAACGTCATCTTAACTTTACCTTTGAGTAAGATGTCAGCCTCATGAGCTTAAGCCTCAATGTCGGGGTCGACTTGAAGTTGCAGAGTGGGTTTGGGCGATCAAGTGTTGTTAGAGGCCTCCAACTGCGCAACCTTGGCCATGAGTCCTCGATTAGCTCTTCTTGACATGCAGATTTCCCGGCTTGCTCAGTTGTGCGTCTCTCAATATCATCGGCCTTATTATTGGGTGTGATGTCCATCAACAAGGTATCTTTAGTGAGCATACACAAAACGAGGATCAAACGCTCCAAAGGAGATAAAAACAACGGTCAAGTCAAGTCCTTGACTCAAAAGCAACCACATAATTTCAGCATTCTGGCGGGCTTATTATATGGTCGTTCGTGATGAGGGATTGCAAGAGCATAAGGTCAAAAGATAGAAAGAGAAATAGAAACACAAATTCAGTACACAAAATGTTCTTTGTAAGAAGAGTTCAAGTAGAGAAAAATTATTGTAACTTAGAAAATTAATCTCAAGAAAATCTAGATGCAAGAAAATTTTGGACTTTTTAATGTTGCTGCGTAATACAAAGGAAGGGGTAGAGATAGAAAAATATTGTTGTTGTAAAAGGTTAGGATTTTTTTTCTTTGTTTGGGCTTCATCCTTATGCATATGGCGTGCTTTTTTCAATCCAATTGTAACAAGATAGAATTATGGAAGAAAGAGAAATTAAATATAGAATGATGTGTGTTATAGATAGGGAGATATGAACGTGCATCTATATGGTTGAAAATCCAAACAAAAATAAATTCAGTTAGTTATGAAATTAGGAAAGAAAAATTATCTCAAATAATAAACAAATCAAACAAAGTTATCTACTTGTATGCAAAAAAAAAGATAATGCTATTTATGGGACAAGATAATATCAAATACGAAAAAGATATAGAGAGAACAAAAGATAGAATTCTTATGGAAGAATAATATCTTAACCTAAAGGGCGAGTTTGGTTGTGGGATGGCACAAAACAATAGGAACAATACTCAAATTCCAATCACAACTGGTGTCATTGGAGGTGTCTATCAAATCAGTTAATATAAGAGCTCACCTTTTCGAGGAAAGCATTCATTGTCTTCTTTCTATTTAGGATCTTATGAAGACTTATCCATCCCACCTGAACAACCTTCTAAGCATTGTTCTTATGAAGATTCGCGTCAACAATCTTCGCGCTATTATGAAGATACTATGAGACACAACAACGACCTCCCAGTCGCCGTTCCTATGAAGATGATGGTCGTTGTTCTTGTGAGAAGTGCTCTCAAACACCACAGGTTTGCTCCTACGAGGCACCACAACGACAATATTCATGGGTTCGCTCCTACGAGGAACCAAGGTGAACACCTCCAAGGGATGTGGAAATGCGCTATAGGGAGCCAACTTCGTCGGTTCAATAGTCTCCGAGCCCAACCAATGAACCCATCATTGCTAACAAGAAGTTTACCTTTATGACCAAGCTCACAACCATGAATACCGCCATGGAGGCTGAAAATTTCGCACTTCAAGACGTTTTGGACTCCACCCGCGCCAACACCACCGCCGCTCTCATGACACCATGCCATCCGCTGTCGATCGTTGATTGTTCTTCTCCGATACCCACTAATTTGGTGGATGTAGAAATGATTGTCATACCTATTGATCAAGCAACACTTTCACCGATGCAAGTTGTTCGAATGAGGTTGTCGTAGCCCGAGATGCTGTCGCTACTATGCCAATTCCCATCCCCTGACGCCACACCAACGCTTCCAACGACACCAATTGCTTCTGGAACAATTTATACGGAATTGTCTACTATGTTAACCAACCTTACTGCAATCCCAAACGCGGGAGTTTAAATCCTAAAGGAGGCATCTTTGCTTCCGCTCGAGGAGAAAGAGCAATGAGTTTGTGCGTTGAGTGTTATTGACAACACCCCTCTCTTCCACTCCTTTAGCTTCCTACATGTTGAATCGAGGACGATTCAAATCTAAGATGGGGAGAATTATGAATATCAAGGGATAACAACTCAAAAGCCTTCAAGGAAGAGGTTTGATCAAAGTGGAGTTCTTTAGAAAATTCAGAGTTTCTAGTTCCCGTCAAATTCAGGAAAATCTTCGATAAAACGGCCATAAAATTAATCTCGAGATGATTCAAGATGTATTGGAAAGCTGATTAAATATGTACAACTCCATAGTTTACGTTAAATCAAAACATTAATAGGAAGATGGTCAAAATTCAGGTTTACAGAATGCAGTGCAATTTCTAGCGGGAATAATTCACTTTTCTTTTATTTTGCTAGATTTATCTTTTCTATATTTTGTTATTTATTATGTTTATCCTTAATTTCAAAATTATTAATTAGTTTTAAGACTACTATAATTACATAAGAAAAACTAGGATCGATCAAACTTGTTTGGTTCCCTCATTTCTTCTTTTACAAGTTTCTTATTTCATTTTATTTTTCCTAGTTTCCTTATCCTTTAGCATTAGATATTTTCTTCATTGGCAATCCATTAGGACATGAAATTTAGGTTATATATACTCTTTTTATTCATTAAGAAAATTAAGTCAAGTTTTGAGGTTTATTTTCAAGTTCAGGTGCTTATCCTTATCTAGACCAATTGGCTCATTGTACGAGTTATCTATCAATCGTTCCAAGCACTAGTGTATGCTTCCAAAATGATTCATCATGTTGGATCTTTATCAGCATTCCAGAAAACAGATGTCCCCAAGGACGACGTCCTGATTTGAGATTCTAACACATGGAATACATCAACCCCCTTCAAAGAAAAGCCTAAAGGGGAGAGCATTTGCCAGCTGCATACAACCCAAATATGGATTTTTTATAGAGAGATGAGGTCCAAGTTTCACACAAAGTTTTTGTTCAGCTAGCAATAATGTCAAAAGCCAGAGACCAGGTTCAACTCTATCCTCTTTATTGAAGTCGAAAACAGAGGGCGCTTCTCTCAACAATTCATCTATCTCCTCTCTTAATCCCCATACCTCCATAAGAGAATGGTCAATCAAGAAAGATGAAAGCTTTTGCAAAGATACCTACCTTAGTTGCAGTTCACAGAGGGAAGAAAATGTTGAACAATCATTATAACTATCAACAACTCAAAAATAATAAGGGAAGCGTCTTACTGGGAGTTCAATTAACAGTTGTGGCACTTGAGACCGCAAAATTCGGGGCATATTGGTTCATATTCTTAGGAAGTAAGAGTATCTCTCTTGATGTGCTAATTAATTCAGATGATATACTTTTAATAACCCTAAAATTTTTAATTTTATAAGTAAATATTTTTCCTTTTATTATAAATAGAATTTTTGAAGTTTATATTTCCTTAAAAGAAATAAAGTTAAATTTTATAATTTAAGGCTAAAATATTGCTTATAGTATTTCTTAAATGAAATACTAGAGAGAGATAAAATATAGGTACATAAATATAATTTTATAATTATATTTTTCTGAAATATAATATGTTAAATTAGATTTATTGTTAATATTTGCATATAGTATTTCAGTTATTCCTTCGACTGACAATAAATATTAAAATTAATTGTTGATTAATTGGGTAATTTCTAAACCCTGATTAAATATTTGGGAATCCTTGTGTGCTTTAAATAATTTCGTATATAAGTTGATAGTTATTATCGAATGTATATATGTACGTAGTTATAGAGGGGCACTTAGGTAAAACGAGTCTTCTGGTAAAACGAGTGGACAATCTTGGAGCGTCAGATTAAGGGTGATGGACGGATGAATTTGAATAAAAATATTGGGGTGTAGTGTGGCGTGTGGCGTGTGACATGGGAGTGAATATCACAATGGTAGTTGGCGAATTTTCATAATTAAAAAAATCAAAAAAGGAAGATTTACATCGAGATTGGAGAGAAAAGACGAGAATTTGCATTCCAAATCTTCAGACCACTATGATGATATTAAAAAAAGGGAAGAATTGTGGTTTTGTTATGATTGCAATCTCACATGAGGGAAAAAGAGATGATATTCGGGAACTGATATGCATGGTACTATAACAGCTATTCAGGAATCGTAAAGGCATATTCAAACTACTGTAATGATACTCGCAAAATGATATACAAGAAACTATTGATGATATTTAAGAATCGTTTAGGCATATTCAAGCCACTGTAATGATATTCAGGAATTGATATACATGATACTATAACTGATATTCATCATATTGTTTTGAATATTCACTTTTTTATATGATATTCATGTGCGTCGTGTTGCATTGATATTCATTATCTTATATACCGAGTGCGTTGTTGAATGGATATGCACTTCGTTGGTATTGATATTCATTGTTCACTAAGTGGTATTCATCATGCTTTTAAATTATCATATTAGGATCGGACTTAGACAAGTTCATGAATATCTCAACATATAGTTTGCATAACATAAACAAAAGTGTGCATATCATACATAGACAAGTGAATATCACATACATCGTATAGAAAGTGGTTCTACTGCTCAAATCCGGCCTATTAAAATCAAATACTTTGTGTGCACAAGGGAAGGATTCAATAATGTAGCTAACAGTACGAGCAAACGTAAGACCACATGTAATAGTACGAGCAAACGTAAGACCACATCTAACGACTGGTCTTTTCCCTTTCACAACCAGCCATGAGCTTCAGGCGTCTATTCACCGGTCGAGTGGTTGTAACATGTGGAGACCCATCTCCAACTTCAATGTTCTCAATAGCTTGTGGAGATTCAGTGTTCCCAATTGGCTTAGTTACATTATCAACTTCAGTGTGTTGAAGAGCTTGTGGGGATTCATCATCCGACCTTCTTGTGGGCAAACATGAATATAAGAAACTAAGAACATGAAACCTAAACATGAATAACAGTACTTTCAAACATGAATATCATATAAAAGAGTGAATGAGTATCAAAGCATAGGTCATTAAAAACTCAATATTTATTTTGCATATCAACACAGGAAACATGAATATCATACCCATACAGGTGCATATCACATATATGACTATCTTTTGCATATCAACACATGAAACATGAATATTAAACCCATACAAATGAATATCACATACACAAATTCATACCCATATCAAAACATACAAATGAATATCATACCCATATCAAAACAGGAATTGTGACTCTCAAATACGTAAACGAAAATCAATCAAATCGGTAAAATCTCAATATTTATTTTATATATCAATACAAGAAGCGTGAATATCATACCCATACACCTGCATATCACATATATGACTATCGTTTTCATATCAACACATGAATCGTGACTATCAAATCCATACAAATGAATATCACATACACAAATCGATACACATATCAAAACATACAAATGAATATACTACACATATCAAAAAAGGAATTATGACTCTCAAATCCGTAAACAAAAACGTCATAAATTAGACCATGACTACCACTGAAATCAGAGGAAGGCATCAATTTCATGAAAAAACACACACAAACCCTAAAAAATCAAGCAAAAACGAAGTAATGAATAAGTGGAGCGGAGTAGCAGATTGGAGAGGAGAGGAGGCGGAGTCAGGACGGCTTGGAGTAAGGAGAAGGTGGAGAAGAAGCGATGTGGAGGAGGAGAAGCGGTACGAAGTCGAAGGCAATCGGCGTGAAACGGAGTTGGAGGGAGATTGGTGTGAAGCAGAGTCGGAGCAGCCTGAACAGAAATGAAGCGATCTGGAGCGAGTCAGAGCGGCTCAGAGCGGAGGCGGAGCATCCTAGGACGGAGGCGGAGCGGTCTTGAGCGGAGGTAGAGCGGCCCGGAGTGGATGCTCATGGAGGTGGACTGGCCGGAGTGGAGGCGGAGTGGTCTGGAGCGGAGGCAGATGAGGATGAACATGAAGATCGATAAAAATGAGAATGGAGATATCAGATTATAATATTGGAAGAGAGAATCATGGAGATATGAAGAGAGAAATATAAATTAGATTTTAATATTTCATAAAAACAGCAATTTATATTTAATCTAGTGTGGTGCATGTGTACGGAGATCTTGTACCCAAATTTGATTCAATCAACACCATTAATCATTTCCTCATCTAACGTCCCTAATTAGTACATCCGTTTTACCATAAGACCCCGTTTCACCAGAGCCTAAATCCGTAGGTATATATGTTAAGTATTTAATGTTGTTATCGTTTTAATAACGATATTGTGTTTGGACTTTGTGTGTTAAATATGGACTTTATAGTTATTAATGGTGGACTTTAATAGTTGTGTGTGTCAGGGATATTTAGGTCTTGCGAGGCATAATGATCTTTTTATAACTCGGTATTAGTTGGAATAATTTCCTAATACTTTTAAGGTCATGACCATTGTTTCTTATCCACCCCTTAAGGATAAGCTATGTTTAAGCACCTTGCTAGTGCAATTGGGTTGGACGTAATGTCGCCTTGTGTTGTTCTCATTTTATTCGAGACTATGTTAAAAGCTTTAAGAATAATTGTGGTGTGGTAAAACTTAAATAAGATAAGTGCTACGAGAACATAATTAATAAACTTCGAGCAAGAAGTACAACTTGAAAACCGCTCGTGCTCCAGTTTAAGCGGGTCGTCTTTCCAATCTGAATTTGCATTATGCGGTGCGGTTGGTCAGACCCAATTATTCAATGGAGTTTTTAAATGTTGTGTGTTGATTTAAAACGTTTGCAAACAATTCATATCTTCTTCCAATAATACCCACATTCATTTTGGGTATTCCCTTGATGCATATCTCTTTTGTCCATCATTCGTTTCAGTGGAAGTATTTTAGTTATATATCGTTTATTGGCTTTTAATCGAGAGACGATGATAGTAACTAGATATGACCACACAGAACCTCACATAAAATACCCATGCGTAGTCTGTCATTAGACTGATCAACCACTATTTTTCTTTGCATGGTTGGTTGGTGTCATCTGTCTCATACGACACATCAGTCGTTTTTGCCTCGGGTTGTCCAGAAGTAATGAGACGGAGAACAAGGCTTGCGGTTGAAGTTTAGTTTTGAAGAATTTTCAAGGTTGTATTAATATAAGATTTAATTTCTTATTTAATGTATTAGGTGAAAGTGTTATAACCTATTCATGTAATGAGGATTTATTTAAAATCTTCCGCAGTAATTTCAATATCGTTTATAAAAACTTATCTCCTGAATTTACGAGGGGATATTAATAAAGATTGCATATTTATTTCAAAAAGTCTTTTGCTACTCTTTTATTATTCAATATTTACTTATTTTACGCACAAATTGTTCGGATTAAGCATGAGTGACTTTGGACATTAAGTCTGAGGCCACTGGTGTGTGGCACTACCGACATAAGTCGGGGGTATTACAATTACTTTTAACACCCCAGATTTGTAATCCTTTATAAGGATTAGAGTGTTACTTATGTCAACAAAAGCTCTTGCTTTTCATGGTTCAAGTGAGGACAAAGAACTATAAAATTTAAGTGTGCTAGGACGGGAGTAGTACCAAGATGGGCGACTTTCTGAAAAGTCCTCGTGTTGGCATGGGCTAGCGCTTATAAGGCCTTGACGTGGCCGAAATATGCAATGCAAATATCGTTGAATAGCCTAATCAAAGTAAAAGTCCTAACAAACCTACTAAACAGATGTATATCAAGCAAGTAAGGGTCGAACCCTCAGGGAAGATCTGATGAAGTATGCAATTATGATCAACAAGTAACAAGGAAGGGGGGTTTTGGTTATCAAACAGAGCAAAGTAAACAAGTTTAGTTGACTTGAGAATACGATTGAGGAAGTAGTTCCACTAGAACGAGATCCACAATACAAAGATATAATTTGATCACTGAAATCTTATAAATCCAAGTTCTTTAACTATTCTTATGGTTGTTCCCACCCTAATCGTGATTAACTACCAATTCAGACAGTTGTTGATAGTACTTACTATAATATCAATGGAAGAAAACCTTACCACTAATAAAGCAATAGCATTCATGCAAGGGTATATGATACATGCAAATAGAAGAAAACCTTACTACTCAACATGCAAATAATTCTCACTCACAATTGCACACTCGTATTCCACTATATGTAACAATTGTGTTTGCTACTAGATCCGCACTCGCATTCCGCTATATGCAAAATCCTAGCAATTTGATAAATATTATCCAACCTAGTTGATCAGGCTATGAAGAATAACGATAAATCAATACTCAATATAACCAAGAGAATTAAACCAACACATATAAGAATAAGAACAAGGAATAGAAATCTCACAAACGAATCAACTGTATTGCTTCAAATGTCTAGTAGAACAAGGGAAAATTAGTGCTCCATTGACTTGCGAATGAAACCCTAATTGAGAAAAGAAAACTACGATGATAATAAAAGTGTCTCTACTCAAGACCTGGAAAGAGATCTTAAATAGGCTAGGGAAAGTAAGCTAAACCTAGAAATAATACTAAAGGAAATAAGATAATGAAAATAGGAAGTCCGAAAACGCAAAATAGGAAATAATATATCGCTGGCCGCGAGGCGTTAACAAGTCCACCGCGGGGCGACGGGTTCCACCGCGGGGCGGCGGCTATCTTCTGGCGCGACCAACTTCTTCTCTGAGATTCACCGCCGGGTCGTGGTGGCTTCTGGCGCGGGGCGTCAGCTGTTCCGCCCTCTCCTTTCTTCAGCTCTTCACTTCTTTTCTTCCGCTCTTCCATACTACCAAGTGTTGGTAGCCTTCTCCAATTAGTCTTCAAGCGGATCCTCATCCATCTTCATCTTCTCCATCCTTCATTAAGTTGTAAATCCCTGGATATCTTCAATTATCTCTACATCTTCTGGATTACAGACTTAACCTTAAATCTAGTCATAAACTCCTCTAAATAATGCTAATAATTGCTAGTTAAGGTGCATGAAATGACACCTATCAAATTCCCCCATACTTAGACCTTTACTCGTCCCGAGTAAGCTAATGATAAACCTACTCCCTCAATCAAACACCAAGGTCTCAGGAAGTACAAGAAAATATGACACCAGCAACTACAACATCTCAACAATCAGCTCCAGACAACCAAAACAAGTGATGCAAAGATTATTCTAATCCTACCTCCAATCTAGCTCCTTATTGCTCTAGAGTGACCTACCCGAACTCCTTATAACACCTCTTCTTATGACGCCAATCTCCAGAATGATCCTAAAAATCACTCTTTTTCTTTACGCTCATTTTGCCCAGGCACCCTCTCGGGTTTTCACCTAGCCACTCATTTCATTTTGCTAGATATCTCACATATACTCGCATCACTCCAGTCCATTTTTGCACCGGTCTATACCAGTCGGACTACCTGCTTTTTACCTGAACCGCCCTTTCTGGTTTTCAGCTCATCCCAGGATTTTGATTGCCTTTTTCACATATTTTTGGCTTTTTCTATTTTTTTTTTAAGAAAAAGAATACTGGAATGGAAATTACAGAAAACAAAGCTATGTACACTAGCTAGCTAGATAGCACAGTCTAAATCCCTCCTCGTACTTAAACCGAACATTGTCCTCAATGTAGAAAAGAGAACAACAAATGAAATAGGGGAAGGAGAAAAAAACTTACTGTAGGCCGGATGGTGGTGGTGGTGGGAACCTCCCAAAGTAGTCCCTCATATGAGTGTCCATAGTGTCCAGACGCTCATCTACATCAGCACGGAACTGGGTCTGCCAAGTCTATAAACCGGTCTCTACTCGGGTGTTCCAATGAGTCTGTTGCACCGAGAATGTATCAAACCTTGCGTACAACTCCTGCCAAGGTGTTGCAGGACCATAAGAAGATGAAGGCACATCAAACTGGGTAGGCAAAGGAGTATCCTGACCCACAGAATCAGCAACAACAGCACCAGCACTAGGGCCCTCTCCAAACGGACCAGAAGGAGCAACAACAGGGGTAACAACAGTCTCATTTCTTCTATCACTGGGAATCCACCATCCCTCAAATGAAGAGGAATAAGTAAAAGCCCGAGGAAGATGCAGAAAATGACCATCATATGAAGACCAAACTAAAGCACCACCCCTGCCCAATGACTTCAGCATCGAGCACACTCTCATGTGTGCCTTGTCATACACCGCATGAGCGACAGGTCGAGGAAGACGACCCGTAGCAATAATCTCAGCACAAAGAAGGGTGATTAGACCACCCCTACAGATATCACGTGGCTCACCATCTCGAATCCTCTTCAAGGAACTCAGAAAAAGACTAGCCCAACACGGGGTGTACGTAACACAAGACAAGATGCTCATAAACCAACGGAAATCCTTCAGAGGGACCATACCATCATCATCATGGCCAAAGAAATCTCTCATCAACACCTTATGGATCAACCTTAAGCAAGGGTTCACCAACCTCGAATTCACCTCCTGACCCTTCTTGAACTGCCTATTCGTGGCCTCCTGCCAAAAAGAAATCATATCCTCCTCAGCCAGACCACCAGACCACCCATCAGATGGGTCCTTTGTAATGCCCAGGGCATCACGAATCTCACCAGCAGACAAAGTATACTCACAACCACTATAGTTGAAAGTGATCTTCGTCAACCTCTTGTTGGAGGAACCATCAGAATACCTCTTACAAGAGGCAATGGGTAGCACAGCTCCGGGTAAGCATCAGCGGACTTATTCAGGAAGGTCCCCAGGCCACACTCTGCTAAACAAAGAGATACACACTCCAACATACCAAACTCAAGCAATGTCGGCTTGTCAAAGAACTTAGTAGCCAACACCTTCCTCTCCTTCACAATGTTATACACCTCATTCTCCTCCCTCGTAGCGTCCTTCTTCCTACCTCTAGATGCCATAAGTAATGAATTGGGATGCTCAAAACAAAAGGCGACCAAAGAGGACTTACAAAACGAGCAAAACACAATGCCCGATGATCTCGCCGCGGGGCGGTGGATGTGTCGCCGGGTCGCGGTGAGATAACTGAGACTTCACACCGGGTCGTGATGGGGGTCGCCGCGGGGCGGTGGCTGGCGACGCGAGGCGAAGACGAAAAGAATCCCAACTCCTCTTTCCAGTCCGGGTTTAGGACTCAAGGCAAGGCGGGAAACACCCTAAGAACTAGGATTGAGTTTGCGCGACGCGGTGGTGGGCGGCGCGAGGCGTTGGGGTTTTGTGTTTGGCTCTTTTGTGAGGCTAGACTCCAAATTAGGGCAAAGAATCTCAAAGTTAATGAAATTGGAGGCTAAATTCGGACTTAGAGCATGAGGATTTGGTAGGAAAATGGTGAAATGGCTTGGAAAAGCTTGGGAGGGGGTTGGTTATGGAGTGTTTGTGAGAGTGGAGGCTAGGTTAGGGAAGGGGAATAGGAAAAAGGGTGATGGAGCCGGTTATGTACATGGCCCAAAGAAGAAAATGGGCCAAAAGGAGCCCAATCCGCCAAATCCTTAGTTACCACTCAAGGATTTTTTTTTTCGGAGTCGAGAAAAGTATACCAGAAATTCGCCGCGGGGCGGCGAATTTGTCACCGGGATGTGGTGAACAAACTGGGAAAACCGTCTCCTCTCCATTTACTTTTGTACCTGAAATGTTAGTGACACGCGAACAAAACAAAGAAAAAGAAACTACGAAATTAATCGAAGAGAAAGAAAAATTAAGGAAAACTACCTCGGGTTGCCTCCCGGACAGCGCCTTAGTTAACGTCGTTGGCTCGACGCACTTCGAATCAATTACCACCTAGAACAGGATCCCTTCGGAATCCTTTTACTTGTCTCCTCCTGCTAGAACCTTCCATGGAAAGGCTTGAACCTTAGACCATGCTCCCTCTTGGCCAAGGACTCCATAATTGCTTCCTTTGGAGCATCTCCCCCATACTTAGAGCGATATGGGGGCCGATAGGGCTCAACCTGATCATGCTGCACGACACTAGATGAAGGCTTACTGCCTTGTATGGTTAGTGCAGGGGGGCAAGTGTCCATAATAGAGGGGATAGACTCTCTTATGTCATCAAGTAAGACATCACGCTCATGCAAATCAATAGGATCAACAATAGCAGAGTATTCAACTATGGTCTCTACTACACTAGTTTTAACATTTTCCTGAATAGGATTATCAATATCACTAATGCAGCAAAGGGGGGGCAATTCAATGGAGTTGACCTTATGAATATTATGCTAAAAAATTACTCCATCGAACTCCATAGTCAAAGTTCCACTATCCACATCAATCTTCGTCATGGATGTTTTCATAAAAGGCCGACCTAACATAACAGGGGCAACCTGCTCATCATAGTCCATATCCATTACGAAGAAATCAGCAGAGAAAATTAAGGGACCTATCTTAACAAGAATATCCTCCACAATACCCTTAGGGGGCACACAAGAACCATCAGCAAGTTGAATCACAATATTAGTATCATGCAAAGGTCCTACTCCTAAAGCTTCAATCAATGAGTGAGGCAAAACATTAATAGAGGCACCCAAGTCTAACAATGCCTTCTCAAATCGATGCTCACCTATAGCAATAGGAATAGTAAACGTACCTGGATCCTTGCACTTCTCAGGCATACGCCTTTGAAATACTGCAGAGGCATGTTCACCAACCGGAACCTTTTTCTGGACCTTCAGCTTTTGTGTCCTCTTAACGGTGCATAGCTCCTTCAAAAACTTAGCATATCGAGGGATCGCTTTAAGAAGCTTAAGAAGAGGGATGTTCACTTCACAGTTGCGGAATGTCTCGAAAAGATCATTGTCGTCGACGACCCTTCTAGCCTTTAGCGCCTCGGGAAAAGGTGCTGGTGGTTTCTCGGAACCAAGAGGGGGAAAGACCGGACGAACATAATTATCAACGCAAACCTCATCGACGAAACTGGAATTTTTTTGGACGCTGGGTCGCGCTGATCTCACCACGGGGCGCGGCGAATTCTCGCTGGAAAGAACTCCGTCACCGCGGGGGCATCGGTCATCGCCGCAGGGCGGTGGGTGTGAGGAGGGATAACTGAGGCTCACCGCCGGGTCGCGGTCAGTGTCGCCGCGGGGCGGTGTCATGCATTCTTCTTTACTGGCCTTAGATCCAACGTACCGCCGGGTCGCGGTGAGATGTGACGCGGGGCGGTCGCCGATTTTCTCCATCTCATATTCACTCTCCTTTTCAGCACTAGGAGGAACGACCAGTTGCTTTCCACTTCGGAGGGTAATGGCACTCACGTTTTCCCTCGGATTCACTGTAGTCTGAGACGGCAAGGAATTTGATGTCCTCTGGTCAATCTTAGTGACAACATCAGCCAGTTGGCCAATCTGCCTCTCAATATTCTTTATGCTTGATTCAGTAGTCTGAACATGAGTGGCGAAGTGCTGGGTCAAGGTCTTGAGCATCTCTTCAGTAGTAGCAGAAGTGTATTGGCCTTGGGGCCTCTGTTGGTATGGGGCTCTCTGCTGGTATTGCTGTTGTAATGGTTGTTGACCACCTTGTAGGTCGCTCCATCTGAAACCTGGGTGGTCTCGCCCTCTCGGATTGTAGTTGGGTTGTCCATCAAAACGCGGTCTAGGGGGTCCATAACCTCCTACAGCATTCACTTCAGCAGTACCTTCTTCCTGTAGCTGAGGGCAAGCATCAGTAGGATGGAATTGATCACAGCAAATCCCACATGCTTTGACTTGTTGAGGAGTGTTTTGGTTTGCCATTCTCTTCACCATCTCCTTCAACTCAACTAACTCATTCAGCACAGGGCTAGATCCTGCAGGAGTCACAACATTGACTCCCTTTCTCTGGTACGTCTTACCAAAGCTCTTGGTACTCTCACTCATCTCCTGAAATCTTTCCATGGATGCGTCCGGTGTCAGATTAAGAATGCTTTCACCGCATGCAGCGTTCTTAGGAAAGCAGCGGTATTAATACTATACTTGAAGTAGATTTTTCCACCGCTTGATTGGTAACATGCTCATCTCTGGTCATACAATACTAGACTTGAAGTAGATTTTTCTCCAAAACAAGTGGTTGGTTAAGATAAATTTCATTAATGAAGTTTCTAGGGTTGTTGCTCATTTGATTTGGAAAGCAGAAACAAAGAAGGAAAATAGAAGAGGAAGGAAGACGAAGAAAAAATGCTTCATGCATTGTTAATAAGGGAAAAAGGGGGAAAGGCCTCTATTTAGAACTCTTAGTAAACACCTAAAAATATTTATCTTTAAAAATGTTATTTTTATCTATAACCATATCTTTATAAATAGGGATAATTGATTATATACCCATCTAAACTTATTTAATTGGGTATATACCTATCAAATCTTGAAAATTGGTTGTATACCCATACACTTATATAGTAATGTTAGATTATTATTCATATTGTGTAAAAGCGAAGATAACGTATGGCGGTGAGTGGTTACATCTTGAAATAATTATATGAAGAAGATGAAAATAGAAACAATAAACGTATAAAGAAGACTTATATTGAACTAGTGTGATTTACATATATTAACTATCCATAACAAATAGTGATTTTGTGTGAGCAAATATTTATAAAAAATTAAATCTTACCCATCTCACGAAGTAATCTAATGTGTGCACGTGCATTAAAAGATAATTGGTTAATTATAGACCATTAGATTACATAAATAAAATGGCTATGATATGTCATTAGTGTGTACCATAAGACTAATATGTACTTGATCTTACTTCAATATATAGATATATAGATTCAACATATTATGGATGTACAAAATCACATTTATCTCTCACGCGCGTAACTAAAACTGTCACTGTTAAAACCTAGTTTCCTCGTTCTCCTTCCCCAAGCTGGTGGCGGCAGCCCAGCCGCCCGCCATGGCTAGGAAAAAGCCCCCCCCCCAAAGTTACCGAGAAGAAGAAAATCCCTACAGCTTCTTCTCCCCCCCCCCCCCACACCCCAATCCCCTGTAATTGGCTCAGAAGGAACCAACATAGTTGTCAACAAGAGAATGAGTTCCAATGTTGATAAAGATATTGCTCTGAATGGCATGATTGAGAATCCCACTGTGACAGTGAGCTCTTGTCAAGTGGAAGTGGTTGTTGAAACCTTGGACACCTCTGAAGATGAAGAAGATTCCATAAGCAGCCAACCTCCGACTTCAAACCTTGGACATGCCGTCACTACTCAACCGAGGGAAGCCTTCACCGAGAACATAATCTTCATTGGAGAAGGGGAAGGAAAAATAAGGTACAAAGCCACGTACTCAGAAGCCTTAGCTGGAAATCATAAGATAGATAATGGGAAAAGACTAGGCTTTGTGGAAGGCATAGTTGATGGAGTGATTCATTTCACTAAGCCAGACATCCAAAAGACCACTTCACAATGGAGGCTTAGCCTTGTTGGAATGGTTGTCGACGCCAGGGTCTCATTCAATATAATGTTTGGTTTTGTTGCAACTAGATGGAATGGTATCAAAAGACCTAAGATCATACTGAATGACTCAGGAGTGTTCATTTTCAAATTTGATTAAGAGAAAGATCTGCTATGGGTGCTGGAAAATGGCTCGTGGCTTGTTGGAGGGTTCAAACCTCTAGCCCTCACCAGATGGACTGAAGGCATCAAACTTGATCCTTCATGCTTTGCTACCACGCAGGTTTGGGCTAATCTGCCTCACCTGGATGTCAGATTTTGGGATGATATGTTCTTTGAGAAAATGGGAAGTGCCTTTGGTAAACCAATCTTCATAGATAAAGTTACTGCCAATCACGAAAGGCTTTCTTTCGCTAGAGTTCTGATAAAGGTTAATGCCAACACTCCCCTGCGCAATGAGATTACTTTCCTAGGGGAAGATGGAGAATGCATCAAACAACATGTCACGTATGAATGGGTGCCACCTAGATGCTCAAAGTGTTGTGTCTTTGGACACATCAATGGAGAATGTAATCAAACCAGGAGAACACAACAGCATGCAACAAGAAACTTCAAGACTCACACTTATCAGACACAACATGCTCAACAATTATGGGTTAAGAAGCAAATTGGAACTGAGCATCAATTGACTGCTAATTGCAATAAGGACAACACTAGAGCTCTAGAAGAAGGGGAATGCTCTCAGCCCAAACACCCCAACTCTTTGAAAGAAGCTATCAACTCATAGTGGCAAACTCCCTCTAAAACTGCCAAGGCAAATCTAGAGAAAGATAAAGTGAAGCCCACATATACAAGAAGAACTAGAGCTTCCAAAGCCTCAAAAGTCAAATTCTTAGATCTCATTGACATACAAGAAAACATAGAGGAGAATGACACATACATAGGAATGGATACTGATGCAATCCATCCCAATGAATAAAGTCTCCATTGCTAGTTGGAACATTAGGGGTCTAAACAGCCCCTCCAGTCACACTTTTGTTGATAAGTTTGTTAGACAACACAATGTTGATATCCTAGCTATTTTGGAGACCAGAGTCAGAGGGCAGAATATAGAAAAAAATTCTAAATTGGTGCTCAAAGGCTGGAATAGAGTCACAAACTACACATGTATTAATGGTCGCATCTGGGTCTTTTGGAAAGATAGCATCACTCTTGAATGAGTTTTACTTAAGACTAGTCAAATCTTTATTTATAAACTATCCATCTCCACTATCCCTAAGCATATTATTGTCTCCTTTTTGTATGGCTCTAATAACTCTCTCGAAAGGCAAGAACTCTAGACTATAGTGGAATGCCAATCATTTTACAGGTCTCCTTTGGGTTATTCTTGGTGACTTCAATACTATTGCAGACAACAGTGAAAAAGTCTCTAAGGCTAGCACTTCCACCAACTTTAACCCTAACCTCAAGCATTGTCTCTCCTCTGCTGGCCTTCTTGATGTCCCTACTGTTGATGCCTACCTTACATGGACAAACAAACATAGAGATGGCACTCTTATTCAGTGCAAACTTGACAGAATTGTGGTCAACCAAAAGTGGTTCACTGATTTTCCTAATGCCAATGCTTATTTTTCCAATAGATCCTGCTCAGATCACTGCCCAACTAATCTCATGATTCCCAGTCACAAGGCCAAGAAAAAGAAGAGTTTCAAATATTGCAATGCTTGGTCTTCACTCCCTGAATTCCATAACATCATCATTGAAGGCTGGAATACTGATGTTTATGGGGTGCCTATATATAGATTGACTCACAAACTCATCTCTCTTAAAATCACCCTTCGAAGATTGCACATCAGGTCCATTGATAATGAACAAGAGAACATCAATAATCTTCACATCAAGTTGGAGCTTTTATAGACAGACCTTCTGCATAGACCTACAGATTCCCTTCTCCTTGATTTTGAGGCTGAAACCTTGCTCTCTCTTAAGCAGGCTATTTTCAAGAGAAACAACAATCTTCAACAACAAGCCAAGCTCCAGTGGCTCAAATTCCAGGATCAGTGCAGTAGCTATTTCTTTAAATCCATCAAGACTAGACAAGCCAAGAGAAAAATTCCTAGCATTCTCAATGAAGAAGGCATTCTGCTCACAAAACCTTCAAACATCACAAATCACATTGTTCATCACTTTCAGAACTGGTATGGTAGTGAGACTCACTGTCAACCACATGATAGCTTTGTCATTAGTATAGTGCCCCTTGCTGATGATGTTGACAGAATGGATATGATCAGGCCTTTTTAAAGAGAAGAAGTTAGAAGAGCCTTGTATGACATTGACAACAATAAAGCCCTGGGTCCAGATGGTTATGGAGCACACTTGTTTAAGGATTCCTGGAGCATTGTTGGACATGAATTCACTGAAGTTGTGATTTATTTTTTTCAAAGTGAAAGATTGTTGAAGCAAATGGGTTGGCTCTACTATTGCACTCAGATCTAAAGTTGAGCAACCAACCACTATACATGACTACAGACCCATTGCTTGATTCACTATTATCTATAAACTCATCACTAAACTCATTGTCTCAAGACTTTAAACTGTACTTCCCAAGCTCATAGACAGTGTTCAATGTACCTTCATTAAAGGAAGATCAATAAGGCACAACATTGCAGTCTGCCAAGATCTTGTTAAAGGATATACCAGAAAGCATATCAGTCCCAGAAGTGCCCTCAAAATTGACCTGAGAAAGGCATATGATAATGTGAATTGGGAATTTCTCTTTCACATCCTACAAGAGTTTGGCATCCATCCTAGAATGATCACCTGGATCAAGGAGTGTGTTATGAGCAGTTCTTTCACCATAAGCATTGAAGGGGAACTTGTAGGCTTCATCAAAAGTAAAAGAGGATTGTCCAATGGGATCTTCTTGCCCCCTCTCTTTTTGTTTTCATTATGGAGTATCTTACTAGGCTTCTCAAGATCAAGAGCATAGATAGATCCTTCAAGCTGTATCCACAATGCAACAGAACTGGCATCACTCATCTTTGCTTTGCATATGATTTTTTTGTCTTCACTCATGGAAACATCAATACCCTTCAGATTATTAAGCAAACTCTTGATGACTTCTGCAACTACTCAAGGCTCAGTATCAACAATAATAAATCCAAAGCCTACTTTGATGGAATGGGAAGACAACTGGAAGAAGAAGCTATTGAACTCCTGAATATGGAAAAGGGTGAATTGCTAGTCACTTACCTTGGAGTTCCCCTCTGTAGCAGGAATGCACTTTCTGAGGACTTCAAGCCTTTGGTCTCCAAGATTACAACAAAGGTCAATTGTTGGGCCTCAAGAAACTTGTCTTATGCTGGGAGACTTCAACTCATCACTCTGTCTTGTATGGTATTCTCAACTATTGGTGCAAGGATTTTGTCATACCTAAGAAAATCATCACAACCATCACTGCTTATATGAGGAACTTCTTGTGGAGTGGATGTAGTGTTGGAAAAAAAGCTCCAATTGCTTGGAACAAAGTATGTAGGCCTAGAGAGGAAGGTGGCTTGGGTCTCAAGGAGAATTTGTCTTGGAATAAAACATCAGTCATTGAGCTCATTTATGATCTTCTCCGGGACAATGACTCCATATGGCATTGTTGGGGCAATGCAAACTTAATCAGAAATAGAAACTTCTGGGATATCAGAAAAAAAGGCACAGACAATGCTCTCTAGACCACCTTACTCAACCTCAGAGATGAAATCAAGCAAAGACTCAGTGTTGGACAAGCTCCTATTATTATGACAAGAGCATGCAAATATGACTGGAAATCAATTTATGATGTTCTCAGACACATACACTCAGTTACAGACTAGAATAATTGGATTTGTGGCAAGCTCATCACCCCAAGAATTTCCTTCATGAGCTGGATGGCTATCCTTGGTGGTGTCTACACCAAGAGCAAACTTAAGATCATGGGCATCATCCAGGAAAATCTTTGTCCATTGTGCAAGATCGATTCTAAGACTAGTGATCATCTTTGGTTTCAATGCAAATATACCTCTGATGTGATGAACAAAGTGCTTGAGTGGGGGAAGATTGGCAGAAGACACAAGAATTTGCAAGACTGGATTACTTGCATGAGAAAAATGAAAGGGAAGAAGAGCATGAGATTTGCCTTTTGGATGTGCAGCATCACTGCTATCAGTCATCATACCTTGAGATTTAGGAACTACATTATTTTTCAAGGAAAAATCATTAGCTCTAATGAGTGTGCTTTAATGACCATCAACCATATTAGAAATTGTGATATCATTAGATGGACACAAGGATAATAGAGAGACTAGAACATGGTTAGAGAGAGTAGGGATTAGGATTTTTCCTTGTAACACTTAGGGTTGCCTAAGATTTTATAAGCTACATTTCGCACTATGAATGAAATTATTACCTTTAAAAAAATCGCATTTATCTTTGTCAATTGATTATTAATTACAATTTTATATATTATTATACTTGCGTTAATTTCATTTAGTGTCAGTGTGTCACTAACTAAATATTTTTCTATCTAATATCATTTTATATTTAAAATTGATATATTTTTAGTAAATATTCTTATGAAATTTATCCAAGTGTAGAACAGAGAACTAAGCTAGCATGTTATTGTTGGGATCGGATGTGCTCTTGGATGATCGAAAGCATCGAACAGCGGAAATTCGTCCTCAAGAAACATACGATTACGCCGCGATGCACCGAATCACTTTCTCTTCGCCTTCAAGAATCCGAGAAGACCCGCCAAAACAGAACTGAACAGAACCAGCTAAGCAACAACCGTCTCTTTCTCACCTCTCATCCGCCATGGACGAGCTTACCAAGATCATCGCCATCCTCCTCACTCTCGCCGCTCTCCTCCCGCACGTCTCTAGTGAGGTACCACGCCAGGAGATCGAATCCGCCACCGCTGCTCTCCGCTCCAGAGGTTACAACCTCTTCGGAAACTCCCTCACCGTCTCCGACCTCCTCTTTGAGGTCCTTTCCGGCAAGGAGTTCACCTTCCTTTCCCCGCCTGACACCTCCCTCTTCTCCCTTGGCATGTCGACCGACTCCTTCCGCTACGTCCACTCCCTCCGCCTCCACGTCATCCCCCGCCGCCTTTCCGTCACCGACCTCCGCAACCTCTCGGTCTCCCGTACGCCGTCCGTCGATTCTCTGATCCCGACAAACTCCATCTTTCTCTCGAATCACCGGAGGGAGTTCACAGCAGGCGATCGTGACGGTCCTGGAACCGGCGCAGCCACCGCCTTCGACTACGTCGTCGTCAACGGAGTCCGCATATCCTCGCCGGACATATATCTCGGACCACATATCGCCGTCCACGGACTTGACGGTACTCTTGCAGCGGATATGCTTCCGCCGGAGACTTTTCAAGGTGACCTAGGGTTAGGATTTGTTTCGCCTCCGGCTTGGTCTCCTTCAGAGCGTCTTGCTCCTTTGCCGTCCACTGGACATATACAAGATTCGGTTCCCCTTCCGGCGTCGCCGTTGATTGAGGCTTTTTCGCCGGATTTTAAAGGAAGTCCGATCTTTCCACTTCCGGAGCTGCCTGTTCCAATACCTAGGGTTCCATCTCCGAACAGCGAGAGGTTCGCTAATTCGCCTAAATCTGCTCATCCAGCCCCCGGATCTTTTACGCCTGTTAGTCCTCCGCCTTCAATTAGTACATCGCCTAAAATTCCCGAAAGTTCAAGCCCTTGGAATGATCAGAGTAACTCAAGAGGAACAGGACAAGTTGGATCCAGTTTCCGCCCGATTAATCCAAGTCCAAAGAGCAGTCCATCTGTGAAAACATTTCCTCCTCGTCAGGCTCCGTTCAGTCCACCACGGATTAGGGGAACTCCACCGACGCATCCGAAGGGGTGGAAGAATGATCCAAGCCATCCATGGGAGAAGCCCAAGAAGAGCCATGAATCTACTGAGCATAGGAAGTCTAAGAAGAAGCACAAGTGTGGGAAGCATCATCATCACAGGAAGCACAAAGGACTGTGACTCCAAATTCCATTTTCTTGAAAATTGAAAGGGAAATAGGCGACAAGTGAGTATAATCTGAGCACACTCTGATATGTTGAGTCAATCTCTGGCTGTTATCCTCATATTGACTGGATCTTGTTTGGGTAAAGACTAAAGAAGGTAGTAAATAATGATGAAGAACTAAGGGTGTTAGTTCTTGAAGAGTCTGTTGATCCAGTTTGTCCTAGCGTGCAACGTCCTTGTTGCTTTGTAAGACTGATAATAGATCCACTTTTGTTCCTAGTATACTCTGATTGCTCAATGTCTGTGCACTACCTCCCTTGTCATGGTAGCCAGTTTTAATCATTTAGCATAAGACATTCGTCTAAGATCAGCCAATTATGTTAATTGATTTCACCCTGCGACATCTTTCTTTTACATAATCTGATAAGCTAAGAAAACATGATTAGAAGTGTAGTAATCTTCAGGAATCTCGTCTGCTGTAGAGAAATTCATATAATGATGAGAGAAGATGAATGATATAAAAACATACCCAAAGCTGGGCAAGCAAAGCAATTCCTTCTGAAATGGCGATAACAGGAGTTTCATATAAGGTGGAAAGAACAAGGAAAAGGCCCATTTATTAGACAGAGACTAAAAGTCTAAGGGGAATCATGGGCTCTGCTACATAAACTGGGGCGGAATCAGTTGGCATTTGATGGGGACGGTGCTTGAGGAGCAGACTCCTCAGCATCACAGTAACCCTGCAGAAGAGCGGTTTCTTGAGCTGTGAAACCGAGGGAGCTAAGCATGGCAGGCCAGCAGTTGTGGCCAATCACATGGATGGCTTGGCAGCAGTCATGGCCCAAGTTAGACTCCCCGTTGTAGAAGAACTGGATCACTTCCCCTGTGCACGATTGAAGCTGGAACAGGGAGTCCCAGCACGTGGGACCCGAGGGCGTTTCATCCAGCTTCAGACTGGCCACTAGGCTTGGGCTCGAGTCGAGGGGCCGTGCATTGATCGTCCAGTGCAGGGCGGTCCATGTTAGGAACGTGATAAGAGCAAGCTTGGAAGAGGAAGCCATGGTGAACGACGTGCAAGGAGGTCAGGATGGGGTGGAAAAGTTGTATTGGAGTCTGGAGAGGAGAAAAGGAGGTTTACTTATATGGTGGGGTGGGATGAGAAGAGGGAAAGTCATACTCTACTAAACCGTGCAGCAGTTGAAGAGCCTTCTTCAATTCGTTGTTAACTGCTGAAGCTATATGAAACGGTTTCTAACATAAAAATGCAATCTGGGTTCTGTTCATCTACTTCACCTTATAAATTTATTTGCATTCAATTAAAATACTTTTTAGTCAATAGTAGCTGTTTATAATAGTGAAATCATAATGGAGGATACACCTGATAACTCAAAGAATGTTATAGATAAGATGCATCGTATTTTTGAAGTATTACACACTTGAACAAGTCGATCAGTACTGGTTCTTGGTCATCAACTGGTCAGTCAGAAGATAAATGATGTTGAAATATTTCCGCTTTCTCCTATAAATGGCCAAATTCAAGAGGGTGAGTAATTTGGAAGGTGGTAACTGGATTGGTAGGTGATTATGCTGTAATTGTACCAATTTTGAAAGAGAATACAAAGAAGGAAAAGCAAGAATTGGGTGATTTGGAAAGGTGGGTCGAAGGACTTTGGTTAATATGTTTGTTGGGTAATACCGTAAAATGATTTGTGTTATGCCTTCTTTCTCAGTTCCACCTGGATATTCCACTTCTTCCCTGCCCTGTTGTGTGTTCATACTAACTAGTTTATTTTTCTCAAGAGTTTTCTCTATACAACAGCAAACATTAGCCTCCTTTTTTAGGATTTAAGTACATGTCTAAATCATTACAAGATTCACAACAGATAATTTTTACAATATTATTACAAAAAAGTGAGATCTTTGAATTATATTACCCTATTTGTTTTGTACGGTCAGTGTGGAAAATATAACTATAATATATAATAGAGGATATAACCATAGTATATAACTATAAGATATAACGATATGATATAATCAAATTGGATATAACAATAAGATATAACCATAGTATATAACTATATGAAATATAATGAAATACTATAGTATATAAGTATAACTATATGAAATATAATGAAATACTATAGTATATAATGAAAATACTATAGTATATAATGAAATACTATAGTATATAAGTATAACTATATGAAATACTATAGTATATAAGTATAACTATATGCAATATAATGAAATACTATAGTATATAAGTGTAACTATAGTACATAAGCTTAGAGCAATTTAATTTCTTTATATGAAAATTACATTGTAAATAAATTTTAGAAATTTAATGTATTTTTTTTACAAATTAACAATCTGCTAAAAATAATAATCGAAATATAAAAATATAATAAAGAAAATAAGGTAACAAGATAATTCGCGTGTGAAATCCTCCCGCATGTCTCTGATCTTCAAGGCCGCGATCACGGTAGTCTTAGCCGCGCCCGCGGCTTACTCTTCCTTCCATGTCCAACGAATTCCTTCATAGGCCGCGATGGCTGCCCCCATGGCCGCGATCGCGGCTTTGCCTATCCTGATATTCAGCCAAGTCTTAATAAGCCGCGATTGCTGCCCCCATGGCCGCGATATAAAATATTAAGATAGATACAATGGAATGAGTATATAATAAATTTATTTTAAATATAAAATAAATTTGTTGATATAAAATATCCAAGTTTTTTTTATTTTTTCTGGACGCAACGTATCTTTTTTAAAAATTGTTTTTTGGGCGCTACGCTAAAATACAGCGTACAGGTTTAAGTAATGAATTTCAAATAATTATACCGTTTTCATGTTGTACACCCATTGATTGCGTACACCGGTTTCTGGCGTACAAAATGTCGTGCGTATAGGCAATTTTTGTCGTGTATATAGTAGCAACCATAACGATATGATATAACAAAATTGGATATAATATAAGATATAATCATAGTATATAACTATGGAATATAACCATAAGATATAATCATAGTATATAATTATAAGATATAACCATAGTATATAACTATAGAATATATAACCGTAGTATATGACCATAAGACATAACCAAATTAGATATAACCATAGTTATATGTGATTTTCGAGGATAATAATAATAAACAGTTAATAATAAACGAATTAGTGGAGAAACATACATGAATTTTATATGAAAAAAAGTATATTGAAACCTCATGATACAAACAAATTTATTGCCATGTAACCCTAGTTACTTGAAAACGTCTATTACTATAGTCAAATGTACACAAATGTACAAATCTACTAAGTATTTGAATTTCCAAATTATATAAAATATCAAGATAGATACAATGGGATGAGTATGTAGTGAATTTATTTCAAATATAAAATAAATTTATTGATATAAAATATCCAAGTTTTTTTTTATTTTTTCAGGGCGCAACGTAGTTGCGTCCAATTTTTTTTTGTTAATTTTTTTTTGGGCGCAAGTACGTTGCGCCCAAGTTGAACCGGATTTTTTTTAAAAAAAATTGGCCATGAACCAGGTTTTTTAACAACCCGGTTCATTCACTTGGGCGCAACCAGGTTGCACCCAAAGAATTGTTTTTTTTTTGGAAAAAAAAAATCCGCCTTTTGGGAGCAACCTGGTTGCGCCCAAAAACGGGTGCACCGCAAAAAAAAAAGGGTGCGAACATTCTACCCGTAAAAAAGAAAAAGAAAAGCGAAATCCCCCGATTAAGACCTTCCCTTCACCCTCCATGCGTAACCCCTCACACTTACCCCTCCCAACACGCCGCAAAAATCAGGGATTTAATTGTCGATCGATCTATTGGAAGTATACAATCAATTAATTAATTAATTATGCAAGCAAGCTTCTAATTCCATGGGAGAATACTTGAAGCCGACGAAGCTCCTCTTGGCCAAGGACGACGTCGTGATCCACGCGCCAGCTGAGCCAATAGCCGAGTCGTCTTTAATGGTGGCTGCCAGGATTAGGATTGAAGAAATATTCGGAATATCCGATGAAGACGATGACGTTGACGAGAAGAAGAAGAAGAAGCGTAGTGTTGTTAGAAGGAGGAAGATAAGGAAGTTCCGCTCTCTTGCTGTGATATACAGGTTGACGACGCGCCACGCCGTTACAAAAGATGCATCAATTCATCATCCATCAACTTCTCATCGATCCATATAAAGTATGCACTAGCTAGAAACTGCATTATATGCTTACATGTTAAGGCGCTTACGTACAGGTTACCGATAATATAATGATCGATCCTTTACTAGTTAGCTAAGGACGACCATCAAGAGGATGTGCAAGGATACATGCACGTAACTGTATTAAGATATATCTAACTATCAATGAACGATACTTATTTTCTTGGAAGAAATTATAAGTTCCTTTCCAGTTCAATTGTAGCTAGCCTTTGTTTCTCGATCACGTTCATGTAAATATATGTAAGAGCATGTAGTTAAGTATTGGAACATAAAGTTCATCCAACGTCGGAAGTGAGTACCTACTCCTTATATTCTCAATTGGTTATAGGATGAAATCCCATTGGACTTATGTACTGGGTCTGCGGTTGTACGTTTCCTCCCTCAGTCTATCACCCCACGGATTTTCATAAAGTACATAGCATATATTACATCATAAGTAGATTGATCATATGTGAACGGCTTATTAAATGTAGTCATGCAAACATTTTCCAGCTGTTTACATTAGAAACTTTGATAGGTCAGATTTAATGCGCGTGATATAGAATTTACCCTACGTGATTATTTCATCGCTTCACGATTCACACTTTTCATCATTATAGGAGTGAGAGTTTTGAAATACACCCTTTTCTTTTTCTCTGTGTTGTTGAAGTGCTTTTTTCTATAAAGCTATCCATTTTGGATAATGATTGGGAATCAATGGAAGAGGGTTGTGGTTGTTTTGACGGTTCAATGAAAAAGAACTTGAGCTTGTTCCCAAGTGTACAGTTGGATGAAATTGACACGGTATTTTTTTCATGTCGCTTTTGTATCATATGCCTTGATTTTATGAGTTAATTGTCTACAACTCCTCTTTTTAACTTTTTTGCCTTTTTTTATTGAACTTTATATTTTGGCAGTTTGTGTTCCATGAGCTTCAAAAATCAAGGATTTAATTGTCGATCGATCTGTTGGAAGTATACAATCAATTAATTAATTATGCAAGCAAGCTTCTAATTCCATGGGAGAATACTTGAAGCCGACAAAGCTCCTCTTGGCCAAGGACAACGTCCTGATCCACGCGCTAGCTGAGCCAATAGCCGAGTCGTCTTTAACGGTGGTTGCCAGGATTAGGATTGAAGAAATATTCGGAATATCCGATGAAGACGATGACGTTGACGAGAAGAAGAAGAAGAAGCATAGTGTTGTTAGAAGGAGGAAGATAAGGAAGTTCCGCTCTCTTGATGTGATATACAGGCTGACGACGCGCCACGCCGTTACAAAAGATGCATCAATTCATCATCCATCAACTTCTCATCGATCCATATAAAGTATGCACTAGCTAGAAACTGCATTATATGCTTAGATGTTAAGGCGCTTACGTACAGGTTACCGATAATATAATGATCGATTCTTTACTAGTTAGCTAAGGACGGCCATCAAGAGGATGGGCAGGGATACATGCACGTAACTATATTAAGATATATCTAACTATCAATGAACGATACTTCTTTTCTTGGAAGAAATTATAAGTTCCTTTCCAGTTCAATTGTAGCTAGCCTTTGTTTCTCGATCATGTTCATGTAAATATATGTAAGAGCATGTAGTTAAGTATTGGAACATAAAGTTCATCCAACGTCGGAAGTGAGTACCTACTCCTTATATCCTCAATTGGTTATAGGATGAAACCCAATTGGACTTATGTACTGGATCTGTGGTTGTACGTTTCCTCCCCCAGTCTATCACCCCGCGGATTTTCATAAAGTACATAGCATATATTACATCATAAGTAGATTGATCATATGTGAACGGCTTATTAAATGTAGTCATGCAAACATTTTCCAGCTGTTTACATTAGAAACTTTGATAGGTCAGATTTAATGCGCGTGATATAGAATTTACCATACGTGCTTCTTTCATCGCTTCACGATTCACACTTTTCATCATTATAGGAGTGAGAGTTTTGAAATACACCCTTTTCTTTTTCTCTGTGTTGTTGAAGTGCTTTTTCTATAAAGCTATCCATTTTGGATAATGATTGGGAATCAATGGAGGAGGGTTGTGGTTGTTTTGATGGTTCAATGAAAAAGAACTTGAGCTTGTTCCCAAGTGTGCAGTTGGATGAAATTGACATGGTATTTTTTTCATGTCGCTTTTGTATCATATGCCTTGATTTTATGAGTTAATTGTCTACAACTCCTCTTTTTAACTTTTTTGCCTTTTTTTTATTGAACTTTATATTTTGGCAGTTTGTGTTCCATGAGCTTCAATCGATTAATTTTTATATGATATCAATAACTCTGAAGAATATGAAAATCGATATCATAGACATTTTTATGACATGTCAATCACTAACAAGTACGACAAGGTGCCAACAGATTTGGTGTGTATTATCAATTCTTTTTTTTGTAATAAGATGTACATTAGTAATATTACTAATATATAGTATGTGTACCATGTTTAGGTGAAATGTGTGTTACCATATTTATGTAAATGTGCATCAATATTTGGTAAAGTGTGTTCTCTATCTACAATAAGATGTGAATTAGTAATACATTGTATATGCACCATATCTAGTTGACATGCGTGTTACAATACGATGGAATATGCATTAGTATTTTGGTAAAGTGTGTTATTTATATGTAGTAAGATGTGTGTTAGTAATATATAGTATATGCACCATATCTAGTTGAAATGTGTGTTACATTGCGATGGAATGTGCATCAATATTTATAGTAAAGTATGTTCGTTAAGGGGTAGTAAGATTTGTGTTAGTAATATATAGTGTTTGCATCATATCTAGTTGAAATGTTTGTTAACATGTGATGGAATGTGCATCAGTGTTTTGGTAAAGTTTGCTCCAACTATATACGAGGACGTGCGTTAAATTGATGTGTTATTGTGTATCACTGTGTTTTTAGCTTGTGCAATTGTACTCCGTGATGTGTTTTGATTAAATAACAACATGGCAATTTGTGTTTTTAAATACATGTGCCTTAGTTTTGACGAATTGTCTGCTATACCTCCTATAAGTTGTATTTCTTACAATTTTGGAGCGTGAATGCTTTGAGGATTTTCTTCTGAAGAATGGATTGTTGGACAAGGTTGTCTCTCTAATGAACGGTAACTCCATTGAAATATAACAATTATCAATGCCATGGAGGTACTCTTGTAATGAATCAGATTCTGACATATACCTGATGAGGTACATGAAAACATACAACGGTAATGACGTCATTGACTTCAAATCGGGTTTGAAGAGGGAAGATAAGAGTCAGGCCATAATGTTGTGGGCTAGATACCTTTATCTATACTCACAAGAGATCTTAACGAGTTAAAGTATCATGTTAATGCTAGGTCACAAGAACAAAAGGTTGTTCGTAAGGGAAGGAAGAGGAAAGAAATTGACAAACTAGTTGAATTCAATGACAATTTGTGGTTTCGGTAAATTCTTAGAATTTGTGTAATGGTGTGTGTCCTTTTTGTGCTAGTTTTTATGTTGTTATCTGACAGGGTTTGGTATGATGTTTGAGATTTTTATCCTACGTAATTAAGTAACGTGCATTCGTTCTAATTGTATTTATTTGTAGTATTCACCAAAAACTATTGTGTCACTCATATGCTCCCTATTATACAAGTCATACTTGTCAAAAACAAGGAGGCACACCTTGTATTATTTTTGAAGAATATTTGTTAATAATATGAAGCACAATTGAGCTCTATTATGAGGCACAACTCAAATTCATACCAGACACATTCATCGAAAATAAGGATGCACATCTTGTGCAAAATATGAAGAGCATATCTTTATAATATAAAGCACAATTGAGCTATATTACGATGCACGTTCCAGATATAGTATGAGGCACAATTGAGATTTATTACGAGACATAACTTAAATTTACAACGATGCACAATTGACATATATATATGAGTCACAACAAAATATAATGCGAGTCACAACAACCAAATTTGTGATGCACAATACAGATTTATTGATTTTTAACACCTGATTGGTTCCAACTGTTGGATAAAAAACAATTTATGGTTGAGATTGACACCCTAAAATGCACGATAATTTGGATGTACAATGCACTATGATACTAGGTACAATAGTTCAATATTGCGATGCACAATTATTCTTTATTACGTCGCACAACTTAAACGTAATGCACACTCATCAAATATTACTATATGACATATATGTTTTCTATAATACGAGGCACATTCAGTAAATGCAAGGAGGCGCAGTTGAGTTTTATTGTGAGGCACATCTCCCACATACTATGAGTCACATTATCCAAAACTGTGATCCACAACAGAGATGTATTGATTTTAACTATTGTAAAACCCAGACTTGAGATTGATTTATAAGTATTGAAATGATACCCATGTCAACAAGAGTTCTTTCTTACCATGGTCTAAGTGAGGATAAATAACTCTAAAGTGTGCTAGAGCGGGAGTAGTACTAGAATGGGTGACTTCATGGGAAGTTCTCGTGTTGGCATGGGTTGACGCTTCTAATGTTTCAGGCCTTACAAATGGTATCATAGACGACTATGAATTACAAATGTACTTAGTCCGGTGGATGGTCACTTGACCCATAGAGCGGTCATTAAGTCTTGACAAAGTCGTCAAGGGGTTCAAGTAGGGGAGTCTGTAACACCCCGGACTTGAGATTGGTTTATAAGGATTGAAATACTATCCATGTCAACAAGAGTTCTTCCTTTTCATGGTTCAAGTGAGGACAAAGAACTCTAAAGTTAAGCGTGTTAGGGCGGGAGTTGTACCAGGATGAGTGGCATTTTGGGAAGTCCCCGGGTTGGCATGAGATGACGCTTCTAAGGCCTCGAGCCATACAATATTCTTTGTCCTCACTTGAACCATGAAAAGGAAGAGAGCTCTTATTGACATGTGTAACACTTTTAATCCTTATAAAAGATCATAAGTCCGTGGTATTACAATCACCCTTACTTAAACACTTGACGACCTCGTCAAGGCCCAAAGATCACCCTCTGGGTCGAGCGACCGCCTTCAAGGTCAAGTCCACTCGTGATCTAGAACCTGGCTTTGATACCATTTGTAAGGCCCGAGGCCTTAGAATCGTCATCTCATGCCAACCCGAGGACTTCCCAAAAGGTCACCCATTTTGGTACTACTCCCGCCCTAGTACGCTTAGCTTTAGAGTTATTTGTCCTCACTTGAACTCTGAAAAAGAAGAGCTTTTGTTCACATGGATCATAAATTCGGGATTCATGTTTAATCCCAACCGTTAGATTAAAAAAATGCATGGTTGAGATTTAGTGTGCATGTGATAGAGGATTTGTTAAGCTTTTAGACGCGCTCTTCTTCGCAATTGAAGAACACAAAAGTGTGTGTTTGATCATGTAGATGTGTAGAAGTTGAAACAACACTTTTTGTAATATAACACCCAAAATTTGTAATCATTTATAAGGATTAGAGTGCTACCAATGTCAATAAGAGGTCTTCCTTTTCAGGGTTCAAGTGAAGACAAATGATAACAGGTTTTTGTCGTTCTAAAAACTGCTATGCAAAATATCCAAACAAACCCTAAAACGTAGTCCTAGGTAAGTACAAGTCGAATCCACAGGGAGGCGAATTCTATCTTAATATGCAATTTGTATGTCAAACTAAAGTAACCAAAGGGTTTTTTTTTGTGAGTTTAATTAATCTAAGCATGCAAAAGTAAACAACTAGATGTGATGGATTCAGTAATGGGGAAAAGCACTTAGCCAAACAACATCCACTATTCGTATGACAAGTTGATCATAGATACTCATTCAAAATCTCATGCAATGGTAATTCCAATTCCTTTTCAGATATAACTAATAGCACAACCAGATACTATTAGCACTAACTAATTAAACAACCTTGGAACTATCAAGATTCAGTTTAACAGCAGCCTTACGGATAGGAATATAGTTGGATACAATTCTAGCATAACACAACCAGATATTATCCTAGAATGTAAATCAATTCTCTTCTGCATAAGACTAGCACAACCAGTTACTAATACGATGCAATTACTACTCTGAAATAGATATGCTCAACCAGTAACAATCTAGATCTAGCAATCAATCAATAACAATAAACCCTAGTTGCGTCCAAATAGAGATTATCAATATCAATCATAAACAACTTAAGCAAGAGAAAGATAAAAACCATGCAATAGATTAAGAATAAAAATCTCACAACTTAATCCAAACGAAAGCTTCAGCGTCTGACTAAGCCAGGGAGGCTTAGTTTTTCATAACGTAGAAAAGAGAATTAGGGTTTCAGAGAAAAAGATGATCGATCCGCAAAAAGCCTTTTTTCTACCCTAATAAACTAAAGGAAATCAAATTCTAAATTAACCTCAAACGAATTAATAAAACAATAATAATTAAACAACCGAAAACAGGGAACCCACAAGTATTCTCGGCCTTCAATCTCGCGTGAGCAGCTGCTCTCGGCCTCCAATTCTTGCGGCGGCCCAACTCCAATTTGCAAGGCACGGCCCACATTCCAATTCAATGGCAACATGGCCCAATTCAATTCCAGCAATTCAAATTCAATTCACGATGACGTCATGCGACATCATCTTCCCGCTTCAATTGTCTCGCGGCATTTCACGCGGCCGAATTCCTCATTTGGGCCGAACTCTCCTTTTTGGGCCTTTCTTTCATGTGGGCCCATCACCTGATCTTCTTTTAATTAATACGTGGGCTTCTTCAAATGTAGCACCGCGATCTTGCCCATCCGTGTGGTCTTCTCTATGGCTATTCTTCGTCTCCTCAGGTGATCAACTCCTCTTCCTCTGGATATCTTCAATTTGCTTCTCCAGACCACCAAAACCACACTTCTCTTCTCTGACTCCATAATCCACAGTTGTGCACTAAATCTATCCATATGGCACCTATAAAACCTCTAATGACTCTTGTTTAAGCCCTACAAAATAGTGCTTATCAAACCACCCCATGCTTAGACCTTTGCTCGTCCTCGAGTAAACTAATAAAGAGCCTACTCCTCCAATGTAGCATCCAAGGTCTCAGGAAGCATATCCTCCAACTAAGAGTCATCTAACCCCTTCCAAGCTCCTAGCACCAATCTCATTCACAACACAACAAGCTTAAGGGGCAAGCATAGTACTTCCCCCAAGCTAAATCCGGACATCCAAAAGTGTGAGTAACCTCTAATCCTAGCCTTCATCTATTGCTCCTTATGTCTCCCAGAGTGACCTACCCGACAATCCTTCTTTGACTCCTCTTCTTATGACGCCTCGCCAAGAATAGTGAGAAATCCTAAAATCACTCTTCTTCTTTTCGCTCATTTTGCCAAGGCACCCTTTCGGGTTTTCACCAAGCCACTCATTTCATTTTTCAATAGATGTGCTCACATAAGCTCACGTCACTCTTGACTTCATATTACCCCAGCCTAATGCTGGTCCAAGCCACCTGCTTATTACCTAGGCCGCCCTTTCGGATTTTCGACCTATGCGAGGATTTCAATGATAGCCTTTTTTCAAATTTTTGGCTCTTTTCATTTTTTCATTTTTCTCCTCAGCAGCGTAGCAAGTATAAAACCCCACCCCATGCTTAAACATTGCATTGTCCTCAATGTAATGAAAGACAAAAGAATAAAGAACAGGGAAAAGCAAAAAATAACTCACAACGTTGCCGAGTTGGCTTAGACACTTCCTTGTCGCTGGCGGTGTACTCATGAAAGCTCATGTCCTGGATGTCTGGCATCAACGCCATTATCTTCATATGTCGTGCAACCATAAGAAACCACTGTAGGGTGTGGTGGTTATGTAGGAAATCAGGGCTGCACGGCCTTCAACTCCATCAACTCCTACCATGCAACCAAAAGGAACCACTGTGGGGAGTAGTGGTCAATCAAGGGAACGGGGTTGCAAGGCCTTCAAAAATGGGCCCATATGTCATCGTGGTTGGGCCCTGGTGTACCTCCTCTCCAGCTGTCAACTGCAGGGCCATCATCGTTGCCAAATAAAAGTAGGGTGAATGTAATCTTCCGTTAGCAACATGATGCGCACCTCTCCGTGGGGAACTCTAGACAGCTGGGTAAAACTTTTTTTTTTTTTTGACTTTTTCTCCCCGTTTAAGGTCTTTTCGGGGTATCTTATTTTCGTCTTTTGCTCCCCGTTTAAGGTTTTTTCGGGGCCCATTTTTTTCGATTTTTTTTTACCTGCGAAAATGCGGCGGTCGCCGTAATTGCGGCGGTCGCCGTAATTAAACGACGGTCGCCGTTTTTAGGTCGTAGCCAACTTGCTTGGCGAAGCAATTGCGGCGGTCGCCGTAAACTTCGCAGCGGGCGCCGTGAACACCATTTTCGTTTTTTCGCGCTTCCTACAGGTTAGTTCGACACAGAAAGAAAAAAAGAAAAAGAAAAACAACTGAATAAAGACTAAGGGAATATAAAATAGACTACCTAACATCGGGTTGCCTCCCGAACAGCGCCTTAGTTAATGTCGTGGCTTGACATACTACTCGAACAACTTCAATCCATATCGTCAGGTTCCTTGGGAACCTTCTTAATCCATACCTCCTTTCTGAACCAATCATGGAAATGTTTGAACCTTAGACCATGCTTCTTCTTACTTGGCTTCTCCATCCTGACCTTCTTGGTCGCATCTACCCCATGCTTAGATCGATCCGGGGGGTGTTTAACCTTAACTTCAGGGACCTGCACCAAAGAGGGAGCGAGCTTCTCGCTCGGAGTTAGCAGCAAAGGTGATTTACCTGGAAGCTCCGGAGGGCGCTTATAGCAAGCGTCCCACTCATCCACACCTTCCTGCAAGTTAGTAAATATAGCAATATCCAAGCTAGAATCAACAATAGGTGGTGTGTCATCTAGGTGGTCCTCATCAAAAACATCTTGCACCACAGGCTCAGGGATATCAATTGCACACAAAGAATGGGCATCAGCAGGGGATTTCATGGCTTCATAGATGTTATAATTAATGGTTTGGCCATCAAAATCCATAGTCAAGGAACCAGTACTCACGTTGATCTTAGTGTTTGCAGTTTTCAAGAAGGGTCTCCCTAACAGAATAGGGGCTGTATGCATATCATGATCCATATCAAGCACATAGAAGTCAGCAGGAAAAGTAAGATCACCAACCCTAACCAAGACATCATCCACAATCCCTATAGGACGCACACTAGATCTATCAGCTAACTGAATGGAAATATTGGTCGCATGCATGGGTCCTAATCCTAAGAATTCACAAAGAGATGACGGTAAGACATTAATGGAAGCACCCAAATCTAACATAGCTTTGGGAAACTTAGTGCTTCCAATAGTGACTGAGATGGTAAACATACCTGGGTCGTCACACTTCTTAGGTAAGCGCTTTTGAAAAATAGCAGATACATGCTCGCTTACCTTGACCTTCTTCTTGCTGTTCCTGTCCTGATTCCTCTTTGTGGTGCACATTTGCTTCAGGAACTTGGCATAACGAGGGACAGACTTGATCAAATTTAGGAGAGGCATGTTGACCTCAACGTTTCTGAACATCTCAAACATGTCCTTGTCCTGCGCGAGTGGCTTGGTACGCTTCAATGCAGATGGGAATGGTGCAACGGGCTTCCACTCAGGAAAAATTGGATGCACATACTCCTTCTCAGCCTCAGATTCAGCAACGGAGGGGCGGCGGGCGCCGTGTGTTTCGCGGCGGTCGCCGTGAATGTCATCAGGATTTCCGAGAAATGTTTCACCGTCACGGCGGTCGCCGTAATTGTTGCGGCGGTCGTCGTGATTTTTTTCTTCCAGGTCGAGAGCAGCGTCCCTTTTGCGGCGGTCGCCGTGTGTTTCGCGGCGGTCGCCGTTTTCACAGCGGTCGCCGTCACTGTTCTGTTCCAGCCCCTGATCCGCTTCCTTGTCGACCTCAGAACCATCCTCTTCGAGCCTCTTCCCGCTCCTCAGAGTCATAGCACTGACATTCCTAATATTCGGGTTCACTTCCGTTTGAGATGGAAGTTTACCAGAATCCTTTGCGTCCAGTTTATTCACCACTTGAGAGATTTGACCAAATTGTCTTTCCAGGTTCTGAATGCTAGCTTGTGTACTTTCCTGGAACTGTATGTGGCTCTTGGTCAACTTGGCAACATTCTCACTAAGGTTCATGTTGCACTGTATCATCATCTTCATCATATCCTCCATAGACGATGAAGGATTCGAACTCTGCCCATGTGGTCTTGACACATATGGCTGTCTAGGCTGTTGAGGATTACCCTGCTGTTGGTTTTGCTCTGGGTCTCTCCATCTGAAATTGGGATGATCTCTCCAGCCAGGATTATACGTACTAGAGTAAGGATCATGCTTGGGCCGCTGTTGATAATCTCCCACTGCATTCACCTCCTCTTGTAGAGTAGGACACGAATCAGTAGGGTGCAAATCGTCATGACAAATCTCACAGGCCTTAGCCTACTGAGGCGTACCTTTCAGCTTCAGACGCCTCACCTCCTCTTTCAACACATCAAAATCAGCCTGATCAATCTTAGACTGAGAACTAGCAACGACCAAGCTCTGGGAACCTCTCCCACTGTACTGCCTAGAGTCATCTGCCAGAGTAGCAAATATCTCTAGGGCCTCTTCATAAGTCCTCTTCAGAATATTTCCACCACATGAAGAGTTCACCATTCAACGATCATCTTCACGGAGTCCTCCATGTAAATAGAGAATCAGATCATGCTTTTCGTAACCATGGTAGGGACAACTCTTCACCAGTTTCTTGAAGCGCTCATAATATTCATAGAGAGACTCATTAGACAGTTGCTCTATGTTGCAGATCTTCTTCTTGAGCTGATTAGACTTGATAGCTGGAAAGTATTTATCAAGAAACACCTTCTTCAAATTTACCCAAGTAGTGATGCTTCCTGGCGGTAAAGAATGATACCAGTCCTTCGCTGAATCCTTCAGAGAAAAGGAAAATACTCTCAACCTCATCTGATCTTCAGTAATATCAGATGGCCTCATACTGGTGCAGACCTCAAGGAACTCATCCAGGTGCTGAATAGGATCCTCAAGCGGGGTTCCACTGAATTTCGGGACTAAATGGACTACTCCTGTCTTGAGCTCAAATTAAACCCCTTTACCCAGAGCAGGGAATTGCACAGCACGAGTAGGTTGCTCCAAGTTAGGAGTTGTCAGGGACTCTAGAGTAACACGAGCTGCCATTGTATCAGCTTCCTGAAGTAGTAAATTCGCAGCCCTGCGAGCCCGAAGAAAAGTTCTTTCGATTTCTGGATCAAAAACTAGAGGTAGATTATTAGTAGCACGGGTGTGAACCATAAGATAGGTTCACACCAAGATTGGCACACAAATCACACACACAAAATAGATTATTGCATCCTCGGCAACGGCGCCAATTTGATAATAGGTTTTTGTCATTCTAAAAACTGCTATGCAAAATATTCAAACAAACCCTAAAACGTAGTCCTAGGTAAGTACAGGTCGAATCCACAGGGAGGCGAATTCTATCTTAATATGCAATTTGTATGTCAAACTAAAGTAACCAAAGGGGGGTTTTTGTGAGTTTAATTAATCTAAGCATGCAAAAGTAAACAACTAGATGTGATGGATTCAGTAATGGGGAAAAGCACTTAGTCAAACAACATCCACTATTCGTATGACAAGTTGATCATAGATACTCATTCAAAATCTCATGCAATGGTAATTCCAATTCCTTTTCAGATATAACTAATAGCACAACCAGATACTATTAGCACTAACTAATTAAACAACCCTGAAACTATCAAGATTCAGTTTAACAGCAGCCTTACGGATATGAATATAGTTGGATACAATTCTAGCATAACACAACCAGATATTATCCTAGAATGTAAATCAATTCTCTTTTGCATAAGACTAGCACAACCAGTTACTAATACGATGCAGTTACTACTCTGAAATAGATATGCTCAACCAGTAACAATCTAGATCTAGCAATCAATCAATAACAATAAACCCTAGTTGCGTCCAAATAGAGATTATCAATATCAATCATAAACAACTTAAGCAAGAGAAAGATAAAAACCATGTAATAGATTAAGAACAAAAATCTCACAACTTAATCCAAACGAAAGCTTCAGCGTCTGACTAAGCCAGGGAGGCTTAGTTCTTCATAACGTAGAAAAAAGAATTAGGGTTTCAGAGAAAAAGATGATCGATCCGCAAAAAGCCTTTTTTCTACCCTAATAAACTAAAGGAAATCAAATTCTAAATTAACCTCAAATGAATTAATAAAACAATAATAATTAAACAACTGAAAACAGGGAACCCGCAAGTATTCTCGGCCTTCAATCTCGCGTGAGCAGCTGCTCTCGGCCTCCAATTCTCGCGGCGGCCCAACTCCAATTTGCAAGGCACGGCCCACATTCCAATTCAATGGCAACATGGCCCAATTCAATTCCAGCAATTCAAATTCAATTCACGATGACGTCATGCGACATCATCTTCCCGCTTCAATTGTCTCGCGGCATTTCACGCGGCCGAATTCCTCATTTGGGCCGAACTCTCCTTTTTGGGCCTTTCTTTCATGTGGGCCCATCACCTGATCTTCTTTTAATTAATATGTGGGCTTCTTCAAATGTAGCACCGCGATCTTGCCCATCCGTGTGGTCTTCTCCATGGCTATTCTTCGTCTCCTCAGGTGATCAACTCCTCTTCCTCTGGATATCTTCAATTTGCTTCTCCAGATCACCAAAACCACACTTCTCTTCTCTGACTCCATAATCCACAGTTGTGCACTAAATCTATCCATATGGCACCTATAAAACCTCTAATGACTCTTGTTTAAGCCCTACAAAATAGTGCTTATCAACAAACAACTCTGAAGTTTAGCGTGCTAGGGTGGGAGTAGTACTAGGATGGGTGACCTCTTGGGAAGTCCCCGTGTTGGAACTTCTAAGGCCTCGAGTCTTATAGATGGTATGAGAGCCGACTCTGGGTGACAAGTGGACTTGGCCTTGAGGGCGGTCACTTGACCCAGAGGGCGGTCGTTGGGCCTTGACAAGGTCATCAAGGGTTTAAGTGGGGGTGATTATAATACCCTAGATTTGTAATCCTTTATAATGATTAGAGTCCTATCCATGTCAACATGAGCTCTTCCTTTTCAGGGTTCAAGCAGAGACAAAGAACTCTGAAGTTAAGCGTGCTATGGCGGGAGTAGTACTAGGATGGGTGACCTATTGGGAATTCCTCGGGTTGGCATGAGATGACACTTCTAAGGCATCGAGTCTTACATATAAGGGGTTTTGCATTCTCTCTTCATCTCTCTTCTCTCTCTTTTGAAGGTGATTTCAAAATTCATCACCTCTTTCTATGTTCATTCTTCCATTTCTACTCAAAATCTACAAGTTTTTGCAAACACTAGTTTAGATGATCACTGGAAAATAAATAAATAAGTGTTAAGGATTAAACTCCATACACCCTAGACATAGTTTAGTTTTTTTTTTTCGTTTTGGTTGTTTTTAGTGTTTTTGAATCAATTTAAATAAGTTTGTATGATTTGTAGTAGTGTTTGATACTTCATTTTTTTGGCTTGTTTAAAACACAAGTGCGTTGCTATGTGTATAAGATGTTTGTTATTTGTAGCGTCTTTTGTGTTTTGTTTGTAACTTTTGTTTTTGGTATTTTTCATGTGTTTCTTTTCTAATGCTTATGAGAGATGTTTTGTTCCAGTATTTGAATGATCTAGCTATAAGATAAAGAGGTGTAAATTGTTTGCTTCCTTGTATTTGATTATTGTGCCTCGTAGTATTGTTGAAATCCGAGTCACACATAATACTTGATGATATAAGTATATGGAGACAAGATCAATTGCGAATCTCTCTTCTAGTGAAAAGTGCGGACGGTTTTCGACCGTTAGATCGTGTCCATCGTACGGTTATAAGACAATCTGCGCATGAAGGGTCTTTCAGTGAGTTGGGGGTATTTTCGACATTTCTTCCATGATACCGTTCTCGCCCAAATGCTTCTTTCTTTTAATGAATCGATCTTCCCTTTTGATTCTTCTATGTCGATGCGGAAGCTTAGAATTGCTCTTCCCTAACATGCTCTCGTCTCTTTCACACAATTCCTTATAGGAAGATCAATTTAAGGGTTTTTCAGTTATGGTCGAGATTAATATCGATCCTTTGAGGTACACCATTTCACCTCTCAGCCGCCATCTCCGCCACCGGTTCAGATGTTGGTGTCTTCCACGGTGGATTCCGGCCGCCAACACCACAACATTTGGTGGTGTCCAGTGGGAAGTAGGATCTAGGCCCTCGTGCTATGCTTGAAGATATTTTGAAGTGGCTTAGGATTCCTAAATCTTCTCTCGGACCTCCACTGAGTAATGTTACGGAGTCTGTTGAGATAGATTAGAAGATTATCTTTAATTATATTGTTATTGTTATCTTTTGGTTATTCTACTGAGATATCATAGGAGATTGTTAGAAATATATTCTCCAGTATTTGGTTAGACTCTTTGTATAAGTAGGCTTGCCAAATCCTTCATATGGTATCAGCTTGTTACAATCCCGAGACCTAAAACACAAACAAAAAACAATACAAAAAAAATCAACGATCCCCTTCTGCTCCAATGGCTGCAGAAACCACAACATACATTCGTAATCCCTATGATGCCAATTCACCTTTCACTCATATCCCTCACAAATGTAATCAAACTTACTTCCACCAATTACCTACAATGAAGTCTTCAAGTCCAAGCAATCCTTGAAGGCCATGACTTGTTTGGATACGTAGATGGTTCTTTCCAAATCCCGTCGGCAACCATTCCATCGACGGCTAGTCGGCTACACCTCCGACGATGATACCAAATCCGGCGCACCTTTCCTGGAAGCGACAAGATCGCCTCATCTATGGTGCACTCCTTGGAACGTTGTCCACGCCGGTGTCTGCTCTTGTCACCCAAACAAAAACCTCTCATGAGATCTGGATGGTGCTCAAGCAGACTTTTGCTAAGGCCTCCAGGGGTCACATAAAACAACTAAAGGACAAACTTCAGTCTGCTGAGAAAGGAGCGCAACAAATCACGGACTATGTGTAGTCCATCAAGGTCACCGCTGACCTTCTTGCCTCCCTCGATTCCCTTGTTCATCAAGAGGACCTAACAAACTATGTACTCCATGGTCTTGACTCGGCGTACAAACCCATTGTTGATGGTGTTAACGCTCGAGATACTCCAATTTCTTTTGAGGAATTGCATGAGAAGTTGATCACGCAGGAACTCTCCATCAAGCATGACTCGCGGCAGTCTTCGGGACCGCCTACAACCCTCAATGCACAACGCCAGCAAGGGAAGTCAAAGTCGAAGGGCAGCCCTGCTCCTATGCAATGGCAGCCACCATTTCCTCCACAAAATAACCACAAATGGCCCACTACCACAAATCAGTTCCGCCCACAAAACTCAAACCAATCTGGCCCCTCCGTACCTCCTTCCGGCAAACCCTATTTGGGTAAATGTCAATGGTGTAAAACACAAGGCCATGTCATGCCCCAATGCTACAAATTCTGCCAAGCCTACCCCTCAGTCCAATTGTCGTCCTCCAACAGGTTCCCTGCTTTGCCAAGCCAACCACAGACCAACGTGACCATGCTCGGGACCTCGGATCCATCGTATTTGGTTGACTCTGGTATGTCACATCACGTGACAAACGACTTGAACAATATGTCCACGCACTACACATACAATGGCCCTGACGAGATGTTTATGGGCAATGGAGCAGGTTTACCGATAACACATACCGATTCTCTTAAACTTTTGTCTTCTGCACAAAATTTTAACTTATCTCAAGTTCTTTGTGTTCCTAACATGACAAAAAATGTTATCTCTATCTCTAAGTTTTCTTCTCAAAATCAAACTGCCTTGGTTTTCTTACCTGACTGTTTTTTGGTGAAGGATATTTCAACGAGCAAAACACTCCTTAAGGGTCCTTGCATTGATGGTGTCTACCTTTGGCCTAGCGCTACTCCCACCGTCAATACTGCGCGTCTTTCCAATTCTGAGTCATGGCATCATAAACTAGGGCATCCATTATTATCTACTTTCAAATTCATTCAGCAACAACATAGTTTAGGAATTTTTAATTTTCAACAATCTGATTGTGTTTCATGTCAAATAAACAAGAGTCATAAACTTCCGTTTAAAACATCGACTCTTCAGTCTTCATATTTCCTTGAAATCATTTTCTTTGATGTATGGACCTCTCCGGTTTTATCTTATGATGGCTACCGTTATTATGTTATTTTTGTTGATCGTTTTACAAGATATGTGTGGCTTTATCCTCTTAAAAAGAAATAATAAGTTCAATCTGTGTTTATCAGGTTTCGATCATTAGTTGAGAATTTTTTCAAACAAAAAATAAAAATCTTTTATACTGATAATGGTGGTGAATTTTTAGCCTTCAAGAAATTTTTGAGCAACAATGGTATTAGTCACTTCACATCACCACCGCACACACACCAGAACACAATGGTATTTCTGAAAGGAAACACATGCATTTAGTAGAAACGGGTCTTGCTCTACTTAGTTACTCTGGTATGCCGCTTGATCTATGGCCTCACGCCTTGCTTATCTAATTAATCGCTTCCCAAGTTCTACTCTTAATATGTTTCTCCTTACTCAAAAGTCTTTAATAAAAGTGCAGATTACACAAAGTTTAAAAGTTTTGGTTGTGTGTGTTTTCCTTGGTTAAAACCCTACAATGCTCATAAACTTGAATCTAGGTCTATTGTGTGTGTTTTTCTAGGCTATTCAACAAACCAGAACACCTTCTATTGCATGGATCCGTCAACCTGAGAGATTTATACCTCTCGTCACGTCAAATTTGTTGAACATGAATTCCCATTCCGTACCCTAGCTCCACAAAATCACCCTACTGCTGCATCACATGATGAATGGGTTCAAATTTCAGTTCCCATGCTTAACCCACAAATCAGCCAAACAAACCCAATAGAATTTGCCAACATCTCATCCGAATCTATCCCCCATCCTCTCAACCAACCCAATCTGGAAGCCCACAAAATCCGGCCCACCAAATCACACCCACCTCCTCCACACAACCTATCGTTGCAAACAACAACCCTGCTACATCTCTTGCTAACCCATCACCTACGTCTTCTCCAGATCTTCCTCTAGAACCCAGATGTGGAATTGTTACACGTTCAAAAAACAATATCACCAAGCCGATCCAAAAACTAAACCTAGCCGCTCAACTCAACACCCCAATCGAGCCCAAAACCATAACCCAAGCCTTAAAGGATCCAGAGTGGCGCGCTGCAATGCAAACGGAGTATGATGCCCTTTGTACTAACGCAACCTGGATGCTGGTTCCTCCCTCTTCAACACAAAATTTGGTTGGATGCAAGTGGGTCTACCGAGTTAAGTATAATGCAGATGGCTCGGTAGATCGATTCAAGGCTCGATTGGTAGCCAAGGGCTTCCATCAAAGGCCGGGTTGGGACTACAACGAAACCTTTCGTCCTGTGGTAAAGACGGTGATTGTTCGTGTGATTCTTGCTTTGGCCGTGTGACAGGGCTTTTGTCGTATGTACCTATCAAATAAACCTCAATAACCTAACTAATGTAGTCTGGCAAGTAAGGGTCGAACCCACATGGAATCAAGCTACCTATCTTGTTTGCAAGAATCGTTTACCAATCATCAATAGTAACAAAGGGGGGGGGGTGAGTTCTAAAGCTACGAAACTAACTAACAGAAGTAACAAAAAGGTAAACAGATATTGACGAAAGAGCTCAGCCATCCAGATATCCACACTTCTGTAACACCCCCAAAACTTAACCCTTTTAGAAATGTATTACCGCCAATGACCCCAGTGTTCCTTACTGAGATCACCCAAGGCTTTACCAAATAAATACAATATATGAAATGCAATTGATACACAAAGATCAAGCATTAAATTCCAAAACATAACATTGTTGAGGAAACAAGAGTTACGGGATTACAACCCAATCCCGAATAGGTCAAAACATAGTTTAAACCAAACACAGCGGAAGACTAAGAAAGTACATTACAATCGGAGTTATTGTCCAAAGGATCATAACCTGATTAAAGAAATAATTAAAACATTCAAAAACCACCGCCGACTCCATAGTCCTTCTAATCTTCTGAGCTACTTCTTAACTGATGTGCCGAATCAAACGGATGACACCAGCCAACCATGCAAGGGAAAATATTGGTTGGTTAGTCTAAATGAATAGACTAGCAAGGGTAAAAAGCAGACTGGATCAAAGCAGTCATATTAGGTTAGACTCATCGCTTCTCGGATAATAACCGATAACGGTAGTCAACCATCATATTCCCACTGGAATAAACAAGAGGTATGCACAAGAGAAGATTCTGGAAGACTGAATCTTCACAGAAATCAACTCCAAAAGAGACTCCAAGAGATTGAGTCTTTAAGGAAGTAATGACAAATCTGGAATATTACAGAATCATACAACAATGGTTTAAAACTGACTGAGATGCTTCGGTTCACGACCAACCTCATCGCCTACAGCGAATCCAGATTGGAAAGAGAACGTACTACATTCAAGTCAAGACGAGTTTTCCTAGCTGCACTGAACTTAGCTGCACTACTCGCCCAAGGTGTATTAATTATGTGCGTCAAGGTAGCACTTATCTGATTTATGTTTCAAAACACACATCACGTTATAGACTTTTACATGTGTACCCCACCAATGGGACGACACATCTTAGTATACGTTTCGTCGAGAGTGACGTATACCGAAAGGTTTGTGACACCAGCTAAGTGTCCTGTCTCTACACACATGTGTAAGAGACCGATCATGATCTTAGAATAGTACCAGATGGGGATGAGCCACCCCGATACCAGATTATAAAGAAACGACTGGACTGAGTCTGAGTAACGTTCCTATTAAACAGTGCTAACTAAACAGTTATAGCACAACAACAGTTACAGGATAAATCCACATAAAGGCCCGAAAGGCGATCACAGATAATAGCGTTGTTCTAACAGATATACAACCTATTATATGATTTTCAAAACAGTTTATTAAAACCGTTTCCAGACAAACAGAATATTCATTCCAAATTAATTACTCAGATAAACTACTGATAATTAATGTAAATATGGAACCAAAGAGCAAGAGCGAACCGCCACTTGCCTTACTCCGCAGAATAGTCTAAAGACGTCACTGGATTCCGGGCTCGACACGGTATAGTTCCGACAGCACAACAACCTTCGAGTCGACCCATAAAAGGAACCCTAAGTTAGATCCGACAGAAACAGTACGAATCTCAACACGGCGAAAGAACACGAAAGGAAAGACGCCACGACGACAACCGACCAAGCCAAAGCCACGAAGGCATTCTGGGCACTGGCGGCGGTCGCCGTTCTTGGCGGCGGTCGCCGTATTCATCACGGCGGTCGCCGTGAAGAACACGGCGGTCGCCACGAAGAACACGGCGGTCGCCGTGACGAACTCAGACGACACAGAACAAGAGAAAACTCACCCCAAAACACGAGTGGTTTGGCCTCCTTCGACTTGCTTTGGCTTCTAACCTCCAAGGCTAACCAAAAGCTTCACAAAGGCACTCTGGAAACACCACTACAACACCGACGAAAGCTTCGAAAACTCCGGCGAAGGCACAACTCCGGCGAGAGGCGAATTTGGCATAGGTTTGGTGCTTGGATGGCTCAAAACCTCTCCCCCAACACCTCCTTTTATAGCCAACACATCTGGAGTTCGAAAACGAGGGCCTAGAGCTACTTCGGCGTTCGTCAGAAACAACGCCGGCGACCAACGGGCAACGACTGCTGGGCAACGATGACGGCACTTACGGCGGTCGCCGTGAGATGACACATCAGCTGCCTCCTCGGGCGTTGGAACGGCGGGCGCCGTATCTTTACGGCGGTCGCCGTGCTCGGGTCTCACGACGGCGGTCGCCGCGACTTTACGGCGGTCGCCGTGACCCCTTTTTCCCGCCCGTTCAGCTTTGAACGGATAAGACATTAAACCGGGATAAAAATTATCGTACGCGAACGACAATTAAAATCTAAGGCACCTTGTCTGTATATTATTTCACTGAGAAAAATATTACAGATACAGAGCACATTACAGAATGTCTCAAGCTACCTGAATTAAATCCGACGTACACAACGGGTACTCGGGAAAATTCCATAATTCCCAAAATAACCTTACAAAAATACGGGGTATCACATCTCCTCCCCCTTACAAGAAGTTTCGACCCCGAAACTTAGGTCGAGAATAACTCGGGAAAACGCCTGAGCATATCTGACTCGGTTTCCCACGTCTCCCAAGTAACTTCTTCGGTCCCTGACTTGGACCACAGCACTCGTACCAATGGTATGATCTTGTTGCGCAAATGCTTCTCCCGACGCTCCAAAATACGCACGGGCAACTCTTCATAAGTACCATTAGCTTGAATCTCGATGTCCTCGTAACTAAGTACATGAGACTCATCTGGTACATACTTTCTGAGTAAAGACACGTGGAACACGTTATGCACCGGGTGAGCCGATGGTGGCAACGCCAAGCGGTACGCTAGAGATCCCACTCTATCCAGAATTTCGAATGGTCCCACGTAGCGAGGGTTAAGCTTCCCACGCTTACCAAATCTGAAAACTCCTTTGGAAGGCGACACCTTGACAAAAACCTTGTCACCGACCTCGAACTCGACAGTCCTGCGCTTCCGATCTGCGTAGGACTTTTGCCGACTCTGAGCGGTCAACATCCTTTGTCTGATCAAAGCAATGTCTGAAGCCGTCCTTTCGACCAACTCTGGTCCAAGCAGAATTTTGTCAGCATTATCGTCCCAACAAATCGGAGATCTGCATCTGCGACCATACAATGCTTCAAACGGAGCCATCTTGATTGTAGCATGCCAGCTATTGTTGTATGTGAACTCAATCAGACTCAAGCTGTCCTCCCAACTAGTCGGACGATCGAGCACACAAGCTCTAAGCATATCCTCCAGAGTCTGGATGGTCCTTTCAGACTGGCCATCTGTCTGAGGATGAAATGATGTACTGAACCTCAACTCGGTCCCCATAGCCTTATGAAGTTCCTTCCAGAATCTTGACATGAAACGGCCATCTCGGTCCGATACAATGGTCTTAGGAATGCCATGTAAGCGGACAATCTCCTTCTGGTAAACTTCGGCTAGCTTCTGGGTTTCCCATGTGGTCTTGATGGCTATGAAATGAGCACTCTTCGTAAGCCTATCCATAATTACCCAGATAGCATCTCTCTGACTTCGAGTCTTGGGTAGCCCAGTGACGAAGTCCATGGAAATGTCCTCCCATTTCCATTCTGGCACGGGGAGAGGTAGCATCTCACCACCTGGTCTGCGGTGTTCGATCTTGACTTTTTGGCAAGTTAAGCACTTTGCCACAAAGTCTGCTACGTCCCACTTCATGTTTGGCCACCAAAACTTCTTCCTGAGATCCTTGTACATCTTGCTAGAGCCAGGATGCACAGAATAAGCAGATGAATGAGCTTCTCTCATCACCAACTGACGAAGACCTTCTGTGTCAGGCACACAGATCCGATCCTGAAACCAAAGTGATCCATCATCCTGAACCACAAAACTGGGAGTTTTCCCATCCATCACTTCACTGCTTAACTTTACCAAGATGATGTCATCGACTTGCTTTTCTTTGATTTGATCCAGTAGTGTAGCCTGAATCTCCATCATACTCAGGTACCCTCTACGCTGGTCATATAAGACTTCAATGTCGCATGACTCTTGGTTTAGCTTGGTCTGAGCAGTAAGTAGAGCAACCACAGTCTCGTGCGTTGTCTTCCGGCTTAGTGCATCAGCTACTACATTAGCCTTGCCCGGATGATACAACAACTCCATGTCGTAGTCCTTGAGCAACTCTAGCCAGCGGCGTTGTCTCATATTTAACTCCTTCTGAGTAAATATATATTTGAGACTTTTGTGGTCGGTGAAGACTTGGCACCTTATACCGTAGAGGTAATGCCTCCAAATCTTTAGCGCAAAGACAACCGCTGCTAACTCAAGATCATGGGTCGGATAGTTTTCTTCGTACGTCTTGAGTTGCCTGGATGCATAAGCAATGACTCTGCCCCTTTGCATCAAAACACAACCGAGACCACACTTGGAAGCATCACTATAGACCACATAATCGTCATTCCCCTCTGGGAGTGCTAACACGGGTGCCGAGGTCAACCGTCGCTTCAACTCCTGGAAACTGACCTCGCACTTGTCATTCCAGACAAACTTCTTGTGGACTTTGCGGAGTAGATTGGTAATAGGTAGAGCGATCTTTGAAAATCCTTCTACGAACCTTCTATAATACCCGGCAAGTCCAAGAAAACTGCGTACCTCCTTCACGCTCTGGGGCTGTGTCCATTTGGCCACCGCTTCAATCTTTTGGGGATCAACCATAACCCCATTTTTATTGATCACGTGGCCTAAGAAAGCCACTTCCTTTATCCAGAATTCACATTTAGACAGTTTAGCAAAAAGCTGATGTTGTCTAAGGATCGACAAGGAAATCCGTAGATGTTCCTCGTGGACTTCTTCATTCGGAGAATAGATCAAGATGTCGTCGATGAAAACCACCACGAACTTATCCAAGTACCGGTGAAAACATCGGTTCATCAAATCCATAAAGACAGCTGGAGCATTTGTAAGCCCAAAAGGCATCACTACGAACTCGTAATGACCATATATGGTCCTAAACGCAGTTCTAGGAATGTCCTGCTCTCGAATCCTAAGTTGATGATATCCAGATCTTAAGTCGATCTTGGAGAAAACATTTTCTCCCTGCAATTGGTCCAACAAGTCATCAATCGTAGGCAAAGGATACTTGTTCTTGATCGTCACCTTGTTCAACTCTTAATAGTCGATACAAAGTCGGAATGATCCGTCCTTCTTTTTGACGAATAATACCGGAGCACCCCACGGCGATGCACTCGGCCTGACATAACCTTTATCAAGAAGATCTTCAAGTTGATTATTCAATTCTTGCATCTCAGCCGGAGCCATCCGGTACGGTGATTTGGAAATCGGCGCCATACTAAGCTCGAGATCAATAGAAAACTCAACGTCACGGTTCGGGGGTAATCCTGGAATTTCTTCCGGAAAGACATCCGAAAATTCCCTAACTACAGGAATATCAAGAACCTCAGGTCCATCCTTCTCGGACGAATCCAAGTAGTAAAGGTACCCGATACATCCTTGTCGTAGTAGCTTAAACGCAGCCATCGCATTGATCAGCTTGCCGTTATCAGCGTCATTTCGACCTTTGAACTTGCACACGAATTGGCCCCCGGATGACACCGTCACCGTTCTTGAACTGAAGTCGATCACCGCCTTGTGACGCGTCAGCCAATCTATACCGAGGATAATGTCGTATGGATCCATGGCTATACAGATTAAATCTGCCTCAAATTCCTTACCCTGAATGGTAATGGAAAGTCGGACAAATGCTTGGTTCCCACCAAACGTTCTCCATTAGGAAGATTAACGACGAAAGGGTCGCACGAATCATTGCACACTAAATCTAACTTGCTAACACAGTTATCCGAAATAAAGGAATGCGTAGCACCAGAATCAAACAGAATGCACACTGAAGTAGAGTGAAGGTATAGAGTACCTTGAGCAATCGGAGAATTGGGTCCATCTGCCTCACACATCTCGTACAAGCGTTGACCCTGACTTTCAGAAACAGCTAGAGCCTTTCCCCTGTTCTGAGCAGTTGTCTGCACTGAAGGGCTAGGAGTCTCGGCAGGCTTAAACCTAGGTCGGTTGCTGTGATGAATTGACCCTTGCTGCGACTCTACTCCCTTCTGCTTCCCCTGCTTGTAGAACTTTTGCAGATGACCGTCATGTCCACACCCAAAGCATGGCCTCTTCTCCCTCCGACACTCAGTGCTCTTGTGCCCAGCAGTACCGCATTTATAACACTGAACTGTACTCCTGGTCTGCCCTGACTGCTGAGTCGATCCTCCTTGCGTCATCTCCGTCTTAGCTCGGCCGGATTTGGCGAAGTTAGACGGTGGCGCAGGGCGCTTAAAACCACCTCCCTGGTTCTGATTCTGCATCGACTTCTGTCGGTTGCGCCTCTTGGTCGACTCCTCGAGAGTTACCTCCAGCTTATAGGCACAATCCACATACTGCTCCAAGGTAGAGCATGTGTGGTGCACCATTAATGGCTTGATATCCGGGTTCATCCACTCGTGGAAGTACCAGATCTTTTGAGCCTCGCTGGTGATCTCGGCAGTGGCGTATTGTAGAAGATGGTTGAACTTAGATGCCAACTCGGTCACTCTCAGACTGATAGTCTGAGGGTACAAGAACTCTTTATGCTTCTCATCTCTCATAGCACGAGAGAAAAAGCGATCAACCATCTTGGTCTTGAACATCGACCAAGTCAACACTGGGCTCTCAGCCAAACCAGTGCTCTCCCACCACTCGCTAGCCTCCTCCTTCAGCTGAAGAGACGCGATATGGACCTTTTCGGCCTCCGTACACTCCACGTTCCTGAACAGCCTCTCCATATGGGAGAACCAATGAGTCACTGCCACTGGCTCCCCTTTCCCGTTATAGCAGTCGGGTCTCATGGAAGTAATGGTCTTAAGAGCGCGACCATAGCTGTCCCTCGCCCTGACGGCAGTCTCCTGTATCACGGGGTTTCTGGGATCCACAACATCAGGAATCGCTGCGTGAATAGGCACTTCTTGTGCTTGAGGCCCACTTGGTCTCAAGACATCTGCAATAGCCTGCATCACGATCCTACAGATCGCCTCAACAGCTGCAGCGTCAAATAGTGTCGACGCCTGGGTCTGATCCTGACCTTCACGCCTCTGCTGGACGCGAGACTCAGACTCGTGTTCATCCTGAACCCCTCTTCCTGCTGGTCTGGGGTTTTGGCTAGTCCCAGCACCGGCTCGAGTCGAATTCCTCGTGCTTCTTGGGTTCACCATCTATTTACCGATCAAATTCCAAGCATTCAAATCATTAATATTATGCAACATACTTATGCAATATACCAACGTAAATAAATTACTCAGAATAGATCAACTTGGTATTTTATAGATGAACCTTCGAATTCTTACACAAGTTACACATAATTTTATCATTCGAGCGTTTGGACAATATTGCTCGAAGATATAAGTGTTTCTCAGAGTACTTGCCGCAATACTGAAATATTACACAAAGTACAACTTGGAATACTAAGAAACGAACTACTACGATAGGCAACGCCATTCCTCCTCAAGGCGTTCCAAAATGTCTCCTATACGACTGGCTACTCGTGCATGGTATCTTCGGGCTAGGCTCACCATCGAGCTCTGGCGATGGGTTTCGCACCCTGCTTGACCCTGAAGCACATAGTCCTAGCTCAGTCATAGAACAGTATGGGTCGTCCATGACTGGTCCTCCTATTCCAGCCCTCCTCTGAGTACTGGCGATCAGCTCATCCCTCTAACGCTGCTGTTCTGCGGAGATTACCTCGCTCTGGCGGAGAATCTCCTGCAGCTCGGATTCCGACCTCCATCTCCTTGGAGTAGGGATAGGCTGAGATTCCCTGTCACTTCTCCCAATACCGTACTCGGTATACAGTGCCTCCCAATAAGCTTCTGACATGGGTACGTACTATGGCACTAGTGACAATCCTGTACCGGGCTCCTGATTCTGCCCTCCAAGGTCCAACTCTGGATCCTCTTCTGGATCATCCTCTATGAGATCCTCATCCTCGGGATCATCCTCGATGGGATCCTCATCCTCGGGATCATCCTCGATGGGATCCTCATCCTCGGAATCATCCTCGATCATATCCTCGTCCTCGACAGGATCTTGCTCAAGCATCTCCTCTTCCTCCTCCTCGTACTCGATCTCCTCGGGAATTGGTCCCAGCAGAAAGTCGTCTTGGTAAACCCCTTGTTCATACCTTGACAACTCGTCTTCCTGCTCCCATTCATGTACTCCCTCCACCCTTGGTGGCGGCACAGGTACAGGTCTAGGGACCATAGCATTCCTGGCTACAAGGACAACTGACTCGGGGAGAACGTGCTTGACGTCTTCAGGTGGGCTACTCGGGCCTCCAACCTCGAAACATCGCTGAGGTAACGGAAAATCTAGCCTCGGCTGATCCGACTTGGCGTCTTCCGACCCCCTACCGATAGAAAAGCAGACACCCATCCTAACGAACAATAAGGAAGGAATTAGTCTTTCTAGACATAGAAGCAAGCTTACTATATCAGACTATAAAGAAGACATGACTATGAACGGTGTTTTGAAATTCTTTTCAGAATGAAAAGAATTTCAAAACACCGTTTATAAAAATTCCAAACCCGTTTTAAAACCTTTGGCTCTGATACCACAACTGTAACACCCCCAAAACATAACCCTTTTGGAAAGGTATTACCGCCAGTGACCCCAGTGTTCCTTACCGAGATCACCCAAGGCTTTACCAAATAAATACAATATATGAAATGCAATTAATACACAAAGATCAAGCATTAAATTCCAAAACATAACATTGTTGAGGAAACAAGAGTTACGGGATTACAACCCAATCCCGAATAGGTCAAAACATAGTTTAAACCAAACACAGCGGAAGACTAAGAAAGTACATTACAATCGGAGTTATTGTCCAAAGGATCATAACCTGATTAAAGAAATAATTAAAACATTCAAAAACCACCGCCGACTCCATAGTCCTTCTAATCTTCTGAGCTACTTCTTAACTGATGTGCCGAATCAAACGGATGACACCAGCCAACCATGCAAGGGAAAATATTGGTTGGTTAGTCTAAATGAATAGACTAGCAAGGGTAAAAAGCAGACTGGATCAAAGCAGTCATATTAGGTTAGACTCATCGCTTCTCGGATAATAACCGATAACGATAGTCAATCATCATATTCCCACTGGAATAAACAAGAGGTATGCACAGGAGAAGATTCTGGAAGACTGAATCTTCACAGAAATCAACTCCAAAAGAGACTCCAAGAGATTGAGTCTTTAAGGAAGTAATGACAAATCTGGAATATTACAGAATCATACAACAATGGTTTAAAACTGACTGAGATGCTTCAGTTCACGACCAACCTCATCGCCTACAGCGAATCCAGATTGGAAAGAGAACGTACTACATTCAAGTCAAGACGAGTTTTCCTAGCTGCACTGAACTTAGCTGCACTACTCGCCCAAGGTGTATTAATTATATGCGTCAAGGTAGCACTTATCTGATTTATGTTTCAAAACACACATCACGTTATAGACTTTTACATGTGTACCCACCAATGGGACGACACATCTTAGTATACGTTTCGTCGAGAGTGACGTATATCGAAAGGTTTGTGACACCAGCTAAGTGCCCAGTCTCTACACATATGTGTACGAGACCGATCATAATCTTAGAATAGGACCAGATGGGGACGAGCCACCCCGATACCAGATTATAAAGAAACGACTGGACCGAGTCCGAGTAACGTTCCTATTAAACAGTGCTAACTAAACAGTTATAGCACAACAACAGTTACAGGATAAATCCACATAAAGGCCCGAAAGGCGATCACAGATAATAGCGTTGTTCTAACAGATATACAACCTATTATATGATTTTCAAAACAGTTTATTAAAACCGTTTCCAGACAAACAGAATATTCATTCCAAATTAATTACTCAGATAAACTACTGATAAGTAATGTAAATATGGAATGAAAGAGCAAGAGCGAACCGCCACTTGCCTTACTCCGCAGAATAGTCTAAAGACGTCACTGGATTCCGGGCTCGACACGGTATAGTTCCGACAGCACAACAACCTTCGAGTCGACCCATAAAAGGAACCCTAAGTTAGATCCGACATAAACAGTACGAATCTCAACACGGCGAAAGAACACGAAAGGAAAGACGCCACGACGACAACCGACCAAGCCAAAGCCACGAAGGCGCTCTGGGCACTGGCGGCGGTCGCCGTTCTTGGCGGTGGTCGCCGTATTCATCATGGCGGTCGCCGCGAAGAACACGGCGGTCGTCATGACGAACTCAGACGACACAGAACAAGAGAAAACTCACCCCAAAACACGAGTGGTTTGGCCTCCTTCGACTTGCTTTGGCTTCTAACCTCCAAGGATAACCAAAAGCTTCACAAAGGCACTCTGGAAACACCACTACAACACCGACGAAAGCTTCAAAAACTCCGGCGAAGGCACAACTCCGGCGAGAGGCGAATTTGGCAGAGGTTTGGTGCTTGGATGGCTCAAAACCTCTCCCCCAGCACCTCCTTTTATAGCCAACACATCTGGAGTTCGAAAACGAGGGCCTAGAGCTACTTCGGCGTTCGTCAGAACAACGCCGGCGACCAACGGGCAACGACTGCTGGGCAACGATGACGGCACTTACGGCGGTCGCCGCGAGATGACACATCAGCTGCCTCCTCGGGCGTTGGAACGGCGGGCGCCGTATCTTTACGGCGGTCGCCGTGCTCGGGTCTCACGACGGAGGTCGCCGTGACTTTACGGCGGTCGCCGTGACCCCTTTTTCCCGCCCGTTCAGCTTTGAACGGATAAGACATTAAACCGGGATAAAAATTATCGTACACGAACGACAATTAAAATCTAAGGCACCTTGTCTGTATATTATTTCACTGAGAAAAATATTACAGATATAGAGCACATTACAGAATGTCTCAAGCTACCTGAATTAAATCCGACGTACACAACGGGTACTCGGGAAAATTCCATAATTCCCAAAATAACCTTACAAAAATACGGGGTATCACAACTTCAGTTTGATTGATTGATCATTGATTATCTCTAGTTCTTTAACCTAATGAATGTTCCAATTCTTTTTCTTAAGTTTATTAACAGGACAACCATACCCTGATAATACTAACTATCAAACAATCAGGAAACTATCAAGATTCAATTCAATAGCAGCAGTAAGTTCCAAGAATTTCAACATATACATGCAACATAAAACAACCAGTTTTATTTAGCATGCAAATCAATTCTCTTTTACAATAAACTATCACAACTAGTTCTAGAATATCGTAGTTGCTACTCTGAATCAGATATTTCAACTAGAAATAATCCAACTCTAGCATAAGAGTAATACCAATGGCCAATTAGCAAAACTCAAAGGGATTAAGTTCAAGAGAATCAATAACATTCAAAGGAGTAGAACAAGAGTGATAATCTTACAGCCGAATCAAACGAAGGCTTCAATCGTCTAACCAAGCAAAGGAACTTAGTTCTTCATAGTCTTGCAAAAACTCCAAAAAACAATAGAAACGGTCGCTCTCCAAAAACAACATGATGAAAACTAGGTTTAGCAAAGTATTTATATCCTAGGATAAAGATAACAGTTTCCATAAAAACGTAATTAAAACAATTAATAAAAACTGATAAAATAACTAAGAAAATCCGAAACATCAACTCTGCTGATTTTTCTTCAATAGCCGTGATCGCTACCTTGTTGGCCGCGATCGCGGCTTTGCTTGTCTTTGACTTTAGCGAATTCTTCAGAGGCCGCGCCCACGGCTTTCCTTTCCTGGCACTTCAGCGATCTCTTCCTTGGCCGCGCCCGTGGCTTCCATTCTGCGCCCGCGGCTTTGCCTTCCTCAGCTTCTGACGCTCCAAACTCACTAAAATCCACCCTTTCTGTACTAATCGTCCCACTCTCCTCAACCATAAATTAACTCCTAAACTAGTACAAACATCCATCATAGCGTACTAACAATTCCTAGTTACGTACTACAGAGTAGAGCGTATCAAATTCCCCCATGCTTAGACCTTGCTCGTCCTCGAGTAAGCTAATGGAAACCTACTCCTCCAATGAAATACCCAAGGTCTCATGAAGCACAACAAAATTCTCCACTAAGAATTGTACCTACTCATGAATCTCCAACAACACCAATACAGCAACGCAACACACCAGCATCAAGGAAAGTAGCGTACTTCCCCCAAGCTTAACCCGAACTCCAGTATGTGTATGAGAATTTCTAATCCTAGCTCCAATATATCTCCTTATAACTCCAGAGTGACCTACCCGAAACCTCCTTATAGCTCCACCACTTATGTCGCCACGCCAGAAGAATGAATGAATCCTATTAATCACTCTTTTTTTCACTCATTCTGCCTAGGCGCCCTTTTGGGTTTTCACCTAGCCACTCATTTCATTTTTCATAGATGGGCTCACCAATCCTCACATCACTCTTTAGCCTCTTATTACCCAGCCTAATGCCGGTCCGGGCCCCTGAATTTTGCCTAAGCCGCCATTTCGGGTTTTCAGCTTAGCCAAACTTTTCTGCTTTTTATTTTTATTTATTATTATTAAATTTTTTTTAACAAACGACAACAAGTATAAATTCCTCCCCCATGCTTAAATATTGCATTGTCCTCAATGTGATGAAAGACAGAATTGAAAATAGAGGGAGAGAAAACATACTCACCATCTCGGCTGGTCCTGCTCCTCGTCCGCTAGGGTGTCGGGGTTGACGTAGCGCTCGGCGACCATCGAAACAGGCTTCTCGGGTGGTTTCTCGGGAGACAATGTCGAGCAGCCGATCCTCTGTAGACTAACCGGAAATAAAACTCTCAGGTACTGGTGATGATGGCCGCGGTCGCCGGATTGAATGTGTCGGCAGTTATGGCTGGTAACGCTTCTTTGAGCTATCTGAGGGCTCAAGACAGTTCAGTAAGAGGACGGGCGCCCAATCAGTCAGATATGCGGACTCTCAGCCCAATTCTTCAATACTTTCTGAAATGGCTGAGATGAAGGAGATGATGATGAGGTACATGATGAAGGGTGGCTAGCAGCAAGTCAAGTCTTGTGAGATATGCTATAACACAATGCATCCTACTGATGCATGTCCCACGCTGCAGGAACCCACTGTTGAGGTGAATGCTATTGGAGGATACAACCCTTCAAGGCCAAGATATGATCTGTACTCCAACACGTACAATCCCGGGTGGAGAGATCACCCCAATCTGAGATACGGAAATCAGTAGAGTACTCCTCAAGGCCAGGACAATCAAGAGTTCCAGCAAAGGCCACCACAGTTCCTACCGCGCCCACAACAATATCAGCAGCCTGAGGGTCAACAACAACCATTTAGAGCTCCATATGACCCAAGACCTCAAGGTCAAAGTTCCAGTTCCTCTATGTCCAGCGATGACATGATTAAAGATCTCACCCAGAGCGTATCGACGTTGGCTGGCACTGGGAACACCATAGGGTCACAAATTCGAGATGTGGTCCAGCACCAGGAGACTCTCGCACAAAATATGACAAAGTTGGCCAACACTATGTTCCAACAAACTCAAGAGATGCGGTCAAGTATTCAGAACTTGGAGACGCAAGTGGGACAAATCTCCATCGCAGTGAGCAGACTGGAAGCCCGGAACTCGGGAAAACTATCTTCTCAAACGGTAGTAAACCCGAGGGAAAACCTATGCGCCATGACACTAAGGAGCGGAACACAAGTGGAAGACAATCGAGCTCAGCAGAAAGATTTCCGCGACCGCGGAGGAGAAGGCCGCGATCGCGGAAAAGTCTCTGCTAAAGAGCAATTAATCGATGATTTCCGCGACCGCGGAGAGGAAGTCCGCGACCGCGGAAAAGTTCCTGGAGCCCCAGACGATGTCGAAGTTGTCCGTGATGAGTATGTGCGCCCCAACTTCCCTCCGCTCAGTTCGTTAAAGCCTCCTGCTCTATTTCCCGAGGCACTGAAGGACACTAGAAAGGTGGAGAATGACAAAGATTTATTTGAGACCTTCAGCAACTGCGAGGTAAATATTCCTTTGATAAAACTTGTTCAAAGCATTCCTCGCTATGCCAAATTCTTGAAAGAGTTGTGCAAGATAAAGAGGAAGAAGGCGGTGAAGGAGAAAAAGAAGGTCCAGGTCAGTGAGAACGTTTCCGCTATGCTGCAAAAGCGGTTGCCCAAAAAGCGCAGTGATTCGGGCATGTTCATTATTCCCTGCAAGATATGAGGCACCATGTTTGAAAACGCTATGCTAGATTTGGGTGCTTCTATCAACGTTCTACCGCTCTCACTGTATGAATCTTTAAAGGTCGGGCCATTAGAGAAGACAGGGATTGTGATCCAATTGGAGGATAATTCCTATGTGTATCCAAAAGGAGTGGTGCAGGATGTGCTGGTAAAAGTTGACAAGCTAATCTTCCCTGCGGACTTCTTTGTGATGGATACGGGGCAAGATAAAAACGCAGCCCCTGTGATGCTAGGAAGGCCGTTTATGAACACGGCAGGTACCAAGATTGATGTGAGTAGTGGTTCGCTCACGATGGAGTTTGACGGGGTGAGGGTTGGATTCAGCATAGACGATGCAAAGAGACACCCTCCTGATGGTAACCCCGAGTGTTCAGTTGATGTGAGCAACCCAAGTTGAGTTGGAGAGCACCAAGTCGAGCCACGACAATAACTAAGGCGCTGATCGGGAGGCAACCCGAGGTATGAAATTTTTTCTTGTCTTTTCCTTTCCAGTTTTTATTATTGTTGTTTTGTTTTCGTTTTTGTTTTTGTTTTTTTTTAGACTAACCTACAGGTAGGAGACCCGAGCCAAATTGAAGATGGTGTTTCTCGCACCAGTAACTTTTCCGCGGGTGTGGATATATTTCCGCGGTCGCGGAAATATCACTGTAAGTCTCCTGACCTTAAAAAAAAGTTTTACCGAAGGCCAACTGTCCGACATTTACTTCGAGATGGTGCGTACCATGCTGCCACAAAGGAGACGTTCCCCCCACATTTATAGTTGGCACCGATGATGGCCCAACATTCGACAGCTGAGGAGGAAGAACACCAGAGTCCACACCATGATTACATATGGGCTCCATTTTTGTGTTCATTAAAGGTCGTGCAGCCCCGATTTCTTTGATGTACGACTACACCTTATAGTGGATTCCCTTTGTTTGCACGGTGAAGTTTGTTTTGAAGACCGGCGCACCACCAGTGACATGTGCTTTCATGTTTATACCGCCAGCAACATCTTCCACGTCCAAGCCAACTCGGCGACGGTTGTGAGTTATTTTTTGCCTTTCCATGTGCTTCATCTTTTTTGTCTTTCATTACATTGAGGACAATGCAATGTTTAAGCATGGGGGAGTGTTCTATACTTGCTAGTCGTTTTAGGAGAAAAGAAAAAATAATGAAAAAGAAAAAGTCAAAAATATTGAAAAAGACAAATAAAATCCTAGGATAAGTCGAAAACCCGAAAGGGCGGCTTAGGCAATAAGCAGGTGGCTTGGACCAGCATTAGGCTGGGGTAATAATTGGTCAAGAGTGATGTGAGTTTATGTGAGCCCATCTATTGAAAAATGAAATGAGTGGCTTGGTGAAAACCTGAAAGGGCGCCTTGGAAAAATGAGTGAAAAGAAGAAGAGTGATTATTAGGATTCCTCATTTTTCTTGGCGTGGTGACATAATAAGAGGTGATATAAAGAGGATTCGGGTAGGTCACTCTGGGAGGCATAAGAAGATAGATGGAGTCTAGGATTAGATATTTTTATTCACTCTATGGTGTTCGGGTTAAGCTTGGAGGAAGTACTCTGCTTTCCTTTAATCTTGTATGTTGTATGTGTTGTGCTTATTGTGTTGGTGCCTTGGCGATTCATGATTAGGTGCAATTCTTAGTGGAGAGAGTTTTTCTGTGCTTCCTGAGACCTTGGGGATTTGATTGGAGGAGTAGGTTTCTATTAGCTTACTCGAGGACGAGCAAGGTTTAAGCATGGGGGAATTTGATCAGCGCTACTTTGTAGGGTTTAACTAGGAGTTGTTACCGGTGTTTTGGGTACCATTTGTTGATGTTTAGAGCGTTATTGTGGAGTATGGAGTTGAGTAGAAGAAGTATGATTATGGTGGTTTGGAGGAGCTTAATTGAAGATTTAATGAAGATGAGAGGAAATCCACAAGAGAAGACGAAGGAAGACTGAAGAAGGAGCTACATGAAGTTTTCCGCGGTCGCGGCATTCACCGCCGCGGTCGCGGAGAAGAGACGGAGCGATGAAGTACGAAAACGAGAATCCGCGGTCGCGGAAGCCCAAGCTGCGGTCGCAGAAAAATCAAACAGCGAGAGCAACAGTAAGATTTCCGCGGTCGCGGAAATTCTGCCGCGGTCGCGGAAATCCCTTCATCAAACGCGCGCCGAGGAATTTCTTCCGAAGATCTGTTTTTATTTATTTCCTTTTATTTTATTTCTTTTATTTCGATTAGATTATTTTATTTTCCTTTTAGATTATTATTTTTTATCTTTAGTTTTAGGTTTTGGCTAGGTTATTTAACCTAGTTCCTAGAGCCTCCTTGCAGAATCGTTCGTTATTCAGCATTGTTTTTTCCCTTTGAGTTTTTGTTTCAAGACTATGAAGAACTAAGCACCCTTTGCTTAGTCCGACGATTGAAGCCTTCATTTGATATATGATTGTGAGGTTATAATTATATTCTTATTCCTTTTGATTATATCTTTTCTCTTGAGCTTATTCCTATTGATTCTTATTGATTTGACTGGATTGATCACCTAGTTGATATTAGTAATTGTCTATTGCTAGGGTTTGGATATTTCGAGTTGAAATCCCTTATCTTGTGTAGCAAACATGATATTCTAGGACTAGTTGGACTAGTTTATTATGAAAGAGAATTGATTATGTGTTAAATGCTGCGACTTGTGGTGTTGCATATATCCTGGTTACCTCTTATGCTTCCTGCTGCTATTGTTCTAAATCTTGATAGTTTCTTGTGCGTTCGATAGTTAGGGTTGCCAAGACTAGTTGGACTGGTAACTATTTCAGAATAGGGACAAGAATAATCATAGGAAGGAATAGAGATAATCTAGGACCAATCAATCAAATGAATGGTGGATATTTGTATGGCTAAGTACTTTTTCCCAATTGATTACAACCTTTGTTTTGATTTACTTTGTTTAATTGCAAACCAAACCAACAAAACCCCTCTTTGTTAATTTGGCATACTAATTTGCACTAAGAAAGATAACTCCTCCCTGTGGGATTCGACCCTTGCTTGCCTATTCTACTAAGTTAGGTTTTCAAGGATTTACTTTGATTGGGCATCACGACTTTAGAGCCTATCAAATTAGCGTCGTTGCCGGGGAGGCAAGTTTTGATTTTTCTTTGTGTCTGTTTGTGTGACAATTTTTGTGTGGACCTATCTTATGGTCCACACCCGTGCTATTGACTCTCCATTGTTAGATTTTGATACAGAGATTGAGAGAACAATTTCCAGAAATCGTGTAGCAGCCCGTATGAATCAAGAGATGGCTGTCGAAGCACCAACGTTGAGGCAATTGATTGCCCCTAATCTGCAACAGCAACCGCTGGCTGTGCAATTCCCTGAGCTGGCAGATGGCGTAAACTTCGAGCTCAAGTCTGGGTTAATCCACTTACTCCCCCACTTCCATGGGATGAGTGGAGAAGACCCCAACAAACATCTATCTGAGTTCCATGCCGTCTGCACCAGCATGAAGCCAAGAGGCGTTACTGAGGACCAGATCAAGCTGAGGGAATTTCCTTTCTCTCTAAAGGATTCGGCCAATGATTGGTTCTATTATTTGGCCCCAGGGAGCATTGACACATGGGCCAAGATGAAGAATGCCTTCCTGGAGAAGTACTTCCCTGCGACTAAGCTCAATAACCTGAAGAGGAGTATCAGCAATATTGAACAGCAGGCTGCTGAGTCGTTGTACGAGTACTATGAGAGGTTCAAGAGGTTGATTTCTAGTTGCCCCTACCATGGGTATTCAGACCAAGACCTCGTACTTTATTTGTACGGTGGTCTTCTTCTGCTTTAATGTTCATTGGACGCGCCCGTGACTCCCTTTCCGCGCCCGTGGCTTTCTTATTTGCAACTAGTTCGTCCGTTTCAGCTGAGGGGACTCTGCTGTCCGCTCTGTCATCCAAATGCTTCCCACTCCTCAGCATAATTGCACTGACATTCTGTCTCGGGTTCAACTCCGTTTGCGATGGCAACTTACTCGCCTCCTTAGCTTCCAATTTGTTTACTACCAGAGAGATTTGCCAAACCTGATTCTCCAAATTCTGAATGCTAGACTTGGTCTCATGTTGAAATTGCACTAGATTGCTCTGCATGGTGGTCATGTTCTACGCAAGGGCCTTCATCATGTCTTCTGTAGACATAGATGAACTCGAATTTTGCCCCTGAGGTCTAGGATCATATGGTGGTCTGAATTGGTGTTGTTGTTGACCTCCAGGCTGCTGAAATTGTTGATGCTGTTGGAATTGCTGGTTTTATGGGTTCCCATATCTCAAATTGGGGTGATCTCTCCACCCGGGATTATAGGTGTTGGATTATGGGTCATATCTCGGTTTAGGAGGTCTGATACCTCCCACAACATTCACTTCAGTTGTAGGCTCTTGCAGTTGCGGCCACATAACTTAACTTGCTGCGAGTTTCCTTTCACCATAAAATGCTTCATCATCTCCTTCAACTCGTTCACGTTAGATTGCAGTGAAAATGAGGGATGAGAGTCGGCTGCTTTGGCTGTGTGAGAGCTCGCTCTCTTGCTGAATTGCCTTGAGCCTTCAGATAGCTCAGAAAACATCTCAAATGCCGATGCAGTGGTTTTATTCAGAATGTTACCGCCACAGGCTGCGTTCACCATTCTGCGCTCATCATCAAGAAGTACGCCATACAGATATAGAACGAGATCTTGGTCAGAATAACCATGGTATGGACAACTTGATATTAGTCGTTTGAATCTCTCATAGTACTCATACAAAGTCTCAGTAGCATGTTGTTCAATGTTGCTAATGTTCTTTTTCAGGCTATTGAGCTTTGTTGCAGGAAAGTACTTCTCCAGAAAGACTTTCTTCATCTTTGCCCATGTATCAATACTTCCCGGAGCTAGATAGTAGAACCAGTCAATGTCCGAATCCTTCAAAGAAAAAGGAAAGGCCCTCAGCTTGATTTGATCTTCAGTAACTCCTTTCGGCTTCATGCTGATGCAGACAGCGTAAAATTCAGATAAGTGCTTGTTGGGGTCTTCGCCATTCATCCCATGGAAGTGGGGTGTCAAATGAATTAATCCAGACTTCAACTCAAAATTGACACCATCGGCCAACTCATAAAATTGCACAGCAAGCGGTTGTTGCTCCAAATTCGGTGTAGTGAACTACCTCAAAGTCCGCTGTTCAGCCATCTCGAGTTGCTCACAAACTTCTCTGCGGTTCCTATAAAGTGTCCGCTCAATTTCTGGATCAAGAGTCAAAATTGGAGAATTTGTAGCATGGGTGTGAACCATAAGACAGGTTCACACAACAGTTGGTAAACAATCACACACAAATATGAAAAGATTAAAACTTTAGATTTCCCTGCAACGACGCCAAATTTGAAAGGGCTTTTGTCGTATGTACATATCAAATAAACCTCAATAACCCAACTAATGTAGTCTGGCAAGTAAGGGTCGAACCCATAGGGAATCAAGCTACCTATCTTGTTTGCAAGAATCGTTTACCAATCATCAACAGTAACAAAGGGGGGGTTTGGTTTGAGTTCTAAAGCTACAAAACTAACTAACAGAAGTAACAAAGATGTAAACAGATATTGACGAAAGAGCTCAGCCAGACAAATATCCACACTTCAGTTTGATTGACTGATCATCGATTATCTCTAGTTCTTTAACCCAATGAATGTTCCAATTCATTTTCTTAAGTTTATTAACAAGACAACCAGACTCTGATAATACTAACTATCAAAAAATCAGGAAACTATCGAGATTCAATTCAATAGCAGCAGTAAATTCTAGGAATTTCAACAAATACATGCAACATAGAAAAACCAGTTTTATTTAGCATGCAAATCAATTTTCTTTTACAATAAACTATCACAACTAGTTCTAGAATATCGTAGTTGCTACTTTGAATCAGATATTTCAATTAGAAATAATCCAACTCTAGCATAAGAGTAATACCAATGGCCAATTAGCAAAACTCAAAGGGATTAAGTTCAAGAGAATCAATAACATTCAAAGGAGTAGAACAAGAGTGATAATCTTACAACCGAATCAAACAAAGGCTTCAATCGTCTAACCAAGCAAAGGAACTTAGTTCTTCATAGTCTTGCAAAAACTCCAAAAAACAATAGAAACGGTCGTTCTCCAAAAACAACATGATGAAAACTAGGTTTAGGAAAGTATTTATATCCTAGGCTAGAGATAACAGTTTCCATAAAAAACGTAATTAAAACAATTAATAAAAACTGATAAAATAACTAAGGAAATCCGAAACAGCAACTCTGTTGATTTTTCTTCAATGGCCGCGATCGTTGCCTTGTTGGCCGCGATCGCTGCCTTGTTGGCCGTGATCGCGGCTTTGCTTGTCTTTGACTTTAGCAAATTCTTCAGAGGCCGCGCCCACGGCTTTCCTTTCCTGGCACTTCAGCGATCTCTTCCTTGGCCACGCTCGCGTCTTCCATTCCGCGCCCGCGGCTTTGCCTTCCTCAACTTCTAACGCTCCAAACTCACTAAAATCCACCCTTCTGTACTAATCGTCGCACTCTCTTCAACCATAAATTAAGTCCTAAACTAGTACAAACATCCCTCATAGCGTACTAACAATTCCTAGTTACGCACTACAGAGTAGAGCGTATCACCGTGTCTGAGGGATGGGGTTTAAGACAACTCGACATCAACAATGCGTTCCTAAAAGGTACTCTTCATGAAGAGGTGTACATGGTTCAACCACCAGGTTTTGTAAGTCCTACTGCTCCTAATCATGTTTGCAAACTCAATAAATCCTTGTATGGCCTCAAGCATGCACCGAGGGCATGGTACAATGAACTACGCGGATTCCTTCTCCACCTTGGTTTTTGCAACTCAATTGTTGATGCTTCTCTATTTGTTTATCATCAAGGCCTAACAAGTATCTACTTGTTAGTCTATGTAGATGACATTATAATCACAGTAAATATGGTCAAATCAGTTGATAGCCTCATTCAAAAACTTGTTGCACGGTTCTCCCTTAAAGATCTTGGATCTCTTTCCTATTTTTTGGGAGTTGAAGTTATACCTATATGGATTTAGATGCTTAAAGCGGAATTTCAGGAAAACGTTTTTCCTAGCATCTAACCAAGGATCTCATGTATAAACTAAATAGATCATAGATAGGAAGAATTAATTACCTCTTTGATGCGTGTTTCAATCTACTTGAATAGAGAGATTAGAGCCTCACGTGTGACTCCTCTATTTGGTCCCCCCGAGTTTGGATCTGGATCACCTAGGATTCGGTTGCTAGAGCGAGGAACGAAGGAGAACGAGGGAGAACTCCAGGGAGAAGGAGGCAGCCGAGTATGTGTGTATTTGGATTAGGATTTTCTCCTAGAAAGCCCTCCTTTTATAATACATATGTAGATATAGTATTTCCTAAATTAATATATCTTTTATCATCAGTAATAACTCTATATTACTAATACGCCTTATCTCCCAAGTTATATCATATATAAATTTATAACATATACTTTATATAATATGTCTCCTAATAAACTGATCCAGTCCATAAACTCTAAGGGTGTGACCTCGTAGGATCCGGTAATAATAGCAATAGACTTTATAACATATAGTCCATAAATCATAGTTGGCTTCTTGCAAAGCACTATGACTACCTAAGATAACCGGATTATGAATCTCTATAAATGGTCCCACTTCATAATTAGTAATTGCATCTTTGATTAAATGACACAATTCCTTCAATCTCCCGCATGTCCTTAAAACAAGTGTGCAATGTTAAAAGTCATTTGTCACTTAGTGTCTTATTTGACTATATGATGAAACTCATCTTTATCGCCAAATACATTTCTTGAACTCTTGAGATCAAACTGTCAGTACAGATGATTACTAATAATCCATCTGAGTTTGGCCATGCGTTTTCACAGTTCTCACTCTTCAAGTGGCCGAGACACCAATCTTTTCCTAATGTATCGTGGTATACACAGAATAGGAGGACATATTCAATCTTGTAAGACTACAGCTCCCACTTAACTTTTGGTAATCCCAATCACTGCTTTTATACCTGCCTGTTACGGTCAGCGTTTGACAGCGTCAAAGACATACCAGCAGTCGAATGATTACTATATCATACTCATGTCTAAGGAACTCACTAATCAATAATCATGAATAATCCTAGAACTCCACAGTAAAGTCCCGAGGAGTCCTAAGATCGGTCTGTCCGATATGTATCGGTATACACATCTATGTAATCGATTAGACATCTCTATGTCCCTATAACACATGAAACCCGGTGTTATCAATCAATCTCACAATATGGTCTTTTTATTAAGTCATTTGTATCCAAGTTAACGACTTAGACCATGGACTTCTAACAATTTTATAATTTTAGTTCACTTAATGGGGTTTCATTCACCAAAATAGTTTTGATGAACCCATTTGATAATTATTAAATTATTTGGATACTTTATCGAATCCCAAGCAATGATTAAATAATAATATGAAACTCATATATAAGTCGAGCATAAATGTCTGTGATAATAATAAACAGTGTTTATCATAAAACAAACAGGTTCATAACCCTCAATGTCTGCTACTGTCCCTTGCTTCGAGCTCTTCCAACTGACGGCTCTTCCATTCAGAAGGAAGACATATCCAGACTGAGATTCAAAATCATATCTGTCTATCTGGAAACTTGCATCAGTATATCCCTTGACGACCAGCTCGTCATCACCTCCAAATATCAAGAGATCATCCCTAGTCCTTCGTAAGTACTTTAGGATGTTCTTGGCTGCACACCAATGTGCATCACTCAGGTTTGATTGGTACCTGCTACACATACTCAAAGCATATGCAACATATGGGCGAGTACAAGTCATTGCATACATGATGGATCCTATGGCCGAGGCATAGGGAATCCTGCTCATCCTCTTAGTTTCACCAGGTGTCTTAAGACATTGGCTCTTGCTGAGATGTAAGCCATGCTGCATAGGCAGGAACCCTTTCTTAGAGTTCATCATATTGAATCTATCAAGGACCTTATCTATATAAGTTCCTTGACTCAGACCAATAAGTCTCTTAGATCTATCTCTATATATCTTAATATCTAGTATGTACTCAGCATCTCCCAAGTCCTTCATTGAGGAATACTTCTTAAGCCACTCCTTAACTGTCTCCAGCATAGGAATGTCATTCCCAATGAGTAATATGTCATCCACATATAGAACTAGGAAGGCCACTTTGCTCCCACTAAACTTCTTGTACACACAGGGCTCTTCTTCGCATCTGATGAAGTCAAACTTTTTGACCACTTCATCAAAACAAAGATTCCAACTCTTGGATGCTTGCTTAAGTCCATAGATGGACTTCTTAAGCTTGCATATTCTCCTAGAGTTTTCTGGATCCTCAAAACCTTCTGGTTGCATCATGTATACATCCTCTTCTAAATATCCATTTAGAAAAGCGGTCTTGACATCCATTTGCCAAATCTCATAATCATAATAAGCGGTAATCGCTAGGAGTATCCTAATGGACCTGATCATAACGATCGGTACGAACGTTTCATCATAGTCAGTACCATGAACCTGTCTAAATCCTTTGGCAACTAGTCTTGCCTTATAGACAGAAATGTTTCCATCCTTGTCTGTCATGATCTTAAAGACCCATTTGCATCTAATGGGTTTTACCCCAACAGGCAAATCTATCAAGTCCCAGACTTGATTCTCAGACATGGAGTCCATTTCGGATTTCATGGCTACCAGCCATTTCTCAGAGTCGGGGTCCGCCATTGCTTGCTTATAGGTCGCAGGCTCGCCGTTCTCTAAAAGTAGAACGTCAATACTAGCAGTCAAGACGTAATCCTCGTATCGTCTAGGCTGCTGCCTTGGCCTGTTTGATCTCCAAAGTGGTCCAACAATAGGAGAGACTTCAGCAGAAGGGTTGACCACATCAGTATGCGAGACCTCAAGTGCTTCATCTACTTGAGGAATTGCATCTTGAATCTGGGCGGTTTCCCTTTGAGAAGGTACGCCTCCAAAGTCAAGTTCTTCAGTGACATCATCTATGTCCTCATGTTGTTGGGTTTGTTGCTCAGCTTGAATCTCATCAAACTGAACATTTCTCCCACTTGGCTTCTTGGAAAATAAATCCTTTTTCCAAAAAGACACTATCCCGAGCAACAAACACTTTGTTCTCAGCGGGATTATAGAAATAATATCCCCTTGTTTCCTTGGGATAACCTATAAAGAAGCATTTGTCTGATTTGGGTGCTATCTTATCAGAAAGTAAACGCTTTACATAAGCCTCGCATCCCGAGACTTTCAGAAATGACAAGCTAAGAACTTTTCCATACCATATCTCATGTGGTGTCTTGTCAACTGATCGTGACGGAGTCCTGTTTAGTGTGAACGCAGCAGTGGTGAGGGCATATCCCCAAAAGGATGTAGGAAGATCAGCAAAGCTCATCATTGAGCGGACCATGTCTAGCAATTTCATGTTTCTCCTCTCAGATACGCCATTCATCTGTGGCGTGCCTGGTGGAGTCAGTTGTGTCAAAATGCCACAACTTCTCAAGTGATGGTCGAATTCTTGGCTTAGATATCCGCCCCCTCGATCTGATCGGAGTGCCTTTATCTTCTTGTCATTCTGTGTCTCAACTTCATTCTGGAATTCTTTGAACTTTTCAAAGGACTCAGATTTATGCTTCATTAAGTAGATATACCCATATCTACTAAAATCATGAGTAAATGTAATGAAGTACCGATAGCCTCTCCTAGCTTCTGTGCTCATAGGTCCACACACATCGGTATGTATGAGAGCTAAAAGCTCAGTAGTCCTTTCAGTTCACTTAATGGGGATGTTTGCGGGAATTTTCAATATGGGGATTATTGCAGTCGGGTTCAAGAACAAAGTACTTGTCCTGAGCTAAATTCATGCATTTTTAACATCCAATCTCTACTTGAATACAAGGTTTTCTTCGCTATCCTAATTCCTTCCCTGCAAATACTAGAGCACCAATGTGACAATAATTCTTGAATTCAATCCAAGGTAATCTGCAACTGAATACAGAAATATGAACTATGTGCAAGAACTTGAACAAACTTCGGAGCATCCTTGTCATCATCTTAAACTAAGTTATAAACAAGAGTCTGACAAATTAAAAACATTAAATAGTTGTGACAGGATATCAAAAAGAAGAAAAAAGAACCAAATGTTCAAGAACCCAATATATTTGCCAACATAAGTGGACGGTGAATTTGTGTTGTCAATATTAGTAGCATAGTTTATGTGCTCGTTGTAACTAAATTATGTGAGTCATTAACCCAATATAACTGTCATAATTGCTCTGTTATAGAACTTGTCAAGAAGCCTAATCTATAACTAGTAACTAGTATACTAAAGGTGCTTAAGAAGTACACTTGAATTAGGTTCACAATAACTACACTAAAGGTTCAAATTTTATATACTAAAGGTTCAAATTCTATATACTAAAGCATCAAAGTTTGTATAATGAAGTTTCTTTTTTAATATACTAAAGGTTCACATTCGATAAACATACATTTGAATATACCATATGTAAAGGGTTAATAGTTTATATGCTTGAGGTTCACGATTATTATACTACAGGTTCATATTCAGTATAATAAAGGTTCATAATAAGATTATGTGCCATGTATATATGAACTGGACCGTTTCTATGGTTCCTATATAAGAATAAGTATGAATCTTAGATGACTATATATATGAACACTGACATATAACATATGAACCCTATAGATGACAAAAAAATAATCTCAAACATGAACGTGCTCAAAGTAGTACATATAGACATGTCAAACGAGTCGGGTTCGGGTTTAAGCATATCGGGTCGAGTCGAATACGGGTCAAAACTTGCGGGTCGATTGTGGGTCGGGTCGTTGCGGGTCAGGTACGGGTTTGGGTCGACCCAGCGGGTCGAGAGCGTCATGTCAAAATTTTATAAAATGATTATTAAAATAATATTTTAATAAAAACAAAAAATAATAAATCAAAAAAAATTACTATATAATATTTTAATAACAAAATATATTATATCGTTTAATATATAAAATAAAAACACATTTGTAATGACCCAACGGATCAATGACCCGACCCAGAAATTTTTGGGTCGAACGGGTCGGGTCACTTTTGACCCAATACTTTTCGGGTCGGGTCGGGTCGGTTTTGCAGGTGGGGTAAGAAATTGACAACTCTTAAGTACATATGATCATTAGTACACTAAAGGTTCATTATTAATATACTACTGGTTCATATTAAATAAACATGGATTTTATTATACTCAACGTAAAATGCATGTGGTTATTAAATACCTAAGGTTCATAGCTAGTACATTAGAAGTTCATATGTAGACACTAAAAGTTCATACTTAGTATGCTAAAGGATCTTATTTGATAATCGGGTAAACAAAACGTAAAAGGTGAATGCGCAATAACTATAAACTATGTTAGAGGTTCACATTTAGTACACTAGAAGTTCATATATAGTACACTAAAGGTTCATGATTAATATACTAAAGATTCATATTTAATAAACATGCATATTAAACGTAAAAGGTGCAAGCTTGATGTTCATAATACTAATGGTTCATATGTAGTACATTAAAAGCTCATACTTGATATACTAAATGTTGATACTTGATATACTAAAGGTTCACATTTAATAATGAAAGTAAAAATGCTACTTTATAGTGCATTGTGAACATAAGTATAAGTTTGTGAACTTCTAACATTAGGTTTGTGAACCTCTAGCATAAGGTTTGTGAACTTCTAGTATAAACATAATTTGTAAACCTCTAGTAAAAAGTTTGTGAACCTATTGTATAAAGAACTAGTGAACATTTTGTTTTATTAACCTTTATTTCTACTCTTTAAATGAAGATTAAAAAATTATAATTGGTTTTACTTATGAATCATAGTTATAAAGCTCTACAAATCAGTTCTACTATTCTAGTCATTTTTATAAAAAATTATATATTAAGAGTTTCTTCTTTATTTTATCATATTTATATCAATATCACAAAAATGCACATGGAATAATTAGAGAATGTACGCAGTGACCTACAAAATGAGTCTTCAATACATCTATTGAACTCAATCATTTGAGTAAATTGGGTTCGAATATAATGGTCAAGTAGTTGTATAGTAAACTACATAGAGGGAAAATGTTTGTGTAGAAAAAGCATGGAAAAATAAAACCAAGATGATAGGTTAATTTGTTTCCTTGTTTATAATTATTAATCATATATTGATCTTGTTTATTTTAAGGGTTTATTTTATTTGTTTTTTTTTAATTTCTCCTTTGAATTTAGCAAATGTCATTTCAATCTATTAGTTGAATTTATTATTGTAAGTTATAAAGCTATAAGGAAAGTGAAGTAATTAATTTTTTTTCTTAAATGGGGAATACATAAATTTCAATTGACTGTGGTTTTTTTGAAATTTCTCATAGATAGTGCATACAAAATTATATTTTTAATTTCATATAGTGAAAATTATCAAATTATACGATATATATTCTATCAAAAATTGATTAAAAATATTTTTTAATTTTTTTTTAACAAACGACAGCAAGTATAAATCTATCCCCCGTGCTTAAATATTGAATTGTCCTCAATGTGATGAAAGACAGAATTGAAAATAGGGGGAGAGAAAACATACTCACCATCTCGGCTGGTCCTACTCCTCGTCCGCTAGGGTGTCGGGGTTGACGTAGCGCTCGGCGACCATCGAAACAGGCTTCTCGGGTGGTTTCTCGGGAGACAATGTCGAGCAGTCGATCCTCTATAGACTAACCGGAAATAAAACTCTCAGGTACTGGTGATGATGGCCGCGGTCGCCGGATTGACTGTGTCGGCGGTTACGGCTGGTAACGCTCACCGCTGGTAGAGGAAGAATTACAGCGAAGAGAAGGACAGTGGTCAAAATGGCAGCGATGAAGGGTTGCTGGCGGCTGCGTGTGGGGATCGCGGACACGATCGCGGTGATGATGATGATCGCGCATGGAAAAATAGGGGTTTGTTCTTCAAACAGCAAGGCCGCGATCGAGGTGATGATGCGGCGATCGCGGCCACACACAAGCATCCGATTTTTTTTTTTTCAAGGTAGAGAGGGATTATGATATTTGGTGTGCAATTGAATTGCATGCTTCATGTATAGGCAGGGCCGCGATCGCGGTTTTTGGGCCGCGACCACGGCTTTCACTTCGAAAGCATCTTTACCTGCAAATTAGTCTAGAAAATGAAACAAGGGAAAAAGAAGGACAGAAAGAGAAAAGAAAATGACAAGAAAGACTTCATACCTCGGGTTGCCTCCCGAGAAGCGCTTTGGTTAATGTCGTTGGCTCGACATAGTTTCATGGTGATCAAAATAGGTTACTCACATCAATAGAACATATAGAATCATCATCATGAGGGTGTTTCTTAGCATCATAAATGTTATACTCTACCCTTTCCCCATCAAATTCCATAGGAAGTAAACCACTACTTACATCAATTCTTGCATTGGCAGTTTTAGGAAATGGCCTACCTAATAGAATAGGAGATGCATGCTTGTCATGGTCCATGTCCAACACAAAGAAATCAGCAGGAAAAATTAGCTTATCCACCTTCACAAGAACGTCCTTTACCACTCCTTTCGGATAGGCATTGGAATGATCAGCTAATTGAATAATTACCCCAGTCTCATGCAATGGTCCAAGTCTCAAAGATTCATATAAAGAATAAGGTAACACATTAATTGATGCACCTAAATCTAACATGGCTCTTTCAAACTTGGTGTCACCTATCACACAAGGTATGTTGAACATGCCAGGGTCGCCACATTTCTTAGGCATTCTCCTTTGAAACACAGCAGACACATGCTCACTTACCTTAATCTTTTTCTTGCTTTTCACTTTTTGATTCCTCTTAATTTTACACAATTATTTAAGAAACTTTGCATAGCGAGGAACACCTTTAATCAATTTAAGCAAGGGAATGTTTACCTCACACTTACTGAAGGTCTCGAAAATCTCCTTGTCATTCTCCAACCTCTTTGTGTCTTTCAATGCCTCAGGAAATGGCGGAACTGGCTTCTGGGAGCCGAGTAGAGGAAAATTCGGCCTGACATACGAATTTCCAGCTTCTGGGGCAAGGCTGCGATCGTGGTTCTCAAGCACCGACCGCGGCTTTGCCTGAATTTCTTCTTCTGCTTTAATGTTCATTGGCCGCGCCCGCGGCTCCCTTTCCGCGCCCGTGGCTTTCTTATTTGCAACTAGTTCGTCCGTTTCAGCTGAGGGGACTCTGCTGTCCGCTCTGTCATCCAACTGCTTCCCATTCCTCAGCATAATTGCACTCACATTCTGTCTCGGGTTCAACTCTGTTTGCAACGGCAGCTTACTCGCCTCCTTAGCTTCCAATTTGTTTGCTGCCAGAGATATCTGCCAAACCTGATTCTCCAAATTCTGAATGCTATACTTGGTCTCATGTTAAAATTGCACTAGATTGCTCTGCATGGTGGTCATGTTCTACGCAAGGGCCTTCATCATGTCTTCTGTAGACATAGATGAACTCGAATTTTGCCCCTGAGGTCTAGGATCATATGGTGGTCTGAATTGGTGTTGTTGTTGACCTCCAGGCTGCTGAAATTGCTGATGCTGTTGGAATTGCTGGTTTTGTGGGTTCCCATATCTCAAATTGGGGCGATCTCTCCACCCAGGATTGTAGGTGTTGGAGTATGGGTCATATCTCGGTCTAGGAGGTCCGATACCTCCCACAACATTCACTTCAGCTGCAGGCTCTTGCAGTTACGGGCATGCATCAATAGGGTGCATTGTGTCATAACAGATGCCACACAACTTAACTTGCTGCGAGTTTCCTTTCACCATAAAACGCTTCATCATCTCCTTCAACTCGTTCACGTTAGATTGCAGTGAAAATGAGGGATGAAAGTCGGCTGTTTCGGCTGCGTGAGAGCTCGCTCTCTTGCTGAATTGCCTTGAGCCTTCAGATAGCTCAGAAAACATCTCAAATGCCGCTACAGCGGTTTTATTCAGAATGTTACCGCCACAGGCTGCATTCACCATTCTGCGCTCATAATCAAGAATTCCACCATACAGATATAGAACGAGATCTTGGTCAGAATAACCATGGTATGGACAACTTGATATTAGTCGTTTGAATCTCTCATAGTACTCATACAAAGTCTCAGTAGCATGTTGTTCAGTGTTGCTGATGTTCTTTTTCAGGCTATTGAGCTTTGCTGCAGGAAAGTACTTCTCCAGAAAGACTTTCTTCATCTTTGCCCATGTATCAATACTTCCCGGAGCTAGATAGTAGAACCAGTCAATGGCCGAATCCTTCAAAGAAAAAGGAAAGGCCCTCAGCTTGATTTGATCTTCAGTAACTCCTCTCGGCTTCATGCTGGTGCAGACAGCGTGAAATTCAGATAAGTGCTTGTTGGGGTCTTCGCCATTCATCCCATGGAAGTGGGGTATCAAATGAATTAATCCAGACTTCAACTCAAAATTGACACCATCGGCCAACTCATAAAATTGCACAGCAAGCGGTTGTTGCTCCAAATTCGGTGCAGTGAACTGCCTCAAAGTCCGTTGTTTAGCCATCTCGAGTTGCTCACAAACTTCTCTGCGGTTCCTGTAAAGTGTCTGCTCAATTTCTGGATCAAGAGTCAAAATTGGAGAATTAGTAGCACGGGTGTGAACCATAAGACATGTTCACACAACAGTTGGTAAACAATCACACACAAACATGAAAAGATTAAAACTTTAGATTCCCCGGCAACGGCGCCAAATTTGAAAGGGCTTTTGTCGTATGTACCTATCAAATAAACCTCAATAACTCAACTAATGTAGTCTGGCAAGTAAGGGTCGAACACATAGGAAATCAAGCTACCTATCTTGTTTGCAAGAATCGTTTACCAATCATCAACATTAACAAAGAGGGGGGGGGGAGTTGGTTTGAGTTCTAAAGCTACAAAACTAACTAACAGAAGTAACAAAGATGTAAACAGATATTGACGAAAGAGCTCAGCCAGAAATATCCACACTTCAGTTTGATTGACTGATCATCGATTATCTCTAGTTCTTTAACCCAATGAATGTTCCAATTCATTTTCTTAAGTTTATTAACAAGACAACCAGACCCTAATAATACTAACTATCAAACTATCAAGATTCAATTCAATAGCAGCAGTAAATTCTAGGAATTTCAACAAATACATGCAACATAAAACAACTAGTTTTATTTAGCATGCAAATCAATTTTCTTTTAGAATAAACTATCACAACTAGTTCTAGAATATCGTAGTTGCTACTCTGAATCAGATATTTCAATTAGAAATAATCCAAGTCTAGCATAAGAGTAATACGAATGGCCAATTAGCAAAACTCAAAGGGATTAAGTTCAAGAGAATCAATAACATTCAAAGGAGTAGAACAAGAGTGATAATCTTACAACCGAATCAAACAAAGGCTTCAATCGTCTAACCAAGCAAAGGAACTTAGTTCTTCATAGTCTTGCAAAAACTCCAAAAAACAATAGAAACGGTCGTTCTCCAAAAACAACATGATGAAAACTAGGTTTAGCAAAGTATTTCTATCCTAGGCTAGAGATAACAGTTTCCATAAAAACGTAATTAAAACAATTAATAAAAACTGATAAAATAACTAAGGAAATCCGAAACAGCAACTCTGCTGATTTTTCTTCAATGGCCGCGATCGCTGCCTTGTTGGCCGCGATCGTGGCTTTGCTTGTCTTTGACTTCAGCGAATTCTTCAGAGGCCGCGCCCACGGCTTTCCTTTCCTGGAACTTCAGCGATCTCTTCCTTGGCCATGCCCGCGGCTTCCATTCCGCGCCCGCGGCTTTGCCTTCCTCAACTTCTGACGCTCCAAACTCACTAAAATCCACCGTTTCTGTACTAATCGTCCCACTCTCCACAACCATAAATTAACTCCTAAACTAGTACAAACATCCCTCATAGCGTACTAACAATTCCTAGTTACGCACTATAGAGTAGAGCGTATCACCGTGTCTGAGGGATGGGGTTTAAGACAACTCGACATCAACAATGCGTTCCTAAAAGGTACTCTTCATGAAGAGGTGTACATGGTTCAGCCACCAGGTTTTGTAAGTCCTACTGCTCCTAATCATGTTTGCAAACTCAATAAAGCCTTGTATGGCCTCAAGCAAGCACCGAGGGCATGGTACAATGAACTACGCGGATTCCTTCTCCACCTTGGTTTTTGCAACTCAATTGTTGATGCTTCTCTATTTGTTTATCATCAAGGCCGAACAAGTATTTACTTGTTAGTCTATGTAGATGACATTATAATCACAGTAAATCTGGTCAAATCAGTTGATAGCCTCATTCAAAAACTTGTTGCACGGTTCTCCCTTAAAGATCTTGGATCTCTTTCCTATTTTTTGGGAGTTGAAGTTATACTTGTAGGGATTTAGATGCTTAAAGCGGAATTTCAGGAAAACGTTTTTCCTAGCATCTAACCAAGGATCTCATGCATAAACTAAATAGATCATAGATACGAAGAATTAATTACCTCTTTGATGCGTGTTTCAATCTACTTGAATAGAGAGATTAGAGCCTCACGTGTGACTCCTCTATTTGGTCTACCCGAGCTTGGATCTGGATCACCTAGGACTCGGTTGCTAGAGCGAGGAACGAAGGCGAATGAGGGAGAACTCCAGGGAGAAGGAGGCAGCCGAGTATGTGTGTATTTGGATTAGGATTTTCTCCTAGAAAGCCCTCCTTTTATAATACATATGTAGATATATTATTTCCTAAATTAATATATCTTTTCTCTTCAGTAATAACTCTTTATTACTAATACGCCTTATCTCCCAAGTTATATCATATATAACTTTATATCATATACTTTATATAATATGTCTCCTAATAAACTGATCCAGTCCATAAACTCTAAGGGTGTGACCTCGTAGGACCCGGTAATAATAGCAATAGACTTTATAACATATAGTCCATAAATCATAGTTGACTTCTAGCAAAGCACTATGACTACCTAAGATAACCGGATTATGAATCTCCATAAATGGTCTCACTTCATAATTAGTAATTGCACCTTTGATTAAAGGACACAATTCCTTCAATCTCCCGCATGTCCTTAAAACAAGTGTGCAATGTTAAAATTCATTTGTCACTTAGTGTCTTATTTGACTATATGATGAAACTCATCTTTACCGCCAAATACGTTTCTTGAACTCTTGAGATCAAACTGTCAGTATAGATGATTACTAATAATCCATCTGAGCATGGCCATGCGTTTTCACAGTTCTAACTCTTCAAGTGGCCGAGACACCAATCCTTTCCTAATGTATCGTGGTATACACAGAATAGGAGGACATATTCAATCTTGTAAGACTACAGCTCCCACTTAACTTTTGGCAATCCCAATCACTGCTTTTATAACTGCCTGTTACGGTCAGCGTTTGACAGCGTCAAAGACATACCAACAGTCAAATGATAACTATATCATACACATGTCTAAGGAACTCACTAATCAATAATCATGAATAATCCTAGAACTCCGCAGTAAAGTCCCGAGGAGTCCTAAGATCGGTCTGTCCGATATGTATCGGTATACACATCTATGTAATCGATTAGACATCTCTATGTCCCTATAACACATAAAACCCGGTGTTATCAATCAATCTCACAATATGGTCTTTTTATTAAGTCATTTGTATCCAAGTTAACGACTTAGACCATGGACTTCTAACAATTTTATAATTGCAGTTCACTTAATGGGGTTTCATTCACCAAAACAGTTTTGATGAGCCCATTTGATAATTATTAAATTGTTTGGATACTTTATCTAATCACAAGCAATGATTAGATAATAATATGAAACTCATATATAAGTCAAGCATAAATGTCTGTGATAATAATAAACAGGGTTTATCATAAAACAAACAGGTTCATAACCCTCAATGTCTGCTACTGTCCCTTGCTTTGAGCTCTTCCAGCTGACGGCTCCTCCATTCAGAATGAATACATATCCAGACTGAGATTCAAAATCATCTCTGTCTATCTGGAAACTTGCATCAGTATAGCCCTTGACGACCAGCTCGTCATCACCTCCAAATATCAAGAGATCATCCCTAGTCCTTCGTAAGTACTTCAGGATGTTCTTGGCTGCACACCAATGTGCATCACTCGGGTTTGATTGGTACCTTCTACACATAATCAAAGCATATGCAACATCTGGGCGAGTACAAGTCATTGCATACATGATGGATCCTATGGCTGAGGCATAGGGAATCCTGCTCATCCTCTTAGTTTCACCAGGTGTCTTAAGACATTGGCTCTTGCTGAGATGTAAGCCATGCTGCATATGCAGGAACCCTTTCTTAGAGTTCATCATATTGAATCTATCAAGGACCTTATCTACATAAGTTCCTTGACTCAGACCAATAAGTCTCTTAGATCTATCTCTATAGATCTTAATATCTAGTATGTACTCAGCATCTCCCAAGTCCTTTATTGAGAAATACTTCTTAAGCCACTCCTTAACTGTCTCCAGCATAGGAATGTCATTCCCAATGAGTAATATGTCATCCACATATAGAACTAGAAAGGCCACTTTGCTCCCACTAAACTTCTTGTAGACACAGGGCTCTTCTTCGCATCTGATGAAGTCAAACTTTTTGACCACTTCATCAAAACAAAGTTTCCAACTCTTGGATGCTTGCTTAAGTCCATAGATGGACTTCTTAAGCTTGCATATTCTCCTAGGGTTTTCTGGATCCTCAAAACCTTCTGGTTGCATCATGTATACATCCTCTTCTAAATATCCATTTAGAAAAGCGGTCTTGACATTCCTTTGCCAAATCTCATAATCATAATAAGCGGCAATCGCTAGGAGTATCCTAATGGACCTGATCATAACGATCGGTGCAAACGTTTCATCATAGTCAGTACCATGAACCTGTCTAAATCCTTTGGCAACTAGTCTTGCCTTATAGACAGAAACGTTTCCATCCTTGTCTGTCAAGATCTTAAAGACCCATTTGCATCTAATGGGTTTTACCCCAACATGCAAATCTATCAAGTCCCAGACTTGATTCTCAGACATGGAGTCCATTTCGGATTTCATGGCTACTAGCCATTTCTCAGAGTCGGGGTCCGCCATTGCTTGCTTATAGGTCGCAGGCTCGCCGTTCTCTAAAAGTAGAACATCAATACTAGCAGTCAAGACGTAATCCTCGTATCGTCTAGGCTGCTGCCTTGGCTTGTTTGATCTCCAAAGTGGTCCAACAATAGGAGAGACTTCAGCAGAAGGGTTGACCACATCAGTATGCGGGACCTCAAGTGCTTCATCTACTTGAGGAATTACATCTTGAATCTGGGCGGTTTCCCTTTGAGAAGGTACGCCTCCAAAGTCAAGTTCCTCAGTGACATCATCTATGTCCTCATGTTGTTGGGTTTGTTGCTCAGCTTGAATCTCATCAAACTGAACATTTCTCCCACTTGGCTTCTTGGAAAATAAATCTTTTTCCAAAAAGACACTATCCCGAGCAACAAACACTTTGTTCTCAGCGAGATTGTAGAAATAATATCCCCTTGTTTCCTTGGGATAACCTATAAAGAAGCATTTGTCTGATTTGGGTGCTAGCTTATCAGATAGTAAACGCTTTACATAACTCTCGCATCCCCAGACTCTCAGAAATGACAAGCTAGGAACTTTTCCATACCATATCTCATGTAGTGTCTTGTCAACTGATCGTGATGGAGTCCTGTTTAGTGTGAACGCAGCAGTGGTGAGGGCATATCCCCAAAAGGATGTAGGAAGATCAGCAAATCTCATCATTGAGCGGACCATGTCTAGCAATGTCATGTTTCTCCTCTCAGATACGCCATTCAGCTGTGGCGTGCCTGGTGGAGTCAGTTGTGTCAAAATGCCACAACTTCTCAAGTGATGGTCGAATTCTTGGCTTAGATATTCGCCCCCTCGATCTGATCGGAGTGCCTTTATCTTCTTGTCATTCTGTGTCTCAATTTCATTCTGGAATTCTTTGAACTTTTCAAAGGACTCAGATTTATGCTTCATTAAGTAGATATACCCATATCTACTAAAATCATGAGTAAATGTAATGAAGTACCGATAGCCTCTCCTAGCTTCTGTTCTCATAGGTCCACACACATCGGTATGTATGAGAGCTAAAAGCTCAGTAGTCCTTTCAGTTCACTTAATGGGGATGTTTGCGGGAATTTTCAATATGGGGATTATTGCAGTCGGGTTCAAGAACAAAGTACTTGTCCTGAGCTAAATTCATGCATTTTTAACATCCAATCTCTACTTGAATACAAGGTTTTCTTCGCTATCCTAATTCCTTCCCTGAAAATACTAGAGCACCAATGTGACAATAATTATTGAATTCAATCCAAGGTAATCTGCAACTGAATACAGAAATATGAACTATGTGCAAGAACTTGAACAAACTTCGGAGCATCCTTGTCAGCATCTTAAACTAAGTTATAAACAAGAGTCTGACAAATTAAAAACATTAAATAGTAGTGACAGGATATCAAAAAGAAGAAAAAAGAACCAAATGTTCAAGAACCCAATATATTTGCCAACATAAGTGGACGGTGAATTTGTGTTGTCAATATTAGTAGCATAGTTTATGTGCTCGTTGTAACTAAATTATGTGAGTCATTAACCCAATATAATTGTCATAATTGCTCTGTTATACAACTTGTCAAGAAGCCTAATCTATAACTAGTAACTAGTATACTAAAGGTGCTTAAGAAGTACACTTGAATTAGGTTCACAATAACTACACTAAAGGTTCAAATTTTATATACTAAAGGTTCAAATTCTATATACTAAAGCATCAAAGTTTGTATAATGAAGTTTCTTTTTTAATATACTAAAGGTTCACATTCGATAAACATACATTTGAATATACCATATGTAAAGGGTTAATAGTTTATATGCTTGAGGTTCACGATTATTATACTAAAGGTTCATATTCAGTATAATAAAGGTTCATAATAAGATTATGTGCCATGTATATATGAACTGGACCGTTTCTATGGTTCCTATAGAAGAATAAGTATGAATCTTAGATGACTATATATATGAACACTGACATATAACATATGAACCCTATAGATGACAAAAAATAATCTCAAACATAAACGTGCTCAAAGTAGTACATATAGACATGTCAAACGGGTCGGGTTCGGGTTTAAGCATATCGGGTCGGGTTCGGGTCGGGTTCGGGTCGGGTCGAATACGGGTCAAAACTTGCGGGTCGATTGTGGGTCGGGTCGTTGCGGGTCAGGTACGGGTTCGGGTCGACCCAGCGGGTCGAGAGCGTCATGTCAAAATTTTATAAAATGATTATTAAAATAATATTTTAATAAAAACAAAAAATAATAAAAAAAAAAAATACTATATAATATTTTAATAACAAAATATATTATATCGTTTAATATATAAAATAAAAACACATTTGTAATGACCCACCCAGAAATTTTTGGGTCGAACGGGTCGGGTCACTTTTGACCCAATACTTTTCGGGTCGGGTCGGGTTTGCAGGTCGGGTAAAATAATGACAACTCTTAAGTACATATGATCATTAGTACACTAAAGGTTCATTATTAATATACTACTGGTTCATATTAAATAAACATGGATTTTATTATACTCAACGTAAAATGCATGTGGTTATTAAATACCTAAGGTTCATAGCTAGTACATTAGAAGTTCATATGTAGACACTAAAAGTTCATACTTAATATGCTAAAGGATCTTATTTGATAATCGGGTAAACAAAACGTAAAAGGTGAATGCGCAATAACTATAAACTATGTTAGAGGTTCACATTTAGTACACTAGAAGTTCATATATAATACACTAAAGGTTCATGATTAATATACTAAAGATTCATATTTAATAAACATGCATATTAAACGTAAAAGGTGCAAGCTTGATGTTCATAATACTAATGGTTCATATGTAGTACATTAAAAGCTCATACTTGATATACTAAATGTTGATACTTGATATACTAAAGGTTCACATTTAATAATGAAAGTAAAAATGCTACTTTATAGTGCATTGTGAACATAAGTATAAGTTTGTGAACTTCTAACATTAGGTTTGTGAACCTCTAGCATAAGGTTTGTGAACTTCTAGTATAAACATAATTTGTAAACCTCTAGTAAAAAGTTTGTGAACCTATTGTATAAAGAACTAGTGAACATTTTGTTTTATTAACCTTTATTTCTACTCTTTAAATGAAGATTAAAAAATTATAATTGGTTTTACTTATGAATCATAGTTATAAAGCTCTACAAATCAGTTCTACTATTCTAGTCATTTTTATAAAAAATTATATATTAAGAGTTTCTTCTTTATTTTATCATATTTGTATCAATATCACAAAAATGCACATGGAATAATTAGAGAATGTGCGCAGTGACCTACAAAATGAGTCTTCAATACATCTATTAGACTCAATCATTTGAGTAAATTGGGTTCGAATATAATGGTCAAGTAGTTGTATAGTAAACTACATAGAGGGAAAATGTTTTTGTAGAAAAAGCATGGAATAATAAAACCAAGATGATAAGTTAATTTGTTTCCTTGTTTATAATTATTAATCATTAATTGATCTTGTTTATTTTAAGGGTTTATTTTATTTGTTTTTTTTTTTTTCTCCTTTGAATTTAGCAAATGTCATTTCAATCTATTAGTTGAATTTATTATTGTAAGTTATAAAGTTATAAGGAAAGTGAAGTAATTAATTTTTTTTCTTAAATGAGGAATAAATAAATTTCAATTGACTGTGGTTTTTTTGAAATTTCTCATAGATAGTGCATACAAAATTATATTTTTAATTTCATACAGTGAAAATTATCAAATTATACGATATATATTCTATCAATAATTGATTAAAAATATTTTTAAAAATACATCTAACTTGATTACAATCGACACCGTTCATACCGAAATTCATAGCACAAAAAACCGGAGATCGAGGAGAGAATAGTAATGATCCACATCGAGTTTGCGCTATAGTCTCGTTTATAGAGTACTTTTGCAAATAAGGCATACATAAGGACTAGTTTATTAAAATGAATCACAAATGGAGTATAAACTTGCCAAATGTTGGTTTATTCAGTAAAATATCAACAATTTGGGCATGACTTTCAAATTATACCAAAATATATGAAAATAGGAAGGAGAAGCAAAAGGATGAATTCGATGTAGATAAAAATAATCAAAGGAACATAGGGGCAAGAGATATGTCGATATGGGAATGAAGGGCAAGGATGACAAAATAATTCCCGTATTTATATGGAATATTATGCATTTGATTTAAAATTGTTCATGAATGTAATTGTGTCTAGAGATTCTCGTAACAGTTTATCATATAGTTATCAATCAATCTTATTAAATGTGCTAATATATAGAGTGAAAACACATAAAGCGTTTTGAACATATGAACAAACTCTAGTATTTTAATCGATCAAAATGAAACATTTCCTAACTAAATTAATAAGGACCATTATTATTATTATCAATTAATTGATTATAGTACGTATTCTTGTCCGTCTACATGTTTCAATTAATAAAAGGAAGAAGACAAATGTACTACATACTTGGAACCCTCTAATTCTAACCAATATTAAGTTGATTACAAACTTCAATTATGCTGCTTGACCCGAACTTAGATATACTAACATATGATGAATGACCCAAACTTAGATATACAAACTTTGACCCAAAATGTGTCTTCAAATTCTTCTATTGGATTCATTTATCCGAAATGGCAGATTAATTTATGTCTTAATTGTTAATCATATATTGCATGATATTGTTTATTCCAAGGCTTTAGTTAATTTTGAGCATTGTATACATATAATATATCTATTTATACTAACCGAAATAGTTTAATACTAACTAAAATTCTACTTCATAATTATGTTTGTAGTTTTTTGGCATACTAATTAAAATTGTTTATTACTAATTAAAAATGTTTAATTTATAGGCTAAGTAAATGAGCATTCATTGCTCAAAAACTCTATTATATATATAGATATAGAGAAAAAATAACATGAATAAATTATACCAGACGAAAAAATGTAACAAATTATAAATTCGAGTCAAACTTATGATTTAAGTTATCAACGGAAAAAAATTATGTACGTGATAACATTTCCATCTATGATATGGGTATTATAATGGTATTTATGCTGATAATGTTGGTTGTGGCATTGATTTAATAATTAAAAGGTTTGTATATAAGAGAAGATATAGATTATAATAGAATGTAAATAATCGTATAGCCCAAAACTCGTTTTTGGAAATAAGTTTGATTTTACGTGTGATACTTATAAAGTGTAAATGAGTAAATATTTACCGAAATTCTTATATTTATACATATATATAATTAGAGAGTATTAGAATTAGGAGTAACGATTTACCGAAAATATTCTATTTATACAAATATATAATTAGAGAGATTATATTAGAATTAGGAGTATATCATTTTATTTATATGTTGTTATTTAGGCAAAACTCTTTCTTCTATGTGTTGATTTTATGTGTGATACTTCATACTTCTAAGGTGTAATCAAAAGGATAGACATTTAGGATAAAAAACTCTATTTTATTTCAAATATAGATTCTTATTACATGTGAAGAATTTCCACATGAATAATGTTAGTTTTGGATTTCATCTACATTTGAATGCTAATTTTGTATTAGTTGTATTCTATTTTTGTGATAAAATATAGTTTTGTGATAAAATGATGCCATGGATAGATTTATGAAAAGAAAAGAAAAATTAATTATTCTATCATTTAAGAGGATTAGCATTAATGGTCTAGGATTGCATTTTACATTATACTAGTTGGCATACCCGTGCTACGCACGGGATATGTTTTGAAATTGGTTAATAAATTATAGTGAACCTAGTGATGAATTTGTAAAGTGTTTTTAATATTTTTTGTTTAAAATATTTATTTTAGTATATATGAGTTTATTTTGATTTGAAGTTCTAATTTGTGTATGCATATTTATATCATGTAATCAATATTGTGCATTTATATTTTGATTTTATCATGCGAATTCGTAATTTGGTACTATATTTCGTTCATTCCATTGGTGATTGATTAAATTATTAATATACGTAATGCTTTATTTGTTTGCCCTTGTTTACAACATTGTATGAGAATACTTTTTATAACAAATTGTCATGTGCGTTCTTTTACATTTATATATTTTATATATTTAAATTTGTATACTACAGAACTATCACATAATTTTCTTGTAGAACACTAATAGTTGTAAGGAATTATGGAGAAGCAATGATTAACCAACTTAACAAATTTAATTAGTAATTTTTGTCATCCCTTAACAATTTAAATTTTAACAAACATGATTTTGGTTCTATTTTTCTTACTCACCTTTCAGGTACAATATTATATTTTTTATTAATTTTATTAATAGTATCATATATTTATTATGTCTTAAATGTTTAAATATAAATACGGGTTACTCTTTTATACTATGAAATAATATTTATATTTTATGATTATATCATCTTTTATTAGAACTAAACAAAAATATGTTATGATATTATATATCGATACTACATTATTATTTTGTTAAAGTTATTTAAGTGTTTTTTTTTGTAAAAAAACATTTCAGTGTTAGTACTTAGTAGTAAATGCTTAATTTTATAGTTTTGTTCCCGGAAACAAACGTTTTATAATTAAGCATGAATAACTTTCATATTCGATTATGTATAGTAATATTGCACAACTACTATACATACTCTATTGTCGAAACTATTCATTATTTATACTCCTTACACATGATTTTATTTCATTACACTTTTCACTTTGAGGATTATATTTTCTAATATATAATATAAGGTATCATTAATTATAATTATGTTAGGAGAGTAGGGTTGTATAACTTCTTTTTTTATCTTTTAATCATATTGACAAATTTTCAAACGTTTTATCTTCTTTGAGGGTTAAATTAGGTTATACAGCTGTTAATCGACTGAATCTCATCGTAATTTGGGGGGAAATTCAGAAAGGGCGAGGTTTTTTGGTTGAAAGATGGACGATGATTCCAGTACTCATCTCGTTTTAGTTGCTTTAAGTCTCAAGTAACTCGACATGTAACTTTTCTGATTGAAGCCCTTTCTTAACTATGTTGTGAATTGAACCTTTATGGTACAACTGTTGACCTAATTTTTATCTAACTTATCTTTTTTTTTTTCTGTAACTCCATATCTTTGGTTGTTCGTGGTGATTTTGTTATATCCATCTGTTAAGCAATCAAAGTAGATATGAAATGGAAGTTAAATTCATCACCTGTAAGTCTTGTAATATGCAAACCATATTCTTGAACAGATAGCTAAAAATTTCCAATTTGGAGTAACTAGTTTAGAATGACTTATTAAAAAAAACAATTTATTTCCAATTATGTATATAGCAGAAGATTAATGATTTTCCTAACATGGGTGATTCTTAGTTACCAAAAAAACATGGGATGGTTCTCCGTAAACTTGGCATTTTAGAAGCCTTTTTTTTTCATTTTCTTGTTTTTTTTTTGTAAAATTTGCCCTTTAATGGGTAATTTATGCAGTTTACCCTATAATTACACAATGAATGCGAATTTGATACTATATTACTATGTTATTATTTCAATAGTTTTTTGTTGATTGGAATTTGATCATTCCTCTATTATTGGCTGGATTCACATTGGTTTTTTGTTAACCGTTAGAGTTGATTGTCAATTATCCTGTCTTGGTCATATTGGGAACTTGACTTGCATTTGGATGCTAATATTGAAAACTTATAATATGCAAACCATATTATTGAAGAGATATTGGTTGAAATATTCGTACATTGAGAATTTATAATTTTGTTTGTATGAAATTGAATGTGGATGATATATCAAACTTAAATACCTCATGGAAATCTTCACTATTAATTAACAATGCACTATTTATACTTTAAAATAATGTTAGACTACTATATAATTTAGTATACAAAATTCTTAGACTATAATGTAATTTTTTCCATTTTATTTGCACTTATATTTTTTTGTGAATGCCTGAAACACATAGCCTAAAAAGTCAAATATAAAAACACCAAACACCAAAAATTCTATAAGATTTTCTCACCTGAACTATATATCCCGAAGTTTAAGGTATTAACCATATAGCCTATTTTACTGAGATTAATAATTTTTGTATTTCCTCATCTAATGACCAAGAATATAAAAATAGGCTAAAATAAGATGTAATTAACCAAAATGGTGAAAGTCTTTACCATATTAACTAAGGATAACACTAAACATGCAATTCTTGTAAATTTACATATTTTTAAATGTTTGGTCTTTAGAGGCCTCAAATTATGTAATTATCCCATATATATTTGCAGTATGAATATAAGCAGAAAAAGCACATAAACTAAGTTGTACAAAATTGAATGTCATTCCCAAACAATTAAATAGAGCATTAGTGTCTGAAACAGACTCCAAAAAAAAAACTATGTACCTTATATGTCTGAAATTTGGAGAAAAATATTGAAATCTAAAATTTATTTATATAGTCCATCGGCCTGCTTTTTTTCTAGAGGTCTTGTGTAAGTTAATAAATGAAATATTTTCATTGTATTATTAAACATATACATATACATATACAAATCAATATTAAAATAAGAAATACTTGAAAATTAAAATTGTTGATGTACCATATAATCTGCTAGAAGGAGATATGTGGACTTGTATGTCCCGAGCCAATTGAAAACATCTCATTGACTTTAATATCAAAGTTTACATCTTCAAGCAATTAGTTAAGTGTAATGCATCTTCTTTCCCCCTCTTGTATTTCCAGCCATGATTTCAATGATTGTGCAGGGAAAAGTGAGGAAGATAAGAGATATCAATTGTAGTAGTGGCACACCAAGTGAATATATGGGAAAAACCAATATTTATTGGTATATTTGAGTTAAGAGAGAAAACCGTCTATGCATTTTTGTAACCTGATTGTTTCCCTTTTTTCAACAGATGTTTGAGTGCAATATGGAGTATCTTTTGAGTTAAGAGATACAACTGTTAAAATGTTATGTGTTTTCTCTAGTCATGGTCATTTAAATCTGTTCAATCTCACAATTGAAACAGTCGTAGTATGTTTTCTTTTTTTCTTCTTTTTTTGTTTTGATGAATGTAAGTTTCAGGATGGATTATGGAGGTGGGCACTTATTTCCAAGTCTGTATTTTGAAACAGTCGGTTGCTCGTGTTTTAATTTTTTTGACTGTTGATTGTCCTGAATGTAAGTTTATCCAGAATTACGCATATGGGCATTAAGTGCCATGATTGTATCCTATATTTAGGAAATGGAAGAGTCTTTATTTTTAAACTGTCGTTTTAGTATGTGTTAATTTTTTTGTATATTTTGAATGTGAGTTTTAGGGGATTGTCATTTATTGTGTATACTATATTTTATCTTATACGGAGTATATAGATTAAGATGAGATGAAAGTAAAAAATTAGGGAAAAAATATATTAATTAGTTGTAGGGCATTAATGGACAAAAGTCTATTTTATATATTTACAGATAGATAGATATATAGATAAATAGATTGATATACAGATTTGAGTAACTAATCAATATAAATAAATAAAATAATGAAAGATAAATTAGTAAAACAAAGTTGTTAAGAATGAGGATTGAACCCTAGACCTCTTGTACTATGAGAGTGTCCATTGAGCTATATTAGAAGATGTAGTTTGTAATGAAAGATTAATAAAAAAATAAGAGATAATTTTCATATTTATTGGTCATTAATTGCACTCTTAGTCTACTTTATGTATTTATAGATATAGATGTGAACCTCTAATACTCCCTCCGTCCCATAAAGTTCTTCCTATTTTCCATTTTTGGCGTCCTAAAAGTTCTTCCTACTTCCCTTTTTTCCATTTTCGGATACACTATAATTCCCACATTACCCTCATTAAAACAAACAATAACAAAAAAACCCACAAACCCATATTTATTTCCCCCACCAAACAACAACCATCTTCCCTAACCTACCCCATTAACTCTCCCCACTCTCGTTTCTCTGGAATCCCCATCTGACTCTCTCATTTAACCTAGCCTCTCTCATTTTCTCTCGATTATTCTCTCTGGCTTCCTCTCTCTCGCTTGTTCTTCATCCGAAGAACCCTAGAATCTAGATTTCACTATCTTCCTCTCTCGCTCTCGATTCTTCTCTCTCGGTTGTCTCTGATCTCTCTCGTTCTCCCTCTATCTCGCTTGCTCTCAATTTATGCCAAGCCCCCAAATCGGAAGAACCCTAAAATTATAGATATGGTTTCTGTCCCCAACAGATCTTTCTTCTGTAGTTGAGATTTTCCTTCTTGGGTGTTGGATCCTCTGTTTATTCGCCTTATTTGGGACGAATTTGATCTTGCATGTTTGTTCCTCTTCGATCGTAAACCCTAAATTCGATCTCGCTTCTGTCTCCACAAACAGGTGATGATTTTGTAATTTTTTACTCTCTTTTCTTTATTCATTGTTTGATTCTCTGTCGCTTGGCTTAATTTGTCCGAATCTGATCTTGCATGTTAGTTCCCCCACTGCACTGGTTGTTCAACTTCGATCGTAAACCCTAACAAGTCGATCTTGCTTCTGTCTCCAAAATCAGGTGATGATTCTGAAGTTTATCTCCCTCTTTTCTTTATACAGTGTTTGATCCTATGTTTTTTAGGCTGATTTTGTCCCTGTGTTGATCTTGCATGTTGGTTACAATGAGCAACGAGAACGACCCCTTCTGGAATGATTCAGAAAGTCCCCACCCTTCTATTGAATCTGGTAGCTATTCTTGCTCCCAACAACCATATTGCGAATGGCCTGGTGAATGCAAAGGCAATCACACCTATAGTCCTCAAAGATCTGAAGAGACTGCGGAGGAAAACATTGAAAATCAGGTTACTGTGGTAGATGATGGTGATTCTGGCGAGGCTACCTCAAAGTCCCCTGATTCTATTGATTATGACGAGGGAAAGGTTGTTCCAGATTCTGAACAACCCAGTGACAGTGGGTGAAAATTATCTAAGTCCCTTATCTTCTTTTAATTGTGTTTATGTGCATGTCTATGATGGATTATGAGCACTGGATGTTGATCATATGATATTTTGACTAATGTTTATGAACTGTGGCTTGAATTTATGCGTATGAGACTTTATATGAGGCTTTATATGATGGCTTGATGAGTTGTGAATGGTTTTGTGTTGCTATTTCATGTGCCTGAGATTGTTGTTTGTGGATTGATGATATTGGATTGTTCCGGTGGCTTGATGATATGTAGATTATTTTGTATTGGTAATGTTTGGGCATGAGGCAATATTTTGTAGGCTTGATTGGTTTGTGGCTTGAAGTTATGTCCCTATAATGTGTTAATCCCTTTGTCTGAGATAGTTCTTCCTGTTTAGGGGTTTGGCACAATATTTATGGAAATGTTGCTATAGTTGAATGTTCATGTGATAAATGATCATCTATGATGTCTTAAATAGCAGAAGGAATGTAATTTTGTGGCTAATGATATGTGTGCTTGAAATCCTTTTGTTTAGATTGGTTGAAATATTGATTATACTCTTCTCTGATTGGTTGAAATGTAATGAAAATAAGTGAAGTTGATCATGTATCATAGGAAACCAGTAAATTATCAATGATGAAGTCTTAATGTCCCACTGTGTATGTTAATGGATTTGTATCTGTGATGGTTATGGGGACACCTGAGATTAGCCCTTTTTTTATCAATGATGAAGTCTAAGTAAACTGAGATGCATTTCCTCTATATTCACTACCTTAATGTGCCATAGAAAACCAACCATTTTTTGGTTGAACGAGGCTTATGTGTATGTTATGGCTTTGTGAATGGATTTGTGTATGTGATGGTTATGGGGACATATGAGATTAGCCCTTTTTTTTTATCAATGATGAAGTCTAAGTAAACTGAGATGCATTTCCTCTATATTCACTACCTTAATGTGCCATAGAAAACCAGCCATTTTTTGGTGGCTTGATGATATGTAGATTATTTTGTATTGGTAATGTTTGGGCATGAGGCAATATTTTGTAGGCTTGATTGGTTTGTGGCTTGAAGTTATGTCCCTATAATGTGTTAATCCCTCTGTCTGAGATAGTTCTTCCTGTTTAGGGGTTTGGCACAATATTTATGGAAATGTTGCTATAGTTGAATGTTCATGTGATAAATGATCATCTATGATGTCTTAAATAGCAGAAGGAATGTAATTTTGTAGCTAATGATATGTGTGCTTTAAATCCTTTGTTTAGATTGGTTGAAATATTGATTATAATCTTCTCTGATTGGTTGAAATGTAATGAAAATAAGTGAAGTTGATCATGTATCATAGGAAACCAATAAATTATCAATGATGAAGTCTTAATGTCCCACTGTGTATGTTAATGGATTTGTGTCTGTGATGGTTATGGGGACACCTGAGATTAGCCCTTTTTTTTTTATCAATGATGAAGTCTAAGTAAACTGAGATGCATTTCCTCTATATTCACTACCTTAATGTGCCATAGAAAACCAGCCATTTTTTGGCTGAACGAGGCTTATGTGTATGTTATGGCTTTGTGAATGGATTTGTGTATGTGATGGTTATGGGGACATCTGAGATTAGCCCTTTTTTTTATCAATGATGAAGTCTAAGTAAACTGAGATGCATTTCCTCTATATTCACTACCTTAATGTGCCATAGGAAACCAACCATCTTTTGGCTGAATGAGGCTTATGTGTATGTTATGGATTTGTGTCTGTGATGGTTATGGGGACATCTGAGATCAATTTTTTTTTTTGCATTTTTTCCCATTTCTGTATGTGCAACATTTATAGCTTCTTGTTTTCTGTATGTGCAACATTTCTGTATTCATCTGAGTTCACAATAAAGTTTGCTTTGATTGTGATTGTTGTTTACAATTCATTATCTCAGTATATGTAGCTATCAAAAAGCATGTTTTGTAGACTAAAGTTCACAAAACAAAATAATTACTTCCTTCTATGTTCATGAGTTCACAAAAGATTACAACTTCTCCCAAAGTTTTAACTTTATACAAAAGTACACAAAATGTTAGACTGCAAGACAACTTTCTAAATGAAGTAACTGTCTTCTAGTGCATATGATGTGGTTGCTCCTTCTTGAGTGAATTACATTGCACTTGTTTCTTGGGTGTCTTGTTCTCCATATATTGTTGTATCATATTGACTGTCTTGTGCTTCTGCTTGTTGTGCTTCTGCTTGTTGTGCTCCCCCATGTACAATATCCCATGCTTCCAAAACAGCCCACATTGGTGCCTTAATTTCTCTTGGGAGGTTACCCTCAGCCTCTAATTTCTTTTTGTTTACATGTGGCAAGTCATACTCATTTCCCCCTTTGTCTTTTAGTATTTCATTCATTACATACTGCATTGTCATCCACACATTGCTTAAAGTCTTGGGCTCTAACTCATAGAATGCCACATTTACTGCATCTAGCATTCTGTTTACATCTTGAGGGATTTCTTTATGCATTAATGATTGAATGCTTCTAAAGAATCCTAGATCAAGTATGTTTAAATCTGGGCTATTGGGTGGTTGTTGAGTCAAAATAAAAGTGAAATCATCCTGTTGAAATATATGTTGCCATTCTACATCATTCTGTTGGATATGTGCCTTTACATTGTCTTGTTGGATAAAAATTACTTTGTGACCCCCTTCTGCTGGCCATTTGGCCTTGATTGTTGGAACTATCTGATTGATAAGCATGCTCCTTGTAACCTTCTGGTTGACTGATTCCACTATCTTTGTAATAATAGTCCCATTTTCTCTATTTTTTTTTATCTTCTCTTAGCTGGCTCTTGGTAAGTAAAAGGGAAGATTCCAATCTTCCCATCAAAAGTACAATGTCCCTCTGAGTTGAATCTAGGTCTAGCTACTGTTGCAATGAACATGACCTTGGGTATAAATTTACTAGAACTTGCAGCTCTATATTTGCCCCTTTAATTTTTGGCTAGATAACATCTCTGTGACTTTCTGGTGAGATAGAACCACTTTTCATCCAAATAAACGAAATCATACATTGGAAAATATTTTCTCTTGGTTTCTGGTGTGTCCCCTTGTAGAAGCTTCAATATCCACTCTAGCCTTCTGACTTTGTTTGCATCCTTCAAACCAGGGTGGAGTGGATTGGTATGTGGCTTGGTGACACCCCTTTTGACCATCCTATGAACTGTACTCTTGGACATGTTGATCTTCATAGCTAAATCTCTAATGCATGATCTCTCTCCCATGTGCAGTGTTGTTATAGCTCCAACATCTACCTGAATTCTCTTTCTTCCTGAATTGTGATACTTGTTGCTGACATTGTACCTCTGCATATCATTTCTCTGCTTCTTTGTTGTGTTCCATATCTTGCTTATGGACCTTGTTGATACATTGAATTGTTGTACTGCAGCTTTTATTTAGCCATGTTTAAGTTGTCCCTCTGTTGATCTGCTTAAAAGCCATATTAAGATGTGCATTCTCTCTTCACTGTTGAGCCTGATATCTGATGACTGATGATGACCTGTGGGCTGTGTTTGATGCTCTATTTCTGCTTGTTGATACACCTCTTGAGCTCCTTCTGGTTCCTGGTTAAGATCGAAAAGAAACTCTTGTTCTTTCATGTCTCCAACTGGCTGATTAAGGTCAAATTGCAATTCAGATTCCTCAATTTCTTCTCCAACAGGAAGCAGAGCTTCATTTAAATTAATGGCTGAAGCCATCGGTTTCAAGCAGTGATGCAGATTTTCTGTTTGTAATGCTGGCAAATTCTGTTTGTATGTTAATGGTGGCAAACTATGTTTGTAATGCTGCCTTAAATAGCAAAGATAATGGCATTTATGGCTATTGATCCGTGTGCTCTAAATGCTTTGTTTTGATTTGTTGAAATATTGTTAAACTCTTCTGTAATTGGTTGAAATAAGTTCAGATAAATAGTCTCTAATTTTCTAATTATGTAAAGAAGGGTAATAATACAGCATTTAATGTTGTTTGCAGATTTTTAATTTTTATTAAATATTGTGTCAAACCCCTAAATCAAAAAAACTAGGTAGGGAGTATAAAGTTTGTGAACCTTTCACACGATTTTTGGACGCTCTAGGTTACCTTCCTATCTAGCTCAGAAAATTGGAGACAAGGAAAAAAAGGTGTCAGAAAGATGGAGTAACGTGTAGGCTCTAGCGGATTGTGGAAGGAAAAGTAACGGAGACTCGGTTGTAAATTTAGACTGATTTTCAATTAAATTACATAGACTGCCACAGTTTCGCGCTCTCCTCCATTTTACTTCATCTGAAGCTTTAAATCTCAGTCGTCACTTTCTCCCATCATACGGTGTAAATTCGTCCGCTTTTTTCTATGTAGCGTTTGTCCACGGGGGAGCTCCCCTCAATTAAGATTAGAGTTTTAGTGGATTTCATTTCTTGTTGGTGTTAATTTGCATACAAAATGCTTATTTTTTCGGACAATTTATTCAAATCGATGTGTATAATAACATTTTTCATATTAGATAAGTGGTTGTTTTAAATCTCGAAGTATGTTGAGGATGTGGAAGAGTTGATTATATACAAAATATCAAAGTTGCAAAAAAATTTTGAACTTTATTAGCTCAAACAAAAAAACAATGTGCTTTGTTATATATGATGTGAGTTTGGATCATACATAGATTACGAAAGAGCAATATATAAACAATAGTATATTAAAGTTTATATTTTGTACAATGAAGGTTCATATTTAGTGTATTGAAGGTTCACATTTAATAAATATGCATTCTAATATATTAAACATAAAAGTATGTTGAGGATGTGGAAGACTTGATTATATACGAAATATCAAAGTTGTAAAAACATTTTAAAGCATATTATCTCAAAAGAAAGAGCAATGTACTTTGTTACACATGTTGTGAGTTTGAATATAGGATACCAAAGAGCAATATATAAACAATATAATCTATGTATATAAACACATCGCTCTACTATTTAAGCTAATAGACTATGAAAAATCAATTATGAGAACATGTAACACATTATCCTTTAGGTTTCTCTGCAAATTGGACATATGAGTGACTACTGACTAGTTTCATTGTGAGCTTTTTGTACAAATTAATGTTTTAAATTGTTGTTTCCAGTTATGATTCATCCACTGATATCTATGGTATGGACTTTTATGTTGTGTTGGAGCTTCCAGGATATCGTGTTGTTTGTTGCCGCATGTGCTAGTCACATGTTGGGATCCAACACCGAGTCACCAAGGACGATCCCATGAAGTGGATCCAAATGAAGTACATAACCATAGTATATAGCTATAGTATATAAATGAACGATATAACAATAGTATATAACTAAATGATATAACAATAGTATATAACTATACGATATAACTATATTATATAACTATACGATATAACAATAATATATAGCTATAGTATATAACTATGCGATATAACCATAGTATATAACTATACGATATAACTATACGATAGAACCATAATATATAATTATAGTATATAACTATACGATATAACCATAGTATATAACAATACGATATAAGTATAGTATATAACTATACGATATAACCATAGTATATAGCTATAGTATATAAATGAACAATATAGTAACAGTATATAACTATAAGGTATAATAATAGTATATATAACTATACGATATAACCATAGTATATAACTATACGATAGAACCATAATATATAATTATACGATATAATCATGGTATATAACTATAGTATATAAATGAACGATATAGCAATAGTATATAACTATACGATATAACAATAGTATATAACTATGCAATACAACCATAGTATATAACTATACGATATATATAACAATAGTATACAACTATAGTATATAACTATACGATAGAACCATAATATATAATTATAGTATATAACTATACGATATAACCATATTATATAGCTATAGTATATAAATGAACGATATAGCAATAGTACATAACTATACGATATAACAATAGTATATAACTATGCGATATAACCATAGTATATAACTATACGATATAACAATAGTATATAATTATATGTTAGAACCATAATATATAATTATAGTGTATAAATATATGATATAACAATAGTATATAACAATACGATATAACTATATGTTAGAAGCATAGTATATAATTATACAAATATTAGATTCATTATAATCTTTAACGAATATTACATTCACTATAATCTTTAACGAACAATTATGCATTACTAAGGTTTCAAACTAAGTACGTACAAAATTTATACATATAACTACGACAACAAGTTTCTCTTAATTTTGTATACATATATAATACTCAAATACAAGCATACAAAAACCTTTCAATCGATCAATCGATATATAACGTCACAACCTTGTATTACACATTACATGATGGAACGACATTGCAAATCATCGATTGCTATATATATTCAAACAAAACCTTTACAATTCTAGCTAATTATATAATTTATCACAATTGTACACTAACATAATGTTCAAAACTATCAAAGACATTGTGGATAACTACTGTAAAATATCCGGACAAAAAGTAAATTTCCACAAGTTAGCATTCCAGGTCACAAAAAAAGTGACAAATACAAAAAAACAATTACTCCAAGGAATCCTGACAATCACAAACCAGACTTCACTTGAAAAATACTTGGGATGTCCAATCATCACTGGGAGAGTCACCTCCAACACCTTTGCTGACCTTCTAACAAACACACAACAACAATTATCTAAGTGGAAAGCAAATTCTCTTTCCCAAGCTGGAAGAACAACACTAATTAAAACTAACCTTGCTTCTCGACCAAACTATCTAATGCAAAGCTTTATGCTCCCTACGAATACTCATAATGAACTAGATAAATTAAATAGAGTTTTCTTCTGGAACAAAGACCAAGCTTACAAACCTCTTATTGGTTGGGAAAAAATCTGCAAACCAACAAAACAAGGAGGACTAGGTATTCGAAAATCAAAAGACATGAACAAAGCTTTACAATTCAAACTTCTTTGGAAAATAATGGCAGAACCTGATAATTGCTGGGTCAAAATTATCACTGAAAAATATCTAAAAACACAACACATTCTACATTATGAAAAACGAGGCAATTGCTCTTGGCAATGGTCGAAAATGATTGAATTATTGACAGAATTCAAAAAAGGTCTCATTTGGCAAATTGGAAATGGAAAGACGATCAAATTCTGGACAGACAATTGGTTATCAAGTGAACCATTATCAAACATCTCCACATCTCTACAGAATCAGAACATGGATGATTTGGTTGCAGAATTCATTCTCCCAAACAAAACCTGGAACAAAGAAAAAATAACACAGAGTGTTCCTGGTGACATTGCCAAACAAATCACTTCCATCCCTATTCCCTTTAATAACATTGAGGATAGGATGTATTGGAAAGCAAGTAAAAACGGATGGTTTTCCACAGCTTCAGCCATGAACTTGATAAATGAAAATAAACATTATACTGCCCACAACTCTTCTTGGATATGGAATCTGGATACCTACCCAAAGATTAAAAAAAATTCTTTGGAAAATTATGAAAAACGGACTTCCATCAAAAGAAAGACTAGCAGAAAAAGGAGTTTCGCTACCTCCGGGATGTATTCGTTGTCAAGCGCAAGTTGAGGATACGAATCATATCCTTTTCCTTTGCAATCACACAATGAAAACTGTTGAGAAAATTAATACTCAAACTCTTGGAATCATCAAATCACTTAACATAGGAAATAAAAAACCGTATGAACTAATTGAAGAAATACGACAAAAAACAAATGGACCTCAGTTCATCGAACTCCTTAACTCCTGGTGGGGAATATGGTACTACCGAAATCAACAGAGCTTTAGAACTGCAAACAATGACACAAACCAGATCAAAGACGTACCTACCTACATCCAAAACCAAATTCAGAATTGGAAACAAACTAAAACTTGGAATCCAGACTGCCTGAGCACAGACCAAATGCAAAAAACCAACTTCAAGACTAAAAAGAGATGCACACAAAAAAAATGGAAAAAACCGCCAGACCCCTTGATTAAAATAAATACGGATGGTTCCACCAAAAATAATGGAGAATCTAGCTATGGATATATAATCCGCAATAGCAAGGGAGAACCTTTACACATCTTTGGTGAAAATTGTGGTATTTCAACCCCACTAAAGACCGAAACCATCGCTTTTAGGAATGCTTTGCTTAAAGCTTATGATCTCGGCTTTAAAAACATCCAAATTGAAAGCGATAATCTTACAATTGTCAACGTCCTGAACAAAATCTGGCACTGTCCTTGGGATATCGAAATTTTAAATTCTGATATCCTTTGTGTATTACTTCTGTTTTCATCAGTGCAGATTTGTCACGTCTTCCGAGAAGCTAATGATGTGGCGGACTACATTGCGAGGAAGGCGCAGCATAGTCAATTGGAAGACATTAGAAATGACTTAGAACTTGTAGTTCTCATCCGCAAGGATGCTATAGGCTGAGAAACCGACTTTGTTGTGGTTTTCAGTCTAATTCTTACCTTATCAAAAAAAAAAAAAAAATGTTCAAAACTAAAACATGTGTTTCTAACGGCCGAAAATTCACTTTTTTTTTTAAACGCCATGACGTAGCGTTTAAAAAAAACACTGTTTTTAAAATGCCACGACGTAGCGTTTTAAAAAAAAGTGTTTTGTTAAACGCTACGACGTAGCGTTTAAGATTTAATCGACTCGATTAAACCGAGTCCATTTTGAACGCTACGACGTAGCGTTTAACTCTGACCCGGTTTAATCGAGCCGATTTCGTTTCTTTTTTTAATTTCAATAAATTAAAAAAAAACTCTCACGCCACGATATGGCGTTTAAAAAAAAAAAAGTTACTCGCGGTGCGAAAACCAAAAAAGAGAGGTGTAAAACCGAACCCCCATTTTTTTAGTTGTTCGATGAAACACTAGTTTGCTGATTTTTGGAGTTGTTTGCAGCACCTCCTTGTTGATTTTCTTAGCTTTGTTTTCCAGCCGATTGTTGATGTTCGGGCCGGATTTCTGAGCTTGCTTCTCGGTGGCATTAGCTGGCTGTTGCTTTGGCATCCATATTTTTGGCTGGTTTTTTGAAATTTTTAATTGCTTGGCAGGCTCTTTGCCAATTTGTTCAGCATCATGGAGTGTTTGCAAGATTGTGTCAAGTCACCAAACACATGGCATATGTCACACACCCAAGTTAACCATGCAAACTCAATTGGTTGTCCATGGATTGTTTTTCCAATTCTTCACTCTCATCAAAGTCTGAATCTTGAAGTCCCAAATCACATTCCGAAGAATCACCCAACATACCATCGCCGTCTTCTCCATCTCTAGGAAGTCATTAAACACCTCTAGTGTATCCATGAGCACTTTCGATTGACTCTCAACAGTAGACAACGATTGACAAATTAAGAAAGGGGTGGTTCACCGGCGACAGTGACTTGATTCTGGTGGCTAGCAGTGCCGGTGGAGAAGACGTAGGCGGCAGCGGCGACACAACAGCCGCATATGTCCTTTGTTTTTCCAGAAAAAAAAACATAACGTGTAGACAGGGCTCGGGATGGTGCGAATGGAAATCGGCGGAGGCTTGCGTGGTACGAGAATGATAGTAGAAGGTTGAAGACGACTCATGACGATGGTCTAGCTCGTTGGCGAGACGGCGGCTGAGAGGCGAATGTTGTGGTTCTACTGGTGCACTTCGCACTGGCGCTTCTTTGGTGGCTTCTACGACGGCCCTCCATCAACAACAAACGAGCAGAAAAGAAGAGCATGTGAAGTGGGAGCATGCTCCTTGATGGGGGTCTTCTTCGTTTAATTTAAGTATCACCAAGAGGCCAAAACCATGATTCTATCACGGTACGGGCTGCTTCTTTTCCGCTCATGTCAACTCCTCCATGTCTGGCGTCGGAATCTCGTTGTCTTTGGTCCCCACAGACGGCGCCAAATTGTGGTATCATAAATTTACACAACAATAAATTTGTTAATGGAGACGACGACGAATCTTCTCGGGAACATGAACCACGAGCGGAACCTTTTTCAATCTACGCAAGAAAAATTGTCAGAGGGAGGGGCGGATCTTCCCTAAGGTCACTCTGATGCTCAAGTCAGCCATCGAATGTTTGAAGAATCTTCATGGAGGCTACGATCTTCAAAAGAAGAAGTTTCTGAATCGCAAATTAGGTCAAGTCTAGGGGATTAAATGCCTCTCTAGTTTTGGTAACAAGTTAATTAATTGATATTTGGGCTTTAATTAGACCCATATCTCTATTTAATTCCTTACCATGATAAAATAATTATTTTGCACGACAAATTTTACCTCATCAATTGCCCATCGGATCCTTTCGGTCTCATCGAGGCTGAGAGGATCCGACTCTTTAATATGCTCATTGAACCACAATGAACCCATTGATTAGCTTGCTTCCCAAAGACGGCGCCAGATGTGGTAGTATATTTTTGTATCACAATAAAGATTAATTATAACGACGATTGATCTCCAAAGAAAGCTCAAACCTTCAATGTCTGCATCCAAGAACATGGTCAAAGGGAGGGTCGAGATCTCCCTAAGGCCCATTCGATGTCCAAGTTAGTAATTGATCGTTGTAGAGAAATTTGAAGAATGGAGGCTGAATGAAACTTAGGTTAATTAGGGTACCTTTAGGATAATAAATATCTTGTCCAACTTGGTAAATGGGTTGCTCCTCCTTAATTGGTTTTGAATGATAAAGCCCATTATTCTTCTTCTTGAATAGATGCTTGACTTTTCAAATGATAGAAATTAATTAATAGATAAAAAAAATAAGTTTATGAAGATATATTTACCTCCACTCAAACATATCAACTTTTATTTACATATAAAAAGATAGATGAAAATGCAATTGACAAAAAAACTAGTGACTTAAGCTAAGCAAGTTTATATTTCACTTTATTTGTCTTCATGTAACAATGAACAATGAAAATCTTACAAATAGACAAAAAATCCATCTTTATAACAAACACAATTATTTGAATATTGACAGACAAAAATCCATCTTTATAACAAAAAATCCATTTCTCAAGTTCCATTTTTGTAAATTCTATTGACATCTAACTTCTTTCACCCATTTTTATAATACAACTAGGAAGGTAAACCTGCGCTACGCGCGGGTCTGCAATTTGGTACGTTTGGTTTTGTGGATTGGTTTTGCTTGATGTTGACGATTTTGCTTCATGGTGAGCTGCTGGAACTTTGTTATTCATTTACATTGATATAAGTTCATCGTTGTAATAGTCAGAGTTGTATTCGATTATAGTATGTAACCAAAGATTAATAGCAAATATTAAGTGGTTACAATATACAATATCAATTTCATTGTTAAAAGGCAAATATCCTACCTATATACCTATTGAGAGTGAGTTTGTTATAGTTTATAAAAAAATACTTTTGTTGGCATTTTTCATTTTACTAAATTTATTTTTTTCCTTGGGATATTATATCCAAATTTAAATACTATATAGAAAGTCTTTTAATAAGACTAACAATGAAGGGTAACAGTTTGAGGCTCTAAGACTCTTGAAGGCTTATGTGTTGTTTATTTTACTGTCCACTGATTGAAGTTACATTATATATAGATTTAAATACTATATATAATGTCCACTGATTTCACTATGTGCCCAATTACATAAACGTTAGATTTGGTCAAATAGCAATCATTATTGCATGATTAATGTGTTTAAGTGCTTAGTGTCAGAGGTGTCATAAATGAAGTGTGGATTTCCCATGCGTCTTTTGAACTGCTACGTCGGCTTACATTCCACGGGGGCTTCAAAAACGCATCTAGCAGACGCGCGAACCCTAAGATCTTTTACCTTCTTCCCCTTCAGTCGATGGCGCCTATCGTCTTCTCTCTCGTGCGTGTTCTCTGGTTCGGCGGTGTGGGTTTGGCCTGTTTTCTTTTTTCGTTTGTCATTGATTTTGCGCTTGCTTGTCCGGCCTATTTTTGTGTGGTCGTGTTTGGGGGTGTGTCATCCGCGCCTCAGTTTGAGAGAGAAAATGTATTGGATGCCGCCGTGTTCTCTGTAACCGTGTTTGATTGTGTTTTTCGCTTAGGTTTAATTGTAATTGTGGATTTGTGTTAACGTGTGGTCGGGAAATCGCCCGAGATGGGTAGGTGATGCGTTTCTGGTTTATATTTCTTTGTTTGTAGTGAAGGGTTCGTTGTGAGTTGCTTGGCTTTGTGCTTGGAGAGTTGTGGATGGTGGATCCATGTCGTTTCTGCTCTGTGTCAATTCATTAATGGAATATATGTTGTCTTTGCCACAATATATTATTTTGTTTAGGCTTTTGTTAATTGAGATTGCCATGTCCATGTATTGCCGCAGTCGATTTCTTTTCTAGGGTTTTTTGTTTGAGGTTGTGTTTTACGTTCGTCATTGGTTGGATCTCATAATGTATTTGGAAATTTGTTTTCGTAGTGTACTGTGTTGTGTGCACTTTTTCTTCCTTTCATACGCAATATGGAATGGAGTCTATAATTTGCGGTTTGTATTGATTAGTTGTTCTTGTTTTGCTCATTTTCGAAAAAGCAGCCCGTTGTTTTCTTGTGCACTTTTTTCCTTTAGCTTGTATATGTGCTTCTTCGTTGGAGTGCTCATACACTGTGAGGATAGTGTAGATAGTTTTGTGTGTGTTATATTAGTATCAATATGCTGGCATTTATATTTGGTAGTGTGTTGTCCTTTATTCGTTGTCACTGGTGTCCTGTGCTTCTGTCTTGTTGATTAAGTGGGTTTTAATTCGCGACTGATCGTTAGTATGGCATAGCTGTTGTAGTTGTTTGGCTGCTTGGTTTCCCTTGCTTATGTTTAGGAAGAGTTGCAGTGTTTTAGATAGTGGTAGTTGGTGTTCTGGTTTCTTGATGATGTTATGTTTAGTTGTAAAGCATGGTTAATATTGAATATGTTTCCATCTTTACACGGTTGACATGTGTAATGTGTAGTGTGTTAGATTGTAGGACACGATGGCGCCGAAGCACCGCTTCCAGACTGAAGTATACGAAGAATTGTTTGGCTTGCTGAAAATTGCAAGAGAAGTTGAGTATCCCTAGGGAGGTTGAGCATCATTTTGTGCGCGATGTATAGTCCAACATCGTCCTTTGTTGAACTGGTTTTGATTCGCCTTGTGGTCATTGTAGGGAAGAAGATGAGCCACGAAATGTGGATGTATTATATGAAAGAGATCGTTGCTAGAGACATGAAGTTGGATGAGCATGGGCGTGAGACATCGAGGCTGAGACGAGAAGTTGGGTTGCTGGATGCCTCTATCGCTGAGAATCATGAATAGCTAAGGCAGATTCAAGTGAAGCTGCAAGAGGTAATCCTATTCTTTTGGCGTTCTGTGCGTGATTGTTTAGTAGTTTACGTTACATTGTTTGTGCAACTTGAATGGGGTGCGCTGTTTAATGGCATAAACATCAGGATTGCAATTGATCATGCTGCTTTTTTGAAGGGCACTGTGATGGCTCACTACATGGCGTGATGTAGTATTGTTTTTCCGTTGGCTACCCGGGTTATATTTATAGAGGTTGTTGTGTATCCCATGTTTTGTAAATACTTTCTGGAACGTGAAAGGATATCTGTGGGTCTTTTTTTGCCAAACCTCTCCTTTTTGTCTATATTGATCTATACTCTATCCATTAAATTACTAAAGGAAATTTTGCCTGGTACCCTCGAGGTTTTTCATAATTTGCGAAATATCTAGAGGTTTGAACATTTTCGCGTGGTACCCTTGAACTATTGTCCAAATTTTGTCAAATACCCTTCCGTTTTATAACCATTACCAAAATGTTAAATCAATTTATAACCATCCTCCTCTCAAAGGTATCATTATCAAGCATGATAATGAAGAAATTAAAGCCGAACCTTTTAAGAAAGGAAGGCAAGAGCAAGATACTAGCCAAGTAAACTTGAAAGATATCAAAAAGATTTACTCCCAAAACAATTACTCTAATCAAATCATTCATACCATCTCTGAACAAATAGATCAGATACATCTTGGTATAGACAAAGGATTTAATCCACCCAAATTTCCTAGAGACATTAGCAAACCCCACTTTCAAGCTGAAAGTATTCCTAGCAATCTTCTGAGCAACATCAGCCTTAATCCTCCTTCAATCCTTGAAAGAATCAATTAGAGGATTGATTCATTTCAAATTGCAGTCAATCAGGGAATTGATAATACACAAGCATCTTCTTCAAGAATTGCATCTAATCCTGCTAATGTCAACTGCTTAAAGAGTAAATGCAAAGACAGTTGTAACAGTGATTCTAGTAGTAATAAGAGTCCCAATAACTCTAGCCGTGAAAGCGATTTTGGCAACAAAGTAGATCATCTAGGTTCTGAGTCGCCAGAGATCAATAAACTCAAAAGAAGAGGAAATAGATCTCAACATTATACAAAGATGTTTGGCAGACACACAGACACTAGAAACTACTACAACAGACCCACTCCTCCTGATCTTCAGTATGAGAAAAGAGCAAAATTCAGAACAACAGATTACAATGGAACATCCATCTATGAATGGAACATTGATGGAAAATCCGAGGGAGAAATTATGAATACTCTTCAAGAAATGGGGATGGCTAAGGTAGCCTATAAAACCCAAAATCATGCAGACAAAATAGCAGCATGTCTTATTATTCAAGGATTTACAAGATAGCTCAAGTACTGGTGGGATAATGCCTTAAGCCTCCAGCATCAATTAGAAATCCTAAATGCAACCATTTCAACAGAAGATGAAAATGGTAGAGAAACCATTGAGCAAAATGCCTCCAATCAACTTATATATGCAATCAACATGTATTTTGTTGGAAACCCCCAAGAAGAACTTCAGGCTAATAAGTTCACTCTAACCAATCTTAGATGTCCAACTCTGAGTGACTATAGGTGGTACAAAGATGTATTCATAACCTATGTACTCAAGAGACCAGATTGCAATGAGTCATTTTGGAAAGAGAGGTTTGTTTCTGGACTTCCTTCTCTTTTTGCAAAACAAATAGTAACCAAGCTCAAAGAAACCATAGGTAATGAAGAAATCCCTTGGAAGGATATTACTTATGGCCAGCTTGGAGCATTTATTAAGAAAGAAGGATTGGCATTATGCACTGAATTAAAAATTCAGGCAAAATACGGGGGAGAAAGAGGCAAATCCATGAGAGAAATGGGGAACTTCTGTGAAGCCTTTGGCATGGAAAAGATCCAAGCCCCCTCTAGAGCTAAAAAGGAAAAATCTCATAGAACAAAAAGAGAATTCTTTAAGTGCTCTAAGAGATATAGACCAAATCAAACTAAGTCTGAAAGACCTGCAAAGTCCAGCCATAGCAGAAAGATTATCTGCTTTAAATGTCGCAAACCAGGACATAAAGCTAACAACTGTCCTGTGAAGCAAAAGATCAATGAATTGTTTAAAGATAATCCAGATTTAGGAAATAAACTGGAGCAGATACTCCTAAATGATGCCGAATCCTCATCTGATAATGAAGGAATTTATGAACTAAATTATGATTCCTCCAGCTCAGATAATGGTCAAACTCAGCATTATTGCAATGTTATCACTAGAGCTGAAAGGGATGCAGCTCTATTAGACCTTATCAATCAAATCCCAGATCCACAAACTAAACATGATTATTTCATGAAGTTTTAGGATCTTATTTTCAATGAACATAAACTAGCCTTCAATAAACCTTTCAGCATTTCTAAACTTTTTGAAGATCAGCCCAGCACTAGCCTTCTTAGAACAAAGGTTACTATCAAAGATCTTCAAACAAAAGTTAATACTCTAAAGATAGAAGTTAAAGAACTTCAAGAGTATGTCAGATTAAGAGACTCAGTTGACGATAATATTGAAGCCAGAATAAGTAAGCTAGAATCCCAGTATGATTCTAGTAACAAGTCTTCAAACAGAACAAGCCAAAGTTCTGTTAATTCTAAAGCTTCTTCTTCAAAAACTGCCTCAAATAACATAGATCATTTCCCAGCAAGAGACGATCTATTTCTTACAGCCCTCAACAAAATAGAATACCAAAAGTGGTATTGCCTATCAAGATCAAGATTCAAGACTTCACCCTCAACACTATCGCTCTAATAGACAGTGGAGCAGATCTCAAATGTATCAGAGAAGATCTTATAGACTCCAAATATTTTGAAAAATCCAATGAGAGACTGCATAACGCCAGTGGCACCAGAATGCAATTAAACTTCAAAATTCATGAAGCCTCCGTCTGCAGTAATGGATGGTGCCTTCTAAATTCGTTTGTTCTGGTCAAAGACCTATCTCAAGAAGTCATCTTGGGATCTCCTTTCCTAACTCAACTTTATCCATTCTCTGTCAATTGTGATGGTATCCATGCTGACATCCTCGGAAAGAAATTAGATTTCTATTTTCTTTCTCCTGTCAAGAGTAGAGATCTTGACATCTTACAATCTGCATCTATCAAAAGGCAACTAAACAGCATTGAGCATAAGAAAAGATTCATCAGAGATCTAACCAAGGAAATTGGATTTCTAAAGGTTGAAGAAAGATTGCAAAATCCAACCTGGCAAACCAAAGTCATTAACTTTGAAAAGCTATTCAAAGAGCAAGTTTGTTCGGATGTTCCAAATGCCTTCTGGGATAGAATGAAACATCAGGTATATCTTCCTTATGAAAAAGATTTTCATGAAAAAGACATTCCAACCAAAGCTAGACCAATTCAAATGAACAAGGAACTTTTAGAAGTTTGCAAAAAGGAAATTGAAACTTTGTTAGCAAAAAAGCTAATCAAAAAGTCTCAATCTCCATGGAGTTGTGCAGCGTTTTATGTGATGAATGCAGCTGAAAAGGAAAGAGGTGTACCAAGATTGGTAATCAATTACAAACCTCTAAACAATGTCTTGCAATGGATCAGGTATCCAATCCCGAATAAGAGAGACCTCCTTAACAGACTTTTCGAAGCAAAAGTCTTTTCAAAGTTTGACATGAAGAGCGGATACTGGCATATTCAAATTGTCAAAAAAGACAAGTATAAAACTGCCTTTACAGTACCTTTTGGCCATTATGAATGGAACGTCATGCCATTCGGCCTCAAAAATGCTCCTTCAGAATATCAAAGAGTTATGAATGATATTCTGAACCCTTACTCAGACTTTCTCATAGTCTACATTGATGATATACTCATCTATTCAAAGACCTTAGAAGAACATTCTAAGCATTTAAATACCTTTTTATATGTCATCAAGAAAAATGGACTAGTTTTATCAGCAACAAAGATGAAACTTTTCCAGACAAAAATAAGATTTCTTGGACATGACATTTACCAACAAACTATCCGACCTATCCAAAGAAGCATTGAGTTTACAGATAAATTTCCAGATGAAATTAAAGATAAAACTCAGTTGCAAAGATTTCTTGGATGTCTCAACTACATTTCGGATTTCTTTCCAAACCTTAGGCAACTCTACATTCCTCTATTTCTTAGACTTAAGAAAAATCCTCCGCCTTGGGGCCCTGATCAAACCAAGGCTATTCAGATCATTAAGAGTACGATTAAGTCCCTTCCTTGCACTGGCCTTCCTCAGCCTAGTGCTTTCATGATTGTAGAAACAGATGCCTCCAATATTGGTTTCGATGGCATTCTAAAACAAAAAATCAATCCTGATAGCAAAGAGCAATTAGTTAGATTCTACTCTGGTTGTTGGGTAGGTCCTCAAATAAATTATAGCACGATTAAGAAAGAGATCCTTTCTATCGTTGCATGTATTTCAAAATTTCAAGATGATTTGTACAATAAATCATTTCTTCTTAGAGTCGATTGCAAGTCTGCAAAAGAGATTTTACAAAAAGATGTTCAAAACATAGTTTCTAAACAAATTTTCGCCAAATGGCAAGCCATTCTCTCTGTTTTTTATTTTGAAATAGAATTTATAAAAGGAGACAAAAACTCCTTACCAGACTTTCTAACAAGAGAATTCTTGCAGGGCAAAAAATCAGACTAATCTTTCCAAAGGAGATCGAGTCTTTTCTTCGCAAAAACTCCTTACCAGACTTTCTAACAAGAGAATTCTTGCAGGGCAAAAAATCAGACTAATCTTTCCAAAGGAGATCGAGTCTTTTCTTCGCATAACCTCTTCTCATGAAGCTTTTTAAGGATTTGAAAAAAGAAATTTTCGAATCCCGGCATATTCCCCGTTTTCTTAAAAAGCAAAGACTTGCTCGCCTTGAGTACGAGGATTTCATTCAAAATAACCATCCCCATTGCTTGAAAGCAATTCAACTCTTTCAAAACCTTCAAGACTGGTCTTATATTGTTGAAGCCAACACCCGACGTGCAAACACCCATCTCTATTTCACTTTGCAAATCCTCGAAATCCCTCTTTAATGGCTCCCTTTCCTCATTTTGCTTATTTCAAAACATTTAAGAAAACCTATTTTGACGATTTTCAGGTTTCTATTATTCAAAAAGAATACAAAATAATTTCTCAATCATCTTTTGGTTCTCTGGAAGAAAAACAGTTTCGCCTATGCATTAAAAAAATCTTTCTCAAAAGACGTCTTGCCTTGGCGAACAGGTTCATCCTACACGAGGTCAAGACTGCTAACATTCCTTTTTAAACTTGTTTCCACAGTTTTCAGGAATGGCGGGGAGGGGTAACCCTCGTAAACAAACTCCGCAAGATTATGCTTCAGTAAGTTCTTCCCCAGCAAAAAGCATTGTCCCCACGCAGAACCAGTTCCAATCTTTTTTCCAATTCCCAACTCTCTCTAGTAGTCCTCTAAACTCGAGGACTCCACAAAAAACAGACAAGCAAAAATCTTCCAAGCATTTTCACAAATATGTCCTCAAACAATCATCCCTACAAAATCTTTGACTCACAAAAGAATTCAATTCTCCTGACCCAAAAGACTTTGGACCTTTCATCAAAAATCTTTTTTCTAAAGACTTCCAATGGTTTCCCACTGAACCAGCAAAGACCCAGAAGTTTTATGAATTTGTTTTAGTAGATTATGATTCTGCTGAAATCTCTCATACCAGGGACGACAATGACCATAACCTCATAATCTACTCAAAATGCAAAATCCTTAAGGTTATCTCTAGAGAATCTTGGGGAGATCCAAGCACACAAAAACCATTTTCTATCCCATTCTGGCCTAAAGGCTACTCTTATTTTGACTACATGGATGCATGGACCAAAGTATTCCTAATAAGAGCCTTTAACCATTCGTGGTTCTTTTTCTTTGCAAAAACCTGCAACAACAATCTACCAGTCTGGTTTTACGATTGGTGGAACTATTTTGGACCAACTCCAGAGATATACCCAGAAGAAGCTAAGCAATCTTTTGACTTCTTCATCAAACACTGCCCAGTACAAGAATTCATTAAACCCATCCAATTTCACAAATATACCGGAGTATCCTGGATACTCTACTGGATTTATGAGCTACACCAAGCATTACCCCCTCCTCTTCCTTTATCTCTTTGTCGCAAATTTAAAGTCAGATGGTGGGAGAAGGTTGACCCAGAATCCTATTCCATTACCAACATCCAAGCTATCTTCAAAACCAAAGGAACTCCTTCAACCCCTACAAAGGGCACTGTGATGGCTCACTACATGGCGTGATGTAGTATTGTTTTTCCGTTGGCTACCCGGGTTATATTTATAGAGGTTGTTGTGTATCCCATGTTTTGTAAATACTTTCTGGAACGTGAAAGGATATCTGTGGGTCTTTTTTTGCCAAACCTCTCCTTTTTGTCTATATTGATCTATACTCTATCCATTAAATTACTAAAGGAAACTTTGCCTGGTACCCTCAAGGTTTTGCATAATTTGCGAAATATCTAGAGGTTTGAACATTTTCGCGTGGTACCCTTGAACTATTGTCCAAATTCTGTCAAATACCCTTCCGTTTTATAACCATTACCAAAATGTTAAATCAATTTATAAAAAGAAAATTAAACCCTGTATCAGAACTGACATGTTGCATATAGTTTAAAATGATTGTATCATCCTGTCCAAAAGGGGGGGAAAGGCAAAATAATTTCAAACCGACTAAAAGGGCAGAGAGGAGGAGTTGGGCAAAAAGAAAGGAAAAAAAGGAAAAATGAAAAAGAAACAATAAAGGTGCACAATTTATCTTTATTTTTTGTCCATCCCAACGAGGAAGAAGCATATGTCTTTCACCTGTCCTTCTCCTCCCTCTCTCCTCTGACAAGTGGTTTTTTTATTTCTACATATTTTCACTGGAAGAATTTCCCGGGTTTAGGGTTTGATGCCACTTTGTGAAGGTTCCAGAAGATTAAGGTATGAATTTCATGTCACTGAAGCTTAATTTCCTCTGGGTTTTTTTCCCGTTCAATTTTGGGCAGTAAAGTAGGGAAAATCCAAGGAGTGTTACAGTTTTGTTTTGAATTTTGTTGTTCTGGGAACCCTCTTTAGTTGGTGGAAGTGTGGAATCACCAATTTCAGGTCATTTCAGGCTTTGAGACCTTCAATTGCATCGACATCCAACTCATTCTTTTTCTTATGAAATTTGTATGGAGTTTTGCTGTAATTATGAGCTATTTTGGTTTTGAGCAATTTAATATCATATGTGTGGATTAAATTATAGCGTGTTCCATTTTTTTGGCAGGGTGTTAAATTATTGTTTACCATGGAAGGATAATTTAAAAGGTTCAATTAAATAGTCTAGGGAGTACGTACATCGGATGTTAAATTATAGCATGTTCCATTTTGTTGCAGATTTGATAGATAAATTAGAGGTGTAAAATACTTTCATAGATAATTTTGTTGGGTTGCTTTGCAGTTTCGGACTTTGGGATACATGCTTTGTGCTCAGCGTAGGGACTATACTTGGAATATGTCGTTTGATTGTACAGATTTCGTGTATGATATTCACTACAGTATGGAAAACAAGTTTGTGATATATAAATTACATTAAATGTGAATAATGTAAAGACGATTTGAACATATAGAATAAGTAAGAACATCTTTGTTTTTTTATATAAGTAGAGTATAATTGCAAGAAATCCTACATGGATTAAGAGTTTAACAAACCATACTACGGTGGTGTCCATGTAGTCTGCCTTTTCTGATGTTCATGCTCTTGCTATACCTGTGAAATGCGATTGTTAGAATATGGTGTCATTATAATTTATGTGAACTACGTATTTGATTTGTTTTTGAAATAGGACAACAACAAAATTGGGAAATACGTTAAGATGCATACCTCCTTCTGTGTACTGAGGTTGGTGAAGACCTCCTTGAACACTATATGTGTGTGTTGATGTTGTTGAAAGCCTCCTTGCTATGGCCGATTGGTATACCTGTGGTGATAAGTTCATTAGGATGTAGGCTGATTATAATCCATGAACAATGATTGACGTGCTTGTTTTTTGTTTGCCATGCATTAGCACTACGAATGAGTAAGAAGTGGAGTTTCATTGCTACGGACCTGTGTTGAGATTGTTGAAAGCCTCTTTGAATACCACATTTCGCGTGTAGTTCTTCGGCTCTTTTCCAGTATGTAGAAGTAGTATTTTCAAGCCTTTTGGATCAATTACTCTTGAAACTCCCACATATAGTTGTCCATGACAGAAAACTGGTTTTGGCAAATATAATCCTACATGTGTGAGTGATTGGCCCTGGCTTTTATTAATAGTCATCGCAAAACAGGCTTTAAGAGGGAATTGGCGTCATTTCCTGACAAATGGATATTTTGCTTGGGTAGTGCTTAAGGATATTCTTGGTATTAAGACTTTCTTGCCCAAACATGTTCCAGTTATTATCTGGGCTTCAATAATCCAGTCTCCAAGCCTTGTAATGATGAGCCGAGTGTCGTTGCACAGTCCTTGTGTTGGATTGACATTCCTCAATAGCATAACTGGCAATCCTACCTTTAGCTTTAGGATATATGGTGGTAATCCTGATATGCAGGTGGCACATTAATAATGTATTTAATCTGTTGTGCGTAATTAGAAGGTGTAAGATAACTGATGAGCTATGTATACCTAGGGGCTCTATAGTATTGAGGTACTCGGTAGTGTACTGGTGATCTTGGTCAGCTACATCAATTGATGCTAAACAGATTTCATCTGCACTTTTGTAGCTCCTGACTTCACCTGCTAGTCTATCAAACATATAAGCATTCACCTCGTCATCATCTATGTTGAGTGGAGTCAGAATAGCCCTTTTCTTGTAGATAGGCCAGATTAGTTTGATTGCCACTGAAATCTGGAAAAACTTCCTGTATAAGCTTCTGAATTGGGTCTGAATGGTGGTCCACTATGAGATGTTGTGGGATCTCAATCCATGTTGCTTCGTCCTCTCCAAGGAGGGCTATTGCTATGGCATTTCCATCTCTAATCTGTTGAATCCAACGATTGAATTGTTGTTTACAGTTGTCAATCCCCCCGTATGCTTGGCGTTCATTCACTCGCATGCTCTGCGTCAAAGTAAGGACTTGGCAATGCTGCCACATGGGAGAGTTATTGATGCATGCTTGGACAATCTCCTACCGTCTCCCTTTAGGTATGATTGGTAGAATCTGCCTGAAATCTCCTCCAAGGAGAACGGGTATCCCACCAAAAAGCTTTTTCTTATTGCTCTTGTGTTTCAGGCCTAATATATCTTGCAAGGTTCTGTTTAGCGCTTCAAACGCATGCCTTTGTGTCATTGGCGCTTCATCCCAAACAATGAGCCTTGCTTCGTGTAGTAATTGAGCTAAGTGGGAGTTTTGTGAAATGTCGCAGCTACTATTTTCCAGTAGTTCGAGTGGAATTAAAAACCTGCTATGTGTTGTCCGACCTCCTGGTAGTAACAGTGCTGCTATACTTGTTGTGTGAAATTTCAACGTTAATTATTAGAAAACAGTAGTGTATGGCTTATTTGTTGTGAGCTGACAATAGTATATGTACATGTGTAGGATGTGAAAGACAAACCTGATGATGCAACGACGAGGACAATGTTCCTCTCTGAGCATATGCGTGCCATTATTGTTTTATAGAGGTATGTTTTCCCAGTGCCGCATGCCCCATAAATGAAGAAGAACTCACTAGTTTGGTGAGTCATTGTATGTACGGCCTTGTTGTAGATTTCTTTTTGCTCGAAATTTAGGGAAATGAACAATCTTCCATGCAATTCTTCCATCTCTCTGGTGTTGTATGCCAATTCTTCTCTTATTAGCCGGTTGTCCATGGTTGTCAGCAAGTGGTTGTCTGGCTTGGGTAGTTCTGGGTAGTCAGCCAATGATTTCCAATTTCTAGTCAGGATTTCTTCAATATCCACCAAACAGTAGTTCTTAATCTAATTTTCAGATAACTCAAGAGTTGGGAATTTAAAGAGTTTTCTTTTTTGGTATAGTATGTTTTCTGAAAGGGCCTCCTAGGTCGTTTCCCATAGTTTCCTGGGGCTGGCAACGTCGTAGAAAATGAGAATTGTAACAAACAATTCCATCAGCTGCGGACCTGTTGCCCACACTTGTGCTTCTTGTACTGCGTTTATCCATTCAATGTCTTCATTCAGCATCCCTAAAGCATAACATGCTTTCTTGAAAGACTCATGTACAATGCCATTGACTGTCCTGATTTCTTCAAAATTCCTTGGGCCTTTAACAACATTCAGGAGCATTCGCAAGTAATATCGCTCTCCTGCAGCCGGGTTTGTGTATACAATTCTTCCAACTGGCTTTTGTTGGTCACGCTTAGTCCACTCTTTTTCACTTGCATTCCACACAAAATATGTTGGCACTTCTACGTGCGTCAGTTGCCTAGCCTTAGCATTTACTGTGTTTAACGTAAACCATTCAGTGAACATGGTTTGTTTTAATGTGGGTAGGTGGAGCAGGTCGGCCAAATTTTGCGAGTCTGACAATGTCACCAGGTTCTCATCTGGGAGATGAAATGCCAATCGTATGCCAGCTGGTCTAGAATAATGGATGTTGAAACCGTAAATGCGCCATGCAGCTTCACATGCGGATAAGTAACGGCAGTCCAAATATTGTTTTACCTCATCGATGCCAGCTGATTTTCCCGTGGCACTGGTTCCTTCCTGGCCATCATCGTGTCCAATCACCGCAGTAGCTTTATCTGGTCCCTTGGTAATATACTTGAACAAGTATTTTATTGCCCTTGATCTGTTACACCATTCAACATTGATGTGTGAATTATACTTCAGTAGCAGGTACCTATTGTATGGGACGACATGTCGATTGTCAAGTTTAGTTCTTCCTTTTTTCACCACAATCTCATTGTCTCTACGCTTGTACACTGGAAAGCCCTCCTGGTCTAGTGTGGTTTCTGCGTAAAAAGGTTTAGGGAAATGTTTCATACATTGGTCATTGTTATACATGGTGCATTTTCATGTTTATCACCACAGGGGCCATGCAGCATATGCTCTTTAACCAGCTTGTGTGTTGTCGGGTCTGTATCTTGACATGGGATTTCAGCAAAAATAAATTCATCTATGTTTGTTCCTGATTTGACCATACTCCATTCTTCCAGCCACAATAGTATATGCGCATGTGGAAGCCCCCTTTTTTCTGGAATTCAATTGTGTATATGGCTGCATAGGTCAAGTAAGAATGAATTCAGTTTAACATTGCTGGTGTGCGATCACTTTAGATAGAGAATCAGAGGCTCAAAAATGACACATTGCAGATGCAGATAGGTAGTGAAGTTTTTGTAGTTACACGACATATATTTCCTACAACGTCATTTATTTTCTATATTATGTGATCCTAAGTTGGATAAATATGCCCTCGTTTTCAGTTCAACTGTATAGAGTATTCAAGGATGCTTATCCAATGTGTTTCGACTCTTAGCTGCATCATGCAATCCAACCAGAAGTTGGTAGAGGGTAATTATTCCGATTCGCAGTTAGTTTGTTTGTTATCACTTATCATTGATTGAATGCTTGATTGGTGGGCTTTCTTGTTTTGAAAACTTCTGAAGGATAGTGGTTAATCAATTTGTATGGTATTTATGGCCTAAAATTGTGATGAACCTAATATACAGGAATTGGGGTCTTATATGCGATCCATAGGTAATCAGGTGGCTTATGGAAAAGCCAGTAGGTATTCACTCATGTACTGGCCATGTTGAGAGGACAAGTTCAAAGGTATAATTGTCAAATTTGTATTGTTATTAACCGGTAACAATTAGGATCACAAAAAGAGCTAAAAATATTATGACGCAGATTTTGGTTTGAACTCTATGCATAATATACAGTAGACTTGTTGTTTGTTTGTGACTTATTTATTTGCTTCATCATATATCTAATGCACATGCCTACAATACAATAAACAGTTGTATTAAAATACCTGCATTTGTTGGCCCAAAAATTTGATTTTGCCTGAGATCTTCCATCAGTTTGCCTAATTTGATCTTGAATAGTCGTGACATGATCTTTGGTATGTCGTTTGCAACTTGTACTTCTAGCTCTACTAACATCTCATCTATCTCTGGCCATTTAGGATTAGCGATAAATGTTATGAATAGGGAAGGATTTCCAAAAGCCCTACACAACGCCATGGCATCCTGATAGTTTTGAATCATATATCGTGGGCTACCAATAAATGAGGCAGGGAGGACTATCTTGTGGTTCTTGTGTGCTTGTTGACTGTCTTGGTGGCTCCCGATTGTTAAGTGTAGGGCAAAGGACCGAGCCAAAACACAAAGGTAGAATATTTGGAAGCGTAGGTTCCTGCTTTTGCATATTAAACGGCTTCAAATTTGTTGGATCGTTGGCAAACCCTGTTTAGGCTGCATTTCGTCAAGACCATAGTATTCCTGCATGGGGCACTTAAATGACAAAAAAACAGATAGATCTTATAGCACAAAGCTCATGATATAATAGGAAAATTAGTGTCAAAAGTCTCACGCATGGGGAAACCTTGCTGAAAGACGAGTCCAACAAAGATAAACAACCCTGAAAAACGTGTCTGGCAAAATCTCGGGCGCAAAAATAATGGATCCCATGAAAAAGTATTACCAAAAACAAATTGAAACCCAATAAGTCTACATCCTACAGTACATAGGTAAGACATTGTGGGGCACAATAGACAGGATTACTCTTCATCAGAAACTTGATGTCTCCTCTTCTTGTTCTCTTTTGCAGGGGTCACCGACTGAGGTTCTCCAGTTGTTGCATCAACTAGCCTGCGTATTCATTCGAGTAAGTTTGGAAACAATGTGATGAACAGGCTGGGTGTACACAAATCATAAGGCGAGGTTTCTTACTTGGCTTTACCCTTTATGGCATGCTTACCAATCAGCCCTTCACATGTAACAGTGTCTTCTGGATCTATCTGCACAACTTCGCTGACAGTCGTGAGGTCTTCTTTTGCCTGGTCCTCAATTAAGTCGCTCTTAGCAACAGTTTCTTCTGCATATTTAGCAAAAACTTGGTGGCCATCCGGGAGGTCCTGCAAAAGAGAATAATGGAGAAATATTAGCGGGCATAATAAAAAGGCATACTTGTAGCGGGCTTAATGGGAAATCACCTTCTACGGGGGCGTTGCACTCAAAACACGACTGACAGTGAAGCTTTCGTAGCCAGCATGGGGATAGTAGGTATGGGTCTTGAGCTCAAAAACCTGGTAGGTACCCTCTAGTTGCTCAATCACATGTGGTAGTACGTTTTCCTCGGGGTCATCCTGCACATTTTGTTCAATAGAAGAAAGAGTGTAAACATCCATGGTCGGTGTAATACCCCTCAATTTCGGTAAGGGTATTTGGGTAATTTCCTAACCCTCGTTCTGTAAGTAGGACGCGTTGAGCGTATTTGTAATCTCAGTGAGGTCTTTTGAACGTATTATTATACGTTTAATTTATATATTGGGTCTTAGAATATTTTTAGAGGTACTAAAAATAAGACATAGCCAAGACCGCGAGAGGAGACCGCAGCCAAGTAGCTAGAGGTGCGAGCGCGGGGTAACCACGACTGCGGTTTCGAAACCACGGGCGCGGTTTGGCATTGGGACAAACCGCGATCGCGACTCTGAAACCGCGATCGCGGGCACAGTTGAATCGTCATTTTCCAGAGCTTCTGGAAGAACGACGCTCGGCTTTTTCCTCGTGCTCCTAACGCTGGTGGGAGGTGGATCAATTGGAGTGCTGGAGTTGAGGTTGGAGGCTTCCTTCTGAGCCTATAAATAGGAGGGAATCCGAGCTTGAGTTTCATCCATCTTCTCCCATCTCTCTCTCGTGTTAAGTGTTCGCCGGAAGTCTACGTGTTCGCCATAGCTGTTGGAGTTCGCCGGAGTTGCCTTGGAGGCTAGTGGTGGTGGTAGTGGTGGTGAGCCCTCGTTCGAAGCCAAGGTCGTCGTCGTTCGTCGGTGAGCTTCGAAGTCGAGGTCGAGTCGTCGTCGATTGGGAGAACCGCGACCGCGGGGATGAATTCTGCGGCCACAGCTCTGCCCAGGAAACCGCGGGTGCCCAAATAACGACCTCGGCTTGCCCTGGCAAGCACGATCGTGGCTTGGACAGCTACGGTCACGACTCAGGCTTTCGTTCGTTCGTTTCGTATATTCGTTATTCGTGTCGTATCAAATCTAACTTAGGGTTCCGTCGTTGTTTCGTCGTCGTGGTAGGAATCCGTATTCAGATTCGAGTTTCCAGATCCCGGAACCCGACATCGTCAATTCGTCTAATTAAGGCAAGTGGCGGTTCGCTCTTGCTTATCATTCCATAATTCCTTTAATTATAAATTACTTGATTGTTAATTAAAATGGGGTGAAATGTTGTTTTCGTTTGGGAACAATTTTATAAATGATATGATTAAAATATGATATTATAATAAGTTATAGATATTGCTAGAAACAACGTTATTATACCTGTTATTACTGTGATGGTTTTGTTATGGATTTAAATGTAAACTTAAATGCTAGATTAGCACGAGTATTCATAGGAACGCTAATTCCGAATGATGATTAGTCGTTTCTTTATAACCCGATATGTGTCGGAATAATTCTCTAATACTTTTAAAGGTCATGATCCTTAATTCTTATCCACCCGTTAAGGATAAGAGGCGTTACGCACAGTGCTGGTGCCATTGGGTTGGCGTATGTCACCCTGTGTTATTCTCGTTGTCACTCGAGATCATATTAAAAGCTTAACGTGAATATATTTTGTAATTAAATAAGACAAGTGCGGTTATGCACATAATTAATATATCCTCGGGCGAGGAGTACAACGTGGAAACCGCCCGGACTTCGAATAGAGTAAGTCTTCTTTCCAATCTGGAGTCGCATTGTGCGGTGAGGTTGGTCGTTGATCCCAATGATCAAGTCGTTTTTAAACGCTTGTGTGAAAACTATAACATTCCCAAACATTTGTCATACTTTCCCATAAGACTCAATTCCTTTGGAGTCTTCTTTTCAGTGCATGTCTAAACTTTAATCATTCCGTGAAAGTTCCGGGTTATGTATCGTTCCTTCGGTTGTTATTCGAGGGACAATGATAGTAAACGGTTACGATCACTAGAACTATTTTGTTTTCACCCTTGCATAGTCTTTCATTAGACTAACCAACTGGGTTTTATTCCTTGCATGGTTGGCTGGTGTCATCCATCCTATACGGCACATCAGTGGTTGGTTCCCGAACTCTTGAAGTAACCAGTTGAAGAAGAGGCTTACAGTTGAAGATTTAAGTGTCAGTGTTTTAAGGTTGTTAATTATTACTTTAATATATATTTTTATAACCTAGTCATGTAATAGGTTTATTCTTAAAAGTCTTCCGCTGTGTAATTTAAAGTCTTCCGCTGAAATTTCACTCTGTTGTAAAATCGTCACTTCTCATTTTATGAGAAGTCTGTTAATAAAAGGTTGAGTTTTATTTAAATATGGCTTCCGCTGTTTAAACTTTCGTTATTTAATATGTTTATTTAAGAATAATTATTCCGATTAAAGCCTAGGGTGACTTTGGACAGTCTGAGGTCACTGGCGTGTGGCACTATCGACGTAAGTCGGGGGTGTTACAGTCGGTCCAGTATGTCATGTTATATGTGAAATTAAGGAGGGGGTTCAGAATCATACACCAATCTCAGCCAACAAATGCTCAATCTTTTTCTTCAGCAAGTCTCCAGCTAGGTCGTCAAAACAGTGAGCACCAGCCCCGTGGTATTGTCTGACACATCCAAGTTCAACCTGTATCTGTGTACAAATGGTGTATTAAGCATTGTGTGACACATTCTGCATGAATGCAAAACGGTTTCGACGTACCGAGTTCGGGGAAATTCAACAGGCTTGGAGCATGACTGGCAAAACAAATGGCCGCCAATAAATTTGAGGCTTTTCTTGCACTTACCGTTGTCGCATGAAATATAATACCAGCTGTTTTCTAGCCGAGTATTGTCAATCCTAACCCTGAGGTTGAATACAATAGACTCTTGCAAGGCATTGACATATTAAGTGATTAAGCTTTCAACAGTACACATATTCTAAAGCATAGTTTGTACATGTGTAAGAACCTGATTGGTAAGGTCTCTTTGTTCCCGCCCCAAGGTCATCAACTGTAATAGGGTGCCTTTCCTCGCTGTAGTGACTTGAGTGGAGGATTCCATTGTTGGCTCATCACCATCGCTGTAAGTATTGCAATAATTAAACCATGAAAAGTTAGGGCATAAATTTAAAGGTGCAGATTCATAGAGGGTGATTCCACTACTCACCTCATCACTTCTCTCAAATTTCTAACTTTTGGTACATCATCACTATCATACACGAAACTGGTTGATGTGCTAGATAAATAGATAATGCATGTTCAAATAATGGTCAAGCAATGTCTAGTAAGATACATGTAGTTCATTTGTGAAAACATTGGGTAGGATGCTTTTCATTTTATTGGTATAGCATACCTTTAAAATGTCTAACATTCATTGCAACAAAGACAGTGATGTAGGTCGATGTTGATTTCCCATGTTGTTTAATAAAGGAGTCACATATACTGCCCTACAGATTAACCTTAATCCTTGCTGATCTGTACAAAAAAAGGTAAAGGGCATTGGTATACGTACTATGGTTGCTATTTATCTTGCCCACTTAATTTCAAGTTGTTTACATACATGATTTCAGTTTTTTTGACCAAAACGATTTTGCGTAAATAGTTATAATTAGATTCCTGTTGATCCTTGTAGTTTTCCTTGCCTATTGTATGTGTAATTGTGAGCATCTTATATTATCTAGAGGAAACTGCATTAGACTGAATCCTACTTCACAAAACATAACGAATTGTTTATCCTTTCTTGCAAGCCTCTGGTTTTCTTATCATTTCATATCCGATAAGGGATAAAGCATTTCTGGTTTGAGTTTTGTTATTTTAGTTTTGCTACTCAGTTTCTCATGCATTAGTATGTACTTATGGTTACCTCTCATTGATCAGATAGCATTCAACCAACTGAGAGCCATTGGAAGTAGGTTTTGTCGGGCCAACATTTACTACACAGCCGAGCACATCTGTGAAACAGCAAATGGGTAAGGATTCAGTATATGTGCATTTGTTTAATCCTTAGATATTCATCTGAGTGTGTAAGGAAATTGACCTAGTAGAAATTTCGAACCATTCAATTCTATTTCTTCTATAGGTGTAAGGCTCAACCCATATCGATCAAATTCAGCAGTTGCGCCATCAACAACCTTCACATACGTGTTTCCTTCCAGTTGGAGAAAGTTAACAGCATCACTTCGTAGCTTGAATACATATCTTGCAGGCCGAACAGTGAAACATTTGAGGACGTAGACATTGCCCACCTCCAACTTGCTCACGAAACAATGAGCAATGGACCCGTGCATGACGCAATGGATGGCATTCCCCTGCCATTGTGACGAGAAAAAAACAGAAGCATAATTAAAGGCGTAGGAATATTTGACATGGTGAAAAGGCAAAAGCTAAAAGGTTTAAACATGAAGAGCATCTACCATGTTGTCAGTCAACAGGAAATCTGTGCTAAGATAATCACCAACTGTGTTCGTAGCATGCCACTTCCGGCACACCATCACTTGAACCACTGATTCTGTATTCTGGGACAATGCGGAAAATGGAACATACACTTTTTGTTCGTCACCATCCTTCATAGGCGCAGCTTTTTTCTTCAGCCTGGTGTTGTGGGCAGAGAGGGCACGACCAACATTGGATGGAGAGGGATTTTGCTGAGAAGAGTTGAATGCCATTGGAGAGGGATTTTGCTGAGAAGAGTTGGACACATCGTTTGGAGTTTTGATTATCACGAACGATTGAGGTGTAAATTGGGAAGTTGGCCAGCCTATTTAACACAGGTTATGTATGTGCTACAGAGGCATTAATGGAGGCAGCAATGAACCAGCGTTGGCAAAACGGCAACGCATCAAACTATAATGTCCCAAAGGGTCCCATAAATATGGGCTTAATGCAGATTTAATGTGCTCTAATGGATCATATTTAATTTTGGTTGATGTTGTTGGGCCGGTCTTCAGCTTATTCCTATACCGGGTTATATGGTGTAATGGACTGACCCTTATATGGACTGGCCCTTATGTATTATCACATAATGGATGATCCTAGGCCATGCCCATGCTGATTTGAGCAGTACGATTTTAGTAGTAGCATTAAATGATGCTTTAATTTGGTGAAAAACCCAAATTTATAGTTGACTAGAATATATGCCCGTGCTATGCACGTGCTTTTTTTTTTAAAATTCTGACATTTATATTTAACTAAATAAATAAATTTTATTATTTGTTATGTACATGTTATGAATGTGATATGGTTATCCCAACCACCATTATTTTCAAAAAAAATTCTATTAAAAGTTGAATAAAACTGGTCGATTTTAATACTATAGTTAAACACTGTTATGACTTCCCATAATACAATACAATTTTCTATTCTTATATTTGTTTTGATATCAATAATTAAAAAGAATTTTATTATAAACAGTTTTAACAATTTTAAACTAAAATTTCTATATTTATTTTATTTAGTATTTACCATTTTTGCGATTTTGTAGGTTTCTAGCTAATCTTAAATCAATTGATTTACCTCTTTTCATTTTTTATTAAATTTTTTTTGTTCTTTTAAACAATCAAGTAATCAATTGCAAAATATTTAAAAATACAATTGTTAATATATCACTATGTTGGACTGTTCTTCATGTTGGACTGTTCTTCTTGTTGGGTTGTTCTTCATGTTGGACTGTTCTTCTTCTTGGGATGTTCTTCATGTTGGACTGTTCTTCATGTTGGATTGTTCTTCTTGTTGGGATGTTCTTCATGTTGGACTGTTCTTCTTCTTGGGATGTTCTTCATGTTGGACTGTTCTTCATGTTGGATTGTTCTTCTTGTTGGGATGTTCTTCATGTTGGACTGTTCTTCTTCTTGGGTTGTTCTTCATGTTGGACTGATCTTCTTCTTGGGCTCTTCTTCTTCTTGGGCTTTTGTCAGAGTAACGAGTTGTTTAAAGGAGGTAATCTAAAACATGCTAGATTATACCCCCTGAAATGAAAACAAAAGGACTATTTTTCTTTTCTTTTCTTTTTTCTTTTCTTTTCATTTTTTCTTTTCTTTTTTCTTTTTCTGACTATTTTGCTTACATGGTATATGGATCTGTGGGTGACTTCTGGGTTTGCTAGTTGTCTCTATGAGTATCGGGAATGCTTATGTCATCCCAGTCTTCTGTGTCTAACATATCTTCATCTTCTTGTCTGAGTTCATCATCCAAAGAAATGAACTTTTTCCATTCAACAAACTGGCCATCTCCGCTGAATGGTAGCCATATTCTCCATTTCTCTGAGACCCAAATTTGTGTATAATGTCATTCTGCTGCCAATCTACACTCCCTCCATCCATTGTAGAGGTATGCATGTTTGTAGAAGAAGGATACGTCCTGGTGGCGTGTATAGAGCTCATGTTCTTCGTGTATAGTGAAGTTGGTGGGCTGCAGACCTATCCAGTCTCTCCAATCTTCATTCTTTGAAACACCATAGGAGAAACATATTACCTTTTTTGAAGGAATCACGGTGAACTCCGTTACTTTTAGGAGAGTAGCTTGGACATAGGCAACTGTTGGTCCAAAAGTTGCCATGTTTCCTCCTATCAGCAGGAACTTTTCTCCAAATGCATGCAGGGTCTCTTCTATTTTTCCCTCAATATCGAGTTGGAAACTGATACTGTGGATCATTCCTAGGTGGAAGAACTTTAGGATGAGGTCTTTGGGCATGGTGCATGTGTTTAAGAATAAGAGGATTTTAAGAAGTCCGTCTGTCATCATTGTTGGGCCACCTACTATTGGTTTAATAGTCGAAAATTACCGAACAGTGACTCCCTTGAATTCCCACCCTGGTTCCTTGAAGTACATCTGGATAAGCTCTTTCTGGGCTTGTATTAGATCTGCCAAATGGCTCTCTTCTGTCTTTTGTACTAGAACCTCTTTTCCCTAGGGCCAAGCGTCAAGAAGTGGTGTTAATGCTTCCCGTGCTGGCGTATCGAGGAGGCGAGCTTGGAGTTGCTTCCATCGTCTTCCTGTAGCAAAATTCATCTGTTCTCTGAGTTTTGTGTTATTTGATTCTAGGACCTGGACCTTTTGATATAATGCTGATGTAGTAATATCTTCAGGGCAATTGTCTTCTTTAGGCTCAATATGAAAATTGGGCCCCAACCTATTTCTGGCTGTTGTAGCTGCTTCAGCAAAGGTTGTAAAGCCTCTCCATTCTGATTGGAAACAAAAAATGTTCTTTTTTACTGTTTCATAATTATGAAACAATCCTGTTTTTAGTCCTTGATAAATCACGTAATGTGAAAATCCCTTTTGCGGACTTTTTTGTTGTTTCATCTCTTGTCCATTTTTATGGAAGTAGATGCTAAGTGCATTTAAGCACTGTACTTTTTTGCATGTGGCTTGGGGCATTGTTTGAAGCCTCCAAAGATTATCCAGCAAGCACTGTTATTCTGTTGTGAGCATAAGCCCCTGTAGTGGTTTGAACTTTCTGTTATCCTTCTGAGGGAATACTGTAAGGTTGACGTTACCAAAACGAAGCTGCTTCAGCAAAGGTTGTAAAGCCCCTCCATTCTAATTGGAAACAAAAAATGTTCTTTTTGAGTTTATCCTGGTTGACTCCGGCTCGGCAGAGATCTCCCTACTTTCTGTTATCCAGCAAGCACTGGTTTGAACTTTTTTTTGTTACAAGGCAAACATTCTCTTTTTTTAAAAAAAAAAAAGAGAATTTTTAGGATTTGTTCTTGTTTTTTTTGGGCAGTTTCTTTGTGCACTACAATTTTTTCTTCGTACACTATATTTTAAAACGCAGAAATATTGCTTAAGCAACATTTTTGCGTTTGAGGGTAAATTGTACCCAAAAATTACGTTTTTATACTAGAATGAAACACAGGTATTTTGCTTAAGCAAAATACCTGCGTTTCAAATTAATTTTTTCTTAAAGTGAAACGCAAGATCTTTACTTAAGCAAAGATCTTGCGTTTCACTTTTAAAATAAAAATAAAAAATTGTCTTCGTACAAAGAAACGCATGTATTTTGCTTAAGCAAAATACCTGCGTTTCATTTTTATTTTTTTTAAAAGCGAAAAGCAGGATCCTTGCTTAAGCAAGGATCTTGCGTTTCACTAAAAAAAAAATTCTTCAAAATTGCACTTTTTTCCATAATCATGTAGAGAATTTCAATACGAGTCCGTACATATAAAATTCGTCCAAAACGGACATCGTTTGCCCCTCCAAAAGCCCCAAAAACGAAGACTTCCTACCTTTTTTTTTTTACAATTTGGTGCCCAGCATATAGGGCATTGTAGTGGAAATTTTTGGTATTTTCGGCATTTTTCTACTATAATTTTGTATAAGATTTTAATACGAGTATATAACTATACGTTAGAACCATAATATATAATTATAGTATATAACTATACAATATACCAATAGTATATAACTATACGATATAATAATAGCATATAGCTATAGTATATAACAATACGATATAACAATAGTATATAACTATAGTATCAAACTATACGATATAACCATAGTATATAACTATTCGTTAGAACCATAATATATAAATATAGTATATAACCATAGTATATAACTATACGATATAACAATAGTATATAACTATACGATATAAAATTTGTATATAACCATAGTACGTTAGAACCATAATATATAATTATAGTATATAACTATACGATATAACCATGGTATATAACTATAGTATATAAATGAACGATATAGCAATAGTATATATAACTATACGATATAACCATAGTATATAGTTATATATTATGATTATATCTTATAGTTATATCCAATTTGGTTATATCTTATAGTTATATACTGTGGTTATATCTTATAGTTATATCAAATTTGGTTATATCGTATCGTTATATCCTATAATTATATATATTGGTTATATCTTATAGTCATATCCTTTAGTTATATACTATGGTTATATCCTATAGTTATATACTATGGTTATATCTTATAGGTATACCCAATTTGGTTATATTTTATGGTTATATCCTATAGTTATATACTATGATTATATCTTATAGTTATATCCAATTTGGTTATATCTTATGGTTATATCTTATAGTTATATCCTATGGTTATATCCTTTAGTTATATACTATTGTTATATCCTATAGTTATATATTATGGTTATATATTATAGTTATATCCTTTTGTTATATACTATGGTTATATCCTATAGTTATATATTATGGTTATATCTTATAGTTATATCCAATTTGGTTATATCATATCGTTATATCTTATAATTATATACTATGGTTATATCATATAGTTATATACTATAGTTATATATTATAGTTATATCTTTTAGTTATATACTATGGTTATATCCTATAGTTATATACTATGGTTATATCTTATAGTTATATCCAATTTGGTTATATCTTATGGTTATATCCTATAGTTATATCATATGGTTATATCCTTTAGTTATATACTATGGTTATATCCTATAGTTATATATTATGGTTATATTGTATAGTTATATCAAGTTTGGTTATATCTTATGGGTATATCCTATAATTTTATACTATGGTATATAACGATATGATATAACCAAATTGGATATAACTATAAGATATAACCATAGTATATAACGATATGATATAACCAAATTGGATGTAACTATAAGATATAACCATGATATATAACTATAGGATATAACCATAATATATAACTAAAGGATATAACTATCGGATATAACCATAGTATATAACTAAAGGATATAACCATATGATATAACTATAGGATATAACCATAAGATATAACCAAATTGGATATAACTCTAAGATATAATCATAATATATAATTATATGATATAACGATATGATATAATCAAATTGGATATAACTATAAGATATAACCATAGTATATAATTATAGGATATAACGATATGATATAACCAAATTGGATATAACTATAAGATATAATCATAATATATAATTATATGATATAACGATATGATATAATCAAATTGGATATAACTATAAGATATAACCAATATATATATAGAGAGGATATAACGATACGATATAACCAAATTGGATATAACTATAAGATATAACCACAATATATAACTATAGGATATAACCATAAGATATAACCAAATTGGATATAACTATAAGATATAATCATAATATATAACTATATACTATGGTTATATCGTATAGTTATATATATACTATTGCTATATCGTTCATTTATATACTATAGTTATATACCATGGTTATATCGTATAGTTATATACCATGGTTATATCGTATAGTTATATACTATAGCTATAACCAAATTGGATATACCTATAAGATATAACCATAGTATATAACTATAAAATATAACCATAGTATATAACTAAATGATATAACCAATATATATAATTATAGGATATAATGATACGATATAACCAAATTTGATATAACTATAAGATATAACCACAGTATATAACTATAGGATATAACCATAAGATATAACCAAATTGGATATAACTATAAGATATAATCATAATATATAACTATATACTATGGTTATATCGTATAGTTATATATACTATTGCTATATCGTTCATTTATATACTATAGTTATATACCATGGTTATATCGTATAGTTATATACTATAATTATATATTATGGTTCTAACATACTATGGTTATATACAAATTTTATATCGTATAGTTATATACTATAATTATATATTATGGTTCTAACGAATAGTTATATACTATGGTTATATCGTATAGTTTCATACTATAGTTATATACTATTGTTATATACTATAGTTATATGCTATTGTTATATCGTATAGTTATATACTATTGTTATATTGTATAGTTATATACTATAGTTATATACTATAATTATATATTATGGTTCTAACGTATAGTTATATACTCATATTAAAATCTTATACAAAATTATAGTAGAAAAATGCCGAAAATACCAAAACATTTCACTACAATGCCCTATATGCTGGACACCAAATTGTAAAAAAATAAGGGTAGGAAGACTTCATTTTTTGGGCTTTTGAAGGGGCAAACGATGTCCGTTTTGGACGAATTTTAGACGTACAGTCTCGTATTGAAATTCTCTACATGATTATGGAAAAAAGGTGCAATTTTGAAGAAAAAAAAATTTAGTGAAACGCAAGATCCTTGTTTAAGCAAGGATCCTGCTTTTCGCTTTCAAAAAAAAAAATTTGAAGTTAAGCAAAATACCTGCGTTTCTTTGTACGTTTCAATTTTTTATTTTTTATTTTTTAAAAGTGAAACGCAAGATCTTTGCTTAAGCAAAGATCTTGCGTTTCACTTTAAAATAAAATAAAATTGAAACGCAGGTATTTTGCTTAAGCAAAATACCTGCGTTTCATTCTAGTACAAAAACGTAAATTCTGGGTACAATTTACCCTCAAACGCAAAAATGTTGCTTAAGTAACATTTCTGCGTTTTAAAATGTAGTGTACAAAGAAAAAAATTGTAGTGCACAAAGAGCCTTCGTTTTTTTTGTTACAAGAAGACATTACTTAGGAGCAAACACAACAAAATAACAAAACTAAGAAATACAGAAACTAGTGAATAGTAAAATAGTTATTTACAGCATGAATAGTAATATGTATAGTGACTTTTGAACAGTAATTTTAAATAATAAACACCCTAATAGTGACTTTTCTAAATAGTAAAACTAAGAACGAAAGTAGGGAGAGAAATATGAACTGAAAATAAGGTTTTTTATAAGATCGTAAGAAAGAACTTACAAACTGTTGTACAAGACTATTGTTGAAAACTTCGAAAGGATCTTGAAAAACTTCAAAGACTATTCTTGGATGATTTCTAGCTTAGGGATTTTGAGAGGGTTTCTCAACACATGAGAGTCTGAAATCGGATGCCTCAAAACAACTGGGTTCAGAAGATGAAGGTAAGTGTGATATGCATCTTTTATCTTTGTCGGATAAATGTCTTCCGTGGCTCCAAAAGTAATCCACCAGTTATAAAACCAGATCGGGAAACCACCAGGGCAGTGTTTGTCAAAAAAGAAAAACCATGAGTGGTTGAAAGGTCTGAACAGGAATGTTCTTTCCCAAGCATCTTTGTAGTCTTGGTAAGAATAACTCGGGAGATTGGGAATAACATTTGGAAGGGAGAAGGATTTTAAAGTCCAAGGGTTAGACCAATCTGTGGATACAAGAACATTGAGTATCTTGCACTTGGAGAAGGAGATACGCGAAGGGTCTATTGTACACATGGTGTGAGAGATATCTGCCGAGCCGGAGTCAACCAGGATAAACTCATAGAACTTTTGAGTTTTTGATGGGTTGTCAGAGAACCAATGCAGACCAGGAGGGAAGAGTCTATTGATGTATGGCTCTATTTGGTTTTGTGAAATAGGATTATGTTCTGGTGTGAGGTAGACTGTGGTGATTGGACTTGGCTTTAAAAAATACTGGAAAAAGGAGCTGTCTTTTTTGGGATCGGTATTAACAGGAGTTTTTGGTGCCAAGAGGGCATGGTTATAGGTAAGAGATGAAAAGTCTGAGAGAGCTTGGAATCTGTTATGCATTGGGACCATGGTAGAAGAGGAAGATGGGCTGATGTAGTCCTGGGGGGTCTGTTTCTTACCTTTAGGTTCCATGCTTTGAATAGGATTTTATAAAAAGGTAAGACGTTCTTTGACTTTCCTTTCAAGTTCTTGTAGAAACTCGCGAAGGCTAGTACTCTCGTCAAGCTCAAGTGTTTCTCTTATAGGTGGTATCCAGAGGCTACGCTCAAGTCGTTCTTTGCATCTTTTGAAATGACTTCTCATAGGCAAAATTCTTTTAGCCCTGAGGAAAATGATTTGTAAAAAAGGATTAAAATGGGGTTTTTCCTTGCAAAAATTCTCTTGTAAGGAAGTCTGGTAAGGAATTGTTTTTTCCCTTTATAAATTCTATTTTGAAGTCAAATACATAAACGATAGCTTGCCATCTAGCAAAAATCTATTTTGAGACTAAATTTTGGACATCTTTCTGCAAAATTTCCTTAGCAGATTGACAGTCGACACGAAGAAGAAATTATTTATTGTATAAATCATCTTGAAATTTAGAGATGCATGAAACTATGGATAAAACTTATTTTTTGACAGTGCTATAATTCTTTTGTGGTCCAGACCAAACTCCAGAGTAATATCTAACAAGGGTTTCCTTAGTTTGATTAGATAGTCTTTGTTTAAGAATGCCACCAAAGCCTAATTCTGAGGCATCTGTTTCAACTATCATGAAAGCAGAGGGGTGAGGAATATTGGCGCAGGGTAAGGATTTGACTTTTTCTTTGAGGAGTTGGATTACCTTGGTATGCTCGGTAGTCCAAGTGGGTGGATTTTTCTTGAGTCTTTGGAAAAGAGGGGCACATATTTGTCTAAGGTTAGGGAAGAAATCTGAGATGTAGTTTAAACATCCAAGGAACCTTTGTAGTTGATTTTTGTCTTTTATTTCATCTGGGAATTTGCTGGCGAACTCAATGCTTCTGTTTATTGGTTTGATTGTTTGGTTATGAATATTGTGGCCTAAGAACCTAATTTGTGTTTGGAATAATTTTATCTTTGAGGCCGATACAGCCAACCCATTCTTTTCTATTATATATAAGACGGTATTTAGGTGTTTGAAATGTTCTTCGATATTTTTAGAAAAGACTAAAACATCATCGATGTAGACTATTGTAAAATTTGAGTAAGGGTTGAAGATATCATTCATAATTCTCTGGAATTCTGAAGGGGCGTTTTTTAGGCCGAATGGCATTACATTCCATTCATAATGACCAAAAGGGACAGTGAAGGCTGTCTTATAACTATCTTTGTTTTCAATTTGGATTTGCCAAAACCCACTTTTCATATCAAATTTTGAATAGATTTTAGAATCAGATAGTCTATTAAGGAGATCTCTTTTGTTAGGAATGGGGTATCTAATCCATTGTAAAGCTCTGTTTAAAGGTTTATAGTTAATGACAAGTCTAGGGACTCCTCTTTCCTTTTCAGCTTGTTTGTTAACATAAAAGGTTGCACAGCTCCAGAGAGACTTAGAGGGTCTTATGAGTTGTTTGTGTAGGAGGGAGTCTATTTCTTGTTTGCAGAATTGTAGTAGCTCTTGATTCATTTGTATAGGTCTGACTTTAGTAGGAATATCTATTTCTTTGAAATCTTTTTCATAGGGGAGAGAAACTTGATGTTTTTTCCTTTCCCAGAAAGCGGTGGGAGACTCAGAGCAGACACATTTTTTAAATAATTCTTCTAGATCTAGGACTTGTTTTTGTAAGCTAGGCTTTTCAAGCTTTTCCTCAATTTTAAGATGTGCTATTTCTGAAATGAGGGAATGAATGAATGATCTTTTCTTAGTTATAAGACTTATGGTTCTGGTTATGGATGAGGACTGTAGAGTAGATATGTCTTTTTGTTTCAATGGGGAAATGAATTCAAAACTTAGTCTTTTTCATATTACTTCAGTATGTATGCCATAAGCATCTACTGTAAAAGGATATATCTGTGTTAGGAAGGGTGTTCCTAGGATTATTTGCTGGTTTAAGCCTTTTATCAGAATGAAGGAGTTGTTAAAACAGTATTTGTCATTACAAATAGAGGCTTTAGGAATCTTGTATCTAAGGTTCATTCTACCACCACTAGCATTAAGGATATTTTCATGACTTTTATGGTAATACTTTGAAGGGATTAAACCTTCATAGATACAGTTTAGATCTGCTCCACTGTCAAGGAGAACAACTGTAGAAAGAACGAAGTCTTCTATTTTTATGGTAATGTTAACATACCATTTCTGAAAGTTAATTTTGTTTATTGCTGAAATAAAGGTCTGTTCAGAAAGGGGAGCTTCATCTTCTTTCTGTTGTGATTTGGAACTAGAGATGGGACTATTATTAGAAGTTTGAAAGAGTTCTAAATGAGCTATTCTGGTCTCAAGTTCAAGGTCTTTGGTCCATTTATTAGCAATTGCTTGTTGAGGGTTTTAATGTCTTTTTTGATTTCATTAACTTCAGCTTGTAGGTCTTTAACTGTGATAGAGGAGAATATTTTAGTAGGAGATTTCTTATTAATGATTTTGGAGATACTAAAAGGTTCTTCAAGTAAAGGTTCTTCAAGTAAAGGCTGTTGTTCTTTAAGAATTAGTTCTTTTAGTTTCAAGAAGTATTCTCGTTTTGTTTGAGGATCTTCAAGATCACTAATGAGTTCAAAGAGGACATCTTTCTCATCACTTTTGGTGATAACGTTACAGAATTGGGTTATTCCTGAATTCTCGATTTCCGAAGAATAAGGGACATAAGCATCTTCCTCAGAGTCTTCTAAAAGGATTTTAGTAAGTCTATTTTTCAAGCTATTGTCATCTTGACAAATTTCATTAATTTTCTATTTTAGTCTGCAGTTGTTTGCCTTATGGCCAGGTTTACCACATTTATAACAGATGATCTTATTATCTGTTTTTCTTGGTTGAAACCTTCTTTTAGGTGGGTAACTAGGTCTTTCATATTTGTTATCTGAATTGAACTTCTTTTTTCTATTTTTATGACTCTTTTTATATCTATTAGAAAGGGGTTCTATTTTGGCAAGGCCAAAAGCCTCACAGAAGTTACCTAGTTCTTTTCTTCTAGATCCTTTTTCTCTACCATATTTGGCTTGTATTTTTAATTCGGAGCAAAGGGCTAACCCTTCTTTTTTGAAAAAAGCTATTAGTTGACCATAGGTCATGTCTTTCCACGGAATTTCTTCTGTTTGGATTTCATCTTTTATTTTCTGAATTATCCTATCAGTAAATAAGTTTGGAAGACCGGTAACAAACCTTTCTTTCCAATATCCCTTTCTTGATTCTGTTTTCTATGGAATCAAAGTTTATTCTCAAATAATCTTTGTCTATAGTGAAGTCTGCTCTTATGATAACACTTATAGAAGAATATCCTATTCTGTAAATAGATTAGACCCGCAACTTTTGAAGATGTTAAGAAAATACATCAACAGCATAACTATTCCAACCAAATCCTTCACACAATAGCTGAACAAGTAGAATTAATACATGATAAAATCAGCACTGAGACTATCAGATTTCCTAAAGACATATCTAGACCACATTTCCAAATTCAGGGTATCAAAAAAGAAATAGCCAAAAACACTTCTTTAAACCCTTCTCTTAGCCTCACAGAATTAATTAATCAAAAATTAAAAAGTGTTTCAATTAACTGTGTCGAAGAATGTAACAATAGTTCCAACACAGACTCTAGCAGTTCCTCAGACAATTCTGAAAGAGAAAATAGTCCATCTGGTAAAAAGGCAATAGAAACCTTGCAGACCTGCTTTGAGGAAAATCCACTTGCCATTAACAGGTTAAGAAACAACCATGGTAGGCCTCAGGCACACAGAAAAATATTCAGGAACAAAGACACTAGAAACTTCTATCCTAGACCTACTCCTCCTGATCTTCAATATGAAGAAAGATCTAAGTTCAGATCCACATATTATAATGGACAATCTATCTATGAATGGAATATAGATGGTAAGTCCGAACATGAAATACTTAACACCTTATAAGAAATGGGTATGGCTAATATAGCCTATACAGTTGGTAGAAAAGACCCCAAAACTTGTTTTTCACTTTTAACCACTGGATTCACAGGCCAGCTTAGAAACTGGTGGGATAATGCTTTATCCTCCTTTCAAAGAGAAGAGATCCTAGAGTTTACCAATGATAATGGTGAACCAGAACCTGTCCACCAACTTATATACACCATAAGTATGCACTTTATAGGCAACCCTAGAGAGGAAATCCAAGCCAATAGAGAGATACTTTCTAATCTAAGATGTAGAACCCTTAGTGACTATAGGTGGTATAAATATGTTTTCCTGTCCTATGTATACAAAGCCTTCATTTGTAATGACATTTATTGTTTTGACAAATCCCCAAAGCCTTCATCTGTAATGACATATATTGTTTTGATTTAGCGGGGAAATGAAATCAAAACTAAGTCTTTTTTTTCTTACTTCAGTATGTATGCCATAAGCATCTACTGTAAAAGGATATATTTGTGTTAGGAAGGGTGTTCCTAGGATTATCTGCTGGTTTAAGCCTTTTATTAGTATGAAGGAGTTGTCAAAACAATATCTGTCATTACAGATGAAGGCTTTGGGGATTTGAAAATGCACTTATATCATTTTTGGTAAGTATTAACATAGTTTGGGTATTGGTTTACAATTTCTAAAGTTGATAAGTCGTTTTTCCAATTTAAAAAGAGAATTTTTTAGGATTTGTTCTTGTTTTTTTTTTGTTACAAGGCAAACATAAAATTCCCTTTTAAATAAATGATATGTCTAAATATCACTTCAAATAATTTTTACAAGATCTTTATAATAAGGATCAATTCTAGACTTTTTTTTGGAAAGTTCTAATCTAGATGGATACAACTGCCGTAAAGAAGCATGCGTCTTCATAAAGTATTGAATAAATGTCCTGATTGTAGTAGGACTGATGTTATGTGTTGTACAAAAATCATTAGTCATGCTAGATTCCTTGTAGTAATGAAAAACATATACATAATCAAAATAATTCATTAAAGAACAAATCAATATCTACTATAATTTTGTCCTATGAGAAAATCAAAGAAAAATCTCTAGATAATTAAATGCAGTGGCTCACAACTCTTAAATCCTATCCTAACCCATTGTACACAAATTAAACGGGCTTACACTTGGACCCCATTGAAGGCAAAATTAATGGCTTACAGGGGTTGTAAACGTAACCCACTGTACAGAAAGTAAACGGCTAAATGTTGTTAATTCCTAACGTAACGTGCAACATTGAATCCCTCTGTAACCGTTGTTCAGGAGTTCCTCATATGACAGCTATCCTTGCATTAGAGTCTCTATACGAGAGCCTCCTTTCTTAGACGAACACTGAAATGGATTTAGCATCTGCGAATACCTCCTCCACGCCCAACTCTTCCGAACAAGCCATCCGTAAGGGGTTGATAAAGGCGGTCGATGTTTTTTTGGCTTCTTCGTACATCCCATTCTCTGAGCTTGCTGTCGGTGTGGACCGTCCTGTGAAGGTCATGGTGATCCACAAGTGGGATGCCATGATGCTGCAAAAGCATTACATTAGTACAGATTACATCTTGGCCGATCATCAGGTGATAACTGATTGCTTTACCTTACTTTGCCCACTCTCTAAGGTTGTTGCCGTGCTTACTCTATTTGTCTTGTGCGCCAGGGAGGTGCCATTCACTGCGTGTGCAGGGCAAATATCAGCCATTGCTTCACGGGCAAGCTCCTGCTTGGGGAAGTTTACTCCATCACCAACTTCACTGTTGCCCAACCAAAGCCCCGGTATCGCCTCCGCAACAGGGACCCTTTCGTGTTACACTTGGAGGGCAACACTATTGTCCGTCACCTTCGCTGCTCATCGGAAGGCTTTACTAAGTACCCGCTCCAGTTGGTGCCCATACAGGATGTGGAGGACAACGGCTCAAAGTTCCTTATAGGTCAGCCATACTTCAACTATTTTTTTCTCCTCATGTTGCAAGATCGTAAACACAACACCACTAGGTTACTTTAACAGCGCGTCACAAAATGCACAGAAAGGGATATACAGGAAAGCATGAAATCGACCACACTTCGTCCACGCATAATCAACACTCAAAACACAAAGCACTGAAATACCTAGCATTAACATTAGATTTCTTTGTTGCTACTTTAATGCCCAACTGATTTACATATGTCCCATGCTTTGGGTTTTCCGTTTTCTCCCAAACAGCTAACAAGAACCAAAATACACCTTGTGAAGTGGGAAAAAAGATTCCCGAAAGACAGAGAATGGAGGGAAACTGTCATCATACAGATATCACATACCAATAGTCACTTTCAAAAAAATATTAACGATCATTTTGCTTAATAGATATCAAAATTAACCTTAGGCTATGTAGTAACTTCAGTCCTAAACCAAACTGAAACCAGAAATCAGGGGAATGAGCAAATGATACATCACAGAGAACAACATGAACAATCAAGCCATGAGTGCAGAACTACAATGCACTTCAAACGTTTTTATTCTCTTACTTTGGTCCTTTTTCTCCCCAAACAAGCATCTATGTTAAGATTTCAACTTAATGAAATCTATTTCTTTACAATCTTAAAATAGGAGGAAGGAGCCTTCAAAAACACTCAGAAACCACCGTGAATAAAAATAAAAATAGGTCAGAGAATCCAAATAAGCATAAACATGAAAAATGATTTTGAAGGAAAGCCCAGAGCTTAGTAGATTTATTTATTTATAGAAGAGCTTCTACACTTCAGCTAAAACAATTGTTCATCCAAGAGAGGGAACAACCCTAATTTTTCTCTAAAAGGCCAAAAGGTATCAGATCACCGGGGAAGAAACTGAACACAAGAACCTCAATTTATTTTCACATAACACTGTTACAAAAGATGCTTGGTTGGGGGAAGAAGTGCATGCATCAGATCACGCAATCACCCTAAGTTTCACCTCATTTCTCAACAGCAAAAAAAACTACGGCGCATAAACAAAAACATATTTCAAAGCAAAATTGGAAGCCGGATCGTGAAATCTAAATTCATCGGTTAAACATACATCCAAGAGAGTCACCAGTTATGGCATCAAAACACATTCTATCACCACTTTCCGAAACATTGAAATCCAAGTTTCTAAGCTACATATACTGGTACACCGACACACTTAAACCAGCAAAAGCACAAATCAAAGGACAAGTAAACCGTATTAGTGCAAATAGGAGAAGAAGACATCGAAAAGAAGCCTTGTAAAAGGACTAATTTAACAATTTCCGAAGTTCCAAGATAGTATCGGTGATCTAGGTTTAGGGCTTTGTTGGAAACCACAACAAATCTCAATAGATCTGAGGATTTAAATCAACGAAGAAACGCAACAATTGGAACAGAACTATACAAACATAGATTTAGATTTGATTAGAGGGATTACCTCGGTGCTGGTAGTAGATCTGTCCATGAAGCCAGAAAGAGAGAAGCCAAAATTGAGGGCTTGCTTCAGACTTCACGGAGAGAAAGAAGAGCGAGAGAGAAAACATACGTTATAAAATCAAATAAATAAAATCTAATAGAGTTTTGTTATAAGCTAATAATCTGTATTAAATTTGGCAAATATTTAAGCGAATATATTCAAACACACAATCAAATATTTAATTTTGTTATAAGGTTCACCTCATTTCTTATAACCTTGTAATAATTAGGTTAAGAGGTCCAATTCATATTATAAACAGTTACATTCTATACATACAATATCTCTTCATATTTTCTTTCCAAAAATCTTACTAAAATAAGAATCACCCATTAAAGCAAGATACATTCCATTTTAAAAGAATAATTTTAGGATTTATTTAGCTAATAAATTTATAAATATATTTCTGTTATAAGATGTTTTGTGTTCAAAATGATATATTATTGATTATAAGTGGCTCAAAAGAAACAATTATCAATTCAGTACATAAGATATTATTAATTTAGGCTTTATTGATTTTCGTTTATTTTAAAAGGCATTTTAAGAAGCTAAATACATATATTTTAGAAAGTACTACTACTTGGTGTAGACGGTATTTTTTGTGGAAAAAAATGTTAAAAATTAAATGTTCTCAAACACCCACATCCAAATTGCAACAAACATTTCAAAGCTTTTATAAAAAATTATGCAAAGAAATGACTTCATAACTACAAATGCCTTTATAATTAGTTTACTAAACAAACCCTTAGTAGGGGGAAATTTAAATATCTCACACTATTCACAACCTAAATTTAACATTTAGGTTTTGTTTGTTTCCATTTAGGCATTTTAGACTTCAAAGATTTATTTCCAAAAAGAGTGTGTGGTGTGAAAGGCCTCTTCTGTAAATAACTTTGTTAAAAATCAAATATTCTAACATACCCAGAAACTCCAAAATTCAAAATGCTACACAAATTCCGAACTTTTTATAATAAAATTCCTAAATAAATCACTTTATAACTACAACTGCCTTTATAAATTAGTTTATCAAACGAATCCTTAATAGGGAAAAATAAAATAATGAAACGACTCCCATAACTACAAATGCCTTTATAAATTAGTTCATCAAACAAACCATAAATAGTGAAGAATAAAATAATTATCCGATAAATTAGTTTGAAGAGCTTCTTGCAAAAACCAGGAAAACATTGATGGACTACCCGGGAATTCTGATGCCAGATAAGCAACTGCTGACCGCAATGGACAACCGGCTCATATGAGAAGAACTCTCCTACAATGCCCGCAAAATGGAAGAGTTGCATTCAGCCATGTACCGTTCATTGAACGCGGACCAAAAAACAATCTACGTCAAGGTGATCAATGCAGTGAATAGACAATCCGGAGAGTTCTTCTTCATCTACGGTGCAGGAGGAACAGGGAAAACTTATTTTTACAAGACAATTATGGCCTGCATACGATCACAATGGAACATCGTCCTTGCCGTTGTAACACCCCCAGGCCAGTGGTGCTATAGTGCCATAATCCAGAAGGATTATAAGGCGGGTGAAAGAAAAATGCGAAAGAAAAAAATGCAAAACATAACCCATATATATATATATAATGTATCAAAAGCGGCACAACGGAAAACCTGCAAAACCTGTCCAAAGTTGAAACCATAATCAACTTAACATACAGAAAGTACTACAATTTACAAACCAGAAACCAACAACCAAAGACCAAAAGCCAAAAGCCAATACAACAAGTTCGACCACTTCAAGGTCCAAAACCAAAACGATACATAGAATCAAGTCAAAGTCTCAAACCAAAAGTAGAGTTCTCGACTCCAAAACCGACGGTGATTAGAATCCTCCTTGCTGGCGCTGAACCTGAAAAGCCTGATTGACTGAGGGACCCGATACCCCAGCCAACCACGACACGTAAACCGCAGTTGGTTAGTCTCGTGAAAGACTATGGCAAGATTCCTCAAGCCAAAACAGTTCAAAATACATACATATATCACCAACCAACTCACAACAACGACAACACGCCACACAATATATAATATCATAACTATACTTAATCATATCAATCAACCAATGCCAACCACACATCAAAACATATACACCCACTATCACATACCATTCATTACACACCCTTATCCAACTCTTCACTATACTAACCTCAATCAATCCATCCTCAAACTCATCACAAGCATAAACGAATAAAACGATCCAATCCAACTTCACTGACACGTCCAATCCATCCTTCTCTCTATTACTAATACCTCAATCAACAACTCTATGCACATACACATCTCTTACTACCGACTTACAACCAAAGCTAACCAATTATACTGAACTCACTACTGCACTAACACAACAAAATCAATTAACCTTCACATCAACAAACACATAAGCATCAACGAGATAATCATCACATATAAACATAACAAAATAACGATCCAGGCCAGCCACCCTTCTGGTGCCGCATGTTCGTTAACATAGACTGTAACTCATACACTCAAATTCAAACCATGTGGCCCACACCCTCAAGATGGGAAACCAACCTTCACAACATCCACACAATCGACCTTCATAATCAATCAACATACCCTTTTATCCGAAACTAGCTAATACCAGCATCCACATCAACAGAGATTCACAACTTTGACTAGTTACAATTAACAATATAACACACGAAATTCACAACCACAACCAATGGCCAACAATGACCACAACCACAACTAATAACAATCAACGTCCAACATAAACCAATTATCAAACATACAACCAAATTACCAACACAACCACTTAATCAAGTACATAATCAACATTCATCACAAATCCACGTATTCAGGTACACAACCAATATCATTAACACAACCACTTAATCAAGTACACAACCAACATTCAACACATAACCAACACACACAACCACCAACACCTCCAATCCAACCTCTGTCTCCACCACCATATCACCGGGTGAGACAATCAACACACACAACCACCAACACCTCCAATCCGACCTCCGTCTCCACCACCACATCACCGGGTGAGACAATCAACACACACAACCACCAACACCTCCAATCCGACCTCCGTCTCCACCATCACATCACCGGGTGAGACAATTAACACACACAACCACCAACACCTCCAATCCGACCTCCGTCTCCACCACCACATCACTGGGTGAGACAATCAACACACACACATACACATTCAAGCCAACACACACACACGATCCAACACACACACGATCCAACACACACACACATGTCAACATACACTAATCACATTTAGTCATATTTGACTACCACGCCAACATTTAATCAGATACGCTACAAGACAATTCATATCACACGCACATACCCATTTCATCATCATAACATTCAATCAATACAAACAATAATCAATATATACTAGTCATCACCATATCCGACCAAAGCAACCAAGAAAGATAACTCAACTCATATTCAACCAATCACAAACAATTAAAATATACATATATATCACTTCAAACAACCACTTAATCAGGTACGCAAGCAACCCTTTCACACAATTACCACTTCACAACATCTCCGTCTCCACCCCCACATCACCTAGGTGAGACAATTCACAACATCTCCGTCTCCACCCCCACATCACCAAGGTGAGACAATTCACAACATCTCCGTCTCCACCCCCACATCACCAAGGTGAGACAATTCACAACATCTCCGTCTCCACCCCCACATCACCAAGGTGAGACAATTCACAACATCTCCGTCTCCACCCCCACATCACCAAGGTGAGACAATTCACAACATCTCCGTCTCCACCCCCACATCACCAAGGTGAGACAATTCACAACCTCCAAAACCCACTATCCACACCATACCGACACCAATCAACCAACACAACGACAATCAAATTCACATAGCCACGCCTTATCACACACCATCACACATTATCACATATCATCACACACACATAATCACATATCATCACACACACAAACTCAATCCAACACACACACACAAGTGTCAAAAAACACTTATCAACAACAATCAATCACATTTTAGTCACAATTGACTACCACGTCAACATTTATTCAACACGATACGAGACAAAATAATAACACACGCACACACACCCATATTCAACCAAGCATCTATATAGTCAATTAGTCCAATTTAAATAGCTCAAGCAATGGTAAAATTAATTATCAATTACTAGGCATAATTCAATTTATAAAAAAAATATAATAAGTTAGGCAAGGATCCTCTTGCCTCAAGTCGAACCACAACGACTCCAGAGGTCTCCAATCAACCCGAACGAACTTGTGAAATCAATCCGAGCAAATCCTTGGCATTAATTAACTCATACCAATCCACAGCCAACAAACCCCCAAATTCAAACCCTAAAATCATTCCTTAATTAATTAGGCCAAAATCAACAACACATAATTCTATCCAACCCAAATCTGCCCAAATACACCAAATCTGTCCAATTCATGTTACATGTTCAGCAAACAAATCAACCCCACATCAACCTAATATCCAATTTTGTCCAAGCATCTAAATCTGCACCAAATTTCCCTTCAATCTCAAACCAAATATGCCCAGAAATCAGTCCAAAAATTCAGATTGAAGGAAAGAAAACCCTTCCCACAATTTACCTTGTTGCCTGCTGATCTCTCCACCAGATTTGGCTTCCTTGTCGCCGGAGTTACAGTAGCGGCCACCAGCAGCTGCACGAAGACAGCAACACGGCTCAACCGCAGCTTGTTACAGCACCTCAGCAGCAGCAGCGAGCACAACAACCTCCATGGCCACGCAGTGCAGCTCCAGAACAGCAGCTCGCGGCTCCTCGCCGGTGGCTCGCCTCTGTCGCCGGACTCACTGTAGCAACACCATCACAACAACCGCAACAGCACGCCTCCACACGAGCTGTAACCACACCCGCGAACAGCTCCAGAAAACAGAGAAGCGGCACGGTCCAAGACGGGTACGCCGGAGAAGAAGCTGGCTCGGCTGGGCACGGGAGAGGTCGGCTCGTCGGAGAAGAGGGTTGGGCACAGGGGAATCGGATTCGGGAGGAGGGAGTTCGGGAAGGAGCAGCTCACCCGAGAGAGATAAGGACCGGATTTGGGGATTTATCTCCCAAATTCCCATTTTTCCCCCTTTTTAGTAAACCCCATAATTAATTTACCAAAATGTCATTATCAACTTATTTGGGGTATTTCAGCCGTAGCATCGTCGGGTAAGCCCCAAGCTCCGTTTACTTACGTCATCAAATTTGTAATACCTAATCCATTTCTTATCGGTGAAACTATACTGCATACAAGACAACATGCTTATGTCGAGTACACCCATTGTAGCTTCATAGCAATAACACTACAACGTCATTACGTACCTGGTGGTTGTACGTGTCCTTTAGATACCAAAAAATTAACCCGCACATTCAAATGAGCTCATCTCTAACCCTTTTCATTCCCACATGTATTGCTTCCCTCCTACTACCAGGGGGCTATACAGCCAACAACATATTTCTAATCCCGATCGAACTACTAGATAACAGCACATGCGGAATTAAACAAAACACACAATTAGCACAGTTGATGCATGAAGTCAAACTGATCATTTGGGATGAAGCTCCAATGACGCATAGAAATGCGTTTGAGGCATTAAATAGAACACTGCAAGATATCCAAAGCATCAAAGAGGCTAAAAACAAGCACAAGCTGTTTGGCGGAATAACGGTCCTACTAGGAGGAGATTTCAGGCAAATACTGCCAGTCATTACCAAAGGTAACGACAAGACATCGTTCAAGCGTGCATCAGCAACTCACCTATTTGGAGTCAATGCCAATTACTCGCGCTAACAAAAAACATGAGGACCAATGACCAACAAGAAAATGGGGAGATTGACATCCGCAAATAGCAGTTCAACAACTGGATTCAAAAGATCGGGGATGGAGATGCTAAGGCAATAGCGCTAGACAATGAGGATGAAGAAACATGGACCGAGATCCCAGGAGAGTTCATAATCGCACCAGGGCCAAACCCGACTGAGCAACTAATTGACAAAGTCTTTCCAGATTTCGTTGCAAATGGAACCAACCCGTCGTACATCCAAGACAAGGCTATTCTGACCCCCTTAAACGAAGATGCAGATCAGATAAACAGTTACATGTTCAACCGTCTACAGGGGCACAAGAAGACATACAAAAGCGCATATGAGATTTGCAAGGCATCTACCGATGTGGCTGCACAAGAGCTTTTGTACCCACCTGAATTCTTAAACAACCAGGATTTCCCCGGTACATTACACTAACACCTCCATACTCTTTGCCTATTAAGTTATCAAATCACCAATGGATGAAATAACGTTCAAACAAATTTACAGGAATTCCACCACATGCACTGGAACCAAAGGAAGGGTTGCCAATGATGCTTCTAAGGAATGTCAACCCATCGCAGGGGTTGTGCAACGACACTCGGCTCATAATTACGCATTTAGGGGACTGGATTTTTGAGGCTGAGATCATAACATGCACGTGTGTAGGGAAAAAGGTGCTAACTCCTAGGATCACACTAAGCACCACCCAATCCAAATGGTCATTCGTAATGAAACGTCGTCAGTTTCCCCTCAAGGCTTGCTATGCTATGACTATCAACAAAAGCCAGGGGCAATCACTAAAACATGTGGGATTGTACTTGCCAAAACCTGTTTTTTGCCACAGTCAACTCTATGAAGCAATATCTAGAGTGACAGACCCACAGGGCCTCAATATATTGTTACCCACAGTGCCATACGTTAAGGCTTAATGCACCGTTACAGTGTCATTCTGGATATTTTTTCCACTTTTATTCCAGTTTTGTCCCTTGTACGTTAAGCCTAAACGCATCAGTCTGTACGTTTAGCCTTAATGCACCAAATAGTATGCGTTTAGACGATTTTTCGTGTGTATATAGGGACACCCTAAAAAATTTCAAATTCCTTTTACGGAATTAATAATGGTTAGATCATCTCATCTATTACAAACTTTATAATGTTTAATGCGACCGCCTTCCGGACCCCTTCAATTACACCCTAAGCTTCTGATTGTAGGATTGAGTGTTATGTATATGTTATCTATTTAAATAGAGAACTTTTTTGTATGATCACGTAAAATATATCCAATATAAAAGATTATGATTTGCTTTGATGTCATGAAAAACGTTGCGTGTGTGAAAAAAAATAAGAGTATCCTTAGATTTTTCTAGTGAAAAAATAAATAAAAGTAAATGAAGAAAACGTACAGAGAAAATTTTCTTATTCTTTGGATGGATCTTACAATTTTATTGTAAGAGACTGAAAATTTATACATTATTAAAAAAAGTTATGAAATTCTAAAAAGTAAATTGTTTTTATCTTTATTTTGAAAAGGAAGTAAAACTTGTAGTTTCTTAATTTTGGACGCTCTAAGTTGCATAAAATCAAACATTGGGAAGCTAATCGAGTGTAATTTTGTAAGTATTATTTTATCATTATGACACAAGTTATCCTAATCCTAATCTATCTATATATAATATAAAATAGAGTTTTTGACAATTAATGTCCCTCCTCTTAAATGATATATAATTTTAAATTATTTTTAATTTAATCTTAAATTAATATATATTATCTCTATTATGATCTTAAAAAAGAAGTTTTTATGACAATCAATGCATACAAGCTTAGAATTAGAGGAAAAAAAACCTATTCTATATCTATATTATAATAATTATTATTTTTACCTTTATAAACATTTATCATCTATAAACATTTATAAGCATCTTATTTATATTATATAATATAATATAAAGTCTTTTGAAAATAAAATATAGATGATTATAACATCGTATCTTTTATATATTTCTTATATCATGTCGTACTCTATATTTTGACAATCACATTCACTAGATTGTAAAGTTAAAATAGTAAAAATGTAACATTTAAAATGTAAATTAACATTATTATTATATCACGGTAGGATTGATCAAACTTTCTCTCAAATAATTGCACCAACAAGCCTCTATATAAGAAAAGCTGTAAATGAAAAGACAACTATTTGACCTAAAACGTAATTAGCAATTAATTCGAAAGAACTCCAACCAATAGAAGTTTATCATGACATCAAATAAACGTGAATTTTTCACTTATACATAGTCACATATATAGTAAAAAATATATGCACATATAGGCAAAAATCCATGCACATCTTGAGGTGTGCATGAATTTGTGTCTGTGTGTGCATGAGTGGTTTAAAAGATGTAATGAGAAGATCATTTGTCATGCGAATATTAGGTTTTGTTTCAATCTTGGTATGTTATTATATTGAAGTTCGACATTTTTCATCGGTTCATTTTACGTAGTGAATATGAATGTAATTGATGTAATCTTAGCTTTTTAATTTTGTGGTTTTATATATGTAATGAGAATATCATTCTTTGATAAGGGTTTTAATAGTTAGGAGCATGCGTTTTGAGTCCTAAGTTAAGCAATAGTAAAATGCATCTACTTAGAAAATCCTATTCAATAGCACAATGATCACACATCAAGTTAATATGGAGTTGTTCATTCATTCATATCCAAGAACGGAATGATCACAAATTCTAAAATTTGAATTATTATAAAGGATTGTTTTAATGTGTGCTCATGGGCACAAAATACAAAACCCCATATTTAGTAACAATTCATTTTAGCCAATAATTTAATTTTTTCCTAGGGGTTCATCCCTTCTACTTTAGGGAATATTTTGGAAAAAGTTTCAAAATTTAGGCTCTTAACATGTGCCCATGAGCACACATTAGACAAACCGTATTATAAATAGTAATGCACATATATACTTATATATTTTGAACAAAAAAAACTAAACATACTTATATTTACGAGAATGCATGGTTTGAAATTTGAAACTATTTTTAGCCTTTAATGCTTGAGTTGTTTTCTTTTAAAATATAGATATGGACCATACGTATGGACATTCATCAATTTATGATCTATCATTTGTTAAGCTGACAATTGGGGTTTATTTCTCTAGGATTTAATTTCTTTGTTAAGATGGCAATTGTTCTTATAAGCATGATAGCTAATTGCGTCTTGCAATGCAAAAGTATGCTACATATTCAGTTGATTGCATAATAAAGTTTCAGTCTAATTTCCAAGTAAAAACATGAATTTTCCAGTAATTTTTATTATATTTGAATAAAATATGACATAGTACCCCAAACATTGAGCTTAATGGGTAATTGATCAAAAGATGACAAGATAACAAATTAGTATTGAAAATAATAAAGTGTAATTATCATAGAATATATAGTGATATATTAACAATTGTATTTTTAAATATTTTGCAATTGATTACTTGATTGTTTAAAAGAACAAAAAAAAAATTAATAAAAAATGAAAAGAGGTAAATCAATTGATTTAAGATTAGCTAGAAACCTACAAAATCACAAAAATGGTAAATACTAAATAAATTAAATATAGAAATTTTAGTTTAAAATTGTTAAAACTATTTATAATAAAATTCTTTTTAATTATTGATATCAAAACATATATAAGATAAGAAAAGTGTATTGTATTATGGAAAGTCATAATAGTGTTTAACTATAGTATTAAAATCGATCAGTTTTATTCAACTTTTAACAGAATTTTTTTTGAAAATAATGGTGGTTGGGATAACCATATCACATTCATAACATGTACATAACAAATAATAAAATTTATTTATTTAGTTAAATATAAATGTCAGAATTTTTTAAAAAAAAGCCCGTGCGTAGCACGGGCATATATTCTAGTCAACTATAAATTTGGGGTTTTCACCAAATTAAAGCATCATTTAATGCTACTACTAAAATCGTATTGCTCAAATCAGCATGGGCATGGCCTAGGATCATCCATTATGTGATAATACATAAGGGCCAGTCCATATAAGGGTCAGTCAATTACACCATATAACCCAGTATAGGAATAAGCTGAAGACCGACCCAACAACATCAACCAAAATTAAATATGATCCATTAGAGCACATTAAATCTGCATTAAGCCCGTATTTATGGGACCCTTTAGGACATTATAGTTTGATGCGTTGCCGTTTTGCCAACGCTAGTTCATTGCTGCCTCCATTAATGCCTCTGTAGCACATACATAACCTGTGTTAAATAGGCTGGCCAACTTCCCAATTTACACCTCAATTGTTCGTGATAATCAAAACTCCAAACGACGTGTCCAACTCTTCTCAGCAAAATCCCTCTCCAATGGCATTCAACTCTTCTCAGCAAAATCCCTCTCCATCCAATGTTGGTCGTGCCCTCTCCGCCCGCAACACCAGGCTGAAGAAAAAAGCTGCGCCTATGAAGGATGGTGACGAACAAGAAGTGTATGTTCCATTTTCCGCATTGTCCTAGAATACATAATCAGTGGTTCAAGTGATGGTGTGTCGGAAGTGGCATGCTACGAGCACAGTTGGTGATTATCTTAGCACAGATTTCCTGTTGACTGACAACATGGTAGATGCTCTTCATGTTTAAACCTTTTAGCTTTTGCCTTTTCACCATGTCAAATATTCCTACGCCTTTAATTATGCTTTTGTTTTTTGCTCATCACAATGGCAGGGGAATGCCATCCATTGCGTCGCGCGTGGGTCCATTGCTCATTGTTTCGTGAGCAAGTTGGAGGTGGGCAATGTCTGCGTCCTCAAATGTTTCATTGTTCGGCCTGCAAGAGATGTATTCAAGCTACGAAGTGATGCTGTTAACTTTCTCCAACTGGAAGGAAACACGTATGTGAAGGTTGTTGATGGCGCAACTGCTGAATTTGATCAATATGGGTTGAGCCTTACACCTATAGAAGAAATAGAATTGAATGGTTCAAAATTTCTGCTAGGTCAATTTCCTTACACACTCAGATGAATATCTAAGGATTAAACAAATGCACATATACTGAATCCTTACCCATTCATTGTTTCACAGATGTGCTCGGCTGTATAGTAAAGGTTGGCCCGACAAAACCTACTTCCAATGGCTCTCAGTTGGTTGAATGATATCTGATCAATGAGAGGTAACCATAAGTACATACTAATGCATGAGAAACTGAGTAGCAAAACTAAAATAACAAAACTCAAACCAGAAATGCTTTATCCCTTATCGGATATGAAATGATAAGAAAACCAGAGGCTTGCAAGAAAGGATAAACAATTCGTTATGTTTTGTGAAGTAGGATTCAGTCTAATGGAGTTTCCTCTAGATAATCTAAGATGCTCACAATTACACATACAATAGGCAAGGAAAACTACAAGGATCAACATGAATCTAATTATAACTATTTACACAAAATCATTTTGGTCAAAAAAACTGAAATCATGTATGTAAACAACTTGAAATTAAGTGGGCAAGATAAATAGCAACTACAGTACGTATACCAATGCCCTTTACCTTTTTTTGTATAGATCAGCAAGGATTAAGGTTAATCTGTGGGGCAGTATATGTGACTCCTTTATTAAACAACATGGGAAATCAACATCGACCTACATCACTGTCTTTGCTGCAATGAATGTTAGACATTTTAAAGGTACGCTATACCAATAAAATGAAAAGCATCCTACCCAATGTTTTCACAAACGAACTACATGTATCTTACTAGACATTGCTTGACCATTATTTGAACATGCATTATCTATTTATCTAGCACATCAGCCAGCTTCGTGTATGATAGTGATGATGTACCAGAAGTTAGAAATTTGAGAGAAGTGATGAGGTGAGTAGTGGAATCACCCTCTATGAATCTGCACCTTTAAATTTATGCCCTAACTTTTCATGGTTTAATTATTGCAATACTTACAGCGATGGTGATGAGCCATCAATGGAATCCTTCACTCAAGTCACTACAGCGAGGGAAGGCACCCTATTACAGTTGCTGACCTTGGGGCGGGAACAAAGAGACCTTACCAATCAGGTTCTTACACATGTACAGACTATGCTTTAGAATATGTGTACTGTTGAAAGCTTAATCACTTAATATGTCAATGCCTTGCAAGAGTCTATTGTATTCAACCTCAGGGTTAGGATTGACAATACCCGGCTAGAAATCAGCTGGTATTATATTTCATGCGACAACAGTAAGTGCAAGAAAAGCCTGAAATTTATTGGCGGCCATTTGTTTTGCCAGTCATGCTCCAAGCCTGTTGAATTTCCCCGAACTCGGTACGTCGAAACCGTTTTGCATTCATGCAGAATGTGTCACACAATGCTTAATACACCATTTGTACACATATACAGGTTGAACTTGGATGTGTCAAACAATACCACGGGGCTGGTGCTCACTGTTTTTGACGACCTAGCTGGAGACTTGCTGAAGAAAAAGATTGAGCATTTGTTGGATGAGATTGGTGTATGATTCTGAACCCCCTCCTTAATTTCACATATAACATGATATACTGGACCGACTGTAACACCCCCGACTTACGTCGGTAGTGCCATACGCCAGTGACCTCAGACGTTACTGTCCAAAGTCACCATAGGCTTTAATCGGAACAATTAATCTTAAATAAACATATTAAATAACGAAAGTTTAAACATCGGAAGACATATTTAAATAAAACTCAACCTTTTATTAACAGACTTCTCATAAAATGAGAAGTGACGATTTTACAACAGAGTGAAATTTCAACGGAAGACTTTAAATTACACAGCGGAAGACTTTTAAGAATAAACCTATTACATGACTAGGTTATAAAAATATATATTAAAGTAATACTTAACAACCTTAAAACACTGATACTTAAATCTTCAACTGCAAGCCTCTTCTTCAACTAGTTACTTCAAGACTTCGGGAACCAACCACTGATGTGCCGTATAGGACGGATGACACCAGCCAACCATGCAAGGAATAAAACCCGGTTGGTTAGTCTAATGAAAGACTATGCAAGGGTGAAAATAGAATGGTTCTAGTGATCGTAACCGTTTACTATCATTGTCCCTTGAATAACAACCAAAGGAACGATACATAACCCGGAACTTTCACGGAATGATTAAAGTTTAGACATGCACTGAAAAGAAGACTCCAAAGGAATTGAGTGTTATGGGAAAGTATGACAAATGTTTGGGAACGTTATAGTTTTCACACAAGCGTTTAAAAACGACTTGATCATTTGGGTCAACGACCAACCTCACCGCACAATGTGACTCCAGATTGGAAAGAAGACTTACTCTATTCTAAGTCCGGGCGGTTTCCACGTTGTACTCCTCACCCGAGGGTATATTAATTATGTGCATAACCGCACTTGTCTTATTTAATTACAAAATGTATATTCACGTTAAGATTTTAATATGATCTCGAGTGACAACGAGAATAACACAGGGTGACATACGCCAACCCAATGGCACCAGCACTGTGCGTAACGCCTCTTATCCTTAACAGGTGGATAAGAAGTAAGGATCATGACCTTTAAAAGTATTAGAGAATTATTCCGACACATATCGGGTTATAAAGAAACGACTAATCCTCATCCGGAATTAGCGTTCCTACGAATACTCGTGCTAATCTAGCATTTAAGTTTACATTTAAATCCATAACAAAACCATCACATTAAAAAAAGGTATAATAACGTTGTTTCTAGCAATATATATAACCTATTATAATATCATATTTTAATCATATCATTTATAAAATTGTTCTCAAACGAAAACAATATTTCACCCCATTTTAATTAACAATCAAGTAATTGATAATTAAAGGAATTATGGAATGATAAGCAAGAGTGAACCGCCACTTGCCTTAATTAGATGAATTGACGATGTCGGGTTCCGGGATCTGGAAACTCGAATCTGAATACGGATTCCTACCACGATGATGAAACAACGACGAAACCCTAAGTTAGATTCGATACGACACGAATAACGGAACAAACGAATATATGAAACGAACGAACGAAAGCCTGAGTCGTGACCGTAGCTGTCCAAGCCACAATCGTGCTTGCCAGGGCAAGCCGCGGTCACGGTTTGGGCACCCGCGTTTGCGATTTCCTGGGCAGAGCCGCGGCCGTGGAATTCATCCTCGCGGTCGCGGTTCTCCCAACCGACGACGACTCGAACTCGACTTCGAAGCTCACCGACGAACGACGACGACCTTGGCTTCGAACGAGGGCTCACCACCACTACCACCACCACTAGCCTCCAAGGCAACTCCGGCGAACTCCAACAGCTCTGGCGAACACGAAGACTTCCGGCGAACACTTAGAACGAGCGAGAGATGGGAGAAGATTGATGAAACTCAAGCTCGGATTCCCTCCTATTTATAGGCTCAGAAGGAAGCCTCCAACCTCAACTCCAGCACTCCAATCGATCCACCTCCCCCCGACGTTAGGAGCACGAGGAACAAGCCGAGCGTCGTTCTTCCAGAAGCTCTGGAAAATGACGATTCAACTATGCCCGCGATCACGATTTCAGAGCCGCGATCGCGGTTTGTCCCAATGCCAAACCGCGCCCGCGGTTTCAAAACCACAGTCGCGGTTACCCCGCGCTCGTGCCTCTAGCTACTTGGCCGCGGTTTCCTCTCGCTGTCTTGGCTATGTCTTATTTTTAGTACCTCTAAAAATATTCTAAGACCCAATATATAAATTAAACGTATAATAATACGTTCAAAAGACCTCATTGAGATTACAAATACGCTCAACGCGTCCTACTTACAGAATGGGGGTTGGGAAATTACCCAAATACCCTTACCGAAATTGAGGGGTATTACACCGACCATGGATGTTTACACTATTTCTTCTATTGAACAAATGTGCAGGATGACCCCGAGGAAAACGTACTACCACATGTGATTGAGCAACTAGAGGGCACCTACCAGGTTTTTGAGCTCAAGACCCATACCTACTATCCCCATGCTGGCTACGAAAGCTTCACTGTCAGTCGTGTTTTGAGTGCAACGCCCCCGCAGAAGGTGATTTCCATTAATCCCGCTACAAGTACGCCTTTTTATTATGCCCGCTAATATTTCTCCATTATTCTCTTTTGCAGGACCTCCCGGATGGCCACCAAGTTTTTGCTAAAGATGCAGAAGAAACTGTTGCTAAGAGCAACTTAATTGAGGACCAGGCAAAAGAAGACCTCACGGCTGTCAGCGAAGTTGTGCAGATAGATCCATAAGACATTGTTACAGGTGAAGGGCTGATTGGTAAGCATGCCATAAAGGGTAAAGCCAAGTAAGAAACCTCGCCTTCTGATTTGTGTACACCCAACCTGTTCATCACATTATTTCCAAACTTACTCGAATGAATACGCAGGCTAGTTGATGCAACAATTGGAGAACCTCAATCGGTGACCCCTGCAAAAGAGAACAAGAAGAGGAGACATCAAGTTTCTGATGAAGAGTAATTCTGTCTGTTGTGCCCCACAATGTCTTACCTATGTACTGTAGGATGTAGACTTATTGGGTTTCAATTTGTTTTTGGTAATACTTTTTCACGGGATCCATTATTTTTGCGCCCGAGATTTTGCCAGACACGTTTTTCAGGGTTGTTTATCTTTGTTGGACCCGTCTTTCAGCAAGGTTTCCCCATGCGTGAGACTTTTGACACTAATTTTCCTATTATATCATGAGCTTTGTGCTATAAGATCTATCTGTTTTTTTGTCATTTAAGTGCCCCATGCAGGAATACTATGGTCTTGACGAAATGCAGCCTGAACAGGGTTTGCCAACGATCCAACAAATTTGAAGCCGTTTAATATGCAAAAGCATGAACCTATGCTTCCAAATATTCTACCTTTGTGTTTTGGCTCGGTCCTTTGCCCTACACTTAACAAGCGTGAGCCACCAAGACAGTCAACAAGCACACAAGAACCACAATTGCACCTTATGTACTTTTCATGTTTGTAGTTTAGTTATTGACATGTCGAGTGCTATTTCTATGTGTGCATGTATGTATACTATACAATTGGGTTTTCTACCCCCCATGCATGTACACAATTCCATAATATACTTAGTACCACCTTTCATATCTAAGCTGTTTCCACACGTGAACTACTGAACGGTAATAATTTTTTTGCGTTTTTATTCTTATACTTAGGTTTTATACGGCTTAGATTGCACAATATCTCAACAATCTTAGATCGAGTAACGTACTCTAGGTTTCTTAATGTGTCTTCATAGGGACAAAATCATTGCATGATGAAATTTTTAATTACGTTAGTTTTCGTAGTTACTGTAGTCCAGTAAAGTTGATAACATGCAGTAATAAAGCTAATGAACTCAAACACATACAAAGGTAGAAAAAAACTGACGGCTGTCCTCAAAATTGCCAGACGCCAGAGAGGTCCCAAAAAGGTAAATTGATTAGTATGTGAAACGGCTATTGATGAATTACACATCATTGACACTAATATAGCTCAATACAACACACTGTAGAATAGTGTCTGTATGACATTAATATAACCTTGAAGAATTATACATATTAGGAGTCTACCATAACCATGATTAGCATTATCCATATTAGTAGTACCATTGCACTAATATTACTACAAGAATTATTGCTAATATGGTTGTTTTAATCAGAATTCATATTAATATCACTATAACCTGCTATATTGTATATTTATATTTGTGTATTATATATAAGATAAGACATAAGACATAATATAAGATTACTATAGCAGTAAATGTAAACATAGATACCAATAAGCACAAAAAATTAATTATGCAGTATTATTATTGTTACATGTAAGAATGTAACTGCCTGCTGCATTGCATAGCCTCTTAAATGCTTAAATTGAATGGATTAACTACAATAAAAGACTATATACAAACCTGCATATATTTCCTTGAACTGTAACTCCTATCATTCAACAGAAACCCAATATGTGTCCCTTCGTGTTCCTCTTCTAACACTGCAAATGTTACAACAGTGAACATCTTAACCATAACATCACACATTCTGCAATAATACTTCACAGTACTTTACCTAGATGCCTTGAAGGAAATGAAGAGAGGGGAAAATAATAAAGAGGCCGATATGATTTCTTCAAGATCAATACTTGTAAGCACACTGAGTATTACAACAACTACATTTACCTTACTATGTGTTTGGAAAATATTGGAAGGAGCAAGTGGCCAAGAGTTTGCTATACAACTTTATACAACCACCACACCATAGACAGATGGTACGCATCAAACCTATTGTGGACTACGTCTGATCAACATAGGTAAGGTTGTTATTCTGATAAAAGATGTAATGTTTTTTTTTACAGAAGTTGACATGTCTTTGATCCAGTCCTACAATTTTTATTGGAAAAAGGGAATAAACACATAGGATTTGGTAAATAAGCACTTCTACATTGCAAAATGGAACTTTGCAATGTCCTCAACAATTCTGAGTATCACATGCCAACTCCAACAGATATGGGATGACACAAGGTAACCCAAAATACTAGCCTAGAGAGTGTACAAGATTAGAAACAAATAAGCCTGGTAAGCCAGAATAAGAAATTTACAGCTCAAACAGCAACAACTGGGCATATATGATAAGATTAGCTATATCTTTTTCTTGTTCCCAATATAAGGTAGAAAATATTACGATTTTAATCACAACATTACGATTAGTCGGGTTTGAATATTATGACAAGTGACTACCTTTCAGAATGCAATTGGTTTAGCTTAATTTGTTCAAAAACAAACCAATTGCAGTTCAGAAAACAACTGAATTTTGCAGTTCATTATTTTTTACTGTAGTTGCACTAAACAATCCAATGGGCCACTTGTGGCCATACTGGTGTAGCAACAAATGAGGAGATTTGCATCTGTCACCAATATGTTGACCCAAAAAATGATAGGCCCGATGTATATTCAATAATATTCTTCATTTGGTAAAGTGATTTTCGTCAATGCAGTAATTTACAGGCTTCAAATTGCAGACAAGTATCCCCAAAATCACTTTAACATACAATTGCACATTCCTATCTCTGAATGAAAAAATGATTTGCTAACATTTGGTTATTCTAAATTTACCTGCTATGATCTCATTCACTCTCCTTCTATTTATTTGGAAAAAAAAAATCACAAAATACAAATTAGAAAAATTATATATATGTGAGTGAATATGTAATGAAAAAGTTAGTTATAAGGATAAGGTGAGAATGAAATTTTGCATCATAAGTTCATAAACTTCAATATGAAATAAGCTATTCAGAATTTCTGGGAGGGAAACGAATATCTTATGCACCCACACACTGACAAGGAAGAGTAAGTGAATGATCACCTCTGTGTAACTCTTAAAGCGGGTGCGGCTTGATGGATACTAAAAGAATGAATCATTGGATGAGCTTATTCCTATGCCTTATTACCACACCCACTTTACATATTGAGTCTTCCCATCATAAGCCCTCAAATTGGTAACTGAACTCAGGAACCGCCTAACACGATATCTTCCTGCTTATGCGATAACATAATCTTGGCCCTACAATCAAGTAATATAACTCAATGTCATGTATATAGAGAGTTTAAACTGCAACAGCAAGATAGCAGTTTTCCAGTAAAGCACTCCTTTGTACAAGGAAAAAATGGAAACGTGCGATTATATGATGCCTTATACATACATGAATGTTTTTTGCACTAATGCATCGTTTATATTATGTATTGCTTCGGCTCTATCTTCACAGCTTGGTCCTAGCTAGCCCCATCAAGAAACTACAACATCACAGCCACGACACATGCGCAGTAGACCAGGCACCCGCTTTATAAAACTTTAGCCTTCTGTATAGAAATATGTTCATTACCAGTAAACAAAATTAATTGTATGCGTTACTGACATGAATCCTCATATACCTCATGAACCAGGAACATCTACACAAGGTAAGAAGAAAAAAGCAACACAGACAAATGCCACAATGCAAGACTAGAGTAAGTATGCAATATTTTAAATAGTCTAACTAAAACACATCAACTTTATGCCCAATGATTTTGCGATTATAGTGTATGTCATGTTTCCTATGTTTCAAAAATATGACACTCATATATTACCTTTTCTCCTAGCCACATCTGCAGAACTAGATATTCAGCAACCTAAAACATGTTATGCCGCATTGCACTCAAAGAGTAAGTGCATCTAATGTAATGTTGTTAAAATGTCACGAATCAATCTGACATGTGTGCATTATCCTCAATACAGATGTCCAGGTTACATATGCATAACTGGAGGCTCCCATCTTCAAATGTTGCTTTTGCAATGCAAAATTCTGGAAGGAGAAGAAATCGAAAAATGCTATAAGAGCTAGGTTTTCTTCATCATTATGCTGTCAAGAGGGTAAAGTCAGTTTACCACAGCTGCAACCGACACCAGAACCTCTTAAACACTTGTTGTCCAGTGCAAATGCAGAGGCTTCCACTTTTCGACAGAAGATTCGAATATACAACAATATGTTTTCGTTCACATCATTTGGAGCAAGAATTGATGATAAAATCAACAAGTCCCGTGAACCATATGCTTTTAGAATATCGGGCCAGAACTACCACCGCTTTGGATCGCTTATGCCTGAACAAGGCACTCCACCCAAATATTCCCAACTTTACTTTTTTGATACTGAGAATGAAATGCAAAACAAGATGGGATGCATGAACCTAAAGAGTTCTAATGCAGATACAGGGTTAGTGAAAAAGTTGGTGGCAATGTTGGACATCACAAGTGTTGTGGCTAAGGTATTTAGGAAGGAAAGGAATAGGCTCATGCACATGCTACAATGGACTTGGACTTCACCCTCAAACTCATAGGAGAAAGGACACCATCGAAACGACAGTACGACTTGCCAACTGCATCTGAGATTGCTGCCCTTATTGTTGGAGATTTCGGCCAGAGCACCAGGACAAGAGATATATACATTCAAACCAAAGCAGGAAGACCAAAGAGGATATCATAATTGCATCCTCTATATATGCATGTACAGTACCCCTTGCTCTTTCTACACGGGGAAGATGGATATCATTTGGAAATTCCATATGCTACAAACAGCGGAAGACGCCGGACAAACAGAGATTGTGTGACAATGAAGGAGTACTACGCATATAGGATCCAACAATGGCCAAATGAAGCTACCACATTAATAAGAGGAGGCCGATTGTACCATCAGTACATAGTTTATGCGACACTTCTATGGGAAATGAGCGATTAAGGCGGATTAACAAGCACCAAGATCATCTGAGATCTTAATTGTACAACAACATCTATGACGATGTTGCAAAAGGCGACACCGAGGCTAGATCAATTGGAAAGCATATAGTCCTCCCTGCCTCTTTTATTGGTAGCCCACGATATATGATTCAAAACTATCAGGATGCCATGGCGCTGTGTAGGGCTTTTGGAAATCCTTCCTTATTCATAACATTTACCGCTAATCCTAAATGGCCAGAGATAGATGAGATGTTTGTAGAGCTAGAAGTACAAGTTGCAAACGACAGACCAAAGATCATGTCACGACTATTCAAGATCAAATTAGGCAAACTGATGGAAGATCTCAGGCAAAATCAAATTTTTGGGCCAATAAATGCAAGTATTTTAATACAACTGTTTATTGTATTGTAGGCATGTGCATTAGATATTAGATAAAGCAAATAAATAAGTCATAAATAAACGACAAGTCTACTGTATATTATGCATAGAGTTCAAACCAAAATCTGCGTCATAATCTTTTTAGCTCTTTTTGTGATCCTAATTGTTATCGGTTAATAACAATACAAATTTGACAATTATACCTTTGAACTTGTCCTCTCAACATGGCCAGTACATGAGTGAATACCTACTGGCTTTTCCATAAGCCACCTTATTACCTATGGATCGCATACAAGACCCCAATGCCTGCATATTAGGTTCATCACAATTTTAGGCCACAAATACCATACAAATTGATTAACCACTATCCTTCAGATGTTTTCAAAACAAGAAAGCCCACCAATCAAGCATTCAATCAATGATAAGTGATAACAAACAAACTAAATGCGAATCGGAATAATTACCCTCTACCAACTTCTGGTTGGATTGCATGATGCAGCTAAGAGTCGAAACACATTGGATAAGCATCCTTGAATACTCTATACAGTTGAACTGAAAACGAGGGCATATTTATCCAACTTAGGATCGCATAATATAGAAAATAAATGACGTTGTAGGAAATATATGTCGTGCAACTACAAAAACTTCACTACCTATCTGCATCTACAATGTGTCATTTTTTAGCCTCTGATTCTCTATCTAAAGTGATCGCACACCAGCAATGTTAAATTGAATTCATTCTTACTTGACCTATGCAGCCATATACACAATTGAATTCCAGAAAAAGGGGGCTTCCACATGCGCATATACTATTGTGGCTGGAAGAATGGAGTATGGTCAAATCAGGAACAAACATAGATGAATTTATTTCTGCTGAAATCCCATGTCAAGATACAGACCCGACAACACACAAGCTGGTTAAAGAGCATATGCTGCATGGCCCCTGTGGTGATAAACATGAAAATGCACCGTGTATGAACAATGACCAATGTATGAAACATTTCCCTAAACCTTTTTACGTAGAAACCACACTAGACCAAGAGGGCTTTCCAGTGTACAAGCGTAGAGACAATGGGATTGTGGTAAAAAAAAGGAAGAACTGAACTTGACAACCGACATGTCGTCCCATACAATAGGTACCTGCTACTGAAGTATAATTCACACATCAATGTTGAATGGTGTAACAGATCAAGGGCAATAAAATACTTGTTCAAGTATATTACCAAGGGACCAGATAAAGCTACTGCGGTGATTGGACACGATGATGGCCAGGAAGGAACTTGTGCCACGGGAAAATCAGCTGGCATCGATGAGGTAAAACAATATTTGGACTGCCGTTACTTATCCGCATGTGAAACTGCATGGCGCATTTACGGTTTCAACATCCATTATTCTAGACCAGCTGTCATACGGTTGGCATTTCATCTCCCAGATGAGAACCCGGTGACATTGTCAGACTCGCAAAATTTGGCCGGCCTGCTCCACCTACCCACATTAAAACAAACCATGTTCACTGAATGGTTTACGTTAAACACAGTAAATGCTAAGGCTAGGCAACTGACACACGTAGAAGTGCCAACATATTTTGTGTGGAATGCAAGTGAAAAAGAGTGGACTAAGCGTGACCAGCAAAAGCCAGTTGGAAGAATTGTATACACAAACCCGGCTGCAGGAGAGCGATATTACTTGCGAATGCTCCTGAATGTTGTTAAAGGCCCAAGGAATTTTGAAGAAATCAGGACAGTCAATGGCATTGTACATGAGTCTTTCAAGAAAGCATGTTATGCTTTAGGGATGCTGAATGAAGACATTGAATGGATAGACGCAGTACAAGAAGCACAAGTGTGGGCAACAGGTCCGCAACTGATGGAATTGTTTGTTACAATTCTCATTTTCTACGACGTTGCCAGCCCCGGGAAACTATGGGAAACGACCTAGGAGGCCCTTTCAGAAAACATACTATAACAAAAAAGAAAACTCTTTAAATTCCCAGCTCTTGAGTTATCTGAAAATCAGATTAAGAACTACTGTTTGGTGGATATTGAAGAAATCCTGACTAGAAATGGGAAATCATTGGCTGACTACCCAGAACTACCCAAGCCAGACAACCACTTGCTGACAACCATGGACAACCGGCTAATAAGAGAAGAATTGGCATACAACACCAGAGAGATGGAAGAATTGCATGGAAGATTGTTCATTTCCCTAAATTTCGAGCAAAAAGAAATCTACAACAAGGCCGTACATACAGTGACTCACCAAACTAGTGAGTTCTTCTTCATTTATGGGGCATGCGGCACTGGGAAAACATACCTCTATAAAACAATAATGGCACGCATACGCTCAGAGAGGAACATTGTCCTCGTCGTTGCATCATCAGGTTTGTCTTTCACATCCTACACATGTACATATACTATTGTCAGCTCACAACAAATAAGTCATACACTACTGTTTTCTAATAATTAATGCTGCAATTTCACACAACAGGTATAGCAGCACTGTTACTACCAGGAGGTCGGACAACACATAGCAGGTTTTTAATTCCACTCGAACTACTGGAAAATAGAGTAGATGCGACATTTCACAAAACTCCCACTTAGCTCAATTACTACACGAAGCAAGGCTCATTGTTTGGGATGAAGCGCCAATGACACAAAGGCATGCGTTTGAAGCGCTAAATAGAACCTTGCAAGATATATTAGGCCTGAAACACAAGAGCAACAAGAAAAAGCTTTTTGGTGGGATACTCGTTCTCCTTGGAGGAGATTTCAGGCAGATTCTACCAGTCATACCTAAAGGGAGACGGCATGAGATTGTCCAAGCATGCATCAATAACTCTCCCCTGTGGCAGCATTGCCAAGTCCTTACTTTGACGCAGAGCATGTGAGTGAATGAACGCCAAGCATACGGGGGGATTGACAACTGTAAACAACAATTCAATCGTTGGATTCAACAGATTAGAGATGGAAATGCCATAGCAATAGCCCTCCCTGGAGAGGATGAAGCAACATGGATTGAGATCCCACAACAATTCATAGTGGACCACCATTCAGACCCAATTCAGAAGCTTATACAGGAAGTTTTTCCAGATTTCAATGGCAATCAAACTAATCTGGCCTATCTACAAGAAAAGGGCTATTCTGACTCCGCTCAACATAGATGATGACGAGGTGAATGCTTATATGTTTGATAGACTAGCAGGTGAAGTCAGGAGCTATAAAAGTGCATATGAAATTTGTTTATCATCAATTGATGTAGCTGACCAAGACCACTAGTACACTACTGAGTACCTCAATACTATAGATCTCCCAGGTATACATAGCTCATCAGTTATCTTACACCTTTTAATTATGCACAACAGATTAAATACATTACTAATGTGCCACCTGCATATCAGGATTACCACCATATATCTTAAAGCTAAAGGTAGGATTGCCAGTTATGCTATTGAGGAATGTCAATCCAACACAAGGACTGTGCAATGGCACTCGGCTCATCATTACAAGGCTTGGAGACTGGATTATTGAAGCCCAAATAATAACTGGAACATGTTTGGGCAAGAAAGTCTTAATACCAAGAATATCCTTAAGCACTACCCAAGCAAAATATCCATTTGTCAGGAAACGACGCCAATTCCCTCTTAAAGCCTGTTTTGCGATGACTATTAATAAAAGCCAGGGCCAGTCACTCACACATGTAGGATTATATTTGCCAAAACCAGTTTTCTGTCATGGACAACTATATGTGGGAGTTTCAAGAGTAATTGATCCAAAAGGCTTGAAAATACTACTTCTACATACTGGAAAAGAGACGAAGAACTACACGCGAAATGTGGTGTTCAAAGAGGCTTTCAACAATCTCAACACAGGTCCGTAGCAATGAAACTCCACTTCTTACTCATTCGTAGTGCTAATGCATGGCAAATAAAAAACAAGCACGTCAATCATTGTTCATGGATTATAATCAGCCTACATCCTAATGAACTTATCACCACAGGTATACCAATCGGCCATAGCAAGGAGGCTTTCAACAACATCAACACACACATATAGTGTTCAAGGAGGTCTTCACCAACCTCATCACACAGAAGGAGGTATGCATCTTAACGTATTTCCTAATTTTGTTATTGTCCTATTTCAAAAACAAATCAAATACGTAGTTCACATAAATTATAATGACACCATATTCTAACAATCTCATTTCACATGTATAGCAAGTAGCAAGAGCATGAACATCAGAAAAGGCAGACTACATAGACACCACCGTAGTATGGTTTGTTAAACTTTTAATCCATGTAGGATTTCTTGCAATTATACTCTACTTATATAAAAAAACAAAGATGTTCTTACTTATTCTATATGTTCAAATCGTCTTTACATTATTCACATTTAATGTAATTTATATATCACAAACATGTTTTCCATACTGTAGTGAATATAATACACGAAATCTGTACAATCAAACGACATATTCCAAGTATAGTCCCTATGCTGAGCACAAAGCATGTACCCCAGAGTCTGAAACTGCAAAGCAACCCAACAAAATTATCTATGAAAGTATTTTACACCTCTAATTTATCTATCAAATCTGCAACAAAATGGAACATGCTATAATTTAACATCCGATGTGCATACTCCCTAGACTATTTAATTGAACCTTTTAAATTATCCTTCCATGGTAAACAATAATTTAACACCCTGCCAAAAAATGGAACACGCTATAATTTAATCCACACATATGATATTAAATTGCTCAAAACCAAAATAGCTCATAATTACAGCAAAACTCCACACATATTTCATAAGAAAAAGAATGAGTTGGATGTCGATGCAATTGAAGGTCTCAAAGCCTGAAATGACCTGAAATTGGTGATTCCACACTTCCACCAACTAAAGAGGGTTCCCAAAACAACAAAATTCAAAACAAAACTGTAACACTCCTTGGATTTTCCCTACTTTACTACCCAAAATTGAACGGGAAAAAAACCCAGAGCAAATTAAGCTTCGGTGACATGAAATTCATACCTTAATCTTCTGGAACCTTCACAAAGTGGCATCAAACCCTAAACCCGGGAAATTCTTCCAGTGAAAATATGTAGAAATAAAAAAACCACTTGTCAGAGGAGAGAGGGAGGAGAAGGACAGGTGAAAGACATATGCTTCTTCCTCGTTGGGATGGACAAAAAAGAAAGATAAATTGTGCACCTTTATTGTTTCTTTTTCATTTTTCCTTTTTTTCCTTTCTTTTTTCCCAACTCCTCCTCTCTGCCCTTTTAATGGGTTTTAAATAATTTGCCTTTTTCCCCCTTTTGGACAGGATGATACAGTCATTTTAAACTATATGCAACATGTCAGTTCTAATACAGGGTTTAATTTTCTTTTTATAAATTGATTTAACATTTTGGTAATGGTTATAAAACGGAAGAATATTTGACAAAATTTGGACAATAGTTCAAGGGTACCACGCGAAAATGTTCAAACCTCTAGATATTTCGCAAATTATGCAAAACCTCGAGGGTACCAGGCAAAATTTTCTTTAGTAATTTAATGGATAGAGTATAGATCAATATAGACAAAAAGGAGAGGTTTGGCAAAAAAAGACCCATAGATATCCTTTCACGTTCCAGAATGTATTTACAAAACATGGGATACACAACAACCTCTATAAATATAACCCGGGTAGCCAACGGAAAAACAATACTACATCACGCCATGTAGTGAGCCATCACAGTGCCCTTCAAAAAAGCAGCATGATCAATTGCAATCCTGATGTTTATGCCATTAAACAGCGCACCCCATTCAAGCTGCACAAACAACGTAATGTAAACTACTAAACAATCACGCACAGAACACCAAAAGAATATGATTACCTCTTGCAGCTTCACTTGAATCTGCCTTAAATGTTCATGATTCTCAGTGATAGAGGCATCCAGCAACCCAACTTCTCGTCTCAGCCTCGATGTCTCACGCCCAAGCTCATCCAACTTCATGTCTCTAACAACGATCTCCTTCATATAATACATCCACATTTTGTGGCTCATCTTCTTCCCTACAATGACCACAAGGCGAATCAAAACCAGTTCAACAAAGGACGATGCTGGACTATACATCGCGCACAAAATGATGCCCAACCTCCCCAGGGATACTCAACTTCTCTTGCAATTTTCAGCAAGCCAAACAATTCTTTGTATACTTCAGTCTGGAAGCGGTGCTTCGGCGCCATCGTGTCCTACAATCTAACACACTACACATTACACATGTCAACCGTGTAAAGATGGAAACATATTCAATATTAACCATGCTTTACAACTAAACATAACATCATCAAGAAACCAGAACACCAACTACCACTATCTAAAACACTGCAACTCTTCCTGAACATAAAAAACAAATCCTAAAACTTCTCTTTTAAATTGGAAAAATGACTTATCAACTTTAGAAATTGTAAACCAATACCCAAACTATGTTAATACTTACCAAAAATGATATAAGTCCATTTTCAAACCAATTTTCCAGCAATTTTGCACAGATACATGTAAATAAAAATATTACATGTCATCATTATTGTTTTAAGAGAATGAAACATGGTCGATTTAAAAAATATTACACGCCATTGGTTCAACATCTCGCCAAATCTAATTATGTGTTTTCCCTCCACATCGTCGTCTTCGGTGGATCCCATTCTCCCTGACGTCGAGATCTCCTCGCAGCATCAACAAACCCTAACGACCACAATCCTTCAAATCCGATGTCCTTAATCCTCATATGTTCAGTCACAAAGAACCTTGAAGCATTAATCGGCGGTGAGACCTCCACCACCACCTCCACCTCCACATTCGAAGGCGTTATCTAGCGCGGCGTAGCCGGACATAAGCACTTGGATCTACCGATTTATTTGTGCAAAACCGTCGAAAATTTGTTGAAAAATAAGTTTGTATTATTTATTGTAAATATTAAAATAATTTGGCTATGGATTTACGTTTTTCTGAAGTTAGTATTATCTTTAACTCTAAAATGAAAATTCGTATTAATTTTTGCATAGTTAGGATATTGATATACAATTTTTAAAATTAGTATTCCTATTAATTAAAACTAGTTAAATTCTGTGCCAAGCACATGGTTAGATTTTTATTGAATATTTATGATTAATTTAGATTAATTGTTACTGTAAATATAAATATTTTTCAAATATGTATTTTAATCCATTAGAACAATAAAATCATAATTATTATTTTATATCATATTAAAAATAGCCTTTAATTAGTTTATCATAATAAAACACTTGTTAAGTACATGAATTTTGAAATTTAGTTGGAGTTTTAATAATAAAATCATTATTAGTTGATTTGAATAATATTAACAACTAAATGATATATGAATATTTTGTTAGTAAAAACACACACATGATATCAGTACTATAGATTACTTAACAACTAATTGACATATGAAATTTAGTTGTAGGTGAAACCAGTGCTCAAAATTGCTATGAATTAAAGAAAGTTGAAAACAAATATTTAGAATTTGAAAGTAGATGAAGTAAAATATGTCTGTTTCTTAATTAAATTTAAGTTGTTAGTGAAAAAAAAATATAAATATCTTAGTTTGTTTAAATATTTAGGAAAGATTTGGTAGAATTTTTAGAGGGAGTTTCACATACATTTGGTCCTTATTGTACAACATGAGAAGTTATAGGGGCCATTGGATAAGGGGATGGAAGGCTGAGATTAAAAGGGGTGAAAAAAGAGTGAATAGTGATGCGGTGACATAACTGTAAATACGATGAATTTTTTTCCGTCTTTGATCGTTCTAGAATATACAAATATTGATGTTCATATATAAGTACTAAATGTTCATTTTTTGTGTCGTAAGGTTCACATATAACATGTTCATGTTCAAACACATGTCTTTGAACATTTAGTGCTTATTTGCGAACTTGAGTGTACAAATAAATGAACATTAAGAGCTTATTTGTGAACCTTCTATATAGGCTATTCCAGAATGATCAAGGGACGAAAAAAATGTTGAACAAAAAAAAAATGGACGGCCGAGATCACTTCGCATGTTGTACGATAAGGGCATGTTGTACTTGATCCTGAATCATAATTTTAATATATTTGAAGTTAGTTGTGATTTTAGATATTGTGATTTAAATTGAAATTTAATATTAAAAAAAAGAGTAAATTAAAATGACATATAGGATTTGTGGGGTCAGAAACCACAAAAATTCAATAGCTTTAATATATAGATCTGGGATCCAGTACAAACAAGACTTACAGTGAAAAGTACGAAGCAACTCCATCCGTTGACTTAAGCCATCCGGCGGTCCTCATAAAACGCGCATCACTTTGTTTTTTATTTATCCCAGGGGCTTTTTTGTAATTTGGCCTATTTTATCAAGAGTTTCTTTCCCAAGCAAAGCCCGTTCTTCTGCAGAGAATTTGAGTTCACCATCATCGTCGTTGTTCGCTCAAGTTAGGGGTGTTCATCGGGTTCGGTTTTCGGTTTTTTGGACCGAACCCAAACCGATTATATTTGGTTCGGTTTTCGATTCTTATAAAAATAATATTTGGTTTTCGGTTCGGTCAAAACCGATTATTTTTAAAAATAATTAAAAAAACTAGATTTCTAGATAAATTAGTCCAACCTTATTCGGTTCGATTCAGTTCGGTCCAAGTTTGGTTCGGTCTAATTCGGTTTTGTGCACTAAAACCTACTTCAATAACCTAAATTAACATAATTTCAAAATATTCGGTTATTTCGGGCCAAAACCAAATCGAATAAAATCAAACCGAACCCGAACTGAGTATGTTCGGTTTGGTTTTCGGTCCACAAAATTCCAAAATTCGGTTTTGTTCAGTTCGGTTTTGGCCCGATGAATAGCCCTAGCTCAAATCAATCGTGTTCATTTGATTTCGTCCTCATCAATCCATCTTCATCATTTTTGTCCTAGTCATTCCTCCCTCGTGGTTATGTGTTGTTTGATTTTGTTTTGTTTTTAAGCTTCAATTTTTTTATTTGAATGGAATATTTAGGCTTGTTTTTGTGTGTAAAAATTCAGCTTCTTGTCTTTTGATTCCACATTTCGGGATAAGTTTAGCATTGTTGTTAGTAGAGATGATTGATTACCATATTTGAGACTCTTTGGTTTGGTTAGGATAGATGAGTTAAGTGATGCCCATAAGGTGTTCGATAAAATGCTTGAGAGAGATATTGTGAGTTTGTGCATGGATGAAAGGCCTTCTATGTTGCATATCTCATTTTGTTCTTGACATTATGTAGACTTTTGACATGAAGAATATGAGAAGATCATGATAGTATAAACTAGTGTTTGCCTTAGTTGGTTTTCAAATATGCACAGATTATGAACCTCAAGCAATTAATTACGAACATTTTGGTATTATTAATAAACTTAATATGTTTTTAGGCTGAAGTTGTGATTGCTTTAATTGGTGCTTGATTGTGCTAATTCTTTCTATTGATCAATCTTAATTTGGCATCTTTGTATTGATCAATTTGGTGTTAGACTTTTTTTTATAGCTTTTTTTGCTTTTGTGTTTTGGGAGAAGCCCTCAAAGTGTTTGATTAAACGTTTGAGAGAGATGTTGTGATTTGGACATGGATTAATGCCATCTATGGTAAATAATCTGACATTTGAAGTGAAGAACCTGAGAAAACCATTATAAAGGCACAAAATGAAATGAACTACAGTGGGATTAATATGAACATTAACATTGTTATATATGAACTTCATGTGACTATATATGAACCTTGCAACATAAAAAATGAACCTTAAGTTTATTTATATTGTCCACGTAGTATGGAAAAGAAAATGAACTTTTTAAAAATAAGTATGAACATTATATGGTTATATATGAACAATGACATTCTACATATGAACCCTTATGTTGGCATTATTCCTAAACCATGAAAATTAAATATGAATATTAGGAGTATGTATACGAACTTGAACATGATACACGTGAACCCAACATGAGCTGAGATCTTTCACAAGCTCAATATTTAACCTATGAGGGATTCAAACCCACATCTATGTGTACCAACACATTGCTCTACCATTTGAGCTATCAGGCTTTGACAAAATCAATTATTTGAACATCTATCAAATGGCTAAATATGAACCTTAGAGTATTAAATATGAACATATAAACTTAATACATGAACATAATCATTTGCGTAGTCGTTTATCCTTCATATGAATCCTAGAATGTTTTGAATCTAGAAAATTCTAAAGTCTGTACAAAAATATAGATTCAATGTACCTATAAACCATAAAAACACTACAATTCACGATTTAAGTTACCATAAGATTTCAATACAAGTTTTTGATAATTTGACAATGAATCACAAAAGTATCTTTATTCACACAAATTCAAGGTGTTTCAAGCAAATTGAAAAATTGAAACCATTAGAAGTAAAAGTGAAGTAGTAAAAGAAGAATTTTTACCTTTGTTGTGCATCTTTGTTTGTCGAGCCGTTAGAAGTAAAAGAAAAATTAAAACCATTAGAAGTAAAAGCGAAGTAGTAAAAGAATAACTTTTAGGTGGAGTTTAATGGAGATTCGAAAGATGATAAAAATGGGGGTTTGTGTTTTGGAAGAGAAGGGGAGGGAGAGAGAGAAGTGTGTGTGAGGTGCAAAAAATGAGGTCAACTTTTTAGAATAAAAGAAGGGGTATTTTTGAGAGAATTGTTGGATTTGGTCAGAATTCACAAAAAATGCCATTGTTATTGATGATGGCACGCGTGCCTCTCTTATGCTCATCTTTTAGTCTCGTTCGTCCATACATGCATCTAATGGTTGGTATTATTTCGTATTTCGTATTGTATTGTTGCTTTATACCCGAAATCGTCTCTTTATATATATATATATATATATATATATATATATATATATATATATATATATATACAGAGAGAGAGAGAGAGAGAGAGAGAGAGAGAGAGAGAGAGAGAGAGAGAGAGAGGAGCGCTCAGGTAAAATGATTGTTGTGGTAAAACAAGTAGACAAATCTAGGACGTTGGATGAGAGGTAATGGACGGATGGATTAATAGGATATATAATAGGTAGGGTGTGGTTACAAGCACAAAATCATGCTCAAATAAGGCAGTTATATATATGGGGGAAGATTTAATTATGTTTTTAATTTTTAAATGCTAAAATTGAATATTGAAGAGAGAGAAACCAAATCAAATCACATCACATTCCTTAAATCTCTCTTTAGAAGATTCGTCCATATCCTTCAACTCCTTCATATCCGCATGTGAAAAACTCATCCAAATGCTACATGTTGATATTCATGTCTCTGTAAATGATATTCACATCGTTGTATCTGATATGCATGTCTCTAGTATTGATATTCATGCATACATTGTGTATTAGTCCTGAATATCGTTTACGTAGTTTTGAATATCTCAATAGTGTACTTCACAATCATGTTCCTCCGTTGTACATGGATATTCATGCTGTTATGTATTGTTATTCAAATATTGTGTAGACATATTCATAATATTATGTAGTGGTATATATTAACTTATGTAATAATACAGTTGTTATGATTCATGAATATCGTTTATGTAGTTTTGAATATCTCAGTAGTGAACAACGAATATCGTTTTAATGAAAATCACACTCATGAATATGTATATCAATATCACACTCGGTTACATGAATATCACCACCAAATTCATGAATATCGATCACCCAATTCATGAATATCGATCACCACCCAATTACATTGATATCATCACCAAATTACACTTATATCACCATCCAATATCGTGAATCTCATCTGATATCATGAATATCCTTTTTTACTCTACTTTTTTCGGTCCTTTGATTTATGACGATTAACAAGGAAGTTGTCGCGCCAAAGGGCAGAGCTCTAACATATCCAGAGCATGAAACCTACATCAAAAGCATTTGTATGAATATCACATCAAACAATTTGAATATCAATTTCAAACAGTAGAAACAACACCAACAAAACACAAAAAACTGATCCAACATGAATATCACATTACACGACATGAATATCAACTACTCAAAGCATGAAACCTACATCCAACATGAATATCAAAAGCAGTTGTATGAATATCAAAACATATAATTTGAATATCAATTGCAAACAGTTCAAACAACACTAATACAATTTTTCAATTCGATTCAAACATCTAAGATACTAGAAGTTTGAATCAAAATCACTTGGAGGTTGAAGACAATGCGTATTAATGACGGATTTGGGCAAAATATATATTTTGCATATCAAAATATGATGCGTGAATATCAAATCCATAAAATTGAATATCATATACATGAATATCATATCAATATCATAACAGGAAGCGAGACTCTCAATAGCAAGAAATTCATCCTTGAATATCATAACTGAACTATTGTTTCTCAATTAAACCTATAATCAAACAATTCATCAAATCTCAAAACCAAAATCACCTAATCTATACCAAAATTGAACGTTTTACTCATTACATGCCCTAAATTCAACCGAAAAATCAAAAGGATGGATGATCGAAAAGAAAATCTCAAAACGAAAGGATGGATGGTCGAAAGGAACAAACTCAAAACGAAAAAACTCAACTCAAAAAAACTCAAAACGGGAAATCGAAAATATCACCAGATGTTCTAATTGAAAAGAACAAAATCAAATCGGGAAATCTGTACCTTTTTCTGTTGAGATTTGCGGTTGGAGAACGGTTTAACTCGAAGTCGACGACAACCGGTGCGAGAGAGACAGGTTTGGAGCTTGAGGAGTCGCTTCAATGGAGGACATTTGAACTTTTAGAGAGAGAAAGAGAGAGGTCTTCAATCGAGAGAAAGAGATGAAGACGAGTGGGGCGGTATGCGAGAGAGACAGACGGCGGCGCTGGACATGAGTGTAGAAGCGAGAAGATGACGACGATATTCTCCAGTCAACAATGGAGAGAGATGCATGGAGGATATCAAAATGGGAGTTGAGAGTGTTTGAGAGTGTGGAAAATATGGAAAGAGGGATAATTGATATCCCGTGAATATCGTACAAAGGGATAATCTGGTGTGGCTGATTTCACTCCCCAATTTTGTGCCTCTCTAAATTAAATCTCAGCCATCCACCCTACTTTAATCCAACACACTAGATTTATCCACCCGTTTTACTAAAAAAAGTTGTTTCACTAGAGCATTAATCTATATATATATATATATGATGCGAATCCGGTGAGAAATGACGTTTAGGTGAGAATGTGAGAATAAACACATACAAACAAAAAATCCATACACATCACACGATGTGCATGAAATTTTATATGTATGTGCATGAGTTTTCACTTACACATAGTCACATATATAGTAAAAAATATATGCACATATAGGCAAAAATCCATGCACATCTTGAGGTGTGCATGAATTTGTGTCTGTATGTGCATGAGTTTTAACTTATACATAGTCACACACATAATAAAAAAAATCTATGCACATACAGGCAAAAATGCATACACATATTGTGATGTGCATGAATTTTTTTCTATATGTGCATGAGTTTTCACTTACACATAGTCATCATATAGACACAAATTTATGCACATACATGCAAAAATTCATGCACATCTTGAGGTGTGCATGGATTTTTGTCTGTATATGCCTGAATTTCCACCTATCAAAGTCACGCACATACAATCATAAATCTATGCACATCTGCATTATCACATTCTCACCTAAGAGTCCATTCTTACATGAACTTTTTCAATATATATATAAATTTATTTTTCTTTTAAATTTGTAGGGAGTAATCTACTATATATATACTAAAGCAGAATACCTACTATGCCAAGTGGCGCCCCCAAAATGAACCAAACCTTTCTACTGCCACGTGGCATCACGCCATTGATTTTGTCACGTGGCAAGCTCTCCTTTTTTTTCTTTGTTTTTTCAACAATAAAATAAAATAAAATCTCTGCCCGTATTAACAGGATATGCATACAATATGAATATTTTTGTAATTTATTCTTTCCAAAACATAGCAAAAATATTATCAGCCATATATATATTTTGTATGTAAATATATCTGTAATAATAAATTATCAGGCATATATTTATTTTGTAATCTATTCTTTCCAAAACGCATCCAAGAATATTAAATAAATCCGTATAAGACGTTGGAAACAAAAGATTTGGTTCCAAAAATTGAACATGGAAATTAATTACAAAGACTGGATTGCAATAAAACTAAACTAGTTGTGCACTCAATAATATTCAATGGCATGATTCAAATGCATATTTCGTTACAAAACCTGTAATAAATACTAACAACATACTAATAAAACTAATGGCATGATGCAAATGCACATTTAGTTACAAAACCTGCAAGAAATACCAGCAAAATAGTAACTGAACAAAAACTTAACCTGCTACAAAATTGGAATGCACAACTCAAAAATTTGAATGCACAACTCAAAAATTTGAATGCACAACTCAAAAACTTATCCTGCTAAACTTTATAAACGAAAAAATTGGATTGCACAACTAAAAAACTAGATTAATCAAAATAGCACGAAATACATCCAAAAACTGCCATAAATCTGCAAGATCTGTGATAACAAATATTCCAATTGAACATTCATGCAGATTTGTGATAACAATATTCCAATTGCACGATTTGCACATATAACCAAAAATATTAAGACATCATTCATAAATGATATTTCAAAAATTGAATATCCATGTTTTCCAAAATTAACAAAAAAAATAATATTTTATTCCTTTTTGTTCGATCTTGCAGAATAACTTCAACGTTTTTTTGGGTTATAAAACTACACCCCTCCATCAATTGAATTACAAAATACTAGAATCATAGCAAAACTGAAGTGATCGGGTTCAATAATTTTGCAGGTAAATGGTTTGCATTTGCACAGAACTAAACTGATTCATAGTTTTGTAGGTAAATAATTTTGCAGGTAAATACATTTTTAAATAGTTTTTTCTCTTTAATTGTACGTGCAAAGAACTAAAGTGTATATGGTTTATTTTTGCACAAGATCATAGCAAAACTGAAGTGATTGGGTTTAATAATTTTGTAGGTAAATACATTTTTAAATAGTTTTTTTTTTCTCTTTGAGATTCTAGAGGCTGGAAAGCTTTTTGCTTTCTAGGACAATTGGTTTATGTGTGATTCTAGGACAATTTGTACATATTGATCGTATTTCTACAAAGGAGTACACTCATTTAATCTTCAATATTGATCGTATTTCTGCAAAGAAGTACACTCATTTAATCTTCAATTGTGTGTATGTGTGGTTCTAGGACAGTTTGTACTTTTGTATTTTTTGCAGTTATTTACACAATTGAATTCCACGTGGTTTACCTCATGCCCATATTTTGTTGTTTCTAGATAAGAAATCTAAGTTGCCAACTACTTCAGATATCGATAGGGTCATCTCAGTTGAAATTCCACACCCAACAGATGATGTTGATTTATACAAGGTGGTGACAAATTTCATGATTCATGGTCCATGTGGAGCTTCTAATCGATCCTCTCCGTGTATGTCTGATGGAAAATGTATAAAGTACTTTCCAAAACAATTTGTTCAACATACTTTTGTTGATGAAGATGACTACCCTATTTACAGAAGACGTGATGATGGTAGAACAATTGAAAATAATGGAGTTCTCATAGATAATCGGTATGTGGTTCCTTACAATGCATTTCTTCTCCTAAAATACAATGCACATATAAACGTTGAATGGTGCAATTAATTGGGCTCTATCAAGTTTTTGTTCAAGTACATAAATAAAGGGCATGATCGTGTCATTCTTGCAATTTCAAGCTCTGATGCAAACAATCTCGGTGATGATGGCATGGATGAAATAAAAAAACTACTACAATTGTCGCTATATATCGGCGTGTGAAGCGGCTTGGAGGATTTTCGGCTTTGATATTCATTACAAGACTCTTGTTGTTCAATGATTGAATTTCCACCTCCCTGGTGAGGAAAGCGTTTTATTTGATGATGATCCTATTGATGTCGTCGTAAATAATCATGAAAGTGAGAAATTAATATTTTTGCAATGGATGGAGTGTAACAAAAAGTTTGCAGAAGGTAAAGATTTGACATACTCTGAATATCCAGGGCAATTTGTTTGGGTAGCTTCATCTAGACATTGGAAAAAATGTGAAAAGCGTGGTTCAGTTAGAAGGATTTATCATGTACCTCCAGGTAGTGGCGAGAAGTACTATCTTAGAATTTTGTTGAATCATATTAAAGGGTCAACATGCTACGAAGATTTAAGGACTGTTGAAGATATAGTTTATCCTACCTTTAAAGAAGCTTGATATGCATTGGGGTTATTAGATGATGACAAAGAATATATTGACGGGATAACTGAAGCAAGTTTTTGGGAATCGACACACTACATTAGGAGTCTATTTGTATTTCTTTTGTTGTCTGATAGCATGTACAGGCCAAAGTTTGTTTGAGAACGAACATGGAGGCTTCTAGCAGATGATATTGTCAACAAACAGAGGATAATTCTCCGAATTGAGGGTATGCATTTCATTATCGATGTTTACATGATCATAATCTTAACTCTATTTGATTCACTTTTTCATGCAAATATTTTACTCATGTAATTGTACTGACATGTGCATGCTATATATATATATATGTAGATTTGCATCTAACATATAATCAATTACAAAACTATACTCTTGATGAAATTGACAAGTTATTACAACAAAATGGTAGTAGTTTGAGACACTACAACACCATGCCTCTTGTAGATTCAAGTCTCATATCTAAAGGTGTCAACAAGCTTATACAAGATAAACTTCGATATGACACATCATGTCTAGCTGAGGAGTATATATACACAATTAATTTCTAGATTTACAATGGAGTAGAAGTCAGAAAAGGGGTGTATGATGAGATCATGAATGTTGTTTTATCAAATAACAGAGGTATCTTCTTCTTATATGGTTATGGATGTGACTATTCCCGTTTCAAAAATTACTTAGTCAATTTTTACTATTAATAAAGTTATGAAGAGTTCTATCTCTCTTTATATATGGTAATTTTTAAAATCTTGAATATTTTTATTTAATTATTCATTTTCTATATAAGAATTTATTTATCTATTTCTGTAACAATCATTAACTACATATTTCTATATCAATTAATATATAATTTTAGTATACTATTTTTTATAATGTAAGAAAAAATAAATAAATATCGTATAAAACACTAGTTAACAAAACAACAAAAAAAGGTAAGAAACTCAAAGCTTGTTGTAGAAAAAATAAATAAATCTTTCTCTCTCATTCTGTCAGGTTTAATGGTGACGGTAATTACCCAATCCCTCTCTCAATCTCATTAAATTCCTCGCACATTACTCATTCGTTTCATTTTCCCCACTCTCTCCTTCCTCCTTCCTCCTTCCTCCTTCCTCCTTCCTCGTAGTGGCTCACTGCGACTTGCGAGGTACTCTCTCTCTCTCTCTACTCGTTCTCTGCTTTGGAAACTTCTTTACTTTTCATTCTCCAGTGCCAAGGTGAGACCACCTACTAAATCTACAACTAAGTCGTTTCTTGTAGTGTTAGCGTGTTGATTGTGTTTTTAGGGATCTGTGTTTTTGGCATTTCTACTGTTTATTGCACCGGAAATCGTTTCAATTCCGCATCATTCCATGCTTTTTGTGCCAAAATTGCAACTCAAGTATCCGTGCTTTTTTTTGGGGGGGGGGGGGGGGGGGGGGGGGGGGGGGAATGGCGTGGTTTGTACAGATTCGTCACATGGTTAGCACTTAGCAGTTTGAGCACTGGATCTGGTAATTCTAGGCGTTTAGCATGAAAGACATCACATGGATTTTGCTTCTTCTTAACGTTTTCTTAGCTTATGCTTTTGCTTGGAAGAAGATCACATAGTTATTGACTTGTCCATGAAGATTTGCTTTAACCGCTTTACATGATTTAAAATTCACTTGATCTCTTCGTTTTGGAATTGATTGGTGATTGAAGAGTTCAGGATCTGTGGTAGGTTTCATCCTTTCGCTGCTTAAAACCGGTTCAGACCGGCTGAATCCTGAACGGATTTCACTGAACCGGGTTTTGAAACTCTCCCCTCTTAGGCTTGTATCTGAAACCTAGCTACAGGCTTCCAATTGGCGGCTCTCTCTCCTCCCTCATCCTCTCTGACGGCTGTACTTCATCCGCCGTTGATCTCGTCTCACCGCTAGCTTAGCTGTAATCCCTAAATATCCTTCACCACGAACTAGCGCTCTCTACACTGTCTGACTCTTGTCTTTAATTTGTGGTGGATTATCAGGTAGTTTTTTAACTCTTGACTCCTCTCTCTCTGCTCCACTGCTTTCTTGCCAGATCTCGACCATACAATTCTTGTACTTGTTTGCTCTTGCTGCCCAAGTTCATGTTAATATCTTTGATGTTTCTTCTCCGTGGACCTCCACCACTGATCACTGCATGGTGGCAAATGATAGAGCCTTGTTTATCTATCTCTGTTGATAACTAGACCTTGAATGAGATGTGTTGGATTTGTAAATTCGATCTGGAACTAAGTGTTGTGTATACTTTGAATTATATCCCATATCACTGCTGTTTTAGATTTAAGTCGCAGATTTTGTAAATTTGTGGTTTTCATACTTTTTTGAAGATTTTCAATTTGTTTGTGTAGTGGTGCTTGTTGTGTCTAACCTGTGCTCCACTCCATCTAATTGCAATCTAGTGGCTTTATTATGATATATACAATCAAAGCACCTGGTTCACACTGTGAAAGCCGGTGGAGTTCTGAACCAAATAAAATCCATTCACATTAGCGCTTCTCATATTTTAAAATCATGGTTCCTCTTTTTACTGGTTCTGGATCAGTTTACATGGGGAGTCTTGGACAAATGCTTTCTCTATCTTGTGTATTTCCTTTTTAAGTATATAATAATTAGGTAGCGGGAATGTTTGTTTTGTATGTTCAACAAATTCCTTCACTTCCTTCGATATGACCTAATATCAATGACTTAATTTGTAGGAAGGATTCTGAACAAGGGTGGAATCCACCTGATCAGATTGTTGGATTCTAGTGCAGTAAATCTAGTCATCCGTTTCAAGAGGGCATTGCTTATTGAGTTGAAGGTGCTGGTGAATTGAAAAAAAAGAGCAAAAAATGGAAGGCAAAGGTGAAAAGAAAGCAGCTCTGGATGGTGCAGCATGGTTGTTTAATATTGTCACTTCTGTGGGTATAATTATGGTCAACAAAGCCTTGATGACGAGATATGGTTTTACGTTTGGTGAGTTGCGATGTGCACTTACATTTTGGTGCAGTTCTCAATTACAAGAAACATTTTTTGAAATCTATTATAAGATACCCTTTTATTAGTTTCAATTTCAACCACAATAGTCTGTAACTGATTACCTTTGGCTATCTGCAGCTACAACATTGACTGGTCTGCACTTTTTGGCTACTACTTCAATGACATCTGTTTTGAAATGGCTGGGTTACATCCAAGAAACCCATCTTCCTGCAGCTGAAGTACTGAAATTTGTTCTGTTTGCTAACTTCTCTATTGTTGGAATGAACGTGAGTTTAATGTGGAACTCTGTGGGGTTTTATCAGGTCAGTACTAGCAGTTTATTTTGTAAAGCTCCATGCTGTTACTGATGTAATCCAATGTGCCATATAATATCGTCTGGTTCGTCTTTCAGATAGCGAAGCTGAGTATGATCCCAGTGTCCTGTTTTCTCGAAGTTGCCTTGGACAGGATGCAATACTCAAGAGACACCAAACTTAGTATACTGTTAGTCCTCCTGGGTGTTGGAGTTTGTACCGTGACTGATGTCAGTGTCAATGCCAAGGGTTTCATTGCTGCTTTAATCGCTGTTTGGAGCACTGCACTACAGCAGTATGTAAGTAGTTTACATCAGGCAGGATATATGTTTTTTCAGGCAGATCCTCGGTCTGAAACTCTGTCCAACTTCATGGGACATTAGCTTTCTCTTATTAGGGTTGAATGAGGTCTATTAGGATTGGTGCTTGCAGCAAAAAATGTCTCCTGCATGCTCCATTGAGTTTCTTAGCATGCATGTTTCTGAACTTACTGTTCATGACTTGAAGTCCCATTTCCACAGTCTACCTCTCCCTTCTTTAATCCTTTCTTTTCTCTATTGAATCCCTTAAAAGTTACAACTGTACATAGCTCTGATTTTTTCCTGAATAATGGTGGTTTTGTTCTATCTCCACCCCCCCCCCCCCCCCCCCCCTTTAAGTTTCCTCAATTTTAGCCGTCACTCACTCTAAGTACCTCCATAGGACTAACTTGTAAAATTCTGCGCTACATCTGATTTTTGCAGTACGTACATCATCTTCAGCGAAAGTATTCTCTCGGATCTTTCAACCTTTTGGGGCATACTGCTCCAATTCAGGCTGCATCCCTGCTGTCACTGGGACCATTTGTGGATCTGTGGCTCACAGATAAAAGAGTTTATGCTTTCAACTATACGTCTATGTCAGTGGTGAGTAATCTGTTTCAGATATGCATTTTTTTTACATTTTCTGTTGGATTTGCAACTAATTGCTTGTGAAAGCTTATCCTAGGATCATTAATCTACTAGACATGATACATTATCAGTATAGAATCTGTCATCTCAAACGAAATAAATCTCTTGTTCTTAGAATCTTGAGGTTCACTCAGCTCATTTATAGGTTTTCTTTTAATCTTCAAAAATAAAATGTAAAGAAGATACATGAGGTAATATGAGGAATTACATAACATTTCTGAGGTATGCCAAGGTTCAAGTAAGATGTAAGTATTCCTTTTTTTTTTTTTAGTTTACTAATAAAAAAAATTGATAGCCTTCACCTCAACAATTCTTCGACTATTGGGGGCTGAGATTGCACCTATCTTCAAAGAATCCCTTGATAAATGTTATGATCAATCGTTAAAAATACTCCTTATACGGTGTATTTATTTTGCATATCTATTGATGTGCTTTGTAGTAATTTCTTATTTCACCTATTGAAATATTGGATTCCGACTAAAATAAGGTACCTCACTTTTATTTCACAATACATTCAAATATATGGCACTGAAGTGATATTTCTCTACAAGAGATTTTTTTCCCATCTGGTACCCTTCGGAATTTGCCAATTCTGTGGTGTCCAAAATTATTTTGGATTACGTGTGGTGCCCTCAACTCTCTTTAAAAGCTGTCACATGCACAAACTCCCACTTTCCGGTTTTCTGTAAAACCTTCAAACTCTTACGGCTTTAAAGCAAGTCAGTGATGGGAACAGCACTCCCCTCCAGATCAAACATTTAATCTCGCCCAAAGCTTCAACATTTCTCTGAGGAATTGCAGTACGTGCTCAACCAAACTTCTGTTTTGGACGATTGCAGCCAAGGAACCCTGAAAAGCCCCTGTTAAAGGCAAAACTGAGAAGATGGGAATTCTGGGAAAGCAGGTTGCCTGGACATTGCAGAGAATCATTGACCTATGGCATGGGTTGTTTATTAGTCGGCGTTATTCAAGAAAAAGTGGGATGTTTTGCGGTGATTTTGGTATAAGTGAAAGTCCTTGTGGCAAAGGTGGGTGGTAGTGGACTGTGGCGAATTTGATGCAACCTTGGCAGGATGTGGAGATGGAGAGTTGGAGATCGTCTTTTGGTTTTAACGGTAAAGGGTTAAACAGAAGGTGCTTAACAGTGTTAAATGGAAAGTGGAAGTTTGGGCACGAGCTGGAATCTCTGAAAAGCTCAGGAGTGGAAATTTGGGCATGTGCCGGAATCTGTGAACAGCTCTAGGTACCACATGAAGACTGAAAATAGTTTAAACACATGGAAATGACAAAAGCTGAGAGTCGGAGATCGTCTTTTGGTTTTAACGGGAAAAGGGTTAAACAGAAGGTGCTTAACGGTGTTCAATGGAAAGTGGAACTTTGGGCACGAGCTGGAATCTCTGAAAAGCTCAGGAGTGGAAGTTTTTGGGCATGTGCCGGAATCTGTGAACAGCTCTAGGTACCACATGAAGTCTGAAAATAGTTTGAAACACACAGAAATGACAAAAGCTGAGGGTACCATATGGAAAAACCCCATATATCAATACATATTTCAAAAGACTTAGTTTTCCTGCAAAATTGAATATTCTTTTGCTGAATAACATGAAGAAACATTTCTCTCTTCACCCCATTATGAACATCTGCATTGGTCCCAAGGAGATATTTGCTTCTCTTTCTTTGCTTTAAGCTCTGCTTGACTTAAATTTATGAGCTTGAGCCAAGCTGCCAGGGCTCATTGAGCCAGCTTGGCTTCTTTACTTCTATAAGAGCAGTGAACTTCATTAGAGCCACATCTATAGTTTGTGAAGCAAAATAGCTAGTTGAATTGAACTGTCTCGTAGTTTCTTAAAAGAATATTAGACATGAGTAATTTTTTATTTAGTTTGTTTCTCAGACTGAGGCTTCCACTAAATCCATGTTGATTCATGGTTCTGTTTTCACAAAGCTTTTGACCCCTTTATTGGGATTTGTGCCTGTTGTCCACTATGTCTGTTGGTAATGCCATCTAGTCTGCATCTGTACTTGGACATCCTTATATTTGGAATGATATGAACCAACATTTATAAGTCCACATGTTCTGTTTGGTGGTAAAACCAACCTTATTGCAAGCTTGAGATCGGCAGGTCAGATAACATTTGGCAAGTTCTTTTTTTCAAAGCCCAGAATTAGGTGTAATTTCCATGTTTTCCAAATGAGAGTTCAGTTTGTAACGAGTCCAAATCTGTCCTAACTTGTATCATGAAGAGAAATCATTTCTGCTATTAATAAACTGCTAAAACTTGTTCTTGTCATTGTGGCAGTATACACATTTCAATTATTCGTTTAGCTACTTAGTTTGCTTCTAAAATGAGTCCAGCTAAACTGACCTCATCTCTTCTTCTTTTGCAGTTTTTCATATTCCTATCCTGCATGATTGCGATTGGAACCAATCTGAGCCAGTTCATCTGCATTGGCCGGTTCTCAGCTGTGACCTTCCAAGTGCTTGGACACATGAAAACAGTTTTTGTATTGATATTGGGATTTTTCTTCTTTGGAAAGGAGGGCCTCAACTTACATGTTGTGGCGGGAATGGGCATTGCCATTTTGGGAATGATGTGGTATGGGAACGCTTCATCTAAGCCTGGAGGCAAAGAGCCCTGGAGCCCCCCAGTACCCGAAACTCAACTGCAGGAGCAAGATAAGTTAATTGACGTTGAGGCGGATGGCAAGGCTTAGGCTCTTGCTTAGTGACGGGAAGGTGGTAAATAAGGATGTAAGCTTATATAAGTTTGATACACTGGGGAGAAGAAATATGCTCAAAACACACTATAATTCTTTTGATTGTCTTTCTATTTTTTCTTTTTCTTTTGGCATATCATTGTTTACTAGCTTGTTATGTTCTTGAGTTCATTTCCCTTTGCTTATGGTGAAGGTGAATCTGTCGTTACATCTCTATTGTTTGGTTAGTAACTTAATTCTCGTCCTGCATTCACCCTCCTTTTATTATTTGCATATATTACTCGCACATAGAGGCTTGCTTTGCTTACCAAGGATAGTTTCATTGCAACCTCTTGCATGAATAGCTTCAGTCATACCAGAAAAGTTGTCGAAGTGAAAGCAGTGGGGATTGGAAGCAGTAGGAAGCTGTGAGTTTTATCTGCTTGTTCAAGACATTAGTAACTTTATTTTCACTGCTTACAAGATACAGACAATCGGAGAGAGCCATTTATTTGGCCTTGTCTTTTATGTTTGTAGCCAGCTAAGTCACGGCCATGGATTCTTACTATTGTTAGTACCAGGTGGGGGCCTTTCACATTAATGGTTTAGGGCTTCCAGCCAGATTCACTGATTTTGCTCATCAGTGAAAAAGGTGGCGGTAACTGCTCAAACAGGGAAAACTAATTTCTGTCAGATACTTCAAGGTATATGCCCATGCCATATTTTGAACTGCCTTTTTTTTGGAAGTTTTCGTTTGTGTAGGTTTGACAATTTGTGTTATCTCGCATTTCATGACAAATCTACATCTACACTGTGCGTAGAAATGCTTTTGACACTCCAAAGGATATAAATGTAAATTTATACTTCTTGGTAACAATTTTTTTTTTGTCTCAGACTTCTCGATAATAGTTACAGAGTAATAAAGTTCTACTTTATTCTTTTATCTTTATTTTTTATGTATCATCTTCTTCCTTGTTACATTTTTCAATCTCCATTCCTTCTTTTTCCTGCTTTTCCTCCTCATGTTTTCCCTTCTTTTTCTTCTTCCTCCTTCCCCACTTGTTCTTGCTTCACATTCGAAATTCCACCACTGTTAGCACAATTTTGAGGTTCCATACCATAATTGATGTTAATTTCTTTATTTAATTCCTTGTTCAATTCTCCAATTTATACTAGTATACGTAACTTTTTCCTACTCCCCTAGAATTATACAGTTGAAACTACAAGAGGCACCAGACCAACAACGCTAGGAAAAATCAGCTACAAACAAAAGCAGCTCCCCAAACCGGGTTCGAACCCCCGCCCCCGCCCCAAATTCATATTCTTCCCCTTCTTTGTCTCTTCCTCTGCTTTTTAAAATCTCTCTTTGTGTTTTCTATCCCTTGTATGAAGCCTAGACTTGAGCAAACACAGGCCGATCCATCCGTCCGCCCGACATAAATGGGCGGACATGGTTATTATATTTAGTCCATTTTGTCCGGATAGTCCGATCCATCCGTTTATATGGGCGGAATATGGACACTGATAATATCCCATTTAGTCCGGATAGTCCGTCCGGAAGTCCGAATTAATTTTTAAAAAATAAATAAAATAAAATATTTTTATATATAATAAAATTCATAAAAATATTATATAAAATAAATAAATATTTATACCCTAAACAACCTAATATTTATACGCATAAGACACTTCAAATTGGCGATGTTGGTTATGACGAGTTTGAGGACGAAGAAGATTCAACTAAGGTGTGATTGTGTGATATATGCACTATGCTGGAGGCAACAAAAACAGACAACCAACTCCATTTTCTTTTGAAATTTGCCTAATTGTGTAATGTTGTGTTATTTTATGGGAAATTTGTTATGACAAGTTTGTAACAATAACTATATTTACTGTTTGTAATAAAAAGACATTTTTTATGGGTATTGTGCGTTAAATTATATTTGCTATGTTTCGTTTTACGACAGATTTCTCTTGTCTTGCGGGCTAAATGGGACCCGCAGGCTATCCGGGTCCGGATGTCCGGGCGGGTCTGGGAAGCCTCCCCAGCCCGTTTCCTTGGCTTACCTGGATCCGGCCCGCCCATCCGGGCATGATTTTTGTCCAAAGCCCGACCTGATTCCTGCCCGGATCCGGGTTTGATCAGGTCTAATGAAGCCTCCTAAAGCTAAAATCCCCAATTCCTGAAATCCCTAATTTGCGGAAATCTCCGATGTTTCAAACCCTAGATCTGGCGTTCCCGCGGCGGCGCTCCCTCGGTCTTGATGGCCGGGGTTCCATGTTCGTCTTCGATGTCGGGACCGTTAATTTCTCCGTCGGATGGGAAGACAACTTCGGCGGTGCTCCCTCGAAGCTAGAACGGTGGGACTCTTCGAGAGGGGTTTTAAATTCATCCCCTGGAAAGGAAGAGGATGCTTGGTTGTCCATTGCTAGATCGTTTTGTTGGGTTTTAAGATTTTTCTGGAATGATTTGAGGATACAAAGATAGAAGAGAGAGAACTGATAGGTATGGAGCAAGTAAAATGTTAATTTAATTAATAATGGATAGGTAAAAAAACCAAAACAGACATAGTAACTTTCTAATTATTTTATTATTTGATAATCTAAAGTGTCACATGTATTATATATATTTTATATATATTGATGATAAATCCTACACTTGTTTACACCAAATATAGGTGTATCATCCTCCCGCATTTCACATCTTACGAATTTTGCCACTTTGGCCATTGAAGTTGGTAACTTGAAAAAATAAGGACATGAGATGACTTGTAATTTTGGAAAATGTATTATTCTGTCTCTCTATATCCCCACCAATAAAGAATTTGGTTTGCTTTACATGAGATGACTTGTAATTTTGGAAAACTTTACATATTGAGATATATTCATGTGCTGATGTGTAGCTGATTGTAGGTTTGGATTGAGATTGTTGTTTCGGGCAAGAGATCAAGGATGTGGTCGTGCGATTCATGTTGGCTTCTCGAGACGAAGCGTGATCCAGGGGTTTCATTCGCACCTCCAGAGTGTGTCTTTTGATCTGCTTCTCGACTGTTGCATCGCTTTGTTGGTTTCCTCCAACCCGTGTTGCACCCTTCTCATCCGTTTTGCCTAGTTTTCTAGCTTTTTTCAGTTTTGTTTCTCTCTTGTATTGTTTTGTTGTTTTTTCTCTCTCTAGTCGATTTGTTCTGACTGCCGATTCTTCGGCCTCTCGAGAATTCTTATCAGGTGTGATTTGAATTCTCGAATTCTTTTCTTATAAAAAAAAAAAGAAAAGAATTTGGTTTGCTTTTTAAAAAAAGAAAAGAAACAGAGAGTATTCACTGTTGGCATCATTTTCACATGAAAATCTTAAAGGCTATGACAATATGTAGATAACCTTGCCCGTGGGTAATTGTTTTTACTTTTTAATCTACCCACTTCGTCAAGTCATAGGACTTTTACCCTCTTCCAAAAATACTAGTGAGGGTGACAATTTGGGTTCTTATGGCCATCTCCAGTGGTCATATTGGGAGTTTCAATTTGGGTGCGGATATCTCTTGCAAGTTGATACTTCTATTAGCAACGTTATCAAAGCTAAATAAAAAAATAAAAAGTCAGAAAAATGTGTAAATCAAAAAACGAGTCTTTTATAGATGGTACTCCATCGTCTTTTTGACATTAATTCTGGTGGATCCTATTTGCACCGGCTGCAGAGTGCCAAATTGCACCTGCAGTCCGTGCGGCAGTGACTGTCGTGCGACGGTGGCTGTCGCGCGGCGGTGGGTGCCGACGGTGGCCGGCGGTGAATGTCGGAGGTGGCCGGCGGTGGATTGATCGAGTCGTACAAATTTTCGGGTTGAGTTCGGGTCGGGTTTAGGTCGAGTCGGGTTCTTCTTCGATATTTAAAAAATATTGAATTTTAAAATTATATCGAGTCTTAAAAAATATCGAGTCAGGTTCGGGTTGGGTTCTTAAAATTCACCGAAAAATTGTGATTGAAATCCACCGAAAGTAGTTCATTCACGGACGCAACAATAATTCTGATTAAAATCCACCGAATATTCTACCCTAAACCCATCACGAACGTAACCCTAAATCCATCACCACGAGATCGTCGCCGGCCGCCGGCACCCACCGGCGGCCGGCACTCACTGCCGCGCGGCAGTGAGTGCCGTGCGCGTGTCAGGGCGCAAGTAGCCTTGCCGTTAATTCTCTACAAAAATCTGACATTATAATTTATTTTTCTTTTTTTAAAAAGGATTTTTCTAATGTGTCCATGGACACACAATAAAAATCACATATTTAATAATAATTCCTTTTAGCTATTAGTTTAACTTTTTTCTAGGGATTTATCCCTTTTACTTTAGAAAATATTTTGAAAAATATTTCCAAATTTAGCCTCTTAATATGTGTCTATAGACACACATTAGACAAACCATTTAAAAAAATATTAAGAGATTGTGGATAACATGATTAAAAATACTCTAATCTTTTTTCTACCAACTCTGGCATTACTTTATTTCAATTCCGAGCATGACAATTGGAGATCTGGGGTACACTATTCAGTGACGATCTGTGCACGGCAAAGTGTGACTGCTATAGAAATAGAATGCATAAGATCTGTGATGGTGCGTTTTTATAATTCTATCGGTCGTGTGTTTTTTGACACAAGCTCCTTTTTTTAGGCTTTATCTGACTCCTGGCACTTAGGGATGGGCCAGGGCTCCGTGTTACAATGTGGGCCCGTTAACTGGCCCATCGACCCGACAAAAGGCAGACAACTGAGCAGTACAAATCCAAGGAGGCATCATGCCATCAACTTTTGTTACTCGTTACTCTTAAATTCACAATCATCACAAAAAGCCCCTCAATGTGCAAAATTAATAACTCTAAGCCCAAAGCGTGTCTGTCTTCTATCCACATTTTGGTCCATTAATTTAATCCGATCTTTTTTTTAATTTAGGTTTTATCTAGTGTGTTCAAAAATTCTATATTTAACAATAATAAATTTTTTGTTATTAATTTAACTTTTTTTTAAAGATTTATCTCATCCACTTTAGAAAATAGTTTGAAACTAATTTCAAATTTAAACTCTTAACAGTTATCCATAAAAAACACACTAGAAATACCGATTTAATTTAAAAGGAAAGCGTAACTATATACATGAAAAAGAAAAAGAGAAGTAATTTGATATAGTATTAGACAGAATAAATTTGTAAATCGTATAGGATACCAAATTCAGTTACATCAGCACTAAACGAAAAAGTTGTCAACGTATTTCATAATTTTCATTACCATATGCTTAAATTCATCTAAGAAATTAGCTATATTATCTTGATATGTTTCAACGCATAGCTCAAACTAATAATAAGATCGTAACTAGAAATCATGCCTCGTCTCTTAGCCTTATTAATAGGAGTTTCTAGTTTTAGCTTTGTGAAAAATAACATCCTATATTGAAAATTTGAGAATAAAAAACCTAATATATAAGTTTAGTGGATTACTCTTCTTATTACCAATTTATTTTAGGATGAAACCCTATAGAACTTATGTGCTTGCCTTTAACGCGCATGTGCGCATAAACTGACATGTCCTCCGTCTATCGATCAACCAAACTTTATCATGGTATCAGAGTGGGTTCCGAGTATGGATTTGTTTCCTAGTCTATTTGAACTTAGCCCGCCATGATGGCGTGATATGGATTAGCTCATTTGGCTTGTCGGCCTTGAGACATTATTTTGACTTAGCCTGCCATGAGGGTGTGATATGGGGTTGCTCGTTTGACTTGCCGGCCTCAAGACATGTTGTCCAGTGTCAACTGGACCAGCTAGTTGCATTTGAGGGGGCATGTGAGAAATAACATCCCACATTGGAAACTTGGGAATAAAAGACATAGTATATAAGTTTAGTGGACTACTTTTCTTATTACTGGATTTCATGATGAAACACCACTGGACTTATGTATTGAACTTTAACGCGCATGTGGACACACGTTTCTCGTCTATCGGCCCACCAGACTTTATCAACTTTTGACATGATTGAGTTTAGTTACTTTTCTTTATCGAAAGATTGAGTCTAATTACTTGAAGTCTACAAATTTCAATAAAACAAATTTAATTTGTTGTTGAAACCAAAGTTTGAGGTTTTAATTTCATTTATTCCTGGCCGTCCGTTATTTAAATAAAAAAACTATTTATTTTAATTTTAAATGTTAAAATACAAAAATACCATAATTCTAGTTTTATTTTTCTCTATCCATAGATACGCATTTCAGATATATTTGGTATATTTTAAATTTTTTATTGTATATCATTAATTGAAAATAAATCATTTTAATATTATTTATGGTGGTTTAAAATATAAATATATACTAATTTCATTTCTTTATATTAAAATGACATTGTGGAGAAACTTTATACATTTTATGTATGAATTTAGGGTAGTCTTGATATAATTAAATCCAAGTAAACACTAATTTTATTATTTAGGATAGTTGATTTATTATTTGGGATAGCTTAAATTATAAAAATATACAGTTATTTATATATAATTAATATGTTGTTTCATTGTAATGTTTTTTTCTTCAATTGATGCATCCAGCGTTTGTTGTTTTTAATATATATGTTTGTCGTTAATTTCCTTCAAGCCTTAATATTTGAAATTAATACTATAACTAAACACTTGAATTAAAATATATTTAATAAATTTTATAAAAATATAAATTTTAATAAAATAAAGGCTTGAAGGAATAAAGTAATTAAAAGGAAATTTGAATAAAATATGACTAATTAAATGAGAATATTAAAAGAGAATATTCAAAAAATACACAATATATTTTATGTAATATGGAAATCAAGATCAAATGTGAATAATCTATATGTTTAAAATGAAATCAAGATCATATCTAAAATATGTTATATAATAACAATATAAAAAATAATGTAGTGTTGTGGCACAGTTTGGAGTAGACATGTGAAATAAATGACATAGCACAATGTCAAAACGACAAGGGGTCTTAGCTAGGTTTTACTTTAGTATTATATAGTAGATTAGACATCAAAGTTTTAAACCAATCATATAAATCGGTAACCTTGTAAATTTAGAAATATAAAGGTATGACAAATTAGTTAAAAGATATGACAATATATAATCCCTTAAAACTATTTAAATTAATTTTGAAATAATGTTGTTCCACAAAAAAATTAATATCTACTTAATTTTTTTGAGATATTTGAATACATTTAATTAAAGCAGTATTTAAATTATTCTATTATATATAATATATCATATAGATGAGATACTTATGATTAGATTCAACTTTAGATCTAGAAATAAATATAAAAATAACAAAGATGAATTTTGATTTAGATATTGTGTTGACAAAAAAAAATTAATTTAAAAAAACTCATGATTTTTGATATGGATTTTAGTTTATATGGGAAGTATTCATTTCAGATATCATGTTTCTTAATCTTCGATTTTATCAGATACATTTTATTTACACTTATTTTTTTTACAAAAAGTCGTTATAACCAAATTTAATGACATATCATACCAATTAGGTAAGATGAAAAATAAGTTCGTAGTGCAAAAAATTATTCGGGTTAATTAAGAATCATAAGCTAAAATGGTGGATTACAAAATTGAAAGAGAAAAGCAATCATAAATTTGATATCCTAAATAAGTTTTAGATATTGTATTTTCAATCTCATATCAAATATCTTTTAATTATTTTTCCAAAAAAATAGTTATAACCAAAACTCATGATATTCGATTTTCTATAACTTTTATTTAGTTTACAATCATATATCCACAAATATGTAGCAATAAGTTACTTCGATGCTTACCTCAATTTTCTATAGCTCCTATTTAATTTTAATATGACCATTAATCTTTGTTGTTAAGATTTTTCAGTATACGATCTTCAATTAGTCTCACTTTTTGAAAATACACAACTACTTGAATTGTTGTGTTCTGGCTAATGGCTAGTACAACAACTTTAAGAGAATTTTTTCAATTAAAAGATCTAAAGCCTTTACTGAGACAAATGCCACAACGAACCATGGATTCCAAGACGGTGACATGGTAGGGGACGTGCAGATCATCACTCACCAGTGATGTGCAAATCAATCCAATTTTGAGTTGATTAGTGTTGTGGAAGGTTTGGATTTGTAATCTCTTGTGATTAATTTGTAATCTTTGTAATTGAGTTGTAATCTTTGTGATTGATTTGTATTTAAATTAGAAAATAAATAGTGTTAGACTTAGGATAAAAATCTTTAATATATAATTAAATTTATTTTAAAAAAGTAAAAAAATGAGAAAATGACATGTGACAGTTTTAATGAGGGGGTACCATGTGACGTAGTTAGGTTCTAGTTTAGTATATATATATAGTAGATTTAAAAATAGAAGAGGGAAATTCAACCTTGAGAGTATGGTAGGGAGAAGAGCCAAAAATCCACAACACAAAAATTAATTATCATATCTAAATGTACAAAGAGCCAAAACTAAACGACACCAAAGAAACAAATACTTGCTCACGATTGAAATGGTGATGCTATAAACTCTCTTCAGGCCATGGTTTTGGGAAGTCTGACACATTTAAGAAAATATTTATAATAAGAATATAATAATGAAAAATAATACCAATAAAAATTATATAAAACTATAAAAAATGATCTTGCTGATTATATATAATATTCTCATAATCCTTTATTTCCTAATAAGTCATTATATTTTGTGAATACAACTCTACCGACCATTTGGATTCTGGTGTGGAGCATTCTGCTTCAAAATCAATTCTCATTGTATAAATATTATCACAACAGATCCAAAGTATGAGAAACTACAACAAAGACTCATTAGTAGAGGTATGCATTTACATCTTGAGTTCTCTTTAATCATTCGTTTAAACTCAATTCTCATAGTAGGAATAATTTTGTAATGACATTTTTATTTCTAAGTTCAAATCAATAATTGTTATGAACCTACTACTTGAGTCGGTCTATAGACTATAACTTGAGAATGATCTGAACGAAATACTTTATAATTTTGAGAAAAAATAGTTCTTCAATCATAAATTTTAAAATTTAGCAAAATAATGTGCTACTTGCTCTATTGTTGAATGTGGTTTCATCCGTGTGTTGTTTTGTTTGATATGTTAGGAATCATATTTGAATGTCCATTTTGTTTTATACAAGATTGAATCTTTTTAATCATCCAAGGGGATGTGTAGTCTATAGTTTGATAGATTTGGCTTCTTTGTATCATCAGATATTCTGTACTTAATAAAAGCTAACCCTGATTCCAAATTCTGCAAATAAAGATCTAGAATAGGAAGAAAACTCAAATGAAATTCTGTCGATTATATTTTGTTGAAGAAGATCCATGTTGTTTAGTCCATTTTTTTGGATTTGTAATCTTTTGTAATTTATTTGTAATATTCATAATTGATTTGTAATCTTGCTAATTGATTGAATCTTGCTAATTAATTGATTTGTAATCTTCCTAATTGATTTGTATTGAAATAAGAAAAGATTAGTAATAGGTTTACGATAGAACTTAATATACAACTAAATTTATTTAAGAAAACGGAAAAAGGAAGAAAATGACATGTGTCAAATGAATGTGGAGTTCCATGTGACATTAATAATTTTTGCTCTTTTTATATAAGGTAAGAATTAGACTGATATCAAGATCTACTTGAAAATCAGTCTATAACATCTTTGTAGATGAGAACAAGAAGATTTGGATTGGTTAAAATATCATTTAGTGACATTGTATAGCTAAGTTTTGTAATATGGTAAGCCACCGAATTGATTTCATGAAAAGTATGACTAATATGCATTGTTACAAACGACAATAATAAACATAGGATGTCAGAGATAATAATCCTGATCTCCCATGGACAATGCCAAATTTTATTAAGGACATTCACTAATGTTAAATTGCCACTTTCGATTTAAATCTATTCAATATTAATTTTCTTAGCTTTTAAGATGGCATTTCGCAAGGCAAGAGCCTTAGTTTTGAGTGCAGTTGAAATTCCGCATTTTTCATCATAAAATAGAATTACTTCTCCTTTGTCATTTCTGAATATGAATACAAGCGAAGATTCCCTATTGGTCTTCGTGGATCCATCAAGATTAATCTTAACAAATTCATCTGGTGGTTTCTTCCATCGGAGTTTTTTGTATTATCTCGTGTCTATTTTTTTCCCTAGCAGTAGTACTGTTGATATCTGTGTAATCCGAACTCCATTTTTTAGTTTTATTCAAGAAAGAGATTAGGTTTTATGTGTTATTAATCAGATATTTTATAGTTTCTGCCTCAACATTATCATGAGAAAATGTTTTCTGGTTTCTTTGGTATTAGATGTTCCATCAAGTAACTGCCAGTTTTGAGAATTCAGTTCTAGCGAGTCTATTTCTGATCTCTTTTATAATATCATTATTCTTCTATTAGTAGAATTAATTGTATTGATGAAAATCCATGCTGCTCTATTTATATTAGTAATTGTCTGTAATATATAGGTACAATGTAATAAGATGTGGTTAGTATATTTTTAGTATATATAGTAGGAGGGCCGTTCGGATGGAATTACCTCTTAAGATAACACTACGAAACAATCACAACCGTAGGATGGAGCCAATAGACGGCCCAGATTGAAGGAGAAGGAAAAAGAGAAAAAAGGTAAGCGAGCGAGTACTTGTTGGACGCGGTGGCATTTTTGTAATTAAATCTAAAAATAACACGTTATTACACATTTTCCCCTCACCTCTAAAACCCCCCAAAAACGAATCAAACGCTCTCAGACGAACTATCCACCGAACTCGAAGAGGAGAAGACGAAGAGACCAACTTCAGAACTCGATCGATCGAACACGAAAACTGCAAACGAGGAAATCAATTGAAGACGAAGCTCAGAACTAACAAAATTACAATCCAAAAGAACGTAAAAAACTATCTTACGATATGAGGAGCGACACAAATTACATCGAGGACGACTTTGGAGGTACGCATATCAGATTTAGGGTTTCGATTTCACGAAAACACCTAGATTACTCAAAATTGAAGGTTTCGAGAGTTTGTTAACTATTGTTGCACCATTTGAAACACAGACCTCGAAGTTAGGGTTTCTTCAGTACTATTGGGACTTTGTTTTCCTTGCCTGAATTGTATGTTTGTTTCCTGATGTTAATTTTGTGAGTTGGAGGTTCATTTTCTTCTTCAAGAGTTCATGCCTTTGTTGTAAAAAATTAGGTTTACCTGAGGTTCATTTTATGAGTTGGGGGTTCATTTGCCTTTACCAGAGTTCATGCATGTTTTTACTTGAGTTGCATTAATTTCATGAGGTTCATTTGTGAGTTGGAGGTTCATTTCCTTCTTCAAGAGTTCATGCCTTTGTTGTAAAAAAATTAGGTTTACCTGAGGTTCATTTTATGAGTTAGGGGTTCATTTGCCTTTACCAGAGTTCATGCCTGTGTTTACCTGAGTTGCATTAATTTCATGAGGTTCATTTGTGAGTTGGAGGTTCATTTCCTTCTTCAAGAGTTCATGCCTTTGTTGTAAAAAAATTAGGTTTACCTGAGGTTCATTTTATGAGTTGGGGGTTCATTTGCCTTTACCAGAGTTCATGCATGTGTTTACCTGAGTTGCATTAATTTCATGAGGTTCATTTATGAGTTGGAGGTTCATTTCCTTCTTCAAGAGTTCATGCCTTTGTTGTAAAAAATTAGGTTTACCTGAGGTTCATTTTATGAGTTGGGGGTTCATTTGCCTTTACCAGAGTTCATGCATGTGTTTACATGAGTTGCATTAATTTCACGAGGTTCATTTGTGAGTTGGAGGTTCATTTCCTTCTTCAAGAGTTCATGCCTTTGTTGTAAAAAATTAGGTTTACCTGATGTTCATTTTATGAGTTAGGGGTTCATTTGCCTTTACCAGAGTTCATGCCTGTGTTTACTTGAGTTGTATTAATTTCATGAGGTTCATTTATGAGTTGGAGGTTCATTTCCTTCTTCAAGAGTTCATGCCTTTGTTGTAAAAAAATTAGGTTTACCTGAGGTTCATTTTATGAGTTGGGGGTTCATTTGTCTTTACCAGAGTTCATGCATGTGTTTACCTGAGTTGCATTAATTTCATGAGGTTCATTTATGAGTTGGAGATTCATTTCCTTCTTCAAGAGTTCATGCCTTTGTTGTAAAAAATTAGGTTTATCTGAGGTTCATTTTATGAGTTGGGGGTTCATTTGCCTTTACCAGAGTTCATGCATGTGTTTACCTGAGTTGCATTAATTTCATGAGGTTCATTTGTGAGTTGGAGGTTCATTTCCTTCTTCCAGAGTTCATGCCATTGTTATAGACAACTTAGGTTCATTATGCCTTCCCTTAGGTTCATTTGGAAACTTAGGTTCATTTGCTGTTTATGAGGTTCATTTACTTTTTTAGAGTTTACTTCATAGTCTGAGGTTGATCTTACAATTGTGCTGTTTCTCTTAGCAGGATCTATCGGTCCATCATGACGACACAAAGGGCCGACATACAAAGACATAGAGATAGACTATGAAACTACTGAGAGTGAGGAAATTGCAACAACAAGAAAAGTGTCTGCTAGGAAGTCTATTGTTTCAAGGAGAAACCCAAGCCTGCCTCGAAAGAAAACAACACAGACTGCAAACAAAACACGAAAGCCTAGACAGAAAATGGTGAGACATAAAAGAGTGAGACAGACCGTTTCCAAGGCTTCAAAGATTCAAAGTTCAGAAGAAGAACCACTAGCAAAGAAGCAGTGCACACAAACAACAACTGAAGATGATCAGCCTTCTCAAACAATTGACAACGCACCTGACGTTTGTCAACAAACAATTGCAGAGATATCAGCTTCTGCAGAGAAGGAATTAAAAGCCACTGATGAAAATGTGACAACGCTGGTCAACACAACACCAACGGTTCAAACAGTACTGGGTTCAGAGAAGAAAGAGAAGAGTAACACATCCAAAGAAATTGACGGAAACCTACAAATAACAGAGTCAAAGAGCACATAAATAAAAGGAACAACAACCGACATAGTGAGTTCAGAAGTACAGGGGAAGGGTAAGGAAGTACAAGAGGAGGAGAGCGTGAGTTCAAAGGAAGATACCAAGATCAGTACATCAGAAAGTTATGAGGAAACACCATCTTCTGGAGAGAAGAAAGACACAACATCATCAGACAGCTGTGATGATACTCAACCAAGGAGACCAAACACCCGGTCCAGGGCTGCAGTTCAGCCAGATGCAAAAGATGAAATACAAAGTTTGAGTGAAGAGGAGTTTGAAGAGAGCTTGAGGAAAAAACAAAAGACCAAAGAGATTAAAGGTAAGAAAGACAAGGGAAAGCAAATAATGGAGGTTGACGAGAAAGACAATGCAAAGAAAAGGAAGAAAGAAAAGTGGGTCGTAGTCAAGGAAAGAGGAGAGAGGAAGCTAGTAATTACAAAGGAAAAAAAGAGAACAACAAAGAAGAACAACAAGCTGGAAATTGTTCCTGCACACCTCAAAATCAAAACAGAAGAGGATGGATCCCAGTACAAGTGGTTGAACACCAGAAATGTGCCAAAAGCGTTTGTTAATGCACTGGACAGTATCCCTGAACAAATGAAGGCACAAACAAAGGTGTGGATTAGAGAAATGGGGTTTAAAAGCATGCTTCATTTGAAGATTAAAGGGGTGCATCATTGCCTGGCTTTCTGGATCCTTGAAAACTACGATGAGATCAAATGTGAGATAAAGATGATGGATGGAAGCACCATAAAAGTGACAGAGGAGGAAGTCCAGAGAGTGCTAGAGATCCCTAGAGGGAAGAGGAAGGTGGAAAAGAGAGGCAAAGACGCCGCTGACAATGCCATTATAAAAGAATGGAAAGAGTATTTTGACAATATCAAGCAAATCAGGCCAAGTCATGTAGCAACCAAGCTCAAAACGTGAACATCCAGAGTATGGTTCAAAAGGCTGTTCATCGTGATGTTCATGTTGGTCCTTGTCGAAAGCAACCAAACGGACACTATTCCTCAACACATGATGATCATTGACGTTGAGGACATAAAGGGATACAACTGGTGTGAGCTTGTAATGAGTGTCTTGCCTCAAACAACAAATGAATGGAAGAGGAAGAAAGAGAGGTTCTACAGAGGGCCCATCGTCTTCCTTGTGGTAAACAACTCTTATTTAATTACAAAAAAAAAACATCTTCTACTGTGTATTATGTTGCATGTCATGTGTATAGTAATATATTTCTGTTCTTCTATACAGTTGTTGTATTTAGACAGGGTATCTGTCTTTGGAATACAAACCCAAACAATACACCGGTCTTCCTACGATGGACTGACGAGATTTTGGAGGAAAGGGAGCGCAGGGAGATGAAGTTTGGGGGCTTTGGACTAGGAACACTGCAACAACCAAGACCAACAAAAGAGAGGAAAGAACAGGGATTCATGAATAACAAGCTACAGGTAAACATCAAGCTTCAAGTTCACAAAGTAGTATAGTGAGTTCATCAGTTTAAACATCAAGGTTCATTAGTTTACAGATTGAGGTTCATTTATATATACATTAAGGTTCAGAAATTGTACTGAGGGGTCATCCGGTTACACAATTAGCTACATGACTTTAGACATTGTAGTTCATGCATCACACATAGTGAGGGTTCAATGTAAAAACCAAGAAAAAATAATGAAACTTCAAGTTTAAAAAATAGTATAGTGGGTTCATCAGTTTAAACATCAAGGTTCATGCGTTTACAAGTTAGGGTTCATTCATGTATTGACCAAGGATCAATGGGAATTGAGTTGCCTGTTCATGTAATTCTGATGAGTAATACATGAAAAATGATCAAGAGGTGCATGAATAAATAGTATAAGGTTCATTAAACTGAATAATAATGTATGATGCCAGTGATATAATGTAGGGTAGAACTTTAATGTGAATTTGATTCATCAATCTCTGGTTCATGGAGTTGGGCAAACAGGTTCAAGATCTTTCAAAATTGACCTTTTTTCTTACTAATTATATCAAGAAGCACAAATATAAGTGCTTTAGCTTGATTTCCTTCGTGTGTATGGTATTGTATGCTATTTTTGTTCTTTATTCCATCTGTTTACCACTTAAAATTGTTTTCTTGTATGCAGGAGTGACTGAAAAACTTTACAGTGCAACAATTTGTAGTAGCAACCGAAATGTTGAAGCTGACCAACATGGTAGAAAATTTGCCCACTGAGTTCAATGACGAGCCCCAGGTCAGAAGCATGATTAAGACAGCGCAGACGCTGATTGGGAAGAAAAAGGTCGAGGAAGAAGAACAAAGTGAGTTTGAGAAGATATGGAATGATGCAGACCACCCATTTTGGAGTGACCCATAACTTATAGAATGCTTGAGACAAGTTGAGAAGGCTGATGCTTCTAAAGAAAAGATCAAATTCTCAAAAGCTGGAGCTTCAACTTCTAAAGCAAACCAGGGCATGGATTCCACACAAACTTGGGAGGATGTAAACAACATTATGAATCAGTACACTGATGTAATTGAAGACAAGGAAGAGGTAAGAGAGCAAGTTGCAGATGTGGGGAAAGAGAAGGAGGATGGGTTAGGTAATGACAATGAGCAACTAAACACTGTAAGTGAAGGAGGCATGGTAGAAAAAGGACAAGGGTCCGTTTCTGTTATGGAGAACACAGACCAAGCAATGCATGGGGCAGACGGAGCTGAGCAAGAGACAGTGGTTGGAACTACATACAAGGAACCAACACCAGCAAAACCAAAAACAAGGAAGAAGGCCATTAAGTCACCGGATTTGACAATTCCATCCTTTAAGCTTATCAGTTCAGAGGAGTTAGAGAACTTTGATATTGACCAAGACAAGGATGAAGAACATGCAGTGCCTTATGCACAGAAGGGCAACGAGGTGCTTATCGGCTCAGAGGAGTTAGAGAACTTTGATCTTGAGGTTCATGGTGCTGATGCACCGAAGGACACAGAGGTGGTTGAAACTGAAAAAGTAAGAGAAAAGGACAAGGGGAAGGCGAAGCAACTGGAGGTTCATGGTGATGTGGTTCATGGGCCAAGGCACACGAGACTTGGGGAAAAGCTCAGAAGCCCCTACAAAATCCGAACCGTGGACATCTTTGCCAAGAGAACTGACGAAGCAATGGTGGTGTACAACTACTGTCTCCACTGCAGCATAGGAGGGTAAGATCTAGATACGTTATGACATATTTTATTTTATTATTATGGTCAATAATACAGAAACATTTACTAATGGGTTAAATTTCTATTTCTATACAATTGAATAGTGAGCCTCTATTCAAACACAAGTCTCTCAAAGTCACCGGAATGGAGTTGGCTATGGACGTAGACATCCACTACAAAGCTATTGATGCTTGGACAACAATTTTGAACAATAATGAGGAAGTGAAGAGCAATAACAAACCGAGCAGAGCATTCTTGTATGTCTACCAAATGGTACGTAATCTGGTTAAAAGTTTAACAAAATAAGGTTCATGGATATATACTATAAGGTTCATGGATGTATACTACAAGGTTCAAAATTTAACAAAATGAGGTTCATCATATTAAAAAATGAAGTCCATCTATAAGGTTCATGTAACATAGGTTCATTTATTATAAAAGATGTTCATGGATTATTGACTAAGGTTCATGAAATTCTACATCAAGGTTCAACAGTTTCTCTGTGCAGTTTTTAGCTTGTATATATAATTGGTGTATGCTAACAAAAAAATATGAAATGGTGAAACATAATGTCAACTTGAAAGATCAATTAGGAGAGTTCACCAAGAACTTAAACTCCGCCGTGGGTGAGGTGCATGGACGAAAGATAAAGGACGTAGACATGGTAAATTATTACTAGTCTGATCTTGTCTGTTTTTTTTTGTTGATAATTCTTTTGGAGTAAATTTCAAAGGTCACTAAATGAAGGCATTATTATAGGTTGTTGTACCTGTCATAATCCACAATGACCGTTACTTTGCCATTGCCATGAACATTAAGAGTAAATGCATACATGTGCTCGACAGTGTGCCAAACAGCGGTGATATGGATATCTATGAAGCAGCTATTCAGAAGATTGTAAGTGTACAAGAGTGTATAAAATTGGGTTGTTTTGAACATTTTTTTTTGTTTGGTGAAAAATTCATTTGTTGTCTGCATTTCTTGTGTGCAGGTATCGATGACTGCAATTTACCTCTGCCAGAATCACTTGATCAAAAGAGCAAACGACCTCGAATCTACACAGGCTAAGGCGCAATTGATTCCTCTTCCATGCCAATCTGACAGTGCACAAGAGCAAAGCTCTGGGGTGTATGCCATGCGACATATGGAGAAGTACATGGGGGTGCCGAATGACAACTGGGAGGACCAGATGAACACCAAAAATAGGAAGACGACCATTGAAGAACTAAGGATCAAATATGTCCATACCATCATCACCTCGGAAGCTAATGAAATCAAGGACAAGGCACTTTAGACCATTAGAGAGAACCCTGAATGACCATATGAATGAACATTGGATGATTGTTAGCATTTTGGTTAGAACGATACTAGTTTGCTTGTGTGGATTGTGAAAATTTAGGATTTCAGATTTGGTGGTATTCTGTAGGCAAAGGAAAATATTGTGTACTAGCAGGTAGCACTAATCACGTGATTGATTGACTAATTAGGCCTTGAGAAGCTGTAGACTTCAATATAATAGCAGGTTCATCGATTTTGTCGGGCAGGTTCATTGTTGTTGTCTTGCAGGTTCATTGATTTTGTCTTGTAGGTTCATTGATTTTGTCTTGCAGGTTCATTGATTTTGACTTGTAGGCACAGTCAGATATGTGTGTACTCTGTCCGATCATTGGGTTCATGAATTAGATATGGGTGTACTCTGTCCAAGCATTGGGTTCATGATTTATAACAATTAGGTTCATCATTTACAACTAACAGGTTCACTGAGTATAAGTAACACGTTCATCAGACATAGAATAGGTTATACACTTCAAAAATAGAGCAGGTACTCGTTTTGTGTTTAAAAAAGAAATTTTGTGACCAAACTCATTGAATAGTTCAAAGTTCAATAACTTTTGTCATTCAAGTACCCTAAAAATGAAAAGGTGAATATGGGTTCATATAAGCTAGAAAGTATGTTCATCTAAGTTACTAGTTTAATCGGCTATAACAAACAGGTTCATCATGTATAGCTAACATGTTCATCATGTATAGCTAACAGGTTCATCAACTATGAGGAATAGGTTCATCAGAGTTTTGAATACGATTATACACTTCAAATAAAAAAGACTGCAAGTGCAATTTATTGAAGTCTACCTCTTCTTCATTCTAATTACTCATTCATTACAATGACAAGGTGCATCTAGAATGATAACAAAGAGATTGGAATATGTTGATAGGAGGTTCATCAGGTTTGCAAATTAGGTTCATCGGTTTCAACGGATAGGTTCATATAATGAAACTAATAGGTTCATCGATTAGAACTCAAACAATACGTGCACCAATGAAATAACATAATGAACTAGTTTCATAAGAGGATCATCAGATGTATACAGTATATTCCTGAAGGAAAAATAAAAGGAAATGATTTATGAACTAGAATTAGCATGTGCAATTTGAACTCTTAATGATGTTTAGCAGAGCAAAATAATAAAATATATATCTAATCCAAAGCAAAATAAAGATGAAATGGAAAAATACTAAAGAGTACTAAGAGTCAAGCACTTCAGTGCAAGTGTGACTATTGTGAGTGGCATACTTGATACGAATCGGTCTCTCGAAACGCGTCTCCGGGTGGATCTAGTACAAGGTTGAAGACATCACGAATGGCAACGTCGGAATGGGTTCTCGGCCAAGGTGACGCCGAGTATTTGCGAGGGCGCGAAGTCGTTACCGAGAGTGGCCGACGATGATCGATCATGGCGGGAGAGAGAACCAATGGAGATTGCACAAGGAGGTGGAGAAGAAGAGAATGTGGGTGCAGGAGCAAAGCTCTTACGGCAGCCACAATTCAATTCAACGTGAAAATGTCATTAGGTTAAAGTGACCCTTAAATGCAAATACAATCATGGGCCTAAGAGAGGCCCAATGTCTCAAAGTGGAAACTTCCTAAATATAGTAACATCCAAAAGTAGTAAGTGCTAGAAATGGAAACTTTCCATCCTTAGAAACTTTCTAAGAATGGAAACTACTAAAAACGGAAACCGCTAAATACGGAAAGTACTAAAAATAGCAACAGTCTCAAAATGTCTCAAAATTGGCATGTAAACTTCAAAATGCCAAAAGAACACAAACGCCTCAGAAAGTGCCGAGGCAATGTCAAAGTGCCTCGGCGTTGGACGCTGTCAGAATGTGTTGAGGCAATGACAAGGCGCCTCGGTGGTGGCCGCTGTCAATATCTCGGCCGGGGGCATATCACTCTCCCCCCTTGGCCGTGAAATGTCCTCGTTTCGTCAATGTCGACATCTGGGGACACGTACGGGGTCAAGGCACCGGGCTCGAAAGTGAGGCGACGCCGGTTCCTATCGTGCAGTGGTGCGTCTAGACTCGTGCTCCGCTCCAATGACTCCTTGCTCTTCGCAGGACCAACTCGGGCTGTAGGGCGCCGTTGCCACGAAGCATCTAGGTCCAGGTCTAGTGGTGGCGCAATGCCGCGATCAAGAGGAATCTCATCAGGAGGCACATCATCAAAAACCTGCAAAACAGAAGGTGCAATAGAGGGTAAATCAAAGGGATCTGCTAACAAAGAAAAACACGCAGAAGGGCAAATAGGAGAACGTCCCTGAAAAGCTGGCGTGAACTCTCGGGATCGAGTCAGCAAAGTACGATGCTCGACTCGGCCCTACAGTGTAGGCACCAGGGTGCCAGAATTAGGAGCAATGGGCTTCTAGCGCGCCCTACTCGGCTGGGTCCCAAGCGGTGGTACAGTGTGTAGCTTGGCCTCGGTCGCCTTCACACGGTTCCTCTCCACCTGGTCATGTAAGATCTTCGGAGGCGTCATAGGGAGAAGAGTGACTCGCCTACCGCCATGCATAAATACATAAGTGTTGAGGAACCCGTCATGGACCGTCTTCCTGTCATACTGCCAAGGTCTACCAAGTAAAAGATGAGTAGCATCCATAGATACAACATCACATAAAACAGTATCATGGTATTGACCAATCTGAAATGTGACGTGGCATTGCCTGTTTACCACATCACCCTTACCTTCGGAAATCCATTGTAGGCCGTAAGGTTGAGGGTGCGGTTGCGTCTATAGACGAAGGTGTTGCACGACCTTCTCGTTGATGATGTTGCAGCACGAACCACCATCTATGATCACGCTGAGCGATGAAGTCTGTACTAGGCAGCGGGTGTGAAATAGATTCTCTCGCTGGTCCATCAGGGCGACCTCCTTCACCGTCAGGGCACGCCGGGTGACAAGGCTCAGCGAGGTGTCGGCGTCCAAGTCATGCGGCGCATAGGTGTAGTCGGCGTCGTCCTCAGCATCTGCGATCGGCTCAGGCAGAGGCTCCTCCTCGGCCTCATCATCAAAAGACTCGTATCCAGCAGCCTGCGTATATAAGATCTTCTTCGGGTTCGGGCAGTCGCGCTGGATATGACCACGGCCACCACATCGGTAACAAGCCTGGTCACTAGTGCGCGCGGCTCGCTGTGGAGGTGGAGGAGCAGTGGTAGGCTGAGCAGCAGGTCGGGGTGGGTCACTGAGTCTGGCAGGGCCACGGCTCGCTGAGGAGGGAGGGTACCTGGGCTGCACAGACGTAGGAGTAGAAATAGGAAAATAAGTAGACGAAGGTCTAGAATCATACATGCGAGTGGATGTATGGGGCCAAGGGGCCTGTCTGCGGCGCATATGCTGCTGGTGGATCATTATAGCAGTATGAGTCAGCTGGTTGAGGTCTTGGATAGGAAGGATCTCCAGCTGGTCTCGGATGTTGGCATTCAACCCACTGAGAAATCTCGTCCGTATAGTAGAAGGAGAGACGCTCATCCCCGCCTTGTAATACAGATCCTCGAGCTTTGCGAAAAACTCGATCGACGTCTGTGTTCCTTGGCGGGCGAGTGCGATTTCCATCCGCATGCGATTCTGGTAATCATCAGGGACATACTTGCGGCGCATGATAAACACCAGTTGGTGCCATTGCTCGATCTGCGCAATACCTCTCCGTTCCATGTCCGAACAGAAACGTTGCCACCAATTCCGGGCAACACCTCGAAACTGCAGAGTGGCAATATCCACCTTCTCGTACTCCTCATACGTACATTGTCGCAAAGCATGTTTTGTAGCCTGCATCCACTCTAAAAATACAGCAGGATCATAATCACCATGAAAGTGATCGATAGTTACCTTAATCTCGCGGCGACTGGCGTAGGGGTTGGGCTCGTTGCGACGGTCAGGGAAACGCCGAGCTGCAAGATCTGGTGCAGGGTATGGCTCATCCAGGTCGTCATCATAATCATCATGGACTTGTCGAGGGTGACGCTGGCGACGTCGGTCGTTGACCTCGGCGCGAGGGGGCTGGCGGGCCGTGGGGGCGGCACGGTGGCCGTGGTCCTCGTGGACTACGGGCTGCCTGCCGGGACGTCGCGGAGGCGTCGGTATCCGTGATGGAATGTAATCCATGGGGAAGTGTTGTGACTCTACTGGATCGCCCAAGGGCGGATAGAAATTCCCCGGATTCGGGTCACCTGCAAGCTCAAAACCCTCCTCATCATATTCAGTAAATACAATAGGAGAAATATACCTGGAATGTGGTACAGGTGCAATAGGCCGACTACTGTGGGGCCGCAAAGGCGCGGTGTGTGGCTCTCGGCGGCGCGCAGACACGTCGTGGCACGCCTCCATCCCAGTGGCTGGACTCTCGTGCTCAGCTGAGTCGTAGGCGAACTCGTCTGCGGGCGAGCGCTGGGGTTTGTAGCGGTCGAACTCCTGGTTCTTTTGCTGCGACTCAATGATGGAGTTGAGACGATGCATGAGGGGTGGGTGGTGCGAAGTGGATGGCAATGGGCCCTTTCCCTTGTCTATACGCCGTGTCGTGTCCGTCTGGGCGGTTGGGGGAAGGGTCACACCGGTAGAGGGATCTGTGGCGGGAACGGTCGCAGAAAGTCTTGCGAGCCGCTCCTCGGCTGCAGCGCGGGCCTGCTCGGCGTCGGCACGACCTTTCTCGGCTTCGGCTAGGCGAGTCTCGAATTCCGCCATGCGCTTGGCCATGGCCTCGTCTGCGGTCAGCCGAACTGCGTGCACATCGTCGTGCTCAGTACATGGAGACACCATGGAAAACACGCAGAAAGAGCAAAAACGCAGCAAAGGATAACAACCCACAAAACGAATAAAGACGATCAACTCGAACTCACTAAGTCTCACGTAGGTCTCTAATGTGGCTAGGGCCGTGAGGGCGGAATGGGTAGGCTGACACATCGTGGACTATATCAACACAAAAACCAAACTAACCGCACAACAATGGAGCCAAAAATCAGTGATTACGCAAGAAATATTATAGCATGCAATTCCTAGAAATCACAGTGAAAGAATATAGGGAGGTGAGTATGATGGACTTGTGTTAAAAGTGAATCCGTTTCGCCGAGATCGCCTTAGATTTTCGTTTTTTTTTTTTTTTTAAAATAAATAAATTTGGTTGGCTGTTTTTTTTTTTTGTTAAATACCGATGTTTTTTTTTTTTTGTAAATGACACAAGCTAACAATGTAGACCAAGAGAGATCACGACCAAATAATTTTTTTTTTTTAATTGAAAGCCGTGAGCAGTATGAAGTATTAGACAAGATAGAAGCAAATTTGATGATGAAAACTAGGACTAAACAACCTAGAAAAATTTCTAACAGTAAGCAATGATTAAAAGCAACCAAAAGATGTGAAATTAATTTGATTTCATTCAAGAAGTCCACGAAATGGTTCTTGTTTCTCACTGCTAACCTCTCGTAATTTTTTTTTTGACAACAATACCTAGATCACTCGGCTATTAATTATGGCTGAATGCAGCCAAAAATTACCTAGGCAAGGAATTGTTTTCGGCAACCCACAGCAGCAAGTAACACAGTGGCGGCAACCACCCAATATAGTAGCGGAAGAGAAGAGATTAAACCGGAAATGGTGAGACAAAGTAAGCAAGTGAAAACCAACCTTTGTCCGCCTGGAAGCTGATACCAATTGATACGAATCGGTCTCCCAAAATGCGTTTTCGGGTGGATCTAGGACAAGGTTGAAGACAGCACAGATGGCAACGTCGGAATGGGTTCTCGGCCAAGGTGACGCCGAGTATTTACGAGGGCGCGAAGTCATTACCGAGAATGGCCGACGATGATCGATCGTGGCGGGAGAGAGAACCGATGGAGATTGCACAAGGAGGTGGAGAAGAAGAGAACGTGGGTGCAGGAGCAAAGCTCTTACGTCAGCCACAATTCACGTGAAAATGTCATTAGGTCAAAGTGACCCTTAAATGCAAATACAATCATGGGCCTAAGAGAGATCCAATGTCTCAAAGTGGAAACTTCCTAAATATAGTAACATCCAAAAGTAGTAAGTGCTAGAAATGGAAACTTTCCATCCTTAGAAACTTTCTAAGAATGAAAACTACTAAAAACGGAAACCGCTAAATACGGAAAGTACTAAAAATAGCAACAGTCTCAAAATGTCTCGAAATTGGCATGTAAACTTCAAAATGCCAAAAGAACACAAACGCCTCGGAAAGTGCCGAGGCAATGTCAAAGTGTCTCGGCATTGGACGCTATCAGAACGTGTTGAGGCAATGACAAGGCGCCTCGGTGGTGGCCGCTGTCAATATCTCGGCCGAGGGCATATCAATACTTGTTGCATCTGCCACAACGCCTTTGCCCTGCACGGCTGGAAGCAATAGAAATTTCTCTTCCACTCCGGATACGCGAGCCGCTTCCTTTGTTCTTAGCTTGCTCTGGTGGCAACACATTAACAACTGAAGGGACTTCAACTCCGGCAAAAGACTACAGCTGCTCAAGGTTCGACGCGCCAGAACTAGACGAAGCACCACTCGTAGACAACAGAGCCGCCTTTTTCTCCTTAAGCAGAATCGAAAATTGTTTCATGAGGTCCGGCTTGTCCTCCAATAGCCCCACACAACTATAAAAGTTAGAAATCAACTCATTCATGACCGCCTCACGCTCTTCAAGGGACGCACACTGAGTGACAATGGTGTCGTCGATAGTGAACACTCGTGTAATATTGGCATCCTTGGTCCAATATATGGGCAAGGACATACCTTTCCAGAATCCTATCAAACTCGAGGTTCATGAACACAAAAATGAGGTGACAACAAGGCAGACCAATCTATTGAAACATATGACAACTGCATAAACAATCCCCACCTTCAGATGACTGCTCGATTGTGAACCTCTTGGATAAGCAATCCTTGACACCATAGAATTTTTTACCATTGACCTCAAACATGCTCACCATAAAGCATGATAAACAAGATTCCATAATTTGATCCTGAACAAGTTTGAAAATTAAGAGCGTGTACACCTCAGACGCATGCTTCTCCAATGTTAAATGTGTCTTAAGATCTGGACGCATAGTCGAAGAATCAAAGTTCAGCTTCGCCTGCTTGTGTCTCTGCGTGTCCAAGGCAATGTCAAAGTGCATCACCAACTCAACTAGGCGATAATATCTGTCAGTGAAGTGACCAAAGTAACTGTTTGCAGATTCAAAAACAGAAGTAGTCCTAAGCAAACCGCCAAACATGACATCCCTGAAGTAGGCTGGGATCCAAAAATGTCGGATTGCAAACATGTCATCAAACCACCTCCGCTTCACCAATGGGAATTCATCAAGCAACACAGTCCACTGTGACTCAAACTCTGCAGGTGAAAGGTCATGGGTCCAGACAATGTTGTCCAACCTAGCCCTAAATTCTGAACCAGCGGCAGTGTCGTACTTGGTCTTTGCGGGCACTTTTTTCATGATATGCCACATACAAAGCCTGTGGCGCGACCGCGGGAAAACTTGTTCAATAGCAGACTTCATGGACAGGTCTTGGTCTGTCACTATAACCTTTGGCTCGTGCACCATAGCTGCCTTGAATTTCTCCAACAACCAAACATATGATCCAGCATCTTCCTTGAAAATTAAACCAGCCACAAAAGTGACACTCGACTTATGATGGTCTAGGCCGGTGAATGGTATGAAAATCAGATTGTACCTATATGGAATAAATGTAAACAAAGCCAACGATGCACAAGTAAAAAGTCATAAAACACTCGAATAGTCTATAATAAAAATAGCAATCAAATGAGGATTCATAAGTACACAAGGAGGTTCATTAGAATGAATATACAACTACAAGGTAGAAATGTTAGAGTAGGTTCAACATAATACAAAAACAAGGTCATGGTTGTAAAAAGAAGCTCAATAACTATGAACATGAAGAGAAAATAGCTAGGTGTAACATATAACATTAACTAACTTCATTTAAGTAGTTGGGTTCATCGACTATAACAAAAAGGTACATCATGTATAACTACCAGGTTCACCAAGTATGAGGGACAGGTTTCGTCAGAGTTGTTGTAATAGGATTATGCAGTTTAGAATGAAAGGTTGTATAGATGGTCTATTAAGGTATCCAATACAACTAGAAGGTGCATTTGGAACCTCAACAGAGAGACTGGAATATCTTGATAGCTAGTTCATGGGATTTCACACTAGGTTCATCCCGTCTGCAAACTAGGTTCATCAGTTTCAACTGAGAGGTTCATACAATCTAACTAACAGGTTCATCCAATAAACTTAACATCAAAAGCACAAAAAACATAGTAAATTCAAGGCTGGTTACAGTGTAAAATAAAAAAGGAAAAATGCAATGAAGAAGGATAGACAATAACCTGTTGGTTCGGTATGTAGTATCAAACGATACAACGTCACCAAAGAGCGAGAAGTTCTTGCGAGACACGAGATCAACCCAAAATAAACGTGTCAAACGACCACAAGAATCAACGTCGTACTCAAAGAAGAACGCAGGGCAAAGTTCTTATTTGTTGAACAAACGGTTGATCGTCATCTGAGCATCGGAACCACCGATATAAGCCAACATATCTCATCGGTAGTTCTTGAAGTCAATTGCAGAAGCACCAACTTGGGAGTAGCCGCCGACAAGTTCCTTGAATATTCTATGTGACCTGACTGGACCGATGTGCGCTTTCTCACAATCCATGACAAACTTCTTATGTCTAAAGTCCAGCTTCCTCATAGACTTCATAAACTGTTTATCCTTACCAACAACCATTTCATGTGTGTGGCGATCTTCAAACGTTGTTACTTTGTAGCCCTGATTACCGGCAAAACTAAGGGTCAGTTTCGCCTTACAACCAACTCTGTTTGAAGGACGTCGTCGCATGCGTTTTGTGTTGTTCTGGCAAGTTTTAAAACCTTGTATGGTGCAATGCAAGTACTTCAATGCAACCACACTGCCTGCCATGCGTGATGCGCCGAGCCTCACAACAAAGCCATATTCCAGTGCATATGCCTTGTAAAATTCAACCGCTTCCTCCAATGACCCAAACATCATACCAACAACTGGTTTCAGAGAATCAACACAGATTGGAATGTGGTACACAGAACCACCTTGAGATAAACGGGAAACAGATAAGTCCGAAGACATCTCAGTGTCAGAATCACTTGGATATGAACTAGGAGAACTCTGACCAAGGGATACACTACCACTAGCACCAACAGACACACTTCCAGGCACTGCAAACATAAAGGACATACATCAATTAAGGTTCAATGATATTAGGTGGAGGTTCAAAACAATAGTGCACAATCAAATACAACAATGGATATAACACAGTAACACAATGCACAACACACAGCAAACAAAATATAAATCGAGTTCACACGAGCAATCAATGGAAAAGCATCAGAAAAGACGACTGTAAACAAGCAAAACACAAAATATGAAAAACTGTAAATTGAAGAGAGCAAAACCTAACTATGAAAAGGTGAAGACGAATTTGTCAAAGAACACAATAGAAACGCCATAACGAATCAATTGAATATTATGATTCTCAAAATTGTCAAAATGAAAGACGAATCTAAGTTGAATAAACTGTAAAGGAATTCTGAAACCCTAGAAACTGTAGAACATAAATAAGCGAGATTAACTTACCAGAATCCATAGAAACCTCTATGCGAATCAATCCCAAAGCCTGAATAGATTGAACAAGGCGAAATCGAGCAAAAAAACAACTGTGACGAACGACAACGAAGAACTCCTTCGTGACGAGCGACAACGAAGAACACTCTTCGCCAAGAGAGATGGGAGCGAATCGAGGGAGCCAACAGAACAAATGAATGGCAAAAGGACGAAAATGCCCCTCCGTGTAGGGTTTTGTTGTTAAATGATGGAACATTCACAGTCGTTGGATGAAGACACGTGGACGGCTACCGTAAATGCTCAATGCTTACTTTAAACCTTGTGCTCATGATATACAAGATTATGTCGTGTGTATAGACGGAGTTTTAGCATTGTTTTAGTGGTGTTTTAGGGTACTTTGGAGGAGATTTGGAGTTTTGGCGAGGAGGTGCTGAAGACTATTTTGGAGGCTTCTGGAGCTGCAGAGACGAAGGGGAGGAAAACCGCCGCAGATGAGCCGGCGACCGCCGCCAATTCCCATCCAGGAACCTTTGCTACGACATTGTCACGGCGCCCGCCGTGTAATTGCGGCGCCCGCCGCGATTATGGCGCCCGCCGTGGAGTATGCCAGCCCGCCGTCGTGTCTGAAGCCCGCCGAGTCACAATTTCCTTTTATGTTTTAATTGGATTATTTTATTTATGTTTTATTATTTCGTTTTAGGTTAATTTCAGATTTTATTTCCTTTAGTATTTAAGGGTAGAGAGAGAGACTTGTTTGATATCTCTCGAACCCTAATTTTCATTCTACGTATTTTTGCTATAAAGAACTAAGCCTCCCTTGGCTTATTCAGACGCTGAAGCTTTCATTTTGATTCAGTTGTGAGACTCTTGTTCTTAATCTATTGCATGGTTTTTATCTATTCTCTTGCTTGATTACTTATGATTGATATTGATAATCTCTATCTTGGACGCAACTAGGGTTTGTCGTTATTGATCTATTGCTAGATTTAGATTGTTACTGGTTGAGCATATCTATTTCAGAGTAGCAACTGCATCGTACTAGTATCTGGTTGTGCTAGTCTTATGCAGAAGAGAACTGATTTACATTCTAGGATAAAAGCTGGTTGTTTTATGCTAGAATTGTATCCAACTATATTCCTATCCGTAACGCTGTTGTTAGACTAAATCTTGATAGTTTCAGGGTTGTTTAATTAGTTAGTGCTAATAGTATCTGGTTGTGCTATTAGTTATATCTGAAAAGGAATTGAAATTTCCATTGCATGAGATTTTGAATGATTATCTATGATCAACTTGTCATACGAATAGTGGATGTTGTTTGACTAAGTGCTTTTCCCATCACTGATTTCACAACTCTTTCGCTTGTTTATCTTTGCATGTTTAGAACTTACAAAACAAACAAAACCCCCCTTTGGTTACTTTGCTTTGACACATAATTTGCATACATAGACAGAATTCGCCTCCCTGTGGGTTCGACCTTTACTTACCTAGGACTACGGTTTAGGGTTTGTTTGGATATTTTGCATAGCAATTTTTACACGACTAAAACCTCTTATCAAATTGGCGCCGTTGCCGGGGAAGCAATTTATCTATTTTGTGTGTGTGATTTGTGTGCCAATTTTGGTGTGAACCTATCTTATGGTTCACACCCGTGTTAATAATAATCTACCGCTTGTTTTTGATCCAGAAATCGAGAGAACTTTTCTTCAAGCTTGCAGGGCTGTGCGTGCACTACTTCAGGATACTGATACGATGGTTGATCATGTTACTCTTGAATCTCTTACAGCTCCTAACTTGGAGCAACCAACTTGTGTTGTGCAATTCCCTGCCCTTGGTGAAGGAGTCAAATTTGAGCTTAAGACATGAGTAGTCCATTTACTCCCAAAATTTAGTGGAACCCCGCTTGAGGATCCTATTCAGCACCTGGATGAGTTCCTTGAGGTCTGCACCAGCATGCGACCATATGAGATTACTGAAGACCAGATGAGGTTGAGAGTCTTTTCCTTTTCTCTGAAGGAATCGGCTAAAGACTGGTATCATTATCTACCCCCAGGAAGTGTCACTACTTGGGTGAATTTGAAGAAGGTGTTTCTTGATAAATACTTTCCAGCGATCAAGTCCAATCAGCTTAAGAAGAAGATCTGCAACATAGAGCAACAATCTAATGAGTCTCTCTATGATTATTATGAACGCTTCAAGAAACTGGTGAAGAGTTGCCCCTACCATGGTTATGCTAAACATGATCTGATTCTGTATCTGCATGGAGGACTCCGTGAAGATGATCGTCGGATGGTAAACTCTGCATGTGGTGGAAATATTCTGAAGATGACTTATGAAGAGGCTCTAGAGATATTTGCCACTCTGGCTGATGACGCTAGACAATACAGTGGGAGAGGCTCCCAAAGCTTGGTAGTCGCGAGCTCTCAATCAAAAATTGATCAAGCTAACTTTGATGTGCTGAGAGAGGAGGTGAGACGAATGAAGCTGAAAGGTACACCTCAGCAGGCTAAGGCCTGTGAGATTTGTCATGACGACTTGCATCTTACTGATTCATGTCCTACTCTACAAGAGAAAGTGAATGCAGTGGGAGGATATCATCAGAGGCCCAGGAATGATCCTTACTCTAGTACATACAATCCTGGTTGGAGGGATCATCCCAACTTCAGATGGAGAGACCCAGAACAAAACCAACAACATGGTAACCCTCCACAACCTAGGCAACCATATGTGCCAAGGCCGCAAGGGCAGAGCTCGAACCCGTCTCCTTCTATGGATGATATGATGAAGATGCTGATGCAGAGCAACGTCAATCTCAACGAGAATGTTGCTACGTTGACCAAGAGCCAATTGCAGTTCCAAGAAACTACGCAAGCTAGCATTCAGAACCTGGAAAGACAATTTGGCCAGATTTCTCAAGTGGTGAATAAACTTGACGCAAGGGATTCTGGTAAACTTCCATCCCAAACGGAAGTGAACCCGAACATTCAGAATGTCAATGCTGTAACTTTGAGAAGTGGGAAAAAGCTTGAAGAGAGTGATTCTGAGGTCAACAAGGAAGAAACCTCAGATCTGGAGCAGAACAGCGACGGCGACCGCCGTGAAGACTGCGGCGCCCGCCGTGAAGGTGATTCTGCTCTCGACTTTTCTGATGAAAATTGCGGCGACCGCCACAATTCTTGCGGCGCCCGCCGTGACGGTGAGCAAAATCTCGAACTTTCTGATGATGTTCACGGCGCCCGCCGCACTTCTTACGGCGACCGCCGCACACCTGTAGTCGATACCGAGGTTGAGAAGGAATCTGACACCCCGGGAGGCAACCCGAGGTTAGATAGTTTGTTTCCCCTTCATTTAGTTGATTTCAATTTGAGTTTATTTCCGCTTTGCATTCTGTGTCGAACTAACCTGCAGGAAGCGTGAAAAAGTGACGAAGGAGTTCACGGCGCCCGCCGCAAATACCTCGCCAAACTTCCTTGGCTACGGCATCCTGGCGGCGACCGCTGTCTAATCACGGTGCCCGCCGCATTAACGGCGGCCGCCGCCACCCTTCTTATGGCGCCCGCCGTGAACACCCTCCTCAAGTACCTCGCTTGCGGCAAATGACGGCGACCGCCGTTTAATTACGGCGATCGCCGCCATTCTCAGGTTCGACCCCTATCCCTGTTTTAAATTTGAAAAAAAAAAAAATGGGCCCCGAAAAAACCCTTAAACGGGGAGCAAAAGACAAAAATAAAATACCCCGAAAAGACCTTAAACGGGGAGAAAAAGTCAAAAATTAAATAAAAATGGACCCCGAGAAAACCTTAAACGGGGTGCAAAAGGCATAAAAAAAAAGCTTTCCCTTTCTGATTTTTTACATCACCCTTTTTTTTTACCCCTCTATCCCTTTCCCAGCCCTTAACCCTACCCTTTACCTCTCTCTCTCCCTCTCCAAACACTCTCAAACCCTAGCCCTCCCAAAAACCAGCGACCGCCGCATCTCCCAGCCCCCGCCGCCACGCCCGCTGTAGGCCAAGGTTCTCTTCCGGCGCTCGCCGCTGTGCAGATCTCCCGATTCGGCGAAAAGTTCTTCGCGGCGCCCGCCGAAAAACGCGGTGCCCGCCGTTCTTCACAGCGCCCGCCGCCACCCTGTTGTCTCGGTGATTTTTGATCTTCTTTTGCTTTTGATTGTTGTTGCTGCATTAATTAGTTAAAATTCAACATGTTGAAATGCACATTTTCGTCCCGTGGCCGCTCGAAATCGTCCGGGGTTGAGGAAGCCCGTAAGAAAATTATTAAGGACAAACCCATGATAACTACGTTGTTCTTTGACCCGGACACTATGAGGGCCCTTCATCTGGATGATTGCACGCAACAGTTGTTTATTCAGTGTGGTTTGGGCGGTTTCTACAATCTTTTGGCCCCAACTTTTCGCTCCTGGACGGAGGAATTCTTGATTAGTTTTGAGCATTTGGGGGATGAGGGCAGGATTACTTTCAGTTTGGCTGGCAGTAGGCATTCTATGTCGTATGCGGACATTGACGATGCGCTTGGGATTACCAAGCCGCCGTCTTCTCAGGAGGAGTGGGAGGCTGCAAATGGGTACTTTAACTTCTGGTACCACTCCACAGGGATCAATGTTTACAATCCTCAGGCAGGCGAATACAATTACAAGTGGTCGCATCCGGGCTTGAGACTAGCACATAAGGTGGTGCGGATGGCCTTCCATGGCCAGTTTGAGTTGAACAAGGTTCCCTACCCCGACTTGCATGCGGTGTGGAGCATGACACCTGAGTGTCCATTGGTATGGGATTGGCGCTCCCATTTTATTGCATGCTGCAGGAAATTTCAGCAGGACAAGCCCCACATGATCGTTATTGGTGGGATGATTTCTTTGATAGGCATGCACCTGGGTCTTGAGCTACCCGACCGCTCTCAGCAGCTTACTCCTAGATATACATATGACTGGAAGCAGCTTCGGACCTCGAGTGTTTTGTCTGGGTCTGGATCTCGGATGTTCTGGTTATTTGGATTGAAGGGCTGCCACCGGCTCCCCATACCTTTTACCTTTGAGATGCCTTTTGGACCACGTTACGTGGATTTTGATGTGAGCCGTTACCGAGTGGGTGCTGGTGGTGGTCAGGCTGCAGGCACCTCTGTTGCTAGTGTTTCTGCTGCCCCTGTGGCCCAGCATATAGAGGAGACCGAGGATGAGGATGATGATGCTGAGATGCCTGAGGCGCCGGCTGCTGCTGAGCCACATCCAGATTATCAGAGGCAGATGTGGGAGACGATACAGCAGATGGCCACTCGCCAGAGATCCATTCAGTCAGACATTGCTGATTATCACCAGGAGTTCGTTGACTATCGTCAGGAGGAGCGTGACTACCACGCAGCTCAGTCTAGCAGGACGCAGCAGCAGACGAACGACATCCATGCTATGGAGGAGCAGCTGCGATAGTGGAACCTTTTCATGGGTTCCCAACATCCGGGCTTTCCACCACCTCGGCAGTAGTGGTACATTTTTTACTTCCTCTATTTATTTATGTCTTATTTCATTGAGGACAATGTCTCTTTCAAGTGTGGGGGAGTTGATTATGTATTTACTATTGCTATTATTCTGGAAAAAAAAAGCCACAAATAGAAAAAAGGCAAATAAAAATCCTGGGATGAACTGAAAACCCGAAAGGGCGGTCCAGGTAAAAAGCAGGTAATCCAGCAGGCATTAGGCCTGGGCAAAAAATGGATTCAAAGTGATGTGAGGTGGTGAGTCCAACTTAGAAAAATGAAATGAGAGTGTTAGGTGAAAACCTGAGAAGGCGCCTAAGCAAAATGAGTGCAGAAAAAAATTGAATGTTCTAGGACTATCAATTTACCGGCGCATGAGACATAAGTGGTGGAGTATAGGAGTGTTTCGGATAGGTTTTCACTTGGAGGAATAAGCTGTAGTCATGGTGGTATTTTCACTCTCTTTGATGATTATTGTTGATGGTTGGACTTGGATGTGTGTTTTGTTTGCTGCTGAGGAGTAGGTTGTGGTTGTTGCGTGCTTTGTTTGGTGCTGTGTTGGTTGGTGTGTGCTGATTAGATGATAGTTTTTTCTTGTGTTGGTTAGGGGAGGTGAGCTTTCATGTAGATGCTTTTACTCTTAGTTGTGAGCTTCTGTGCATGTTGATGATCTAGGACTTTATTGATGATGGGTGGTAGTTCTCTATCCACTCGAGACGAGTAGAGATTCAAGTGTGGGGGAGTTTGATATACACGATTATGTCGTGTGTATAGACGGAGTTTTAGCATTGTTTTAGTGGTGTTTTAGGGTACTTTGGAGGAGATTTGGAGTTTTGGCGAGGAGGTGCTGAAGACTATTTTGGAGGCTTCTGGAGCTGCAGAGACGAAGGGGAGGAGAAGAGTTTACGGCGACCGCCGCAGATGAGGCGGCGACCGACGCCAATTCCCATCCAGGAACCTTTGCTACGACATTGTCATGGCGCCGCCGTGTAATTGCGGCGCCCGCCGTGGAGTATGCCAGCCCGCCGTCGTGTCTGAAGCCCACCGAGTCACGATTTCCTTTTATGTTTTAATTGGATTATTTTATTTATGTTTTATTATTTCGTTTTAGGTTAATTTCAGATTTTATTTCCTTTAGTATTTAAGGGTAGAGAGAGAGACTTGTTTGATATCTCTCGAACCCTAATTTTCATTCTACGTATTTTTGCTATGAAGAACTAAGCCTCCCTTGGCTTAGTCAGACGCTGAAGCTTTCGTTTTGATTCAGTTGTGAGACTCTTGTTCTTAATCTATTGCATGGTTTTTATCTATTCTCTTGCTTGATTGCTTATGATTGATATTGATAATCTCTATCTTGGACGCAACTAGGGTTTGTCGTTATTGATCTATTGCTAGATTTAGATTGTTACTGGTTGAGCATATCTATTTCAGAGTAGCAACTGCATCGTACTAGTATCTGGTTGTGCTAGTCTTATGCAGAAGAGAACTGATTTATATTCTAGGATAAAAGCTGATTGTTTTATGCTAGAATTGTATCCAACTATATTCCTATCCGTAACGCTGCTGTTAGACTAAATCTTGATAGTTTCAGGGTTGTTTAATTAGTTAGTGCTAATAGTATCTGGTTGTGCTATTAGTTATATCTGAAAAGGAATTGGAATTTCCATTGCATGAGATTTTGAATGATTATCTATGATCAACTTGTCATACGAATAGTGGATGTTGTTTGACTAAGTGATTTTCCCATCACTGATTTCACAACTCTTTCGCTTGTTTACCTTTGCATGTTTAGAACTTACAAAATAAACAAAACCCCCCTTTGGTTACTTTGCTTTGACACATAATTTGCATACATAGACAGAATTCGCTTCCCTGTGGGTTCGACCTTTACTTATATAGGACTACGGTTTAGGGTGTGTTTGGATATTTTACATAGCAGTTTTTACACGACGAAAACCTGTTATCAGCTCATTTGATCCTCCCTCTATATAGTAGATTGTTTATCTTACTAAATCGTACTGGTGGAAAAGCCTGGAAAATTGGAATTGGGTGGCATTTTCCTAGGGATGTGCATCCAGTCTAGACCGGACCAGACCACTTTTTTCGGTCCGGTCCGGTCCGATGGACCGGAATTTTTATAATCTTTGTACCGGAGACCGGACCGGTATACGTTTTTTTTATATATATAAATTAAAATTTAATTATTTTTTCTATTTTTATACCTATTGTGTATAATATTAGACAAAATATTTTGTTATTAATTTATATTTATAGTAGAAATTAATTTTTAATAGTGTTACGAGATATTAATACATAAAATAAAATTAAAAATAATAAAAAACCGATCCATCCGGTCCGAACCGGAAACCGGCCGGGTTTGGACCAGACCAGAACTGAAATTTTAGAAATATGTGGACCGGGGACCGGACCGTAATTCCCCCGGTTCGGTCCCGGCATTTTCGTTCCGGTCCGATTTTCCGATCTGGTCCGAATTTGCACCGCCCTACATTTTCCTGTAAACAAAGAGAAGATCAGGATGGGCCAAGGTGGTGTGGGCCCACTTTCTCTGAGGATGGGCCCACTGGAAATACACACGTACTTACATAACAGCTTAACCCATCCTGATCTTCTGGCAGATGATCTTGTCAAATTCAATTCACCTTCACCTTCACCTTCAGCTGCCTGGCCCCTTCGATTAATTAGATCTTCAATTTGTACCTTTTTTTTTGGGTAGAAAGGGGAGCAATTTATATCCATTTTATTCATAATATCCTTAAAAGACATTACATAGTAGTTGCTGTAAACATGTCAATCCCGCTAATAAGCCTAAGCTCCTCTCCTCATGAGGATTCTCAAACATGATGAAGTCTCCAATTATATCTTTGCTTTTTTATTGGCAAGCCAGTCAGCTGCCTTATTACCATTACGCTGCACATTTAAACTTCATTTTCTATAAATTATCATTCTAACATGTAACACATTATCCCATCCGTATAAAAAAATTTGTTATTTCAGAGTTTAATACTACTATTAAAAAATATTATAATTTGACTCAAATACCCTTAATTAATATTATTAAAACTTTCAATTGTTGTGTTTTCCAAGAGTTGTCGGGGGATTATACACTCACCTAAAAACATAATTAATTTATGTCATTAATTAATAAGAGTATTATTAGAAACATCTTGTCAAAATATATAAAATGACAATCTTTATTTTTGTTTAATTTTTTTATACATGCAAACAGAAGATATCCTTATAAAAAAGAAGGAATACCTAAATCATCACAACGGATGATTTTTACAAAAAATTTACAAGCTAATTGAACAGTAGAGTCCGAACGTAAAAGATGATGTCGGGATCGCTGCAACAACTCTCGTGTTGGATGAGGTGATAAATAATCCGTAATTGTGCTACGAAGGATGATCGGAGAGATGTTTGAAGTTGCCAGAAAATCTACTGCTCTGTTGGACTCTCTATAGCAGTGGTGAACCTGAAAGTCTTCCAAACCACGTAAAAGGGATTGAATTTCCGTAATTATAGGAGATATCCCCCATGGAATTTTCCAAATGCCACAGATAGAATTAATAACAAAAAGGTTAAAGAAGCTGGTCGTTCCTCCTATTGCTGAAGTGGAGAGCGAGTCTGAAAAGAAGAATATCGATGACCGCCCCGCGGTGGACTCCACCGCGACCCGGTGACAAGTTGAGGCTGAGGCCAGGAAAGAAGGATGCCTGCCACCGCCCTGCGGCGACACTAACCGCGACCCGGCGGCAAGTCTCAGTAATCCCACCGCGACCTCACCGCCCCGCGGCGATAACCACTGCCCCGCGGTGAGCCTACCGCGACCCGGCCTCCAAAATCCTTGCTCTGTAGAAGAGATCTGTGTTGATGATTATGTTCGTCCATTTTTTTCCCCTCTTGGTTCTGAGAAGCCACCAACACCTTTTCCCGAGGCGCTAAAGGCTAGAAGGGTCGCCGATGACAGTGATCTTTTCGAGACGTTCCGAAACTGTGAGGTGAATGTTCCTCTTCTCAAGCTTATTAAGGCTATCCCTCGATACGCCAAGTTTTTGAAGGAGTTGTGCACCGTCAAGAGGACACAAAAGCTGAAGGTCCAGAAGAAGGTTCCGGTTGGTGAACATGTCTCGGCGGTATTTCAAAGGCGTATGCCTGAGAAGTGCAAGGATCCAGGTACGTTCACTATTCCTATTGCTATAGGTGAGCATCGATTTGGGAAAGCCTTGCTAGACTTGGGTGCCTCTATTAATGTTTTGCCTTATTCATTGATTGAGGATTTAGGAGTAGGACCCTTGCATGATACCAATACTGTGATACAACTTACTGATGGTTCTTGTGTGCCTCTTAAGGGTATTGTGGAGGATGTTCTTGTTAAGATAGGTCCTTTGATTTTCCCTGCTGATTTCTTTGTTATGGATATGGACTATGATGAGCAAGGTTGCTCCTGTTATGTTAGGTCGACCTTTTATGAAAACATCCATGACAAATATTGATGTGGATAGTGGAACTTTGACTATGAAATTTGATGGAATAATTTTTTAGCATAATATTCATAAGGCCAACTCTATTGAATTGCCTCCCCTTCGCTGCATTAGTGATATTGATAATCCTATTCAGGAAAATGTTAAGCCTAGTGTAGTGGAGACCATAGTGAACTGTCTGCTATTGCTGAACCTTTTGATTCGCATGAGTATGATGTCTTATTCGATGACATAGGAGATTCAATTCCCTCTAATTTGGGCACTTGCCCCCCTGCACTAACCATACAAGGCTGTAAGCCTTCATCTAGTGTCATGCAACATGATTAGGTCAAGCCCTATCGGCCCCCACATCGCTCTCAGTATGGGGGAGATGCTCCAAAGGCAACAATCATGGAGTCATTGGCTAAGAGGGAACATGGTCTAAGGTCCAAGCCTTTCCATGGGAAGTTCCAGCAGGAAGAGTTAAGTAAGAGGATTCCGAAAGGATCCTATTCTAGGTGGTGATTGATTTCAAGTACGTTGAGCCAACGACGTTAACTAAGGAGCTGTCCGGGAGGCAACCCGAGGTAGTTTTCCTAAAATTTTTCTTTTCTCTTAGATTAATTTCATAATTTCTTTTGTTTTGTTTCGTTCGCCTGTCACTAACATTTCAGGTACGAAAGTAAATGGAGAGAGAGGGTGTTCCCAACCAATTCTCACCGCCCCGCGGTGGAGACCACCGCCCCGCGGTGGAGACCACCGCCCCGCGGTGGAGACCACCGCCCCGCGGTGGAGACCACCGCCCCGCGGTGGAGACCACCGCCCCGCGGTGGAGACCACCGCCCCGCGGTGGAGACCACCGCCCCGCGGTGGAGACCACCGCCCCGCGGTGGAGACCACCGCCCCGCGGTGGAGACCACCGCCCCGCGGTGGAGACCACCGCCCCGCGGTGGAGACCACCGCCCCGCGGTGGAGACCACCGCCCCGCGGTGGAGACCACCGCCCCGCGGTGGAGACCACCGCCCCGCGGTGGAGACCACCGCCCCGCGGTGGAGACCACCGCCCCGCGGTGGAGACCACCGCCCCGCGGTGGAGACCACCGCCCCGCGGTGGAGACCACCGCCCCGCGGTGGAGACCACCGCCCCGCGGTGGAGACCACCGCCCCGCGGTGGAGACCACCGCCCCGCGGTGGAGACCACCGCCCCGCGGTGGAGACCACCGCCCCGCGGTGGAGACCACCGCCCCGCGGTGGAGACCACCGCCCCGCGGTGGAGACCACCGCCCCGCGGTGGAGACCACCGCCCCGCGGTGGAGACCACCGCCCCGCGGTGGAGACCACCGCCCCGCGGTGGAGACCACCGCCCCGCGGTGGAGACCACCGCCCCGCGGTGGAGACCACCGCCCCGCGGTGGAGACCACCGCCCCGCGGTGGAGACCACCGCCCCGCGGTGGAGACCACCGCCCCGCGGTGGAGACCACCGCCCCGCGGTGGAGACCACCGCCCCGCGGTGGAGACCACCGCCCCGCGGTGGAGACCACCGCCCCGCGGTGGAGACCACCGCCCCGCGGTGGAGACCACCGCCCCGCGGTGGAGACCACCGCCCCGCGGTGGAGACCACCGCCCCGCGGTGGAGACCACCGCCCCGCGGTGGAGACCACCGCCCCGCGGTGGAGACCACCGCCCCGCGGTGGAGACCACCGCCCCGCGGTGGAGACCACCGCCCCGCGGTGGAGACCACCGCCCCGCGGTGGAGACCACCGCCCCGCGGTGGAGACCACCGCCCCGCGGTGGAGACCACCGCCCCGCGGTGGAGACCACCGCCCCGCGGTGGAGACCACCGCCCCGCGGTGGAGACCACCGCCCCGCGGTGGAGACCACCGCCCCGCGGTGGAGACCACCGCCCCGCGGTGGAGACCACCGCCCCGCGGTGGAGACCACCGCCCCGCGGTGGAGACCACCGCCCCGCGGTGGAGACCACCGCCCCGCGGTGGAGACCACCGCCCCGCGGTGGAGACCACCGCCCCGCGGTGGAGACCACCGCCCCGCGGTGGAGACCACCGCCCCGCGGTGGAGACCACCGCCCCGCGGTGGAGACCACCGCCCCGCGGTGGAGACCACCGCCCCGCGGTGGAGACCACCGCCCCGCGGTGGAGACCACCGCCCCGCGGTGGAGACCACCGCCCCGCGGTGGAGACCACCGCCCCGCGGTGGAGACCACCGCCCCGCGGTGGAGACCACCGCCCCGCGGTGGAGACCACCGCCCCGCGGTGGAGACCACCGCCCCGCGGTGGAGACCACCGCCCCGCGGTGGAGACCACCGCCCCGCGGTGGAGACCACCGCCCCGCGGTGGAGACCACCGCCCCGCGGTGGAGACCACCGCCCCGCGGTGGAGACCACCGCCCCGCGGTGGAGACCACCGCCCCGCGGTGGAGACCACCGCCCCGCGGTGGAGACCACCGCCCCGCGGTGGAGACCACCGCCCCGCGGTGGAGACCACCGCCCCGCGGTGGAGACCACCGCCCCGCGGTGGAGACCACCGCCCCGCGGTGGAGACCACCGCCCCGCGGTGGAGACCACCGCCCCGCGGTGGAGACCACCGCCCCGCGGTGGAGACCACCGCCCCGCGGTGGAGACCACCGCCCCGCGGTGGAGACCACCGCCCCGCGGTGGAGACCACCGCCCCGCGGTGGAGACCACCGCCCCGCGGTGGAGACCACCGCCCCGCGGTGGAGACCACCGCCCCGCGGTGGAGACCACCGCCCCGCGGTGGAGACCACCGCCCCGCGGTGGAGACCACCGCCCCGCGGTGGAGACCACCGCCCCGCGGTGGAGACCACCGCCCCGCGGTGGAGACCACCGCCCCGCGGTGGAGACCACCGCCCCGCGGTGGAGACCACCGCCCCGCGGTGGAGACCACCGCCCCGCGGTGGAGACCACCGCCCCGCGGTGGAGACCACCGCCCCGCGGTGGAGACCACCGCCCCGCGGTGGAGACCACCGCCCCGCGGTGGAGACCACCGCCCCGCGGTGGAGACCACCGCCCCGCGGTGGAGACCACCGCCCCGCGGTGGAGACCACCGCCCCGCGGTGGAGACCACCGCCCCGCGGTGGAGACCACCGCCCCGCGGTGGAGACCACCGCCCCGCGGTGGAGACCACCGCCCCGCGGTGGAGACCACCGCCCCGCGGTGGAGACCACCGCCCCGCGGTGGAGACCACCGCCCCGCGGTGGAGGTCTGGTATGCCTTTTTAACTCCGAAAAAAAAGGGCCTCGAAAAAACCTTAAACGGGGAGTAAAATTTTTATTTCTTGAGTGGTAACTAAGGATTTGACGGTTTGGGCCCCCTTTTTGGACCGAGATTTCTCTTTGGGCCATTGTATATGACCAGCCCCATCAACCCCTTTTCTTCCTATTCCCTTTCCCTAACCTAGCCCCCACTCTCTCAAACCCTCCATATCTAATACCCCTCTCAAGTTCTCCAAGCCAAATCCCTCATTCTTCCCCCAATCCCTCTCGTTCTTGGTCCGATCCTAGCCTCCAAATACCTTAATCTTGAGTTTCCTTGCCCAATTTGGAGTCTAGCCTCACACACAAGCCAAACACCACCCCACCGCGTCGCTGTCGCCCCGCCTCGTGTCGCCAGCCACCGCCCCGCGGCGAACCCCACCACGACCCGGTGAGAAGTTCCAGTTATCTCACCGCGACCCGGCGACCTGTCCACCGCCCCGCGTCGAGACTACCAGACTTCGTGTTTTCGCTCGTTTGTAAGTCTTCTTGGTTGCCCTCTGTTTTGAGCATCTCAATTCATTACTTATGGCACCTAGAGGTAGGAAGCAAGTATCTACGAGGGATGAGAATGAGGTCTACAATGTTGTGAAGGAGAGGAAGTTGTTGGCTACTAAATTCTTTGACAAGCCGACGTTGGCTGAGTTTGGTTTGTTGGAGTGTGTATCCCTGTGTTTAGCAGAGTGTGGCCTGGGGACTTTCTTGAACAAGGCCGCTGATGCTTATCCCGAGCTGTGTTACTAGTTCATTGCCTCTTTTAAGAGGTATTCTGATGGCTCCGACGAAAAGAGATTGATGAAGGTCATGTTCACATACAATGGTCGTGATTATACTTTGTCTGCTGAGGAGATTCGTGGTGCCCTGGGCATTACAAAGGAGCCATCTGATGGGTGGTCTAGTGGCATCATTGAGACGGATATGATGGAGTTTTGGGAGGCTGTCACGCATATGACGTTCAAGAAGGGCCATGAGGTGAATTCGAAGTTGGTGAACCCTTGCCTAAGGTTGATCCACAAGGTATTGATGAGAGATTTCTTTGGCCATGCTGATGATGGTAATGTCCCTTTGAAGGATTTTCAGTGGTTTTTGAGCATCTTAGAGCTTGTTACGTACACGCCGTGTTGGGCTACCCTCTTTCTGGGTTCCCTGAAGAGGATTCGTGATGGTAAGCCACGTGATATTTGTGGGGGTGGTTTGATCACCCTTCTTTGTGCTGACATTATAGCTACCGATCGGATTCCTCGACATGTTGCTCACACGGTGTATGACATGGCACACATGAAAGTGTGCTCGATGCTGAAACCATTGGGCAGGGATGGTGATTTAGTTTGGTCTTCATATGATGGTCATATTCTGATTCTTCCCCGGGTTTTTACTTATTCTCCTTCATTTGCGGATTGGTGGATTCCCAGTGATAGCAGTGTTATGGCCGACGCTACCCCTGCTGCTCCTTCGGGTCCGTTTGGAGAGGGCCCTAGTGCTGGTGCTGCTGCTGCTGAGTTTGTGGGTGAGGATGCCCCTTTGCCTACCCAGTTTGATGCGCCCTCGTCTTCTTATGCTCCTGTCACACCTTGGCAGGAGTTGTATGCAAGATTTGATGCATTCTCGGTGCAGCAGACGCATTGGAACACCCGAGTAGAGATCGGTCTGCAGACTTGGCAGACCCAGTTCTGTGCTGATATAGATGAGCGTCTGGACGCTATGGACGCTCATATGAGGGACTACTTCGGGAGGTTCCCACCACCACCGCCATCAGGCCCACAGTGAGTTTATTTCTCCTGCCCCTATTTTATTTGTTGTTCTCTTTTCTACATTGAGGACAATGTTCGGTTTAAGTATGGGGGAGGGATTTAGACTTGACATCTGTCTATCTTTTGTACATAGCTTTGTTTTTCTGTAATTTCCATTCGAGTATTTGATTTCAAAAAAAAAATACGAAAAAGCCAAAAAGATGTAAAAAGGCAATCAAAATCCTGGGATGAGCTGAAAATCCGAAAGGGCGGTTCAGGTAATAAGCAGGTAGTCCGACTGGTATAGACCGGTTCAAAAGTGGACTGGAGTGATGCGAGTATTTGTGAGATATCTAGCAAAATGAAATGAGTGGCTAAGTGAAAACCCGAGAGGGCGCCTAGGCAAGATGAGCGTAAAAGAAGAAGAGTGATTTTAGGATTTCTCATTATTCTTGGCGAGGCGTCATAAGAAGGGGAGTCATAAGGAGGACTCGGGTAGGCCACTCTTGAAGCGATAAGGAGCTAGATTGGAGTTAGGATTAGAATTATCTTTGCATCACTTGTTTTGGTTGTCTGGAGCTAATTGTTGATATGTTATAGTTGCTGGTGTCATATTTTCTTGTACTTCCTGAGACCTTGGTGTTTGATTGAGAGAGTAGGTTTATCATTAGCTTACTCGGGACGAGTAAAGGTCTAAGTATGGGGGAATTTGATAGGTGTCATTTCATGCACCTTTACTAGCAATTATTAGCATCATTTGGAGGAGTTTAGGATGAGATTTGAGGCTAAGTCTGTGATCCAGAAGTTGTGGAGAAAAGTGAAGATATCCAAGGATTTACAGCTTAGACAGAGATGGAGATGGAGATGATGAAGATGGATAAGGTTCTGCTAGAGTTTATTGGAGAAGGCTACCAACACTTGGTAGTAATGAAGAGCAGAAGAGAAGAAGAAGAGGAGCTGAAGGAGTGGGCGATTTCACCACCCCGCGCCAGATGCCACTGCGACCCGGCGGTGGGTCTCAGAGAAGAGTTGGCCGCGCCAGAAGAAGCCACCGCCCCGCGGTGGATCTCACCGCCCCGCGGTGAGGCACGTAACGCCCTGCGGCCAGCACAGACTTATTTCCTTTTATGCATTTTCGGATTTCTTTATTGCTATTATTTTATTTCCTTTGTTATTTCCATTAGGTTAACTTATTTTTTCCTAAGCCCATTTAAGACCCTTTTCTAGGTTAAGGAGATTGGACACTACTTTACATTACGCAGTTTTACTTTTCATTAGGGTTTCATTCACCTCTTAATGGAGCACTAATTTCCCTTTGTTCTACTAGACGTTTGAAGCAATACAGTTGATGTGTTTGTGAGATTTCTATTCCTTGTTCCTATTCTTATAAGTGTTGGTTTGATTCTCTTGGTTATATTGAATATTGATTTATTATTATTCCTCATAGCCTGATCAACTAGGTTGAATACTATTTATCAATTGCTAGGATTTGCATATAGTGAAATACGAGTGCATATCTAGTAGCATACACGATTGTTGCATATAGTGGAATACGAGTGCGCAATCGTGAGTGAGAATCATTTGCATGTTAAGTAGTAAGGTTTTCTTCTATTTGCATGTATCCTATATCCTTGTGTGCATTGCTATTGCTTTATTGGTGGTATGGTTTTCTTCCATTGATATTGTGATAAGTCTATCAACAATTGTGAGAATTGGTAATACTTAAGATCAGGGTGGGAACAACCATAAGAATAGTGAAAGAACTTGGATTGAATAGATTTCAGTGATCAAATTATATCTCTGTATTGTGGATCTCGTTCTAGTGGAACTCTTTTCCCCAATCATATTCTCAACTCAATCAAACTTGTTTGTTTTATTCTCCTTGATAACTAAAACCCCCCTTCCTTGTTACTTGTCAATCATAATTGCATATTTCATCAGATCTTCCCAGTGGGTTCGACCCTTACTTGCTTACTATACATCCATTTAGTAGGTCTGTTAGGACATTTACTTTGACTAGGCCATTCAACGATATTTGCATTGCATATTTCGGCCACGTCACTGCACTACTCGCCTGAGGGTATATTAATTATGTGCACCAACGGCACTTATCTCATTTAATTCCAAAATGCGCATCACGTTATAAGCTTTTATCATGATCAGCTCGTCCCGAGATGAGAGATCTTTTGGGAGCAACTCCCAGGTTTGTGACACTGGCTAAGTGCACCACCTCTATACCCGAGTATAGAGGAAGGTCATGACCAACAAGATGGTGTTAGGGGTTTTGTCGCCCTCTTCACCAGGTTATAAAGAAACGATTGGACCTCACAGGGCCCTAGTAGCGTTCCTACGAATACTCGTGCTAACTAAACAGTTCAAGCACGCAATAATTCACATCAATGCCCTCAAGGAAATCATCATAAATATATATCTATAATAGTGTTGTTCTACCAGATATACAACCTATTATAATATCATATTTAATTATATCATTTTATCAAAACTGTTCCCAACGAAAACAGTAAATCATCCCAAATTAATTAACAATTAAACAATTGATAATTAATGGAAATATGGAATGATACGCAAGAGCGAACCGCCACTTGCCATAGATTAGACGAAAGCTTGAACAAGCTTAGAGACAACGGGTTCCAGGGTCTGAAACAGGGACAGATCCTAGATAACAAATCCCTATGGAATGACCCATAACGAGACCCTAAGTTAGATTCGATAACCAGATATACAAATCTAAAGGAATATGAAAGAATCGAAGGAGCCAAGCCTCGCCCAAGACCACAACACCCAAGAAACACACCACAAACTCAGCCCACCGCGGGTGCGCCGGCCTCACCGCGGGTGCGGTGGCCCTTGGCCGCGGGGTGCGGTGGTGTTTTTCCGTGGGTGCGGTCAGGAGGCAGGGGCGAGAGGTTTGACAGCGACGATGGAGGAAACTCACCAAATCCAATTCGTTTGACCTTTGATTCGATTGGGGTTTGATCTCCAAACACCTTGTTCCTTCAAACACTACTTGGGAGCACCTTCACCACTCAAAGGAAGTTTCGATAATACTCCGGCGAAGCTTCAAACTCAGGCAGCAATGGAGGAAGGAAATTTCAGAGGAGGAAGAAGAAAGCTCTGCTTTGTGCCATCTTTCTCCTCAAATTCTTCCCCATTTATAGGCCAACAAGGAGCACACAAGCAAGGAGCTGCATCATAGGGGCGCCTACAGACAAGGAAGTGATAAGCAGCTCAGAAAAGCAAACGTTGCAGCGTCTGTAGTTCGGCGAAGCAGGAAAACGTTGTCGCTGAAGTCGGCACCGCGGGTGCGGCAGGGTGCGGTGGGGTGCGGTGGCCGCCTCAGTGACCGCCTCAGGAAATGGCCTTTTGTCCTCTTTGCCCTTTGTCCTTTGTTTACATGTGGTTAAATATTTTTAACCTCGGGTTAAATATATTCGTACACGAACGACTATTTAACCCCAAAAATACGTCAATTGTATTTTATACTACTCAGAAAAATATTACAGAGATCAAACATTTGACAGAATGTCCGAACTTCTCTGAAATTAATCCGACTTGTAGTACGGGAGTTGGAAATTTTCCAAAATACCCTTACAAAATGAGGGATATTACATCACCTCCCCCTTAAAAGAAGTTTCGACCCCGAAACTTAGGCCGAAAACATCTCGGGAAAGCGTCTACGTATATCCTCCTCAGTCTCCCAAGTTTCCCAAGTAACTTCTTCGGTTCCTGACTTGGAACACAAAATCCGTATCAACGGTACTACCTTGTTGCGTAGCTGCTTCTCACGACGTTCGAGAATACGCATAGGTATCTCCTCATAGGTACCATTTGTCTGGATCTCGATGTCTTCATAGCTCAGCACATGAGATTCATCTGGCACGTACTTCCTCAGCAAAGATACATGGAACACGTCATGCACTGGGTGTGCCGATGGCGGCAATGCCAAACGATACGCTAGAGACCCCACTCTATCAAGGATCTCAAATGGTCCGACGTAGCGAGGGTTAAGCTTCCCACGCTTACCAAATCTGAATACACCCTTAGACGGCGATACTCTGACAAACACTTTGTCACCAACCTCAAACTCGACATTCCTACGCTTCAGATCTGCATAAGACTTATGTCGACTATGAGCTGTTAACATCCTCTGTCTTATTAAAGCAATGTCCGAGGTAGTCCTTTCGACTAACTCCGGTCCGAGCAGAACCTTGTTGGCATTCTCATCCCAACAAATTGGAGATCTGTACCTTCGACCATACAAAGCCTCGAATGGAGCCATCTTGATGGTAGCATGCCAACTGTTGTTGTACGTGAACTCAATCAGACTCAAGTTGTTCTCCCAGCTAGTCAGACGATCGAGTACACAAGCTCTCAGCATGTCTTCCAAGGTCTGGATGGTCCTTTCAGACTGTCCATCCGTCTGAGGATGAAACACAGTACTGAATCTCAACTCGGTTCCCATGGCCTTGTGGAGTTCCTTCCAGAATCTCGACATGAATCGGCCATCGCGATCCGATACAATGGTCTTTGGAGTACCATGCAAACGGATAACCTCGTGTAAGAACACTTCTGATAGCCTCTGGGTTCCCCATGTTGACTTGATAGCCACGAAGTGAGTACTCTTCGTGAGTCTGTCAATAATAACCCAAATAACATCCTTTTGACTCTGAGTCTTCGGCAGTCCTGTGACGAAATCCATTGCAATATCCTCCCACTTTCATTCTGGAACTGGGAGAGGTAGTAATTCACCACCTGGTCTACGGTGTTCTATCTTGACTTTCTGACAAGTCAAGCATTTCGCCACAAACTCTGCTACATCCCACTTCATGTTGGGCCACCAGAACTTCTTTCTGAGGTCCTTGTACATCTTGCTAGAGCCTGGATGTACAGAATAAGCTGACGAATGGGCCTCCTTCATCACTAACGGGCGAAGTCCATCAACGTCAGGCACACAAATCCGGTCTTGAAACCAGAGTGATCCATCTTCTTGAATCACAAAACCGGGAGCTTTTCCGTCCATCACTTCACTGCTTAGCTTTACAATGACTACATCATCAACCTGTTTCTCCTTGATTTGATCAAGTAGCGTAGCCTGAATTTCAAGCATACTCAGATATCCTCTATGCTGATCGTACAAGACTTCAATCTCGCACAACCCTTGGTTTAGCTTGGTCTGAGCAGTGAGTAAAGCCATTACAGTCTCGTGCGGCGTCTTCCGGCTCAATGCATCGGCTACTACATTAGCCTTGCCCGGATGATACAGCAATTCGATGTCGTAGTCTTTGAGTAGCTCTAACCAGCGACGTTGTCTCTTATTCAGCTCCTTCTGAGTGAATATATATTTGAGACTCGTGTGATCGGTGAAGACTTGACACCTTACACCATAGAGATAGTGTCTCCAAATCTTCAGTGCAAAAACTACAGCTGCTAGTTCCAGATCATGCGTCGGATATTTTGTCGCATAGGTTTTTAACTGTCGGGATGTGTATGCAATAACCTTGCCTTTCTGCATCAACACACATCCCAAACCACTCTTCGAAGCATCACTATAGACCACATAACCATCATTTCCTTTCGGTAGTGCTAATACTGGTGCGGAGGTCAGACATTGTTTCAACTTCTGAAAACTGGTCTCGCACTTGTCATCCCAGACAAACTTCTTATGGACCTTGCGGAGCAGATCGGTCATGGGTAGAGCGATCTTGGAGAATCCCTCTACGAACCGTCTGTAATATCCAGCAAGTCCTAGAAAACTGCACACCTCCTTCACATTCTGAGGCTGCTTCCAATTGTTACCGCTTCAATCTTCTGGGAATCAACCATAACCCCATTCTCATTAATCACATGGCCTAAGAAAGCCACTTCCTTGATCCAAAAGTCACACTTAGACAACTTTGCATATAGCTGATTTTGTCTAAGGATTGATAAAGTAATCCGAAGATGTTCCTCGTGAGCCTCCTCACTCGGGAAATAAATCAAAATATCGTCGATGAAAACCACCACAAACTTATCCAAGTATTGGTGAAAACATCGATGCATTAGGTCCATAAAGACCGCTGGAGCATTGGTAAGTCCAAATGGCATGACTACGAACTCATAGTGACCATATCTTGTTTGGAACGCAGTCCTCGGAATATCTTCCTCACGAATCCTGAGCTGATGGTAACCAGACCTCATATCGATTTTGGAAAAGACTTTTGCTCCTTGCAGTTGATCCAACAGATCATCAATCCTCGGCAACGAGTTCTTGTTCTTGATCGTAACTTTATTCAACTCACGATAGTCGATACAAAGTCGGAACGATCCATCCTTCTTCTTGACGAACAGGACCGGAGCACCCCAAGGCGATGCACTCGGCCTTATATAACCCTTCTCAAGAAGATCTTTGAGTTGCTTCTTCAACTCTTGCATCTCCGCAGGAGCCATCCGATACGGTGCCTTAGAGATCAGTGCGGTACCAGGCTCAAGATCAATAGAAAATTCCACATCACGATTCGGGGGTAATCCAAGAATCTCTTCCGGAAAGACATCCGGAAACTCACTAATCACAGGAATATCAATAATTGATGGTTCATCTTTCATGGAAGGATCCAGGTAGCAAAGGTACCCAACACAACCTTGTCTAAGTAGCTTAAACGCAGCCATCGCATTGATGAGCCCGTCGTTATCAGCGTCATTCCGACCCTTGAATTTGCACACACACTGGCCCCCAGATGACACTGTCACAGTTCTCGAGCTAAAATTGATTACCGCCTCATGACGCGTCAGCCAATCCATACCGAGAATAATGTCGTATGGAGCCATGGCAATACAAATCAAGTCTTCCTCGAATTTCTTACCCTGAATGGTAATCGGAAATTCAGACAGATGCTTGGTCCCAACCAAACGGTCACTATTGAGAAGATTTACAACGAAAGGTTCACAAACCTCGTTGCAAACTAAGCCTAACTTGCTAACACCATTTTCCGAAATAAAGAAATGGGTAGCACCCGAATCAAACAGCATACATACTGAAGTAGAATGAAGGTATAAAGTACCTTGGGCAATTAGAGCGTTAGGTCCATCAGCCTCACGCATCTCGTAAAGGCGCTGACCTTGACCTCCATAAGCAGATGGGGCTTTCCCCTTGTTCTGTGCAGTTGTCTGCATCGAAGGACTAGGAGTCTCCACCGGTTTGAACATGGGTCGATTGTTCTGATTAACAGACCCCTGTTGTGACTCCGTTCCTTTCTGCTTTCCCTGCCGATAGAATTTCTGCACGTGCCCTTCAATTCCACATCCAAAACACGTATTTCTTTCCTTCTGACATGCATTGCTCTTGTGCCCAGTTGCACCACAATTGTAGCACTGAATCAGACTCTTGCCCTGACCCGATTGCTGTGTTGACCCTCCTTGAGTCATATCTGTCTTTGCCTTGCTAGACTTGCAAAGTTAGACGGTGGCGCAGGACGTTTAAATCCACTTGCCTGAGGTTGAATTTGCATCGACCTCTGGCGATTACGTCTCTTGGTCGACCCCTCCAGAGTCACCTCCAACTTGTAGGTTGCATCCACGTATTGCTCCAAGGTAGAGCATCCGTGACGCACCATCCATGGCTTAATATCTGGGCTCATCCATTCATGGAAGTGCCAGATTTTCTGCTCTTCGCTGGACACATCCAACCCAGCGTATTGCAATAAATGATTGAACTTGGCCGCCAACTCGGTCACTTTCAATCCATCAGTCTTTGGGTAAAGAAACTCCTTGTGCTTCTCTTCCCTCATAGCCCGGGAAAAGAAACGGTCCATCATCTTAGCCTTGAACATGCCCCAGTTCAGATCGGCATGATCAGCTAAGCCAGTACTTTCCTACCATTCACTAGCTACTTCCTTCAACTGAAGGGAAGCAATGTGTACTTTCTCTGCTTCCGTGCAATCAACATTGCGAAATAACCTCTCCATGTGGGAAAACCAATGAGCCACTCTGACTGGCTCTCCTTTTCCATCATAACTGTCAGGTCTCATAGAGTTAATGGCCTTTAGTGCTCGGCCATAATCACCTCTATTCTTGACCGCCTCATCTCGGTGTACATGGACATTTGGCTCCTCAACTCTAGGAACCACTGGGGGAACTGGCACGTCTTGTGCCTGGGGTGCGACTGGTCGCATAATGTCGGTGAATACTTGCATAACAATTCCCCGAATAGTTGCAACTGCCGCTGCATCAAACACCGCTGGAGCGTCGGCCTGAGCTTGGTCATTGCCCCCTGGGTTATTGTTGGAAGCAGACTCATGTTCCTCCATAGGGTTGTCAATGTTCCTTTCAATTGGTCTGGGATCATTACTTGGCCCAGCACCGGTACGAACGTTATTTCTTGTGTTCACCATCTGTTTACCGATCAAATTCCAAGTATTTTATACATTAATTTTTTTTCCAATATACTTAACGTAATAAAATCAACTCAGAATGGATCAACTTGGTAATTTATATAGATGAACTTCCAATTGGGTCATAAGGTTTTACAAAAGAAATCTCCCGAGCTTCTGAACAAAATTGCTCAGAGATTTTTGTATTTCACCGCATATACATCGGAATACTAGCAAAAGAAACTACTACAGTCAACGTCGGCCCATATCAAGGCGCCCTAAAAATGTTTCTTGTAAGGCAAACTGCCCATACAAGGTTTCTTCGAGCGGGGTTCTTCATCGGAATTAAACAATGGACTTCTGACCCTGCTCGGCCCGGGAACACATGGTTCATCCTTTGACCCTGGTGTCCTTGGCCTTATACTAGACACGGTAATACCCTGATCATCCTCATTTGGCTCTCCTGGCCTTGCCCATCTTTGAGCACGATCAACTATCTCGTTCATCAGACGGTGCTCTTCAAAAGAGATCATCTGACTTTGGCGAAGTATTTCTTGCAATTCAGAACTCAACCTCAGCCTTCTCCGAACAGGATTAGGCTGGGAGTTCTCATGTACCTCTTGTGGTCCACTTCCTCTGATGCCATACTCAACATAGAGTGCTTTCCAATCAGCGGAAGTTAATGGCGAGTACACTCGTTCAGGTGGCGGACTTGGATAGATGAATTGCATCCTCGTGTCCTCACCGTCCACCAACAAGTGCCTCAAGCCATCAGATTCTTGGCCCTGCTCCTCGTGGTTCTCCTCAAGGTCTTCCTCTGGATCCTCTTCTGGGTCCTCTTCTTCCTCAGGATCCTCTTCAGGATCCTCCTCGGGAACCGACTCAATCTCCAAATCATCGTCAAGGTATCCTCCTGTATACTCTGACGTCTCTTCTTCTTCTTCTTCGGGGATTGAATCCATCAGGAGGTCATCACCGAAGTATCCTATATCATAATATGAAGGGTAACCTTCGTCCTCGGTGTCCTCCATCTACTCCTCTATGGGCTCTGCCACATGAACCATGGTCTTGTCGGACACTAATACCACTGACTCCGGAAGTACATACTTTACTTCCTCATGTGGACTACTGGGTCCACCGACCTCGAAGCATCTCGGGGGAACAGGGGAATTTAGCCTTACTGGAAATGGCAGAACCATCTCGGCATCTTCTGAATCCCTCTTGAGAGAAAGGCATGCACCCATATCCTTCGGGGCAACAAAAAGAGAGTTAGTCTTTCTAAATATAGAAGTGAACTTCCATATCAGACTAAAGAGAAGGCACGACTAGAACGGCAAAATTTTTCTTTGGAAATTCAGAGCCTTTGAAAACATTTCTTAGTTTAAACGAGTAAATGGTTTATAAAATCCAACCCGTTTTAACAATTTCGGCTCTGATACCAGATCTGTAACACCCCCAATTATATCCTTGAAAGGTATTATCGCCAGTGACCTCAGACGTTCCCGGCCTTAGACGTTCCCTCCGATGTCACCCAAGGCTTAACCATTCGATATAAATCATAAAACAACAGTTATAATACAAATATCATAACTTTCATTCGAACCATAGTTTCGGAATTTCAACATAATTCCAAATACATCAGAAATACAGCGGAAGTCTTTTAAAAGTAAATGACATAAGGTCTTGATCACAGCGATCACCGCCGAGGATCTCAACCTGGATAAACTAATCAAAAACACCATTTGCCTTCATAGTCGTTCTAGCCTTCACAAAATTGCAATCTATCTGATGTGCCGAATCGAACGGATGATACCAACCAACCATGCAAAGGAATAAATTCGCTTGGTTAGTCTAATGAAAGACTATGCAATGGTTAAAAGCAGAGTGGTTCTAAGTAGTCGTATTAGGTTAGACTCATCGCTTCTCGAATAACAACCGATGACGATAGTCAACCTTCATACTGCTACTGGAATATACGAAAAGGCATGATCAAGAGAAGATTCTGAAAGACCGAGTCTTACAACAATCAACCCAACATAAGATTTCAATGAATTGAGTCTTATCGGAAGCATGACAAATGTTGGAGAACATATAATTTCATACAAGCGTTCAAAATGACTTGATGTTTCGGTTCCCGACCAACCTCACCGCACAATGCGAATCCAGATTAGAAAGGGAACTTTACTCTGATCAAAGTCAAGACGAGTTTTCCTAGCTGCACTACTCGCCTGAGGGTATATTAATTATGTGCACCAACGGCACTTATCTCATTTAATTCCAAAATGCGCATCACGTTATAAGCTTTTATCATGATCAGCTCATCCCGAGACGAGAGATCTTTTGGGAGCAACTCCCAGGTTTGTGACATTGGCTAAGTGCACCACCTCTATACCCGAGTATAGAGGAAGGTCATGACCAACAAGATGGTGTTAGGGGTTTTGTCGCCCTCTTCACCAGGTTATAAAGAAACGATTGGACCACACATAGCCCTAGTAGCGTTCCTACGAATACTCGTGCTAACTAAACAGTTCAAGCACGCAATAATTCACATCAATTCCCTCAAGGCAATCATCATAAATATATATCTATAATAGCGTTGTTCTAGCAGATATACAACCTATTATACTATCATATTTAATTATATCATTTATCAAAACTGTTCCCAACGAAAATAGTAAATCATCCCAAATTAATTAACAATTAAATAATTGATAATTAATGGAAATATGGAATGGTAAGCAAGAGCGAACTGCCATTTGCCTTAGATTAGATGAAAGCTTGAACAAGCTTAGAGACAACGGGTTCCTGGGTCCGAAACAAGGACAGATCCTGGATAACAAATCCCTATGGAACGACCCGTAACGAGACCCTAAGTTAGATTCGATAACCAGATATACGAATCTAAAGGCATACGAAAGAATCGAAGGAGCCAAGCCTCGCCCAAGACCACAACACCCAAGAAACACACCACGGACTCAGCCCACCGCGGGTGCGCCGGCCTCACCGCGGGTGCGGTGGCCCTTGGCCGCGGGGTACGGTGGTGTTTTTCCGCGGTTGCGGTCAGGAGGCAGGGTGAGAGGTTTGACAACGACGATGGAGGAAACTCACCAAATCCAATTCGTTTGACCTTGATTCGATTGGGGTTTGATCTCCAAACACCTTGTTCCTTCAAACACTACTTGGAGCACCTTCACCACTCAAAGGAAGTTCCGATAATACTCCGGCGAAGCTTCAAACTCAGGCAGCAATGGAGGAAGGAAATTTCAGAGGAGGAAGAAGAAAGCTCTGCTTTGTGCCATCTTTCTCCTCAAATTCTTCCCCATTTATAGGCCAACAAGGAGCACACAAGCAAGGAGCTGCATCATAGGGGCACCTACAGACAAGGAAGTGATAAGCAGCTCAGAAAAGCAAACGTTGCAGCGTCTGCAGTTCGGCGAAGCAGGAAAAAGCTATCGCTGAAGTCGACACTGCGGGTGCGGCGGGGTGCGGTGGGGTGCGGTGGCCGCCTCAGTGACCGCCTCAGGAAATGGCCTTTTGTCCTCTTTGCCCTTTGTCCGTTTTAACCTTTGTCCTTTGTTTACATGTGGTTAAATATTTTTAACCCCGGGTTAAATATATTCGTACACGAACGACTATTTAACCCCGAAAATACGTCAACTATATTTTATACTACTCAGAAAAATATTACAGAGATCAAACATTTGACAGAATGTCCGAACTTCTCTGAAATTAATCCGACTTGTAGTATGGGAGTTGGAAAATTTCCAAAATACCCTTACAAAATGAGGGATATTACACCTAGAAAATGAATCCACACTCCTATAAATACAACACGACTAAAACACAAGAAGATATTAAATGATTGGGAGAATAATATCTTAACCGTCTATTTTATCTAAGGAAGGATTTCCTAAGATAACATAATCGGTAAAAGATATAATTCTTCTCTCTCCAAATATATCATCTTAGGAAAGATTTCCTAAGATAATACATTCGGATTTCTCTCTCCAAATCTTCTCTTCGGCGATATCCTTCCAGCCGATATTCCTTTTCCTTTGACCGCGTGATCTTCCAAGATAATTTCCATAATCTTCACGCTGAATATCTTTCTTCCATTCGCAGCTTGATTGATGTCCGTCATTGATGTTCCTTGAGAGGTAACAAAGTATATGGAGAAAGCTTTGGTCCCTCTGTAATCCTTCGCTGCAATGGTTCCCTGTGACAACTGTCTTGTTCCTGAAACACTTGGTTACCAGATTAGTTGAATGTTTGTTACCATCAAAATCTAAGAAATTCAACACTATGGTTTCAAAAGTCGAGGGAGCAATGGTTCCACTCGGGGGATCGTAACACCTCCTATTTTCACACTTCCATTGTGGTGAGGCGAAAGAGGAATATAGTGGCATACCTTAAAAATGAGGCAGACGAATGGATTAGTGAGGTTAATACTCTGGAATCCTTGGTCATAGATTACTTCAAGCATCTCTACAACCTCCCTCTACATGAGTTGACTCACATTACTACACCCCATGGCCTCTTCCCCAAACTCTCCCCCTCAGTGTGGAATCAACTTGCTGAGAAATTCACTGACAATGAAATTTTTGAAGTTGTCAAAAACATGAGAGCCTTTAAGGCTCCAGGCCCAGATGACTTCCAAGCAGTCTTCTACCATAAATGTTGGCCTATCATTGGTCCTTCCATCATCAATTCAGTGCAAGATTTCTTCACCAGCTCCTCCCTCCCAGCCGGGTTAAACAACACTTTAATCACTCTGATTGCCAAGGTTGAAGCCCCGGTAAAGGTTAGTAAATTTCGTCCGATTAGCTTATGTAATGTTTGTATAAAATTATTACGAAAGTGCTTGTCAATAGATTGCAGCCTATCCTCCCCGATTTGATTGGCCCTATGCAGCCCTATGTGGATATACATGTAGTTCTTTTTTAGATATTCTTCAATAGCTATAGAAGATAGTAATTGAAGAGTCAGTTGTTCCTTGTCTAGACTGAGTGTTTCTTCATCACTTTTAACACTAAAGGCTGTTTTAAAGTCTGTCCATCCTATTCTGTAAATGGATTGTATAGACTGTTATGGTATGTTCCAATCATTATTATTTTCTTCGTACAGACTTTCATTACTATGGACAACAGGGGTGCTAGATGAACTAGAACCTCTATGCAGCATACGTCTGAATTGTAGTGCCATAATTAAAAATGTTTTTAGGAACTGTTTATCTTAGTCGGAAATGTTACTGTTACCAAATGGCGTGGGATCAACGACCTGGACCACCCTTTCCAGCGAGCTAAACCAACGGCTTTACGCGATTCGTCCACGCACTGTTTAGCAATAGTAACAAGTATGACCTTGATAAATAGTATCTAAACACGTAATAATTATAATACTACAACCGAGTTGTAAAATTGTGTAGTGGCTCTGATACCTTTAGCCAGACTAGGAATAGACACCCCAGTCTTTATTGCCCTTAGAGATGACAGACTCTTTCGTACAAAGACTCCTGATAGCGTATTTTCAGTCGTTCACACTATCAAAGTAATCCTAATATGCAACTAGAGTATAGCATGCAAGTAGGAAATCGTACCCAAGGGAGTTAAAATGTCAATTTCAATGTAACTACTAATTTATCAACTTTAAAGAACAAATGGGGGGGGGGGGGGGATTTGGTTTTCTACTAAAACTACTCAATTGCAATAGCACAAAAATCAGATTAAACAATGGGAGAAAGAGTTTCACCTAGCAAGTTTCCACACATCAATTAACCAAGTTGCAATTCGGTTCATTTCATGTTCATCATAATCCTATGGATTTGTCCCAATTCTGATTTTTTGTATATTAACAATCCAACCGGTCTTGCTAATACTTACTAATTGAAAACCTAGAAGACCTCCTAAGTTGATTCAATCAATAGCATAGGGCATAAGAAATAATGGATTGCAAGCAAAGACTCAACACCGCAAGTATGACATGCAAATCAATTTCCTTTTCACAATTGAATTCAATATACCAATTTCATACAATTGTGGTTGCTACAGGTGATTAGGGATTCCACCGTCTATCCCTATTCTAGCAATTAGAAAACTATAAAATCGAACTAGGATGTCAATCTAGCCAACAATATAGAAATCCGAATTATGCTCAAGGAAATCAATACAAAAATCCAAAGGGACGAACAAGAGATAAAACCTTACAACTGAATTAATCGAGTGCTTCCACGCTAGGCAAAACAAGGGTCTTAGTTCCGGTTCATGTTCTTCACGAAATCCAAAACCATGGAGAAAACTAGAAAAACGTTCTTGAGAAAAACAAAGAAAGAAAAGAGATGGAAAAGATAGATGATGAGAGGAGAGAGAGGGAATGGTGATGGATAGATGAATGTCTGCCAAAAACGTGCTAATCTAACCTAAACTGACAAACAAAACGTCTGAATTGATTAAGGGAAAACAAAACGTCAAGCCAAAAAGGAAATCGGGAAAGTTCAGAAACGCCAGAGACGCGACCGGACGCGATCGCTTCCGTGCGCCGTTTCGCCTCGCCAAAGATCAGAACTTCCTGGAGCAAAAACGCGACCACCGGCGATCGCCGCCGCCCGCCGCCACTTGCGGCCAGTCGCGTTCACCCGCCGCCGCCTGCTCGCGTCAGCCAGCTCCAGCCCAGCCCGCGTCGGCCCACGGTGGGTCGCCATGGCCCGCGTCAAGCTGCTTCTCCTAGCTTCAACGTCGTCTCTTCATGTCAGCCCGGCTCCTCGAGCGTCTTCTCGCCAAGGAAACCTCGAGCCTCGTCCTCAACATGCAAGTGCTTCCAAATAATCATAATGTAGCTCCGCACCTCAAGCATCGACTTAGCTCCAAAACCGAGCCAAAATCTCCACAAAACTATGCTAATAACTACTAGTTGCGCTATGTAAAATACCGCTTATCAAATCCCCCATACTTAAACCTTGCTCGCCCTCGAGTAAGCTAAAAGAAAACTCACTCCTCCAATCAGCACACAGGTTTCAGGAAGTAAGGAAGAACATGAAACTAGCAATTACAAGACTCAACACTTCGCCTCCAAACAATAAAAAATGAGCAATGCATAAACTCCAATCTATCTCCTTATCGCTCCATGAGTGATCCTACCCGAACTCCTTATAACACCTCTTCTTATGACACCAACGCCAAGCAAGAAAATCCTAAATCACTCACACTCATTTTGCTTAGGCGCCCTTTCGGGTTTTCACCTAACCACTCATTTCATTTTGCTAGATATCTCACATGTTGCTCACATCACTCAAGTCCATTTTTGCACCAACCTAGAGTCGGTCGGACTACCTGCTTTTTACCTGAGCTTTTCAGCTCATCCCAGGATTTTGATTGCCTTTTTCTCATATTTTTGGCTTTTTCTTTTTCAAAATTTTCAAAAATTCATACACATCAGCCATACACAAGTGCACAACACCATAAAACATGTGAATACATTCTCTCCCCCATACTTAAACATGACATTGTCCCCAATGGAATGAAAGACAAGGTAAAAGCACGGAGAGAAAGAAAACAGAAGACTCACATACGAGACCGGATGGTCTCCCTCTAATGAAGCACAAGGTGTAGTAGAAGTGGGATGAGCTCAATGATGATCCAATAATGTCCAGCTCATCCAAAACAATGGGTAACAAGGAAGAACGCCGAAATTGAAGATCCACAGAAGAAGAAAAATGAATGGCGAATTCAGCAAATCACCAACTTCCGGAAGGTTGCTAAGCACAAACCCGCGATCGTAGTTTGCAACCTACAATCACAAGCTCTTCTTCGGGGAACACCAATCTCGCATCACTCCAAGACTCATTTTTGCCTCAACCTGGGGTTGAGCGAGTCACCTTCTTATTACCTATGCGGCCCTTGCGGGTTTTCCGCACATCCAAGGATTTTTTTTTTTTTTTTTTTTTTTTTATAGGATTTTTTTTTTTTTTTTTTTTTTTTTTTTTTTTTTTTTTTTAAGAAAGGAAGAAAGACTTACAGCGGTTTTGGCTACAGATTGTAGCTGAACCTGTGCCTCGGGCATCCTTCCCTAACCACAAAAACACTAAAAATGACAATTAAAAAATAAACAAAAAGAAAAAAATTAAATAAAGCATCTCAAACCTCGGGTTGCCTCCCGAGAAGCGCCTTAGTTATTGTCGTGGCTCGACATACTACTCACACAACCTCAATCTATATCATCGGGTCCTTTAGGAACCCTCTCATTGAGCACCTCCTTCTTGAACCATTCATGGAAAGGTTTAAACCTTAGACCATGCTTCTTGGTAGTTGACTCCTTCGGTGGCTCCTCCATCTTTACCTTCTTGGTTGCCTTCCCCCCATACTTCGATGGATCAGGGGGGTGTTGAAACTCAACTTCCGGGGCCTGCACAAAAGAAGAAGAAAAAAGCTTCTTGCTCGGAGTTAGCACAATGGGGCCAATGCCCAAAAGAGAGTTAGGGGACTCTCCCTTCTCATCCAATAAAGCTGTCATGTTAGAATCCTCAATCATAGGTTGTAACTCATCCAAAGGGTTAGGAGTCATTACATCAACAAAGTTTAAAGAGGAATCAACAACGAGCTTCATATCATAGATGTTAAATTCAACTTCATCCCCATCAAATTCCATAGTCAATTTCCCACTATTAACATCAATTTTAGTTTGTGCTGTTTTCATGAAAGGCCTACCTAACAGCATAGGGGCCGCATCTTTGTCATGCTCCATATCCAACACAAAAAAATCAGCGGGAAATATCAAATCACCAACCATAACAAGTACATCTTCAACCACTCCCTTAGGATACACATTAGACCTATCAGCTAGCTGAATAACAATACCGGTCTCATGCAAAGGTCCTAATCCTAGGGATTCATACAAGGACAAAGGCAAAACATTGATAGATGCACCAAGATCAAGCATAGCATTTTCAATTTTAGTATCACCAATCACACATGGAATGCTAAACCTACCCGGGTCACCACACTTTTTAGGCATTTTCTTTTGAAAAACCGCGGAAACATGCTCACTAATTTTGACCTTTTGTTTTCCTTTCAATTTTTGATTCCTTTTGATAGTGCAAATTTCTTTTAAAAACTTAGCATATCTAGGAATACTTTTAACCAATTTTAGCAAAGGAATGTTTACCTGACACTTGCTAAAGGTCTCATACATCTCATTGTCACTCTCCGGTCTTCTAGTGTCCTTCAACGCCTCAGGGAAAGGCGGGACCGGCTTCTGAGAGCAAAGCGGTGGAAAGCTCGGGCGAACATACTCGTCGACAAGATCTGGGCTCAAACCGCGAGCCACGGCGGGTCCACGCGATCGCCGTTCCTGAGTCGGAGTTCCTGGCGTCAAACCGCGGGTGGACGCGGGTGAGGGCGATCGCCGGGGCTCCTTGGTGGTTTCTGGCGCTGAACCGCGAGTGGACGCGGGTCCACGCGATCGCCGGCGCTCCATGGATTCCTCTTGGCTGCTCACTGGAATGAAACCGCGAGTCATGGCGGGTGACCGCGATCGCCGGCGTTGTTCCAGTGATTCTTCATCGTCGAAACCGCGATCGCGATAGGTCGCGTGAGATCGCGTTTTCCTGTTTTCACACGGCTCAGAACCGTCTTGCAATTCACCCTGCTCAGCATAAGGGTCCAATAACTTCCCACTCCTCAAGGTAATGGCACTCACATTCGCCTTCGGGTTGACTACCGTTTGTGACGGTAATTTTCCCGATACATGAGCCTCTAGATTACTCACGGATTGAGCAGTTTGTGCCACTTGTCTCTCAAGATTCTGAATGGAAGACTTTGTTTTAGCATCTTTCTGCATAACCGACTGGGCCAATGACTTGATCATGTCTTCAGCTGACATGGTTTGTCTCGGGTTGTATTGTGGCCTCGGTTGTTGTTGTTGTGGTTGCAAGAGATGAGGATTTTGAACATTTTGCTGATTACTCCACCTCAGATTTGGATGATCTCTATACCCCGGGTTGTAGGTGTTAGAGAATGGATCATACTTGGGTCTTGGTTGCCATCCTCCAACACCATTCACCTCAGCACTTGACTCTTGAAGAGTAGGGCATTGATCATTTGGGTGCCCCACTTCATTGCAAACTCCACAAGGTCGGGCTTGAGATGAAGTGCCATTCAGCATAAAGCACTTCATCATCTCCTTCAACTCATTCACATCAGACTCAATCTTTGAGGAGGAACCCACAGCCTTGAGACTCTCTCTCTTGCTAAATTGCCTGGAGCCTTCAGATAGCTCCTGAAACATCTCAAAAGCTTAGGGAGGAGTTTTGTTCAGAATATTACCTCCACAAGCGGCATTCACCATTCTTCGTTCCTCATCCGAGAGTCCGTTGAACAAGTATAGAATGAGATCTTGATCATTGTACCCATGATATGGGCAACTTGCACATAGCCGCTTGAATCTCTCATAATACTCGTACAAGCCCTCGCCTCCTTGTTGTTCAATGGTGGCAATGGCTCTCTTCAAGCTATTCAACTTCGTGGCCGGGAAGTATTTTTCGAGAAAAGCCTTCTTCATTTCAGCCCATGTTGTGATACTTCCCGGGGCAAGGTAATATAGCCAATCATTTGCAGCATCCTTCAAGGTGAATCCAAATGCTCTCAACATGATGGCATCGGCAGTGACACCTCTTGGCTTCATGCTAGAACACACCGCATGAAATTGCGCCAAGTGCTTGTTCGGGTCTTCTCCAGCAAGACCATGAAAATGAGGCAACTCATGAATCAATCATGCCTTCAACTCAAAATTCACTCCTTCGGCTAACTCAGGAATGGTGATAGCCAAAGGTTGTTGCTCCAAGTTAGGAGCGGTAAGCTGTCTCAACGTCCGGTCACCCATCTCAATATGGTTCAGACGTTGACGGGCTGCTCTTTGGTTCCTTAAAAATGTCCGCTCAATTTCTGGATCACAATCAACAATCAAAGAATCAGTAGCACGGGTGTGAACCATACAAATGGTTCACACCAAAAGTTGATAAACAAACAATTACAAAGAAAAGAACAAATATTAACTCCCCGGCAACGGCGCCAAATTTGATAGCGTATTTTCAGTCGTTCACACTATCAAAGTAATCCTAATATGCAACTAGAGTATAGCATGCAAGTAGGGAATCGTACCCAAGGGAGTTAAAATGTCAATTTCAATGTAACTACTAATTTATCAACTTTAAAGAACAAATGGGGGGGGATTTGGTTTTCTACTAAAACTACTCAATTGCAATAGCACAAAAATCAGATTAAACAATGGGAGAAAGAGTTTCACCTAGCAAGTTTCCACACATCAATTAACCAAGTTGCAATTCGGTTCATTTCATGTTCATCATAATCCTATGGATTTGTCCCAATTCTGATTTTTTGTATATTAACAATCCAACCGGTCTTGCTAATACTTACTAATTGAAAACCTAGAAGACCTCCTAAGTTGATTCAATCAATAGCATAGGGCATAAGAAATAATGGATTGCAAGCAAAGACTCAACACCGCAAGTATGACATGCAAATCAATTTCCTTTTCACAATTGAATTCAATATACCAATTTCATACAATTGTGGTTGCTACAGGTGATTAGGGATTCCACCGTCTATCCCTATTCTAGCAATTAGAAAACTATAAAATCGAACTAGGATGTCAATCTAGCCAACAATATAGAAATCTGAATTATGCTCAAGGAAATCAATACAAAAATCCAAAGGGACGAACAAGAGATAAAACCTTACAACTGAATTAATCGAGTGCTTCCACGCTAGGCAAAACAAGGGTCTTAGTTCCGGTTCATGTTCTTCACGAAATCCAAAACCATGGAGAAAACTAGAAAAACGTTCTTGAGAAAAACAAAGAAAGAAAAGAGATGGAAAAGATAGATGATGAGAGGAGAGAGAGGGAATGGTGATGGATAGATGAATGTCTGCCAAAAACGTGCTAATCTAACCTAAACTGACAAACAAAACGTCTGAATTGATTAAGGGAAAACAAAACGTCAAGCCAAAAAGGAAATCGGGAAAGTTCAGAAACGCCAGAGACGCGACCGGACGCGATCGCTTCCGCTCGCCGTTTCGCCTCGCCAAAGATCAGAACTTCCTGGAGCAAAAATGCGACCACCGGCGATCGCCGCCGCCCGCCGCCACTCGTGGCCAGTCGCGTTCACCCGCCGCCGCCTGCTCGCGTCAGCCAGCTCCAGCCCAGCCCGCGTCGGCCCGCGGTGGGTCGCCATGGCCCGCGTCAAGCTGCTTCTCCTAGCTTCAACGTCGTCTCTTCATGTCAGCCCGGCTCCTCGAGCGTCTTCTCGCCAAGGAAACCTCGAGCCTCGTCCTCAACATGCAAGTGCTTCCAAATAATCATAATGTAGCTCTGCACCTCAAGCATCGACTTAGCTCCAAAACCGAGCCAAAATCTCCACAAAACTATGCTAATAACTACTAGTTGCGCTATGTAAAATACCGCTTATCAACTCCTTAATTGCTGTTATTCAGACCAATATCTGTAATGGCCCGATCTTCTTCAACTGTTTTCCTAATTTTACAGTTGATATGACAGACCCAAGAATCAGTAGTACTCTTACTCTTGATATTAAACTCCTTAAAAAGGGGTTCAAAAACCTTTCTAAAAACTTTGTCATAATCTACAGACTCCATTACAGAATCCTAAGTTCCTACACTGATCCCAAGTGTATAGTACCTCCTGTCCCTAGAGGAGAAACTATCCTCCTACAATTAGAAGCTGAGAGATCTACAACCTTTACTCCTAAGCTGATAAAATGGGAAGATATTACTATACTAGAGGCTCTTGAACTAAAACATGATTGTCCTCTAGATGATATTGAAAGAACAGAAATTTCCCAGATAGAAGAAAGTGGTGATGGTAGGGTCCTTAAAAGATTCAATTCCAGCAGATCTTTTAGACCGATACCCAGAAATCCTCATTCTTTCCCAACAAGAAACTCTTTTTCAGAGTCTCTCTATACTACTAGAGACCATTCTGTCAGGGTTGAATTTAGCAGTCATATTCCTAACCCCGTTAATGAACAAAATAAAGATGAATCTTTTCCTTCTTCCCCTACTCAGAGTGATATGGGAAGATACTCCTCCATAAATGTTATCACAAAAGTAGACTTCATAATAGACAAAGATTATTTAAGAACTGACTTTGATTCCATAAAAAACAGAACCAAGAAAGGTTGGTTCATGAAAATAGACAAGTTGGTCAGAGATAAAATAAGAGAATTATGGTATTCTGACATGGAAAAATATAGGATCAATATCTTATTTTTCACATGGTTTCCTAATTATCTTAAGATTCAGGGAATAGAAAACCCTTTAGAGCAAAAGTCTATTGATGTCCAAACCAGATTAACCAAAACTTGGAACCTTTTACCTTCAAGATCTACACAAAGTGTTCATCCTCCTTTACAAGGAATAAAAATAATTACAAAAGATGGGGAGGTCCCTGCAGAACCTTTTAAAAATCCTAGAATTGGTTCTTCCGATAACAGTCCTGCTACCTTAGAAGATGTTAAAAAAATGCATCAACAACACAACTATACCAACCAAATCCTTCACACAATAGCTGAACAAGTAAAATTAATACATGATAAAATCAGCACGGAAACTATCAAATTTCCTAAAGACATTTCTAGATCGCATTTCCAAATTCAGGGAATTAAAAAGGAAACAGCCAATAACACTTCTTTAAATCCTTCTCTTAGCCTCATGGAATTAATTGATCAAAAATTAAAAAATGTTATGATTAATTGTGTCGAAGAATGTAACAATAGTTCCAACACTGATTCTAGCAGTTCTTCTGACAATTCTGAAAGAGAAAATAGTTCTTCTAATCAAAAGGCTATAGAAACCTTACAAACCTGCTTTGAAGAAAATCCCCTTACTATTAATAGGTTAAAAAACAACCATGGAAGGCCTCAGGCACACAGAAAAATATTTAGAAATACAGACACCAGAAACTTCTATCCTAGACCCTCTCCTCCTGACCTACAATATGAAGAAAGATCTAAGTTTAGATCTACAGATTATAATGGACAATCTATCTATGAATGGAATATAGATGAAAAATCTGAACACGAAATACTCAACACCTTACAAGAAATGGGTATGGCTAATATCGCCTATATTGTTGGAAGAAAAGACCCCAAAACCTGTTTCTCACTCTTAACCACTGGATTCACAGGCCAGCTTAGAAACTGGTGGGATAATGCTTTATCCTCCTTTCAAAGAGAAGAGATCCTTGAATTTACCAATGATGATGGAGAACCAGAACCTGTCCACCAACTTATATACACCATTAGTATGCACTTCATAGGCAACCCCAGAGAGGAAATCCAAGCCAACAGAGAGATCATTTCTAATCTTAGATGTAGAACCCTTAGTGACTATAGGTGGTATAAAGATGTTTTCTTGTCATACGTCTACAAAAGAAATGATTGCAATAAGGGCTATTGGAAGGAACGTTTTGTTACAGGTCTTCCAAATTTATTTGCTGACAGAATAATTCAGAAAATAAAAGACGAAATTCAAACAGAAGAAATTCCTTGGAAAGACATGACCTATGGTCAACTAATAGCTTTTGTCAAAAAAGAAGGTTTAGCCCTTTGCTCCGAATTGAAAATACAGGCCAAATATGGTAGAGAAAAAGGATCTAGAAGAAAAGAACTAGGTAACTTTTGTGAGGCTTTTGGCCTTACCAAAATAGAACCCCCTTCTAATAAAGATAAAAAGGTTTATAAAAATAAACACAAAAGATTTGGTCCTGAAAACAATTATGAAAGACCTAATTATCCATCTAAAAGGAGATTCCAACCAAGAAAGACTAATAAAAAGATTATCTGTTATAAATGCGGAAAACCAGGCCATAAGGCAGACAATTGAAGTCTCAAACAAATAATCAATGAAATCTGTCAGGATGACAGTACCCTAGAAGATAGACTCACTAAAATCCTTTTGGAGGATTCTGAGAATGAGTTTTATGTCCCTGATACTTCAGAAACTGAGAATTCAGGAACAACCCAATTCTGTAATGTTATCACCAAAAGTGATGAAAAAGAGGCCCTTTTAGAGCTTATCGATACCCTTGAAGATCCTCAAATAAAAAGAGAATACTTCATGAAGCTAAAAGAACTAATATTTAAAGAACAACAACCCTTACTTGAAGAACCTTTTAGCATTTCCAAAATTATTAATAAGAAGTCGCCTGCTAAGATATTTTCCTCCATTACCTTGAAAGACCTACAAACTGAAGTTAATGGAATCAAAAGAGACATTGGAACCCTCAACATACAATTATTAATAAATGAAACCAAAGACCTCGAACTTGAAGCTAGAATAGCTAATCTAGAATTTTCTAAAAACCCTTACTCCAGCCCCCGTTCTCAACAAAAGGAACAAGAATCTCCCCTTATTGAAGATTCTTTCATTTCGGCTATAAACAAGATCAACTTTAAAAAATGGTATGTTCATATTACCATAAAAATAGAAGACTTCATTCTTTCTACAGTTGCTCTCATTGATAGTGGAGCAGATCTAAACTGCATTTGTGAAGGTTTAGTCCCTTCAAAGTTTTACCATAAAAGTCATGAAAAGATTCTTGATGCTAGTGGTAGTCGAATGAACCTTAGTTACAAGATTCCTAAAGCCTCTATTTGTAACGAGAAACATTGTTTTAACAACTCCTTCATACTCATAAAAGGCTTAAACCAGCAATAATCCTAGGAACACCTTTCCTGACACAAATATGTCCGTTTACAGTTGATAGATACGGCTTACATACTGAAGTAATGGGAAAAAGACTTAGTTTTAAGTTCATTTCCGCGGTAGAACAAAATGACATATCTACCCTACAGTCTGCATCTATTAGCAGAACCATAAACCTTATAACAAAAGATCTCGATATATTAACCTCCAGCAGTTTCTACAAGGAAGGAGACAAGACACCACCGCCAACAAAACTCCACTAAAAAAGGAGACAAGACTCCACTCAAAAAGAAGACAAGACTCCACTCAAAAAGATGACAAGACTTCACCAACAAGACTCCACTCAGAAGCAAAACAGACAAAAGGCCCATTCAGAACTCCACTCACAACAGGAAATCTCACACGTGAAGGAATAGTACCAAAAATTGGTACGGACAAAGGAAATCAGACTCCCTCCCTTCTCTATAAAAGGCAAAGCCCTCAGTTGTTTTGAGGCATCCGAATTTAGACTCTCATGTGTTGAGAAACACTCTCAAAATCCCTCTCTCTCTTATAGTCTCCATAAGCTAGAAGTCTTCACTTGAAGTTCTTTCAAGCTTCACAAGATCGTTTTTTCAAGCTTACAACAATAGTCCTGTACAACAGTCCCTGTAAGTTTATTATGATCTTATAAAAGTCCTAAGTTTTCAGTTCATATTTCTCTTCATGCTTTAAGTTTTTAAGTTTTTCAAGTATAATTACTATTACGTTTACTGTTCATAGTTCATAGTTTTTACTATTTAATAGTTACTGTTCATAAGTCACTATTCATATTACTATTCACACTGTAAATCTTTGTATTACTGTTCATTATGTTCTGCTTTATTGCCTTCTTCTTACCTTTTAAGAAATTCTAAAGGATTGATCTTTTGTCTGCTTCCTTGTAGAAACTGTTGGAGGTTAATATATCGAGATCTTTTGTTATAAGGTTTATGGTTCTGCTAATAGATGCAGACTGTAGGGTAGATATGTCATTTTGTTCTACCACGGAAATGAACTTAAGACTAAGTCTTTTTCCCATTACTTCAGTATGTAAGCCGTATCTATCAACTGTAAACGTACATATTTGTGTCAGGAAAGGTGTTCCTAGGATTATTTGCTGGTTTAAGCCTTTTATGAGTATGAAGGAGTTGTTAAAACAATGTTTCTCGTTACAAATAGAGGCTTTAGGAATCTTGTAACTAAGGTTCATTCGACTACCACTAGCATCAAGAATCTTTTCATGACTTTTATGGTAATACTTTGAAGGGACTAAACCTCCACAAATGCAGTTTAGATCTGCTCCACTGTCAATGAGAGCAACTGTAGAAAGAATGAAGTCTTCTATTTTTATGATAATATGAACATACCATTTTTGAAAGTTGATCTTTTTTATAGCCGAAATGAAAGAATCTTCAATAAGGGGAGATTCTTCTTCCTTTTGTTGAGAACGGGGGCTGGAGTAAGGGTTTTTAGAAAATTCTAGATGAGTTATTCTAGCTTCAAGTTCGAGGTCTTTGGTTTCATTTATTAATAATTGTCTGTTGAGGGTTCCAATGTCTCTTTTGATTCCATTAACTTCAGTTTGTAGGTCTTTCAAGGTAATGGAGGAAAATATCTTAGCAGGCGACTTCTTATTAATAATTTTGGAAATGCTAAAAGATTTTTCAAGTAAGGGTTGTTGTTCTTTAAATATTAGTTCTTTTAGCTTCATGAAGTATTCTCTTTTTATTTGAGGATCTTCAAGGGTATCGATAAGCTCTAAAAGGGCCTCTTTTTCATTACTTTTGGTGATAATATTGCAGAATTGGGTTGTTCCTGAATTCTCAGTTTCTGAAGTATCAGGGACATAAAACTCATTCTCAGAATCCTCCAAAAGGATTTTAGTGAGTCTATCTTTTAGGGTACTGTCATCCTGACAGATTTTATTGATCTTTTGTTTGAGACTGCAATTGTCTGCCTTATGGCCTGGTTTTCCGCATTTATAACAGATAATCTTTTTATTAGTCTTTCTTGGTTGGAATTTCCTTTTAGATGGATAATTAGGTCTTTCATAATTGTTTTCAGGACCAAATCTTTTGTGTTTATTTTTATAAACCTTTTTATCTTTATTAGAAGGGGGTTCTATTTTGGTAAGGCCAAAAGCCTCACAAAAGTTACCTAGTTCTTTTCTTCTAGATCTTTTTTCTCTACCATATTTGGCCTGTATTTTCAATTCGGAGCAAAGGGCTAAACCTTATTTTTTGACAAAAGCTGTTAGTTGACCATAGGTCATGTCTTTCCAAGGAATTTCTTCTGTTTGAATTTCGTCTTTTATTTTCTGAATTATTCTGTCAGCAAAGAAGTTTGGAAGACCTATAACAAAACGTTCCTTCCAATAGCCCTTATTGCAATCATTTCTTTTGTATATGTATGACAGGAAAACATCTTTATACCACCTATAGTCACTAAGGGTTCTACATCTAAGATTAGAAAGGATCTCTCTGTTGGCTTGGATTTCCTCTCTGGGGTTGCCTATGAAGTGCATACTAATGGTGTATATAAGTTGGTGGACAGGTTCTGGTTCTCCATCATCATTGGTAAATTCAAGGATCTCTTCTCTTTGAAAGGAGGATAAAGCATTATCCCACCAGTTTCTAAGCTGACCTGTGAATCCAGTGGTTAAGAGTGAGAAACAGGTTTTGGGGTCTTTTCTTCCAACAGTATAGGCGATATTAGGCATACCCATTTCTTGTAAGGTGTTGAGTATTTTGTGTTCAGATTTTCCATCTATATTCCATTCATAGATAGATTGTCCATTATAATCTGTGGATCTAAACTTAGATCTTTCTTCATATTGTAGGTCAGGAGGAGAGGGTCTAGGATAGAAGTTTCTGGTGTCTGTATTTATAAATATTTTTTTGTGTGCCTGAGGCCTTCCATGGTTATTTTTTAACCTATTAATAGTAAGGGGATTTTCTTCAAAGCAGGTTTGTAAGGTTTCTATAGCCTTTTGATTAGAAGAACTATTTTCTCTTTCAGAATTGTCAGAAGAACTGCTAGAATCAGTGTTGGAACTATTGTTACATTCTTCGACATAATTAATCGTAACATTTTTTAATTTTTGATCAATTAATTCCATGAGGCTAAGAGAAGGATTTAAAGAAGTGTTATTGGTTGTTTCCTTTTTAATTCCCTGAATTTGGAAATGCGGTCTAGAAATTTCTTTAGGAAATTTGATAGTTTTCGTGCTGATTTTATCATGTATTAATTCTACTTGTTCAGCTATTGTGTGAAGGATTTGGTTGGTATAGTTGTGCTGTTGATGTATTTTTTTAACATCTTCTAAGGTAGCAGGACTGTTATCGGAAGAACCAATTCTAGGATTTTTAAAAGGTTCTACAGGGACCTCCCCATCTTTTGTAATTATTTTTATTCCTTGTAAAGGAGGATGAACACTTTGTGTAGATCCTGAAGGTAAAAGGTTCCAAGTTTTGGTTAATCTGGTTTGGACATCAATAGACTTTTGTTCTAAACGATTTTTTATTCCCTGAATCTTAAGATAATTAGGAAACCATGTGAAAAATAAGATATTGATCCTATATTTTTCCATGTCAGAATACCATAATTCTCTTATTTTATCTCTGACCAACTTGTCTATTTTCATGAACCAACCTTTCTTGGTTCTATTTTTTATGGAATCAAAGTCTGTTCTTAAATAATCTTTGTCTATTGTGAAGTCTACTTTTGTGATAACATTTATGGAGGAGTATCTTCCCATATCAATCTGAGTAGGGGAAGAGGGAAAAGATTCATCTTTATTTTGTTCATTAATGGGGTTAGGAATAGGACTGCTAAATTCAACCCTGACAGAATGGTCTTTTATAGAATGGTCTCTAGTAGTATAGAGAGACTCTGAAAAAGAGTTTCTTGCTGGGAAAGGATGAGGATTTCTGGGTATCTGTCTAAAAGATCTGCTGGAGTTGAATCTTATAAGGACCCTACCATCACCACTTTCTTCTATCTGGGAAATTTCTGTTCTTTCAAGATCATCTGGAGGACAATCATGTTTTAGTTCAAGAGCCTCTGGTATAGTAATATCTTCCCATTTTATCAGCTTGGGAGTAAAGGTCGTTGATCCCACGCTGATCGTACAAGACTTCAATCTCGCACAACCCTTGGTTTAGCTTGGTCTGAGTAGTGAGTAAAGCCACTACAGTCTCATGCGGCGTCTTCCGGCTCAATGCATCGGCTACTACATTAGCCTTGCCCGGATGATGCAGTAATTCGATGTCGTAGTCTTTGAGTAGCTCTAACCAGCGACGTTGTCTCATATTCAGCTCCTTTTGAGTGAATATATATTTGAGACTCTTGTGATCGGTGAAGACTTGACACCTTACACCATAGAGATAGTGTCTCCAAATCTTTAGCGCAAAAACTACATCTGCTAGTTCCAAATCATGCGTCGGATAGTTTGCCTCATAGGTTTTTAACTGTCGGGATGCGTATGCAATAACCTTGCCTTTCTGTATCAGCACACATCCCAAACCACTCTTCGAAGCATCACTATAGACCACATAACCATCATTTCCTTCCGGTAGCGCTAATACTGGTGCGGAGGTCAGACATTGTTTCAACTTCTGAAAACTGGCCTCGTACTTGTCATCCCAGACAATCTTCTTATGGACCTTGCGGAGCAGACCGGTCATGGGTAGAGCGATCTTAGAGAATCCATCTACGAACCGTCTGTAATATCCAGCAAGTCCTAGAAAACTGTGCACCTCCTTCACATTATGAGGCCGCTTCCAATTGGCTACCGCTTCAATCTTCTGGGGATCAACCATAACCCCATTCTCATTAATCACATGGCCTAAGAAAGCCACTTCCTTGATCCAAAAGTCACACTTAGACAACTTTGCATATAGCTGATGCATTAGGTCCATAAAGACCGTTGGAGCATTGGTAAATCCAAATGGCATGACTACGAACTCGTAGTGACCATATCTTGTCCGGAACACAGTCCTCGGAATATCTTCCTCACGAATCCTGAGCTGATGGTAACCAGACCTCAGATCGATTTTGGAAAAGACTTTTGCTCCTTGCAGTTGATCCAACAGATCATCAATCCTCGGGAATGGGTACTTGTTCTTGATCGTAACTTTATTCAACTCACGATAGTCGATACAAAGTCGGAATGATCCATCCTTCTTCTTGACGAACAGGATCGGAGCACCCTAAGGCGATGCACTCGGCCTTATATAACCATTCTCAAGAAGATCTTCGAGTTGCTTCTTCAACTCTTTCATCTCCGCAGGAGCCATCCGATACGGTGCCTTAGAGATCGACACGGTACCAGGCTCAAGATCAATAGAAAATTCCACATCACGATTCAGGGGTAATCCAGGAATCTCTTCCGGAAAGACATTCGGAAACTCACTAATCACATGAATATCAAGAATTGATGGTTCATCTTTCATGGGCGGATCCAGGTAGCAAAGATACCCGACCCAACCTTGTCGAAGTAGCTTAAACGCAGCCATCGCATTGATGAGCCTACCGTTATCAGCGTCATTCCGAACCTTGAATTTACACACACACTGGCCCCCAGATGACACCGTCACAGTTCTCGAGCTAAAATCGATTACCGCCTCATGACGCGTCAGCCAATCCATACCGAGAATAATATCGTATGGAGCCATGACAATACAAATCAAGTCTGCCTCGAATTTCTTACCCTGAATGGTAATCGGAAATTCAGACAGACGCTTGGTCCCAACCAAACGGTCACTATTGGGAAGATTTACAACGAAAGGTTCACAAACCTCGTTGCAAACTAAGCCTAACTTGCTGATAAGCACTACTTTGTAGGGCTTAACCAAGAGTCATTAGAGGTTTTATTGGTGTCATTCGGGTAGATTTAGACACATTCATGTGTATGGAGTTTGGGGCGAAGTTGGTGTATTTGGAGGTTTTTGAGCCGTTTTGGAGATCATAGTAGACGCCAAGGGAGTGCAATGAAGAGTAGAAGAACGGTAGGCTGAATTCAATTGGTTCGTTCTCTCTACTCAGATGTCCAAATGGAGTGATTCCAATTCGAGGAGTTAGATCTTGAAGTCTACTGCAAGTCCTCAAAATATGAACGCAATCCGAGTTGGGAATCCAAAGTTATGGCGTTTCTACGGAAGTGTCGCAGGAGCTGAACCGAAGAAATCTGGCGGCGACCGCCGCAATTACGGCGACCGCCGCCCACCTTACGGCGCCCGCCGCCAAAGGAGTTCCAGAAGCCTTAGCTACCACAAAGCCACTGCGACCGTCGTGGAAAGACGGCGCCCGCTGCAATTACGGCGCCCGCCGTGAAGGTTGCAGCGGCCGCCGTGAATGTCTGAAGGCCGCCGAATCACTTTTTCCTTATATGTTTTAATTGGATTATTTTATTACGTTTTAGTAATTTCTTTTTAGGTTAATTTTGACTGAATGTTTTTAGTATTTAAGGGTAGATAAAGACTTGTTTTCTTTATCTCAAAACCCTAATTCTACTTCTCATTTCTATGTTCTACGTTATGAAGAACTAAGCTCCCTGGCTTAGTCAGACGCTGAAGCTTTCGTTTGGATTCAGTTGTAAGATTCTCGTTCTTAATCTATTGCATGGATTTTATCTATTCTCTTGTTTGATTGCTTATGATTGATATTGATTTTCTCCAGTCTGATCAACTAGCATTTGTTGTTATTGATCTATTACTAGATCTAGATTGTTACTGGTTGAGCATATCTATTTCAGAGTAGCAACTGCATCGTATTAGTAACTGGTTGTGCTAATCTTATGCAGAAGAGAACTGATTTACATTCTAGGGTAAAAGCTGGTTGTTTTATGCTAGAATTGTATCCAACTATATTCTTATCCGTAAGGCTGCTGTTAAACTGAATCTTGATAGTTTCGGGGTTGTTTAATTAGTTAGTGCTAATAGTATCTGGTTGTGCTATTAGTTATATCTGAAAAGGAATTGGAATTTCCATTGCATGAGATTTTGAATGAGTATCTATGATCAACTTGTCATACGAATAGTGGATGTTGTTTGACTAAGTGCTTTTCCCATCACTGATTTCACAACTCTTTAGCTTGTTTACCCTTTGCATGTTTAGATTACTTAAACTCATAAAACCCCTCTTTGGTTACTTTGGATTGACATATAAATTGCATACTAAGATAGAATCCGCCTCCCTGTGGGTTCGACCTTTACTTACCTAGGACTACGATTTAGGGTTTGTTTGGATATTTTGCATAGCAGTTTTACACGACGAAAACCTATTATCAAATTGGCGCCGTTGCCGGGGAGGCAATAATCTATTGTGTGTGTGATTTGTGTGCCAATCTTGGTGTGAACCTATCTTATAGTTCACACCCGTGTTACTAATAATCTACCTCTAGTTTTTTATCCAGAAATCGAAAGAACTTTTCTTCAGGCTCGCAGGGCTGCGAATTTACTACTTGAGGAAGCTGATACGATGGCTGATCGTGTTACTCTTGAATCTCTGACAGCTCCTAACTTGGAGCAACCAACTCGTGTTGTGCAATTCCCTGTCCTTGGTGAAGGAGTCAAATTTGAGCTTAAGACAGAAGTAGTCCATTTACTCCCGAAATTCAGTGGAACCCCGCTTGAGGATCCTATTCAGCACCTGGATGAGTTCCTTGAGGTCTGCACTAGTATGAGGCCATCTGAGATTACTGAAGATCAGATGAGGTTGAGAGTCTTTTCCTTTTCTCTGAAGGATTCTGCTAAAGACTGGTATCATTCTTTACCACCAGGGAGCATCACTACTTGGGTGAATTTGAAGAAGGTGTTTCTTGATAAATACTTTCCGGCAATCAAGTCTAATCAGCTCAAGAAGAAGATCTGCAACGTGGAGCAACTGTCTAATGAGTCTCTCTATGATTATTATGAGCGCTTCAAGAAACTGGTGAAGAGTTGCCCCTACCATGGCTATGCTAATCATGATCTGATTCTTTATCTGCATGGAGGACTCCGTGAAGATGACCGTCGGATGGTCAATTCTTCATGTGGTGGGAATATTCTGAAGAGGACTTATGAAGAGGCTCAAGAGATATTTGCTACTCTGGCTGATGACTCTAGGCAGTACAGTGGGAGAGGTTCCCAAAGCTTGGTAGTTGCTAGTTCTCAATCCAAGATTGATCAGACTGATTTTGATGTGCTGAGAGAGGGGGTGAGGCGTCTGAAGCTGAAAGGTACGCCTCAGCAATCTAAGGCTTGTGAGATTTGTCATGATGACTTGCACCCTACTGATTCATGTCCTTCTCTACAAGAGGAAGTGAATGCAGTAGGAGGATACCAGCAGAGGCCCAGGCATGATCCCTACTCTAGTACTTACAATCCTGGTTGGAGGGATCATCCCAATTTCAGATGGAGAGACCCAGAGCAGAACCAAGGTCAAGTGCAACAACAGGGTAATCCTCAACAACCTAGGCAGCCATTTGTGCCAAATCCTCAAGGGTAGAACTCGAACCCTTCGTCGTCTATGGAGGATATGATGAAGATGCTGATGTAGAGCAACGTCAACCTCAATGAGAATGTTGCTAAGTTGACCAAGAGCCAATTGCAGTTCCAAGAAACTACACAAGCTAGCATTCAGAACTTGGAAAGGCAATTTGGCCAGATTTCTCAAGTGGTGAGCAAGCTCAACGCAAAGGTTTCTGGTAAACTTCCATCTCAAACGGAAGTAAACCCGAACATTAGGAATGTCAGTGCTATAACTCTGAGGAGTGGGAAGAGGCTCGAAGAGGATGATTCTGAGGTCAACAAAGAAGAGAACGCGGAACTGGAGCAGAACAGTGACGGCGACCGCCGTGAAGACCACGGCGCCCGCCGTGAAGACGATTTTGCTCTCGACTTTTCTGATGAAAATTGCGGCGACCGCCGCAATTCTCACGGCGCCCGCCGTGACGGTGAGAAAAATCTCGAGAATTCTGATGACGTTCACGGCGCCCGCCACACTTCTTACGGCGCCCGCCGCCCCTCTATTGTCGAAGCTGATGTTGAGAAGGAGTATGAACCTCCGATTTTTCCTGATTGGAAGCATGTTGCACCATTTCCGTCTGCTTTGAAGCGTACCAAGCCACTTGCGCAGGACAAGGACATGTTTGAGATGTTCAGAAACGTGGAGGTCAACATTCCTCTCCTAAATTTGATCAAGTCTGTCCCTCGTTATGCCAAGTTCTTGAAGCAGATGTGCACCACAAAGAGGAACCAGGACAGGAACATCAAGAAGAAGGAAAAGGTAAGCGAACATGTTTCTGCTGTGTTTCAGAAGCTCTTACCCAAGAAGTGTGGCGACCCAGGTATGTTCACCATCCCTATTACTATTGGAGGTACCAAGTTCAATAAAGCTATGTTAGATTTGGGTGCTTTCATTAATGTTCTACCTTCATCTCTTTGTGAATCCTTACGATTAGGACCCATGCATGCCACTAATATTGTCATTCAATTAGCTGATAGATCTAGTGTGCGTCGTATAGGGATAGTGGAGGATGTTTTGGTTGGGGTTGGTGATCTTACTTTTCCTGCTGATTTTTATGTGCTTAAGATGGAACACGATATGCATGCATCCCCTATTCTGTTAGGGAGACCTTTCCTGAAAACTGCCAACACTAAGATTAATGTGAGTACTGGTTCTTTAACCATGGAATTTGATGGCCAAACTATGAACTACAATATCTATGACGCCATGAAATCTCCTTCGGATGATCATTCTTTGTGTGCAATTGATGTACTTGAGCCTGTGGTGCACGATGCTTCTAATGATGAGCACCTAGATGACATACAATCTATTGTTGATTCTGGTTTGGATTTTACTCTATCTACTGAGTTGCAGGAAGGTGTCAATGAGTCGAACGCTTACTATAAGCTTCCTCCAGAGCTACCAGGCAAATCGCCTTTACTGCTGACCCCGAGCGAGAAGTTTGTTCCTTCTTTGGTGCAGGTCCCTGAAGTTGAAGCTAAACACCCCCCCTGATCGATCTAAGTATGGGGGAGACGCAACTAAGAAGGTCAAGATGGAGGATTCGCTGAAGAAGAAGAAGAAGAAGAATGGTCTAAGGTTCAAACCTTTCCATAATTGGTTCAGGAAGGAGGTATGGATTAAGAAGGTTCCTAAAGAGCCTGACGATATGGATTGAGGATTTTCGAGTAGTATGTCGAGCCAACGACATTAACTAAGGCGCTGATCGGGAGGCAACCCGATGTTAGGTAGTCTATTTTCCTTCCCTTAGTCATTTTCTTTTGTTTTTCCTTTTAGTTTTTCCTTTCTGTGTCGAACTAACCTGCAGGAAGCGTTTCAAAGTGAAGAAGGAGTTCACGGCGCCCGCCGCCGACCTTACGGCGCCCGCCGTTTTCACCTTCTCCGACACTTCGCTTGCGGCAAATGACGGCGACCGTCGTTTAATTACGGCGATCGCCGCCATTTTCAGGTTCGTTTTCTTTCGTAACAAAAATTAATAAAAAAAAATAAAAATTGGGCCCCGAAAAAACCTTAAACGGGGAGCAAAAGACGAAAATAAAATACCCCGAAAAGACCTTAAACGGGGAGAAAAAAAAATAAAAAAAATTACCGGGCTGTCCAGATTTCCCACGAAGGTGCGCATCATGTTGTCAACGGATGAAACATTAGCCCCACTTTGTATTTGACAACGATGATGGACCAGCAGTCGACAGTTGGAGAGGAGGTACACCAGGGCCCAACCACGATGACATCTGGGCCCATTTTTGAATGCCGTACAGCCCTGATTTCCTACATAACCACCACACCCCACGGTGGATCCCTATGGTTGCATGGTAGATGCAGATTATGGCGTTGATGCCGACACCCGTGACATGGACGTTTATTGAGAAGACCGCCAGCGACATCTTTCGTGTCCAAGCCAGCTCGGCAACGTTGTGAGTTAATTTTTTGCTTTTCCATGTGCTTCTATTCTTTTGTCTTTCATTACATTGAGGACAATGCAATGTTTAAGCATGGGGGAGAGTTCTATTCTTGCTACGTCGTTGAGGAGAAAAATGAAAAAAGAGAAAAAGCCAAAAATTTGAAATAAAAGGCTGAAATTGAAATCCTGGGATAGGCCGAAAGGGCGGCCTAGGAAATAAGCAGGTGGCTTGGACCAGCATTAGGCTGGGGTAATATGTGGTCAAGAGTGACGTGAGCTTATGTGAGTACATCTATTGAAAAATGAAATAAGTGGGTTGGTGAAAACCCGAAAGGGCGCCTTGGCAAAATGAGCGAAAAGAAGAAGAGTGATTTTAGGATTTCTCGTTATTCTTGGCGAGGCGTCATAAGAAGAGGAGACAAAGAAGGATTGTCGGGTAGGTCACTCTGGGAGACATAAGGAGCAATAGATGGAGGCTAGGATTAGAGGTTACTCACGCTATTGGATGTCCGGGTTTAGCTTGGGGGAAGTACTCTGCTTGCCCCTTAAGCTATTGAGTTGTTGATGTGTTGTAAATGAGATTGGTGCCAGGAGCTTGGCATGGGTTAGGTGACTCTTAGTTGGAGGATATGCTTCCTGAGACCTTGGATGCTGAATTGGAGGAGTAGACTCTCTATTAGTTTACTCGTGGATGAGCAAAGGTCTAAGCATGAGGGAGTTTGATAAGCACTATTTTGTAGGGCTTAACCAAGAGTCATTAGAGGTTTTATTGGTGCCATTCGAGTAGATTTAGACACATTCATGTGTATGGCGTTTGGGGGCGAAGTTGGTGTATTTGGAGGTGTTTGAGCCGTTTTGGAGATCATAGTAGACGCCAAGGGAGTGCAATGAAGAGTAGAAGAATGGTAGGCTGAATTCAATTGGTTCGTTATCTCTACTCAGATGTCCAAATGGAGTGATTCCAATTCGAGGAGTTAGATCTTGAAGTCTACTACAAGTCCTCAAAATATGAGCGCAATCCGAGTTGGGAATCAAACGTTATGGCATTTCTACGGAAGTGTCGCAGGAGCTAAACCGAAGAAATCTGGCGGCGACCGCCGCCAGGCTTACGGCGACCGCCGCAATTACGGCGACCGCCGCCCACCTTAAGGCGCCCGCCGCCAAAGGAGTTCCAGAAGCCTTAGCTACGACAAAGCCACGGCGACCACCGTGGAAAGACGACGCCCGCCGTGAAGGTTGCAGCGGCCGCCGTGAATGTCTGAAGGCCGCCGAATCACTTTTTCCTTATATGTTTTAATTGGATTATTTTATTACGTTTTAGTAATTTCTTTTTAGGTTAATTTTGACTGAATGTTTTTAGTATTTAAGGGTAGAGAAAGACTTGTTTTCTTTATCTCAAAACCCTAATTCTACTTCTCCTTTCTACGTTCTACGTTATAAAGAACTAAGCTCTCTGGCTTAGTCAGACGCTGAAGCTTTCGTTTGGATTCAGTTGTGAGATTCTCGTTTTTAATCTATTGCATGGATTTTATCTATTCTCTTGTTTGATTGCTTATGATTGATATTTATTTTCTCCAGTCTGATCAACTAGGGTTTGTTGTTATTGATCTATTGCTAGATCTAGATTGTTACTGGTTGAGCATATCTATTTCAGAGTAGCAACTGCATCATATTAGTAACTGGTTGTGCTAATCTTATGCAGAAGAGAACTGATTTACATTCTAGGGTAAAAGCTGGTTGTTTTATGCTAGAATTGTATACAACTATATTCTTATCCGTAAGGCTGCTGTTAAACTGAATCTTGATAGTTTCGGGGTTGTTTAATTAGTTAGTGCTAATAGTATCTGGTTGTGCTATTAGTTATATCTGAAAAGGAATTGGAATTTCCATTGCATGAGATTTTGAATGAGTATCTATGATCAACTTGTCATACGAATAGTAAATGTTGTTTGACTAAGTGCTTTTCCCATCACTGATTTCACAACTCTTTAGCTTGTTTAACCTTTGCATGTTTAGATTACTTAAACTCACAAAACCCCCCTTTGGTCACTTTGGATTGACATATAAATTGCATACTAAGATAAAATCCGCCTCCCTGTGGGTTCGACCTTTACTTACCTAGGACTACGGTTTAGGGTTTGTTTGGATATTTTGCATAGCAGTTTTACATGACGAAAACCTGTTATCACTTGCTAACACAATTTTCCGAAATAAAGGAATGGGTAGCACCCGAATCAAACAGCATACAGGTATAAAGTACCTTGGGCAATTGGAGCGTTAGGTCCATCAGCCTCACGCATCTCGTAAAGGCGCTGACCTTGACCTCCAGAAGCATCTAGGGATTTCCCCTTATTTTGTGCAGTTGTCTGCATCGAAGGACTAGGAGTCTCCACCGGTTTGAACCTGGGTCGATTGTTCTGATTAACAGACCCCTGTTGTGACTCTGTTCCTTTCTGCTTTCCCTGCCGACAGAATTTATGCGCATGCCCTTCAATTCCACAGCCAAAACACATCTTTCTTTCCTTCTGACATGCATTGCTCTTGTGCCCAGTTGCACCACAATTTTAGCACTTAATCAGACTCTTGCCCTGACCCGATTGCTGTGTTGACCCTCCTTGAGTCATATCCATCTTTGCCTTGCTAGACTTGGCAAAGTTAGACGGTGGTGTATGACGTTTAAATCCACTTGCCTGAGGTTGATTTTGCATCGACCTCTGGCGATTACGTCTCTTGGTCGACTCCTCCAGAGTCACCTCCAACTTGTAGGTTGCATCCACGTATTGCTCCAAGGTAGAACATCCGTGACGCACCATCCATGGCTTAATATTTGGGCTCATCCATTCATGGAAGTGCCAGATTTTCTGCTCCTCGCTGGACACATCCGACCCAGCGTATTGCAATAAATGATTGAACTTGCCTGCCAACTCGGTCACTTTCAATCCATCAATCTTTGGGTAAAGAAACCCCTTGTGCTTCTCTTCCCTCATAGCCCGGGAAAAGAAACGGTCCATCATCTTAGCCTTGAACATGCCCTAGTTCAGATCGGCATGATCAACTAAGCCAGTACTTTCCCACCATTCACTAGCTACTTCCTTCAACTGAAGGGAAGCAATGTGTACTTTCTCTGCTTCTGTGCACTCAACATTGAGGAATAACCTCTCCATGTGGGAAAACCAATGAGCCACTCTGACTGGCTCTCATTTTCCATCATAACTGTCAGGTCTCATAGAGTTAATGGCCTTTAGTGCTCGATCATAATCACCTCTATTCCTGACCGTCTCATCTCGGTGTACATGGACATTTGGCTCCTCAACTCTAGGAACCACTGGGGGAACTGGCACGTCTTGTGCCTGGGGTGCGACTGGTCGCATGATGTCGGTGAATGCTTGCATAACAATTCCCCGAATAGCTGCAACTGCCGCTGCATCAAACATCGCTGGAGCGTCGGCCTGAGCTTGGTCATTGCCTTGGGTTATTGTTGGAAGCAGACTCATGTTCCTCCATACGGTTCGCAGTGTTCCTTTCAATTGGTCTGGGATCATTACTTGGCCCAGCACCGGTACGAACGTTGTTTCTTGTGTTCACCATCTGTTTATCGATCAAATTCTAAGTATTTTATACATTAATATTTTTCCAATATACTTAACGTAATAAAATCAACTCAGAATGGATCAACTTGGTAATTTATATAGATGAACTTCCAACTGGGTCATAAGGTTTTACAAAAGAAATCTCCCGAGCTTCTGAACAAAATTGCTCGGAGATTTTTGTATTTCACCACATATACATCGGAATACTAGCAAAAGAAACTACTACAGTCAACGTCGGCCCATATCAAGGCGCCCTAAAAATGTTTCTTGTAAGGCAAACTGCACATACAAGGTTTCTTCGAGCGGGGTTCTTCATCGGAATTAAACGATGGACTTCTGACCCTGCTCGGCCCGGGAACACATGGTTCATCATTTGACCCTGGTGTCCTTGGCCTTATACTAGACATGGTAATACCCTGATCATCCTCATTTGGTCTCCTGGCCTTGCCCATCTTTGAGCAAGATCAGCTATCTCGTTCATCAGACGGTGCTCTTCAAAAGAGATCATCTGACTTTGGCAAAGTATTTCTCGCAATTCAGAACTCGACCTCAGCCTTCTCCGAACAGGATTAGGCTGGGAGTTCTCATATACCTCTTGTGGTCCACTTCCTCTGATGCCATACTCAACATAGAGTGCTTCCCAATCAGCGGAAGTTAATGGCGAGTACACTCATTCAGGTGGCGGACTTGGGTAGATGAACTGCATCCCCGTGTCCTCACCGTCCGCCAACAAGTGCCTCAAGCCATCGGATTCTTGGCCCTGCTCCTCGTGGTTCTCCTCAGGGTCTTCCTCTGGATCTTCTTCTGGGTCCTCTTCTTCCTCAAGATCCTCTTCAGGATCCTCCTCGAGAACCGACTCAATCTCCAAATCATCGTCAAGGTATCCTCCTATATACTCTGACGTCTCTTCTTCTTCTTCGGGGATTGACTCCATCAAGAGGTCATCACCGAAGTATCCTATATCATAATCTGAAGGGTAACCTTCGTCCTCGGTGTCCTCCATCTGCTCCTCTATGGGCTCTGCCACAGGAACCATGGTCTTGTCGGACACTAATACCACTGACTCCGGAAGTACATACTTTACTTCCTCAGGTGGACTACTGGGTCCACCAACCTCGAAGCATCTCGGGGGAACAGGGGAATTTAGCCTTACTGGAGATGGCGGAACCATCTCGGCATCTTCTGAATCCCTCTTGAGAGAAAGGCATGCACCCATATCCTTCGGGGCAACAAGAAGAGAGTTAGTCTTTCTAAATATAGAAGTGAACTTCCATATCAGACTAAAGAGAAGGCACGACTAGAACGGCAAAAAATTTCTTTGGAAATTCAGAGCCTTTGAAAACATTTCTTAGTTTAAAACGAGTAAATGGTTTATAAAATCCAACCCGTTTTAACAATTTCGGCTCTGATACCAGATTTGTAACACCCCCAAATATATCCTTGAAAGGTATTACCGCCAGTGACCTCAGACGTTCTGTCCGATGTCACCCAAGGCTTAACCAGTCGATACAAATCATAAAACAACAGTTATAATACAAATATCATAACTTTCATTCGAACCATAGTTTCGGAATTTCAACATAATTCCAAATACATCAGAAATACAGCGAAAGTCTTTTAAAAGTAAATTACATAAGGTCTTGATCACAGCGATCACCGCCGATGATCTCAACCTGGATAAACTTATCAAAAACACCATTTGCCTTCATAGTCATTCTAGCCTTCACGAAACTGCAATCTATCTGATGTGCCGAATCGAACGAATGACATCAACCAACCATGCAAGGGTATAAATTCGATTGGTTGGTCTAATGAAAGACTATGCAAGGGTTAAAAGCAGAGTGGTTCTAAGTAGTCGTATTAGGTTAGACTCATCGCTTCTCGAATAACAACCGATGACGATAGTCAACCATCATACTCCTACTGGAATATACGAAAAGGCATGATCAAGAGAAGATTCTGAAAGACCGAGTCTTACAGCAATCAACCCAACAGAAGACTTCAATGAATTGAGTCTTATCGGAAGCATGAGAAATGTTGGAGAACATATAATTTCATACAAGCGTTCAAAACGACTTGATGTTTCGGTTCCCGACCAACCTCACCGCACAATACGAATCTAGATTGGAAAGGGAACTTTACTCTGATCAAAGTCAAGACGAGTTTTCCTAGCTGCAATATTTCCTAGCTGCACTACTCGCCTGAGGGTATATTAATTATGTGCACCAACGGCACTTATCTCATTTAATTCCAAAATGCGCATCACGTTATAAGCTTTTATCATGATCAGCTCGTCCCGAGACGAGAGATCTTTTGGGAGCAACTCCCAGGTTTGTGACACTGGCTAAGTGCACCACCTCTATACCCGAGTATAGAGGAAGGTCATGACCAACAAGATGGTGTTAGGGGTTTTGTCGCCCTCTTCACCAGGTTATAAAGAAATGACTGGACCTCACAGGGCCCTAGTAGCGTTCCTACGAATACTCGTGCTAACTAAATAGTTCAAGCACGCAATAATTCACATCAATGCCCTCAAGGCAATCATCATAAATATATATCTATAATAGCGTTGTTCTAGCAGATATACAACCTATTATAATATCATATTTAATTATATCATTTATCAAAATTGTTCCCAACGAAAACAGTAAATCATCCCAAATTAATTAACAATTAAACAATTGATAATTAATGGAAATATGGAATGATAAGCAAGAGCGAACCGTCACTTGCCTTAGATTAGACGAAAGCTTGGACAAGGTTAGAGACAACGGGTTCCTGGGTCCGAAACAGGGACAGATCCTGGATAACAAATCCCTATGGAATGACCCGTAACGAGACCCTAAGTTAGATTCGATAACCAGATATATGAATCTAAAGGAATACGAAAGAATTGAATGAGCCAAGCCTCTCCCAAGACCACAACACCCAAGAAACACACCACGGACTCAGCCCACCGCGGGTGCGGTGGCCCTTGGCCGCGGGGTGCGGTGGTGTTTTTCCGCGGGTGCGGTCAGGAGGCAGGGGCGAGAGGTTTGACAGCGACGATGGAGGAAACTCACCAAATCCAATTCGTTTGACCTTGATTCGATTAGGGTTTGATCTCCAAACACCTTGTTCCTTCAAACACTACTTGGGAGCACCTTCACCACTCAAATGAAGTTCTGATAATACTCCAGCGAAGCTTTAAACTCAGGCAGCAATGGAGGAAGGAAATTTCAGAGGAGGAAGAAGAAAGCTCTGCTTTGTGCCATCTTTCTCCTCAAATTCTTCCCCATTTATAGGCCAACAAGGAGCACACAAGCAAGGAGCTGCATCATAGGGGCACCTACAGACAAGGAAGTGATAAGCAGCTCAGAAAAGCAAACATTGCAGCGTCTGCAGTTCGGCGAAGCAGGAAAAAGTTGTCGCTGAAGTCGGCACCGCGGGTGCGGTGGGGTGCGGTGGCCACCTCAGTGACCGCCTCAGGAAATGGCCTTTTGTCCTCTTTGCCCTTTGTCCGTTTTGACCTTTGTCCTTTGTTTACATGTGGTTAAATATTTTTAACCCCGGGTTAAATATATTCGTACACGAACGACTATTTAACCCCGAATATACGTCAATTGTATTTTATAATACTCATAAAAATATTACAGAGATCAAACATTTGACAGAATGTCCGAACTTCTCTGAAATTAATCCGACTTGTAGTACGGGAGTTGGAAAATTTCCAAAATACCCTTACAAAATGAGGGATATTACACCTAGAAAATGAATCCACACTCCTATAAATACAACACGACTAAAACACAATCGTAACAAGATAAAAATCTTTCTAAGCTTGGTAACAAGAAGATATTAAATGATTGGGAGAATAATATCTTAACCGTCTATTTTATCTAAGGAAGGATTTCCTAAGATAACATAATCGGTAAAAGATATAATTCTTCTCTCTCCAAATATATCATCTTAGGAAAGATTTCCTAAGATAATACATTCGGATTTCTCTCTCCAAATCTTCTCTTCGGCGATATCCTTCCAGCCGATATTCCTTTTCCTTTGACAGCGTGATCTTCCAAGATAATTTCCATAATCTTCACGCTGAATATCTTCCTTCCATTCGCAGCTTGATTGATGTCCCTCATTGATGTTCCTTGAGAGGTAACAAAGTATATGGAGAAAGCTTTGGTCCCTCTGCAATCCTTCGCTGCAATGGTTCCCTGTGACAACTGTCTTGTTCCTGAAACACTTGGTTACCAGATTAGTTGAATGTTTGTTACCATCAAAATCTAAGGAATTCAACACTATGGTTTCAAAAGTCGAGGGAGCAATGGTTCCACTCGGGGGATCGTAACACCTCCTATTTTCACACTTCCATTGTGGTGAGGCGAAAGAGGAATAGAGTGGCATACCTTAAAAATGAGGCAGGCGAATGGATTAGTGAGGTTAATACTCTGGAATCCTTGGTCATAGATTACTTCAAGCATCTCTACAACCTCCCTCTACATGAGTTGACTCACATCACTACACCCCATGGCCTCTTCCCCAAACTCTCCCCCTCAATGTGGAATCAACTTGCTGAGAAATTCACTAACAATACAATTTTTGAAGTTGTTAAAAACATGAGAGCCTTTAAGGCTCCAGGCCCAGATGACTTCCAAGAAGTCTTCTACCATAAATGTTGGCATATCATTGGTCCTTCCATCATCAATTCAGTGCAAGATTTCTTCACCAACTCCTCCCTCTCAGCCGGGTTAAACAACACTTTAATCACTCTGATTGCCAAGGTTGAAGCCCCAGTAAAGGTTAGTAAATTTCGTCCGATTAGCTTATGTAATGTTTGTATAAAATTATTACGAAAGTGCTTGTCAATAGATTACAGCATATCCTCCCCGATTTGATCGGCCCTATGCAAGGTAGTTTCTTATCGGGAAGATTGATTACTGATAATTGTCCTTGCCCAATAAATTGTCCATTCTATGAGACGCAAGAAAGGAGTGAAGGGGTCCTCAAGATTGATTTGGAGAATTCCTATGACCGCCTCCGCTGGGATTCCATCATTGACATAGTGCATGATGCCGGTCTCAAGGATTGTTGGGTGGATTGGATTGGCGAATGTATTTTGTCGTTGACCATGCGGGTGTTGTGGAATGGTGAAATCACTGAGCAGTTTACCACGTCCAGAGGCATCAGGAAAGGTGACTCAATTTCACCTTATTTGTTCATCCTATGTATCGAAAGGCTCAGTTAAATGATTGTTCAAGTTGTGGAGGATCAAACTTGGAAGCCCATCCGCATCTCTAGAGGTGGACCACCTATTTCCCACATCATCTTTGCGAATGACATTCTCCTCTGTTTCGAGGCCAAAACATTATATAATTCATGGATGTCCAATATTTTATATGAATTAATCAAAATGTCATTCTCCTAACAATTTTATGTATATAATTGTTTAAGCAATGTCAGGGGAATCATACTAAGAATTCAGTTATTATCCTCGATCCTATATATACATATATTTTTACGCATTGTGATGTTTGTATTATACTATTATGAGCACATCATATGTAAGTTATTTGTTGAATCGTAGTGTGTTAGACAGGGAACGGTGTGACTGTTCCCTGGGCAGCGGAAATAAACAAAGATTCAAAGTAACAACAAAGTTCTCAAACGTATACTTGTATTATTAAGAATTGTACAATCTCACAAGTCTTCTCTCCACTTATATCCTAGGTTACAAGACTTTGAGTGCAATCAACTCTCAATGACACAAGAACACAACAAGACCCTAAGTTGTACAAACTCACAAGTCTTATCTCCACCTATTCATACATAGTTCCTAGGCTTCTAGACTTTGAGTGCAATCAACTAGTAACAACACAAGAACATAAGAAAACCCTAAGCAATCAAGTACATACCCGTACCTTGCCTTGGATCTCCGATCTCAACTTTGCAATAAGCTCCTTGTAGTCTTCAATGGGATAGTTTAGATACCTTTCCCCAAGGTAAACTTATCTATATATAGTGGTAGAAAAGATCTCTTACCAAATTACCAAATAGTTAGCAACCCCGCTATATAAGGTAACGGTGAAAGATTTTCTTTCCAACTAAACAATTCAGCTCATAAACACATAGTTTCCATCTATAAACTTTTCTAAGACTCATTTTCTTTCTCTTCTTTTCCAAGTAAAACTCAAAATCTCGTTTCCTTGTATAATGGAGTCAATCTAGGAACAGCTGGCACATCTCTGCGTTTGCATCGTTCCATAAACGATGTTTCCATATATAAAAGTTTCCTTGTATGAACTATACGCGCGCTTCATCCTTCAATTTACTTTCGCGTAACAGTTCCTTGTGTAGGATCGTGATTGTTAGATAATAACTTAAGGAACTCAGAATATCGATTCTAAGTTCCCTTCGCAGCGGAAATAAACAATCAAACAAATGACAAGTTCCTTATAGTGGAAACCTTTGATTGCCAACTAGCAATCCAGGATAAAAACCACTACCTTTCTTTCGAAAGGATTTCAAGGTCTACTTCTTGATTTCTTATCTCTTTTGGTTACAGCTTATCCTAGGAACAAACACACAGTTTCTTTGCCTTACACACAGTTAGGCAATCCTAGATAACTTAACACAATCAATAATCAATCCAAGAAACAGACATTCGCACCTAGGAACTATCACTTACAGTCACAGGAACTTAGCACTCAGCTCTTCTATTCCTTGATTGGTTCCTCTTGATCTCAGTTTGCGTTGATGATCTTGTTTGAAGCTTCACACTTTGATGTTTGCTATGGAGTGTGATTCTATTGTGAATGCTTGAAGATAACTCTTGAGTTAGTCTTCCTTTTATAGAGGATTCTTCGCAACTTCTTCTTCTCTTGGTTCCACAGATTGAGCTTGCCCTAGGATAAGTGGTTCTCCTTGGTCCACATTGTTCTTGGCATGTGCAAACAACCTAGGCAGCTCAGAATCCTTCTAGGTTAGTCAACCTCTTCAGCCAAGTCGTTCTCCAGCTTCCTTTGTCCGAGGTTCAACACTCTGGGCGCTTGGGAACTGACTTCTGGACAGCGACATGTTCCATGTCCTATCGCTTTCACCTTTCTCTGTCTGAGGTTCAGCGTTCTAGGTGTCTTGGAGTCTTGCTCTTGGATGGTGGCAGGCTTTTGGAAGCTTCTCTCAAGTCGCTTTCGACTTCCTTTTGTCCGAGGTTGGTGTTCCCAGATTTCTCGGGAATCGCAATCTTGCGTTCTTCGTTTCTGGGCACATCTGGGTTCCTCTGGGTTCCTTCCTTTGTTTTGTTCATTGGTTCTCTTGTCCTGTTTGGCATTCATACCTTCGGTATTTGTCCTGTGGTTCCTTAAGCACATCTTTGAGATAAAAACATTAGTAACATAAAATTTGTCATCTTCAAAAGTAGAGAAACTGAGGAAAGGAACTCTCAGGGGAACCGAAGTTCCAGAGTTCCGTTTCCTAACACCTTGTTTCCACAATGTTCCTTTGCATTCCTCTACTTTCTCTTCGTCATACGATTTTTATTGTTCCCTAATTCTTTCATAAGACCTGAAACGCATAGGAACAACAAGAAAACATAAAACCTAATGGTGTTTATCATCATCAAAACCAGAGGGAACGTCAAGGTTCCAACAATTTCCCCCTTTTTGGTGATGACAAATCCATTCAAAAATTGTTCGATCAAAATAGAGTAATAAGCAAGGCAATTTTAATCAATGTGTATCTCAGTTTAAATGTATAAGCAAAATTTTATGTCAAGTGAATAATTGCAATTCATACCTTCAAGTTACATCATCGTTCCCCCTCAACACTAGCATCGTCCAGAAATTCATAAAGAATTAGGAACAATGTAAACTGTTACCTCCTTTAACTGAGTTATTGCACAATTTCCACACTTTCCCCTTTTGGCATCATCAAAAGATCAAAAATAAATAGTGGAACAACATAACTAAGGCAGCATGCAAGAGCAAAAGAAAAGTTCATATATCAAGCAGGGAATTGATTACAAAATAGCAGAAACAACTTGACAAACAAACACAAAAAGATCAAAATGCAAACACTTAAACAAGATAACATATTAAGAATCGAAGAGAAGAGGGTAAGACGGGATGGATAAGAAAAGGTGTCCACTCAAGACTCAGAGTCTTCCTTCCGTTCCTTGTCCTTGCTGAGAAAGTGTTCAAGAAGCACTGATATGATATTCTTAATTTCACGCAGTTCAGCCAACATCTGGTTTTACACAGAGCTGTTCCTTGAAGTTCTTTCACCAGGTTCGCATTTGATCACTTCGGAAGGGGGGCAACGTTCCCTTATCATCCCCTTGATACTTCATTTTGCTTAAGTTCACCATGTCAAGCTCAGTGACCATGGGAACCTCTTCTTCTTCTCTGTAGACCTCTTTTTTTTTGTTCTTTCTTTCTTTCTTATATTCCTCCTCCTTTTTTTAACTCTTTTTGCAGCAAAGTAGTTGTTCCTTTCTATAGTTCCATCATATCAAAATTTAATTTCTCCTTCTCAGCGAAGTAGTTGTTCCTCTCTGTAGTTCTCAACATTCCTCTCAACGTTCCCAACACTGACGTTCTTGTTCACTATTCCCCCTCACACCAAGTCCCATCTAGAAGATTCCAAGATACTTGAGTGGATGGAAAGGCCGGTTTGGATATTTTATGGGGTTCACACAAAATATCAAAGATATATCCAAACAAAAATAGGTAGGGAACAATGACGATCCAGATAATAATTCCCAGTAAAATGTGGCAAATAAAGAGAGGTGCATAGGGAGCATTTACCTGGATCCAAGCTTGGGACGACAGTGCAACCAATTATCATTTTGGCTTGTAATGAGGGTGTAGATAATCAAATCGGTCACTTTGGGCTTGAAAGAAAATGTTATCATGTAAAAAAGAAGCACACATGATCAAGAATAGATGTTGCAAGAAGTTTTGAACAATTATAACACAAAGCACATAGCAAGAGTAAATAAACAAGTCATTTGCAAATAACATGTGATAAAGAGGTTGTTCCCTAGTTTAAGATTGATCGATCTAGCCAATCACTGAGGGAATAGTGGAAGTGGAGTTCCTCAATTTAGAGAGATCATCCCAAGGAGCATTCTCAAATACTCAAAGGGTTTTCTATCCAGTGCTTTGGTGATATCTACAACTTGATCTTCTGTCCTGTAATGATCCACTCTAATGAAATTTTTCTCAATGTTATCACGAAGAAAATGATGACGAATATCAATATGCTTAGTACGTGAGTGATGAACAAGATTTTTGGAAACGTTGATAGCACTAGTTTTATCACACATAATGGGAACGGTGCCAAGAGACATACCAAAATCCTCCAATTGTTGTTTGAGCCATAATACCTCGGCACAACAAGAGGCAGCAACTACGTACTCAGCTTCGGCGGTGGAAAGAGCAACAACATTTTGCTTCTTTGATGCCCAAGAGACAAGACATGGGCCAAGGAACTGTGTCGTCCATGAAGTACTTTTGCGATCCACTAGGTGGCCGGCAAAATCAGCATCAGTGAAGCCCACGATTTCAGACTCACTGTTCCTTGGATACCAAAGACAGAGATAATCGTTCCCTTTCAAGTACCGTAGGATCCGTTTGACTTCAATTAGGTGTGACTCCTTAGGATTTGCCTGAAATCTAGCACAAAGACACACATTAAACATAATATATGGCCTACTTGTCGTTAGATAAGGTAATGACCCAATCATTTCTCATGTTCCTACTATTTCTCAGCATCTCTCGTCTCCAAGGGAAACGGTTCCCTTAGAGTATTGTTGAAGTGAGGTGAGGTGATCTCTAGTTCCCGTCATATGGCATGAGCATATACTATCAATGAACCACCTGTTGTTCCCCCTCACTTCATCCTGCATTTAGAAAGTTAGTGTTTCGCGACCCAGTCAAGCTTGGCTTTACTTGGTCGCTTAGAGACAAAGTGATATTCTCTAGGTTTAGCATGGAACATATCAGGAAATGCATCAAAATCATTCAAATTAACATTGTTACTTTGACTGTTTCTACGTTGAGTATGCTCTTCAGTGAACTTTTGTTTCTTAGCACAGTTTCTCACAACATGGTCGTTGTTCCCACAATGCCAACAAATCTTATAATAGTCCCCCAAGGTGTACTTACGGTTTTGGACATGCATTCTACGTTGCTTGGCTCTAATTGGGTCAGGTGTACTAGGCAAATTACCCTGGGATTGGATGAGGTACATCTTATGGGCAGGTTGACCTTTGTACCATGATTGATTTTCACTCAACCCACTCTCCAGAGTTTTCACACGCTCTTCTAGGTAAGAGTTCCTATCCTTAGTACTCTGAAGTTCTCTATCTTTTAACTCTCTAAGCTCAGGTATGGTTAACTCATGTTCCTTACTTTCTTGTTTTTCTCCTTTGTACCCCAGACCATACTTGGGCGCAACAAAGGTAATTTCTTCTTCCTTAAGCTTTTGCTCAACTAAGATAGAGTGAATTTTATCAATCTGAGCTTTCATCTGAGACAGTTCCCTAACAGTGCTAAAGGAACTAGGTTCACTGTGAGTAGCATTACTTTTAACACAAGAAATAGCAGAGGAACTAGCAATTCTAGATAAAGATTCATTCAATTCAATGCATTTATCCTCAGCATTAGTCAAATCATTTTGGGTTTTAAGATTCTCATTATACATGCTTTTGATAAGAGAAATCAAGGACTTTTTATCAAAATTAACAAGAGATTCAAAGAAGGTTTCAGGATCTACCTCTTGTTCTTCAATTGATGACTTCAGAGTCATTGCACACATTTTGTTGTTCCCCCATGACTCTGGCTCGTCATCATCAGAGTTGGTACACTCATCACCCCAGATAGCAACGAAAGCTTTCTTCTTGTTTGTCCCAGTATTGTCACCATTGATGTTGTCTAAGTTGTTCCCTTTGGGGCACTTGTTAGCATAGTGACCTTTGTCCTTGCAATTGTAGCATGTAACATATTTGAGATCATGTTTCTCACCATTGTTCCCATCATTCCTGAATGATATGCCCTTTCGATAGAGGGAACGCATGGCCTTGGTGAGAATGGCAGTTTTTGGATCCATATCATCCAAGTTTTCATCTTTGTTGTCTTTTATCATCTGGATAACTTTTTCAACCATCAAGGCAATGCCTTTAGGTTTAACATATTTGTCTTCTTCATCATACTTTTTAATTTTCCCAAATACCTCATGAAGTGTGAGTGTTGAATTCCTTAGGTTTTGATGGTTACAAACACTCAACTAATATGTGTACCAAGTGTTTCAGGGACAAGAAGAGTTATCCCAGGGAGCTTTGCAGCACAGGATCTCAGAGGGAACAAAGGCTTGCTTAGCGCTTTGTTACCTCTCAAGGAACTGAAGTGACGGACCAGATCAAGGCTGCAAAAGGAAAGAAGTCATCCAGCGTGTTGAGTTAAGGAAACAAACCAAGAAGCCATGCGGTAGAGGATGAAGACTTCAACTCCAAGGATCAAGCCGGATTGCGCGAAGATATGGAGAGAGAAAACCCGATCGTGTTGATCCTAGGAATCTTTCCTAAGATAAGGCGATTGGAGAGAGAAGAACGTTATCCAATCGGTTGGATTAATTAAGGAACTCCTTCCTTAATTAATATAACCGGTTGTGATATCTTATCTTCAAAACAAAATCATATCTTTGTAATCTGATTCTAGTATTTCCTAATTTTGTGTCAATTAGGGTTTTAGCCGAGTTGTATTTAAGAGAAGCATGTATTCTTTTCTATGTAACGACGAAGAAGAAAAAGTAGAACGAAGAGCGTTCAGTTGAGAAGAAAAAGAGAGTGAAGTGTTTGTGAGTCTTTGAGGGTTGAGTTCGGATTCATCGTTGTAGGAGTGATCTTCGAATCTAGGTGGGAAGTCTAGTGTTTTGGAGTCCATGCTAAAAGTGTAATCGAACAAGAAATCAATAAGACAAGTACACACTTCAAAATCCTCTCAAGCGGAAGCTTGAAGGTAGTGGTTTTTCCTTGAGAAGCTAGTTTTGCTAATCAGGGTTTCCACTATATATCGTGAGTTCGTTCTGTTATCTTTCTTGCTATTTTAATCCGCTGTGCCTTCTGTGGGAACAAAGCTTTTGTTCCCTCAGACGTAACTCTAACGATCCAACAATTGGTATCAGAGCCTGGTGCTCTAGATTGTTTTCGTTACAGAATTTGCAGGAAAGATGTCGTCGTCAAGCAATGCAATCGGTGATTCATTCTGGAAGCCGTCAATGTTGAAGGCCGGTGAGTATGATTGGTGGGTGGAACAAATCGAGTCCCACATCTGTTCCCTCGATGGACAGATCTGGAGAGTCATAGAAGTCGGTCCTTTGGTTATCAAGAATGATGAAGATGAGACTAAGCCAAAACCAAAGATCGACTACACCGATGAGGACTGGAAGAAATTGGAGAAAAACAACAGGGCCAAGAAGATCCTCCACATGGCTCTTTCTTCCTCAGATCTCAAGAAAATCATGAGCTACAAAACTGCTAAGGAGATCTGGGATGCTTTGAAGTGCCTTCATCAAGGAAATGAAGACACAAAGAAGAACAAGATCATTTCTCTGATCAAGGAGTATGACCAAGTTTCTCAAGGGAAAGATGAACACATTCAAGAGTACTACTCCAAGTTCCATGAGCTAGTTGGTCAGCTTCAGTACCTTGGTGAAACAATGCCAGACTGGAAGTTGACTCATCACTTCATGCAAGGTCTCAACACTCAGTGGGATGCCATTGCTCTTGCCCTCTACTCTCAAACAGACGTCAAGACTCTTACTATGAAAGAGGTGGTTGCTAAGCTGGAAAGCAACGCCTCTGTCTATAACCATAAGATAAACAAGAAAGGAGAGGAGAAGGCGAAGAGCATTGCCCTGAAGGTGGAAAGGGAATTTGATCTATCTCAAATGGGCGATGAAGATGAGGATGGCGATGAAGAAGTTGCTCTTATCACAAGGGCAATGAGGAAGATATGGTCTCGAAACAAAGACTCTCCCAGTTCCTCTGAAGGGAACAGAGACATGAAAGATGTGGTTTGTTACCACTGTCAGAACAAGGGACACATGGCCAGAAACTGCTTCAAAAAGAAGACAGGAATGCCTCCAGCAAATGAAGGGAAGCAAGCAATGGTTGCCACCTGGGGAGAATCAGACTCAGATGACGAAGATTCGTCACATTCCAGGGATGTATGCTTAATGGCCGTTGAAGTTCCAAACGAGACAAAGGAAGAGGTAATCAACGATGAGGTAACTGAATCTGATCTTATATCAAGCTTAAAATGCAAATCTAAAGAAAGCTTGATCTCTCTCATTAAGAATCTCGTTCGCGAGAGTAGTCTTTTCAGTGAGCAACTCGAAGAGAAAGATGAATCGATCTCAGGTCTGATCGAAGAAAATCAGGTTTGGGCTGAAAAAGTGCTCACGCTTGAGAAAGGTTCATCTTCCTCTTCAAACACGTGCTCTGAGTGTCCAAAACTCACTGAAAAGATTGAGTCTCTAGAGTCCACTGTTTCCTCACTCGAGGCTGAGTCTTTAATGTTGAAACTAGGAAATGCAAAACTTTCTAGTGATCTAACCAAACTCAGTGAGGAACAGAAGGACAAGCCAAAAGGTATTGTCTTTGTTGCAGCCAAGAATGAAAAGAAGACTGAGTCAAAGGAAGTGCCTCGCTTTGGGATCGGCTACCAACCCAAACTTCATGTTGATGGTACCAAGAAAAAGGGCTCCAAAGTCGAAGGAAAACAGTCTGAAAAAGAAATGGGAGAATGTTCCTCCGGAGGGAATAAAGACAAAGACTGTTCTAAATCGACTGAGGAAGGCAAGGCTTGGTATCATGGACAGAAGGCTCATGCAATTTGATTGAAGCAATCCCAAGGCAGTAAGTCCAATAATATTGATTTTCATTCAAGGATTGCTAACAAAACAATTTGGCCAGGACAGAGCAAGTATGTAGATCTGAAGTGTCAAATGGTTTGTTGGTATTGCGGGCATTCTGGTCATTACAAGCAAGAGTGCCTGCTGAAGTAACATAATGAGGAGATTGCTCGCACTACTAGGGAGCATATAGAAGTTGAACCTCCTAATATTAGATATGTTGCTCCCAAACCCAGAAAGTATAAGCTTGTCTGGGTTCGCAAGAACTAACTCTTTCTGTGTAGGATAAAGTGAGGAATGTTCCTAGTGTTTCATTCATTCAAGGGTCAGTTACTTGACAGGGAACAAAGCGAGTCTCACCTCACTTCTGCATGGAATACTTGAGACTCAAAGGCCTGGTGTAAAAGGTAAAGGAGATGTGGATATGGACTTAATGACTAATTTGTTCCTTGTGTGAAAATTTCAGGTACCATGTACATCTAGAAAAGTCATAACTATGTTGAGAAAGATTGCCAAATAAGGGATCTCGTGGAACAAAGAATCAAACGCCACTTTTCTCATTAGGACACTTGTTGGGGAACTCTACATTCGGTTCCATACGAAGTCTGGTTTGTTCCCCTAACTACATGTCTATGTGTTGTGTTCCCTCGATGATTGGCTAGATTACGTGGTAAACTGTGAAAGTCGAATCTTCATGCCTTATTATGCATTAGCTTCCTTGGGTATTAATTTTCGAAAAGCTTGACTATGTGCTTTTACTTCCTTTATGTACCGAATGTCTTGCATGGTCATCTATGTTATCACATGTCACATGAATCAGCTCTATTTCGGCCCAAAAGAATCAACTTGATATTTTGTTCCCTCATCATAAGCCCAAATGATAGTTGATTCTACAGCTCACCCGTAACCGCCATGCTTGATGTCTCCTATGAGCCCATCTAATCATCCACAACTGGAGACTCCTCAGGCATGATGTAAAAATCAATCGCAAATATCATATATTTTGGTGTGATGGTCTTTTGTACCCTCTCTGGTAACTAACCCCCAGCATCACACCCTACTACTTTTTGTTTTGGCGGGAAAACGGTTCGGCCTCTGTGGCTTGCAGGTCTGAGATGACGTGTGTATGGCAGAATGTAATAATGGAAACCTTGTGTTGGGACGCGCCATGCATTAAGGGTTGATTTGATGGAAAGAAGTTAGAAAGAGATCTTTCGGCTGGTTCAATTGGATTTGGACGAGATTCTGGCAAGTTTTTGGGAAAGTGGAAGATTGCAATTTTTATCTTTTGGAAACTGAAAGGATCAGATTTTATCTTTGGAATTTCTGGAAGATTTTATGATGGCTATATAATTCGGGTCTCCAGGTAAGTCTCCTCTTCACTATTCCCTTATCTTCCTCAAGTTATCTTCCTCTCTGCCTCTCGTCTTCCCAGCTCTCTCTCTCTCACAAAAATGGCCTCAAACACTAACTTTGCCCAAGACCTCCAAAACCTCCTTGCCAAACTGTCCTCCATGGGGACAGACCCCGCTCTCCTCGCCGCCATTACCCAGTCCCTACCTTCCACCTCCACCACCCCAGCGACCACCAAAGTTATCCCTCCACCATCACCAACCCAGGACCAACTCGCCATGGTCCGCTACATAGCCCCAATCGCCCCAAACACAGAACCCACTCCACAAAACCCTAACCCTAAAATCTCCCCGACCGTTCCCACTGCCATATCCTCTACTGAAAGAGAGGAGGTTTATTCCTCTCCAACCCATCCTGACCCCATTAAAGAGGAGATAAAGGAGTTACCTAGAGAGACCACTCCAGTCACCACTGAGGAGCACGTGGCTGTGAAGGAGAAGATTCAGGGAGTTGTATGGTGTCTCACCAAGGAATTGGTTGAGGAAGAAGATGAGGAGGAACCACTTATTTCTCTAAAGTCATCTGGAAGGATAAAGATTGCATACTCCTCCAAGAGGAAGACCCGCTCTCAGAAGAAGTCCGAGAAGGCTATCACAGTCAGTTCTGACGAGGAGTCAGAACCCCTCACTGGGAACAAAGCGAAGAAAGCCAAGGTCTCTGTTGGTCCTCTCCGCAAAAGTCAACGTCGTCAGCCCGCCAAGGCCAAAGGAAAGGTGGCGGCTGATGAAGTCAAAAGCATGAGCCATAAGTCCGTGGTAAAAGAATTGCTGGTGGACCCGGAGTTCCTTAAGGAGAATTATCTGGAGGAGGTGTATGCAGTACTGGATGCTCAGAAGTGGAGTCGGTTGTTCGTGGAAAAAGAAGGAGTGGATGAGGACTTGATAAGGGAGTTCTATTCGTCTTATGTGATGGAAGTCAGACCCCACGCCGTTCTGGGGAGCTATAAGCTTGGAGGGAAGGTACATCTGTTTTCGAGCATTGAGTTGGGAGTAGCCTTGGGAGTCCCACATGAGGGGTATGGCGAGTACCCAAAAGGAAGATGGCCTAAGACGCTTCTCTTGGCAGACGTACGTGCGCTTCTCTCCCATCACGTATCAGCTCCATCGGCTGGTCATAGTGATGCCTAACCGTTTACCTGCCATCCACCCACTCCTTTGTTCCCTTGCTCATCTATCCTCCTTAGTTGTTTTTATTTCTCTCTGACTTGTGTGCCCTGTGTGGCTTAATGACTGTGTTTAGATGTTTTGCATGTTTTGGCTGTCTTTGCATGTTGTTTAAGTTTTTTTTAATTAATGACAAGAGGTTTTTTGTTTATCTGGCATTGATCTTTCTTCTCTAACTCTTTACTGTGTTTTTGATGATGCCAAAATGGGAAAAATGACAGGTAGCATTGTCTAAGGGGGAACAGAACATGTAAAACGTATTGCTGAACTAAGGGGGAACTAACGGTGTTTTTAGTGGGAATTTTTCTTGTCAATTTTGTCTTGTTCTAGTTGGTATATGCTTCATTGTTAAGGGTGTTTGTCACCATCAAAAAGGGGGAATTTGTTGAATTCCTTAGGTTTTGATGGTTACAAACACTCAACTAATATGTGTACCAAGTGTTTCAGGGACAAGAAGAGTTATCCCAGGGAGCTTTGCAGCACAGGATCTCAGAGGGAACAAAGGTTTGCTTAGCGCTTTGTTACCTCTCAAGGAACTGAAGTGACGGACCAGATCAAGGCTGCAAAATGAAAGAAGTCATCCAACGTGCTGAGTTAAGGAAACAAACCAAGAAGCCACGCGATAGAGGATGAAGACTTCGGCTCCAAGGATCAAGCCGGATTGCGCGAAGATATGGAGAGAGAAAACCCGATCGTGTTGATCCTAGGAATCTTTCCTAAGATAAGGCGATTGGAGAGAGAAGAACGTTATCCAATCGTTTGGATTAATTAAGGAACTCCTTCCTTAATTAATATAACCGGTTGTGATATCTTATCTTCAAAACAAAATCATATCTTTGTAATCCGATTCTAGTATTTCCTAATTTTGTGTCAATTAGGGTTGTAGCCGAGTTGTATTTAAGAGAAGCATGGATTCTTTTCTATGTAACGACGAAGAAGAAAAAGTAGAACGAAGAGCGTTCAGTTGAGAAGAAAAAGAGAGTGAAGTGTTTGTGAGTCTTTGAGGGTTGAGTTCGGATTCATCGTTGTAGGAGTGATCTTAGAATCTAGGTGGGAAGTCTAGTGTTTTGGAGTCCATGCTAAAAGTGTAATCGAACAAGAAATCAATAAGACAAGTACACACTTCAAAATCCTCTCAAGCGGAAGCTTGAAGGTAGTGGTTTTTCCTTGAGAAGCTAGTTTTGCTAATCAGGGTTTCCACTATATATCGTGAGTTCGTTCTGTTATCTTTCTTGCTATTTTAATCCGCTGTGCCTTCTGTGGGAACAAAGCTTTTGTTCCCTCAGACGTAACTCTAACGATCTAACAGTGAGTTTGAGAGTATTGGGATTCTCCTTGAGAATTGCTTTAGTCATCTTGTGCCTTGGAGGAAGTCCATCAATAATGATGAAAATCTTCTCCTTGGGAAGAATTTCCTTTTCATCTACATCATGAGCAGCAAGTCTAGTGGTAATTTCCTCAAATCTGGATTGATAGGAGGAAACAGTCTCACCATCGATCATGGCCAAGTTGTAGAAATCTTTCTTTGCTTGGAAACGATCAAGCTCTCTAAGATCAGAACTTCCCATGTACATCTGTTCCAAGGTTGCCCACATATCTGTGGCAGTTGAACAAGAGTGTAATTTGGATGCATCTTCAATGATGATAGCGTTGTTGATAAACATACGAGCCTTAGAATTTTTCTCCATGATTCTAAAATCATCTTGGCTCCAAGGTGTTGTTCCTTTGATTACATCTTTCGCAACTTTTTCTTCACCAACCTCAATGACTCTCCAGCATTGGTAGTCATTACTCTTCATCCAGTCCGTGAAGAGGTCTTTCCAGTGTTGGAACTTTCCACCGATAGGCCGGAATGGTGGTTTGTTGTTCCCAAGCCCAACATCATGAGTCGAAGACATTGTTACCTGTGAATCTAAAAAGAACACACAATCTAGAGCAAACCTGTTCTGATACCAATTGTTGAATCGTAGTGTGTTAGACAGGGAACGGTGTGACTGTTTCCTGGGCAACGGAAATAAACAAAGATTCAAAGTAACAACAAAGTTCCCAAACGTATACTTGTATTATTAAGAATTGTACAATCTCACAAGTCTTTTCTCCACTTATACCCTAGGTTACAAGACTTTGAGTGTAATCAACTCTCAATGATACAAGAACACAACAAGACCTTAAGTTGTACAATCTCACAAGTCTTATCTCCACCTACTCACACACAGTTCTTAGGCTTCTAGACTTTGAGTGCAATCAACTAGTAACAACACAAGAACATAAGAAAACCCTAACCAATCAAGTACATACCTATACCTTGTCTTGGATCTCCGATCTCAACTTTGCAATAAGCTCCTTGTAGTCTTCAATGGGATAGCTGAGATACATTTCCCCAATGTAAACTTATCTATATATAGTGGTAGAAAAGATCTCTTACCAAATTACCAAATAGTTAGCAACCCCGCTATATAAGGTAACGGTGAAAGATTTCATTTCCAACTAAACAATTCAGCTCATAAACACATAGTTTCCATCTATAAACTTTCCTAAGACTCGTTATCTTTCTCTTCTTTTCCAAGTAAAACTCAAAATCTCGTTTCCTTGTATAATGGAGTCAATCTGGGAACAGCTGGCACATCTCTGCGTTTGCATCGTTCCATAAACGTTGTTTCCATATATAAAAGTTTCCTTGTATGAACTATACGCGCGCTTCATCCTTCAATTTGCTTCCGCGTAACAGTTCCTTGTTTCCACAATGTTCCTTTGCATTCCTCTGCTTTCTCTTCGTCATACGATTTCCATTGTTCCCTAATTCATTCATAAGACCTGAAACGCATAGGAACAACAAGAAAACATAAAACCTAATGGTGTTTATCATCATCAAAACCAGAGGGAATGTCAAGGTTCCAACATTAGTCGTTATAATATTTTACAATTATAATTTATTTAATTGATAATGTATATTGATTTTTGTATTAACATACAATTATGTAAGACGTTTAATATACGATATATTATAACAATAACTAAATATAAAAGTACAATACATATTTAAAATACACTTAAATATTTTAAAGTTTATGGTATTTTTACAATAGTTAATATTGATTTTATTAAAAAATATTAAATCTAATCATGTAATTGACACGTGTACTTATTTGGTATTCGGATCTGAAGCTGTATTACCAATAGAGACTAATTGACGATTTTGATTTATGAGAAAATCATTTTTACATCAAATGTCATAACAAATGTCGTATATAAAGAGGTCTTTCATAATATATTGTATAAGTAGTCTTCAATAAATTTAGTATACATTATGTTTGTCAACATTTATATTTTTCTTATTTATTTGTCAAATGTCGTATATAAAGAGGTCTTCCATTATGTTATAAACACTCGTGCATGACACGGATTTTACACTGGTATAAATAAATAGGAGACAAATCCTCATTCATGAACGTTGTTGCTGCGGATAATGACTATAATTAATGGATAAATAAGAAGTTTTTAAAATGTAAAAAAATACTCCCTCCGTCCTATAATATAAGCCCCATTTGGGAACGCGTCACTGTTCACCGTTGAAGTTTCGGTTTAAGATTTCTTCCAATATATAAGAAAAAATATAGTCATGTGGGGTCTTGTTTGATTCGTCTCAACGAGTACTTTAATAATATCAAAAAATTATAATTTTTAGAGTTATGTAATTAGAGATATTAACGATACAAAACCCGCATCGGCGGATGTAATCGGATCAAATAAGGCTTATATTTTGGAACAGAGTAAGTATCTGCAAAAACGGACCCTCCACAAAAGAGCCGAAAGAAGCCAAATTTATTAAAACCAAAGAAATTAGTCCTATGAATAGTCCACTTTGGCACTTTATATAAATCAATCTGACTAAGCACTCAACATCATTGATAACCATAGTAAATATCTCTTTGGTGTGGCGTCAAATTATCCATTTGGAATCCATCCACCTGGAACAAAAGAACAAAATCAATGGAGAGAAGAAGAAAACAAACATAACAGAAATATTGATATGAGAGCAAACAAGACAAATGGGGTTGATTTGGCACAACAAATAAACTCATTCCTTTTCAATATTTACACCATTTGAACACCCCTAACTTTCCCCAAAGAAAAACAAACAGCGGCTGTATATGAACTGATGACGAGACTTAATTTGGTGAGGTTTTTTTTCCTGTTTTGGATGATTACATACACTAATTTCTTACAAAAATGGCTGAAAAATTTCCCACGAGATGGGCTGGTGATCTAGAACTTGGTGTACTCGGGATCCTCGTTTATGGTGATGTCGACGCCGTCAACGGAGCTGAAGCAGGCGGTGTCGTCTGTAGCGATGGTAGAGTCGGCGGAATCCAGCCCCCCGGGCCCTGCTTGGATCTCCTTGAACATGGCCATGACCTGAATCATGGTGGGCCGCCTCCAGGGCCGGTCGTCCAGGCAGGCGCAGGCCACCTTGAGGTGCTGCAGGAGCTCCATCTCGAGGCCCGGGTCCTCCTGGAGCAGCTCCGGGTCGAAGACGTCGCTGACCCGCGCCCTGGCACGCATCTTGACCCACCCGACCAGGTTGTTGTTGTCCCCGAAGTCGGCGGAGTCGGTGGGCGGCCGCCCCGTGAGCAGCTCGAGGAGGACGACGCCGTAGCTGTAGACGTCGCCCTTGGTGGAGCAGCGGAAGCTCTGGTAGTACTCCGGGGGCACGTAGCCGGGCGTCCCCGCCAGCGTGCTGACGCTGAGGTGCGTGTCCAGGGCGCTCATCAGCCTCGCCATCCCGAAGTCCGACACCCGCGCGTCAAGGCTGCCGTCCAGCAGCACGTTGCTCGACTTCATGTCGCGGTGGATGATGTGGGGGATGCAGTTGTGGTGCAGGAAGGCCAGCCCGCGGGCCGCCCCGATGGCGATCCTGCGGCGGGCCCCCCACCTCAGCCCCACCCGCCCTCTGTGCAGGGCGTCGTCCAGAGAGCCGTGCTGCATGTACTCGTACACCAGTAGCCGCTCCTCCCTCACCTTGCAGTAGCCCAGGAGCGGCACCAGGTTGCGGTGCTTGATCCTCCCGATCGTCTCCATCTCCGCCGTGAACTCCCTGTCGCCCTGCCCACTTATCTGGATCAGCTTCTTGATGGCCACCACGCTCCCGTCCTTGAGCTCCGCCTTGTACACGTCCCCGAAGCCCCCCGACCCCACCAGGGTGTCGTCGTGGAAGCCGTTGGTCGCCTCCAGGAGGTCCGCGAAGGTCAGCTTCCGCAGGGGCTTCTCGAAGGCCGCAAGGCTGATGCTCAGCGCCTCCCGGGCGCTCGTCAGCTTCCAGCTCGCCTGCCGGGCGCCCGTGTTCAGCTCTCCTCCGTCGTCGTCCGAGCCGGGCTCCCGCCTCCTGCTCCTCTTCCTGAGCTCCCTGTACAGCATGGCCGCCCCCAAAATGCAGAACAAGGACAGCAGCAGTCCCATGGCCACGCTGCCGGCTAGGCTGCCCCGGCTCCTCCTCTGCCTCTGCTGCTGGAACCCGGGCGCAGCAGCAGAGGCGGGCCGGCAGCGCGGGAGCGGGTACCCGCAGAGGCCGGAGTTGTTGTAGAATCGGTAGGGCGGGAAGGTCTCGAACTGGCCGGAGTCGGGGATCATCCCGGTGAGGTTGTTGTTGGAGAGGTCGATCTCGGTGAGCAGGGTGAGGCCGGCGAGGGAGGGGGGGATTGGGCCGGAGAGGAGGTTGTAGGAGAGGTCCATGACCCCGACGTACTTGAGGCCGCCGAGCTCGCTGGGGATGGGCCCCGAGAGGCTGTTGTGAGCCAGGTCGAGTATGGAGAGGTAGTACATGGAGCCGAGCTCCTTGGGAACGCTGCCCTGCAGCATGTTGTAGGAGAGGTCAAGGAAGATCATGGTCCCATTGTGCTGGAACGTAGGCTGAGTGTTGCCCCTGTAGATCCTGGTGAAGTTGCACGAGTGCCGGGTCGGGATCCGGCTCAAGGACTCCTGCCGGATGCCCGCGAACTCGAGCAGGCTCCCTGCGCCGGGGCACTCGCTGCTGCTGCCGTCATTCTTCAGGTACACGTACTTCTTCCCCACCACGAGCCCCACCGCCATGTTACCTGACTGCTTGGACAGCGTGCTGGGGATTGGGCCGTCCAGCAGGTTGCTGTTCAGGTCCAGCCACAGCAGGCTCTTGCACTCGCCCAATTCGCCCGGGATTCGGCCGTGGAATGAGTTGTTCGACAGCTGCAGGATGGCCAGGTTGGCCAGCCCGCCGATCCAGGAAGGGATGACGCCGCTCAGGCGGTTGCTGGAGAGGGAAATCCAGTTCAGGTTGGTGCAGTTCCTGAGCCCGGACGGGATGGTTCCGGTTAACCCGTTGTAGTCCAGGACCAGGTTCTCAAGCGACCGAGCGTACATGAGGTCTTGAGGGATGCCCCCGTCAAGCTGGTTCATCCACATGATCAAGTCCTTGAGCCTTGAAAGGAGACCCAGGCTCGGTGGGATTTTGCCAGTCAGGTAGTTGAAGCTGAGATCAAGTGATACAAGCTGCGTGCAATTCCCCAAATCAGACGGGATTCCTCCACTCAGCAGATTGTCTTGAAGATAGAGCTCTGTCAAGTGGGTTCGGTGAGATTGGCATAACCCAGATGGGATTTGCCCAGAGATGTTGTTTGAGCTCAAATCCAAGCTCTCCAATCCAGTTGGTAACAAGAAGGGTTCAGGAAGAACACCCACAAAATTGTTTGAAGCCAATAACAGCTTCTTCAGCCCACTCATTTTTATCAACATTGCAATTGGCAAATCCCCGGTGAAGTTGTTGGTAGACACATCAAACAGGGTAAGAGAAGAGCAGGATTCAAGGCCAGTGGGGAGATTACCGGACAGATGGTTGAGAGACAGATCAAGCTCCACCAAATTAGGGCAAGAATCAAGTATTCCGCCGCCGCCGCCGCCCCCATCGATGCCGCCTTCAAACTGATTGTCTGACATGTAAAGGCGCCGGAGATTAGAAGTTGGAAGAGACGGAATGGAGGCAGCGAATCTGTTGGCTGAGACGTTCAAGTAGGTGAGCTGCTCACACTTACCAATCTCATCTCCAATGGGCCCACTGAACCTGTTGGAGGACAAATCCAGATGCTTGAGCTGATGACAGCCCCCCAATCCAGGCATTGGGGAGGAGAAATTGTTGCTGGAGACATCAAAATGCAGCAGCGAATCACAGCCGTCCAGTGAGAAAGAGCCCCCCAATTTGTTGCCCTTGACGGTCAAATTGGTCAAATGGGGGCAGCCGCCGGTCAGCAGCCATGGCAGAAACGCGCTCCCCGCAAGCTGATTGGAAGACAGGTCGAGGATTTGGACTCCGAGGGAGTAGCTTCCATGGATGGAGGAGGGGGAGGAGTCTATTTGGTTTGAGGAGAGGTTGAGGGAAGCGAGAGCGGAGCAAGCGGAGAAGACGGCCATGGCGGATGGGGATCCGGAGAGCGAGTTGAGGGAGAGGTCGAGGTGAGTCAGGGAAGGAGAACAGGACCCGACGGGGCCGATTGGGCCGCTGAGATTGGTGGATTTGAGGTTGAGGGAGGTGAGATTCTGGAGGGGGAAGAGGTGCGCTGAAACAGAGGCGAAAACAGGGGAGAGAGGGAGGGAGCTGAGATCCAGCGCGGTGACACGTGGCGCCGACGAGGAGGAGCAGGAGACGCCGGCGAACTCACAGGGGCTCTTCCCTGGTTGCCAGCTGGAGAGGGGCTTAGGGTTTGGGAGGCTTGATTTGAAGCTCAGCAGCGTCTCGGCGTCGTCGGACAAGGAACAGGGGAGGATGAAAGCCAGAGTGAACAAGAGCCTCAAAGGAGGAGCTGCCTTCATTTCTAATCCCATCTTCTTCCTCCTCATGTAAAACGGTTGTTATTTTATGTTTAGGGAAGTTCCGCCATGAGAGAGAGCTCTGTTTACAGAAAACAGAGGAGGAGGAACAGGGGAGGGAAAGTCAAAGACTGAAAAAAGTCTGTACAAGGAAGGAAGAAGAGGGTATATATGAAGATGCAGATGAAGGAGGAGAAGAAACAGCTGGTGCTCACATGCATTGTGACCCTCTCTTCTGGTTTCTTGTTCTTCTTCACTCTCTCTCCAGATTTTCTCTGAAACTGAAAAAGGGGAGTTGTAAATTGTGATTTGAATAATCTAATTTATGTATCTATCTAATAATAAAAATTGGGAAATTATTTGAGTTTGTCTGGATAGGTTGCAGCGTACGTGTGATGGTGACATGTCTCCCTCTTCTCTTTTATTACTACTTCCTTCGTCCCATTATTTTATAAGTCCTATTTGTGTTTTTGTCACGGTTTACATTTTAAAAAAAAAATTAAGATTTCTTCTAATATATAAGAAAAAATATAGTCATATGAAGTCTTGTTTGATTTGTCTCAACGAGTATTTTGATAATATCAAAAAATTATAATTTTTAAAATTATATAATTAGAGATATTAACGATACAAAACTCGACTCGATATTTAAATTCGAATCAAATGGGACTTATAAATTGGGACAGAGTAACTACAATACAACCAGCCACGCTAGCCTTTCTTCAATTTCCATAAAATAAGGTGATTAATTAATTAATTAGGTGATTATTTAAATGATTAGTTTTATGATACAGATGCAAATTGCAAAGGACGATTTGTTTGTCTCTCTAATAACCCAAGCCCACCCCTCTCGCGTGCCCACGGGCTGAGACTGTGTGTCGCTATCTGTCAATTAATTGCAGATTCCAATCTTTTGAAATAAATAAAAGTCGTAATTAATTGAGTAATTAGTGCCACGAGGATTCACAGTTTTTCAAATGGTGGGTAGGGGTTAGTGAATTTGTCCTTCATTAAACAAGTTTTTGTTTACTTTTCTAGTTTTTCTTTTCTCTTTGTACTATCTATCTTAGCAATATGGAGTATAGACGTATAGACTTTTTTTTCCTCGGTTATGTTTTCGGATAGATGCTAATTTTAGTACCTTATTTTGTATGATTAGTATTCTCCGTTTAGTTTTAATTAACGTTTTAGTAAATTTCAGACAAAATAAGGAATTGATTTTTTTCTGAAATTATCTTTATGATTAGTGATTAATTATTGTTTTATTATTGATTATGAAATCTAACAAAAAAATTTAAAGAAAATCATAAAATTAAAAACTAATCTCATCCGCTTACTGGGAAAGAAAAATTTGAATTACCAAAACAAAGATTCGGAATTGCCACAAAGATTCAGAAAATCAAATGCTTTATTATTGATCATGGGGGAAAGCAGTTAATAAATAATTGAGAAATCAAAAAATAAAAATAAAAGAATTACTAACATGAGGGCAAATCTGAAAAAAAATTGTAAAAAAGTCTAAAACGACAATTAAAACTTACCAAAGATTTAAGTCTAGAATGTCAATTAAAACTAAACGGAGGGAGTATAAAATAATTATAAAGTACTCCACTTTTGTAGTCAAAATTGGGCTTCTTTATCAAGAAAGATCTAAAATTATATTATGAAGATTTACTTGAAAATCACAATCGGTTTAGCTTAGAATTAGTTGATGACTCGTGCATGCACGGGGTTGGGTTTATTAAATAGTTTTTAAAAGTATGACATTAAAATTTATATGTAGTGTGACACTAAAAGATTACTACTTTTATATGTTAATTTTTTTTTTAAATATGAAATACCACAATAATTGAAAGTATTACCATAGATATTCAATCTAAAATTGTATGTCAAGTAAAAAATTTAGATACCTAGTCATATCAGGTTTTGAAAAACTTCTTTATATATAACATTTGTACTCGTATTCTGAGGACAACCTTGAAGATCACCAATCAAGATCTTCAACCAAATATACTTGTAACTCTAGAAAATGCAACGAAAAGTTGTCCATGAGTAAAAACAGGTTTTGGAAGAAACAGACTCACTTGAGAAAGTACTTATCCTTGACTTTTGTTGATGGTCATGGCAAAACAAACAACCACCGGAACTGCCTCCTTTGAAATTTGAATGGGAATCGAGTGTCTGATGTGTAAGTATCAAGCGTGGAATACATAGTCTGTGTCCAATATTGCTTCCAGAAATAATTCCAACTTCTACAATATGACTCCTAAGGCGAGTGACTATCAATTTGGTACCATTACATAGCCATGTAGATTGGTCAATGTTCCTGAGTAGCATAATGGGAACACATACCTTCAACTTTAACACATGACTTGGTATACTAGAAGATTGAATGCCATTGAGGAATTCAACTGAATAAATAGTGACATCATCAAAGCCGCTTTCATCTGTTTTATAAATACTATCTTAGCTAAGATACACTTTTGCATACCCTTATAATAGAGACAACATGTGTTCATTCACCTTATCAACAATCTCATAGATGGGTGCAAGAATAGCTCTCTCTCGATAATACTGAAAATGATTATCGATATCTAAAAGAGAAGGATATGTAGCTTTAACAATTGTTCGAATTGGATCAAAAGCTTCAGTTATCAACAAATCAAAAGGAAGCTCAATAGTTGATTCACTGTCATTTTGGCCGTTATAATAAAAAAATATTATATATAATGTATAATAAAGAAAATTTGAAAGTACGTAGATTTATATGATTGTATATCATAGTTATAGAATTTTTTTTTCTTTTAGATAAAAAATTAAAAAAGAGCAGAATCCTAAACCATGCTTTATATTAGAAAAGAATAATATTATCAAGTTAATTAGAAGCTACAATCATGTGTAAAAGTTAATACGGAGTATATAATTTTTGGGTATATAGGTAGAAGGTATAATGTAATTATAATGAGAGAAGCCCCTCAGGGGGTGGCCTAGTGGTAAGAGGCATGAGGGGTAAAGGGAAGGTCCCGGGTTCGATCTCTGCCTCTCCCCCCTTCACTTGGGTGAATTTCCAAGTCTTACCATGTCTCTTACCACTGGGTCGAGCCGATCAACGCAAGCCGGTTTATCTGGTTCGTGGTCCTTGCCGGCTGGGCCATGAGTCTGGGGGTTTACCACCTCGGTGGGTTCCCACGATTCAAAAAAAATATATAATGAGAGAAGGAAGAATCAAATTTATAATCTCATAATCATGATTGAAAAATTATTATTATCTCAACTATTAAAGTAGTTTACATAGATTATCCTATTAAAACAAAAATACATTGTAGTTTTGGAGAGGATTTAAAGATGGGAAAAAAGGAAAAGGGGGCATGAGCATGGATTTAATTTAAGCATTGTTGTTAGATATAGGTGTTGACAGGAACTGAAGATGATCGTCCATGGCAGCCAAATGACAGTGGTTACATGTTTTTCTTTTCATTTTTTAAAGATTATTGTTAGATAGGTTTGTTCAGAAAAACAACGTAAGCAGTATTAGACCAAAAAGCAATCAACCAAACATTGCATGTATAATATCACAATTTACATATAAGACTAGGTGGGAGAATGAGTTAGCAAACAAAAAATATGAATAAAACTACACACTACATTATGTAATAAATATAGTAAATTCACGAAATAATGTAGAATACACTTACCAACTAAATATATGTCTTCCATGGAATGATTTAATATGACATCAAAATTCACAAAATTGAATGCGTTTTGTGGTATTAAAAGATAATCAATTTGTTGCACTTTATTTGTAACACTATATTTGTTCCTTACCGAGATCACCCAAGGCTTTACCGTTTAAATACAAATCATTAAATACAATGATACAAAATGATAACCTTATTTACATAAAACACGAGTCCCGGGATTACATCCCAATCCCGAATAGGACAAACACAGAGTTTAAATAAATTACAACGGAAATCTTAAACAAGGCACAGCGGAAAACTTTTAAAAGATATTACAAAAAAGGTTGTGATCGTAATGATCACTTGCCCAAGGATCTCAACCTGATTAAAAGAAATTATTAAAACGTCGGAAAAACCACCGTCGACTCCATAGTCCTTCTAGTCTTCTCATCTACACTCCATCTGATGTGCCGAATCGAACGGATGACACCAGCCCACATGCGGAGAACAATGTTCGTGGGTTAGTCTACTTGAATAGACTAGCAAGGGTAAAAAGCAGAGTGGTTCGAGTGATCGTAACCGTTTACTATCATTGTCCCTCGAATAATAACCGAAGGGACGATACATAACCCGGCACTTTCACGGAATAACAACAAGAGGTATGCATGAGAGAAGATTCTGGAAGACTTCATCTTCACAGAAATCGACTCGAAAAGAGACTCCAAGAGATTGAGTCTTTAAGGAAATATGACAAATCTGGAATGTTTAACAGAATCAAACAATAATGATTTAAAAGTTGACTGAGATGCTTCGGTTCACGACCAACCTCATCGCATACAGCGAATCCAGATCGGAAAGAGAACGTACTACATTCAAGTCGAGACCTTACAAAACCACATAACGATTTAAGAACTGACTAAGATGCTTCGGTTCACGACCAACCTCATCGCATACAGCGAATCCAGATCGGAAAGAGAACGTACTATGATCAAAGTCAAGACGAGTTTTCCTAGCTGCACTATAACTTAGCTGCACTACTCGCCCAAGGTTTATTAATCATGTGCACTCGGGCACATATCTTATTTAATTACAAAACACACATTACTGAAACACGTTAATGTTATTAAGAGCGACAACAAGGCTTAAATCACAAGGTGACAATTACGTCAACCCAAATTAAAACACACACAACACACACGCGGGACTTAACATCATTATGCCGAGTAACAACGGCGTTATTAATACACCGGGTGACCTTACGTTCACCCTGATTGCACTATACAGCGCTTACAGTTTAATTATGTGCTTAACTGCACTTATCTTATTAAATTACAACACACACACACACACAGTGTTGAGGCTTTTAATATTATTCTGAGAACACGGAAGTTATGATGGCACCGGGTGATCTTACGTTCACCCTGATTGCACTGCCACAGCGCTTACAATTTATTTTACAGGGTGACAGTTACGTCCACCCCAATGCACTAGCTAAGTGCTTAAAACACAGGACTGCAATTAAGCTCATCCACTGGCGCTAGCAAGGCGCTTAAAATACTTCAGATCCTTACATGTGGATAAGAAGCATAGGTCATGACCCTTAAATTATTCGGCAATAACCCCGAGGAATATTATGATTTAAAGAAACGACAAATCCTTACTTGGATTAGCGTTCCCACGAATATTAAATTATAAAGAAACGACTAATCCTTACTTGGATTAACGTTCCTACGCACATTAAGTTATAAAGAAACGACTAATCCTTACTTGGATTAGCGTTCCTACAAACACTCGCGTTAACTAAACAGTCTAACACAACAATTATTCACATTAAAGCCATCGAGGCAAACGACTTAAACAAAGAGATAATAGAAACAGCTAATCCTTACTTGGATTAGTTTTCCTATTAATCCACATAAATGCCCGGAAGGCGATCACAGATAATAGCGTCGTTCTAGCAGATATACAACCTATTATATGATTTTCCAAAATAGTTTATAAAACCTTTTCCAGACAAGCACAGATAATCATTCCAAATTAATTACTCAGATAAACAGTTGATAATTAATGTAAATATGGAACGATGAGCAAGAGCGAACCGCCACTTGCCTGAATCCGCAGAGTTTGAACGAAGCCTAACGACGACGGAATTCCGGGCTCGACACGCGTATAGCTCCACTAGCATAAACACCTTCGAGTCGACCCAAAAAGGAACCCTTGGTTAGATTCAACAAACAAAAGTACGAATATACGAAAGGACGAAAGGAAACGAAGGATACGAGACCCGATCGAAGGTCTCGGAAGCCAACACAAAAACTCCCGGGCAACAACCCTTCACGGCCGGCCACCAAACAATTGCGGCGGGCGCCGCCTTAAATACGGCGGGCGCCGCCACCATCACGGCGGGCGCCGCCTCAAGCACGGCGGTCGCTGCTCATCGGCTTCCTCCACGGCGGCTGGCTACACACCACGGCGGCACCAAGATCTTCACGGCGGTCGCCGTCCCCAACACGGCGGTCGCCGCCCTTATCACGGCGGGCGCCGGGATCTTCACGACGGTCGCCGTTCCTGGCGGCGGGCGCCGTCTCCCTGGTGGCGGTCGCCGTCGCTGAACAGAAACTTAAAAACGGGCGAGAAATCTTACCCGCGACGCTCGATTTAGTTCGTCTTTCGCCTTGCTTGGCTTCTAGGCTTCTAAGGGCCTTCCAAGTCTCCTTTGGCCACCGAGAACGACACCAAACAAGCCTCCAATGATCCACGAGAGCTTTCCGAGAGAGAGAGCGTTTTTCTTTGGGAGCGTTTTTTAGAGACGAGAAATGGACAGCGTAATGGCGTTTTTTACACCCTTTCTAGCTTCACTCATGCCCTCTATTTATAGGCAAAGATGAGGCTTGTTGGGAGCCAAAAAGCCTTCCAATTGTGCCCTTGGGTATTAACCCATGGTTAATCCATTTACACCTCTTGGGCAATAACCAATTGGGTAGAGATTTGGTATAATCTTTACTTGCGATAACAAAAGTCGTACACGAACGAGTATAGACTTCCAACAGGCCTTAACTGTATAATTCTTCACTGAGAAAAATATTACAGATACAGAGCACATTACAGAATGTCTCCGACTTTCTGAATTAAATCCGACGTACTAAACGGGTGTTCGGGAAAATTCCAAAAATTCCCAGAATAATCCTTACAGAATTACGGGGTATCACATCACCTCCCCCTTAAAATAAGTTTCGACCCCGAAACTTGCATTAAGCCAATGAGGATACTACCTCAACACCAATCTTACCACCTGGATCCAACATCCTTAATCACTTCATCCTTGAAATGGATCACATGAGATATTATTCTTAATTCCTTAAGATATCATTCTGAAAATGATTCAACCGCCTTAATGCTCATGGCACAAACTCACACATGAGAGATAGCTCCTGATCTCTCCGAACAAAACTCTACAAGTTCATTCCCTTTCCTTAAGAAATCTCGGAAGAACTCAGCGTATGAGATAACGCTTACCACAGTACTCCTTAGATGTATATAGAAAATTCTCCTTACTGAATCTTTAATACATCGGGATCATCAACATATCCTTAACTGCAACCTTTCCTCTTAACATGACCGCTCCACAACTTAATCTTCCTCAAAGAGCTGCATCCGATCTTATAGATGACGTACTCTATGTATGAAGAAGAATCTTAGGAGTGGATTTAGATTTAAACAACAGAGTCGACCCTGGGATTAACCACAAGGGAACGAACATCTAAGTTATCCACAAAACTCCACCATCATAAGTCCGACAGTCCTTATCCTTACTTGGCATAAGCCGTTCTCGACACTTACGAGGTTTCGTATGAACAACTAATTCGCAATGATAACACATTCAGAAATTTTCCAAAACACGGAAACACTTCATTAACATTCAAACATTACATGAATTGACAGAAGTCGATCAGGCAGATCTTAACACCACGGAGATTACCGACACACGTCGTTACTCCTTAATCTTAAAGAAAGTCTTAACACAAATACAACTTAATGGATTAGGGTTCTTCTCCGTTGGCTTGACTCATTATGAAGAGTCGTTGCCCTTGGCCTGAAGACCCCATAGGCGCTTTGCCTTTATTACGAGCCATAGACTGCTCAGGAGTGGATACCACTGGCCTTGGGTTCTGTCCACCTCCAACATTTGGCGCCTGATAAGACTGCATTGGTCCCTGACCCTTCAGTCTGCAGTATGTTTTTATGTGGCCTTCCCTTCCACAATTATGACACATCCTCTTGTCCTTTTGGCAAACAAAACTTTTATGCCCCACTTCACCACAATTGTGGCACTGAATTGCTCTGCTGCTCCAACCTGAGCCTCTGGCAGAGTCTGACTGAGTTGTCTCGGTCTTAGCATGACCAGACCTTTCAAACTTGGTAGGCGATGCCGGTCGTTTGAATGAACCAACCTGGCGATCCTGTTGCTCACCCTTTCCCTTAACTTGCTTCTCCCTCTTAAGGGCAGATTCCTCCAATGTGACTTCCGTCTTGTAGGCTGCATCAACATATTGTTCTAACGTAGTACAGCCATGACGTATCATTAGAGGCTTGATCTCTGGATTCATCCATCCATGGAAGTACCAGATCTTTTGCTCCTCGGTTGACACCTCAGGTCCAGCGTACTGCATCAAGTGATTGAACTTAGCTGCAAGCTCAGTCACCTTTAACCCATCAGTCTGCGGGTACAGAAATTCCTTATGCTTCTCCTCCCTCATAGCACGGGAAAAGAAACGGTCAGTCATCTTTGTTTTGAACATGCTCCAATTCAGCTCGGGATGATCAGCCAGACCGGTGCTCTCCCACCATTCGCTAGCCACATCCTTGAGTTGAAGAGAGGCGATGTGCACTTTTCCAGCCTCAGTGCAATTAATGTTCTGGAGCAAACGCTCCATATACGAGAACCAATAGGTCACCCTGACCGGTTCTCCAGTACCGTCATAGCTGTCAGGCCTCATTGAACTCACGGCTTTTAATGCTTGCCCGTAAGTTCCTCTGTTTATGACAACATTGATCTGAGGTACTTGTTCCACTAACTCCTCGACTTCAGGAGTAGCTTAAGGAACTGGACCACCTTGTGCTTGTGGTGCAACTGGTCGCATGACATCTGTGATTGCCTGCATGACAATTCCTCGAATTGCCTCCACTATTGCAGCATCAAACAACATCGGAGCGTTGGCCTGAGCTTAGCCATTGCCTCCCCGATTATTGTTAAAGATAGACTCACGCTCTCCTGTTGAGTCTGCAACATTCCTTGCATTTGGTATGGGGTCATTACTCGGCCCAGCACCAGCACGGATAACATTCCTTGTGTTCACCATCTGTTTACCGATCAAATTCCAAGGATTTTATCACATTAGTATCTTCTGATATACTTATTGTAATAAAAACAACTTAGAATAGATCAACTTGGTAATTTCTATTGATGAACTCAAACCGAGTTACTAGGTTCTACAACCTTAACTCAAAATGAGAGAACTGGGAATTCAAGCCTTATTGGGTATAGCGAAACCACCTTGGCTTCTCCCGGTTCCTCTGAAGAGAATAAAATGCACCCATATCATACGGGGTAACGGGGAAGGAATTAGTCTTTCTAGATATAGAAGCAAACTTACTATATCAGACCATATAGAAGACAGGACTATGAACGGTGTTTTCAAACTCTTTTCACTTTGAAAATTCAGAGCCCTTCTTAAAGCATTTTCAAAAACGGATAAATGATTTATAAAAATCCCAAACCCGTTTTAAAACAACATTTGGCTCTGATACCACAACTGTAACACCCCCAAAACTTAACCCTTTTGGAAAGGTATTACCGCCAGTGACCCCAATGTTCCTTACCGAGATCACCCAAGGCTTTACCGTTTAAATACAAATCATTAAATACAATGATACAAAATGATAACCTTATTTACATAAAACACGAGTCCCGGGATTACATCCCAATCCCGAATAGGACAAACACAAAGTTTAAATAAATTACAACGGAAATCTTAAACAAGGCACAACGGAAAACTTTTAAAAGATATTATAAAAAAGGTTGTGATCGTAATGATCACCTGCCCAAGGATCTCAACCTGATTAAAAGAAATTATTAAAACGTCGGAAAAACCACCGTCGACTCCATAGTCCTTCTAGTCTTCTCATCTACACTCCATCTGATGTGCCGAATCGAACGGATGACACCAGCCCACATGCGGAGAACAATGTTCGTGGGTTAGTCTACTTGAATAGACTAGCAAGGGTAAAAAGCAGAGTGGTTCGAGTGATCGTAACCGTTTACTATCATTGTCCCTCGAATAATAACCGAAGGGACGATACATAACCCGGCACTTTCACGGAATAACAATAAGAGGTATGCATGAGAGAAGATTCTGAAAGACTTCATCTTCACAGAAATCGACTCGAAAAGAGACTCCAAGAGATTGAGTCTTTAAGGAAATATGACAAATCTGGAATGTTTAACAGAATCAAACAACAATGATTTAAAAGTTGACTGAGATGCTTCGGTTCACGACCAACCTCATCGCATACAGCGAATCCAGATCGGAAAGAGAACGTACTACATTCAAGTCGAGACCTTACAAAACCACATAACGATTTAAGAACTGACTAAGATGCTTCGGTTCACGACCAACCTCATCGCATACAGCGAATCCAGATCGGAAAGAGAACGTACTATGATCAAAGTCAAGACGAGTTTTCCTAGCTGCACTATAACTTAGCTGCACTACTCTCCCAAGGTTTATTAATCATGTGCACTCGGGCACATATCTTATTTAATTACAAAACACACATTACTGAAACACGTTAATGTTAACATTAAGAGCGACAACAAGGCTTAAATCACAGGGTGAAAATTACGTCAACCCAAATTAAAACACACACAACACACACGCGAGACTTAACATCATTATGCCGAGTAACAACGGCGTTATTAATACACCGGGTGACCTTACGTTCACCCTGATTGCACTATACAGCGCTTACAGTTTAATTATGTGCTTAACTGCACTTATCTTATTAAATTACAACACACACACACACAGTGTTGAGGCTTTTAATATTATTCCGAGAACACGGAAGTTATGATGGCACCGGGTGATCTTACGTTCACCCTGATTGCACTGCCACAGCGCTTACAATTTATTTTACAGGGTGACAGTTACGCCCACCCCAATGCACTAGCTAAGTGCTTAAAACACAGGACTGCAATTAAGCTCATCCACTGGCGCTAGCAAGGCGCTTAAAACACTTCAGATCCTTACATGTGGATAAGAAGCATAGGTCATGACCCTTAAATTATTCGGCAATAACCCCGAGGAATATTATGATTTAAAGAAACGACAAATCCTTACTTGGATTAGCGTTCCCACGAATATTAAATTATAAAGAAACGACTAATCCTTACTTGGATTAACGTTCCTACGCACATTAAGTTATAAAGAAACGACTAATCCTTACTTGGATTAGCGTTCCTACAAACACTCGCGTTAACTAAACAGTCTAACACATCAATTATTCACATTAAAGCCATCGAGGCAAACGACTTAAACAAAGAGATAATAGAAACAGCTAATCCTTACTTGGATTAGTTTTCCTATTAATCCACATAAATGTCCGGAAGGCGATCACAGATAATAGCGTCGTTCTAGCAGATATACAACCTATTATATGATTTTTCAAAACAGTTTATAAAACCTTTTCCAGACAAGCACAGATAATCATTCCAAATTAATTACTCAGATAAACAACTGATAATTAATGTAAATATGGAACGATGAGCAAGAGCGAATCGCCACTTGCCTGAATCCGCAGAGTTTGAACGAAGCCTAACGACGACGGAATTCTGGGCTCGACACGCGTATAGCTCCACTAGCATAAACACCTTCGAGTCGACCCAAAAAGGACCCTAGGTTAGATTCGACAAACAAAAGTACGAATATACGAAAGGAAACGAAGGATACGAGACCCGATCGAAGGTCTCGGAAGCCAACGCAAAAACTCCCGGGCAACAACCCTTCACGGCCGGCCACCAAACAATTGTGGCGGGCGCCACCTTAAATACGGCGGGTGCCGCCACCATCACGGAGGGCGCCGCCTCAAGCACGGCGGTCGCCGCTCATCGGCTTCCTCCACGGCGGCTGGCTACACACCACGGCGGCACCAAGATCTTCACGGCGGTCGCCGTCCCCAACACGGCGGTCGCCGCCCTCATCACGGCGGGCGCCGGGATCTTCACGGCGGTCGCCGTTCCTGGCGGCGGGCGCCGTCTCCCTGGCGGCGGTCGCCGTCTCCCTGGCGGCGGTCGCCGTTCCTGGCGGCGGTCGCCGTCGCTGAACAGAAACTTAAAAACGGGCGAGAAATCTTACCCGCGACGCTCGATTTGGTTCGTCTTTCGCCTTGCTTGGCTTCTAGGCTTCTAAGGGCCTTCCAAGTCTCCTTTGGCCACCGAGAACGACACCAAACGAGCCTCCAACGATCCACGAGAGCTTTCCGAGAGAGAGAGCATTTTTCTTTGGGAGCGTTTTTGAGAGACGAGAAATGGACAGCGTAATGGCGTTTTTTACACCCTTTCTAGCTTCACCCATGCCCTCTATTTATAGGCAAAGATGAGGCTTGTTGGGAGCCAAAAAGCCTTCCAATTGTGCCCTTGGATATTAACCCATGGTTAATCCATTTGCACCTCTTGGGCAATAACCAATTGGATAGAGATTTGGTATAATCTTAACTTGCGATAACAAAAGTCGTACACGAACGAGTATAGACTTCCAACATGCCTTAACTGTATAATTCTTCACTGAGAAAAATATTACAGATACAGAGCACATTACAGAATATCTTCGACTTTCTGAATTAAATCCGACGTACTAAACGGGTGTTCGGGAAAATTCCAAAAATTCCCAGAATAATCCTTACAGAATTACGGGGTATCACATTATTAGTCCTGAAAAATGTCATACTAAGGGGAAGACGACAATAATGATAAGTACCACCATAATTGTCCAAACCAAAAGTGGATATTAGATATACATCATATTGAGTTATGGTGGGAAATTTCATGAATAATGATTTTTGGTTAAAACTCTAAAGTTTGATCCCTTGTAAAACATTTAAAAACTGTGTTAATATCTGAAAAGAAAAAGAAGTGAATGTCTTGATAAAAAAAAAATTGCTTACCTTGTCATTAACCAAAACCATTTATTTACCAGTGATAACATCATTATTATTGCATAGAGTTATATTCCATATATGCAGCACACGAACTCGAATCACATTAGTCTTTAACTTAAGATCTTCAATGGAGTGTAAATTTTCAACCATTGTTATCTGCAAGAATAGAATAAGCTATAAGTTATTAGTAACTAAATAATTAACATGAAATTAAGAAAGGATATAATTGTATGACCTTTATTGGGAGAAGAATAGGTTTTTGCAGAGAAATATAATAAGACTATAAATTAGGGTGAAATAAGTGTATATAGAGAGAGTTTAAATAAACAGAGCTTTGAGATATACAATACAATATAAAGATATATATATAGATTATCTTATTTTTTACCAAAAAATGAAAGATATAGAGTATTTAGCTAGCTAATGAAACATTAAAATATGATTTCAATCCCATGAAGTTCGGTCATGTGGAGTCAATATTTTTATAGTAACTTTTTGTGGTTATAGCTTATAGGATAGATTTATTAAAAAAAAAAAAAGTATATGTAAGAAAAAATATATAATTATACAAAAAATATATCGTACTAAATTTAAAAATCGATGCAAATTCATCTATCAAAGGTTAAAAGTAACGAAGGAGTTCCTACTTAATAAGAAGAGTCTACGCGCAAGATTTCAGGCTGGTACTCACATCCGATTATTATTACTAATTAATTTTTTTTACTTGTCTTCTGTTTTGATTCATAGTAATGCTATGTGCAGTAAAGGCACCGAATTTAATTAATAATGAATATTAAGATAAAAAAACATGTTTTGAAGTTGGAAATTTTGGATATTAACCTAGAAAATTATCTTAGCTACTATTTAAATTTGATGGGGAATTAATATATTACAATCAATCTATTTAATTTAAAGCACATAAATTATGACTTATTTTAAATTAATAACAAAGTGAAAAAATAATTTAAAAGTTTAATTTTTTTAAAGGAGATAGATATATAATGAAATTAGATCATTATACTCTTACGTAGATATTGTACATTAGAAATATCTCAACCATAGAATATGATAAGTTAGTTATAGCTAAAGTTTTTATATATTAAAAGTATGAGGAAAGTTATACAAAATACCAAAATTTTTGGATTTAGTAGTTTTTAAATCACAATTAATTTTTATTAAAAAAAATAGGATTTTTTATTTTTAATTTGAAATAATAAGATAAAGTTTTATATTGTCAAAATTAAATTATTTTTAAATAGTTATGGTAAAAATTCAAATAATAAGATAAAGTTTTTATAAAGAAATAGGAAGAAATAAACAATAAGATAAGAAAGTATATAATTATTATTTAATTTTAAATAGTTATGGTAAATATATATTATTCACAAAGATATTGTGTTTATATCTTATACATAAATATATATTAAAAGTATGAGGAAAGTTATACAAAAATACCAGAATTTTTGGATTTATTAGTTTTTAAATCACAAATAGTTTTTATTAAAAAAATTAGATTTAATATTTTTAATCTGAAATAATAAGATAAATTCGTATATTATCAAAATTAAATTAGTTTTAAATAGTTATAGTAAAAATTCAAGTAATAAGATAAATTTTCTATAAAGAAATAAACTATAATATAAGAAAGAATAGAATTATGATTTAGTTTTAAATAGTTATGTTAAATATAGATTGTGTACAAAGATATTGTATTTATATCTTATACGTAAAGATATATTAAAAGTATGAGGAAAGTTATACAAAATTACCTAATTTTTTTGATTTATTAGTTTTTAAATCACAAATATGTTTTATTAAAAAAATCAAAATTATTATTTTTAAACTGAAATAATAAGATAAAGTTTTTATATTGTAAATATTATTTAGTTTTAAATAGTTATGATAAAAATTCGCAAATAAGATAAGAAAGGGTATAATTATTATTTAGTTTTAAATTAGTATATATATACATAGTTATGGATTTATTATTTTTTAAAACATAAATAAGTTTTATTAATTTTTATTAAAAAATTCGAATTTACTATTTTTAAATTGAAATAAAAAGATAAAGTTTTTATATTGTCAATATTATTTAGTTTTAAATAGTTATGGTTAGTTTTAAATAGTTATGGTAAATATAGATTGTTCACAAAGATATTGTGATTATATCTTATGCTCAAAGATATAATAAAAGTATGAGGAAAGTTATACAAAAATACCAATTTTTTTGGAATTATTAGTTTTTAAATCACGAATAGTTTTTATTAAAAAAATCCGGATTTATTATTTATAATCCGAAATTATAAGATATATTTATATATTTTCAAACTTAAATTAGTCTTAAATAGTTATGGTAAAAATTCAAATAATAAGATAAATTTTTTATAAAGAAATAGGAAGAAATAAACAATAAGATAATAAAGGCTATAATTATTATTTAGTTTTAAATAGTTATGATAAATATAGATTGTTCACAAAGATATTGTGTTTATATCTTATACTTAAAAATATATTAAAAGTATGAGGAAAGTAATACAAAAATACCAAATTTTTTGGATTTATTAGTTTTTAAATCACAAATATTTTTTATTAAAAAATCGAATTTATTATTTTTAAGCTGAAATAATAAGATAAAGTTTTTATATTGTTAATATTTTTTAGTTTTAAATAGTTATGGTAAAAATTCACAAATAAGATAAGAAAGGGTATAATTATTATTTAGTTTTAAATTAGTATATATATACATAGTTATGGATTTATTAGTTTTTAAAGCATAAATAAGTTTTATTAATTATTAAAAAAATTACTATTTTTAAACTGAAATAATAAGATAAAGTTTTTATATTTTCAATATTATTTAGTTTTAAATAATTATGGTAAAAATTCAGAAATAAGATAAGAAAGGATATAATTATTATTTAGTTTTAAATAGTTATGGAAATAAATAATAAGATAAGATAAATAGTTATGGTAAAAATTCAAAAAATAAGATAAGATAAGATAAGATATAATTATTATTTAGTTTTAAATAGTTATGAAAATAAACAATAAGATAAGATATATGATGACGTGACAGATGATGTGGCTGATGAGGTGGCATAGCTCAAAGACTGACACATAAGCGAATTGAACGTGGTTACGACACATAGGCGAATTGAACGTGAGACCGACACGTAGGATTTAAGCTTCTACTTTAGTATATATATAGATATAGATATAGATATAGATATAGATATAAAGTTTTGTCTTAGTCGTGATTTTTTCCAGTGAAAACTCATGGCAAAGATTTGCAATGAGATCAACCATCATAATAGTTTCACGAAAAATGTGATCGATGAGCACGCCATTGACGCTAAATAGTGCTAGACGTCTAAAATCATCACATAATTTGTCAAAACATGTTAGAGCATACGTCGCTGCATAAAAACAACGCGATAGGAGTACGACCACGTCGTAAATAGAAGACAATGACATGCCCAAAATGGATGATCCAAAGACAACGCGCCAAAATGAACAACGTGTGAAGCGGACACATCATCAAACGAGGGTGGCAGGGAGCTCCAATGGAAATGTGTCAGCAATAAGCCATCTTCCCAACCCACGTGGCTTGCTCCTTAGTGGTCCAATCACCGTGCGACGCATGCTCGCCGCCTCCCCAAGCATGACCAATCGCGGGCAAGCACGTTTCAACGCCTCAACACTTAGCGGAAGCTGGACTGTCCGTCTATAAATAGGCATCTAACACATTCGAAGAAGGATTTTTAGATTTTGAACCCAATTTTCATGTGTTTTAGGACATCTGTGTTTGGCTCTCGTGTAATCATCTTGTCGATCTGTAATCTACCTAAGAGTCCTCACAACTTAATCAAAAGAGTTTCTTGTTGTAACCCTTGTTCTTGATTGTCAATAAAATAGCGCATTGATGCGATATCTTAAGTCTTTGTAGTTTTTCATTTCGCCAATTCTATAAACGCAGGAACCATCATTGGCGTCGTCCGTGGGGATTTCCTAACTTTAGGGAGACATAGCTATCTATGAGAATGCGCGAAGAGTAATGTCAAGTCTGAGCGAGTTCAGCTGACCAGAGTACAAGGTGGAGGATCCCAGGGTGTGTATGGTTGACCTACATCACCATACCAAGGACCCTGGTGGCCTCTACACCCTCAACATTCGGTTCCGGGATACCCACAACCTGCCTGGGCCAGTGTCTCTCAAGCGGCCTGGGCCAGAGTACGCGCATCATCAACCCGACATCCCCAAATATGTCAATGCGGCGGGTCATCATGGGGGTTACGTGTGTTGTGGAGGCCATGCGCACCAAGTAACTTCCTCGATTTCCCAAGCTCCCACCACGAGCATAAAGATGAGAGCTACCCTATGATGTCAATGTCGGTGTCGAACGACAATTCATCATGGCAATCTAAGAGTGGTCAAGCTATCAACCAGATGGAAGACGCGCTCCACGAAGAGCTACAAGGTCTCTCGATATTTTAACAAGTAGTAAGGCGCGCGTATGTCCCCAAGGGGTTCCGCCAACCAGTTATGGAAGCCTACAGTAGGATGGAAGACCCTGACGAGCATGTTCAAGAGTTCATGAGTCATATGGGCTTGAACGAGTTCAACAATGTGATATTATGTCGCTCTTTTCCGTCCACTCTGAAAGGGGTGGCCCTGTCTTGGGTCATGAACCAGCGTCCTGGCTCAGTCAAGTCGTTTAAGAAGCTGATCGACAGTTTTCGATCACACTTCAGCAACGCGAGGGAGAGCAAGAAGACAATTCAAGATCTCTTCTATGTGCGTCAAGGTGTTAAAGAGTCTCTTGGTGAGTTTTTCACGCGATTCACCAACATCACGGCCCAGGTGGCCAACCTATAGCCAATGATTGCGTGGGAAGTTCTGATGAACAACCTGGCATATGGGCATTTTCAGATGTCAACTTACCGCAAACAATCGAAGATATATGACGTTGCGTAACCACATCTCAAGGCAGATATATTTTGAGGAGGTTGTGAGAGAAAAGTTTGACAAGGCTTAACGGATTAATTGGGATTGCACTTAACCACCCAAGGACAGACACAATGACAAGTCTCCTGATAAGCACTACTTTGTAAGGGCTTAAGTAAGAGTCATTAGAGGGTTTATTGGTGTCATTCGGGTAGATTTAGACACATTCATGTGTATGGCGTTTGGAGGCGAAGTTTGGTGTTTTTGGAGGTGTTTGAGCTATTGTGGATATCTAGGAGACACTGAGGAAGGAAGCCACCAAGGAAAGACGCCCAAGGAGTGAAGAGACGAGTTGAGGAGCGGTGCGAGAGATTGCAAGGAAGAGCTTTGAAGAGGAGATGTTACCGGAGCCTTGCCGCACCCGCGCCGAAGACCACCGCCCCCTGCGGTGGAAGAAGCAGAAACCAGACAAGATTCTGGAGTCCCACCGTACCCAGCGGTGGGCACTGCCGCACCTGCGGCGAGGTCGTCAGAGAAGTGGACAGAAGCCACTGGAGAGCCACCGCACCCAGCGGTGGGATGCACCGCACCCGCGGTGGCGACGCGCTGAAGACTTTTGTTCCGTGTTTTTATTCCGTTTTATTTTAAATCCGAGACTTTGTTTCCAAGTTTGTTATTTTCCTTTATTTTATTCCTGAATATTTGCCTTAGTATTTAAGTCTAATTGTTAAGACTTTGTGAAGGAGGCGAACCCTAGTTGCCACCTTTCTACGTTTTTGCTCTCACAAACCCTAATGGAGAACTAAACCTCCATTGTTGCACTTGACAGTTTGAAGCCAGCAATTGATTGGTTGTGAGTTTTCTACTCTTGTTCGTTTTCCTATCTAGTTGGATTGATTCTCTTGTACTTGATTGATTATTGGTTTATGTTGATTTATCTAGATTGATCACCTAGGTTTATTGATATCTTCCTAATTGCTAGGACTTGTGATTTCGGGTTCGGGTTGCATATCTAGTAGCAAGCATGATTGTTGCGTATAGGGGATCCGAGCGCTTCATCGTGGGAGAGAGTTAATTGCATGCTTATAGTAACGGGTTGTTTCTATTGCATGTATCTTGTTGAATCCTTGTTTGATTGCTATTGCTTTATTGAGTCTTGAAGGTTTTCGGATTTGATTTGGTGATAAGTACTATTAGGGCTGGTAGAACTAATAGTTATCTATGATCGGGATAAGAACAACTATAGGAATATTAAGAACTTGAGATTGATAGAATTCCGTGATCGACCTTTCTATTGTTGTGTGGATCTTTGTTAAGTGTGGCGCTTTTTCCCTTATTATTCTCAACCGTTATTTGCGAACATGTGTACTTGCTTTGTTTACGAAAAACACAAACAAACCCTCCCTAGTTCCTAGTTGGTGACGTGAATTACAAGAATAGATAACCTGACTCTCTGTGGGATCGACCCTGACTTGCTTGCTATACTCTGTAGTAGGTATTTTAGGATTTCTTTGATAGGCATACGACTTTAGCTCTGTCAAATTTGGCGCCGTTGCCGGGGAGTCAAATTTCTGTTTTTGTGTTTTTATTTGTTACTAACTTTGGTGTGGACCTCTCTTACGGTCCACACCCGTGCTACTGATTTTTGTATTTTCTTTTTTGATTTTGATACAGATATGGATTTCTAGGGAGAGCCGCGATATGACCCATACTCCTACGCATACACTCCAGGGTGGAGAGATCACCCCAATTCGAGTTATGGGTACCAACAATACCCTCCATATGGTTATGACCACCAGGAGTTCTACCCAGAGCCACATTCATTCTATCAGCAGGGTGCTCCGCAATAGTACAATCCTGCCTATGAGCATAGCCCACCAGTGTCCAATCCAAGTTCTGCTATGTCAACTGAAGAGATGCTCAGGACCTTGACTCAACATTTCACCACTCATGTGCATACTACTGAGTTAAGCATCAAGAATATGAAAAGGCAGGTGGACCAGATGGTGGAGTCAATTATACGGATCGATGCAAGGATTGAGGGAAATCTACCATCTCAAACGGTAGTAAACCCGAGAGAAAACGTTAGTGCGGTAATCCTCCGAAGTGGAAAGAAATTATCGGTCGATCCTAGTACTGAGAAGGACGAGTCTGGAAAAGAGGAGGCTATGGAGGATCACCGCACCCAGCGGCAAGAGGACCGCACCCGCGGCGAGAATGAAGAAGAGGAACAGAATGCCCTGTCGAGTCCACCGCACCCCGCGGTGGGTGTCACCGCACCCCGCGGTGGGTGTCACCGCACCCCGCGGTGACAGTACTGTTTCTCGAGATTTTTCTAGGGATGCACCGCACCCCGCGGTGGCTTCTGGCCGCACCCCGCGGCAGCCTTCTGGAGCTGTTGACGAGCCTTATGTGGACACTTACGTTCGTCCATACTTTCCTCCTCTCGGTTCTGAGAAGCCACTCGCCCCATTTCCAGAGGTTCTTTCGGAAGAGGAGTACTTTTTGAGACTGGAGGAATTCAGCGACGATGAGGAGGAGTACCGCGATCACGGAAATACTCCTGAGACACCCATTTCTCTCGAAAATGCTCCGGCAGTCCCTGACCCTCTGGAGGCTGCCTATGATGAGTTTGTGCGTCTCAACTCCTTCCCGCTCATCGCGCTGCAATCCATCGCACCCTTCCTTGAGGCTTCCCGAGTTACTCAAAGGCTAAAGAACAACGAGAATATCTATGAGGCCTTCAATGACTGCACAAAAACCGTTCCCTTGGTCACACTGGCAGACAGCACCCCTCGCTGCAAGGAAATGTTAAAGGTGCTGGGCATGATCAAGAAGAAACCGAAGGGGAAGCACAAGAATGCGGCCTTGATTCAAGTGGTGAATTGTTACATACTGGATACGGGGCAAGATAGGCATGCAGGCCCTGAGATGTTGGGTAGGCCAAATCTGAAGATGGTCAGTGCGTTCATGGGTATGCACAACGGTCCACCCATCATGAAGTGCACCAGCATGGGGGAAAGGATCAACAGGGAGTATACAAAGAGGCATCCCCCTGATATGGACCTTAGGAGTTTAGTTGCTATGAGCAACCCAAGTTGAGGCTGAGCAGGATGTCAAGCCATGACAATAACTAAGGCGCTATCCGGGAGGCAACCCGAGGTATGTTTTTCTTTCTTTGTTTTTGCATTTTCTTTAGTGTGTTTTTGCTTTGTTTTTGTTTTTCTTTGTTTTCGACTAACCTGTAGGGAAGAGACCCATGCCTATTGAAGAAGGTGTGTACCACCAATGTAAGTCTTCTTTTCTCTGCACTAAGTCACCCCCCGAAAAAACCTTAAACGGGGGGCAAAAAAAAAAAAAAAAAAAAAAGAAAAAAAAAAAGTTCTACCAAGGCCAGCTGTCCGGAATTCCCATGGAGACGGTGCGCATCATGTTGTCAAGGAGGATACACTTACCCTACACATTATTTGACAACGATGATGCCCCTACAATTGACAGCTGAGGAGGAGGAACACTAGAGCCCCCATCACGATTACATCTGGGCCCATTTTTTGTGTTCATTGAAGACCGCGCAGCCCCGAATTCTTTGATATACCACTATTCACCAAAGTGGTTCCCTTTGGTTGCACGGTAATGAAGACGATGGAGTTGATGAAGTCACCCGCCCCACACTGGAGACCTGGGCGTTACTGAGTATACCGCCAGCAACAATGAAAGTGTCCAAGCAGCTCGGCGACGTTGTGAGTTATTTTTTTGCTTTTCCCTGTGCTTCTATTCTTTTTGTCTTTCATTACATTGAGGACAATGCAATGTTTAAGCATGAGGGAGAGTTCTATACTTGTTACGTTGTTGAGGAGACAAATACAAAAATTGAAAAAGCCAAAAATTTGAAAAAAGGCTAAAATAGAAATCCTAGGATAGGTCGAAAACCCGAAAGGGCGGCCTAGGTAATAAGCAGGTGGCTTGGACCAGCATTAGTTTGGGGTAATAATTGGTCAAGAGTGGCGTGAGCTTATGTGAGCACATCTATGAAAAAATATGAGTGGCTTGGTGAAAACTCGAAAGGGCGCCTTGGCAAAATGAGCGAAAAAGAAGAAGAGTGATTTTAGGATTTCTCATTATTCTTGGCGAGGCGTCATAAGAAGAGGAGTCAAAGAAGGATTGTCGGGTAGGTCACTCTGGGAGACATAAGGAGTCATAGATGGAGGCTAGGATTAGAGGTTACTCACACTATTGGATGTCCGGGTTAAGCTTGGGGGAAGTACTCTGCTTTCCCCTTAAGCTTGTTGAGTTGTGGATGAGTTTGGTGCCAGGAGCTTGGCATGGGTTAGGTGACTCTTAGTTGGAGGATATGCTTCCTGAGACCTTGTGTGCTGCATTGGAGGAGTGGACTTTCTTTATTAGTTTACTCGAGGACGAGCAAAGGTCTAAGCATGGGGGAATTTGATAAGCACTACTTTGTAAGGGCTTAAGTAAGAGTCATTAGAGGGTTTATTGGTGTCATTCGGGTAGATTTAGACACATTCATGTGTATGGCGTTTGGAGGCAAAGTTTGGTGTTTTTGGAGGTGTTTGAGCTATTGTGGATATCTAGGAGACACTGAGGAAGGAAGCCACCAAGGAAAAACACCAAAGGAGTGAAGAGACGAGTTGAGGAGCGGTGCGAGAGATTGCAAGGAAGAGCTTTGAAGAGGAGATGTTACTGGAGCCTTGCCGCACCCGCACCGAAGACCACCGCCCCCTGCGGTTGAAGAAGCAGAAACCAGACAAGATTCTGGAGTCCCACCGCACCCAGCGGTGGGCACTGCCGCACCTGCGGCGAGGTCGTCAGAGAAGTGGACAGAAGCCACTGGAGAGCCACCGTACCCAGCGGTGGGATGCACCGCACCCGCGGTGGCGACGCGTTGAAGACTTTCGTTCCGTGTTTTTATTCCGTTTTATTTTAAATCCGAGACTTTGTTTCCAAGTTTGTTATTTTCCTTTATTTTATTCCTGAATATTTGCCTTAGTATTTAAGTCTAATTGTTAAGACTTTGTGAAGGAGGCAAACCCTAGTTGCCACCTTTCTACGTTTTTGCTCTCACAAACCCTAATGGAGAACTAAACCTCCATTGTTGCACTTGACAGTTTGAAGCCAGCAATTGATTGGTTGTGAGTTTTCTACTCTTATTCGTTTTCCTATCTAGTTGGATTGATTCTCTTGTACTTGATTGATTATTGGTTTATGTTGATTTATCTAGATTGATCACCTAGGTTTATTGATATCTTCCTAATTGCTAGGACTTGTGATTCCGGGTTCGGGTTGCATATCTAGTAGCAAGCACGATTGTTGCGTATAGGGGATTCGAGCGCTTCATCGTGGGAGAGAGTTAATTGCATGCTTATAGTAACGGGTTGTTTCTATTGCATGTATCTTGTTGAATCCTTGTTTGATTGCTATTGCTTTATTGAGTCTTGAAGGTTTTCGGATTTGATTTGGTGATAAGTACTATTAGGGCTGGTAGAACTAATAGTTATCTATGATCGGGATAAGAACAACTATAGGAATATTAAGAACTTGAGATTGATAGAATTCCGTGATCAACCTTTCTATTATTGTGTGGATCTTTGTTAAGTGTGGCGCTTTTTCCCTTATTATTCTCAACCGTTATTTGCGAACTTGTGTACTTGCTTTGTTTACTTTGGTTACGAAAAACAAACCCCCCCTAGTTCCTAGTTGGTGACGTGAATTACAAGAATAGATAACCTGACTCTCTGTGGAATCGACCCTGACTTGCTTGATATACTCTGTAGTAGGTATTTTAGGATTTCTTTGATAGACATACGACTTTAGCTATGTCATCGCCCGTCCCAGAAATGGGTAACCCTCACAGTGTCAATCGTCCCCCAATGAAAGACGCTTATGAGGTAGACATATATGAAAGGCTCCATGAACACCCTGCGGTACACAGACAACAAAGTTAGGTGACTAGGTTGCCCGAAAGAGAGGATTCGCGTGGTGGGTATCGCAATTTAAATGATAAGCACTGGGAATCCAACTCTCATTATACGCTCCAAAGTGAATATGAACCAACTTCCTGGTGGAGGTGGAGCCCTAACAGTAGGAAATCAGACCAACAAGACCTAACACCACACTCGAACGGTTACATCAACACCATCGCAGAAGGGTCATCCTTGGCATGGTCGAGTAATCAAGAGAGGAAACGATATGTGTGCGAAAGTCATCATGCACCCTCAGTTTATAGTGTGGCCCAAATGTCGCGACGACATACAGATATGACCTTCATCGAAGAAGACGTGGAAGGGTTACATGCCCCATGCGGACCCTCTGGTAATTCATGCATAACTAGGAATGAAGATGGTCAAGCGTTTTCTAGTTGAATCAGGAGCGTCGATGGATATACTATACTTTGACGCGTTCGAACAACTAGGGATACCCCCAACGCACTTAAACAGTTTTCTGGAAAGTTGGTTACTTTTTCAGGCAAAGAAGTGTGTGTGGTAGGGACAATCGAGATGAAGATGACCCTAGGACAAGCCTATTCCGACGCGTGGAGGATATAGAGATTATCGTGGTCCGCCTTCCCACATTCCATAACATCATTATGGGGCATATGTTGCTTATGAAGTTCCAAGAGACACTCTCTATTTACCACTTTAAGTTAAAATTCCCAGTGGGTGATAATGTGGGGGAAGCCAAAGGTCACCAAGAGCAAGCCATGCGTTGTTATCTATCAACATTAAAATCTAAAGCAAAAAACCTCGTATTTGTCATTGAAAATAGGAAAACATAGAGCTTGAAGTGAGAGATCGTGCTCAGGCTGAGTTGAAGGAGTTTGAGAAGGTCTCCATTACCCCGTTTGGCAACAAGGAAGAAAAGTTGTATGTCGGAGGTTGCATGATCGATTCCCTAGATTAAAGAATGGAGAGTCTGTTGTCGAATTTGCATGGTGTATTCGCCTGGATGGCTAAAAATATGAAAGGTGTCCCATCCTCGATTGCTCTCTACTATCTGAACATAGACCACGCCGCTCGCCCAGTGGTGTAAAGGAAAAGAAAAATGATTAAGAAATGCATTTCATCCACAAAGTTCAATACCTGAAGTGGCTATCAAATGTTGTGCTTGTAAAAAAGACGAATGGGAAATGGAGGATGTGCATAGACTTTAAAGACCTGAATAAATCCTTCCCAAAGGACAGTTACCCCCTTTCCTCCATCGATATTCTCGTTGATTTGACCGCCGGTCACGAGGCACTGAGCTTCCTCGGTGCATACTCCGATTATAACCAAGTCTAGATCGATCCACACGATGAAGCAAACACTGCCTTTTCACTAGTCAAGGAACTTTCAGTTAAAAAGTCATGCCCTTCAACCAAAAGAACGCTGAAGCCACTTTTCAGAGGCTCGTAGACTGCGTATTCAAAGACCAACTTGGGAAGAGTATTTCAGCGTATGTGGATGATATTGTAGCAAAGAGAGCTACATTTGGTTGATTTACAATGGGTGTTTGAACCTTTGAGAAACTTTAGGTTGAGTTTGAATCCAGAGAAATGTGTCTTCGGCGTTGATTTTGGCAAGGTTTTAGGGTTCATGATTAGTGCGCGTGGAATCAATGTCAATCCTGAGATGGTCGCATCCATCTCAGAAATAAGGTCCCTAAGGTCAATGAATGAATTCCAATGACTCAATGGCACGGTGAATTATCTGAGCTGATTCTGCTCGCAGATAGCTGATCGCGCTCTCTCCTTCTTCTCGACGTTGAAGAAGAACAAGAGATTTGTCTAAACCGAGGAATTTGAGCGCTCATTCCAAGAGCTCAAGACTTATTTAGCAACACTGTCCACGCTCTCTCCTCCGACCCGTGGGAAGGACCTTCAGCTGTATCTCGCGGTTACTCCACTCACGATCAACACGGTGTTGAAAAAAGAGTCATGTTTCCCTGTTTATTCGATCAGTGGGGTACTATAGCCAATAGAATTGAGATAATCTCCAGTAGAGAAAATAGCCTTAGCGGTGATTTCTGTTGCACGACGTCTGAGTCCATACTTTCAAGTGCACTCCATACAAGTCTTGTCAACAATCCCTCTATGACAAATACTTATCCAACCCGCGCTATCTGGAAGAATGACAAAGTGGGTTGTGGAGTTCTCCAAGTTTGACATATCGTATTCGCAATGTACGTCAATTAAAGCCCAGACGTTGGCAGACTTTATTGTAGATGCCAGCTTCACAATCACCGAAGATCAGAGCTCAAAGAAGTGAAAAGTCTTTGTCGATGGATCTAAGAGTGACGTGAGGAGTGGAGCCGGCATGGTGCTTGAGGGACCCGCATTCTTTGAGGTACAATACGCTCTTAACTTGGCCTTCCTCGTCACAAATAATGAAGCAAAGTACAAGGCATTGATAGTCGGGGTTGAGATGGCACTGCTTAATGGGACGCGTAATATAAGGCGTTCATCGACTCGGAAGTTGCAACGCCGAAAGTGATGAGGATATATGAAGCAAGAACTAGTTCTCTACCTGATTATTGTACAAAAGTTAGATCTTTGGTTTCCTGCTTAGACGCCTTCTCCTCATCAAAGTCCAGAACACCACTTACCATCTCAAGATACTTCATGGTTTCAAACTGTAAGAGCGGCACGGGTAAGGTTCTGATCACTCATTCTCTTTGATGCACGCATCCTTCGGCACCCGTAGTTTCTTCAAGTCGTCCACAGAAGCCCTTCGGTAAACTTCCTCACCTGATCCATGTCTACCCTTGCTCTCTTTGCGTCGGGCGCATTTAGCGCTTCATCACGGCATTTCTGGCTTCGTCTCTCCTTGGTCTTAACTGGAACTGCCTCCGGTCTCGACGAGCTTGTGGCTTTAAGACCAACCACTGCGCTAGGAGCAGGAGGAGGGGGATGGTTCACTGTGGCCGGTCTACAAGCGGCCGCAGCCTCAGCGACCGGTGTGGATTGCAAGGTTCCCGGCGCAATCTTCTTCGCTCTTCTTAGCAATCTTGAGGAGCTTACCATCCCTTTAAACATATTCAACAAGTGAGTTATCATGCAGAATGAAAAAGAAGATGAAACAACAAAAAGAGTGAAGACAACCCTTCCCAACGCATTCTTTACAACTCGACAAACTTAGCCTCGCCTTCTCCAAGTTCGCATGCGTTATCAACAACTTGTAATCAGATGTGTCGCCTTCATTATGAAAGTGCACTTTTCACGCGTTGATCTCTCACTGATTGGGCTTATTGGCTCATGTAAACACCACGAGATATATCTAAAAGCTGAAGGCCGCTAGCGTAGGATCCCACACTGAAAACCACCTATCCTTCCACTTGCCCACATTCGACGGCTTGCTTATTACCTTCAAGGCGTGAAGATTGAAGTTGCACATGCCTCTCTCATATTTCATTGTGAAGAGGCAGAGCATATGTTGCACGTCGGGGTGATCCCTTCTTTATAACACCGCATCATGTAACCACTAAAGAATCTCCACACATTAGGGAACAATTGTGCAGGGCTAAGGCCTTGTTTGGCCACCTCTACTTTTTATTTATAAAGACTATATTTCAAAAATATACTTTTATAGATATTGATAACCTTATAATAAAATTATTTAATTTTTTTCCACTATACAAAAATTTTAATAAAATACACACATATCTATAAAAAAAAGTTTTATTAAACACGTTTTTTTACATAATCCTACTTTTCAACTACTTATAAATAAAAAGTCTTTATAAATACTATCACCAAACAAACCCTAAGACTCGCCAGCGCCAAAGAGGTGGCGGTAATGGTCAGGGACTATTAAACAAAACCATGCCTCAACGCTACCCAAATAAACAATGAGACAAATCTCGTATCGCGCCATAGAAGTACCTCAACTCTCAGAAAGACACAACTCTTGTAACACCCCCAAAATATCTTTGAAAATATTACCGCCAGTGACCTCGGAATACACACCCGGGGTCACCCAAGGCTTACCATTTTTAGAACAAATACTATAATACTGTAAACTTTATTAAATAACATAAAAGTTGACCAAATAATATTCATACCGACGTCGTAAGTTACAACTGATAGCAAAACCAAATACAAAAATGTTTATTACACCAAAAGTCTTTGAAATAAATGAAACGCCACAAAGGGGTTTTGAACCATGCGGTCTCATGCCAGGATCTTCAACCTTAGGAAAACACAAAAATATCAACTGTTTTAAACGTCGGATTTCTGGCCTTCACAGATGAGGAATTTTACCTGATGTTCCGTATGACACTAGCCAACCATGCAAAGGAAAAATAACGGTTGGTTAGTCTAATGAAAGACTATGCAAGGGTACAAATAAAAGGTTCTAAGTAGTCGTATGAAGTTACAACCATCGCTTCTCGAATAATAGCCGATATACGATGTGAACTCCAATACTTCTACGGAACAAGAGAAAAGGAATGATTGAAGAGAAGACTCTAAAGGAATTGAGTCTTATGGGAAGCGTATGAAGAGAAGACTCCCAAAGGAATTAAATCTTATAGGAAACGTATGACACTTGTTTGGGAACGTTAAGTTTTCACACAAGTTTAAAACACGACCTTGATTATTTGGGTCCACGACCAACCTCACCGCGCAATGCGAATTCAGATTGGAAAGAAGACTTACTCTAACAAGAGTCCAGGCGGTTTCCACGTTGTACTCCTCGCCCGAGGGTATATTAATTGTGTGCGTAAAAGCACTTATCTTATTTAATTCCAAAATGAACATTCACGTTACAACTTTTAATTCACATTATCTCGATACGAGAGATATTTCTGGGAATGAATCTTGAACATTGGCACTAGCTAAGTGCACCTACCCTGGAATAAGGGTACAGTCATGACTAGAAGTACTAGGGCAAAATCCTCATAATACCAGTTATAAAGAAACGACTAGACCTCGCAAGGTACATAGCGTTCCTACGAATACTCATGCTAACTAGGCATGTAAGTTCACACATAAATCCACACCAAAACCATTACGGTAATATCATATATAATAGCATTGTTTCTAGCAATATATACAACCTATTATAAATCCATATTTTAACACATTGTTTTATCAAATCTGTTCCCAAACATAAAACAATAACTTTATCCCATCTTAATTAGACAATTAAATAATTGACAATCAAGGGAAACATGGAATAATGAGCAAGAACGAACCGTCACTTGCCTTAGTCTAATGAACTAGAGATCAGGTTCCGAGATCTGGAAACTTGCACTTGAGCACAGTTTCCTACGACGATGATGAGTTTTAAGACAAAACCCTAAATTAGATACGGTACGAAAAGACAAAGCAAAACGAAGGAAGAAAGCCAGTGCCGCGGTCGCGGATGGCATAGCCGCGATCGCGGCCTTGCTGGGCAAAACCGCGCCCGTGGTTTTATATCCGCGATTGCGGTTTTGCGCCCAGCCTGGGTCGCAGGTCTCTTCCCGACTGCGGTCGCGGTGGATGGAGTCGCGGTCGTGGAACTCCATCCCGGCGTGAGCTTAATCGAGCCTTCGAGGTCATACCGACGACAACGAGGCTTCGTACTTCGCTTCTGAACCAAGGCGCACCACCACCACTCCAAGGATTTCCCACGGCGACGACTTTGGCTCCGGCGACAACGACTCCGGCGAACACCACAAACTTATCGAGAGGAAGAGATGAAACTTGAGGATGGAGGAGAAGCTCGGCTACAACCTCCTATTTATAGGCTCAGAAGGAGGAGTTCACAGCAAAGACCGAGCAACCCAATCGATCCAGCTCCCCGTCGTTCGGACGCATGGAGGAAAGCCAATCGCCGACGTTCTGGAAACAGAGGAAGACGACGATCCGAGTTTTCCGCGATCGCGGTTTTCCCCTGGGCAAAACCGCGGTCGCGGAACTGCCACGGTCGCGTTTTTGGACCTTGCTCGCGGGTCTTGATCGCGGTCTTTGCTAAATTATATTTTTAGCACTCCTTAACACTCCTTAAATAGTTTAAGACCCATATATATTTATTAAACGTATATCAACACGTTCAAATTGTTCTTATAGGGTTTACAGAATAAGCCTTACACGTCTTGCTTACAAAACGAAAGTTGGGACTTTTAGGGGTTATTACAACTCTACCCCATCGGCCAAGGAATCTCACACGCTAAATTTTCAAGAGTAGTAAGAGAAACAATGGTCCCTACCCCAAGGTCGTGCATATCCACACCGTCATGCTCTACCATCATCGGAACTTCCTCAAAATTTATCGCACAAAATCGAGGAGGCTCGACGTTCATGCGATGACTGATGAAACTAGTTGTGATCTCCGCCTTGTCTGACGAAGATTTAGTGTCAGGGTTCACGGCTGGAACATAGGACATAATGCATTTCCCCTTAACCCTTCTAGCCGTCGGTACGCTCCCTTCATAAGGAATTGCGGCCTTAGTTGTTTCCTCAGATTTGTATGAAGTCACCTCAACTTCACCTTGGGATCCTAGCACCTGGGCCGCGCTCATAGAAGCTCATCGCGGTGAATTGGAGGAGGATAATGAATATATAACCTCCACCTTGGGGCTTGAAGCCGACTCAGCCTACAGGTAGACGTCCTCCAATGCCCTACAAAGTGCATCCTTGCTACTAGAATTAGTTTCGGTTGACATAGTTGGGAGAAGCTTGAAGCAATTGCATGCGATCACCCAAATCCTTTGAAATGCCAAAAGAAAAGATGATTTAGAGATAAAAAGATAAATGAAGAGCGTGTGCGGTACAAAGAGGGTGAGAACGTGGTTAACAAGCCCAAGCTGGAGGAAGAGGCACTAGTACAAATTTAGTGTTTTATCACCTTTTTTTATCCCGGTTATGTGTAGGACTGTCTTAAAAAGATTTTAGAACGTTTTTATCACGGACCGTCCGCATATCCGTGATTAAAAATTAAGGCGCAAAAAGTCGAAAACAATATATCCCGATTCTAAACAATCCGGGATAAAAAAAGGTGATAATAATATTTTTATACGCGCGCGGCACATTAACAATTGGCATATGATATTAATCTTTTAATTTTTGGAAATTAATTTACAAAATTGTCCAAAAGCACATAACAGACCAAAAATTAAATCTTCCATCCCTCCTCTGATCGATCGTCTCTCGCCCTAGCTTTGCCGCCCTCTTCGCAGCTCTCGTCGGCGTCACCTTCTTCCCTCTTCGCAGCTCTCGTCGGCGTAGCCCCCATCGGCGTCGCCTTCTTCCTAGCCCCCGCTGCTCTCCCCACAACCATCATCGGCGCAACTAGCTACTTCAAGCCTCACTCCGACCACAAAAGAGAGAGAGGACACTGGAAATCCGGACAAAATTCCGGCCAAAATTCCGCTGCTCTCCCCAGCAATTTGGAATGACAATTTCAAGGTATCCCAACCCTAATTTTGTATATGTTCTTTTGCTGATTGAAGATGAAACAACCTATTTTCTTCTTCCTAATTGCTCTTGCGGGATTCAAGCACTTTTACATATGTTTGCGCCCACAAGGTGTTTGTAGAATTGTCTTAGGTTGTAAGAGGTCAAGTAATGACTTCACAATTTTCACTTCAAATTGCTAGGCTGTATGGTTCTAGCATGAAGCCCTCGGTAAAGGAAAAAAGTGCATTAATTCAAGCTCCATTGGTTTTAAGCTGGAGGTGTGCGATTTTCAATTTCTAGGGCTTCATGTCTCTTTAGCTCTCTGTATTTTTCAAGGGTTTAATTTACATCAGAACTTTGTATTTTTTATTCTTATCATCTCTTCATTCTTTTGATGGAGTTTGTGATGGCTCTATGTTGGTTTCCGTTGTTTTGAGCATATCTTCCTTGTGGAAACTACTGCTATGAGACTCTTCTTGTGTAATTTTCTTCGCTGGAAAAAATTTATCACAAGGCTTTTGATAAATTTTCTTCTATGTAATTTTTTGTCCATGTTTTTTTCTCTTAACATTAGTTACAATTGTGCTTGTAAAGAGCGTTTTAGCTTATAATTGTCCTTTTTGTTCTGAAGGGACGCAAGAACAAGAATTTAGAAGACCGTAGCGGCATTGAATTCTAAGGAAGAGACGACATTGTTGTCTTGTTGCAAACCAGCAATTTGGAGCGACAATTTCAAGGTACCACAAGAACCAATTTCTTCTTCCTAATTGCTCTTTACATCGTATAATATACTATCTGTTTTAGAATGATAAGTTTTTTTATGTCTCAAATACTGTTTCTTAGGCAATTGATTCCCCTTCCTGATGTTGATTTATTTCAATAGATAAATCTTTTGATCCATTTTACTAGCAAACTCCTACACTGGCACACTGCTACTTGTGTTGCAAAATATAATGAAAGAAGTTGTAAAGAAGACTAATGTTTTATATGAAGCAAAAAGTGCATCTGTAGCTCAATCCCACAATGTGTCTATATACTCAATCCTTTGCACACTCATCACCTATAAAACTGTAATAAGATAAACCAAGGTCAGAACAAAACAATAAAACTTTACAGTGAAAAGTTCAGTTTTGAAATTAGCTTGCCAACTTACAACTTTGGTGTATTTTAACATACAAAACATCAGTAAACCGCAGATTTGGCCAACTTAAAATTACATGGATGTAGTATTGAGCTCTAATTTGTTAGATATGCTAGTTAAATGTCAATTAGTATGATATTTTCAGTTTAGGAGTGAGATATTTATTAAATAAAAAATTAATTAGGTCCTATAACTTTTAGATGGCTGAATTGACATTTAGTTTCCATCTAGTTTGTCATTTATTTATTTTCATATTTTGTCTACTCTGAATAATTTTTATTTACTGAATTTTGCCTGACTGTAAACTTCAGTTACATAGCTCTTAGTTTTAATAATCGTAATGGATTGACATGAGTCAAGATATATATAATTTAATAATGGTTAGTTTTTGATTTTTTTTCATTTACTGTTCTTGATTTGATAAGAAATAAGCAAATTTAGACTTCATTCGAACAATGGATCGAGATTGGATGAGTAAGAGTCGTTTGTCACAAGAGTATGTTGATGGTGTCGAGGACTTCATTCAATTTTCTCTTAACCACGGGGTTGATCCTCAGAGGATACGTTGTCCATGTGTGAAGTGTTCTTTCGTTAAGTGGATTAGTGACGACCAAATAAGGGACCACCTTATCATTAACGGTATATCTCAAGGCTACACACGGTGGATATGGCATGGAGAAGAAGATTTTGAGGATTCAGTTACTCCCAACATAGAAGCACATGATATAAATGATATGTTTGAAGGTGATAGAATGGATGAAATGGTACACGATGTTGAGGAGATGTTTCAAGGCCGTCCTGATTTGTTTTCAAACTTGATCGATGATGCTCATAAGCCCTTGTACAACGGCTGTAAAAGATTTACAAGGTTGTCTGCTCTTCTCAAATTGTACAACTTGAAAGTGAGTAATGGATGGACTGATAAGAGCTTTACAAATCTACTTGGACTTCTGAAAGAAATGCTTCCCGAGGATAATTATCTCCCTCAACGTACATATGAGGCGAAAAAGATTTTGCGCTCAATAGGTTTGAATTATGAGCGGATACACGCGTGTCACAATGATTGCATATTGTACAGAAACGAAAACGCATCATTGGAGAGTTGCCCAAACCCTAAATGTGGTGCTTCACGATATAAGAAGAATGGGGCTCCAGCGAAGGTGTTATGGTATTTTCCTATAATGCCAAGGTTTCGACGTATGTTTGCTAACTCCAAAGAAGCAGAAAAACTGACATGGCACCCAGATAAAAGAATAAAAGATGGTAAACTTTGACATCCGGCTGATTCTCCACAGTGGAAAACAATTGATACATTGTACCCTGAGTTTGGAAAAGAAGACAGAAATCTGCGGCTTGCTCTTTCTACTGATGGCATGAACCCTTTTGGGAATCTAAGTAGCAGTCACAGTACATGGCCAATTGTTTTGATGATTTATAATCTCCCACCAGATTTGTGCATGAAACGCAAATACATGATGTTGTCGTTGTTGATTTCGGGGCCGAAGCAACCAGGAAATGATATTGATGTCTATTTGGCACCTCTCATTGATGACCTAAAAATTTTGTGGAAGGATGGTGTTGAGATTTATGATTCACATCGTATGCAAAATTTTTGTCTTAGAGCCATGTTATTCTGCACTATAAATGATTTTCCAGCTTATGGAAATTTGTCCGGTTATACAGTTAAAGGATACTATGCATGCCCTATATGTATGAGGAATACATGCCATTGTCAATTGAGTGAGAGTAAAAAGACAGTTTACCTTGAGTATCGAAAATTCTTACCTAAAGACCATCGTTATCGAAGATTATGCAAAGCTTTCAATGGAAGTACAGAATAAGGAAATGCGCCAATTCCGTTGTCTGGTGAGCAAGTTTTCGGTTTGGTAAAAGATCTAGATGTGACATTTGGGAAAAATAATAAAGTTGAATTTGTAGATGGTTGGAAAAAGTGATCTATATTCTTTGAAATTCCATATTGGAAAGATTTATTTGTGAGACACTGTCTTGATGTGATGCACATTGAGAAAAATATTTGTGATAGTCTCGTCGGCACATTACTCAACCAACCCGGAAAAACAAAAGATGGTATTAATGCTAGACGAGATTATCTTCAGTTGAATATTAAAGGAGAACTGGCACCTGTTACTGATGGGTCACGAACCTACTTACCTCTTGCGTGTTATACTCTATCGAAGAAGGAGAAAGAAGAGTTTTGTAGCATCCTTCAAAACATCAAAGTTCCACTGGGGTATTGTTCCAATATTAGGAGTCTTGTGTCATTAAAAGACTTGAAACTAACAAGATTGAAATCTCATCATTGTCATATTCTAATGCAACAATTGCTATCGATAGCAATTCGTTCGATATTGCCTAAGGAGGTATGACTTTCCATCACCAGACTTTGTTTCTTTTTTAGGAAACTATGTAGTAAAGTGATTGACCCCCAAGAGTTGGCAGAATTACAAAAAGATGCTATTGAAACCATGTGCCAATTGGAGATGTACTTTCCACCTGCTTTTTTTGATATCATGGTGCATTTAACGGTGCACTTGGTTCGAGAGGTTCAATTGTGTGGCCCTCTCCCCCTAAGATGGATGTATCCAGTTGAGCGTAATATGAAAGTATTGAAGGGGTATGTGAAGAATCCAAATCGGCCCGAAGGTTGCATTGTTGAGCGCTACATCGTGGAAGAAGCAGTTGAATTCTGTAGTGATTACTTGTCTGATGTGGAGGCCATTGGTCTTCCAAAACGTTCTCACTCAATGGATGTAGAATGGAAGTGCAGGTCGGGATGCAAGATATTGAATACTGACAATGAAATATGGAGAAAAGCACATCTATATGTTCTTCACAACACTGAGGAGGTTGAACCTTACGTGGCTGAGCACATGAGTTATGTGAAAAGTTGTAATCCGCAAAATTCTAGAAATGAGAGGTGGGTGACTACTGAACATAATCGAACATTCATAGACTGGTTTCGCAAAGTGATACTTGAGAAGATTGAATCAGGAGAAGATATCTCAGAAAATTTGAAATGGATATCTCAAGGTCCAAAATATCAATTAATGAGTTACACAAGCATGGAAGTGAGAAACTCCACATTCTACACAAAGGACTTTGATGATAGAAGTACAACGCAGAATAGTGGTGTGACTTCAGTGGCTCAGTCAATGTATTTCAGTAGTTCAAAAGATAAGAATCCTGTGTATGCAAGTATGTCATATTATGGTGTGATTGAAGACATATGGGTGTTGATCTATGCAGATAAAATACAAATCCCAATGTTTTATTGCAAGTGAGGTGACAATAATAATGGCGTCCGAGTTGATTAAATGGGGTTTACTTTAGTAGATCTTAACAAAGCCTCTCATATAGAGCATCCATTTATATTGGCTACACAGGAAAAGCAAATATTTTATGTCACCGATCCTAGTGATAAGAGGTGGTCGATTGTCACGTCAACAACAAACATTTATGAAGATTTTGAAGATATTTCTAAAGAGAGTTCTAGCACATTTTTAGTTGCATCACCTCCTTGTGAAGATGAAGGAGACGGCGTTTATATGAGAGTTGATCACAGGAAAGGTATATGGCTTAATGATGGGACCCAAGCTGAAGGTGGCAACTCTAGTATTTCAAACTTGAGCAAGAAAAGAAAACTAAACCAAAACTAGGAGTACTAGCTAATTGTAAGTATTTATTATAAATATTCACACATTTGTATATACTAGTTGAAGACCCCCTAAAACTGCAGTATTTTTTAAAATTAAAATGTTAATTATAATTTGTTAAATTTTATATTTTGTATTAAAAAATGAATGAAATATTAGTAATTTTTAGAGTTACATATAAATACTACTTTATTTATCTTAAACCACGATATTTACATGATTATTTCCATAAAAATAACAAGCTGTTTAGTTCAGTTGTTGCAGAATGTGAGAGCAGAAGAGACTGAAGGATTTGTAAAAGGTTAAGTAGCATGGCAGACATCAAGATACTCACTACCTATTAAATTAAAAATCCTCAATAATAAACAAACTTGCAGCACAAAATAGACAGCATGGATAATAGCCTCTGAATTCAAAAGGAACCCAAAAAATAAAAGCCTCTAAGCAGTAAGCATGTAATAATTAATGACAAAATCCTAATACCACCATCACATATTATAGATTCCCAGATTGAAACTTACTTATGGGACCATTCTAAATGATGAACCTTATCTTCAATGTGATCACGCTCATTCCTTAGTACTCGAAATTCCTGATAATTTAAATATAACAGTTGAATCTAGTCCTTAACAAAATAGTTCAGCAATGGAAAAACAATTACGCACCTTGCGGGTATCCCTCAATTCGCAGAGGAGCTCAACCTCTCTCTCAAGCTCAGGGACCACAAGCATTGTTCTCCAACCTAAAGTAGGATTTGTTTACAGCAAATTAGAATGAAGAGTACTCTTTGAGATGCTGCTCTAAACTTCTTTTATTATGATGGAAATAATCATGTAAATAGAAGATCATTTAGGTATCTACCCATTGCAGATTAAGAGCATTATATATCTATGATTGTTACTTGATTTATTTTATATATATATATTAAATACTATATTCATTGATTGTTCTAACTGTTGGTTTTGCTGTCTGTAGATGAATTCTAAAAGACACGCCGTAAAAGAAAAACAATCAGAGTCTGCTACAATACGTGGCACTAGGGGAGCTACCATGTCCAAGGAGGTCACTAAAGCTATCACAAGTGGTGTGAAATTTCAAGTTGAATGGGATGATGATGGCCAAGCCATTGGTCCACATGCTGCTGAGTTGAAGAGTTACATAGGCACAATCGTTAAGCGGTTAGTGGCTATCACATTCTCTGATTGGCGAAACGTCCCACAAACATTGAAAGATATGGTTTGGAAAGAAGTTCTGGTAAGCATTGTTTGATTTGTGCACTTAGTGACATACTTATGATATTTATGAATTAGCGAGATAATTAATTTAGTATATGCCTCTTTCCTCTATTGTTGAAAACATAACTTAGGAATATGCTAGTACCTCAACTTGATTAGTCAAACTTCCATCTATAACACTTGCCCTTCCATCTCAACCTTCTTTGCTTTCCCTGCACATTATGCTTTCGGTTTCTTTGAAGAGTAACTTTGAAACTAATCAGATACAAAGCAGTCTACATCTATATGTGGCAGCAAAGAATCATCAATCAGCAAACAATCCTATATTATGGTAATATAGGATTGTTTTGATTTTGGTATTGTTTCAATTTTGAACTGCTAGTTGTGTTGTCTTTATTTTAATATATTACTTCTATGTATTTTTCATATGGTGCTTTTCCAGATGGCTTTTATTCTTCCACAACAAAAGAAGTTTTGGTTACTGAAGGTAGCTAATACTTTATGGAGGAGATTTAAGTCGGACTTGACGACACATCATATGTTTGATGAAGATGAAGATCTCTGTTTAAGTCCACCAGAAATGTATACTCAATACATTAATCAAGATCAATTGAATAGGTTCATTAGCACTCGGCAATCTGAAGAGTTTAAGGTGAAATTTAATAATTTTAGGAATGCAACACATAACTCAAACAAGCTTGTATATTATGTATATTAGTGCTAACATGTAATCAACATGAATCAAGTGAAGCTCATCGACAACTCTCTCTCAAGAATAAATACTCATATCGAGGGTCTCGTTTAGGATATGCTGGGATAAGTGCAAAAATGGTAATAATTAGTACATCTTAATTATTGTTTAAAATTTTATTCGTAAGTACTTTTTTGACATTGATAATCTTTTCCAGAAAAGAGAGTTGGGCACTTCTAATATATCACGAGCAGATGTATGGAAGAAAGCTCGACTACAAAAGGATGGTCAATTTGCTCCTGAAGTACAAGAGTTGGTAAATATAATGGTATGTCCACAAGTTTTCTTCTGAATTTTCTCTTGAAGTATGCTGTCAAAATCTTCTTCATAGTCAACATCATCTAATACTAACATGTTTTAAATTTCTATTTATAGGAGAATTTGTCAGAACAAGCATCACTAGGTGAGATTCAAATATATGAGCGGCAAGATATATTATCTTTGGCTTTGGACAAGGAAGAACACCCAGGACGTATTCGAGGAGTTGGTCAATATGTCACGATGAGGGAGTATTATGGACGTGCATCTCGAAATTCATCGATGTCAGATGCTGCTATCGCACGTGCTGTGAAAGAAATTGAGGAAAAGATGGGAGAAAAACTAAAAGAAATGCAAGAACAACATACAAATTCTCAAGCAGAAATTATGGAAATGCAAGGATTCATTGTGAAATTACTTCAAGAAGTGTTTAAAGAGTTGCCTCATTTATCAATACCTATCCCTCAATTTGGAAGTCGCATACCCCAAGTGCCCGTTGCTCTGAATGTCGACCCTTCTTCTATTCCGCCAGATACTACGGTTAACTCAAATGAGGTAAATTATTTTGGAATTTAGGCATTGATGGACGTTACTTTATTACTTTTTTTTAATCTTTTTTGGGGATTTTATATATTGCATGCTTGAATTTGAGCCTTAAACATTTTTATTGTTGTGATACTTGTCCTTAATTCAAGGACTCGGTGCAAAGTATTAAGGAGACACAAACCAAATTGATTAAGGGGAGAGTTAAGAGCAATGAATCTACCATTCATCTATCATCAAAAAAGGGTAGTCCAACTGTTCAACCTTCTTGTGCCCCTCCATCTGCCTCTTTTAACTCTTTAAATGAGGTAATTTATCAAACTAATTCTAAAATAATATTTAATTGTAATGCACGTATTGATACATACAAGTTAAGTATTTTATATATGTGTTATAGGAGTTTGTGCCATGTACCTTGTTTTGGCCAAACATGGGCCAACAAGTGGCAAAAGGTAGTGTTTGTCGATCCACCTCTGGCGTTAAATTACACCATCGCGCATTGGATCCTGGGTGTTTTAAAGTTCAAGTAATCACCCCTATGCCAGGAAAGGGAGAAGTAGGGCTTCCATGACCTACTGATGAAGTTCAGACAGTTTTTCAGGCCATTGGCGGATTTGTTGCATGGCCAATTAAACTTGTTTCAACAACTACGGTATATCTAAATTTGATATTGTTGGTTACATTTTTTTTTTGTTTCAACTGAGTTAAATCTGATTTTTGTCTCTAATTTCAAGGATTTGGAGAAACCCCGAAAGGAAGCACCGAAAATTGCGGTAAACCCAGTAGTTGCGACCAATGAATCTATCATCCATCTTTCATCGAGAAGAGATATGGTCGAATCCTACACCAATAGAATGCCAAACTTTTTTTGGTACCATCATGCCATGGGGAATACAATACGCAACATAAAGTTGTCTAATGTGATCATGGGTTATGAACACACAATTTCAGTTGGTAAGATTGACGTTGGGCAATTGTTGGACGGAAAAGAAATAACCGCAACTCATACCTCATTATATATCAAGTAAGTTGATGATATATTATACTAATTATAATTAATTTTTCAAGACGGTAAGTGATTTTTGTTGTGCTTGTAGATACTTGTGGGACACACATTGTCACAATGTGGATCATATGTACGGATTCCTTTGTCCATCAAGTGTATCTCCCGGAGAGAGTCGTAAGACGTTGACTGACCGCCAACAATATATTGCTAACTCAATTAGAGGAGACATCGAGATGAAAATGGTCTTAGCACCATACAACTTTGGGTATCAATCTACTTATCTCTTTCTTTATATTTGTATCAAAGTACCTTCTATAAGCTATAGTTACATTCACACTTGAGGTATGTCCAGGTCGCATTGGGTATTACTGGCTATTAATGTCAAAGATGACACTGTCTACTACCTTGATCCACTTCGAGGAGAGATTCCTATGGATGTCCAGATTTTCATTGACACGTAAGTTTATATAATTAAAATTAGTTTATTTGTTATATAATGCAATGTTATATCTTGTACTTTCTTTTCTTATAAAAATAACTCTGTCGCCAGGAGCTTAAGGATGTTTTGGGCTGGTAAAAATCAAAAGAAATCTCGCCAACACACACGATGGGTTAAGATAAAAGTAAAAATATTATATATTGTAGACTTTTATTTGAAAGTTGCGTGATATTTTGTTGGATACTAATATATTTATTTGTATAATTGTAGTGTCCTCGCCACACTAGCAAGGTTGATTGTGGATACTATGTGTTGCGATTCATGCGGGAGATCGTTGATAAACGATACACGAATTCGATCCCAGAAGAGGTATTGGATATTTCACAAATTATCTCAAGGATGTCTTATTGTCTAGATTGACATTATACGTATATATATATATATATATGAAGTGATGAGTTTCTGATCTGTTTGGTGTGGGGACATGCTTTGGGAACGGAGGATGTCAAAGCTGAAAATATCATTTTTTGTTTGGTGTGGGGACATCCTTCATATATATATATATGAAGGAGGCTATTTGATAAATTACCTCCTCTGATCTGGTAGTTTTACTGTTTTAGGCACAAGTTCTTTCAGTTATTGTGCTATATAGTAATTTCTTTTGTTAGTGTTGACTATTTTTGGTAACTTTTGTTTATTTTAATTATCTATTTTTTCTCGAATGGTGCAGCTACGTTACTGTACATGCTGTCTAACTTGTCTTTAAATTTGCAGTATTATTCAAGAAAGGAAAAGTATACACAAGAAGAAATTGATCAAATTCGAGTGGAGTGGATGGAATTTTATAGTGAAATTACTGACAGTTAGGTAAATTTCTTATCTTTTAGTACCATATATGGTTTTAAATCATTTTAAAGGTTTTTAAATTTCGTGCATATATAAGTAAGAATGAAGTTACACGTTTGTTTAAATCATTTATACATGTAATCTGAACTAATATATATGTTCTATTTTCTTAACTTGTTCAGGTCCTCAATTGCTAGCAAGGGATTCAAATTCTTCAGATTTCAACTCTTAACTCAAGTATTAGTAGATGCAAACTTATTTAGTATATTTTTAGTTGGAGTGAACACATTTTTGAAATAGATTATATATTGATTCTTAGCAATCATAGGTACAACTTTGATTTACTTTAATATTCGACTATTTAACTCGATTTGAACTCGTGTTCTCTATATCTTCTTATGAAGTATATGAAATATAATTTTTGACATAATATTGTGTGGTTCGTTATGAGATGAGAAGTGTGTATGTTGTATGCCTTTGACGAATCAAAGATGAAATGTGGGTGAAATATGTATATAGTACAGGGGACAGGCAAGCAAGCAAATTAGTGCATTGGGAACTTAAACTAGAAGGTTTTATATCCCGGATATTAATTAACCGTACTAAAATGTTTTTTCGGACTAGTTGTATATATCCCGGATACCGAAAACCGTGATAAAAACATCTTTAATCTGGCGCGAATTTTCATATCATACATCTCGCTATCAATAACCGTGATAAAATGATATTTACGCGCGCTCGAATTTGATCTTTTATCACGGTTATAAAAACAAGACATCACGGTTCGTAACCGTGATATTAACCAATAAGGGACCGCGCATGCCTTCTTTAATACCGGTTTTTATGACTATATATCACGGTTGTAGGACCGTGATAAATAATATGTGTTTATCACGGATGTGAGACGGTTTCTTTTTTATCACGGAACTAAATATCTCGGTTCATAACCGGGATAAATGAAGGCACGGAACCGGGATAAAACACTAAATTTGTACTAGTGAGGGATGGAAAGAATCAAAGAGGCAATTGTTTCGAACTCACAAAGACAAGAGAAAAAAGGAGGCAAACCCTAAAGAGGAATGAACAACATGTAAACGAAGACGGCGCCACGCCACCTAAAGATGGTTACTATCCTCATTGTTATTGGAGCAGAGGATACACTAATCTGAAACTTAGTGATAGTGTCTATTTAATCTTTCTGTTGTTGGTAAGCATCCATAACATACTTTCCATGAGAAAAATGAATTTTAGGGGAAATGTTTTTTTTTTTTCCATTTCCAAAAGAGTAGTCCTTGTTATTTAAATTATTCTCAGTCTGTAGACCGAATTGACCGAGAAAGAACCAGAGTGTCAGATCAATTTATCATTAATTTTGATCAAAGTGATTGATCGAAACTCTCTTTAACCAAAGCAATCACTTTGTAGTTTTCAGTGTTTAGTATTCTTTCGTGACATTGTGTATGACTGAAAGTGAGTCAAACACTTTGTGCGTTGTATTGTTGTAGGAAAATGTTTATACTACCGTGAGGTAGTCTACCCTTTATGAGTTGGCATTCCTCTTATAGAAAATGCCTCTGCTATATACACTATATTTTTTTTAACTTTTACACTATATTTTTTTATGCAGAAACTTATCGTAAGTCAGATTTCTGCGTAGAGGAGGAAATTTCTCTATACAGGTATCTGGCGTACACAAGATATCTGCGTAGAGCTAAAATATGATTGTTGTAGATATGAGAGTTGGGTTTTTTTTTTTAATTTGGCTCCGTACGTCAGATCCTGGCGCAAAAATAAATAAATAAATAAATAAATCTTTTTGACGCAACCAAGTGAACAACATATTTTTGAAATCTGCATTTGACTCTAGTAATAGACGTTATCAAGTAATCAATGTTACATGACAATAAATTCGTTTGTATTATGAGATTTCAATATACTTTTATTCATGTACATTTCTCCACCAATTTATTTGATATTAACTGTTTGTTATTATTATTCTCGAAAATCACATATAACTATGGTTATATCTTATAGTTATATCCAATTTGGTTATATCTTATGGTTATATTCCACAGTTATATACTATGGTTATATCCTATATTATATCATATAGTTATATACTATGGTTATATTATATAGTTATATACTATGATTATACCTTATAGTTATATCCAATTTGGTTATTTTCTATAGTTATATACTATGGTTATATCATATATCTTATAGTTATATAACTATATGATATAAATAAATTGGATATAACTATAAGATATAATCATAGTATATAAGTTATATACTATGGTTGTATCATATAGTTATATAATATGATTATATCTTATAGTTATATCCAATTTGATTATGTCTTATGGTTATATTCCATAGTATATAACTATGGAATATAACCATAAGACATAACCAAATTGGATATAACTATAAGATATAACCATAGTTATATGTGATTTTTGAGAATAATAATAACAAACAGTTAATATCAAACAAATTGGTGAAGAAATATACATGAATAAAAGTTATTAAAACCTCATGATACAAACGAATTTATTGCCATGTAATATTGATTATTTGATAACGTCTATTACTAGAGTCAAATGCAGATTTCAAAAATATATTGTTCACTTGGTTGCGTCCAGAAGAAAAAAAAATATGCGCCAGTTAGACCTGAGCAAACGCGAGCCAGCTCGCCCGGCTCGGCCCGTCCGCCCGCCAAGCAAAACGGGCTTGGACAGGGGTTTAAGCCCGAACGGGCCGGTTGGCCCGGCCCGTTCGGGCTGGCGGGCCGGGCCCGGTAACAGGGCCAGGCCCGTACGGGCCGCTCGGCCCGACCCGCGGCCCTGTATAAAATTTAAATTATATAAAAATATATTTAAAAATACATTAAATAAATAAATATAACCTAAAAAATACATAAAAAATAATAATTTAACGGGCCGGCCCGGCCCGCTAAATACCAAAAAAATATACCAAAAAATAATTTAAATATAAGTTATATGTCATGCGGGCCGACCCGCTCTTCCGGGCAGGCCCGGTTAGCCCCGTGGGCCCGACAAACGGGCTCGGCCCAGCCCGGGCCCGCAAAAACGGGCCCGGATTTTGGCTAAAGCCCGGCCCGGGCCCGCGTTTGATCAGGTCTAGCGCCAGTACACCAGATCATGGCATAGGAGCCAAATTTCAAAAAAAAAAACCCAACTCCATATCTCCAACAATCATATTTTTTATTTAAAAAAAAAATACTCTACGCCAGTATCTTACGTACGCAAGATACTGGCGTAGAATTATTTTTAAAAAAATAATACGTATTTTATAGGAATTTGCCTTCTGCACTTGTATTTAGCATATGTCAGATTATTGCGTAGAATTTTGTATTGTGAAAGTTTAAAAAACGTAGTGTATATAGAAGCTTTAGCTTTAGCTTTATCCCCTCTAACGTTGTATTAGGATGGAGCAAGTAATTAATTATCTTTCCAGATTTAAAGATCATAAATTTTAATAGATTAAATTATTAAAAAATGAAATATAACCTCCCCACTTCGTCTTCTCCCTGATTTTTTACACCTTCTCCCATTCTCTGCAATTTCTACACCTTCTCCCATTCTCTGCAATTTCTCTTTCTTCCAATCCACTGGTGGATACTCTGCAATTTATCTTTCTTCCAATCCACTAGGGGCGAGGTGCATCGGCACGGACATGCTCGTTGGCGGCAGTGGCTGCTTAAAAGGCAACACGATCTCAAACCCGCCTCTCTACCTCCAGATCTGACAATCAAAGAGCTTTGGCGGAGGCTTTGAGCATTGGAGGCGGCGAGAGACTCCAAATCCGGCGACAAAGTGACAATGAACCCCAGATCCGAACACCGACGACTACCATTGCAACATGTGACGGACTTAATACAACCATGGGGGATACACCATTGAAAGAACATAAATCAGTGCATGTAATGTTTTATTTTCACCTCCCGCCAGGGAGTGGAGAAGAGAAAACCAGTATGAGTAGGCTGGAAGGGGAGATGAAAGGACTCATAATAAAGGGGATGTTTTTTCATCTGTTATTATGGTAGATAATTAATTAATTAAAAAAAAGATTTTTATTCTACCTTTTAATAAAATATTAAAATGATGTGGTAAAATTTGGATGACATAGAGAAAGGGTGGTCTAAACTCAGGGTTAAGAGAATCACTCTCCATTGTTTTAAAATACTAATATCCATTTTTATGACTCTTTTCATTAAACCACTATTTTTCCAATTATTGTCCTAATTTTTTTCAGTTTTTTTCCAATAAATTGATCGAAGTTTATATGTTTTTACTATTGACTAAAATAATTTTATTCAAATATAATTATTTGATGTCTCAAACAAGTGCGATATATTGAAGAATCAGAAGATAATTGTACATATGACATGAGAAAACACTTACATAAATTTTTGAATTTACAAAATTTTATTTATTTTGTTATATATGACTTAAGAAATGAAACATATTTATTTATGCATTATAAAATACTCAAATTCCATGTTATATTCATGTATTGTGTTGTATATTTGTTCAGCTATACTAAACAGTAGGAAAGCGGGCTACCAATCAAAACTAGATGGGAAGAAAAAGGAATAGAGGTCCCACCCAGATGTATCTTTTGTGATTCTCAAACCAAAGACACAATTAATATCAAGACGCAATTCATATTTGTTGGGCCTCGATTTTTCAGCTCATTGGATCGGTCCAATAGCTTGAACCAAAACTATCTTCTAGAAGATTCGGTTAATTCAACCTCCAGAGATCTCGGTCCGGTCAGTTCAGCCTATAGAGATCTCGGGGCGACTAGTGGTTAGAGCGACGACCTCTGCGGATTTCGGAGTGACTAATACGCAGTTAGACGACTCTCGCAGATCTCGGACGATTTTAACTGACCCACGTGCAGGATAACCTCTTCCATGAATCTCGGACGAATTTGCCAATCGATTCAAACCAAAAACTAGTATAAATATAGAGGAAACTATCTTGTAACGACACATTATCATTTCTACTGAATACAATCTATAATTCTCTACTTTCTTACTCACTTTTACGATCATTGTCTAGTTCAGTTCTTCATTTCAGTATTGAAGCGACAGACGGCTAAATTTCTGTATTTGATTAGTCTCTCATTCAAGAGAGATAAGTTTATATTACATCCATTTAATCTCATTCACTTAATTATTAAGTTGATTTGGATTATTTAGATATTACTGATCTTATTGTTATCTAATTGTCCCATCTTTAAGCGATTCAGGTCGATTCAATTTTTTTCGCCCAAAACAATATCCTGCTTAAACACGTCCATAGATTACAGACAATCAATAAGCTAACTAGAGAAACGGGAGATTACATTCGTAGATTTGACTCCACAAATAGGAAAAGGGAAGAAATTAGAAATAGCTTAACACAACCAAATTTTTTTGAACCAAGTGACGTGGTGGAGTATATGACACCACGTGAACCAAAAAACATTCTCCCGTAACAACCCGGAAACAGTGATTATTAAATATTTGACCAAATACAACAAACTCAAATCTACAGTTCTAAAACAAACGTTTTGAATTCTGACTGCTCCATTACAATAAATGACTCAATCAAGAGGAATACAAACAAGAAAAAACTGGAAAAAAACAACATACAAGGTTATTAAAATAAACCTTAGTGGATCTACCAAATCAAATGAAAATTCATCATTGGATTCATATTTAGAAATGAAAATGCATAATCGATACTAATAGACGTTGACCGATGTGGAAAATCTACTATAATCAAAACCGAGACTCTCTCATTTCGAAATACCCTTTTGAAAGCAAAAAGAAATGAAGATTGAAATATAAAATGACAACTTAACTATTAAAAATGTTATTAAAGAAATATGACATTGCCCTTGGTAAATCGATATTATAATCTTTGATATCATAATTTTATTAAAGATTATGTGATATTGTAGATTATACATATCTTTCATGAAATTAACGTTGTAGCTAATCTCATAGCAAATCTTTGTCACTCAATTCACTAGAAGATATCTTGATAGCAAACTTAGAACTTTAAGTTTCATCCCAAAGAATGTTACATGCTGATTTTCAGGTAGATCTTTATAACAATCTAATTCTTATCTTATCAAACAAATATACCCCTATAATTTTTAACACTTTTTAATAAATAAGAGAATAATTGTTATAGTAAACATTGAAAAAATAATGAAATAAGTTTATAAATAAAGATAGAGTGGGGGTCATATAGGGAGGACGTTTGTGGTGTAAAGTGGGGAGCATCCAAGGCCGTTGGATTGAGTTAATCAAATGGCTGATATTACTCTCATGCTTTAACATAGGTGGTTGCATACTTGTAATTATTGTCACTTTTTATTTTCTTTTCCAATTTTACCCCTGCTTGTTTTCTCCTCCTTCTTGCTTCGTCATGTATCTCTCCTCTCGATTCCACCATTGCCAGTTGCTTCCTTTGGTTCGTTTTTTCATTCCTATCATGATGGATCAAGGTATTTGTTCTATCTTTTTTGATGTTTTCCTTTATTTATTTACAATTGATTCATGTACGAACTTCTATTCGATTTAATGTTTTGTTTAGTTCAATTTTCGGTCTTCTCCCTCGTCGATTTTAGGTATTGGCCAATTTATGTGTTTTGTTCTTCGTTCAAACGTAATTACTCCATCTATTGTGTCTTGCCACTGTGTGAATTCGAATTTTGGATCCCTTTGCTACTGCATGAATCAGATGTGGCTATTTTAGCTTTCATTCCGTATTTTTGGCGTTTCTGTGTTTTTTGGTATATGCACTTATCATGACCTAAGTCGTTAGTTGTGCACTTTTCTTGTGTTTTCCTATCATCACATTCATCACTGTACTTCCTTTGTGCTTTTTTCAATTTAAATATGTCATATTTGTGCATTTTGGAAGAAGTTGTTATTCTTGCACCAATTTTGTCTTATTTGTGCACTTTCACCTATTGTACATATATTTTCAGCTCGAGCTTCTTCCTATGTTGTTGATTCTACTGTGTTGAATGTTATGGGAGGTGGCGGTGTTGATTTTTCTTCATTTTTTGAGTCGGATACTTGTGAGAACTGTGTGATTCAATTCTCACAAGAAGGGCAAACAATGTACTTTTCACCTCTTTGTCTAGAAGGTATGAAATCTTGCCTCCGTCAAACATTTACAACATTTGAGGAATGTATGGATTTCTATAAGCGTTATGCAGCAGAATGTGGTTTTGATGTGCACAATGGTTGCTCCCACAAAGATAATAAGGATCATATTGTGGTTTTGAAATACTTGGTTTGTACTAGGGAAGGCTATAAAGCTGGTCAAAATAAACCTAAGGGGTGCACTAGGTTTTCAATAGGGTTGGTTGTAATGTGAAAATCATTTTTCTGAATTGTTGGAGGTCTAGTTATATAATAAATCCTTTAAAGAATGTCATACACATCGGTTTATTGATAACCCTTATATGTGGTTTATGAAAACCAATAGAAATTTGGACCTTCTCCCTAAGAAGTTGTGTTGAATATCTCAAGAGCTAATGTAGGTCATGTTAAGTGTCGTAGATTGTACAAGAAAATTGTCGGTGGCTATGGAAATATTGGTGATTTTGTAGTTCATTTTAAAAACATAAGGCAAGACTTGTTGGCATATTTTTGGTCTCTTGTTTGATTTTTCTCAAAGTTTCAAAATTGTAACACCCCCAAATTTAACCCCATTTGAAAGCGTTACTGCCGATGACCCCGGGCGTAAACCCCGAAGTCACCCCAGGCTTTTCCGACGTCATAACTGACTTAAAACACAGTTACGATACTAAAATCATAACTTTTATTAAACCACATGGTCGCGGAATTACACGATTCCTAAAACGACCCAAATACATCATCAATACAAAAATCAGAATTTACAACGGAAGACTTATAAACAAAATACAAAATAGCACAGCGGAAATCGTTTTAAACACAAAGCGACAAAACAACTTGTCGAAAACAAAACACCGTTCATATTCATAGTCGCTCTAGCCTTCACTGAACAGCAACATATCTGCATGTGCCGAAACGGACGGACGACACCCCCATGACGTTACAGATAAATAAAATACAAGCGTTAGTCTAATGAATAGACTAAGCAAAGGCTCATGGCATACAATTCACACAAACACATCACAAATCACATCAAAGCAGTTCCACATATCACAAATCACATCACAATCTCAAGTCACATGATTACAGTATATCTTTTATATTAGCGTTGATTCTAGCAGAAATACAACCTAATATAATATCAGATTTCAATTATCTCAAATTAATTAAAAACCACTTGCCAACGTTCATTAATTAGGTGCGACAAGCACTTATCTGTATTAAATGACCACACACACACATATCACGTTATAAACTTTTAACTGGACCTCACATGATCCAATTCTCTAACTATCGCATTGGGTCTTAATTGCCCTTATAAAGAATGAACCTCATAGAGTCCAAACTTTCACTATCGCATTGGGTCTTGATTGCCCTTATAAAGAATGAACCTCACAGAGTCCAAACTTTCACTATCGCATTGGGTCTTAATTGCCCTTATAAAGAATGAACCTCGCAGAGTCCAAACTTTCACTATCGCATTGGGTCTTGATTGCCCTTATAAAGAATGAACCTCACAGAGTCCAAACTTTCTACTATCGCATTGGGTTTTTAATTACCCTTAACAGTTATAAAGAAACGCCCATGGAACACACCGGATCAAGGCGCTCCTACGAATACTCGTGCTAACTAACAGTTAAACACGCAAACACATCACACAGAGAACCATCACGGCTCAACCTGAACAACTATCACCCTAGATTTAATAATCTAAGCCACACACAATAAATCATATCAAGGACCCTTACGGCCTTCACCTGCACAACAAATCTATCATATACTAGCGTCGGTTCTAGCAGAATATACAACCTAGTATAATATCATCTTTTAATCACATATAGTTATCAAAACTGTTCCCAACATAATTAACAATCATCCCAAATTAATTAACAACAAACAATTGATAATTAATTTAAGTATGGAATGATGAGCAAGAGCGAACCGCCACTTGCCTTAAATCCGACAAGCTCGAACCAAGCAGAGCAACGTCTAGTTCCTGGGTCTGAAACTGGAGCAGATCTTGGATATTAAATCCCTAAGAAATGGCCCATAACAAGACCCTAAGTTAGATTCAATACACTTATATATGAATCTAAAAGAATACAAGAAGAAATCAAAGGAAACGAGCCAAGCCCAAAGCCAAACCACAAGACACACAACTTCAGACGCAAATACCGCGATCGCGGTAAGTCGCGGCCAGTCGCGGTTTTCGTGTGGCCTGACAGTGGCGAAGCTCGACAGCTCCCATGGAGAATTTCTTACCCAAACCGATTTGTTTGCCTTCGATTTGTCTATGGTTCGATCTCCCAACACCACAAAGCTTCTCACAACACTCAAGAGCACCTTCTCAACTCAAGAGACACTCGAAATCTCCCACACACGCAGCTCACAAGCTCGGTTTTAATGGAGAAAAACAGAGGAGAACAGAGGAGAAGAAGAAAGAAGAAGAAGAGAGCTTAAGCTTCGATCTTCACCTCCTTTTATAGCCCAATCCGAGTCTCCACCAAGGGAACAAGTCGGGGACAAGGGGACACAAGCCAAGCCAGCTGGATCGAGCCACTTGCCTGCCCCAAAAACAGAGAAAAAATCAGAGTGCTACAGTAACCGCCTTCGAGGAAGGCGACACTGCTCAGCAAAAGGTATTACCGCGATCGCGGTGAGTCGCGGTTCATCGCGGTCAATCGCGGTTGATTGCGGTTTCTGGCCGACTTCATTTATTCTTATCCGAACTTGGTTTGGATTAAATTTCTTAACTCCGGGTTAAATATATTCGTACTTTAACGATATATTAATCCCAAAAACACCTCAACTGTATTATATAATGCTCGGAAAATTCTACAGAGCTTAGACCCCTTTTGAGAAGGTCCGAGACTCACTGAATTAAATCCGTCTAGCAAAACGGGCATAATAAAAATTTAAAAATAATTCAAAATACCCTTAAAAATTACGGGGTGTTACATTACTACCCCCTTATTTTAAGTTTCGACCCCGAAACTTGCATTATCAAGGCCGACAACAAGTAGGGAAAGTATCTAAGTACACCCGTCTCAGTCTCCCAAGTAACCTCTCCGGTTTCTAACTTGGAGCACATAACTCGTACCAAAGGTACCACCTTGCTACGCAGCTGTCTCAAACTTCACCCTGAATGGTAATCGAGACATCTGACAAACGCTTGGTTTAAACCAAATATTTATATTAGCAAGAATATTTACAACAAAAGTTTTACAACCTTGCTGCATACTTAAACTTACTAACACAACCATTCAAATCAAAAGACTGGGTAACACCCAAATCTACAACCTACAACAAAAGTAGAAAGCTTTAAGCAAATGGAAAATCAGATCCATCCGCCTCACGCATCACGTAAAGGCGTTGACCTTGACTTCCAGAAGCTATTGGGGCCTTCCCTTTATTCTGTGCAGTGGTCTGCATCGAAGGACTCGGAGCCTCAACCGGTTTATACTCAAGCCGGTTGTTCTGATTAGCAGACCTTTGCTTCGACTCCATTTCTTTCTGCTCTCCCTGACGACAGAACTTTTGCATGTGACCTTCCTTTCCACAGCCAAAGCATAAACTCTTCTTACTCTGACAATCAAAATTCCTGTGCCCAAAAGCACCACAATTGAAACACTGATATGGTCTGTTGCTCCAACCTGAGCCCCTGGCAGAGCCAAAATGAGTTGTCTCGGTCTTTGCCTTGCTTGACTTAGCAAGTTTAGACGGTGGAGCAGGACGTTTAAATCCGCTCGTCTGAGACTGATCTTGCATCAACTTCTGCTGATCATGCTTCTTCGCCGACTCCTCTAGAGTCACTTCTACCTGATAAGCTGCATCCACGTACTGCTCCAAAGTAGAGCATCCGTGACGCACCATCCATGATTTAATGTCTGGGCCCATCCACTCATGGAAGTGCCAGATCTTCTGCTCCTCGCTGGTTACATCTGACCCAGCGTATTGCAACAAATGATTGAACTTAGTGGCAAGCTCTGTCACCTTCAATCCTTCCGTCTTCGGATACATGAACTCCTTGTGCTTCTCATCCCTCATAGCTCAGGAAAAGAAACGGTCGGTCATCTTGGCTTTGAACATTCCCCAGTTCAGCCCTGGATGATCTGCCAACCTGGTGCCTTCCCACCATTCACTGGCTTCCTCTTTCAGATGGAGAGAAGCAATATGCACCTTCTCAGCTTCAGTGCACTCAATGTTGCGGAATAACCGCTCCAGGTGTGATAACCAATAGGCCACTCTGACCGGTTCTCCCTTTCCGTCATAGCTGTCAGGCCTCATAGAATTTATAGCCTTCAGTGCACGGATATAATTACCTCCATTCCTGATCACTTCTTCCTGATGTACCAGGACATTTGGTTCCACAACTCTAGGAACCACTTGAGAAATTGGCACCTCTTGTGCCTGAGGCGCAACTGGTCGCAGTATCTCAGCCACTGCTTGCACAATCATTCCTCGAAATATTTCCATTGCAGCAGCATCTAAATTCATCGGAGCGTTAGCCTGAACTTGGACACCGCCTCCGGAATTATTGTGAGCAACAGACTCGTGCTTCTCCACAGGGTTTGGAACAACCCTTACATCCGGTCTCGGGTCATTGCTCGGCCCAGTACCAGCATGAATAATATATCTTGGGTCCACCATCTGATTACCGATCAAAGTCCAAGTACTTTACACATTAATATCTATTCATAATGTAATAAAAGTCAACTTGGATTTAGATCAACTTGGTAAACTTTCCTAGATGAACACCAAACCGGAATACTTAGGTTCTACAACCTCAAATTCTGACAAGATAACTAAACTCGAGTCTAACTGGAGATGGCGAAACCATCTCGACTTCTTCTGAGTCCCTCTGAAGAGAACAGAATGCTCCCTCAACTACAGGTGACAAACAGAGAATCTTAGTCTTTCTAGACACAGAAGCAAACTTCCGTATCAGACTGTAGAAGGCACGACTATGAACGGCTTTTTATTTGAAAAATTCAGAGCTCTTGGAAAACATTTTAGCTCTGATACCATTTCTATAACACCCCCAAATTTAACCCCATTTGAAAGCGTTACTGCCGATGACCCCGGGCGTAAACCCCGAAGTCACCCCAGGCTTTTTCGACGTCATAACTGACTTAAAACACAGTTACGATACTAAAATCATAACTTTTATTAAACCACATGATCGCGGAATTACACGATTCCTAAAACGACCCAAATACATCATCAATACAAAAATCAGAATTTACAACGGAAGACTTATAAACAAAATACAAAATAGCACAGCGGAAATCGTTTTAAACACAAAGCGACAAAACAACTTGTCGAAAACAAAACACCGTTCATATTCATAGTCGCTCTAGCCTTCACTGAACAGCAACATATCTGCATGTGCCGAAACGGACGGACGACACCCCCATGACGTTACAGATAAATAAAATACAAGCGTTAGTCTAATGAATAGACTAAGCAAAGGCTCATGGCATACAATTCACACAAACACATCATAAATCACATCAAAGCAGTTCCACATATCACAAATCACATCACAATCTCAAGTCACATGATTACAGTATATCTTTTATATTAGCGTTGATTCTAGCAGAAATACAACCTAATATAATATCAGATTTCAATTATCTCAAATTAATTAAAAACCACTTGCCAACGTTCATTAATTAGGTGCGACAAGCACTTATCTGTATTAAATGACCACACACACACATATCACGTTATAAACTTTTAACTGGACCTCACAGGATCCAATTCTCTAACTAAAGCATTGGGTCTTAATTGCCCTTATAAAGAATGAACCTCACAGAGTCCAAACTTTCACTATCGCATTGGGTCTTGATTGCCCTTATAAAGAATGAACCTCACAGAGTCCAAACTTTCACTATCGCATTGGGTCTTAATTGCCCTTATAAAGAATGAACCTCGCAGAGTCTAAACTTTCACTATCGCATTGGGTCTTGATTGCCCTTATAAAGAATGAACCTCACAGAGTCCAAACTTTCTACTATCGCATTGGGTTTTTAATTACCCTTAACAGTTATAAAGAAACGCCCATGGAACACACCGGATCCAGGCGCTCCTACGAATACTCGTGCTAACTAACAGTTAAACACGCAAACACATCACACAGAGAACCATCACGGCTCAACCTGAACAACTATCACCCTAGATTTAATAATCTAAGCCACACACAATAAATCATATCAAGGACCCTTATGGCCTTCACCTGCACAACAAATCTATCATATACTAGCGTCGGTTCTAGCAGAATATACAACCTAGTATAATATCATCTTTTAATCACATATAGTTATCAAAACTGTTCCCAACATAATTAACAATCATCCCAAATTAATTAACAACAAACAATTGATAATTAATTTAAGTATGGAATGATGAGCAAGAGCGAACCGCCACTTGCCTTAAATCCGACAAGCTCGAACCAAGCAGAGCAACGTCTAGTTCCTGGGTCTGAAACTGGAGCAGATCTTGGATATTAAATCCCTAAGAAATGGCCCATAACAAGACCCTAAGAAATGGCCCATAACAAGACCCTAAGTTATATATGAATCCAAAAGAATACAAGAAGAAATCAAAGGAAACGAGCCAAGCCCAAAGCCAAACCACAAGACACACAACTTCGGACGCAAATACCGCGATCGCGGTAAGTCGCGGCCAGTCGCGGTTTTCGTGTGGCCTGACAGTGGCGAAGCTCGACAGCTCCCATGGAGAATTTCTTACCCAAACCGATTTGTTTGCCTTCGATTTGTCTATGGTTCGATCTCCCAACACCACAAAGCTTCTCACAACACTCAAGAGCACCTTCTCAACTCAAGAGACACTCGAAATCTCCCACACACGCAGCTCACAAGCTCGGTTTTAATGGAGAAAAACAGAGGAGAACAGAGGAGAAGAAGAAAGAAGAAGAAGAGAGCTTAAGCTTCGATCTTCACCTCCTTTTATAGCCCAATCCGAGTCTCCACCAAGGGAACAAGTCGGGGACAAGGGGACACAAGCCAAGCCAGCTGGATCGAGCCACTTGCCTGCCCCAAAAACAGAGAAAAAATCAGAGTGCTACAGTAACCGCCTTCGAGGAAGGCGACACTGCTCAGCAAAAGGTATTACCGCGATCGCGGTGAGTCGCGGTTCATCGCGGTCAATCGCGGTTGATCGCGGTTTCTGGCCGACTTCATTTATTCTTATCCGAACTTGGTTTGGATTAAATTTCTTAACTCCGGGTTAAATATATTCGTACTTTACTGATATATTAATCCCGAAAACACCTCAACTGTATTATATAATGCTCGGAAAATTCTACAGAGCTTAGACCCCTTTTGAGAAGGTCCGAGACTCACTGAATTAAATCCGTCTAGCAAAACGGGCATAAGAAAAATTTAAAAATAATTCAAAATACCCTTAAAAATTACGGGGTGTTACAAAAATACCTTTAAAACATATTAGCTCAAAAGGTAGAGCAATGTGCTTAGTGTGCACATGATGTGAGTTTGAATCTCACATGGGTTGCAAGAGTAAAATCATGATTTTCACAAACATTGACAAATAATGTTTTAAGAGCTTATTTATGCACTTTTTTGTAACTAGTTATACACTATTACATACAATGCATGCACTTTTATACACAGTGTAGTAATAGAACATTCAACTTACGCATTGATGTGTCCTTGCCTCCTGTGACAAGTCGAATTGTCAAAGGTGGTGACTTTGGATCTAGTCTTGGTTGAGAAGTCACTCGATGATGTGATTCTGCTGTGGAATGCGGTGATGGTGATGATCGTGAATGGAAGATCGCGATGATGGTGGGGATGGAAGCGAGTTGATGGGAGATGGATAGCGGTGGCGGAAGCGATTGAATGGATGGATAGATGACTTGATGGAACAAGTCATTGGTGTTGTAGCGTCGACTGCGGATGAAGGAGATGCGAAGATAGATTTGCTTGAGAAGATCAAGCATTTTCCGTAGCGTCGACGGAAAGGGAATGGGGATGAGAGGGATATGGGTGATGTCCGATCAAGGGAATGAGGATAAACACTCGACTTAAAACTTTGAACTTTAATTTGAACGTAAGAAATAACATTAGCAAAGTAGGGTATAAATAGGGGAGGTGAGACATCGGATGGGCCGAGTCGAACCTCGTGGGCTAGCCCATGCAAGCATGCAAAAGGCACAAACCCTAAAAGATATAATGACTGAAAGGAAACTATCTAAAACGCTATAAATAAGGAAACTATCTAAAATGCTATATTTAAGGAAACTATCTAAAATACGCTGGAAATACCAAATATAGATAGTGTATGTAAGAGAACGCATGAAGCTTCTTAACGCGATGAAGGGTTGAAAGCAATCATCGCGTGAGATGACGAAGTGTCGCCGTCTTCAGAAGAACACGTTGATCCGATGGTGGCAAGGACGATGAGTCTTGGATTGGCTTCTGGGCTTCCTTGGCCAGCGACGACGCGTGCAACTAGGGATGCGACGGCGACGGTGATGGCTTTGGACCTAGATCTTGTGACTGGGGCTTGTGAGCGTAGGCTCATGGCTTCTTCCTCGTCTTGGGCCATCATGGGAGGCAGGGTCACATCACCCTCCCCCACTTGGCTGTGAAGCGTCCCCGCTTCACCATCATCAAACTCTGGCTCAATATATGGAGTCAAGTCTGCCACGTTGAAGGACGCGTGGACTCCAAAATCTGGTGGGAGCTCGAGTTGATAAGCATTGTCCCCTATGGCTTTGATCACGCGGAAAGGGCCATCTCCACGTGGTGCCAGCTTGTGTTTTCGCCGCGAGGGGAACCTCTCTTTTCGTAGATGCACCCAGACAAGGTCTCCGGGGGCAAAGACGACGCGGTGGTGGCCTGAATTCTTCTGCGAGGTATACTGCACGGCTCTCCTCTCCAGCTGCTCCTTGGTGCGTCGATGAAGCTCTTGGACCTACTCAGCGCGATTGGTGGCGGAGACATGTACTGGGTCTCGGATAGGACGCGACGACAAATCCAGTGGTGTCAAGGGGTTCATGCCATGCACCACTTCGAATGGTGTCAACTTGGTCGCTGTGTTCCTGCATCTATTGTAACAAAACTCGACAAGTGATAGTAAGTCCTCCCAACGCTTAGGGTTGACTTTGAGGATCGTGCGAAAGAGGGCTCCTAGAGTTCTATTTGTGACCTCCGTTTGGCCATCGGTTTGGGGGTGGTAGCTAGTGGAAAATAGGAGTTTGGTTCCTAGCTTACCCCAAAGGGTTCTCCAAAAATGACCAACAAACTTAGAATCCCTATCACTCACTATGGTACGCGGGACTCCATGAAGACGCACCACATGCTCAAAGAATAGATCGGCAATCTCACTAGCACTATGGGTTGTCTTACAAGCTATGAAATGTGTCATCTTAGAAAATCTATCTACGACCACAAAAATGGAGTCTTTACCTCATCTAGAGAGGGGCAAACCCGTGATGAAATCCATAGACACATCTTCTCAGGGGGCACTCGCAATGGGCAAAGGCGTGTAGAGGCCGTGAGGACTAGATTTAGCTTTGATTCTCTGGCAAGTCATACAACTTCTACAAAACCTAGTCACTTGGTGGGTCATCTTAGGCCAAAAGAAATGTTCTCTAAGCGCGTCTAAGGTCTTCCTAATCCCAAAATGTCCACGACTCGCGTGTGCTTCCTCAATCAATAGGAGCCTAATGGAGGATCTAGGAATGCAAAGACGACTAGCCTTGTACAAATAACCCTCACAAAGGAAAAATGTCTCAAACTCACGCGATCTCAGGCAATGCTCAAGAATAGGGGCAAAGAAAGGGTCACCAGCATATAATTCCTTAATCAAAGCAAAACCCAGAATTTTAGTTTGCACTTGATTCAAGAGAACATACCTGCGAGAGAGCGCGTCGGCGACAATGTTGTCCTTTCCCTTTTTGTGGACCACAACATAAGGAAAAGTCTTCAGAAACTCCACCCAGCGAGCATGGCGTCGATTGAGGTGAGCATGGCTCTTCAAGTAGCTCAACGCGGCATGGTCGATGTGGATGACAAACTCACGCGGCCAAAGATAATGTTGCCATGTCTTCAGCACGCGTACTAAGGCATAAAGCTCTTTGTCATAGGTGGGGTAATTGAGTGTGGCCCCTGTGAGCTTCTCACTGAAGTAGGCAATTGGCCTCTTCTCTTGGTGTAGCACACCACCAATGCCTATGTCAGAGGCATCACACTCCACTTTGAAGTGTTTGGTGAAATCTGGGAGCTGGAGCAAAGGTGCTTGGCACAAGGCTGTCTTCAAGGCGGAGAAAGCGCGTTCATGGGACTCAAGCCACAAGACTGTGCTTCCCTTCTTGGTGAGCTCGTGCAGTGGCGCGGCAATGGATGAAAAGTCGCGTACAAAATGCCTATAAAATCCCACGAGGCCGAGAAAGCTTCGCCTATTGTGTCGGTGTCGTAGGCGTTGGCTAGTCTTTGATGGCCGCGATCTTCTCGTTGTCAATGCGCAAACCATCACTACTCACAATGTAGCCCAGAAAGTTGGTGGACTCGGAGCAAAAGGAGCACTTGGCCAGATTGGCAAACAGGCTCTCGTGTCGAAGGCACTCGAGCACTTGGTGAAGGTGATCGACATGGTCTTCTAGGCTCCGTGAATACACAAGGATGTCATCGAAATAAACGACAACAAACTTGCAAAGGAAAGATCTCAATACGTGGTTCATCACGCGCATGAAGGTGCTGGGCGCGTTCGTGAGCCCAAAGGGCATGACAAGCCACTCGTAGAGCCCATACTTTGTTTTGAACGCGGTCTTCCACTCATCACCTTCTTTCATTCTGATCTGGTGATAACCACTCTTCAAATCAATCTTGGAGAAGAGTGTCGTGCCATGAAGTTCATCAAGCATATCATCAAGGCATGGGATAGGGTGCCTATACTTGACTGTGATCTGGTTTATCGCGCGGCAGTCAACACACATTCTCCATGTGCCATCTTTCTTGGGCACTAGGATCACAGGCACAGCACACGGGGAGAGAGATTCCCTTATGTAGCCTCGATCCAATAACTCTTGCACTTGGCGCTGTAGCTCTTGGGTCTCTTCTGCGCCAGCTCTATACGCAGTGTGATTGGGCAAAGAGGCACCTGGCACAAGGTCAATTTGGTGCTCAATGCCTCTCAGGGGAGGTAATCCTTGTGGCAACTCCTCTGGGAAGACGTCGGTGAATGCGGCAAGCAACTTCGCGATCGCTGGTGGCAAGGGCGCGTTCGTCGACGAGTCAGGGATACATGGTGTTGGCACAAGCAGAAAGCATGGAGTCTTTCCAGTCACACACGCATTGAGATCACTGGGCCTGGCTAAAAGAACGCGTTGCTCACATGTGCCTTGCAAAGGACGCGTTGGTGGCAACGGAGCGGCCAACTGTGTTGAGGGGAAGGCACTGCTCGAATTCTGTGGGGCACTTGGTGTCCTAGCGGTGGCGTTGTGTTTCTTCTTCCCAGTGCCTGGAGAAGACGAAGTGTTGCCAGATTTGGAGGAGTTTTGCCTCTGTATTGCCTATGGACACTCGTTTGACCTAGTTGACGCGACCTCTATGGCTTTCTGGCGATCGCGTTCTACCTGGTCCTGCAAGATCTCATGGGGAGACATTGAATGCAAAGTGACGCGCTTCCCGTGGTAATTAAACACATAAGTGTTCAAATAGCCATCATGGAGCACGTGCCTGTCGAATTGCCATGGGCGCCCAAGCAAAATATGGGTGGGGTCCATTGTAATGACATCACAAAGAATAGAATCACAGTATTGCCCTATGGAAAAAGAAATTAAACATTGGCGAGATACTGTATTACCTGGACTTGAAGAAATCCATTGGAGGACATAAGGTTATGGATGAGGCGTCGTAGGCAATTTGAAGTGGTTGACGACCTTCTCATTCACAATATTGGCACAAGATCCTCCATCAATGATTACACTCAAGGAAGCTGTTTGGACTAGAGCCCTTGTGTGGAACAAGTTCTCTCTTTGATTGCGTAAGCTGGCTTCCTTGACGGTGAGGAGACGACGCGTCACCAAGCTCAATGGTCTGCCCGTGTGGAGAGAAGCGGGTTCACAGTCATACGCGTCTTCGTCCTCTTCTTCGTTGCCATCAGTGATCGCGTCAAGTATGGCCTCCTCGTCTTCATAAGACTCGTAGCCGGCGGCGGCTGTGGAGAACAACACCTTGCGAGCATTGGGGCAATCCTTCTTGTAGTGGCCTCTTGTACCACATTTGTAACATTCAATATCACGTGCGTGATCATTGCTCACTGGAGCCTGTCTTGGCGCGGCGCGGTGGTCGGCGTCGCGGGCTTTGCCTTGGAGGCTTGGCTAGACGCGGCTGTGGTAGAGGCACTAGGGCGAACATTAGTATAAGGTAATCCACTAGGGTTAGAAGAATACCTTTGTTGGCCAGTGGAATATGTGTAAGACTTTCGGCGAGATAATTGTGCATGAATTTGCATCACCGTGTGGGTGAGGGTGTTCAAATCCTTGATTGGCAAGATCTCTAGTTGATCACGTATGTTAGTGTTCAAGCCACTCAAGAATTGCATCCTCAAGGTAGATGGTGCAACAGAGATGTTGGCCTTGTAATACATGTCCTCAAGCTTGGAAAAGAACTCGAGGTGATTCATCGACCCTTGGCGAGCCATGGCAATCTCCAATCTCATTTGATTCCTGTAGTCTGGAGGCACGTATTTCTTGGTCATAACATACACGTGTTGATTCCATTCTGTGACTCGTGTCTTGTGGAGACGAACGCAATCATCTTCGAATCGATGCCACCACACTCGGGCAGCTCCTCGGAAGTTAAGCGTCGCGGCATCGACATGATCCTCAGGTGACACTCGATTATATCGAAGGGTGTACTCCGTAGCCTGCACCCATTCAAGAAAAACAGAGGGGTTGTATTCACCATGAAAATGCTCGATTTTTACCTTGACTTGATGTCGCGGGTATCGAGACTGGTCAGTGGCTTGGTTGAACGCGTTATTTGGCGCGGCGTCGTAGAGAGGGTTCTCAAAGGCGCGCAATCCATGTGGTCTATCGCGTCCAACCTGGTGCATATCGCGTTGTTCATGATCTTCATGGACAAACTCATCCCTAGGTGCGTAGGCATCATCGCGCTGACGTCTTCGCGGCTGGGCATCGTAGTTGTCGCGTTGATGGTCTCTCTACAAAACATCGCGGCGCTCGCCGCCAATGTTTCGAACGCGTTCTTCTTGGGGTCGGAGACGCGGGGAAGGAATCCAATCTGATGGGTGATCCTGCAATTCAAGTGGATCTCCAAGAGGGGGGTGAAAAAAATTTGGGTTGACCATACCTGAGTCCTCGATCTCTTCGTGATCATACTCGTTGAAGTCATCTTGGACATTGGGTGTGATCGACGCATAGCCATCAGATCCGTAACACGGTGTTCGAACACTCTAGTGTCGAAGATGATTGCGTACATCATGGTTGTGTTGTTGGGCAGGGGGTGTCCTCAATTGATCATCGCGTCGCGGATGTCCAATGTCGCAGCGGTTTGGTCTTCTCGGCGTCGCGTCGGCCTGGGCGGCTTGACAACGTCGGCCATCGCGTGGTGTAGAATCTGGCATGCGGTGCTGGGTTCTCCTAGAGGCATACCTATCATCAAAGTTGTAAGGTTCAGAGTACTCACCTCGAGAGTCGTCGGCGTCGCGGTCGGAGCCGGTGTCGTGGCCACCGGGGGTGGCTCTGAGCATGTAGCGATCCGTCCTGGGAACGAAGCCTTGGCGGCTCTCTATGACACTCTGCATTCTCTTGAGTTGTGGTTGATGGTGAGAAGTGGACGTCATAATGCCCTTGCCTTTGTCCATGCGTGTCTTGGATGGGACCGCGTCGGTTGCTCCAGTGGGAGGCGGCGCGTCCAGACCACTAGGTGGTGTTGGGGTTGGCACAATGGGTGCCTCTTGTTGGTTGGCTCTGAGTCGCGTTCTCTTGTCGAAGAGCCTGGATCAATATTTGATCTTCAGACAACACCATGATGGGGTCGCGTGGTTGGTCTTATGGTGGTTGGTCTTGAGGGAGACCCAACTTTGGAGGTTGTGGGTTGGTGGTGTTATCTTCGCGGTCGTCCCTACTGTGTCCAATCTGCATGGTGTCTATAACAAGACGATCAGACATGGGAGTAAAAACGAACCAAAAGACAACAAAGAACAACAACCAAGCAAATCACTAGTCAAGTCACAAAGGTCACGTAGGTAGGGCTTGTTTGGCTTGCCGTGAGGGCGGCTTGGCTTGAACAAGATATGGTGTATCAAGCAAGTTGCAATCAAACAAACAAGAACAAATTGAAACCCTAAAACAAACGTAAACAAAGTAACCTAATTAGCAAGAAAGTACCTTCTAGGAAGCTTGACCTAGACGGTGGAGAGATATAGAAGATGAGCTTAGACCGATGTGGGTTAGGGTTGCCTTATTTTGGCTTTCCCTGACTTTGAAAACTTTTTTTTTTGAATATCTTTTCGATATCTTTTTTTTTAATATCCGAGATCTTATGTTTTGATCTTTTCGGATTTGCAAAAGGAAATAAAATAAAAAGGTCTAAGTAACAAGAATATCACAAGTGTGATGTTAGAGATAGGAGAGAGAAGATAAGATTTGATGATATCTTATAATAGGAAATTCGGTTAACAACCTAAAAAGCAAGATCGAGCAAACAAGGAAACTCTATCCACGCATGAAATAAGAAAACAAAATATTCTAGCATGCAAGATAACAAAATACCTAACACACCAAAACTTGGGGAACAAGAAAAAAAATTCGGCCAAGGTATTACCTTGTAGAAATCGAAGGTGAGCAAAGAATTGATTTTTATGGTTTTTCTCTGTCTTTTCACGCGAGTTTATACGAAGCAAAAGATGGGGGCAAGAAAAAATTTTGTGAACAAGAGTGAAACTTGAGTTCGTGACTTACAAGACTGCAGGGCTATGATGCCAGTTGATGTGTCCTTGCCTCCTGTGACAAGTCGAATTGTCAAAGGTGATGACTTTGGATCTAGTCTTGGTTGAGAAGTCACTCGATGATGTGATTCTGCTGTGGAACGCGGTGATGGTGATGATCGCGAATGGAAGATCGCGATGATGGTGGCGATGGAAGCGAGTTGATGGGAGATGGATAGTGGTGGCGGAAGCAATTGAATGGAGGGATAGATGACTTGATGGAACAAGTCGTTGGTGTTGTAGCGTCGACTGCGGATGAAGGAGATGCGAAGATAGATTTGCTTGAGAAGATCAAGCGTTTGCCGTAGCGTCGGCGGCGGAGGGAATGGGGATGAGAGGGATATGGGTGACGTCCGATCAAGGGAAGGAAGATAAACACTCGACTTAAAACCTTTAACTTTAATTTGAACGTAAGAAATAACATTAGCAAAGTAGGGTATAAATAGGGGAGGTGAGACATCGGATGGGCCGAGTCGAACCTCGTGGGCTAGCCCATGCAAGCATGCAAAAGGCACAAACCCTAAAAGATATAATGACTGAAAGGAAACTATCTAAAACGCTATAAATAAGGAAACTATCTAAAACGCTATATTTAAGGAAACTATCTAAAATACGCTGAAAATACCAAATATAGATAGTGTTTGTAAAAGAACGCGTGAAGCTTCTTAACGCGGTGAAGGGCTGAAAGCAATCATCGCGTGAGATGACGACGAAGTGTCGCCGTCTTCAGAAGAATGCGTTGATCTGATGGTGGCGAGGACGATGAGTCTTAGATTGGCTTCTGGGTTTCCTTGGCTAGCGACGACGCGTGCAACTAGGGATGCAACGGCGGCGGCGATGGCTTTGGACCTAGATCTTGTGACTGGGCCTTGTGAGCGTAGGCTCGTGGCTTCTTCCTCGTCTTGGGCCATCATGGGAGACAGGGTCACATCACGCATGATCTTGACAATAACAATCTCCTTCTCATGGACGAACATTAGGATTGTTTATACCTTCCTCTCTGAAACGTCTATGATCATCAAGTGGATTTGCAAAAGGCCTTTCATTTCCTCTACCTCGAGAATAAGAAGGTGAATAGTGATGACGGACAGGAGATTCACAATAGCTCCACCACCATATCCTCTACCATGACGCAGATCTCCATGATGATCAAAATTAGTATTGTATATGTGATTAACATTTCTATGATCTGTAGGAGAGCCAAACACTACACATGTTTTGTATCCTAGAAGAAGTAAAAAGAATACAAAGAAGACAGAGAAAGCATGTAATGTTGAGAGAAAAGCATACCTAAGATGACATAATTTTCACATTTTTACTAGATGTCGGAATATGGAGATGTAATGAAAAACAAATTTTAAATGCTTTATTTGTACTTTTTTCATCATGGTTTTAAGATACATTTACCATACATAGAGAGTTTTCTCCTCAGTAGCTTTTGACGAAAAGGCAAAACAAATATCTCACACAACATTGGACCATGTCAAAAAATCAATGATGTTTCCAATTCACATGATTTGCACAAATAAGATTGATCAAATTACCTCGCAACTATGAAAGTCATTGTAATGAATCCATACACTACTCTCATCTCTTCAATTATATGTTATTTAGTGTGGAGCATAATGCTACTAAATTTTACAACGGATTGCCCCATCCGTATATTGATTTTATTATTTCGATAAAAAGATATAATCAAATATTACATAACAAGACGTGCACTTTTATACACTGATTTATCAAAAGCATGATGAGTAGCCTACGAGGGATTCGAACCCACATCCATGTGTATCAACACACTGCTCTACCATATGAGCTAATAGGCTATGACAAAATAATAGTTGGACCTACACAACTTTATACAAAGCACATTCAAACTTGAATATAAGCATTTATCACAAAATTAGCCAAGAATTCATCAAATCATATAATTATATGCATTAAATTGTAAACAATAGTATACACTTCAAGGACTTAAGTATGCGCATTTAATATCACGTCATGCACTACAGACACTTAGATATGCACAATTGTAATGGGACATGCACTTTTAAACACTTAATTATGCACATTTGATAGCAAGACATCACTATGCACTTTGGACACTTAATTATGCACATTATATAACAAACAATATTATACACTTCAAATACTTAAGTATGCACATTTAATATCACGACATGCACTTAATGCACTTAGATATGCACACGTAATATGAAAACATGCACTTGTTAGCTTTTGATTATGCACGTCTAATAGCAGGACATCACTATACACTTTGGACACTTATTTATGCACATCTAATATCAATATATGCACCTATGCACTCTTAGAACATAAACTTGCTAGAAAAAGACATGACTTTAGTTTTTGCACTAAGATTTGCACTTATTTCACAACTAATCCGCACATTTGCAAACTACATATGCACTTATTAAATTTACGTATGCACTAGAGCTTGACAGATAACAGTATGCAAATATATCACTTCACACCACATATAAGAATATGCATTATGAAAATAAACCACACACTACTCAGTGGTACCATATTTCCAACAACCAAACAAAAATTTTCAACTGTCTACTTGGTCTAAAGCATATTTTTTTTTACAAATATGAGGCTAATTCAATGTGTTTCAACATATGAATCTAGAATCTCTATTCACACAAATAAAAGCATATTGACCTAAAATTGCAACATTTGAACCCTAAATTGCAACACATAAATCCTAGATCGCAACATTAAATGAACATAAACTAAAATTGCGCAGTAGATTAAACCTTTTTACCTTGTTTTTACTTTCCCTTGCCTTTCGAAATACTCTCTTTGCTCTACATTTCGCTTCTTCGTTTTCTTCAAATCGCGTGACCTTGAAGCAATTTTTTGAGAGGAGTGAAGGGAAGTGGTAACAAATGGAGATTTCGAGGGTAGATTCAGGAATTTGAACAACGATTTCGCAACGAAGAAGAGTGGAGATGGGGTGGAGATTTTGGAGGTGTTCGAGAGCTAGGTTTAAACGATGCAATTTGGAAATCAAAAGAAGTTTCAGGGAAGAGGTTGGGTGATTTTGTGCTTTTAAGGAATGGTAGTGTTTTGGTGGGTATTTACGAAACGGTGCCATAAAAAAAATCATCACTGGTCCGCGTTCTATTTAGGTTTTGTGGATGTTATAATCTTGGCCATTGATTTAATTTATCCAACGGTTGAGATAAATACTCACTTTACACCTGACACTTATTATGTACCGAAACCGCACTCAATAAAGACATATTTATATATTAGGGGTTTGATCAAGTGAGAATGGGGCGTATGGTATAAAATGAGAATGAACCTCCACTCTTGGATGGACTTCCATCCAAGGGTGAAAATAAAAGCTTCATTTAAGTGGTCATGTGCCATGCACATGACCACTTAAGTGGGTCAACTCCGGCGTTGACCGGTCAATTTTTTTTTTCCAAAATATTTTTTGGGCAAAATTTTCGTTTTTTGGGCCAAAATGCACATTTCAGCAGGATTTCATGCACTTTTGACCGACGTTAACCGGTCATTTTTTTTTACGGGACAATTTTTTTTTGGGCGATTTTTTTGTATCCGGGAAATTTTTTACTATGCATATTCACGCAAAATTTCATGCATTTTTAACCGTCTAAGCTTTTTCCCTCCTAAAATGTTTCTCTTCGGGGCCCAGATTTTTCCTGCACATTCAGTGCAAATATTATGCACATTCAAGCCATTTTGCACACACATTCAGTGCATTACGTGTGAAGTGCATACATCTATGCATGTATGTGCATGGATAATGGCTTATATGTGCACATGATATGTACTATCACATATATACAATGCAAACATTATGCATATTCAAGCCAATTTGCATGCATATTCAGTGCATTACGTGTGAAGTACATACATCTATGTGTGTATGTACATGAATAATGACTTGTATGTGCACCTAATTTGCACTAGGAGTGCATATATCGAGTTTGTGTTGAAAATGTGTATGAGTTTTAAACCATGTTTGAATGAATATTGAAGTGCATAATTTTTTGCATGCATGTGCACATAAAATAGTATACATGTCACATGTGCATTTACTTTTGTACTAGATGTGAAATTCATTTAGTTTTTTAAAATGCATTACTCTTTTTTCCAAAAGTGCATGAAATTCTGATGGAATGTGCATAACTTTGGCAAGGAATATACATAGAAAATTTTGGCCCAGAAAATGAAAATTTTGCCCAAAAAAAAATTTGGGCTCGAAAAATAAAAAAAATTGGCTGGTCAACACCGGTGTTGACCACTTGAGTTTTGCGTTGATCGGCAAAGAAAAGTTTGACCAAGGGGTTATATGCATGGCACATGCCCCTTTTAATGAAAGTGTGATCTAAGCCCTTGAATTTATCTCTATCCAAGGGCTATAAGACCATTCTCATTTTACACCATATAAATCATTCTCACATGATTCAATTCCTATATATTAATATAATACTTAAAAGTCGTGTAATTGTCCAAAGATTAACTATTGTAATATGAGTTAACTATTAACGAAGATCATTGCATTGGAAGCGTTGGGAGGAACTGCGTGTTCCTAAGAAATCGGCTAGTGTTGGTTTTCGTGACCTTAAAATTTTCAACCAAGCACTTCAAACGATGTTCTGCTCTAGACGCACGACTAGGTTACCTCGGCAGCTATACATGGCGCAGTCTTTGGGTTTCAATGTCATTCATGTTGGAAGGTTCGGGGTGGAGGGTTGGCGATGGTTTATCCATTAACCCATTTTACGATGCATTGATCCTGGACTCGGGCCAATTCAGACCACCACCTTCAGACCCACATCACCTTCAAGGTATTATTTTTGTGTCTGATCTCATGATGCCTACTTCTCATGCTTGGGATTCTACTTCGGTTAGGCGCACCTTCTCTGCTTCTGATGTTGAAGCAATTCTTTCTATCCCATTAAGCTCTAGGCAGCCAAGTGACTCTAGAGTCCGATGGCCCACTCATGATGGTTGTTTTTCGGTTAAATCAATGTATTGGGTTGGTTGTTGTGGTCATATTTTTTATTGGCATAAACGCTTGATTGGTTATTTCAATGATGTTTGGCGTCTGTTTTGGTTTGCTAAAATTCCGTCAAAAATGCGTCATTTTTTTGGAGGGCTTGCTCCGGTTCTCTTGGAGTGAAAACCAACCTTGCTAGAAGACATGTGATTGATTCCTCGGTATGTGAAAAAATGTGGTTTGTTTGGGAAACGGTTCTCCACGCTGTCATTCAATGTCATGAGGTGGCTGCCATATAAGATGGCTCAGCAATTCAGGACTTATTTCAAATTATTTCCTCTCTTTTGTTGATGTGATCTGCAATCTCTTCGCTGATCAAGGTATGGGTGCTCTTACAGAATTTTTATTTCTTAGTTGGGTTTCTTGGTTTTGCAGGAATAATACGATCTTTGAAGGCTAACACTTGAACAAAATGGTCATACGGGAGCACACTAAAAGTCTAGTTCATGACCATGCTTGGCTTGCTAGTAAGCATTCAAGCCATGCTCCACTCCCTCTTTCTAGTCTACTTTGGGTTCCTCCGCCGTTTGGAATGTTCAAAATTGATACCGACGTAGCAACCTTTGCAAATGAAATGGTGGGCTTAGGCATGGTTTGTCGCGATTCGAATGGTCGAGTTCTCTCAGTTGTTGTGAATCGGGTTCGAGGTAATGGCAATGCTCTTTTTGCAGGCAATGGCTTTGTTATTTGGGCTTTCTACTGTTGTCTCTCTTGGTTTGGGATCGATTATTGTTGAATCTGACTCTCTTTGTCTTATTCAGAAGTCGCGTCATCCTGGCTTTTCCTTGACTTATGTTGATTTGTTTGTTTAGGATGTTTTTAGTGTTTTTAGCTCATGTTCTTCTATTTTGTTTCAGCATGTTAGAAGAACATGTAATCGTGTTGCACATCATGTCCCGAGGCTTGTGCCGATTGATGGGTATACACAAATTTAAGATGAAATTGTCTCGCAATCTCTCCGAGATTTAGTAAATTCTGACCTTATATAATATTTCACATGTCTCTTCTAAAAAAATGTGGGTGAACTAATAACTATGCGAGGATAGCGTGCTCTTCATGCGCGTCTAATTGGATTAGAAGAGGAGTAGAAAAAGATCAAGGGAAAGAAAATTATTAGGAGCAATTCCCGATGGCTGTCAATCTACATCGTTGCTTGATATTGACGGACGAGATTGGAAGCATGTAAAAGTAATTAAAAAAAAGTGATTTATGTGACCACCTTTTTTCACCCTCAAACTTCGGCAATGTGTTGTCTCTCAATGCATCTAATCCAACCAAGGATATGGTAAACAACACATACTAACCCTGAATTATAAAAATAGTTTTTTTCACAAGACAAACATTAGAATCCCTTCACAAAGAGAAGGGCATCCCTTATTTATATGGTTGTTTAGGATAGGATGGTAGTAGTAATAGTATTCCACTATACACGTGGTCACGATTAATTGAGAGGGATAGGAAACAATGGGTTCATTAGGAAGCACTTGAATTATTAAACTTATAATAGCTGATACTTATGAAATAAGATCTCAATGCACTATTTGGTGAAAGTATTTTATTAGAGTTAATATAAGATTTTTAAAGTTTATCAAAATTGAAATTCAATCAAGAAAATAATGTTATCCTTAAATTTATGCAAACTTATACTTTTTCCTATCCCTATTATCTTTGAATTGCGATATTTATCTATATTTTTATAATTTCACATCCATATTTTACAAAATCAACTTCATTTTATAAACCACCTTACTAGTTTTTTTTTTTTTTTAAATCTTAATTTCACCTGTTGATTTAACTTATTAAATCAGTTTCAGCTACTCAATTAATTTTATCTCACATAAGATTAATTTTATAAGGTTAATTTTATTGAACCGATATCTTCTAAGTAATAATATAAGGTTTGAATAAATCTATGTGACATTTAACTCTAAATTAGTCGGGCAATGGACTGGACAACGAGTAATCAAGATCAAAACAAGAAGAAAACTTATTAATTCTAGTTGAAAATTCGTGCCGTGCCCTGGACGGGACTGTTTCAAACTTTATATAGTATTTGTATAAATATTAGTTAACATAACTCTCTAAATCACTATAAAATTTTAAAAACCTTTGCTTATATTAGGCTATTTTAAACTCTTAAATTTACTTTATGCTTTTTTTACAATTTTGTAGGAGGCTTATTTATTTAATTCTTTTTGTTTCTAATCAACAAATATAATATAAATTGTTTGTTGGCTTTGCATAAAATCTTAAAGCAAAATTATCTTAATAGAAGTTTTTAATTGAATTTATCATATAAATTCAAAATTTTAAATTCAAATGTTTTTTTGTAAATATGATCTACTTTATGCTGATTTAGTATTATAATACAAAATCTTTGATAAATATATGAATTTAAAAAATGCATATTTTTTGTATTCTTATAGAATTCCAATTTTTTTTACAAATAAAGCATAACTACTAAATTAAATAATGAATTGAAAAATGTATTTCAGTATCCGATAATATATGTATTAAACTCAAAAATATAATAAATGTATATCAGAAAAGTATCTAAGCAAGATCAGTTAATCGATAGTATATATATATATACGAGGTATTGAAAAAGAGTTCTGAGAAATAATCTATAGATTAAAATTTCAAAAACAACTAAAAAAGATTCAAATAAATGTGAGCTATATAATTAAGAGTGCGGTTCCGGTGCGGAGCACTCTTCCCGTGCGGACGTGCAGACATGCACTATAGGGCCTTATTTGTGCACTTTAGAGCCTTATTTGTGCACTTTTGCAAAAAAATTGAAAAATGCTTGGAAAACAATTTGTAAAAGATTTTTTTTTTGAAAAAGTGCACAAATAAGACATTAAAGTGCACAAATAAGGCCCTAAAGTGCATGCTCCGCACGTCCGCACGGGAAGAGTGCTCCGCATATGATCCAAACTCATATAATTAAAATGCAATTTGTTTACTGATTAGTGAAATTATAATGAAACAACATTATTTTCACTTTAAGTTTATCAATATAGTATGTATGTAGCTCTTAATTTACTTTGATGTCAACAAATAAATTTGAGTATGAATAATATAATATACAACACATAACTATATAAGCTATAGAGCTAGAAGTTGGGATCATAGAGTATGGTGAAGAATCCCATATGAAGCAAGGTCGGGACTGTCTATTGAGCATAGATGCATTGCCTTTTTGTTCTAGATCACAATTGTGTGTCGGTGTTTCATGGATCAACATTGATGATCGACATCAGCCAAATGCATAACTTTTGATCGATATCATATACTATTGCGGAAGCCTGAAGCAAATGATTGAGTTCGAGGTGGACAAAAATCAACTGCAAAACATAATACAACGTTTTGTTAGAGAAATTAAATTGTGAGAGCAAGGGGGGACTGAAGCACCAAAAGCCACAACATCATATAAAATTGAAGAAAAAATAAATTACGAAGGGACGATCAAGGGATACGATTAAATCCCTGGGACTTTGGGAAAATTGAACAAAGCAAACAACTAAATTCACCAAAAATATATGATAATGGAGAGTCTCATTGCCAAGAACTTTTACGTGTTCTTGAACATTAAACCTTGACCGAGAAGCATTTGTATAAATGATAGAACTTGTCTGAATGAGAAACTGAGGAGCATATATATGATATAACTGTTGAATTTGGTGTTTCCAATTGATGAGAAAGCATATAAATACATATACAAAGTAGTCGTGCTTCTTTGAATTAAGGGATTTCAAACTATATACTGAACAATAAAAACTAATCTGATAGTATCTCGTGGAATTTATTCTGAACAGATAGTAGTTACAACAAATTATTATTTAGAACTTATCCACTTAATAATACATTCTTATATATATGGTTGAAGTGGTAAATATTTTCTTTTGTTGAAACACAATAACAAATTAAAAGGACATATAATTAAATTTCATTAAACCCTAATTGTTAAGATCTTATGCATTATGCGATCGTATTTGATCATTTACTTAATTAGATAACATTAGTTTAACTAAATATGAAATTATCAAAATTTTAAAATTATAGCGTCAATTCAATACTATTATTATAATAGTTATATTAAGACTGAGTATATCAACATCCAAAATATCACCTCGATCACTTGGATAAGAAGAGTAGTAAATCAAAGAAAATTTAATTTAAGTACATCAAAAAATGAATTTATTATAATACTTAAGTATCATGTGGTTTATATTTCAAAAAATTGGTTTCAAAGTAAAACTGAATATTAATGTAAAATTGTTTAAATATTAATTGATGCAAATCAAATTGGATCTGGATTGATCAATTAATTTTGAAATTCATTTACTCATGCAAATTAGTTTAGATATAAAAAGTTTGTTAGGATATCACAACTTCTATGATTGAGTTTAAAGTTACAAATATATTGATGTTAATTTATTTATATTGATGTTAATTTATTTATATTTGAAAAAATTGCTAGGACATGGTACTTTTTTTTATATATAATTGATAATTGATGTGTTGATAATAAAATCATAAGAGAATTAGAATTACAAATAATCATTTTGTATGTTGACTTTTTTTTATAAAAAGGTAACATTTATTTTGAATGTATGATCACTTCGAAATCATATAATACTTATCTCTAATTTTTTTCATTTGTAATACTAAAAAAAATTGATGTATATATAAATAATTTCATTTAATTTTTCATACGATTTGTTACAAAGGAAATATAACTAAAGATGTTGGGAGCTTCAATTTTTTTTAAATAAATGTTGCTTGATAATTAAAATTTTAATTAATTGTATAAATAACAAATTAAATAAAAGATTAATTAATATTATTTCAATTAATATATTATTATTCGATTGCATTTAAATGTTATAGGTTGTTAAGAAATATTTTTATAAATTAGTTTTTAAGTTAGTTAAATTGTTGATGCATAAAAGTAAAGAGTAAAAGAATATCGAAAAACCACAAAATAACGTGTAGAAGTGGGCCCCAAAATTGTTCTAGAGACTCGAAATGTGTTAGCTTTAATAGATAGATAGATCATTATAACAACCCCGATAAGAAAATGATAAAAAAAAGTAAGTAAATAAACTAAAATCAAATTTATTAGGGTTGAGCTAACAAATTACATTAAACTAGTGTATTACCCGTGTCATGCACGGTAATGGTGAGAATTATAAAATTTGAAATATCTCACAAGATGTGTAGTTGACGTTTAATTAATTTAAGTTTTACATTGTTAGAACATTACATTTATTCCGTCAAAAAAGTTATTGTATATTTGTATGAAAAATAAAAACACACTTATCGTGAATAATATGTAACCTAATAAGTTTGAAAGTTTATACAATGGTGGAGATGTGTGTACCATAAAAGGAGAATCATGTGCTTGATGCGAATATATTAAACTTGAAAATGTATCTAATAATTATTTATTAAATTGACAACACTATTATATGTGATAAGCATAATAAATATATGATAGAGATCAGTCAAATAAAATAAATTAATAATTAGAAGTATAGATAAAATAACACATATGAAAACAACTCTTTAGTGTTTTTTATAAAAATATTTGCACAATATTTTTTCATATTTTTTTTGAAAAAATAACACTAATTTATATTAAAGTATCGTTACATATAAAATTAAGTTAAATAGTTGTAAGTGACTGATTATACATATTATGCCCAAATCTAAATTTAATGATGATACATGTATGACATTTTCTAATGCTTTGTGATTGTAGGATCGTAGATTCAACAATATTTGCAAATATTTGATGTTCTTCTTAATGCTCCATGATTACTAAGCGGGATTTAAAAATATTCATGATTATCATGTGAAATTGCCGAAGATGTTGTGTATCACACAAAATTCATAAAACCTTGTGGCTATTATGCAGAATTTTCAAAAAATAAATTTATAAGTTTTTTGTTTTAATAAAATGACTTTTAGATACGTAGTTGTAGGATTGTAGGTTCAACAATACTATGTGTATTAAAAGAAAATATGTTTGAAAACACATTATATTAAGTATCTAAATTGGTCACAAAATATCTAATTTGAGTTTTCATACTCTGCACCAGTTTGAATAAGGTTAAGAATTGAAAGATTGATAATATTAATTTTCAAAATATGCAGAATATTATCTTTGGTTAGTTCGTGAACTTGACAGTTCTTGTTAATAGGTGGAAAAAAGTTAATTAATATTATGAAAGTCAATTATTATAAGATCAATCATAAAATATCTATATATAACCTCAACCTTGAATGTCAAGTTTAATTTTTAAATTAGATATGTTAAAATTACGTAAGTTTGGTTGCATTAGCAAAATGAATTTAAATAAGTTTGAATTTTGAAGTAGAAATAATAATTCGAATCAACAATATCTATATGTTGAGACTTGGTTAAGAATTATGATGTATATTTTGTTAAATTATTAATATTATAATAAACTAAAAATGAAAACAAAAAATATCTTAACAACTTGGACCTAAAAACACTCTAATGGCTCAAAAAGTATGAGCTTTAATATATATATATATATATATATAGATATTATAATGGATTTGGGTAAATGATTTACGATTTAATAGAAAAAAGAAAGAAAGGTAATATTGATGATGATTAAAACATTGATCATGATTATCACGTGAAATTGCCAAAGATGTTGTGTATCACACAAAATTCATAAAACTTGTGGCTATTATGCAGAATTTTCAAAAAAACAACTTTATAGGTTTTTGTTTTAATAAAATGACTTTTAGATACGTAGTTATAGGATTGTAGGTTCAACAATATTATGTGTATTAAAAGAAAATATGTTTGAAAATATATTATATTAAAATTAATTAAATAAATATGTAAGTATTAAATTGGTCACAAAATATCTAATTTGAGTTTTCGTACTCTGCACCAGTTTGAATAAGGTTAAGAATTGAAAGAATGATAATATTAATTTTTAAAATATGCAAAATATTATCCTTGGTTAGTTCGTGGAATTTTATGTAAATTTATCATTTGATTATTATTGAATAAAGTCAATATATTCAATATTTATTTCATTTAGAATGGTTTTCATACGTATATATATTCATATTACGTACTTTGGTATATCTAGTTTGTTAACTAAATGTAAAAAATATTTTTTTTAGTTTTGAAAATGTAAAATATGGTTGAAGTAATTGTAAGTACCAAAATGAATAATATAAAACATTTTTAAAATATATTTACACATGATAGAAATATCAAATATTGTTAAGATTTATGCTCAAAAAAATATTGCTAAGATTTATTAATTTAAAATTGATTTAATTATTGATATAATAATAAATTAATAAAAATAAAAAAATAAAATTTGGTCCTAGAATTGTTCTGGTGGCTCAAAAGGGAAAACTTTAATATATATATATATATATATATATATATATTCTTAAATGAGTTTAGTTAAATATATCTAATTTAATGGCATGATAAGAATTTGAAAACCAATGAGAATTTAATAGTGTCATGATTTACTAAGTTGATAGCTTAATGTACATAAGTTTTCTACATATAGTATGTTAACAATCTGGATTCAAGAGTGCTTTAAAACTATAGTAAAATTTTATTATAAAACAATGAAAAATGCAAATCAAATATGAGATTTTAAAGACCATCTAATAATTAACTACTTTATATGGTCAACTAATTCCAACTAAACATTCAATTCAACCAAACAAAATTTAGATACGTCGAGACTTGGTTAATATATGAATGCGTACCTGTACGGGTGAACTTAAATTTATAAATGCAAATCAAATATGAGATTTTAAAGACCATCTCATAAATGAAATTCTTATATTTATAACTCTTTTCTCCTAATACTCAAGAAAAAATAGTATTTATCAACATAATATATTAAAATATATATTGTAAATGAAGGGAAATATTAAAGAATGTAGTTGATGGCAGAATAGATCGATTGAAGAAAAAATAATATAAACCTAAGATGCTCTAAGTTATAATTTATTTCACTTTATCTATAAATGAATCACCTATTTAATATCAAAAAAATCTCAAAAATTAATGACATGTATATTAATTTTTATATATGAACTTTTCTACTAAAATAATTGGTGGATTAGATGTTAACATATATGTAAGTTTTAGTGAAAATTCATAGTTGACAATCTAAAAAAATGTTATTATGATTTGTTGGTTAGAACTTGACAGTTCTTGTTAATCGGTGAAAAAAAGTTAATTAATATTATGAAAGTCAATTATCATAAGATCAATCATAACATATCTATATATAATCTCAACCTTGAATGTCAAGTTTAATTTTTAAATTAGATATGTTAAAATTACATAAGTTTGGTTGCGTTAGCAAAAGGAATTTATATAAGTTTGAATTTTGAATTAGAAATAATAATTCAAATTCACAATATCTATATGTTGAGACTTGGTTAAGAATTATGATGTATATTTTGTAAAATTATTAATATAATAATAAACTAAAAATGAAAAAAAAATACCTTAACAACTTGGACCTAAAAACACTCTAATGGCTCAAAAAGTGTGAGCTTTAATATATACATATATATAGATATATATTATAATGGATTTGGGTAAATGATTTACGATTTAATAGAAAGAAGAAAGAAAGGTAATATTGATGATGAATGATGAGATTTGATCGATGAAGATAATATATTATTTGGAAAATTAAAAACATAAATATTTCAATGTAAATAGTTGGTGTCACAATCTCAACAACAATTGTATATTTTTTTGAAAGATTTTGTGATGAAGATTACAATTATGTACCGAACACTTATTATTCTAAATTTTTAAAGCTAAAAATATAATTTAAAATTTTGATGCACAAAATTAACGGGTGGGAACTTTTAAAATTTTAAAATTGAATTGTCAAGTCAATCAACATTCGGGTGACGATTTAATGAGCATAAGATGTATTTTATATATAAGTTTAGTAGAAAATCTATCATATATTATTTTGACATTGATAAGGTGTTGTCGTGACACCTTAAATAAAATAATCCTAACAAACCTAAACAAGTAGTCTGGGCAAGTAAGGGTCGAATCCACAGGGAGGAAGTGATCTTTCTAAATGTTAATCAGCATGCAAAGTAACAAGAAGGGGGGTTTTTGATTATCAAACACAATAAAGTAAACATGTTTAGTTGACTTGAGAATATGAATGGGGAAAGTAGTTCCACTAGAACGAGATCCACAATACAGAGATATAAGTTGATCACTGAAATCTATTCAATCCAAGTTCTTTAACTATTCTTATGGTTGTTCCCACCCTGATCTTAAGTACTATTGATTCTCACAGTTGTCAATAGACTTATTACTATGTCAATGGTAAAGCACCTCCGATTCTCACAGTTGTCGGTGTACTTTACCACCAACAAAGCAATTGCAATGCACACAAGGATATAGGATACATGCAAATAGAAAGATGTATTAATACTCGCATGCAACTGATTCTCACTCACAATTGTACGCTCGGAACCCCTATACGCACAATTGTGTTTGCTACTAGATATACACTCGGAACCCCTATATGCAATCCTAGCAATTGATAGATATTACTCAACCTAGCTGGCCAGACTATGAAGAACAACGATAAATCAATAATCAATATAACCAAGAGAATCAAACCAACACACATAAGAATAAGAACAAGGAATAGAAATCTCACAACCGAATCAACTGTATTGCTTCAAACGTCTAGCAGAACAAAGGTGTTTAGTTCTCCATTCGTTCAAACCCTAGAGTTGGGAATGAAAGAACGAACTTGGTCTCCAGATGGAGATTGTGTATTGTATGTTGTCAACTAGGTTAACTAAAGGGTATTTAACCTAATTCTAAAAGGTGATAAAAATAATGAAAGGAAATAATAATATAATAAAATAAAAATAGGAAAGTAAACAAACGAATCGAACATGGAAATTAATCCCGGATCTCGCTCGGCTTCTCCTCTCGGTCGGCAAACGAACAGCAAAGCCTCCATAATTTGGCCCAATTCCAAGGCAGCCGCTCTCGGCCCATTCCATGAAAGCATCTCGCTTGGCCCAGCAACGCGCGGCCCATCTCCAACTTCAAGCAGCTCGCTGACGTCACGCTGCATCATGCCTCCGTTTTCCAACTTCAATACTCTGATTTCCGCTTCTTCTCGCTTCACTTCACGCGTGGGCTCTTCACGTGGGCCTATCTGCAATTTGGGCCTTCAATTCACGCGGCGCGGCGTCTTTCCTGAGACCCACCGCCGGGTCGCGGTGGCTCTGGCGCGGGGCGGTGAAATCGCCCACTCCAATGTGGTTCCTTCATAGATTTTTCTTGTCTCCTCAGGTGGTCAACTCCTCTTCCTATGGATGTCTCCAATTAGCTTCTCCACACCACCAAAACCACAGTTCTCCGCTCTAATTCCATAATCTCCAATTGTGCATAAAATCCAACCAAATGGCGTCTCAAACCTGGTAATAACCCTTAGATATGTGCTACAAAATAGCACTCATCAGACATATATTATAAGTTTATTGTATGTGTAATTTGTAGAAATCAAATTTTATAAAAAAGTTGTATGTAGTTTTTAAATATTTGAAGTTAGTTGTAATTAGATTTTGTGATTTAAAATTTTAAATATTTGAAGTTAGTTGTGATTAGATATTGTGATTTAAATTGAATAGAATTATTAATAAAAAAAAGTGAATTAATCACAAACTGACACATGGGATTTGTGGGGCTAGAATTAATATGGTGGCTCTAAATTCTTTTGCTTTAATATATATAAATCTAGTTCTAGTAAAACATCCCCTTAGAGTAAAACGAAGGTACAAATTAGAGCCTTTAGATTAAATAACAATCAATGATCTTGATTGAATCCCAAAGGGTGCATGTTTCTAAAATGGAGATGCACATACCAGAATCTTTTTTATTAACGTGATTTTAGGGATTTTATCCCACGATTTTGGTAAAATCTATCAGTTACCTTTTACAATTTCATTGCTTCCTCTCTCTCATTCTTTCCGATCGTCTTCAACCCAACCTCCAAGGTCGTCTTCAACTCCCACGATTCGACCTCGCTTCCGATTCTTTCCGATCGTCTTCAACCCACAATTTCATCGCTTCCTCTATCTCATTCTTTCCGATCGTCTTCAACCCAACCTCCAAGGTCGTCTTCAACTCCCACGATTCAACCTCGCTTCCGATTCGACCTCACCTGGACCGAATCGGCCGGATCCGACGCCGGAAACCGCTCGTCGTCGAGGATATCGAGGCGCTCGGTGCTCGTGGCCGCTGAAAGGCCAAACCCGCCCTGATCTACCCGATCGAACCCAAATCTAAGCCTAGCCGAACCCTTACCCGCCGTGAAGCTTCTCGTCGCCGCTGCCGTGAAGCCTAGCCGAACCCTTGCCCATTGGAACCAACTCCATAGGCGGTTCTATTACTGGCTGTCCCACCATCTTTCGGATGCAGTAATCGGGTCAAGATCGAAGATGCCGATTTCGACGACCGAAGACTCTTCGAAGCCATTAATTTAATACGGTGAAATTCTCCTTTGCAAGGGTATGATTTCTTGATTGCATAAAAAAATAAAGGAGGCTTCTTGAATTGTTTTTTTTTTTGGTCAAAGTACTTCGAAGCCATTAACTTTGTTAATGTGGAGTTTAATTACTATCTCTGAATCTGGAGGTATCCAAACACACCAGGTATTTGGACAAGAGAGCAAATGGAGGCCTGGAAGCTTGTTGTTGATGTTGTGCACGCCAAAGGCGGCGTCTTTTTCTGGAAGCTTGTTGTTCATGCGTTGAGTAGTCGATATTTTAAATTTATGATGTGATATCACTATAATGTCGTTGATATTCATGTGAATCAGTTTTGGTGTTTTGAGGTGTTGTTTGTATTGTTTGTAATTGATATTCAAATTGTTTAATGTGATATTTATACAAATGCTTTTGATATTCATATTGGATGTAGGTCTCATGCGTTGAATATTTAGTATTTATGATGTGATATTCACCTAAATTTTGAATAATCATCATGTGCGAATTAAACTCTGAATATCGACACTGTTTTTATGAATATCGACTACTTACTTGTATGACTATGTGTATAAAATACGTGAATATCATCACATATGGAATGAATATCGCTATTATAGTATTCAAATTGCTTGTTGATGGTGTTGTTTGTACTGTTTGCAATTGATATTCAAATTGTTTGATGTGATATTCACTATAATATTGTTCATATTCATGATGTTTCATGCGTTGAATAGTTGATATTCAAAATTTATGATGTGATATTCAATATAATGTTGTTGATATTCATTATAATAATGTTGTTGTTATTCATTATAATAATGTTGATATTCAGGTTGATCGTGTGATTGTGCGACCCAAAATCGATGCGACAATGTCATTGTTAAACCTTACCGCCATGAATCAAAGCTTCAAAGATATTGGGTGGTGATATTCGTGTAGTTAGGTGATGATATTCATGTACTTGGGTGACTATATTAATGTAATTGGGTGGTGGGCGATATTCACAAAATGGGTAGTGATATTCACAAATTGAGTGGTGATATTCATGTAAGTGAATTTGATATTCATGTAACATAGTGTGATATTCATATTATCAAGTGGTGAAATTCATGATTTAAGTGATGATATTCACATTTTTAAGATATTAAATATTCACTTATTAAATAGAAATCGATATTCAAACAAACATGAACGATATTCATTAACAAATGATCGATATTCGTGAACACATTAACGATATTCACGAACGCTGAAAAATCATTAAACGAGGAGAACAGATTTAAATCTGAATGAATTTAAAATGTTATTTCCATTTAAATTTTAAATATTTGAAGAATCTCATTCTCTCTCCAATCTGCAGATTTACCATATTAGGCTTTCTTTTTAATTAATATTCTTCACATTATATGGTAACTACTTTTTAATCCCTATTATTATGGAAACACTCCCACCATAACTAATACACTCTCTTAATCCATCCGTCCATCACCCTCCATCCAACGTCCCAAATTAATACTTTCGTTTTACCACAATTTCCGTTTTACCGGAGCGTGCCCCTATATATATATATATAGATTTAAGATCAGGTAAAACAACTTCTTATGGTAAAACGGTAGTACTAATTAAAGCCATTGGATAACAAATAAATCAATGGATGTGATTGAAAGTAAATGGATACATGGTAATATTATGGGAGTGAGCACATATGATTTGAGTTAATTTAGGGATTTTTTTACCCACAATCAATCAGTTAATTCTACTTCCTATTTTACTTTCACATTCTCTCTCCTGATTACTATTCCTCTCCCGTTACTCTCTCTCGTCTCTTCACCAAATCTCATTGATTTCATCGATTTTGCCGCCGTCGTCGATACCTTCACCACCTCCTCGCTCCGACATCCGATGACCTTCTTGTGCGATCCGAGCGGTGCGGATCCGGCGGTGGAATTTCCATGGAGGAACGAGATCGAGGCGGAGCGGAGGCAAAAGGGGCCGAAATTAGGGTTTCAGATTGAGATGCGGAGAAGAACGCGGCGGAGAAGGCGGGGGTTTGGTCGTAGGAGAGGGATCAGAGGGAGGGAGAGGAGAGGCGGAGAGGGGGCTTGGGGCGGAGGGATCGAAGGAATCGCCGACCGGTATTCATCACTTCGATCTCACCGGACTAGATCCGTCTGTTTCTCTCCTTCAAATACCAAACACCACCACACCCAGACCAGCCCCGCTCGGACCTCCACGCCGGTCCTACGTCTGCTGCACGAGCCCACGCCCAGATCCACCAAGCCGCGCGACCCACGGATTCGACCTCGCCTGGGCCGAATCGGTGGGCAGGAGAAGTTCTTCTCCAACAGATTCGTGATTTCAATTTGACATTGCTCGTATCGCCCCCTTTTTCGCTTCCGATTTCAATTTGACATTTCTCGTATCTCCAACGGATTCGTGATTTCAATTTGAGATTCGCCTGAGCCGAATCTCGTATCGCCCCTTTTTTGCTTTCGATTTCATCAGTTAGGGTTTAGGACTTCTGTTCGTGATTTTAATTTGACATTGCTCTGTGTATTTGCATGAATTGCATTTGAGCAAGGGGGTGTTCAGTACAGCAAAGGAGGAATTATTTCACTTAGTAAACGGAACGATGTCGTTTCAGCCCTGTCGGTTCGTGTTGCCTTGTTGGTGCAATCCGTTTACCATACGTCTACGCCCGTTTCCGCTCATACTTACATTGTTATTCATGTTAATAATATTGTTATTCATAGTGTTACAATTTATTTGTTTTGATATTGTATATATGATATTCAGTTTTCGTGTGGTGTTATTCATTGTTATTCATGAGTTATATGTAATTGATATTCATGTTAACAATGTTGTTATTCACAGTGTTACAATTTATGTATTTTGATATTTATGATTTAGATATTGTATGTATGATATTCAGTTTCTCTGTGGTGTTATTCATTATAGTAAAATTGATATTCACGTGGATTCAGATTATGCTTGTTGATGGTGTTATATGAGTTATTTATAGTTGATATTCACATTTTTATATGTGATATTCAAATTATGTATTGTGATATTCATACACATTCTTTTGAAAGTGTTATGCATTGAGTAGTTGATATTCAAATTGTATGATGTGATATTCACTAAAATATTGTTCATATTCATGTTGGATAGTCGATATTCAAAATTGAATTTGCGATATTCACCAGCAACAAACAAAAAGTTTCGAAGATCATGAATCGTTTCCAAAAGCTTGAAATTAACACACGAATATCAATACACTTTGTATGAATATCGTATATAACCGATAATCATCATACGCGGATTAAAATCTGAATATCGACACTATTTTCATGAATATCGAATATTGCTTATATGAATATCGATTTCAAAATTATGTGAATATCAAAACATTTTGAATGAATATCGATTACTGGCTGTATGAATATCTATAAAATTGCGAAAACCAAATTGCGAAATCAGAATTTAAACCCTATGATTAAGGAAAGAGAATAATCTTCTCTTTCTCTCTCCTGTAACAACCCATTTAATATTTTTTTAATTAAAATTTGATTAATTGCCATATTAGGTTAGATTTGGTAGTTACACCCCTACCATATCTATTATATAACCTATCCATCCAACCATCCATCACCATCAATCCAACGTTTCAGATTAGTACTTCCGTTTTACCATAACTCTCGTTTTACCGGAGCGCGCCCCTATATATATATATATATTACAGTAGCCATTAGTATTTTTTAATAAAAGTTTAGATTTTAGATCTACTAAGATCTTTGATAATTCTAACGATTTTTCATTTTGTTATAGAAAATGCATTGTACAATTATATAGATAAAGTGTTTAAATTAATAACTTGATAAGTTTATATTCATTTATCAAATAATAAAATATAAAGTTAAATTGTTGAAAATCCTATTGATTAAGCTAGACTAAAATACATGAATACCTTACAGACTTGCATTATCTCTGTAATTCATTTGTGTGGATTTGCATATACATGTAGGAGTAGGACAATATAATATAGAAAGCTAAGGGAAGAGGAAAACCTTTTGTTCTGATCGGATGTCGTTAGGAATTGAGGAACGACATCAATATGAGTGTTTTTTAATCAAATTTAAGTTGTTAGTAAAAAACAATAATAATTATAATTAATAATAACTTTGTTTGTTTAAATCTTGGAAAGATTTGATAAATTATTAGATTTTAAATTAATGAATTTAAAAATTAAAATAAAATAAAAAATACAATTAATTACAAAATGATACGTAGGATTTGTGGGGCCAAAATCGGATCGCTCTAAATTGTTTTGCTTTAATATATATATTCCTTTGCTATATATATATATATTTAGGTGGGTAATTTTCTGCAACATAGTGAATTTTATTCTATCCGATAAAATCCAAGATTTTAAGTGAGTAATGTTTTTGTTAAGGAAAAAAGCTCAATGGAATTATGCATGTTAGTCTACTTAATATGGCGGTTTAAAGAAAGAGTGTGATGTAATGAGAGATTACAGAGATGTGATACACATCACCTTAATTTTAATGTATAAATATTATACTCCCTCCATATAAAAAAATATTGTGATTCTAGTTCTTTTTTGTCAATAAAGATTGTCATTTAATGCAGAACTTTCTTCTTTCCAAAGATACCTGTCTCGAGATTGATAAAATTAATAAGAAGTTTTTTTGGAATCATTCAACCTCAAATCACCATCCCCTTACTAGTTGGGAGAATATTTGTCAGCCCAAGTGTTTCGGGGGCTTTGGGCTCGAACTTTCCCACAATCTTAATATTGCAATGCAAATGAAATTGCTTTGGAAACTTATTTCGGAACCAAACTGCTTCTGTGTTCGTATTATCTCATAAAAATATTTACGCACTTCTGACATTTTCTCTTATAAAAAGAAATTTTCTGACTCATGACAATTCTCCAGACTTCTGCAACTCCGCCAAAATTTCCGAACAAGTCTATTCTGTCAGCTTGGTGATGGTTGTCATATTAAGCTTTGGAAAGACCACTGGATTCCTAACTGTACCCTCACCCAGTTTATGGGTAATAATGACCCCAATACTACTATTTCTCGTTTCATAACTTCAGATAGAAAATGGGATTTGGGAGCTTTACAATAGGTGCTACCTCCTGATTTGATCAACAAAATTTTGAGCATCTTTATACCCACATTCTACATACTTGATAAAATTATCTGGTATCCATCAGTTGATGACACCTTTTTTGTTAAGAGTGCTCGCTTGTTCACTCGTCAATCGCATGTCCCACCTTTCTTCCCTACTTGGTTTTGGAAATTACATATTCCTCCAAAATAAAAACGTTCCTCTGGAAATGTTTTTCGGACTCCTTAGCCACAATCGATCGTCTCAATAGACATTTCTCATGGGTTCCCTCACCTTGTGTCCTTTGCAATTACCCTATAGAGTATTCTAATCATCTATTTTTTGACTGTCCATTCACTTCACAATGTTTACAATTATTCCAAAACCTCATTGGACATTCATATAGTCTTGACTCTAAAAATGATTTCTGGTCCAACATGGCTTTCTTTCATGCAAATAATAGAGATATTGTTCCTATCCTTTTCCTCTGGTGGAAGATTTGGCAAGACCGCAACTCTCTCATCTTCAGACAGCTACTTGTATATAGTCAGTCTACTGCTAATGCTGCTTATATTTCTTATAAAGAGGGGAGTATGTCACTCTCATCTCAACAACCTCCTACCCATAAAAGGCAGCAAACAAGAATGTCTTCCCGATGGCGACGACCGCCCCTGAACTGGATAAAACTAAATTTTGATGCATCGGTCAAACCGAATGGTTCGTCACATACTGGATACGTTTTTCGTAACCACTGCGGGGAGGTGGTTTTTCTTGACCATATGCAGATTCTCTGCACCTTCCCTTTGAAAGCTGATGCTCTAGCCGTCCACTTCTGAGGGTGATGGCACTCACATTCTCCATTGGATTCAATGTATTCTGAGAGGATAGGGAGTTAGATGTCCTCTGGTCAATCTTGGTTACAACATCAGCCAGTTGGCCAATCTGCCTCTCCATATTCTTTATGCTTGACTCAGTAGCCTGAACATGAGTGGCGAAATGCTGAGTTAGAGTCTTTAACATCTCTTCAGTAGTAGCACCAGAGGTTTGGCCTTGAGGCCTCTGTTGGTATGGGACTCTCTGCTGGTATTGCTGTTGTGCTGGCTGTTGACCACCTTGGGGGTCGCTCCACCTGAAACCCGGATGGTCTCGCCCTCTCGGATTGTAGTTAGGTTGTCCACCAAATTGCGGTCTAGGGGGTCCGTAACCTCCTACAACATTCACTTCAGCAGAACCTTCCTCCTGCAGCTGAGGACAAGTATCGGTAGAGTGGAATTGATCACAGCAAATTTCACATGCCTTGACTTGTTGAGGAGTGTTTTGGTTCGCCATTCTCTTCACCATCTCCTTCAACTCAGCTAACTCATTCAGCACTGGGCTCGGTCCTGCAAGAGTCACAGCATTGACTGCCTTTCTCTGATATGTCTTTCCAAAGCTCTTGGTACTCTCACTCATCTCCTGCAATCTCTCCATGGCTGCGTCCGGTGTCAGATTCAGAATACTCCCACCGCATGCAGCGTCAACCATCCTTCTTTCCTGATCTAGCAGACCATTATGCAAGTAGAGAACAAGATCCTTCTTGGCGTATCCGTGGAACGGGCAGCTAGAGCAAAGCCTCTTGTACCTCTCAAGATAGTCATATAGCGTCTCATCACCAGCCTGCTCAATGTTAGCAATTGCCTTTTTCAAAGCATTCGCCTTTTTCGTTGGGAAGTACTTGTCAAGAAACGCCTTGTACAGTTTAGTCCAGGTATCTATAGTCCCTAGTGGCAAGTGATAATATCAGTCGCTAGCAGAGTCTAGCAAAGAAAATCCAAAGGCTCTCATCTTGATTTGATCCTCCATCACATTCCTTGGCTTCATAGTCATGCAGACATTGTGGAATTTACCCAGATGAGATATCGGGTCCCCTCCACTCAAACCATGAAATTTCGGGAGATAAGCAACAACTCCAGACTTCAGCTCAAAGTTCACCCCTTCGCCAAGCGCAGGGATGATGACAGCCAAGGGTTGTGCCCCAATGTTTGGTTCAGTCAGCTCTCTCAGAGTTCCGGCCATTGCAGCAGGAGGAATGTCAACTGGCTCAACGGTCTCAACTATTTTAACTGTCTCAACTCCTGCTTCTTCTTCTTGATCGCGTAGGTTCACACGGAATGATCTGTCGATTTCTGGGTCAAAAGAAGCTAGAGGAGAGTCAGTACTACGGGTGTCGACCATAAGATAGGTCTCCACCAAAAATCAATCACGAAAACACACAACAAAGCAGAAAAATTTCCCGACAACGGCGCCAAATTTGACGTGGCCGAAATATGCAATGCAAATATCGTTGAATGGCCTAGTCAAAGTAAATGTCCTAACAGACCTACTAAATGGATGTATAGTAAGCAAGTAAGGGTCGAACCCACTGGGAAGATCTGATGAAATATGCAATTATGATTGACAAGTAACAAGGAAGGAGGGTTTTAGTTATCAAGGAGAATAAAGCAAACAAGTTTGATTGAGTTGAGAATATGATTGGGGAAAAGAGTTCCACTAGAACGAGATCCACAATACAGAGATATAATTTGATCACTGAAATCTATTTAATCCAAGTTCTTTCACTATTCTTATGGTTGTTCCCACCCTGATCTTAAGTATTACAAATTCTCACAGTTGTTGATAGACTTATCACAATATCAATGGAAGAAAACCTTACCACCAATAAAGCAATAGCAATGCACACAAGGATATATGATACATGCAAATAGAAGAAAACCTTACTACTTAACATGCAAATGATTCTCACTCACGATTGCGCACTCGTATTCCACTATATGCAACAATCGTGTATGCTACTAGATATGCATTCGTATTCCACTATATGCAAATCCTAGCAATTGATAAATAGTATTCAACCTAGTTGATCAGGTTATGAGGAATAACAATAAATCAATATTCAATATAACCAAGAGAATCAAACTAACACTTATAAGAACAGGAACAAGGAATAGAAATGTTACAAATACATCAACTGTATTGCTTCAAACGTCTAGTAGAACAAAGGGAAATTAGTGCTCCATTCAGAGGTGAATGAAACCCTAATGAAAAGTAAAACCGCGTAATGTAAAGTAGTGTCCAATCTCCTTAACCTAGAAAAGGGTCTTAAATGGGCTTAGGAAAAAATAAGTTAACCTAATGGAAATAACAAAGGAAATAAAATAATAGCAATAAAGAAATCCGAAAATGCATAAAAGGAAATAAGTCTGTGCTGGCCGCGGGGCGTTACGTGCCTCACCGCGGGGCGGTGGCTTCTTCTGGCGCGGCCAACTCTTCTCTGAGACCCACCGCCGGATCGCGGTGGCATCTGGCGCGGGGCGGTGAAATCGCCCACTCCTTCAGCTCCTCTTCTTCTTCTCTTCTGCTCTTCATTACTACCAAGTGTTGGTAGCCTTCTCCAATAAACTCTAGCAGAACCTCATCCATCTTCATCATCTCCATCTCCGTCTAAGTTGTAAATCCTTGGATATCTTCACTTTTCTCCACAACTTCTGCATCACAGACTTAGCTTCAAATCTCATCCTAAACTCCTCCAAATGATGCTAATAATTGCTAGTAAAGGTGCATGAAATGACACCTATCATGCATCTAGGAAATAGTATAGCTAGGAAAACTCGTCTTGACTTTGATCAGAGTAAAGTTCCCTTTCCAATCTGGATTCGCATTGTGCGGTGAGGTTGGTGGGGAACTGAAACATCAAGTCGTTTTGAACGCTTGTATGAAATTATATGTTCTCCAACATTTGTCATGCTTCCGATAAGACTCAATTCATTGAAGTATTATGTTGGGTTGATTGCTATAAGACTCGGTCTTTCAGAATCTTCTCTTGATCATGCCTTTTCGTATATTCCAGTAGGAGTATGATGGTTGACTATCGTCATCGGTTGTTATTCGAGAAGCGATGAGTCTAACCTAATGCGACTACTTAGAACCACTCTGCTTTTAACCCTTGCATAGTCTTTCATTAGACTAACCAACCGAATTTATTCCCTTGCATGGTTGGCTGGTGTCATCCGTTCGATTCGGCACATCAGATAGATTGCAGTTTTGTGAAGGCTAGAACGACTATGAAGGCAAATGGTGTTTTTGATAAGTTTATCCAGGTTGAGATCCTCGACGGTGATCGCTGTGATCAAGACCTTATGTCATTTACTTTTGAAAGACTTCCGTTGTATTTCTGATGTATTTGGAATTATGTTGAAATTCCGAAACTATGGTTCGAATGAAAGTTATGATATTTGTATTATAACTGATGTTGTATGATTTATATCGACTGTAAGCCTTGGGTGACATCGGATAGAACGTCTGAGGTCACTGGCGATAATACCTTTCAAGGATATATTTGGGGGTGTTACACTAGGTACGACAACGAATAGAGGGCATTTGATTGAGAAGAAAAAGAGAGTGAAGTTGTTTGTGAGTCTTAGAGGGTTGAGTTCGTATTCACCATTGTAGAAGAGAGTTTCAAATCTAGGTGGAAAGTCTAGGGTTTGGAGTCCAGGCTACGAGTGTAATCGAACAAGAAATCAATAAGACAAGTAGACGCTTCAAAATCCTCTCAAGCGAAAAGCTTGAAGGTAGTGGTTTTTCCTTGATTACTATTTGACTGATTGGGGTTTTCACTATACATCGTGAGTTCGTTACTTTATCTTTCTTGCTATATTATTCCGCTGCACCTTCTGTGGGAACAAAGCTTTTGTTCCCTCAGACGTAACTCTAACGATCCAACACATAGGAGCTCCTCTTGTTCAAGAACTCCTCTAGTTCTTTTTGTAGTAGAGACTCAAGTTGAAACATGACATCTGAGGAGTAAGTTTGAGCTTAATTTAGATATCATCCAGACGTCTCAAGAGTTGATCTTTTTTGGATTGGAGATTGTCGAAGACCTTCACATTCCATTTATGGAGCTTAGGCTTTAGTCTAGACAAGGTCGTAGAAGCGTGACAAGCTCGTAGCCAAGACCTATTGATGAGAGGATGGAAGTCAATGTAGGTGATTCAAGCTTCTTCGAATCGAAAGGGTCGACGTCTTTTGTTAAAAGTGATAGAGGAGTCGGTGACCAGAAGGATGGGGTTGTGGTCAGACCCAAACTTGGGCATGTGAGTGATGGAGGCGTTGGGCCAGGCAAGGCTCCCCGACATGTTGGTAAAGAGTTTGTCAAGTCTTTTAGAAATAGTGGTGGTGATAGATGAGCCTTATGGTCCAGGTGTGTAACACCCCAAATTCGTAATCCTTAATAAGGATTATAGTGCTACCCATGTCAACAAGAGCTCTTCATTTTTATGGTTCAAGTGAGGACAAAGAACTATGAAGTTAAGCGTGCTAGAGCGGAAGTAGTACCAGGATGGGTAACCTCTTGGGAAGTCCCCGGGTTGGCATGAAGTAGCGCTTCTAAGGCCTCGGGTCTTATAAGGTGAATCTTTTCTCAGTAAAGCCCATGTCCATAAGGCTGCTGTTATCCGCAAGACTTTGGAAAGATGGGGAGTCAGGATGGAGGCAGCCAGACCCACCCATGTGTATTGTGATGCACATATGTGCCCCACAATAAGTTCGAACATTGACCAAGGCTCTTCTCTCCGGCGTACCCAGTGTTGGCCGGTCACATGGGCATTGTAGTGATGTGCATCACAACATAACACATATGTACATCATAGTAACACACAAATATGCATTGTAGTGATGTCACCTCTAGAGAATGTGAATCGAAAGGACAACATGCACAAATATATATACAACATAACACAAACAAATATACATCATTGTACAAATAAATGTGCAACAAATATGTATGTATGAACAACACAAAAATATGCAGTGTTCACACACATTCGTACCTAAATAATCCTCTACAAGATTATATATTTTAGTTGTATCTAATATTTACTACTACAAAATAGGCCTTTTAACACGGACATTTTTTTAATATAACCCGAATATATGGTAAAATAGTTTCGAGTATCATCTTGAGGGGATAATAGATCAAATAACCTTGACGTAAAAATCACGTCCGTGTTATATAAGGGTGACTTTTTAACCCGAACCTTTCAACATCCAGGTTATAAAGTGTAGTAGGTTTTCAGAAAAATTAGGACTTTTTAACCCGTACCTTTGTAAGTTGGGGCTAATAACTCCCATTTTATACAAAGAAAATATATACCTTCATATGACTTCCATCTACCCACCACTTCCACAATCATAATCATGCTAAAAACATATAATTAAAAAATTTATTACAATAAGAAATAGGAGTAGCAGAATGAACATGCTAATAAAGATGACCCTTAAAATTTTAATTATTACTTATACCACAATAAGAGAACCATGCTTTATGCAACATATGCACATCCATATCCTATTTCATTATGGATGACAAGCACATCTCTCAATGCTAAAGGAGTGAAGTATGCATTTCATATCACACAAAACAAAACATTCCCCACCATATTCGAATATCATACAGCATAATAATATCAACCAGCATGAAAATAAAACTTAGAATATGTAAACTTCCCCCCCCCCCCCCCCCCCCCCCCCCCCCAAAAAAAAAAGATACAAGATATATATAAATCTTCACAAATAGAAACAAGAACTAAAACTGCATAGAGGGAATGCATGAGAAATGCAACCCAACATAACATATTGATATTTAAGGCCAAGAAAATTAAGTCATGTAAAAACAAGAATGTTGAGCATATTTTAAAAAAGAAACAGGAAGGAAAAACCAAGACATACATAAACACACCATGTCTTTCTTCACTTGGTCCAGTGGTAGCTTATCCAACTTGTTGAACTCCTACTGCCGAAAAGAACCACCCACAACCATTTTATCCTTCGAAAAAGTTTAGAAAGTGTTAATATACCATTAGTGTCCCTCAAAGTCAACCTTTTCAGAAAACAAAGTATCAAACCTTTTCAGAAAACAAACTATCAAAAGTTTAGGAGGAAGTAAACTTGATGCTTTGTAGAATTTATTATATGGTAAAAGGTTGTCAATGGTTCTTTGAAAAAAAGGCAAAATTAAGTGTTTTGTTTAATTGTCTATTATACAAGCTCTTATAAAGTACATGTGGTATTGTGTTATTTATCCATATTTACTAACCCAAAATTTGCCCCTTATAGAGACCAAAAGTCTAATTTATCATTTTTTTCCCAAAAGAAAAGACATCCATGCTAGGTATAACTCTGAAATATCTAGCTTATCTTTGTAACTCAAACCTCTTGAAACATCAGACCTTGGCACTATCACAACAACAACAATAGGATCCAGGATGCTTATTTGTTGTGCAACTTCATGGTTCACTGCAAGGTTTATATGTTCATGTGAGATAGCTAATGAATTAGTAATGATGTGGCATGTAATTCATTGTGACCCTAATACGATCATATGAGCAGGTATTGTCTACTTAGAATGCTCACATGAGTTTAGTATTATCAGTAAAAAATTATATACCTCCAAGAGCAGTTTGCAGTTGGCCACATTTCGGCAGTATGAGTTCAACAAGTGCATTGGTGCAAGCTAAAATCCTTAAATTTTAGCATCTAGATTAACTCTATTTACATCGGTGAATAAGTACATTTGCCAGGAATCATCATATTGCAATTTCTATACACATTCTCTCTTGGATTTAAATTAGCTTACGATTAATAGAAGGAACAAAATTACCCGATAGATTGAGTTATAATTTATGCACTAAGATTCTTCATGTGATTGCGAAACTAGTTTCTTTCGCCCTACCTTATCAAATGCTAGCTACACGACATTCCTTGGACCTTGTGCCAACAAATGGGATGTTTTCCCTCTCCAATACCTCCTAAAACTCAAGCATAAGGTAATATCACACCTAACTTCACAAATCTAAAATTCATTAGTAATGTTGAAGTAATACCTGAATACCACCATCCTCGCCAAACCGTCCATGTATAAAAGGGAAAACAATGTCCACTAAAGTCGTGAGATGTTCTGTATATTCAAGCAAAGTGTTGAAACCATGCGCAAGGCTGCGAACATAGCCATTATACCGTGACAATCTTGGTATTAAAAGGCACAATGCGCAACAAGACGCAAAGGGTCCCTGGAGCCTAGGCGCAAGAAAAAAAGCGCGCCTTTCGTAGGTGAAACACACTTTTTTTCCGAAAAAATCAATAAATTAATTCTAAATGAATATTGCACTCAAAACAACATAATAGTGGATGTAAAGATTAAAATAGCAACAAAAAACTGCCCCTGCAAAAAATAGGGAAAATAACGTGGCACGGGCTGCTGAAAGATAAAAATAGCAAAAAAAAAAACTTGGTTGCAAAGAGAAATAAAGACGGAGAGACCAAGAAAGGAGAGACGGATAAAGAGAAGAATCAGAAGATTAGGAGAGGAGAGAGAGAGAGAGAGGGAGGGAGAGAGAGAGAGAGAGACCAACCCTAGTTCTTCACATGCCTCCTTCAAAATCGTCTGCCGCCCCTTGCTTTCTTATAACTTTTGTTTCTCCCTCCTAAATCCCTTCTATTCTTCCACTTTATTCACCCTTTTTTTCCTATTTTTTATTGAAAAAACTTTCAGACGCATGCGCGCCTCCCCTCTTCAAGCCCTCAAGCACGGTGCCTCGCGCCCTGTGAAAGGCGCCCCAAGGCGCACGCCTTTCGTGCCGCGTTGCACCCACCTTATTGCGTGCACTAAACCTTGCACCTCATACGCCTTTTAAAACCAAGGCAAAAATGTTGAACAACTTAGAATTGATACCAAATCAGTACTACCCAAACTTTAATACTGAAATCCAGAACCTCTACCTTTTAGGTTTGAAATCAAAATCAGTTGGTGTATTGGAGTATACCAATAACTGCACAGAATTCATATCACAAACTTTATCACAGGAGCAAAGTTTCCTTTGAAATATCTCAAATGTTATGATCAAACCTATGCTGGAGATATAACATGCGCATTAAGCTCATCATATCAATATAATAGCAGCTCACAATGAAATCATTCCCCTGAATAAGTCACAGATCCTCAAATTAACACCAACATAGCATGCTATAGTAACTCTCTTGCAAATGACTCAAAAATTGGTGTTTGAATTTTACCTGGATGTGATCGAGAACCGATCTAGTGGAGTACAACGAGTTACCACGCTCAACGGAGGGACCACCGCACACCAAACCTACTCGAAGAGCTATCCTCTTCTTTTTCATGCTCCAGTCTTCCACCGCAACCTCCAATTGGGCCTCCAATCCCTCTAGAAAGATCCAATTCATGGCGATAATCATAGCTCAAAGATCCAATTCATGACAATAATCGAAAGATCAAACAAAGACGAATTGAGAAGTACAAGACTATAAGAAAGAGTGTTTTAGAAGTACAACACCTTGAACACGAGCAGTAGTGAAGGAGAGCATGAGCGCAGACAAATCGAAGACCAACAACAATAATGGATGAAGGATGGATTCAATCGAAGAAGATGAAGGAATTAAAGAACAAATTTCCGAGTAGCAATTATGCACTAGATGAAGCAACCAATGGATTTGAAGGATTTGAAAAAGAAGAGTAGCAATCGAAGTAGAAAACTGATTGTTCCATGAGTTAGGGTTTACAACAGAGCGCAACAATATTCGAAGAAGAGGAGGCAAATTTGATAATTAAACTTGTTTTATTATTTTATCAAATAACCCGGATTTTTATAAATTCGGGGTCTATATTTTCAGTGAACTTATTAAATAATCTGGATGTACTGATATTCCGGATATTGTGATCCCACTTTGAAAAAATCCATAATTAAATAACCTGGGCGTGGTTCAAATACAAAGATCCGGGATGTATTCTTCTATTACAAGACTTAATAACTTGGATATACTAAGCGAAAAACGGTCGGGTTATTCTTGTATATGGCTCAAAGAGCTGTGTACTTAAATAATCCAGGAGTGTTGCCTTATATTCAGGTTATTTGATATTATTATTGACAAATTCATAGGAAAATTAATTTTTTTAGTGTTTTGACCCCTTACTATACCGAATATATGACATATAGGTTATTATATCATGAGTTAAACTAGCATTTATGTGGTAGTGATTTGGCTCGGATGATCAAACCTGTGTATTCGTCCTCGACTCCTCCCCCACTCCAACTAGGGGTGGAAATGGGTCGGGTCACTATTATAAAAATGACCTAATATCTCGTAGAAAATAACTCGGGCGTTCTATTTGCGAGATATATACTTATTTTTTTTTAAAGTGCTGTCAATTATAACCCGAACCTCTACTAATCCGGGTTATATAAAGGGATAATGTAGTTAAATAACTCGTATCACACACGCCCGGGTTATAATAACTTATATATCCATCACAATATTTTCATCCAGAGTATTTGAACATAATTTCTATTGACAAGATTAGAGTGCCGTTCGAATGATATTGGTCCTTAAGATAAACACTAAGATTAAATCTCTACCATAGGATGGAGCTTCAGACGGTCCAGATTGAAGGAAAACAAAAAGGGGAAAAAAAGCAAGCTAGCCTGTGTATAAAGGACGCGGTGGCAATTTTGCAATTTCACTTAAAATTAAAACGCTATTACACATTTGCCCCTCATCTGTAAAAACCCAAAAAGGAGGAGAGAGAATATGAGGGAGAATGAAAACACGTTTCACAGAGATCTTCCCCTGCTTTTCCGTTGAACCCATCGTAGATTCCGACGAAGACCCAGCCGTGTTCCTCCGAGACGACGACGTGAACGCGATCTTCACCTGTCTAATAGGTTCATCATCCCTTCCCACCTCTACTCCTCCGACTGGCCCGCCGCCGTGACCTCCCCCTCATTTTCCTCACTCTCTGACCACCGCATCTCCTTCAACCGCCACCGCACCTCCGACGTGAAGCTTGTCGACTCCGCGAGGCTCATCCGCCCCGACAACATCGTCCGGCCCGATGGAATCATCCACGGTATCGAGCACCTCCTTGTTCCCCTCTCCGTATAGCACGAAAGAGCCATTTGTGGATGCATACCACCTGTTCGATGAAATGCCAAAGGGAAATTTTGAGGTGTTCCAACAGTCGAAGGTAATTTTCGTTCCTTCTGTCGACTCCAATATGGTTTATGATGACATGGGTGATGTGTATGATCCTTCGATTGACTGGATCGAAAGTAGGGTTTATGCCGGTGGGACAAAATCGATCGAATGTTTGGGTAATCACCTTGCACATAAGGTGTTTGTAGGAATTCCTAATAGAGAAATGTCAATGGAGTTCAACAAATTTTTGGTTTTCGACTCGGGGGTGCTCTTGCTTTGTTTGCTAATGGACCGACATTGAGGTCGAGTGGAGTCGAGGCTACCTTAAATGTTGAAATTGTTGACCACAGTTTGCCGTGGGATCCTGGAGGTGATTTGTGTTGGTTTTGCTGCAATTTTGAGTTGCTGAATTTCTGTTGTTGTACAACCACTGTCAAGGTCGAGTGGAGTCGAGGCTACCTTAAATGTTGAGTTGCTGAATTTCTGAATTTCTGTTGTTGACCCTAATATTTGCAAATTTTATTGCAGGAATGCTACAAAGGGAAAGATGGTAGAAGATCAGCAAATTCATAGTTTTGCCAAGTGTGGATTCCTTAGAGCTCTTATTTGACATTCACAGCCCAAAACAAAATAATATAATGTTTTTGTCTATCCCCCTCCCCCTTTCTTTGTTATTTAGTTTGGTATTAGTAGATTCTGAGATACTCTTGTCTAATATAGCGATGTAGTTTAAGGATGCATTTAATTTTGAAACCTTGTAAAATTGCAATTTTTGGGGGTCAGTTTCAACTCAAGGCAAGGAGCTGCTGTATGTTTTTAATAAACCTAGGTTATTTATACTCTTGTACTTGAATTTAAAGCTTTGATTTGAGTTTGTACAGTTCATCTTTCATGTGCTGAATTTGAATGACAAAAGGCTGAAATTGTGTATTGGTTGTCATAGCCTATTAGCTCAAATGGTAGAGCAATGTGTTTATTCACATGGATGTGGGTTCAAATCCCTCATAGGCTACATTTTAGAATTCATTAACCCTACAAGAGAAGTTTAAGCCGATAATCTTACAGGTTCATGAGTTTTTCCTTGCAAGTTCATGCATTTGAACTTGTAGGTTCATGAGTTTTAACTTGTAGGTTCATAAGTTATGGTGTATAGGTTCATGAGTTTTATTTTACAAGTTTATGAGATTTTTCTAAGGTCCATGAGTTTTAACTAGCAGGTTCATGAGTTTTGTCTTATAGGTTCATTAGTTTTGTTTTACAGGTTTATGGTTTTTTTCTGAGGTTCTTGAGTTTTTTTATCTTGCAGGTTCATGAGTTTTTATACTCTTGGACTTGAATGTAAAGCTTTGATTTTGGATTTGTGCAGTTCGTCTTTCATATGCTGAATTTGAATGACAAAAGGTTCAAGAGTTTTTTTTAGGTTCATGCGTTTACACTTGCAGGTTCATGCGTTTACACTTGCAGGTTCATGCGTTTACACTTACAGGTTCATGAGTTTTTCCTTACAGGTTCATGCATTTGAACTTGTAGGTTTATGAGTTTTGACTTGTAGGTTCATGAGTTATGGCGTATAGGTTCATGAGTTTTATTTTACAAGTTTATGAGATTTTTCTAAGGTTCATGAGTTTTAACTAGCAAGTTCATGAGTTTTGTCTTACAGTTTCATTAATTTTGTTTTACAGGTTCATGGGTGTTTTCTAAGGTCTCTTGAGTTTTTTTATCTTGCAGGTTCATGAGTTTTTGAAATGCGAGTTGCGTGCTATGTTTGGACTTTGGAGGGATTGGCAGATCATTCTCCAAATTTAACCATTTGGTAGTTTGCACTTCCAGGTTCATGAGTTTTCCCTTACAGGTTCATCAGTTTTTCTTGTAGGTTCATCAGTGTTTGATGTTCGGGTCATGTCGATAACCTTACATGTTCATCAGTGCTTTCTGTTAGGTTCATGTCGATAAGTTCATGCATTTATCTTGCTGGTTCACGAGTTATCTCTTATAGGTTCATGAATTTAATCTTTCAGGTTCATGAGTTTTTTTTCTTGTAGGTTCATATATTTTACTTTGCGGGTTCATGAACTTGGAATAAAAGTTCGTAAACTTGATAAGTTCATGCCTTTATCTTGTTGGTTCATGAGTTTTTTAGAGGTTGATAAACCCTACAAGAGAAGTTTAAGCCGATAATCTTACAGGTTCATGAGTTTTTCCTTGCAGGTTCATGCATTTGAACTTGTAGGTTCATGAGTTTTAACTTGTAGGTTCATGAGTTTTATTTTACAATTCTATGGGATTTTTCTAAAGTTAATGAGTTTTAACTAGCAGGTTCATGAGTTTTGTCTTACAGGTTCATTACTTTTGTTATACAGATTCATGGGTTTTTTCTGAGGTTTTTGAGTTTTTTTATCTTGGAGGTTCATGAGTTTTTTATCTTGTAGTTTAATAAGTTTTATCTTATAAGTTCATTAGTTTTGTTTTACAAATTCATGTTTTTTTTCTGAGGTTCTTGATTTTTTTTTTATCTTATAGGTTCATGAGTTTTGTTTTGAGTCTTTAGATATCACTTATTACTACACTAGTATAATTGCAACCATGTGAGAATAAAAGAGAAAGGAACCAATCCAGCATTATCCAACATTGAACACATTTCCCTATTTGCTCTTTAACTTTACACATCAACAAATGGATCTAATGCAAAACAGACATGATTCCTAGTGTTGAGCTGAGGCTAAGCTCAAGGGAAGTGAGAGTGGAAATAGCAGCATCAACACTAGTAGTGTTAGTGGCATTTAAGGAGCAGCTAGTAGTAGTTGTATAGTAAGAGTAGTTGTGAGTTGTTGTAGCTGGTTGAGGCCTCAAGGCGGTCCCACACAAACCTCTCATATACATCATCATCTGCTGCTGCTGTTGATGAATAATTCCTAGTGTTGGTGTAGGACTCTGGATTACAGGGGTTCACACCACTTGTCCATTGGAAACTTTGGCTTGGATAACAACATATTGCACATTCCTGCATTTGGTAGGCAGAATTCCATTAAGGCTATGATCAAGTACAAGTAGTGAGTAGATGTGAGTGAAGGTAGAACGGACTAACTGTAAAGTCATCTGGATTACAGGGGTTTTCTATGACTATAAAGTCATAGAAAACCTGAGCATATGTAATCAGGCAATGACAAAATAATACAACTCTTAAACCAGCTTGCAAGGTGAAGCATGAGAGATGGCATAACTCAAAATCATTCCTTGGGTCACTCACTAATTCATAAACCATTGAGAAGAGAAGCACCTAAGTAATACATTTGCAGGATACATGACATTCTACAGCAAAACATGAAAGACAATTGAAAAGATCATATGCTTCTTTCTTTCCTGATTCGAGTAGCCAATCTCGTCTTTTAGATTATAGTGGATTATTCAAGCTACCTATCAGATATTTTGCATTCTAAAAATAGGGGAAGAATCACATTGATCACAATCAAAATCTCTTGACCATCCACCATCTAACCACAAATTTCAGCAAACTAAAAAATAACCCCTAACAGTAGCTGATTTAACCAGTCAAGAAGAAGATATTAAATCCCACGTCTCATAACGAGCTTCACATCTAAGGGCAAAAGGTTGACTTTTATTCAATCATCGAAGCCATCAGAAATCGGCAAATGCAAATACATCGAGAAATACCTTCGTGATTATAATGTGAATGACAGATCTGAATACCCTAGTAAACCCACATTTCATAAGCAGCATCATTCAAAAGACTCGATCAACACAAATTAACCAAAAGAAGCACAAAACCATCTCAAGATTGCTCCTAAATCAGCACACAACGACATATAATCAACAGATCGGAAGCGAAAAGTATACATAGAATCGCAAGGGTTAGCACCTTTCTTGGCCGACGGTCTCCCAAATCTGAGCCTTGACGATCTTCTCATCAACGCGGACGCTACGAGTGGCGAATTCAACACCAATGGTGGACTTTGACTCGGGGCTGAACTCGTTGCGGGTGAATCTGGAGAGGAGATTGGACTTCCCGACACCGGAGTCTCCGATGAGCACGACTTTGAAGAGGTAATCAAAGTCGTCGGCGGCTCTGAAAGTCGACATTTTAGGGAGAAATTCTCGCTTTCCCGTCGCCGCCGAAATCGGAGAAATTCTCAATCGCCTTCCCTAGCACCGACCTCAATCGCCTTCTTCCTGATCGCCGCGGCGAAAATAGCTTGAAATCGGGGTCGATTTCGCTATCTCTCTTGAAATCAGGGTCGATTTATAGGCGTTCTCTCTCTCGCTTCAATCTTCCATGAAACCCTAACTAATCAATTGGGGTGATGCTCTGCTATATCTCTCTCGCTTTACTTGTGATTGGGTGATGCGCCAATCACAAGTAAAAAGATGGAAGTTCAGCCAGATGCAGAATGAGAAATACAAAGTTTGAGGGAGCCAACGAAGAACTCTCTTCGCCAAGAGAGAGACGGGAGCGAAGCGAGGGAGCCACCATAACAGATGAATGGCAAAAGGACGAAAAAGCCCCTCCGTGTAGGGTTTTGTTGTTAAATGATAAAACATTTACAGCCGTTGGATGGAGACACGTGGACGACTACCGTAAATTCACAATGCTTACTTTAAACCTTGTGCTCATTTGATCCTCTCTCGACAAGATTATTTGCCTCGGAATATTTCATTCTATATTCGACCTCCCTTATGTTGCCGTTCCTCTTCGAGCACATACAGTGCCCTAATCCATCGATCAGCCTTAGCCCTAACGATTTGGACGTTCTGAGATCGATTTGAGCACTTCTTCTCGCCAGACTGCTCCTCTTCGCCGGCCTCTTTGTCGACCTCCGTTCGCTGGTGTCAACCGCCTCTTTTCACCAGGTAAGATTTCCTTGCCTCTTCCACCTATTTCTGCAGCCAGCCTTCTTAATGCATGTGGCCTCCGGATTTTGAAATACTCTTTGGATCGAATTATCGGTTTATGTTGAATAGAGACCTTCATGCCTTGAAATTTTGAAGAAAATGGCTCAATTTTATGGTTTACTAAAGCTACATACGAGTGAAAAGTGTTTTGGTGTACTTCTGTTCTAGTGTTATTAGTGACAACTGTATTCTCACTTTGATAAACAAGAGTGAGAGTGAGAAGTGCATTCAATAGTTGTAACTTTCTGAAACTGGGATGTTGGTTTCTACTGCATTTTGTGTTACTTAAATAGGATTTTTTGGGTTCATGTATTTGTGAAGGAATTGTGTCCTTTAATCAAAGGTGCAATTACCGAACATGGAATAGGACAATTAATGGAGATTTACAATCTGGGAATTTTAGGGGTCGTAGTGCTTTGTTAGAAGCCAACTACGATCAATGGGCTTAATCGGGTTAGGCCCATGGCTATAATAACCGGGTCCTATGAGGTCACACACATAGAGTTATCGGGCTTGATCAAACCGAACCGAAAGCCCATGTGGGACATGGATTTCGGCCCATTGGCTTTAATTGGGAGATAGGCTTTTATTATTAATGGGTAAAAGTTACCATTGATAATTAATTGATAAGGAGATATCTTATTAGAAGATATATGGAAACAATATAAAGATATTGTATCCATAACTAAAGATAATATATATGATATTAAATATGTGATATCTTGATATTGAGATAACACGTACAAAACATATATGATGATATATATTGTGTTTTGGAAACACAAGAAAAGAGGTACTCCTCCTCCAAGTGAACGTACGGCCGAACTCCCAAAACAAGCCACTTCGTTCGTTTGTCCTTCGTTCGTCGTTCTAGCAGACGAGATCAAAGGCGATCCAGATTCCAGACTCGTGTGGACCAATTAGAGAAGCCACACTTGGGGCTTTCGATCTCCGCTGAAATCCTACAGGAACGTTTCAGGCTCGTATCGAACGGTATGTAACTCTAACTATACTAGATTCCTATTAGTTCATGCATGAGATCCTTGTTAGATGTTAGGAAATAGTTTCCTGAAATTCTGCTTTAAGCATCTAAATTACCTTCAGTGGTATCAGAGCCTCTTGCATGATTTGATAGGATCAATTATCAAAAGAGTTAATTTTGATGCATGTCTTGATTCAAATTAAGTGGTAAATTGATATATAGATTAATTTGCATGATTAAAATTATGATTTTAATTGATTGGATTAGTAAAGTTGTAGAACTTTATGTACAAATATGCATGTAAAATTATTCTATACATACTTGATTCATGTGATTTAATTATGCAAGAAATATGATTTTTTGGCATGTTTTAAATCATTAGATGAAGATTTGATTTTCATAAGATGAATCAACTACCCAAATTTTGGTTTTTATTAAATTCTATTTTTATTGAATTGTTCGTAAAAATAAAATAAAATAATAATAATAATCAAATCCTAGAATTGGTTACGAACCTGCAGTGGCTGATTTAAAATTGTTAACAAATTGTTAACGAATTAATTTTCGCTTCAATTCATTCAAATCTAATTAACTACGTAAGTACCAATTAGATTGCTTTAAGTTGTTAAAGAATCGTTGGGCTTACGGTCCTGCCGTGGCTGGTTCGGGCCGGACCCGGATTGGCCCGCAGGGGCTGCATGGTTCTGTGGGAGCGGGTTGGTTCGGGTTTGACTCGGATGCGACTCGGTTCGGTTGGATAGATTTGGCGTTTTAGAATAGTTTACTAAAATATAAGATAAGATCTTATTTGCCTAATAGGATAATATTTGATATTATCTAAAGTATAATTTCCTAAAAAGTTGTTAGGATAGATTCCCACTAGATTTAGATAAGGATATTTGATATCTTATCTTGTTCATGCATATCTTATCCAATAATGCATTTTAATGATTAATAATGATTAATACTATATATTAATTTGAATTTGAATTAATAATTTGATATTAAATTATTTATGTCATGAAATGATTTATTTAATTTAATATGGTTTTATTTAAATTAGTTAAATTGGTAATTACTATTAATTAGATTAATATTATTGATAATATTTGATATTATTACTGCATGCATGTTTTATAATATTATGATATTATTGTTTGCATGAGGTGACTAGTATGGCCCACATCTTAGGATAGAAAATACGATATGCGTATCGTTATGTATTTTTATAATTTTAAATTTCAGTAATTAGATTATTAGAAATTTTATATTACAAGAAGATCCCAAGAAGATCCATGAAGGGTACCAAGGATGGAGATCCATGGAGAGCAGACCCATGGAGATTAGATCTTTGGTTTTTGGTTTTAGGGGCCATACTAGGATCACATTTAATTATTGCACTTTGAATGCTTTATTATTTTAAGCTTTGCATGATTGTTTACTTATGCTATTTTGTTCACTAGTAAATAGACAATCATTGCATGCTTAAGTCCCTAAAAGAATATTGAGGTATTGTCTTTCCATATCATAACCCATGATGCCCTAGGAATAAGTTGGATAGGTTTTGCCAAAGCAAGGTGTCCTTCTTTGACCTTGGAATAGTGAGGGTGAATCTATATAAGGGATTCATAAACCTTGATATGGTTATACTCAACAAGAGACCAAAAGACAAAGTTTTGGATCTTGAGGCATAAGGATGAGTCCACATAGGATGTGGTCCATCAACCAAGAATTATAAAGAGTTATAATTAGTAAATGTTACTTACCTAGATCACATGAGACTTAGGGCAGTGCCAAAGTACGCTAAGATCTTATCTGAAATAGGATCTTGGAATCATTTTATTCACTGGGGACAAACTTGTTTGAATAAAATGTGCATTTGCTTAATTTTTGAAACATATTTAAAATTTAAGCTTTTGCATGTCAAGCATAAACTTATCTGCATGTTACTTCCTTTTGTAGCAATCATGTCTAGTAGCGATTTGAAATTCACCTATGGTCAATTGTTGACAAAAACAAGCTCAACGGTACGAACTATATCGATTGGGAAAGGAACTTGAGAATTGTTCTCAGATTCGAAGGACGTGAGGACGTTCTGGAAACACCCATCCCTGTCCTGACCGATGCTTCCACTAATGAGGAGAAAGCAAAGGAAAAGGAGATAAGAGCTAAGTCGGTGCCTGTCACCTGCCTGATGCTCGCTGTCATGGAACCAGGCCTTCAAAAGAGGTTTGAACGCATGGATGCTCATACAATCATGGCTAACCTGAAAGTGTTGTTTCAGGAACAAGCTAGGATTGAGAGGTATGAGACTCACAAGGCCATACTTGAGAAGAAATTGGAGAAAGGGAAGCCAGTGAGCAACCATGTATTTGACATGATTGGTCTCTTTGAGCAGATGGTTCAATTTGGGCTTTCCTTACAATGATGAGTTAGCCACTGATATCATCTTGCATTCCCTGTATGATGGATTTGCTCAATTCAGATTGAACTATCATATGCATGGGATAGGCAAGACCCTCAATGAGCTCCATGGCATGCTCAAGACAGCTGAGCAGAACATCATGGTTGAACCTAAGAAAGAAGTTCTCATGGTCAACAAAGGGATGAGGTTCAAGAAGGCGGCCAATGGGAAGCACAAACAACACCAAGGGAATGGCAAGCAAGTTGCTCAACCCAAGACGACTCAGAAGTCAAAGGTACCTGCTGATCATGAGTGCTTCTACTACAAGGCCAAGGGACACTGGAAAAGAAACTGTCCCAAATACCTAGAAGACAAGAAGAAAGGGACTGTGAATCCCACTTCAGGTATTAATGTTATTGAAATCTTAACAACCACTGCCACTACTTGGGTATTAGATACCGGATATTGTGCTCACATTACTTCGAATGTGCAGGGGCAAAGAAGTAGGAGGCAAGTGGAGAAGGGAGAAATAGACCTACGTGTTGCAAACAAGGCGACTGTTGTTGCGCTTGTAGGAGTCTATGATTTAGTTTTACCTTCTGGTTTGATTTTAGAACTTAATAATTGTTATTACGTTCCTAAAATTTCTAAGAACCTTGTTTCGTTTTCGGTTTTGGATTTTGAGGGCTATGGTTTTATTGTTAAGAACAATTGCTTTTCTATTTATAAGAATGGTATTTTCTATGCCCGAGCACCCTTGAGTAATGGACTCTATGTGGTTGAACTTATATCCGAAATCTATAACATTGATACAAAGAAGCAAAAGACAAATGACATGAGTGAAGCCTATTTATGGCATTGTCGCTTAGGTCACATTGGCTTGAACCGCATGAAGAAACTCCATAAAGATGGAATTCTGAAATCAATTGATTGTGAATCATTTGAAACATGTGAATCATGCCTAATGGGCAAGATGACAAGGTCACCTTTCACCGGGAAAAGTGAAAGAGCTACTGAGCTATTGGCGCTAATACATACAGATGTATGTGGACCAATGAGCACAGAAGCTAGAGGAGGCTATAGATACTTCATAACGTTTATTGATGATTTAAGTAGATATGGGTATATTTACTTAATGAGTCATAAATCTGAATCATTTGAAAAGTTCAAGGAGTTACAGAATGAAGTAGAAACTCAGACTGGCAAGAAGATTAAAGCCCTTCGATCTGATCGTGGTGGTGAATATCTAAGCCAGGAATTCGATCATCATTTAAGACGTTGTGGGATAGTCACACAACTGAACCCACCAGGCACACCTCAACTAAATGGTGTGTCTGAAAGGAGAAACATGACCTTGTTGGACATGGTCAGATCAATGATGAGTTTTGCTAGTCTTCCAACATCCTTCTGGGGATACGCCCTCACAACCGCTGCATTCACACTAAACAGAACCCCGTCTAGGACTGTAGACAAGACACCATATGAGATATGGACTGGAAGAGTTCCAAGCTTGTCCTTCATGAAGATCTGGGGGTGTGAAGCTTATGTAAAACATTTACTGTCAGATAAGCTTGCACCCAGATCAAATAAATGCTTCTTCATAGGATATCCTAAAGAAACCAAGGGATACTACTTCTACAATCCCACTGAGCACAAAGTGTTTGTTGTAAGGAATAGTGCCTTCTTGGAAAGAGAATTCATTTCCAAGAAGTCAAGTAGGAGAAATGTTCATCTTGAAGAAGTTCAAGAAGAGCAACAAACCCAACAACAAACCGACATAGATGATGTCGATGAGGAGATATTGGTACCTGGAGACGTACATTCCCAAGAGGAAGCTATCCAGGAATCGGCACCAGTACCTCAAGAACCGAATGAGGAACCACAAACAGTTGTGGAAAATGCTCCAGTTGTTGAACCCACATGTAGATCAAACAGGCCGAGGATGCAACCAAGGCGATATAATGATTTCGTCTTGAATGTAAGCCTTAACGTCCTGCTTTTAGAAAGCGGAGAGCCTGAAACCTATAAGCAAGCAATGACGGTTCCAGACTCTGAGAAATGGCTTCAAGCCATGCATTCTGAAATGGATTCTATGTCTGAGAATCAAGTATGGGACTTGATAGATTTGCCAGATGGGATAAAACCCATAGGATACAAATGGGTTTTTAAACTCAAAACAGACAAGGATGAAAATGTATCTGTTTACAAGGCAAGGTTGGTTGCCAAAGGTTTTAAACAGATTCATGGTCAAGACTATGAAGAGACATTTTCACCGGTCGTGATTATCAGAATACTCTAAGGGTTTTGAGGATCCAACATGAGCTAAGTAAGTATGCAAGCTTAAAAAGTCTATCTATGGACTTAAGCAAGCATCTCAGAACTGGAGTATTCGCTTTGATAAAGTTGTCAAAGAGTTTGACTTCATTAGATGCGAAGAAGAACCTTGTGTTTACAAGAAGTTTAGTGAGAGTAAAGTGGTCTTCTTAGTCTTGTATGTGGATGACATACTGCTCATTGGAAATGACATTCCGATGCTAGAGTCCGTTAAGGGATGGCTGAAGAAATGTTTCTCAATGAAGGACTTAGGAGAGGCGAAGTACACACTGGGTATCAAGATCTATAGAGATAGATCTGGGAGGCTGCTAAGATTGAGCCAATGAACTTACATAGAAAATGTTCTTGGCAAATTCAAAATGCAGGACTCTAAGAAAGGGTTTCTATCATGTATGTCATGATATGTACACGCCCTGATGTCACATTTGCTCTGAGCATGTGTAGCACCCGGAGAGGCACATTGATGTGCAGCCAAGAACATCATGAAGTACTTGAGAAGAACCAATGATGACTTCTTGGTGTGTGGAGGTGATGATGAATTAGTCGTTCAAGGATGTGAGAATAGAGGAGATGTCAGAATGTGCAAAGTACACACAAATGACGGTATTGCAGATCCACTAACCAAGCTTATGCCTAGGCCCAAACGTGAGGGTCACACCAGGGCCAAGGGCCTCAAGTGCATTGGAGAATGGCTTTGAGATTGTATTGTCTTACATAATGAACCTTGTTTCATGAATGCTAGACATGTTTTATGCTTGATTACATGATATACATTGTCATTCTTATTCAATCGTTTGCTTGGTATTGAATAAAATGTCCAAATAATTCATGATTCGCAAATGGGCTCATCATAAGTGTTGTGGTGAATGAAACCCCATTAAGTGAACTGAAGTCATGAGTTACTTAAGGTCCATGGTCTTAGTCATTAACTTGGACATAAATGACTACTGTTAAAGACCACATTGTAAGTTGACTGATAGCGCCACGTTTCATGGGCTATAGGGACATTGAGATGTCTAGTCGATTACATAGATATGTATGGATGATACGTATGGGACTGACCCACCTTAAAGGTTTTCATAAAAGACTTGAAGAATCTTTAAGTTAAACCATGATTGGTAGATTCCTCAGACATGAGTATGATATAGTTTCTCTTGATGATTGGTATGTCTTTGACGCTGTTAAACACTGACCGTAACAGATAGTTATAAAGGCAGTGATTGGGATTGCCAAAATTGAGTGAGAGCTATAGTCATGCAAGACTGGAGAAGTCCTCCTGCTTCATGTATACATTGATACATTGGACATGAATTGTGTCTCGGCCACTTGAAGAGCGAGAACTGAAAAATGCATGGCCATGCTCGGATGGATTATATGTAATCATCCGTTATTTGACAGTTCAAACTCGGAGTTCAAGAAACACATTTGATGAGAGATATGAATGTCAGCATATCATCAAATAAGACACTAAGAGACAAAGGAATTTAACATTGCACACTTGTTTTAAGGACAAGTGGGAGATTGAAGGAATTGTGTCCTTTAATCAAAGGTGCAATTACCGAACATGGAATAGGACAATTAATGGAGATTTACAATCCGGGAATTTTAGGGGTCATAGTGCTTTGCTAGAAGCCAACTACGATCAATGGGCTCAATCGGATTATGCCCATGGCTATAATAACCGGGTCCTATGAGGTCACACACATAGAGTTATCGGGCTGGATCAAACCGAACCGAAAGCCCATGTGGGACATGGATTTCGGCCCATTGGCTTTAATTGGGAGATAGGCTTTTATTATTAATGGGTAAAAGTTACCATTGATAATTAATTGATAAGGAGATATCTTATTAGAAGATATATGGAAACAATATAAAGATATTGTATCCATAACTAAAGATAATATATATGATATTAAATATGTGATATCTTGATATTGAGATAACACGTACAAAACATATATGATGATATATATTGTGTTTTGGAAACACAAGAAAAGAGGTACTCCTCCTCCAAGTGAACGTACGGCCGAACTCCCAAAACAAGCCACTTCGTTCGTTTGTCCTTCGTTCGTCGTTCTAGCAGACGAGATCAAAGGCGATCCAGATTCCAGACTCGTGTGGACCAATTAGAGAAGCCACACTTGGGGCTTTCGATCTCCACTGAAATCCTGCAGGAACGTTTCAGGCTCGCATCGAATGGTATGTAACTCTAACTATACGGATTCCTATTAGTTCATGTATGAGATCCTTGTTAGATGTTAGGAAATAGTTTCCTGAAATTCCGTTTAAGCATCTAAATTACCTTCAATTTGGACTTATGTACTGTTGTATATAGTTTCAATTTCAACGTGTTACTTAAAGTATGGTATTGAGGCCTTAAATCACTCTGTCTAATATTTTGTGGATGATATCTAGTATGATCCTCAAGGTGCTCAATTACGGTATCCTTGTAGAAACAGAAGTCCCATCTGCAAGTATATTATATGTCACTATTTTGTACTATTTAAGTCTTAAATAAGAGGATATTTGGAATGATGGAATGTTAGTTAGGTGAAAAAGTTGGATTTTGAGGTGAGGTTTTACCTATGTTTATGGCTAATAAGGGAAACTAGTATGGACTACAAAAGTTACATAAACAATTCATAACTGTTTTTTTAGTTAGCTGAAACAAGTCTTTACTCAAATCTGGAAGAACCCAGTGACATTAGAGTCTCAAAGATGGCTTCTGGAGTTCCATCAACAACCATTATTGCATGATGAACTGAGAACTGATTAAGATATCTTAAGTTAGACATTATACTAATACTGTGCAAGACAAGTGAAAATTCTGCAGATTATAAATGTAAAACAAACCACCTGTTGATGTATCCCTCTTCTAGCTTCTTTGAATATACGCAATCCTGCACGTTGTTATAAAGATCTAAGAAATTAGAGAGTCCTCAAATATTTAACATAGCAAGGAGTAGAGAAATGTCCTTGTTCGTACCATTCACACAACTAATGATTTTCCATGATGAGAGTGTGTTGACATGAGATACAAAAGCATCCATATGTGTAGAAGAATATGGAATGCAGTCTATAGAGCCACTAGATTGTGTCCTCCTTGGATGATCTCTATTAACATGTTACATATGTATCCGAGAATTGAAATAGACCTTGTTTTTTTTTGTCTGAACTCTATTACCATAGTTGTTAACACTAACATTTCTTAACTAATCACCCATGAAAGATGATTAAAATTACTCTTTTAACTCCTCCCCCTTGGTTTACCTAAACAGTTAGAAATTTGTATCCTTTTCCCCACCCAACTCAAAGATGAAAGAAACTGCAAACAAAATACAAAATTACAAACAACTAAAACACTATTAAGATTAATTGCTAGCTATAACACTTGGAATTTGAACACGATTTGCCTGTCCACAGATTTCAAGATGTCAAATTCAGCAACTGAATCGTCATGATCATCTTGAATTATACCGAGGTTCAAATCCAATGCTACATTACAACTGCTGCTAGTCTCCTCTACATCACCATCACAATTCTCATCTTCACTTTATGTTCTTTGCTTCTTCTTAGTGTTGGGAGAACAAGCTCTTAATCTTGAGTTGAAGCTCTCACAGCTGAAAAGTCAAATTGCTTGCTTGTTATCTTAGTTACTAGTTTCCTCATTTTGTATTATCTTCTTATATGCTTTTGTTTTCTAAAGATGGCATCCATTCAATTCCCATGAGAGCAATGTGCTTTTTGATGTTTCATTTCTTCCTTCTTTGTTCTCTTTGTCACTCTTGTGTACTATTGCAGGAAGTAGACGTGAGCTCAAAATGCTTTATCTTCTTTGTTCTCTTGTGTACTATTGCAGGAAGCTGCATCTTACCACCCAAAGACCATCAAACTCCTACCACAACCACAACAAACCCCAATTGCTCAATGTCTATTGAGCAACACTGGGTTTGTTTTGTGCCTCACAGACATATGAGGTGAACTCCAAAGGGCAGCAAATCTTCACCAAGAGTTGGTTTCCAAGAGCCTCTGCTTGCAAAGCAGTGGTCTTTTATTGCCATGGCTATGGAGACACTTGCACCTTTTTCTTTGAAGGCAACTGCCTTATCATCATCATCCGAGTTCTCCTTACTTTTGTAACACTTTTGTTGTTCACAATAAGAGTCTTGATTAATCCATGGCTCTACCCTCCAGGTTTAGCTAGAAAGCTTGCATCATCCCGATATGGAGTTTTCGCAATGGATTACCCGGGTTTTGGCCTCTCTGATGGCCTTCATGGATACATCCCAAGCTTTGACACGCTAGTTGATGATGTTATTGAGCAATACACCAAAGTTAAAGGTTGTTTCTTATTAAAGGACAATTAATTGATCATTAATCAATTCTCGGATCTAAATCATGTTTATGTTACTTTGTTGGTGGCCAGAGCTTTCTGTTTGGGCAGTTGTTGGATCGTTAGAGTTACGTCTGAGGGAACAAATATTTTGTTCCCACAGAAGGTGCAGCGGAATAATATAGCAAGAAAGATAAGGAACGAATTCACGATGTATAGTGGAAACCCTAATTATCCAACTAGCTAATCAAAGAAAAACCACTACCTTCAAGCTTCTCGCTTGAGAGGATTTTGAAGTGTCTACTTGTCTTATTGATTTCTTGTTCGATTACACTTGTAGCATGGACTCCAAACCATAGACTTCCCACCTAGATTTGAAACTCTCTTCTACAACGGTGAATACGAACTCAACCCTCAAAGACTCACAAACAACTTCACTCTCTTTTTCTTCTCAAATTGCTCTCAGTTCACCGTCGTCGATTGGTACATAGAAATGAATCCACACTCCTATTAAATACACCATGACTAAAACCGAATCGTAACAAGATAAAATCTTTCTAAACTTGGTAACAAGAAGATCTACAATGATTTAAAGAATATTATTCTAACCGCTTACATTATCTAAGGAAGGAATTCCTAAGATAATATAATCGGCTAAAGATAACAATCTTCTCTCTCCAAATATCATTATCTTAGGAAAGATTTCCTAAGATAACGCATTCGGCTTCTCTCTCCATATCTTCTCATTCGGCGAGATCCTTTCAGCCGAAATCTCTTATCCTTGACCGCGTGATCTTCCATGATAGTTTCCATAATCTTCACGCTGGATATCTTACAATCCATTCACAGCTTGATTGGTGTTCGTCACTGATGTTCCTTGAGAGGTAACAGAGCATGTGGAGATCGCTTTGTTCCCTCTGCACTCCTTTGCTGCGATGGTTCCCTGTGACAACTGTTTTATTTCTGAAATACTTAGTTACCAGATTAGTTGAATGTTTGTTACCATCAAAACCTAAGGAATTCAACAAATTCCCCCTTTTTGATGGTGACAAACATCATTGACAATAAAACATACATATATGAGATAAAGACAATTGTAGAGAGAAAGGTCCACACTTGGACACATAAGTTCCCCCTTAGTCTAGCAACATATGAAACCATGTTCTGTTCCCCCTCGACCAAAGCTACCTGTTATTTTCCCCCTTTTGGCATCATCAAAAACATCAGTAAAGAGCGAAAGGAAAATGAACACGGCAAGATAAGCAAACACCCCTTTTGCATGAGATTAAAACACACAAACATAGACCACATGCAAAGACAACAACTAGATACACAAAGATATCACATATGATGAACATGCCAATCAAGACAACCATGTGAAACAGAGACAAGGAAAAACAAGGCAGTAGGGGGATAGATGTGCTGGGAGCAAGAGATGGGTTGGAGAGCGGAGAAAGACGAATCAGGCGCCACTGATACTAGGAGCTGAGAAATGAAAAGTACCTCAGATAAGAAGGATATGCACACCCTCCATAAGATATCTTTGTTGTTCCTCTAGTGTAGGTGTTAGGAAGTAAACTTTTGGGAACTCCAGTTCCCTTCCTCAGTTTTCCTAGTTTTGACGATGACAAACACTTTGCTACTAATAGTTCCACATGTGTAGTTGAGCAGTGAACTCAGGTTCGAGAAAAGAAGAATAGAGACCAAGAAGTCAGTTTTGGAAACTGGCATGGGAACTGAGGAACAACGAAGTCGTGCTAGCTGTAAAGATATATCAAGAGCGGCGGCTGGCTTATTAGGGTAGATCTTTTATCTTAGAGAGAGAATATAAAAGATATCCTTGTTTCCATATATTTAGGAGATTATTTGAATATCTTTTATGAAAGCAAAAATATGTAAAATCGGGAAAGATATTATTTGGTAACAAATATTATCTTTTTTGATTTCTTTTGGTTATTTTACTTGTGCAAATCAACCAGCTGTAGATATTATTCTACATGGACAAAATGTATAAGTAAAGTAATTGAAACTCTCTCATCTCTAACGATTTAAAACAATTCAAGAATTCATCCAGAGTTGAACGTGAAGAGAAATCGTCCTTGTTCTTGTGAGAAGAACTGTGTAAGTCACTTGCTTGTTGTGTGCTTGATTAGGTCCAACTAGGTAGAGAGTCTTAAGTGTGTCTTAAGTATTTAATCTGTGTGTTCTATTCTAGTTGATTGTAATCGAAGCATTAATACAAGAAGTAGACTTTGAAATCCTCTTGCAAGAGAGGTAGTGGGTTTTATCCTAGATAACTAGTTGGTTATCAAAGGTTCCCACTCTAAGGAACTTGTCTTGATTCTGTTATTGTTTACTTATTCCGCTGCTAAGGAACTGGACTCCCAGTTCCCTTTGATTGCTAACACGTACGATCCTACAATTGGTATCAGAGCAGGCGCTCTAGATTTGTGTTAGTTTATAGATTTCAAGATGACTAGCTCAAGTGAATTCACTCTGGGAATTTCGATCAACAAGCCTCACATTCAGAAGAAATGAGAAAAGGTGTTTAATGGTTAAGGAGGACTCAACGAAATCAGACGACTCTGAGGTATTCTCTTCTGACTTTATTAAATCTCTTCTTGAATGTGATAAGAAACAATTGATAAAGATCATTAAGAAACTAGGAAAGGAAAACGGTTCCCTTCAGGAAAGACTAGAAGTATATGAAGATGAAATATCTTGCTTGACCACTGAAAATTTTGTTTGGAGCAAGAAACTTGATGAAACTGAAAAATTGCTCTTTAGTTCCTCTAGAAAGTGCGATTCATGTACTGCTCTTGAAAAGGAACCAGCACAACTTAAAGATTCTAAAAGCATGTCTAACGTTTCCCATGTTTCATGTGATAATTGTACTGCTCTTGAAATGGAACTAGCACATCTTAAAAATTTTGCAAGCATGTCTAGTGTTTCCCATGTTTCATCTAACAATTGTGTTGTGCTTGAAAAGGAACTTAAGCATGATAAGAATTGTCAGAGTTCCCTTACTCCAGAAAATGATTTGCTTGTTGAGATCATAAATAAACTTGATGTGTTGACTACTTCCATTAATGAAAAAACTGTCAATCAAACTGTCTTTGTTAAATCTAGATATGGAATTGGATATAGTAATGAGAATTCTGATGATAGCTGCTCTTCTGCTAGAGAAAAACTGTTTAGGGAACTAGCTGAGAAAAATGACATTCTTGATAAAGCTCTTCAAACCTGTCGTGATAAAAATCAATTTCTTGAAGAAAAGGTTAAGGTTCTTGAACAAGGACCCTCAAAAGTAAAGGATTGGTTTCATGGTCAGAATGCTCATCACATGTATGTTAACCAAGCCCAAGGGAACTCAAGTAAAGGAATTGACTTTCAACGAAGAAAAATGGAGAATCCCTTTAGGCCTAGTCGTGGTAAATATGGTCATGTTGTTTACAACCGTGTTTGTTGGCATTGTGATAAAAATTGTCATTATATTCATGATTGCATTTATAAGAAAAGACAAATTGAAGAAAGTCGTAGGAAAAGGAACTTGGATGCTGAGATTGGTGGTCATGTGTATTACCCAGCTAACCTGCAAGAGCAAAGGAACTCTTATTCCCACAAACCCAGAAAAGTCAAGCTTGTCTGGGTGCGTAAGTCTTAATTGAATTGCAGGTTGAAGTGAGATGCCTAGTTCCCTACAAATTGAAAATTAATGATTGGGACGCAGAATTGAAGATTTTTTAAGCTCATCTCACTTCAGAGGAATAACAGAGGAAGTATGTCCTTTGTTAAAGAAATATTTGTATGAAGAAGCAGAAAACAATGAAGGGAACTCCAATGCAAATGGAAATGATAGAGGGTCACAAGTTGGTGACGTTAGTTCCTAGTGTTACTATGAAGGGAACTACAAGTATCATAAGTCAATGATTCAGGGGGAACTGACGTAAATAAGGAAATTCGTCACCTCAGCTGCTTATAGTTTCCAAGTCCTATGGTTGGAATCATCTTGATGGTCAAGGTATGTTCCTTTGACACTATTCTTATCATATGTGATGTTTCTAGTGCCTTTAACTTTGTGTAGTATTCAGTTCCTTATGCTAGGACCAAGCATATAGATATAAGGCATCATTTCTTGCATGATCATATTGAAAAGGAAACATTTTGCTAGAACAGTGTAGGACTGAGGATCAAATTGCCGATATATTCACCAAAGCATTGAATCGTGAACCGTTTGAGTCCCTAAGGTTGCTTCTGGGAATGATTTCCCTAAACTAGTAGTTCCGGTTGTTTTTACTAGTTCCCTTGCTTTGACTAGATTTGATCTTTTCTATGATTTCATTGACAATATTGATGATATTTGATCTTGTGATGGCCTCGCATGTCCTGTAACAGTTGTTCTAAAGCATGATCTTAATTATCCTGCATGATTTCATGATATTATGGTATAATTGAACCTTGATCACATCTCTTTGTTGGCCTCAAAATAGTCGATTTGATCTTATCTATCCATCATCATAAGCCGAAATGATAATTGACTATGAACCGTCCTAAGCCTGACTGCATTGTTTAATTCCCTATGAGCCCTCCTTAGTCCAAATCTGGGAATTATCTTTGTGGTGTCAAAATTGCCAACCTCTTTTCTCTTGATCATGGGTACGTATTTTTCTTGAGTGTTGCTTGGTTACCTACATAAATGTACCCATATCTATCATGTTCCATGTCACAAATTGAGGAAAGGAACTGGGAATTACTCTCAACGTCCAGAATTCAAACCTGTTGGAATTTTGCTGCTTCCCGAGAAAAAATAATGCAAAAGATCTTGTGAACGTTGGAGTGCTGATCTGGGTTTCCTATTCTTGGATTAAAAAAAAAACTGTGAGTTCCCTTTAAAAAAAAAAGGGTTGAAAGAAAGAAGCCATCTGTGCAGCCCGAAGAGAAGAAAATTGAGAAGGAGCAAAAGCCTGAGGAGTAGTTCTCCTGGTTCCCTACTCAGATGACATGAAGCCCTTAGTTCCCTTAGGATCCCACTTCCACATTATGATCCTTTTTTGTGTATCTCTGAGTGCTTTATTGTTATATGTTGTCTTTGCTTCTCTTATATTTAATGAAATATTTTGATGTTCTTGCGTTGTTAAGTCTTGCCTTCAACTTCTATTACAGTGCCATTTCTCTAGAGGTCAAAGCAAGTCATTGGTTCTCCCAAAATTTTCTATGCTTATCATCTAACTGTTTCTTTTCGGTGATTTAAAAAGGGGGAATGAACTCTGCAATCTGGAACTAATAGGATGAAAGGATCTCTGAACTGGTTGTCTCTTTAAGGGGGAATTAAGGAACCCGGTTTGATGTTAAGGGGGAATATGCAATTCACTAATTATTATTCTACATCTAGTTATGTTCTGTTTTCCCCCATATATCATTCATGCCTATTTTAGATATGTCAAGTTCTACATGTTTGTCATTATCAAAAAGGGGGAAATTGTTAGGAAGTAAACTTTTGGGAACTCCAGTTCCCTACCTAGTTCCCTTCCTCATTTTTCCTAGTTTTGACGATGACAAACACTTTGCTACTAATAGTTCCACATGTGTAGTTGAGCAGTGAACTCAGGTTCGAGAAAAGGAGAACAGAGACCAAGAAGTCAATTTTGGGAATTGGCATGGGAACTGAGGAACAACGAAGCCGCGCTAGCTGTAAAGATATATCAAGAGCGGCCGCTGGCTTATTAGGGTTGATCTTTTATCTTAGAGAGAGCATATAAAAGATATCCTTGTTTCCATATATTTAGGAGATTATTTGAATATCTTTTATGGAAGCAAAAATATGTAAAATCGGGAAAGATATTATTTGGTAACAAATATTATCTTTTTTGATTTCTTTTGGTTATTTTACTTGTGCAAATCAACCAGCTATAGATATTATTCTACATGGACAAAATGTATAAGTAAAGTAATTGAAACTCTCTCATCTCTAACGATTTAAAACAATTCACGAATTCATCCAGAGTTGAACGTGAAGAGAAATCGTCCTTGTTCTTGTGAGAAGAATTGTGTAAGTCACTTGCTTGTTGTGTGCTTGATTAGGTCGAACTAGGTAGAGAGTTTTAAGTGTGTCTTAAGTCTTTAATCTGTGTGTTCTATTCTAGTTGATTGTAATCGAAGCATTAATACAAGAAGTAGACTTTGAAATCCTCTTGCAAGAGAGATAGTGGGTTTTATCCTGGATAACTAGTTGGTTATCAAAGATTCCCACTCTAAGGAACTTGTCTTGATTCTGTTATTGTTTACTTATTCCGTTGCTAAGGAACTGGACTCTCAGTTTCCTTTGATTGCTAACACGTACGATCCTACAGTAGGCGTGTGTGAAACGTCCTTCTTGGTTTCCACCTCAGATCTGGTTCCTCCTTTTATTCCCCAGAGTTTACAACTTCAGTTTTTTTTTTAATCACAACTGATAAGATATCTTCCAAAAATACATCGTGTAGAAGATTCGTACCACATCCATCAATTTCCACAAAAATCTCAATCTTCAATCTTGAATGCACATAATACTTCCCAAGCAGTTGCATGTTATCAATACACATCATACTGGACAAGTACCAGTCCCAAGCCACAGAGGCGACGATTCGTTTTCTCGACTTCCCAAAGGAATTAGAAGAGTGTGATGCGGGGGTAACGTTACCAGAGAGGGCACAAAGAACATCACACAAAAAATAGACGAGAATTTTTACAGTGTTCAATCATGAATGAGAGGCTCCCAGATGTGGATGATTAGAGGGGCTCATAGGAAGCATCAAGCATGATGGCTAGGGTCAGCTGTAGAGTCAACAATCATTTGGGCTTGTAATGAGGGATCAATGCATCAAGTTGACTTTTTTGGGCCGAAAGAAAATTGTTTCATGTATTATTATGATAGCATAGATAATCATGCATGAATGTTTGCGCATAAGTGAAGTTTTAGCATGAGTCTAAGCAAGTCGTTCAATTAATGATCAAGGGAATGAATGCAGACCAAGACATAAAGATTGACCTTTCACACTTTACTATGTAATTTAGCCAATCATCGAGGGAACATAACAAATAGACTATCAGTTTAGAGAGATCATACCTAGTTCCATACAGAACTGTTCAAAGGGTTCCCTGTTTAGTGCCTTGGTGAAAATGTCGGCGATTTGATCCTTGGTTCCGCAGAAGTCCATGGATACCAACCCTTTCTCCACACAATCACGTAAGAAGTGATGTCTTATCTCGATATGCTTGGTACGTGAGTGTTGCACATGATTCTTGGAGATATTTATTGCACTAGTGTTGTCACAGAGAATGGGAATAGAGTCAAGAAGAATACCATAGTCGCTGAGTTATTGCTTAAGCAGAATGTGCTTTCCCTCCTTGCACAACCAGAATGTGCTTTTCCTCCTTCAAAAGGAACAGAGTCTTGTCGACCTTTCCATGAACATATCCATGAGCTAGAAGGAACTGTGAGAGCCTTTCGTACCAGGCCCTCAGAGCTTGTTTGAGACCGTACAACGCTTTGTCAAGAATATAGACATGGTCAGGTGGGAAGCGTCCTCAAAACCAGGTGTTTGCTCCACATAGACTTCCTCCTTGAGAACTCCATTCAAGAAGGCAGTTTTGATGTCCATTTGTTGCAGTTTGAAGCCGTGGAAAGAGGAGTAGGCAATTAATAATCTTATGGCTTCTAACCTGGCAACATGAGCAAATGTCTTGTCATAGTCAATTCCCTCCTGCTGGTTGTAACCTTTCACCACCAGTCTTGCAATGTTCCTTGTGACCTAACCTTGATCATCCGGCTTATTTCTGAACACCCACTTTGTTCCTATCACAGTCCTGTTCCTTGGTCGAGGAACTAACCTCCAAACCTTGTTTCTTTCGAACTGATGGAGTTCTTCTTGCATGGCGTTAATCCAGTCGGGATCCTTCAATGCTTCTCCTATAGTTTTAGGTTCTTGCAAAGAGAGAAAAGCATTGAAAGCACAAAAGTTATATAAGGAAGAGCGAGTGCTTTGAGGAGTTCCCTTTCTATAATCTGTAAAGATTTGACGGACTGGATGGGCCCACTTCTGCTGGTAGTTTCTGATTTGTAGATTGTTGATGTCAAACTCCTCGGTGTCAGCGTTAACTACAGTAGAGCTTTCTCCACCATTTCCTACAGCATCAGGACCCTCTTTAATGTTTTCTTCAGTAGCGGCACTTTCCTCAGAGGACTCCACTGAGTCAGGACTAGGGCTCTGTTCCCCCTGAGGAACCTGAGAAGATTCAGATGATTGAGAACCTTCGTTTGTTGTTGATGGATCATCATGAGAGTCTTGATCTGACTAGACCCCATCATCGATACTGTTTTCCACAAGCTGAAAGCAATCATCTCCAGACGAGCCAGTGTTTGAGGGAACGCTTGTAGACAGTTCCTGCACATTGTTACCAGCCATAACAGACGCTTGTAGACAGTTCCTGCACATTGTTACCAACCATAATAGATTCATCGAAAACCACATGAATGCTTTCCTCTACCTTTCTAGTTCTCTTGTTGAACACTTTGTAGGCTTTGATGTGAAGAGAATATCCTACAAAGGTCCCTTCATCACTTCTGGGATCAAACTTCCCAAGAGAATCCTTCCCATTGTTGTGTACGAAGCACTTGCAGCCAAACGTGCGCAGATGAGACACATTGGGCTTTCTTCCCCTTAGAAGTTCATAGGAAGTCTTGTTCAAGAGAGGACGAATGGTTGCCCTGTTCAAAACATAGCATGCAGCGTTCATGGCTTCGGCCCAAAAACTCATAGGAAGACCACTTGCAATAAGGAGGATACGCGTCATGTTTTCTAGAGTTCTGTTCTTCCTTTCCACAACACCGTTTTGCTATGGAGTTCTTGGAGCATATAAGTTATGGTTAATGCCTTTTTTCCTACAGAGGGATAGAAACTGAGAGTTCTCAAATTCGGTCCCATGATCAGTGCGGATTGACCCCAGAGAATGTCCTGTACTCCTTTCAACCGACTTGAGCCAGGATTCAAATTCAGCAAACACTTCGTCCTTTGAGGACAGAAAGAGAGTCCATATGTACCTGGAATAGTCATAAACAATAACAAAGACATAGGCATTCCCTCCACTGCTCCTTGTGCGCATTGGCCCACAAAGATCCATGTGGATCAGTTCTAGTGAACAAGTAGTACTTACCTCCTTCTTTGACTTGAAGGATGACCTGACTTGTTTACCTTTGGTGCAAGCATCACAAACTCCATTTCTCATTGCTTCGATCTTAGGAAGACCGTTCACCGGTTCTTGTCTATAAAGTTTGGATAGGAGTTGAAGGCTTGCATGTCCGAACCGTTTATGCCATAGGTCTGTTGTCCCTGCGATGGACAATAGACATAGGTCCCTTTCAAGGATGAAAGCAGGGTCAACTTTGTAGACGTTGTTATCGCAGATTCCTCTTAGCAGAGTTTTCCCTGTACTTATACACTCAACGTAACAATCATCAGTAGTAAAGACTACCCTATTTTTCTTGTTTTGACATAGTTGAGCCACACTAAAAAGATCAAATTTGAGATTATTCACAAGTGTCACATTATTCACAGTAATATGGTTAGAAAGCCTTATCTTACCGATACCACAAACTTCTCCCTTGCTCTTGTTTCCAAAGGTTATTGAACCTCCGGAGGTCTGTTGAAGTGATGTGAACCAACCTTTGTTCCCTGTCATATGACTTGAGCAAGCACTGTCGAAGTACCAGTAACCTTTCCTTGCTTCAGCCTCAGATCCTTGAAGACAACTTTCTGATTCATTAGAGCCTTCTATGCTCATCAAACAGACATCCCTTGAATGAGACGATTCTTCATCATCTGAGTTGGAATCGCCCCATGTAGCGATCATTGCTTGCTCCCCTTCACGAGCCTGAGGAATACCTGCCTTCCTCTTGAAGCAGTTTTTGGCAACATGTCCTTTGTTCTGATAGTGGTAACAAACGACATCCTTCATGTCTCTGTTCCCTTCGGAGGAACTCGATGTGCCTTTATTTCGAGACCATATCTTCTTCATAGCTCTAGTGATGAGAGCAATATCTTCATCACCGTCCTCTTCTTCATCTTCAACTTGAGATAAGTCAAAGGCACGTTCCACCTTTAGGGCAATACTTTTAGCCTTCTCTTCTCCTTTCTTGTTCATCTTGTGGTTGTATACATAGGCGTTGTTTTCAAGCTTGGCAACCACCTCTTCCATAGTGAGAGTCTTGACGTCAGTCTGGGAGTAGAGAGCTAGAGCAATTGCATCCCACTGAGAGTTAAGGCCTTGCATGAAGTGATGAGTGAGCTTCCAGTCTGACATTTCTTCATCAAGGAACTCTAGTTGACCTACGATCCCCTGGAACCTGGAGTAGAATTCTTGGATGTGTTCATCCTTTCCTTGAGAGATTTGATCATACTCCTTCATCAAGGAGAGAATCCTGTTTTTCTTGGCATCTTCATTTCCATGATGGAGACGTTTTAGAGCATCCCAGATCTCCTTAGCAGTCTTGTAGCCAATGATTTTCTTGAGATCAGAGGGGAACAAAGCCATGTGAAGGATCTTCTTAGCCCTGTTGTTCTTCTCCAGCTTCTTCCAGTCCTCATCAGTGTAGTCAACCCTTGGCTTCGGCTTTGTAGTATCTTTATCATTAGGGATAACTATGGGGCCAACTTCAATGATTCTCCATATCTGTCCATCGAGGGAACAAATATGGGACTCGATTTGTTCCAAGCACCAATCATATTCTCCAGCCTTCAGAATCAGAGGCTTCCAGAATGAATCTCCAATGACATTGCTTGATGACATCTTTCCTGCAAAGTCTTTAACGAACACAATCTAGAGCACCAGGCTCTTATACCAATTGTTGGATCGTTAGAGTTACATCTGAGGGAACAAAGGCTTTGTTCCCACAGAAGGTGCAGCGGAATAATATAGCAAGAAAGATAAGGAACGAACTCACGATGTATAGTGGAAACCCTAATTAGCCAACTAGCTAATCAAAGAAAAACCACTACCTTCAAGCTTCTTGCTTGAGAGGATTTTGAAACGTCTACTTGTCTTATTGATTTCTTGTTCGATTACACTTGTAGCATGGACTCCAAACCCTAGACTTCCCACCTAGATTTGAAACTCTCTTCTACAACGGTGAATACGAACTCGACCCTCAAAGACTCACAAACAACTTCACTCTCTTTTTCTTCTCAAATTGCTCTCAGTTCGTCGTCGTCAATTGGTACATAGAAATGATTCCACACTCCAATAAAATACACCACGACTAAAACTTAATCGTAACAAGATAAAATCTTTCTAAACTTGGTAACAAGAAGATCTACAATGATTTGAAGAATATTATTTTAACCGCTTATATTATCTAAGGAAGGAATTCCTAAGATAATATAACCGGCTAAAGATAACAATCTTCTCTCTCCAAATATCATTATCTTAGGAAAGATTTCCTAAGATAACGCATTCGGCTTCTCTCTCCATATCTTCTCATTCGGCGAGATCCTTTCAGCCGAAATCTCTTATCCTTGACCGCGTGATCTTCCATGATAGTTTCCATAATCTTCACGCTGGATATCTTCCAATTCATTCGCAGCTTGATTGGTGTTCGTCACTGATGTTCCTTGAGAGGTAACAGAGCATGTGGAGATCGCTTTGTTCCCTCTGCACTCCTTTGCTGCGATGGTTCCCTGTGACAACTGTTTTGTTCTTGAAACACTTAGTTACCAGATTAGTTGAATGTTTGTTACCATCAAAACCTAAGGAATTCAACAACAGTTAATGGGTAGAGCTAAGGATGGGCAAAAGTAGACCGGACTGTAAATTTACGGTCCGGTCCACGGTCCGAGAATTTTACATTTCCGGTCTTACGGTCCGTAAAAATTACGGTCCGGACCGTAAAAATTAAAAAAAAGATTTAAAACATTTTTTAGCATAATTTTTACGGTCTGGTCCGGTCCATAATATATACGATCCGGACCGTAATCAAACAATTGAAATGCCGAAAATTAAGAAATCCGGTTTTTTCGGTCCGGACCGTGGAAGGACAACCCTTGTCTAAAGACAGCAGTCGAGTTCCTCAACACGACAAATGAGATTGGGCGTCGCTTAGAACAAGTATGTGACGTCACCTTGTCAAGAAACGCAATTGTTGGAATTCAGTCATGCTAAGTGAGCTTCTCTCTTAATTTAGGTATCAATGGCACTCCTGATCCTGCACGGAGAGGATTTTGTTAATTAGTTTTATACAATGCTTAATATATGCTATTTGCAACATTTACAGGTGTGAGACTAAAATAGTGGCCGGCGGAAGTTATGAATCAAAGTTCCGATGTGCAAAACAAGGAGTATTATTAGCTATTGATTTAGTTATATTTCGGTTATTTCTAGTTGTGACATTGAGTTGGAAATGACATATATTGTCTTAATTATTTGTAGTTGTGACACAGAGTTAGCAATGACATATATTGTTTTAGTTATTTATAGTCGTGACATTGATTTTGTCAATGACTTGTGTGGTTAGTGACGTAGTTGGATAATGTAAAAAACGTATGTTATTTTGACGTTGAGTTTGAGAATGTTACTAATTATTATGTATAATTAGGACATGTGCCTAAAATGTCATTTATAGAGGCTATGGTGTCTCCACTAAATAACATGGATATAAACAAAATAGAAATAACTCGGTCCTACAAATACGAGTTATATTTCTTTGAATTTTCAAAAATTCAAAATTAAATACCCCGGACGTAATAAACCAGTATATTTAACAATATAGAAATAACCCGGACCTAAAAATACGGGTTATATTTGAAGCCAAACAACCCGGACCTCTAAAATCCGGTGTATTTTGGTTAGTTCAAATAACTCGGATATATACCTAACCGGTGTATTTGACAAATCAAATAACCCAGATATATAAGCTTTTTATATAACGCGGATGTGCTAATATTCAGGTTATTTGGGTTTTACATATAACCCGAATGTCCTAATATCCGGGTTATTTGATGTCCAAATAACCCGGACCGTGAAATAATGTTGGAAAATTTTGGGAGGCAAATAACCCGAGCGTGCCGATTTTAGGTCTAGGTTATTTGACCTCGAGCAAATGCGGCATAACTCTTTAACCCAGATCTGATCCGGGTTGTATACCCTTAAACGCCCAGATTATTTGCCATGTTCTGTAGTAGTGGATGGTGGATGGGTGAAGCCATTTTATCACCCGACCCGTAAAGTTAAATCCTCCACCCGACCCACCCGTCACCTGCGAAACGTTTCATTCACATCCGTCCATCCATCACCCAACAGATGATTCGGGTGGGTCGGGTCATCCGCATAATATTTTTATTATATTTTATAATTATTTAAATGCAAAGAAATACATGATTAATTGCAAAAAATAGATTAATTTTCTTCATTATATGAAAATAGTTGTTCTAAATATAGGATTGATGGATGATAATGAAAATATTCTTAAAATATTTAACTTTTAAACATAAATAAACTAAAATTGAAGTAATACATTTTAATAAAATAGAATTACAACTACAATTGTCGACGATGAACGGATGAATGGGTGAAGTGCAGATGATGGGTGAGATTTACATCACTCATCACCCACCCGTCATCCGTTTCACCCGATCCACCAACCAGTTGTCATCTGATTTACTTTGAGTGATCATCTATATATTCGGATCGGTTTTTTTTAAATGGGTCGGTAACCCAGAGTGATTTCAAGCCCTAACTCCAACCCTCCTCTAGAGCTATAGAGTATAGAATTATGATCAAAAGTCAAATAAAAAACAACAACAGTAATTATCACAATGAGAACTAAATGGATCATCACAACAGTAATTTCATGTCTTCCGAGAAACAAACGTGGTGGCCGACTTCATCGCTAAGACGGTCCAGCAGAGTTCCTTAGAAGATATTCGAGCTAGTCTAGAATTTGTAATTCTTATCCGAAATGATGTTATAGACTGAGAAACCGTATATTCTGTGATTTTCAGTCTAATTTTAACCTAATCAAAAATAAAATAAAATTGGATTATATTTATTTCATTTTAAAAAAAGAATTGCATATGACACGGGCCCTTAATTTACGGATTACTCTTAGCTTAAGTTTGAGTATTCGCTTAGAAGAAATCATTGTTTTATTTGAACGAGGAAATTGAGATCCGATGCCTACATGTACATTTGGCGGAACACTGTTGGTGCGTCACACCTGATTGGAACGTGAAACGCGGAGAAGGAGCCGCCCTGGCAAGTCCAGCGTTCTGTGGGCTCTGATTTAATTAGGTTGGTATCCTCTCTGTCAACGCTCATACAGTACAACTACTGCGTACCAGTACTCGTCTTTCTTCATGTTTTCTCCCTTATAATCTATATTTTTTGCAAGCCTCGCGACGAGAATATTTGTAGTTTACCCAATTTTTTTAGTTAAATAAACTGAGTTTCAAGTATAATTTTGGGTCGAGGGCGGTGAGAAAGGGCGCCCATGTACAGAATAAGAATGAATATACGATGTTTGATCCAAAATTAATAAAATCTGAAATTAAGAAAGTTAAAAAACGGAATAATTCGACACAATCGAATTTTAATTGGTAAAAAACGCGTATGTTTTAAGGGAAAATACGGAAAGGTGGGTGTGCATGTATGTTTTTGAATTCGCTTGCACATACAACACACAAATAATACATATACCGACTCATTTTCACGCACATATAAACAAAAATCTATGCATTTTAAAACTTATCTACATAAAAACAAATGGACTCTTAGGTGCGAACATGTGAAGGAACACATACAAGCAAATATTATGCACATAGTAGCACATACTTAGAACATCCCTTATGGGAGGCTTAAATGGAGGCTTTTTGAGTTTAAGCTTCTATTCAAGTCCCAACTCAAAAGACTATTTTAATGGAGGGGCTTTTTGTCCCAATTTATATTTATATTAAATTATAATTATGTCATTTATATTAAATGACCAAAATACCCTTTATATTTAATTACTAATATACCCTTTATATTACATTATAAAAATATTGATTTTAGTAAAATTTATATTTGTATAAAATTTATAAAATATATTTTAATTCAAGTGTTTAATTATAGTATTAATTGAAAATTAATAAAATAAATATTAAGGCTTGGAGGAAATTAACGATAAACATATATTTTACAAACAACAACGATGAATGCATAAATTGAAGAAAAAACATTACAATGAAACAACATAAACTGAAGCAAATTACCAAATTTAACGAGAAACATCATTAGACAATGCATATACAATAATTTTTTTTCTAAATTTATAAAGTTTTTCCACAATGTCATTTTAATGTAAATAAATGAAATACAATGAAATGATGAGGGATGAATACAACGAACGTGTGTATTGGTATTACATCAACATGTCATAAATACAACGAACACGTGTCTTGCTATTACATCAAAGTCATTGCATCATACAATAGTTTCAACTTTCTTCTTTCCGCGACCCTTTGGTTTGTGTGCTTGGTACTCCGTCAATCGTTCAAGGAATGGATCTACCAAATCATCCGCAGACGGGTCATGAAATCTCACCCATGTGTTGTAAAGGTGTAATATCCCATATTTTGTACGGGTAAATTTTGAACTTTCTTAAGCCCATGTTGCGAGTCAGATTAAATTCAGAGATGTATGAACATTCTGTGTAATGTTTGATCTCTGTAATATTTTTCTGAGCAATATAAAATACAGTTAATGTATTTTTTGGGTTAAAAAGTCGTTTGTGTACGAATATTATTAACCCTGACGATAAATCGGATAAGAATTGGCCAAAGCGGCGAAAGCGGCGACCGCCGCCAGGCACAAATCGGGCGGCGACCTTCTGTCGTCGGCGGCGACCGCCGCCAATATCTCTGACATTGCCGGAGCTGGAAACTCGCGCCGTTAACGCCTCGGAGGACGTCCAGTTGGTCGGGCAACGCAGCTGGCTGCTTCTCCTCCTTGCTTGGGTTATATATACAGAGAATGAAGAGGAATTCGAGCCCGTCTGAACTTGCCCTTTCTCTTCCAAAATCTCGCCGGAAAACCCATCATCTCGTCGGAAATATTTGAAGCTTCGTCGAAGCTTCGTTCTTGAGTTTGGTTGATCTCAAAGTAAAGCTTTGGTGGCCTTAGGAAGCTTAGAATCCAAAGCAAACCAAAGGAGAAGCAAACCGATCGACGTCGGTGAGATTTCTTCTTCTTGAAAGTTTCTGACCTGTTCGTAGTGGCGACCGCCGCCACGAACAGGCGGCGCCCGTCGTAAGGCAGGCGGCGACCGCCGCCGACAGGACCTTGGCATGTTTTGGCCTTGGCTTCTGTGGCTTTTGATCGGGCTCCGTTCCCTTCGATTCCTTTCGTTATTCTTTAGATTCGTACTAGCTATTGTCGAATCTAACTTAGGGTCTCATTATGGGTCATTCCAGAAGGATTTAACATCCAGGATCCGTCCCAGTTCCAGACCCGAAAACCTCTTGTTCCTAAGCTTCGTTCAAGCTTTCAGCTGATCTAAGGCAAGTGGCGGTTCGCTCTTGCTCATCATTCCATATTTTCATTAATTATCAATGGTTTGATTGTTAATTAATTTGGAATGATTTACTGTTTTGTTGGGAACAGTTTTGATAAATGATATGGATTAAAATATGATATTATAATAGGTTGTATATCTGTTAGAACAACGTTATTATAGATATATATTTTTATGAGGATTGCCGGGAGGGCAACAATATGAAAAGAATATGATATTATAATAGGTTGTATATCTGCTAGAACAACGCTATTATAGATATATATTTATGATATTAGCCTGGAAGGCTTTGATATGATTATTACTGTGTTGAACTGTTTAGTTAGCACGAGTATTCGTAGGAGTGATGGACTATTCGAGGTCTAGTCGTTTCTTAATAATGATTAATGGTGCAAAGGGTGATAAACCCAAAAACCATTTGGTGGGTCATGACCGATCTCTATACTCAGGTATAGAGATGGTGTCACTTAACTGATGCTACAAATCTTGGGATTCGTCCCATTCAGGAGTATGTCCCTCATGGCGAAACATATGTCCTATATGTCCCTCATGGTGAAACATATACTCAATATATGTCCCTCATGGCGAAACATATATTTTAAAAGCCTATAACGTGATGCGCGTTTTGGAATTAAATAAGATAAGTGCCGTCGTAGCACATGATTAATATACCTTGGGCGAGTAGTACAGCTAAGTGTAATGCAGCTAGGAAAGCTCGTCTTGACTTTGATCAGATTATCGTTCTCTTTCCAATCTGGATTCGCATTAAGCGGTGAGGTTGGTCGTGAACCGAAACATCAAGTCGTTTGTGAACGCTTGTATGATTAATTAATGTTCCCCAACATTTGTCATAATTCTGATAAGACTCAATTCATTGGAGTCTTCTTTTGGGTTGATTGCTGTAAGACTCGGTCTTCCAGAATCTTCCCTTGATCATGCTGCTTGATATATTCCAGTAGGAGTATGGTGGTTGACTATCGTCATCGGTTTTAATTCGAGAAACGATGAGTCTAACCTAATACGACTACTTCGAACCACTTTGCTTTGTACCCTTGCGTAGTCTTTCATTAGACTAACCAACCGTAATTGTTCTCTGCATGATTGGCTGATGTCATCCGTTCGATTCGGCACATCAGATAAGCATCCGAGGAATGGAGGCTAGAACGACTATAAAAGTAAACGGTGTTTTAATGGTTTATTAGGCTACGATCATTGGCGGGTGATCTTTATGATCAAGACCCATGTATTTATATTTATAAAGACTTCCGCTAAATACTCTGTTTTGTCCTATGGGGATTGGGATGTAATCCCCAGACATATGTTTTAATTAAAGGTTTTGATGTTTATATCTTAACCGTTGTTTATGAATTGTGTTTAAACCGGTAAAGCCTGGGGTGGCTTCGGTGTGGAAACCGAAGTCACTGGCGGTAATACCTTTCCAAACGGATTGAAATTTAGGGGTGTTACAGATCTGGTATCAGAGTCGATTTTTTTTCGGTTGGGATTTTATAAATCATTTACTCGTTTGAAACTGAGAAATATTTTCGAAGGCTCTGAATTTTCAAAGAAAATTTTAACCGTTTATAGTCGTGCCTTCTCTTTAGTCTGATGTGGAAAGCTAACTTCCATATCTAGAAAGACTAATTTGCTGTTGTCGCTCATGGATTCTGAGTGCTTTCGTTTCTCTTCAGAAGGACTCGGAAGAAGCCGAGGTGGTTTCGCCATCTCCAGTAAGGCTTGAATTCCCAGTTCCTTCGTTATGATTTGAGGTTGTAGAACCTAGTAACTCGGTTTGAAGTTCATCTAATGAAAATTTACCTAGCTTGATCTCTTCTAAGTTGATTTCATTACGTTAAGTACATTGGAAGATATTAATGTATGAAATCCTTGGAATTTGATCGGTAAATAGATGGTGAACACGAGGGACACTATCCGTGCTGGTGCTGGGCCGAGTAATGACCCCAGACCAAACGTGAGGAATGTTGCGAACTCTATGGAGGAACACGAGTCTGTTTCTCACAACAATCTAGAGGGCGATGGCCAAGCTCAGGCCAACGCTCCAAGGATATTTGATAAAGCGGCCATTGCAGAAATTCGAGGAATTTTCATGCAAGCAATGAGCGATGTCCTACACCCGAATATGCCTCAGGCGCAAGATGTGCCGGCATCCTCAGCGGCCTAGGGAGTTGGAGAACAGGAAACTCATGTACCTTTGCACTAGGAGAATGTGGTCAGGAGCAGGAATGATTGTGGCCGAGCGCTGAAAGCCATAAATTCTATGAGACCTGACAGCTTCAATGGGAAGGGTGAACCAGTTGAAGTGACGCATTGGTTTTCCCACATGGAGCGGTTGTTCCACAATGTAGAGTACACTGAGGCTGAGAAGGTGCACATAGCTTCTCTTCAACTGAAAGGAGATGCTAGTGAGTGATGGGAAAACACTAGTCTTGCTGATAGCCCTGATTTGAATTGGGCAATGTTCAAGACCAAGATGATTGACCGATTCTTCTCTCGGGCAATGAGGGAGGAAAAGCGCAAGGAATTTCTTTACCCTAAGACTGAAGGGTTAAAGGTGAATGAGCTGGCAACCAAGTTCAATCACTTGTTGCGGTACGCTGGATCGGAAGTATCCAGTGAAGAACAAAAAATCTTGTATTTCCACGAGTGGATGAGCCCAAAGATTAAGCCAATGATGTTGAGCCACAATTGCTCTACCTTGGAGCAATATGTGGATGCGGCTTACAAGTTGGAGGTGACTCTGGATGAGTCGACCAAGAGAAAGAATCACCAGAGTTCAACGCAAAATCAACCTCAGGCGAGTGGATTCAAACGTCTTGCGCCACCGTCTAACTTTGCTAAATCTAGCAAGGCAAAAACGGGTGGGGCTCAAGGAGAGTCGACACAGCAATCGGATCAGGGCAAGAGTCTGATCCTATGTTATAATTGTGGTGCTGTTGGGCACAAGAGTACTGCGTGTCCTAAGGAAAGAAAGACATTCTTTGGTTGTGGGAATGACGGGCATTTGCAGAAGTTCTGTTGGCAGGGAAAGCAGAAAGGAGCGGAGTCACAACAAGGGTCTGTTAATCAGAGTAATCGACCCAGGTTCAAACCGACAGAGACTCCTAGTCCTTCGATGCATACAGCTGCACAGAACAAGGGGAAAGCCCCAGTGGCTTCTGGGAGTCAAGGTCAACGCCTTTACGAGATGCGTAAGGCGGATGGACCCGATGCTCCATATGCTTAAAGTGCTTATTACCTTCTGTTGGTATGTTGTTGATTTGGGTGTTACCCAGTCTTTCGTTTTGGATAGTTGTGTAGTAAGTTAAGTTGTGTGTGCAACGAGGTTGTGGACCTTTTGTTATAACTCTTCTTATATATGAACCTTTGGTTTATACCAAGTTAGTGTTTCGTTGCTTGGTATGGGGTGAGGTCTCGTGTTCGAGACTCATCAACAACCTCTTAGGAGATGGCTGCCTATTAATTAGGTAGAGCTACCAAGGATGGGTTGAGTTGTATGGACAACGACTCATGGCAATAGTGGACGCTGGTAATGGCTGGGCCTGGGCTCGGAGCCATTAGTGGGCCGTCTGTGGACCATGTAATGGGCTGGTCCAAAATGGTAACCATTTAGTTGGAACCAATCATCTGTCAGACTTCCCGATTACCATTTAGGGTAAGGAGTTCGAGGCATATTTAATTTGATTAGCCATGGCTCCATACGATAATTTCTCGGTATGGATTAGCTGACGCGTCATGGGGCGGTCATCGATTTAGTTCAAGGACTGTGACGGTGTCATCTGGGGGCCAGTGTGTATGCGGATTTAAGGGTCTGCATGACGCTGATAACGGTAGGCTTATCAATGTGATGGCTGCGTTTAAGCTACTTCGACAAGGTTGTGTCGGGTACCTTTGCTACCTGGATCCGCCCATGAAAGATGAACCAGCAATTCTTGATATTTTAGTGATTAAGTTTCCGGATGTCTTTCCAGAAGATAATCCTGGATTACCCCCGAAGCGTGACGTAGAATTTTCTATTGATCTTGAACCGGGTACTGCGCCGATCTCGAAGGCACCGTACCGGATGGCTCCTGCTGAGAAGCAAGAGTTGAAGAAGCAACTAGAGGATCTTCTCGACAAGGGTTATATAAGGCCGAGTGCATCGCCTTGGGGTACTCCGGTCTTGTTTGTCAAGAAGAAAGATGGATCGTTCCGACTTTGTATCGACTATAGAGAGTTGAACAAAGTCACGATCAAGGATAAGTATCCTTGATCGTGACTTTGTTCAACTCTCCGCACCAGTGCTAACGCTACCAGAAGGAACTAATGATTATGCAGTCTATAGTGATGCTTCAAAGAGTGGTTTAGGATGTGTGTTATGCAAAGAGGCAAAGTTATTGAATACGCATCTAAAACCTATGAAGCAAACTATCCGACGCATGATCTGGAATTAGCAGCGGTAGTGTTTGTATTGAAGATTTGGAGGCACTATCTTTATGGTGTAAGATGCCAAGTCTCCACCGATCACAAGAGTCTCAAATACGTGTTCACTCAGAAGAAGTTGAATATGAGACAACGTAGCTGGTTAGAGCTACTCAAAGACTACGACATCAAGTTGTTGTATCATCCGGGCAAGGCTAATGTAGTAGCCGATGCATCGAACCGAAAGATAATACATGAGACTGTAGTGGCTTTGCTTATTACTCGGACTAGAGCTAGTCGAAAGGACTGCCTTGGGCATTGCCTTGATAAAACAAAGGATGTTGACAGCTCAAAATCGACAAAAAGCCTTATGCTGATTCGAAGCGTAGGAAGGTTGAATTTGAGATTGGTGACAAGGTCTTTGTCAAAATATCACCATCGAAAGGCGTGTTCAGATTTGGTAAGCGTGGGAAGCTCAACCCTCACTACGTGGGGCCATTTGAGATCCTTGATAGAGTGGGATCTCTAGCATACCGTTTGACATTGCCGCCATCGGCACATCCAGTACATGACGTGTTTCATGTATCTTTGTTGAGAAAGTACGTGCCAAATGAATCTCATGTGCTGAGCTATAAATACATTGAGATTCAAGCAAATGGTACTTATGAAGAGATACATGTGCGTATTCTCGAGCGCCATGAGAAGCACTTGTGCAACAAGATTGTACCGTTGGTACGAATTCTGTGGTCCAAGTCAGGAACCGAAGAAGTTACCTGGGAGACTGAAGAGGATATGCGCAGACGCTTTTCCAAGATGTTTACGACCTAAGTTTTGGGGTCGAAACTTCTTTTAAGGTGGAGGTAATGTAATATCCCACATTTTGTACGGGTAAATTTTGAACTTTCTTAAGCCCATGTTGCGAGTCAGATTAAATTCAGAGATGTATGAACATTCTGTGTAATGTTTGATCTCTGTAATATTTTTCTGAGCAATATAAAATACAATTAATGTATTTTTTGGGTTAAAAAGTCATTTGTGTACGAATATTATTAACCCGGACGACAAATCGGATAAGAATTGGCCAAAGCGGCGAAAGCGGCGACCGCCGCCAGGCACAAATCGGGCGGCGACCTTCTGTCGTCGGCGGCGACCGCCGATAATATCTCTGACATCGCCGGAGCTGGAAACTTGCGCCGTTAACGCCTCGGAGGATGTCCAATTGGTCGGGCAACGCAGCTGGCTGCTTCTCCTCCTTGCTTGGGTTATATATACAGAGAATGAAGAGGAATTCGAGCCCGTCTGAACTCGCCCTTTCTCTTCCAAAATCTCGCCGAAAAACCCATCATCTCGTCGGAAATATTTGAAGCTTCGTCGAAGCTTCATTCTTGAGTTTGGTTGATCTCAAAGTAAAGCTTTGGTGGCCTTAGGAAGCTTAGAATCCAAAGCAAACCAAAGGAGAAGCAAACCGATCGACGTCGGTGAGATTTCTTCTTCTTGAAAGTTTCTGACCTATTCGTAGCGGCGCCCGCCGCCATGAACAGGCGGCGCCCGCCGTAAGGCAGGCGGCGACCACCGCCGACAGGACCTTGGCATGTTTTGGCCTTGGCTTCTGTGGCTTTTGATCGGGCTCCGTTCCCTTCGATTCCTTTCGTTATTCTTTAGATTCGTACTAGCTATTGTCGAATCTAACTTAGGGTCTCATTATGGGTCGTTTCAGAAGGATTTAACATCCAGGATCCGTCCCAGTTCCAGACCCGGAAACCTCTTGTTCCTAAGCTTCGTTCAAGCTTTCAACTGATCTAAGGCAAGTGGCGGTTCGCTCTTACTCATCATTCCATATTTTCATTAATTATCAATGGTTTCATTGTTAATTAATTTGGAATGATTTACTATTTTGTTGGGAACAGTTTTGATAAATGATATGGATTAAAATATGATATTATAATAGGTTGTATATCTATTAGAACAACGCTATTATAGACATATATTTTTATGAGGATTGCCGGGAGGGCAACACTATGAAAAGAATATGATATTATAATATGTTGTATATCTGCTATAACAACGCTATTATAGATATATATTTATGATATTAGCCTGGAGGGCTTTGATATGTATATTACTGTGTTGAACTGTTTAGTTAGCACGAGTATTCGTAGGAGCGATGAACTATTCGAGGTCCAGTCATTTCTTAATAATGATTAATGGTGCAAAGGGTGATAAACCCAAAAACCATTTGGTGGGTCATGATCGATCTCTATACTCGGGTATAGAGATGGTGGCACTTAACTGATGCTACAAATCTTGGGATTCGTCCCATTCAGGAGTATGTCCCTTGATGGACAGTGACCTGGGCCAAGACCCGAGTCTAGCACAGCTCTGGCTTGCGCGTCCCTGGCGTCCCCCGTGGCGCCGAGTGAAGGGCTTCTTCTCCGACGCAAGGTTCCATGTGGTTCTATTTCCGGGCCGCGCCTCTCTGGCGTGCGTGCTCTCGATGACATCGTTTCATGAGCCATGTCCCGTTGGCTTGCTCACTTTGGTTGTGGGCCCGCTTTCTATTTATAGCTTTGCTTACTAGGGTTTCCCACTTTCTATTTATAGCTTTTCTTGCTAGGGTTTGCTTTTCCTTTCTAGAATGATGTAAATGGGTTGGGCCTTGTATCTTGGGCCCAAGCCCATTAGGGTTTCCTCTTCAACCCTAGTTTCCATTTGTTTTTCTATAAATAGGGTAGAACTTCCATGTAATCTTCAAGTTAAGTTTAAGACAATCTAGTGGAGAGTCCCTCCTAGTTGTCCCTTGGCTTCAAACACTCTCTCTTTCTTTGAAGGCTCTCCTAGCCTTTTCTCAAAGTTCTCTAAGGAGCCATAACGTTGGCCTCCTTCCACCACCTCGGGTGTTCATAACGTTGAACCCCTCCTCCCATCCGCCGCCAGGGTTTGATCTGCCAAACCCAAGAAAGGGGAACATAGCGTTGTTTCCCTTGAAGGAGTTCTTGAAGAAAAGCCAAGAACACGAAGAACGTGAAGAACGAGTGCTTGCTTGGGAAGAAAAAACGATCCGGACCTACGACCGGTCTTGCTCCGCGGGGATCGATCGTATCAATTGGTATCAGAGCCATTCCTCAAGCTAAGTTTCTTGTTCCTTTCGATCTTTAAATTTTGGCACTCAATTCCGTTTCTAAGTTTGTTCGTATATTTCAATTGCTTCTGCCTTTGTTTGTTCATATATTTCAATTGCTTCCGCCTTTGTTCTCTTCGTAAATTTCTAAGTTCGTTCATATATCTCCGTTCACCTTCACTTGTGCGGTTCAAGCGTGATTCTTCATTGCTTGACCGTCCATTTCCGGGGTCAAAAAAAGAAAAAAAGATTTTTGTTTCCCAAGTAGCATTTAATTGTTGACGCTTCTGTGAATCATTACTTGCCATTTCATTTGCTTCTAGCCTGACGTCAAGCTTAATCTGCCTCACGCTTGCCCAAATTTCTCGGCCCTTGAGTGCCAAAGTTTGGGGTCGTTTGTGACAAGGACTTGGTTTGTCGTTAGGTTCTCGTGCCTTTGATTTCTTTGACTACCGCTTAGTCATGTTTCGTATAGGTACAATCGAGATGGCACCTCGACCCTTGAATGTGGCTGACAACGACTCTAGGCACGCCCTATCTCACCGCACGGAGCGTGATGGTATAGATCGCAACCTTGCACATCGCGTTTATGACCCGGGCCGTCACGATGACCGTAGCCAGAGAGCTCCAACCGCAAGCCCCCGCCATGTGCCCCGTTTGTACATCGAGCCCTTTGACGGTGTTAGTGACTACACCACGTGTCACCATTGGCTCCGCAACACGGCCTTTGCTCTGCGCCACTGTCCCTACACAGAGTACGAGAAGGTTCATATGGCAACATCCTACTGCACGCACGATGCTCGTGCGTGGTGGTCTCGGCTCAAACAAAGGCGTACAGAGCGCCGTTTATGTCCTATTACTACGTGGGAGCAACTGGTTTATGTGATGACACGGCGATTTACAGGCGACCACCAAAGACCTGAATAGGCTCATACCCCCTCTGAGGACACTGCATCGCTTCTTGCTTGTGTCGGTGAGTTGCGCACCGAGAACGCTGCTCTCCGAGCTGCTCAAGACTCAGAGCGTACTGTAGCGCCCATGTCCACACCTGATAGCGCCACAGATGTGCCCAAGACGAACGTTTTGCCTCGGATCAACGAGACCGATGTGCTTCCAACTGACTACGATGATGTAGACATGGTCGACATGACAACCACAGATGAGCCCCGGATGGACGTTGTGCCTCAGACCGACGAGACCGACATGCTTCCAGCTGACAACGACAATGTAGCTACACCGACCATCACCCGCTACACGCCTGTCGTGCCTCCAGACCTTTGGCTGATGACGGTTGCCACACCGAAGCCGTCCAATCACACGGACAAGTTGCAGTCAGGCCGATGCGCTGAGCTCGTCACCGAGCTTCTTGAGCGCGACCATACCGACATGGAGTATTGCATAAGCAACACCATTTTCCAAGCTATCCCGGGCTACCTGTGCTACCCTTTCAACCCTGGAGAGATATGCTCGTTCAAAGAAGGGGAGCAAGGCAGCTACATCTTGTTCGTTCAACAGCACCAACAGCTCACTCGCATGATTGGCGCCCTCCCACACTCCAACTTTGTCTTTAAGAAGGGGAGAAGCGTCAATATGTTTTCTGTGTTCCCCCTCAGCTCTACGTGCACAAATCGAGGACGATTCGTATCTAAGAAGGGGAGAATGATGGACAGTGACCTGGGCCAAGACCCGAGTCTAGCACAGCTCTGGCTTGCACGTCCCTGGCGTCCCCCGTGGTGCCGAGTGAAGGGCGTCTTCTCCGACACAAGGTTCCATGTGGTTCTATTTCCGGGCCGCGCCTCTCTGGCGTGCGTGCTCTCGGTGACATCGTTTCATGAGCCATGTCCCGTTGGCTTGCTCACTTTGGTTATGGGCCCGCTTTCTATTTATAGCTTTGCTTACTAGGGTTTCCCGCTTTCTATTTATAGCTTTTCTTGCTAGGGTTTGCTTTTCCTTTCTAGAATGATGTAAATGGGTTGGGCCTTGTATCTTGGGCCCAAGCCCATTAGGGTTTCCTCTTCAACCCTAGTTTCCCTTTGTTTTTCTATAAATAGGGTAGAACTTCCATGTAATCTTCAAGTTAAGTTTAAGACAATCTAGTGGAGAGTCCCTCCTAGTTGTCCCTTGGCTTCAAACACTCTCTCTTTCTTTGAAGGCTCTCCTAGCCTTTTCTCAAAGTTCTCTAAGGAGCCATAACGTTGGCCTCCTTCCACCACCTCGGGTGTTCATAACGTTGAACCCCTCCTCCCATCCGCCGCTAGGGTTTGATCCGCCAAACCCAAGAAAGGGGAACATAGCGTTGTTTCCCTTGAAGGAGTTCTTCAAGAAAAGCCAAGAACACGAAGAACGCGAAGAACGAGTGCTTGCTTGGGAAGAAAAAATGATCCGGACCTATGACCGGTCTTGCTTCGCGGGGATCGATCGTATCATCCCTCATGGCGAAACATATGTCCTATATGTCCCTCATGGCGAAACATTAAATCAATATATGTCCCTCATGGTGAAACATATATTTTAAAAGCCTATAACGTGATGCGCGTTTTGGAATTAAATAAGATAAGTTCCGTCATAGCACATGATTAATATACCTTGGGCGAGTAGTACAGCTAAGTGTAGTACAGCTAGGAAAGCTTGTCTTGACTTTGATCAGAGTACCGTTCTCTTTGCAATCCAGATTCGCATTAAGCGGTGAGGTTGGTCGTGAACCGAAACATCAAGTCGTTTGTGAACGCTTGTATGATTAATTAATGTTCCCCAACATTTGTCATAATTCAGATAAGACTCAATTCATTGGAGTCTTCTTTTGGGTTGATTGTTGTAAGACTCGGTCTTCCAGAACTTCTCTTGATCATGCTGCTTGATATATTCCAGTAGGAGTATGGTGGTTGACTATCGTCATCAGTTTTAATTCGAGAAACGATGAGTCTAACCTAATACGACTACTTCGAACCACTTTGCTTTGTACCCTTGCGTAGTCTTTCATTAGACTAACCAACCGTAATTGTTCTCTGCATGGTTGGCTGGTGTCATCCGTTCGATTCGGCACATCAGATAAGCATCCGAGGAATGGAGGCTAGAACGACTATAAAAGTAAACGGTGTTTTAATGGTTTATCATGCTACGATCCTTGGCGGGTGATCTTTATGATCAAGACCCATGTATTTATATTTATAAAGACTTCCGCTAAATACTCTGTTTTGTCCTATGGGGATTGGGATGTAATCCCCAGACATATGTTTTAATTAAAGGTTTTGATGTTTATATCGTAACCGTTGTTTATGAATTGTGTTTAAACCGGTAAAGCCTGGGGTGGCTTCGGTGTGGAAACCGAAGTCACTGGCGGTAATACCTTTCCAAATGGATTGAAATTTGGGGGTGTTATAAAAGGTCCGACAAGGGCGAGGTTTCGGCAAGGCCAATCTACATCAAAGTCATTGCATCATACATTCATATGTCTTAATATAAGATAGTTTCAACTTATTTGATTGTATTAACGTACCGCAATGAAATGTTGCTCTTTCTCGACATGGCAAATGCATATCATCTTCAACTTCTCTCCAACCGCTTGGTTTGGATTCGCCCTCATAGGCATGTATGTCATTCCCACACCAGCACCGACGGAGACGAACACACAGTTGAATGCAGTTGCCACCAAACATCCCATATCCGGGAGGTCCAACCACGTCTCCCGTGGGGCAGGCATGTTGGCCGCATGAAACCATGCAAGCTTTGCCTCCATTGCCTCATGTGTCATCGTAGACATCCAAATTGGCGTGAATAGATCATACTCTTATTTCAACGTAGCGATCATGGTACGTCGAACAAAAGCCCACTTCTCCTGCCCTAAATCCAGACCATGTGCAATTTATCTGTATCCGCAGTTTCCATCACCATCTATTTCCCACCATCCTCCCATGTGAGGTTTCATACACTTGGGAAACTGGACAATATATCGCCTAGGGTTCTTGATCAACGTCATGTGACCTGAAGGCATAGGCTTGAATGGTTGCCATGGCATGGTTGGAGCTTCCTTAGGTGGTCTTCCTTTTTGCTTCTTCGTTAGTGTTCCCTCCATCTCTTGGTCAGTGTATTCTCATGTTGACGGTTGCCTTTTGGTGGGAATGTTTAGAGCTCCTTGAGGCCGTCCCTTATGCCTAACTTTAGCTGGCTCTTGCAGAGTAGTCCACTCTGGATGTGCTATACTTGTTAGTGCGGAGACAACTCTATGTTGATCATGCACTGCAATGTGGGGAAGACGCTTGCAGCAAACTCATCAAGCAACGACATATTCACTCTCCGTTGTCTGTCTTCTTCTTCTTCTTCTGTCCGCACTTCTGACAAGGTCAATTGCCTCCAGAATGGATGCAATGAGCTAGGTTCAATTGGTTCCTGGTTCATCACATTCCGCGCCATGTCATGCACGCAAGGCAAGACATCCTTCACTCTCATTTGACATCTGCATATAGTGTTCCACAACGGATCTTCGCCTTTCTTGTATTCCTCAATCAGCCGTGCTAGTGCAATCGCAGAGACCTTGTAGTGCAACTTGCAGAAAAGATGTGAATTGGTTATCAGCGAAAATCGCTTTTCTAAGCTCTCATTCAAGGCCCCCTTATCTCATTAATATGAATGTGCAACCGTGCATCATATTGATCGAATACAGTGCAAAGGTTGCCATCATTGCTAGTGAAGAAGCTTTTAAGACTTGAATGGGCCCCTTCAACCCTGTATTACAATCAAGAATCCGAAGTCAGTATGTTGTTGTAAAATTCTAAGTTCAAATAACCAGTTAAATTTAAAAACATAATGCACAAACCTGTTAGTTGTGGTAGTTCCAAGAGTGAAGACTGTATCTGTCCATACTGAGACGATTCTTTCCCTGTACGGGTCAAGCCAGTTTTTTTGTACATACTGAAGACATTTTGGATATTTCCTCCAATCTTGTTGAATCTTCTTCAGTGTTATTTCATACCCTTCTATGGTTGTTTCCTTGAATAGTTTCATGTAGTCATTGGAAAATGCTGTGCCCCTAAACTTGTCCATGGCCTTCTTCCCGAAGTCTTAAATATTCTTCCTCACATGGCGCCTACATAGGAGGAATTTTGCAGTTGGAAACTGCTTCTCTAAGGCGTTCATCAACGCCTTCTCCCGATCTGTGACCAAGCATGTGGGTGCTCGTTGGACCTTGAAAAACATTTTTGAAAGTTGTTGTATGGCCCACTTGTAACTCTCTTCGTTCTCATGCTCCAGAAATGCCCCGACAATATTATAGTTTTTCCAAACAGATGTGATGCCGACAATTTCAAGGAAGGGCAAATCGTAATTGCACAAATAATGATATGTTATGGCATGCTAATGATTACATGAACAAGTGAAGAATATAATAGATATGTGTGTTACTAACCTGTTAGTTGTGTATATAGAGTCTAGCAACACAATGTACGGGAATGCCTTCAGCAGCGACAACTGGTCTGGGCTTGCGAAAAAGAAATCTGTGATCCTATTGGTCTTCTCATTGAATCTATGCTCCATGAAGTATCCCTTCTTCTTACACTCATAGAAGAACTGTTGCACCATTGTTCTTCCTTCCATACCGTTTTTTCGCATGTCATGCATGATGTTGTACACTTGCTTCATCTTGGTCAAGTTTCCTGGGGACGATTTGATTGTAGTAAAAATCTTTTGAGGCTTGCAATGATTAACTGTCATCACCCTAATAATCTCCTTCCCTTCAGCGTTTGGTCGCCCAGCTAATGCATGACCAAACAAATTCTCTTTGATCACATGATTGTGAGTTCCATGTTGTACATTGATCTTTCATGATCCCTTCGGCCCTTCTTTCAACCTCAACATGAATGGACACCCACACTTCTTCGACTTTGTGCTCTCCCTCACTTGGTCAGCTTGTTTACAGATGTTTTGTCCATGCCTATCGCACGGTAACCAAGTCCCTCCAACGACTTTATACATGGAAGGTTTATTCCTCCCCTTTATGATGCAGAAGTTATGAGACATAGCAGTGTCCTGCGCCCATATAAATGCTTCTTCTCTGGACTCCCAGATTTGGTTTGTTGTGAAGAACTCTGAATAATCAGCAAAGATGAAAACATCCTCTTCTGGATCATTTCTGAACTGATGTTGTGTGTGTAGGGATGGAAAGCAAAATTATGGGTTAACAGAAGCCGAATTCTTAGTCTCTTCATGAGATAAAGATGCTTCTGGAGGGGGACAACTAAAGTCAAACACTCCAAGTGAGAAGGATGGTATATATTCTGGTGTTTTACACTCAGATGGTGTGTTCCATTCCAGCAATGGTTGATGAGGTGTTTCCCAACCAAAAAAGGATTTTTGTGGGGTGCTCCAATCATCGAGGGAAATATTATTCAACCCCTCGTACAAATAATAGTTCGCCTGCATACACATGGAATCGTCTCATCAAGTATTGAACTAATTATCAAGTGTGAAACCATAATTCCCTAAGCAAGCATTCTTAGACATCAATTTAAAGTGAACAAACGGTGTCCTTTTACAGAAGGCACAAAAATATTAATCGAATATAAATGTGTAATAACCCATCCCTCAAACCTTTAATTTCATCAACTCTCCACACATTATTTTTCTTATTTTCCACAAGGTTCAATTTTACAGAAGGAACAGAAACCGCCAGAAACCACATTCTGGTAAAGCGCACGGTTTGTGACAAACCGTGCCCTTTTACAGAAGGCACAAAAACCGCCAGAAACCACAATCTGGCACATGTTTCAAACGTTACGTGTGGACATGTTCCACACGTTATGTGTGGAACAGTTGCACACGTAACGTGTGAAACCACAATCTAGCACATGTTTCACACGTTATGTGTGGACATGTTTCACACGTTATGTGTGGACATGTTTAGGGCATAACGTGTGAAACTGTTCTTCAATGTAACATGGAACTTCCTTGAATAAACATGTATCCCTCAAAATCTAACATATAAAACTTGGTTTCTAACACCTAAACAACAAATATGAAGTTCAAAACTTTGAAAATCGAGCATGTGAAACTTGGTTTCTAACACCTAAACAACAAATATCATGTATTGTTTTCAACAACTAAAGATCAAAACTTTGAACATGTCCCAAACAAAAAATGAAAACTTTAACTTTAAATAACGGAAATTACCTTACTTGGAAGTGGATCCTCTTCAATATTGTTGTTCCAATAATCATTGTTGTTGATATTGTCCATTTTTTAAAAAACAATTGAGGGTGTAAAACAAAAAATTTTGAGTGTTTCAAATGAAGGGTTTAGGCTCGAAATTGGGGCTTAGCCGGGGAAGATGAAGAGGGGACCGTTAATTCACTTAGGTGGGGACAAGAAGGTTAATTCAATGAGTTTGACAACAACTATATCCCCACGTTACGTGTGAGGTTATCCCACACGTTACGTGTGAGCCTCTACCACACGTAACGTGTTGATTATGCTCACACGTAACATGGTGATTCTTTTTCCCTAAAGGGTTTAGGGTTTAGGTTTTAGGGTTTAGAATTTAGGTTTTAGGGTTTAGGTTTAGGGTTTAGGGTTTAGTTTTAGGGTAGTCTTTAAATATACATGTACTGTGCAGTGGTGATGTTGTCCTTGTCCATCACGTGAATTCAGATTGAATAAGGTGCGCACACGTGACGTGGTGATACATTTCCCCCTTAGGGTTTAGGGTTTAGAGGTTTAGGATAAAAGACTCGTGACTACAGCTGTATACAACTATATACAACAGCTGGTTATTAGTTGTTAAAGATTTGTCAATCAGTTTTCTCCTTTTTTTCCAACTGGTTATTAGCTGTCAAACACATTGCCTTTTCACTTTATAAGAAGCATTAGGGTTGTTTGTTCACTACAACAATTCCAACACAAGCGGCGCCTACAGATACACTTTTGGGTAAGCTTCTTCTTCCAGTTTCTATCGATTTAGTAACCCTAATTTTTGATATTAATGGATTTATGATATTTGTAGGAAACCAAACACTACAACAAATAATGGCATCTTCATCCAAATCATCAACAAACGCAGATAGGCTATGCTATTGTAATTTGAAAGTCGTTGTCCGAACTTGGGATTTGCAGTGGAACTACGGAAGGAGGTATTGGGGATGCCCAGAAGTGGGGTGTCGTTTCAGGGAGTGGATTGATCCAATGTACGAGGACAGGGCACATGCGGTTATTCGACAACAATGGCAGAAAAAACAAGATCTTGTTAAGGAAAATCAAGATCTTGTTAAAGATCTTGATAACATTCGTAGGTATAACTTCAATCTATTAAAGGATGTACATCGTAGGTGATTAATGTCATATCTTTTGTGTAATGTTGTTTATGTACTATCAACCTTTGTAGGGAGCAAACAAATTTAGCAAACCAGAGATATCATATGAAGCGAACGTTCACCAGAGACTATCCAAATTTCTTCAAACGCTAAAGCAGTATCATATCTTTTCTCTAATTTTTTTTTAGTTTATGATCAATTTGTATTGTTTTCTGTATTGTGGTTGTAGTCAATTTGGGTTATGAACAATTTGTATTGTCTTCTATGTTGATGATCATTTTGTATTGTTCTTATAAAGATTAATACAAGTTGGGCTACACAATGGGGGTAGCCCTCCCCTAATGCTTATTTGCAAACAATCTTATGTTTCATACACAACATTAAAACACAAATAAATACTACAACTATTACATATCATAAACCATAAACCCTAAACCCTAAACCCTAAACATACGCTATCTTTAGGTTAGAAGCGGCCGGGTGGCTCGATCAAGAACTTTACATTGGAAGGGCAGAAGACCAAAATAAGCGAATGTAACTGACTCAATACAATCGTAACTTCAATCTTATTGTAAAACTCGATACTAAGCGAAGAAGACCGAAATACTTCGTATAATGTTACTTAATCAAAAAAGAGGTCTACTTAACGTGGGGACACTCTCCTCACATTAAATCTGGAGCTCTTCCTATGGAGACTCTTCACGTAACGTGTGGATAGGCTCCACACGTTACGTGGTGCATGGCTCCACACGTTACGTGTGGAGATGAGCCACACGTAATATGTGGATCATTCCACCAGGTAACGTGTGGAGCCTATACGTTAAACAACAACAATGCCTATGCGCTAAAAAGTAAACGTGTAAAAATGAGGCTTTTGATAAGCCTCTTGGGGGGGCTTTTGGGACTAATGGAATATTTTATTAAATAATATTCCAAAAGACCTTAGTTTAAGCCCCCCATAAGGGGTGCTCTTATGCACATCCTAGAAAGTGCATAAGATATTTACCTATATGTGCGTGAGTTTCCACTTACATAAACTCACACATACAGTCAAACATCTATGCACATGCATGCAGTACTTGTGCACATTCTAGCAAGTACATAAGTTTTTGTCTGTATGTATATGAGTTTACACTTACACAAAGTCACGCATAGAATCAAACACTTATACACATAGATGCAGTACTTGTGCACATCCTTGAAAGTACATAAGTTATTGTCTCTATGTACATGAGTTTTTACTTACACAAAGTCACGCATACAGTCAAAAACATATACACATACAGACACATACTTGTGCACATCATAGAAAGTGCATAAGCTTTTGCATGTATGTGCATGATTTTCCACTTACACAAAGTCACACACACAGTCAAAATATGACAGCTTGTGCACATTCTAAAGAGTGCATAAGATTTTTCTTATATGTGTATAAGTTTTCACTTACACAAAGTCACACATACAATAAAAAACCTATGAGCATACATGCGCAAACATGTGCACATTTTAGAATGTTCATAAGTTTTTGCTTGTATGTGTATGAGTTTTCACTTCCACAAAGTTACTCATATTATTATTTTAATAAAATGTGTAAGTACGTAAAAACTCATGAACATCTTGTACAATTTACATGCATATATACGCAAAAAAGTATGTACTTCAAAAGTTATGTACATACAATTTAAAATTCATGCATATTTCCCCCCCAAAAAATGATGCATATCAGTATAATTTAAATACACATACAAGTTAATATGTTTGTACACACAAACTAAAACTTATGCATATTTCAACTCGGGGTGACTGCGCGTCTTTTACCGTAACTCGCACTTTTCACCTAAATGGATGTTCGTACTTTATACTTTTTTGTATTTTCCATTTTAGTCAATATACATAGACTCTAAACTTAGAACTTTGACTCCGAAAAAGTAGACCTCCCTCAAGATGTTTTAGTTCCGTTCTTCATCGAGATTTAATATACCCACAATTGAATAAAATTAAACATATGCCAGTTAGTGCGTACAATAAATATATACAATACTCCACTACTCCTCTATAAATTAAATGTATTATATCTACATTTTAGTTCGGAAATGAGTTGTACAATTTCCTTTGTTTTAAGGGAAATTCCTGTTAGTGTCCATGAGTTTAGGGTTATTTCTGTTGATATTTCATGATTAAGTTTTTTTCGATTGATGTCCTTAAGGTTTGGGTTTGTTTGCTTCGTAACCAAATTTTTTCATATTTGTACTATTCTAGTTCAAATTGATTAAATCCAAGTCTACCATTGTGTTCCTCGCCCTCAAATTAGTAAGATTTGACTCCTAAAATACCCAAATTCATGTCCGAACCATGTCGATTTGAATTCCGAAGCAACAACCCGTTTCAACCTTAAGAATTTAAATCGGAATGGTTTGAGTATGAATTTGATTGTTTTAGGAGTCGAATCCTACTAAGTTGAGGTCAATAAACATAATGATGAGCTTCAATTTGATCAATTCGAACCAAAATGATACGGATATGAAAATTTTCGGTTACAAAGCGAACAAATCAAAACCTTAGGGGTACCAACAGGAAAAAAACTTAATCGTGGGACACCAACAAAAATAACCCTAAACTCAAGGACACCAACAAGAATTTCTCTTGTTGTAAATACCGTCTTATTCGATTGATTAGGGTCACTCTAATCCAAATCAGGAAAACAGTACCCGCACAAGGCGGGTCAATTCCCTCCCAATGTGCACAATTTACATATACGTTGCCAATAGAATTCGAAATCGATACATCTGATTAGAATGCTTAAGGAACAACAATCATTATCGCTAAATTTGTACTACTTCATACAAAGACAGCTGACATAAATATATAAATCTATGTAATCTAGCTAGCAGCACTACCTTGTGCCATTATTATTGGAGCAATTTTCTATAAGTGTCCGTTGTCACATTATTTTCTAATCTACATGCATCCCATTTTTCTTTTTTAGTTACTTTAGTACCCTCCAACCAACTTAGAGCCCCTTTTCAATCCTTCATCTTCCTCACTAGAGCTCCTTTCCAATCCTGGATCGCACTTTCATAAACGAGCTTCATCTTTCTCGATCACTGACCATCCCATCTTTCCTTTCGATTTGGTATTAGACATTTAGACTATTAGGGTCAAAATTGGAGCGGAGGATGACTTTTGAGAATGTTAATCTACTTTTGATAAATCTCTCTGGACTTGTTGTGTCTTCCTACATCCAATAGCTTTTGTCAAAATCTGGCTTTGTTATTAATTTTTGTCCATATTTGTTGTTTTGTAATATATTATTTTCACTTGACTTATTCAATTAGAACTTGGGTGTTTTATTGTCTTCGTGTGCTGATAACAGATTGCAGCAAATAAATCTCACTTGTGATGGCTATAGACGACATTAAATGTGATGGTATAGGATAAATATGTAGGACGTACTTCTAGCTCTAGAGGATGTGATTAGAATTTTTTACTTTTCAGATTTTGGGTTGTCATTGGGGTTTTTAATTTGAAATTTTGGATTCTAATTTAAAATTTAAATCGATTGATTTGGATGAATTTTAGAGTTGGTAGTAATATTAGCCAAACGAGCTCGGATAGTGGCGGAACCAGAGAATTTTGAAAGAGGGGTATCATTTTTTTAATATTATAATAATATTAAATAAAATAGTTATAAATAATATTAATATCAATCTCACATGCATTCTCCTTTCATACTTTTCTTTTTTGAAAATCAACATTAATCTTCACCAATGTTTTTAGGTTTATTAGGAATAGTCGGAGACTCAAACACTTGAAATTGATAATCTCTTACTCGCACAATAAATTTGTCTATATTCCTTTTTAGAATAATTCAATTTAATAAAAGTTTGTTAACACGTCAATCAAATTAAATTAAGTTTGAATTATAAATAAATTAATTCAAGCAAATCTATACCTAAATCGAAATACCCTAACCATCACGATTCGAATTTATAAGATCGAAAATGAGTTGTTGTTTCAGAATTCAAATTGAGATGGTCCGGATATGAATTTAGATGTTTTATTAGCAAATCCTCCTAATTTGAGTGCAAGAAATATGTGAAGTTGGACCGGAGTACCCTTAAACTCAAGGATACCCACCGAAATTCCTAAAAAAATCAATATAAAGAATGAGCAAAAAAAAACTCGGGACGAAAGGAGGGGCACGAGACCCCCCCTGCTCCCCCTCAGTTCCTCCCCTGAGCTCGGATCATATAAGAGGAGGGTTAAACTGAATATTGAAGAACAATTAATTGTTAAATTTAGAAAATAAAGTGTTGGAATCTTGACGTTCCCTCAGGTTTGATAAACACCATTAGGTTTTATGATTTATATTGTTTCCATGAATTTCAGGTTTGATGAAAGAATTAGAGAACAATGGAAACCATGTGAAGAAGAGAAACAGAGGAGTGAAAGGAACGTTGTGACAACAAAGAAACAGTGACGCTGAACATATTGAAGATGTGAAACACGTGCTGTGAAGAGAAATATACAAGGGAACAACTGGATAAGGAACAATGTTGTGACGCAAAGATTGCTTAGCTGGAACCTTGGGAGACTGCTGATTATGGAAATAAGATTTGAAGATTTCCTTGAAGGAAGAAGACGTATTTAGCATGTCTTAGGATACTTTATATATGAAAACAATGAGTTGTCAAACTGAATTGTTTAGTTTAGGTAGAAATCTTCCACTGTTACCTTATATAGCGATTTCCTAGCTATCTGGTTATTTGGTAATAGATCTTTCCTAACACTATATATAGATGAGCATACCTTAGGGTAAGGTATCTCAGTACACACAACCTAAGTCTACAAAGAGCTTACTGCAAGTTCAAATCGAGATCCAAATGCAATGTACGGGCTTAGTACTTGCTTAGGGTTTCTTATGTTCTTGTTTGTTGATTACACTTAGAGTCTAGAAGCCTAGGATATGTGTGAGAATATGTGGATAGAAGACTTGTGAGATTATACAACTTATCAATAATACAAGTATATGTTTGAAATCCTCTCATAGGGTAATACTTAGAGGTAGAGATTTTTCTCAAGCCAACTATTTGGTTGATTGAGTTTCCTCTATAAAGGAACTGTGGTGTTGTTACCATTTGAATTTATATATTTCCGCTGCCCAGGGACAGTTTCACCGTTCCTTGTCTAACACACATCGATTCAACAATTGGTATCAGAGCAGGTTCACTCTAGATTGTGTGTTTACTTTTCAGATTCACAAGTAACAATGTCTTCAATTCACGAAGTCGGGATTGAAAACAACAAGCCACCATTCCTCAATGAAGGAAAGTACCAACACTGGAAATATCTCTTCAGGTCCTGGATAAAGAGCATTGACTACCAATGCTAGAGAATCATTAAAGTTGGTGATGAAAAGGTCGAGGAAGCCATTATAAAAGGAACCAAACCTTGAAGTCAAGATGATTTCAAAATCATGGAGAAAAACTCCAAGGCGTGCATGCTCATTAACAACGCCCTCTATGCTGAAGATGTTTCCAAGTTGCAATCTTGTGCAACCGCAAAGGACAAGTGGGCCACTTTGGAGCAAATGTACATGGGAAGAGCAGACCTTCGAGAGATCTCTCGCTTTCAAGCCAATAAGGACTTCTACAACTTTGCCATGATCGACGGTGAGACTATTTCCTCATATCAATCTCGATTTGAGGGAATCACCGCTCGACTTACTGCTCATGGGGTCACAGACAAATAAATTCTTCCCAAGGAGATAGTTCTCATCAATTTTGATGGACTTCCTCTAAGGCATAAAATGACCAAGGCCATACTGAAAGAAAATCCTACTACTCTTGCTCTTACACTTCATGAAGTGTTTGGAAAGATTAAGAACTAAGTTGAGGAAGAAAAATATGTTAAACCTAAAGGCATAGCCTTCATGGTTGAAAAAACTATTGAAATGATTGAAAGCAACAAGGATGATAATCTGGATGGTATTGATCCAGAAACTGCTCTTCTCACCAAAGCTATGCAATCTCTCTATGGCAAAGGCAAATCATTCAGGAATGATGGGGACAATGGTGAGAAATATGATATAAAGGAAAGATGTCATCGTCAAGCAATGCAATCGGTGATTCGTTCTGGAAAAGGAGCCCGTCTGCCTCCCAATGATTTTGATGCAGCATATGGCCCATGTCCGGAACTAGGCATGGCTCTGGGAGTTATCTGAGTTGTTCCCCTTGGGACACTTGTTAGCATAGTGGTCTTTACAGTTGTAGGGAAGAGCATGCTGAGTGGTGTTTCGGACATGGGCCATATGCTGCATCAAAATCATTGGGAGGCAGACGGGCTCCTTTTTCAGCAGAAGGGACAGAAGGACAATGTCCAAGATCAGAAGGCGGTTCCTCTTCTGTCCCCTTGGTGTGATGTTGTTGATGAGGAAGTGGTACAAAACTTTGTTAACAGCAGACATCTCAGAGATGTCGAGATCGGCACTACCTTGAGCGTTCTCAATCCCTGCAACAGCCAGCACAGACTCTGAGTAGGCGAAATCTTTTGGCCATCTGCCCTTTGGGTATTCTCCATACCCTTCGTGAGGAACTCCCAGAGCCATGCCTAGTTCAATGCTTGAGAAAACATGAACTTCCCCATTCAACTTGTAGCTCCCCAGAACAGCATGGGGCCTCACTTCCATAGTAAACGTGGAATAGAATTCCCTTAGCAACTCCTCATCCATCTCCACTTCCTCCACAAACAGCCTGCTCCACTTCTGTTCCTCCAAGACGTCAAGCACCCCCTCCAGAAAGTTCTCCTTGAGGAACTCAGGGTCCAGCAGCAGCTCCTTCACCACAGACTTGTGGCTCATGTCTTTGACATCATCAACCGCCACAGCCTTTCCTTTGGCTTTGGCCGGCAGACTACGCTGGCTTTGTCGGACGGGAGCAGTGGACACCTTGGCTTTCTTTGCTTTGTTCCCTGAGAGGGGTACCGACTCCTCATCGGAGCTCACCGTTATCTCCTTCTCAGACTTCCTCTGAGATCGTGTCTTCCGCTTAGAGGAGTAGGCAGTCTTCACCCTGCCGGACGCCTTAGGGGCCTTTGGGGGCTCCTCCACGTCTTCTTCCTCAGCGAGCTCCCTGGAGAGGTCTCTCACCACTGACTGAATCTTCTCCTTGACGGCCAAGTGCTCCTCCACCAGCGAACTCCTCTATCTCCTCCTCAATGGGATCGGGATGGGTAGGCGAGGAATGTACCTCCTCTAAGTTAGTAGAGGAGATGGCTGTGGGGACGGCAGGAGCGGTGTTAGGGTTAGGGTTTTGTGGAGCGGGGTCTGAGTTTGGGGCGATTGGGGCTGTGTAGGGGACCATGGCGAGTTGGTCCTGGTTGGGTGATGGTGGATGGGTAACAGTGGTGGTCGCTGGGGTGGTGGAGGTGGAAGGTAGGGACTGGGTAATGGCGGCGAGGAGAGCGGGGTTTGTCCCCATGGAGGACAGTTTGGCAAGGAGGTTTTGGAGGTCTTGGGCAAGGTTAGTGTTTGAGGCCATTTTTTGAGAGAGAGAGAGAGCACTGGGAAGACGAGAGGCAGAGAGGAAGAGGAAGATAACTTGAGGAAGATAAGGAAACAGTGAGGAGGAGACTTACCCGGAAGCCACAATATATAGCCCTCACAAGATCTTCAAAAGTTTCCAAAGATAATGCCGAATCTGATCTGGTTCCAAGAGATAATAATCTCTATCTTCCAACTTCCCAAAATAAAATCAATATCTCGTTCACATCCGACTAATCCAGCCGAAAACCCTCTTCCCAACTTCCTTCCATCAAATCAACCCTTAATGCACGACGCGTCCCAACACAAAGTTTCCATTATTACATTCTGCCATACACACGTCATCTCAGACCTGCAAGCCATAGAGGCCGAACCGTTTTCCCGCCAAAACAAAAAGTAGTAGGGTGTGATGCTGGGGGTTAGTTACCCGAGAGGGTACAAAAGACCATCACACCAAAATATATGATATTTGCGATTGATTTTTACATCATGTCTGAGGGGTCTCCAGTTGTGGATGATTAGATGGGCTCATAGGAGACATCAAGCATGGCGGTTACGGGTGAGCTGTAGAATCAACTATCATTTAGGCTTATAATGAGGGAACAAATCATCAAGTTGATTCTTTTGGGCCGAAATAGAGCTGATTCATGTGACATATGATAACATAGATGACCATGCAAGACATTCAGTACATAGAGGAAGTAAAAGCACATAGTCAAGCCTTTCGAAAATTAATACCCAAGGAAGCTAATGCATAATAAGGCATGAAGATTCGACTTTCACAGTTTACCACGTAATCTAACCAGTCATTGAGGGAACACAACACATAGGCATGTAGTTAGGTGAACAAACCAGACTTCGTATGGAACTGAATGTAGAGTTCCCCAACATGTGTTTCAATGAGAAGATTGGCGTTTGATCCCCCGTTTGCCAATCTTTCTCGACACAGTGATGTCCTTCCTAGATGTACATGGTACCTGAAATTTTCACACAAGGTACATATTTAGTCATTAAATCCTTGTCCATATCAACTTTACCTCTGACACCAAGTCTTTGAGTCTCAAGTATTCCATGCAGAAGTGAGGTGAGACTCGCTTTGTTCCTTGTCAAGTAACTGACCCTTGAATGAATGAAACACTAGGAACATTCCTCACTTTATCCTGCACAGAAAGAGTTAGTTCTTGCGAACCCAGATAAGCTTATACTTTCTGGGTTTGGGAGCAACATATCTAATCTTAGGAGGTTCAACTTCTATATGCTCCCTAGTAGTGCGAGCAATCTCCTCATTATGTTGCTTCAGCAGGCACTCTTGCTTGTAATGACCAGAATGCCCGCAATACCAACAGACCCTTTGACACTTCAGATCTACATACTTGCTCTGTCCTGGCCAAATTGTTTTGTTAGCAATCCTTGACTGAAAATCAATATTATTGGACTTACTGCTTTGGGATTGCTTCAGCCAAATAGCATGAGCCTTCTGTCCATGATACCAAGCCTTGCCTTCCTCAGTCGAATTAGAATAGTCTTTGTCTTTGTTCCCTCCGGAGGAACATTCCCCCTTTTCTTTTACAGACTGTTTTCCTTTGACTTTGGAGCCTTTTTTCTTAGTGTCATCAACAAGAAGCTTAGGTTGATAGCCAATTCCAAAGCGAGGTACTTCCTTCTTTTCAGGTTTCTTTTCATTCTTGGCTGCAATAAAGACAATACCTTTTGGCTCATCCTTCTGTTCCTCACTGAGTGTGGTTAGATCACTAGAAAGTTTTGCATTTCCTAGTTTTAACATTAAAGACTCAGCCTCGAGTGAGGAAACAGTGGACTCTAGAGACTTAATCTTTTCAGTGAGTTTTGGACACTCAGAGCATGTGTTTGAAGAGGAAGATGAACCTTTCTCAAGCGTGAGCACTTTTTCAGCCCAAACCTTGTTTTCTTCGATCAGACCTGAGATCGATTCATCTTTCTCTTCGAGTTGTTCACTGAAAAAATTACTCTCGCAAACGAGATTCTTAATGAGAGAGATCAAGCTTTCTTTAGATTTGCATCTTAAGCTTGATATAAGATCAGATTCAGTTACCTCATCGTTGATTACCTCTCCCTTTGTCTCGTTTGGGACTTCAACGGCCATTAAGCATACATCCCTGGAATGTGATGAATCTTCGTCATCTGAGTCTGATTCTCCCCAGGTGACAACCATTGCTTGCTTCCCTTCATTTGCTGGAGGCATTCCTGCCTTCTTCTTGAAGCAGTTTCTGGCCACCCTTGTTCTGACAGTGGTAACAAACCACATCTTTCATGTCTCTGTTCCCTTCAGAGGAACTGGGCAAGTCCTTGTTCCGAGACCATATCTTCCTCATTGCCCTTGTGATAAGAGCAACATCTTCATCGCTCGTTTGAGACAGATCAAATGCCCTTTCCACCTTCAGGGCAATGCTCTTCGCCTTCTCCTCTCCTTTCTTGTTTATCTTATGGTTATAGACAGAGGCGTTGCTTTCCAGCTTAGCAACCACCTCTTCCATAGTAAGAGTCTTGACGTTTGTTTGAGAGTAGAGGACAAGAGCAATGGCATCCCATTGAGTGTTGAGACCTTGCATGAAGTGATGAGTCAACTTCCAGTCTGGCATTGTTTCACCAAGGTACTGAAGCTGACCAACTAGCCCATGAAACCTGGAGTAGTACTCCTGAATGTGTTCATCTTTCCCTTGAGAAATTTGGTCGTATTCCTTGAACAGGGAAAGGATCTTGTTCTTCTTTGAGTCTTCATTTCCTTGATGAAGACGTTTCAGGGCATCCCAGATCTCCTTGGCAATCTTATAGCTCATGACTTTCTTGAGATCGGAGGGAAGAAGGGTCATGTGAAGGATCTTCTTAGCCCTGCTGTTTTTCTCCACTTTCTTCCAATCCTCATCGGTGTAGTCGACCTTTGGTTTTGGCTTTGTCTCATCTGTCTCGTTCTTGATCATAAAAGGTCCGACTTCAATAACTTTCCAGAGCTGTCCATCAAGGGAACGGATATGGGACTCAATTTGCTCCACCCACCAGCTATACTCACCAGACTTCAGAGTTGGTGGTTTCCAGAACGAATCACCGATTGCATTGCTTGACGATGACATCTTTCCTGCAAATTCTGTAACAAAAACAATCTAGAGCACCAGGCTCTGATACCAATTGTTGGATCGTTAGAGTTACGTCTGAGGGAACAAAAGCTTTGTTCCCACAGAAGGCACATCGGATTAAAATAGCAAGAAAGATAACAGAACGAACTCACGATATATAGTGGAAACCCTGATTAGCAAAACTAGCTTCTCAAGGAAAAATCACTACCTTCAAGCTTCCGCTTGAGAGGATTTTGAAGTGTGTACTTGTCTTATTGATTTCTTGTTCGATTATACTTGTAGCATGGACTCCAAACCCTAGACTTCCCACCTAGATTCGAAGATCACTCCTACAACGATGAATCCGAACTCAACCCTCAAAGACTCACAAACACTTCACTCTCTTTTTCTCAACTGAACGCTCTCAGTTCTTCTTTTTCCTCTGCGTCGTTACATAGAAAAGAATCCATGCTTCTCTTAAATACAACTCGGCTAAAACCCTAATCAACATAAACTAGGAAATTCTGATAACGGATTACAAAGATATGATTTTGTTTGGAAGATATAATATCACAACCGGTTATATTAATTAAGGAAGGAGTTCCTTAATTAATCCAACCGATTGGATAACGTTCTTCTCTCTCCAATTTCCTTATCTTAGGAAAGATTCCTAGTATAACACGATCGGGTCTTTTCTCTCTTTCCATATCTTCGCACAATCCGGCTTGATTCTTGGAGCCGAAGTCTTCATCCTCTACCGCGTGGCTTCTTGATTTGTTTCCTTAATTCTGCACGCTGAATGACTTCTTTCCTTTTGCAGCCTCGATCTTGGTCTGTCACTTCAGTTCTTGGAGAGGTAACAAAGCGCTAAGCAAGCCTTTGTTCCCTCTGAGATCCTGTGCTACAAGGCTCCCTGGGATAACTCTTCTTGTCCCTGAAACACTTGGTACACGTATTAGTTGAGTGTTTGTAACCATCAAAACCTAAGGAATTCAACAAGATGTATCTTAAACAATCACAAGGAAACCTACCTAGTACCCGTGATCCAGTTAGAGCCAAACAACGTATGATCCATGTTCCCAATCGTAAGCACACCTTGGGGAATTATTATAAGATATGTTGGCATTGTGGGAACAATGGTCATGTTGTGAGAAACTGTGCTAAGAAAAAGAAGTTCACTGAAGAGCACACTCAGCGCAGGAACAGTAAGAGTAACGATGATGATTTGAATGATTTTTATGATGAGTCTCCTAAAGTGTGTTATGCAAGTCCTAGGAAACATCACTTTGTCTCTCAGTGACCAGGTAAAGCTAAGATTGCCTGGGTCGTTAAACATTAAAGAAAATTGTGGGAAACCACCCGTTAAAGGGTCGATTTTTAGTGGAACCACCCGTTATAGACGAAATTATTTTAAACCACCCATTATAACCATTCCGTTAGCGCGCAACCACCCAAAGCCGAAAGTCGTTAGTTTTTCCGTCTCACTGTGTTAAATGACCATAATACCCTTTTTTTTTTAATTACGAAGGAAACCAGGCTTGGCTTAAGTTCATCTGATGAAGAGCAATTGGGGCTTCAATCGATTTGGGGGGATTTCGAACTAAGGTTTCTCTGGTTAAAATCGAGAGGAGAAATTGTTGGCTCTCGTTCACAAGTTTGCGTTCGATTTGAGGGTTAGGCTTGGCTTCACAAGTTTGTGTTCGATTTTAGGGCGTTTCGAGCTAATTGTTGTATTCGAAATTGGGGCAACTGGTGACAATTGGCTGGTGTATCCGAAGTCAATCAGTTTCGAACTAAGGTGAATTCTTATCCTTCCTTAATTGATTTGTCTTTCATTTAAAATGTCATCACAGACATATAATTCAAGTGCAAGAACTGGTGGTACCATTTGCAAGTGTAACATGAGAGAAAGGATTTATACAGCCCACACATCAAAGAACTATGGAAGATGATTTTTTGGGTGTCCATTGTACACAACAGATGGTCCAAAAGGATGTGAATACTTTTCTTGGATCGATTCACCATTCGAGAGCAATGCAACAAGTATCATCAAGAAATTGGTGGGCCAAAAAATGGAACTGGAAGCAAAGAACATCATGCTTGAAGAGTTATTGAAGAAAAAAGAAGCTCAAATTGACAAATGTCTTGCTAGGTCTAGGATAGATTTAGTGCTTGTTGTTGGTAGTTTTGGTTTAGCTTTCTTGATGAATTTTCTGTTTAGGGTGTACAATGTCTAGCAGTAATCTCTTTGTCTAAGTTTAATGCTTTTCTATGATTGTAGAACCAAAAAATAAACATGTTTCAGTTGCAGCAAGTGATCACTTGTTTTGTTTTCTATGACTGTGTTCGATGCTTGTTGTTATATGCACATGTCTAAGTTGCAACAAGTGACACTGAGCATAACATGTTCAAAAAAATGGCAAGGTTCTGCCTGAATACACATGTTTATAACCTGCAATACAGAGAAACAGACAACCTGCAATAACAAACAACCTGCATACACTATACCAAAGACACAAACAACCTCAGCATAACAAACAACATGCTTCAATTAACCAAAGGCAACATGTCGTACAAAAGTACTACTTAACATCAGTTACAAACTGTCTCCTTAACATCAGTTACAAACTGTCTCCTTAACATCAGTTACATCACATTTTCAAGGTCTTCAGTTACATCACATTGTTTAGGGTAAGTCACAAACAGGAAACAACTACCAAATTACATCCTTCACACGTGGTTCCTCTTGAATGCAGATCTTGTTCTTGTTTTCATGGCACTTTCTAGTTGAGACCTTGTTGTAATTATGGTCCTCAATGGTGGCGTCCTTATAGGGTATAGCTTCATACCATTCCTGGATCCAGAATTCACTTGTGTTGGTGGAATATCATTGTTCACCATAGTTGAGCATGGTGCCTGTGATCCTTGAGTTTGTATTTATTGATGGTCAAATGAAATGAGGTCCTCCTGCATAAGAGCAAGTTCATGACCTTAGAATGAGGGCAACAAATATTTTAAATCAAGTACATGTTAATTCATCCCTAAGAGTGTATTTACTTACCATATCAAAGTCTTCAGTTTGGGATTGAGGGGCTTCAGGGGATTGAGGTTTTTCAGGTGCTCTAGGGACTTCAGGGGCTGCATGGGCTTGAGAAGCTTCATTGGATTCCATGTGTGACCTCACCTAGCATTATAATATAAAGTTAAAATTCTCATTTTTATATGCAATAGGCATTTCAAAATTAAATTTACAATCAACTTACCTTTTTCCTTGTGTACTTTCTCTTCCTAGGATGAACATGTAAAGTGTTCCATTTGGTGGTCTCCCTCCTACATTAGAACTCCTTGGTGGCTCAGGTCCCTTAGGAGGGTTTTTACACTTATTCTTATAATGACCTTCTTCCCCACAATGTGAACACTTGTTCTTTCCTGTCCTTAGTCTTTTTTGCTTGGAGCTTGTGGCTTCTCCCTGTTCTTTCCTTCTTGATTTTTTGGGCCTACCAGGTTGAACTATAACTGCAGGAGGTTCTGGTGCCTTCTGTGCAGTCTTCTCCCATTGGTCCTACCCTGGCATTAGATGTACTGACTCATTGTATGCCCTCATATATGTCTCTTTCCAATAACATTGGTCCACAAACTGATCCATTCTTAGCCTCCTTTTCAGAATGCAACAAATTGCATGTGAGCAAGGCATTCCTGTCAAATCCCACATGTTACATCCACAAGTCCTTTGATCAAGATCAACAACATAGGTGTTTCCCCCAGAATCAACTTCATATCTATTTTCATCACCATAGCATTTGCATCTGTGTAGACTTTCTACCTTAGTCGATTCAATCTTTTTAGTAGCTTCTGGAGTGAGGAATCCATTATGAGCTCTCATGTTATTTCTTTTGGTGATGAACATCTTCATCAGCTTTCTCCTTATCCACTCACACATGGAGAGAATGGGCATCTCCCTTGCTTTTAGAATACAACTGTTGAATGACTCACATGCATTGTTGAGCAGTTCTGGTGATTTGCAGTAGTGCTTAAACCCATGCAAAGACCATGTTTCAGGGTTTGCATCAATGAGATATGTGTAAGCTCCTTCATCCATTCCTCTAATCCTATCCATTGCCACTTCAAATTCATGCTTAGTAGCATCCCTAGTAGCAGCCCATACAACATCTTTATAAGACTTTCCTGGCCACTTGACTTTGAAATTATTGTGCAAGTGCCTCATACACACTCTAGTATCAGCAGTGGGAGCAACCAGATCGATGGCTTCAATCAGGCCCTGAATAAACACAAATAAAAACATAGTTAGTGTTACACCAAAATTAAGGAAAAAATAACAATGGAAAGGGATCTAGAAGTACCTTTTGTCTGTCATACATAAAGGTCAAATTTTGACCTCCTATGTCTTGGATCAAATTTTCAAGGAACCAACACCAAGTGTCCTTTCTCTCAGCCTCCACAACTGCATAAGCTATAGGAAAAGTATTTTCATTGCCATCCTTTCCTACTGCAGCTAACACTTGTCCAGTGTATGCCCCCTTCAAATGACAACCATCTAGACCCACCAATGGCCTACAACCCAACAAAAAACCTTGCTTGCTAGCCTGTAGGCATACATAAAGTCTCTGAAAAATTGGCCTCTCAGGTTGCTCCTCTGTAACCTTCACATACACAGAGCTCCCCAAATTCCACTTCAAAACAGTTGCTGCATAATCCCATACTTTTGCATACTGCTCAGGAGCATAACCTTGAGTCATTAGGATTGCCCTTAGCCTTGCCCTCCATGCTTGGTAGTAGGAAATGTTAACACTATGCTCCATCTTCACTGTGCTAATGAATGTTTTAATCCTCCATTGAGGATCATCTCTATAATGTTCAAGATATTTTTCAGCAAGCCATGTGGATGTGACCTTTGTATTCACATCCTGCCATCCACACTCATGCTTTGGATCAAAGGTTTTGAGTTGAAAACTACCATCATTACCCATTTTTCGTGCAATAGCCCTAAATCCACACAAGGTCTCCTTACAAACACATTTTTTTCTGCTGTGCTTCATTGAGCAGTGGCACTTGTTTTTACAATATGCAGAGACTTTAGTTTTGTCATTGTGCAAGTAGTAATAGTCAAACCCATTCTCTAGTGCAAATTGCCTCAACGCCATCCTGAAAATCTCATTTGAGCCAAATCTCATACCACTCTTGAGGGTAATTTTACCCTTAAAATCAACTAGTGGATTAAACTCAGGGTACCTCACACGGCCCTTGTTACCCTCAGAATTACTACAACTCCTAAAATCATCAGATTCAACTCTTACATCAAACACATGTTCTTCATTACCATCAGTTTCTACACCCTCATCAACAACATCAGTATCAACATTATCTTCAAACCCAACATCATCATCATCTTCCTCAGAAGACTCTCCGCCAAATATTTTCTCATCAAATGGTACATCAGATGTATCAGATAAATCAGAGGAATCAGAGCCTAAGACATTACCTTCATATGTAGATCCATCAGATTCATCTGCAGATAGATCATCAGGTACTTTCTCTATAACATGTTTTGGTTGGGAACTTTGCTTACCACATCTGCCAATAATACCTCCACTGGAAGCACAAGATGGAGATAAGAGTTTCCTAGGGTTTGCATCAGATTTGGAATTGCCAAGACTATTTGTGGAATGACCCCTATCATTTATTATAGTTTGCTGAGTTGGTTGAGATAAAACTGGTGGGCCGGCTGCTATGGAAATTCCCCCACTATTTATGGGCCTAGCAGAATTTGTTGGACTACTAATGATTGGCCCAGTTACACCTTGTTTCACAGTAGTTGGAGTAGGTTCATTTGGTTGCACAACATAGACATGTAGTGTTTTGTCTGACCCAGCACAAGAGCATAAGTGGATGATATCATTGTCACACTTTATTTGTCTTAGGCCATTATTTAGAATGAGTCCTGGCTGTGAGTACCAGAGTTCCATCACATTTTCAAGTCCCACACCCTCTTTTATAAAGCACTCTAGCTCAATCTTAGATATAAGATCAGGGTCAACAAATTGCTTGCAATAAACAGATTTCTTCCTATAACACACATGGTCTTCGAGACCTTTGTAAAATTTCCCATCATACAAAAATCTGATTGTCACATACATCTGTGAATTCATATCAATTCAAAAAGGGAATGAATATATACAGTTAAAATCACATACAGTATCATCACATAATTCAATAAAAATGCCTAAAAAACACCAAAAAGCAATATGTAGTGAATCACATGGCATGTCATGTAACAAATGGACAACACAACAAATACAGTCAATCGTGACAACACCACTTGGATTATATATACACATCCAGAAAGCATAAATATAAGGGCAATGGAATCTTACCTTGAAGACAGCAGTGACACTGAAATCGCCCTGTATCGTGGAATCTCCCTCCACTAAGAAGAAGAAGCACAAGATGGGACCTCGTATCGCTCGAAGTTCCAATTTGAAGCCTTCGTTATCGTCGAATCCCTCCTCTGTCGCAGCTCCTCAAACCCTTCCTATGTCGCAGCTCTTCAATCCCTCCTATGTCGCTCGAAGTTCCAATTCGTCCCCACTTTCGCTCAAAGAAGATGATGGAACACACTCGAATTTCTCTAGCAACAATCACTCTCCAAAATCACTCCCCAATTTCGCCAATTCATCACCAAATTCATCCCTAAATTTTTTCTAAACCTAGCCCTAAAATTTCCCCCCAAATTTTACTCGTAATTTTCACCAAATGAGGCAACCAAGTGACTGAAGGGCAATTTGGGGATACCAGCCTGGTTTCATTCATATTTTTTTAAAAAAAGCAGGGGTATTATGATCATTTAACATAGTGAGACGAAAAAACTAATGACTTTCGGCTTTGGGTGGTTGCGCGCTAACGGAATGGTTATAATGGGTGGTTTAAAATAATTTCGTCTATAACGGGTGGTTCCACTAAAAACCGGCCCTTTAACGGGTGGTTTCCCGCAATTTTCTCTAAACATTAACCTTTCCAAATGCAGGATGATGTGAGGGGGAACAACATGTGGTTCATTAGTAGTGCATGCTCATGCCATATGACAGGAAATAAAGATCACCTCACATCACTTCAGCGACACTCTTGGGGAAGCGTTGCCCTTGGAGACAAGAGATGCAAAGAGATAGTAGAAACAGGAGAAGATGCTTTGAATTCAAACATCAAGATAAAAGAGGTCAGTTTAGTCCATCAACTTGGTTTTAATCTATTGAGTGTAGCTCAGCTGTGTGATCAAAAGGACATTGAGACTGTCTTTACGTCTCAAGAGCGCTACGTAAGGAACAAAAAAAACAAGGAAGTTATGTTGAAGGGAGTCCGATTCGATGATGTGTACACAGTTGACACAACATTCGCGCCTACAAGGGAACTGTGCTTTGCGTCTCTAGCTGAAGAGACGAATATGTGGCATAGGAGGCTTGGACACGCTAATCTTCAACTCATCCACAAAATCCACAAGAAGGAACTTGTTCGTGGTCTTCCAAACATCAAATCTGAGACCCATGGAGTTTGCGATCCATGTGTTAGAGGGAAACAAACACGTTCCTCTTTGAAGAGCAAATCTAATATTACTACTCCTCTCCCTCTGGAATTGATCCATATGAATCTCTGTGGTCCCATGAGGATAAGAAGTCATGCAGGGAACATGTATGTGTTTTTTATTGTCGATGATTACTCTAGATATACATGAACAATCTTTCTCTCTAAAAATGAACAAGTATTCGAGACATTTGAGTCCTTCATCAAGAATGTGGAGACAAATTTGGGACAAAAGCTAAGCGCTATTCGATCCGACCATGGAACGGAGTTTGAGAATGCAATGTTCCTTGACTTATGCATGGAACATGGCATTTCTCATAACTTCTCGGCTCCTAGGACAACACATCAAAATGGAGTGGTTGAAAGAAAGAATAGGACTTTAGAGGACATGGCTAGAACATTGCTTATCGCTAGCAACCTTTCTCGAATCTTCTGGGCTGAAACAATCAACACTTCCTGCTATATCCTTAATCGCGCTATGCCTAGACCCTTACTGATGTGATCACGCCCCATCATGACATTGACAACCTTGAGGAAACACCCCACCAAGTGCAAGAGGAGCCACTCTTTGGCACGCCCTCGCCGACGCCTGCCGCGGCACTGAGCTTTCCAATGCCTACTTCTTCGGGCCCCGTTCAGTTTGCCCCGCACACCAACGAGTCACAAGGCTCCATTAGTCCTAAGAAGGTCATGCCACTTGAGAGTGCCGAGGGAATTGGCCAAAGGCTTGGTCATCGCCGCTCTCCCCGCCTTGCTCGCGCGGCCGCTAAGGATTCTGAGCCTATTGCCAACCATGATCCACCTCTAGGCTCCATCACCCGCGCCAAGGACAAGGAACTTCAATGCTCATGAGGGGTCTAATAAACCAAAGTGTGCCGTGGGAAAGTCAAGTTGGCCCAGTCATGTTGCTTGTGGTTCAACCGGGTGCAAGAGAGCCGAGTTTGGCTTGACCACTTGGCCGTGAAGCTTGGCATTCAATGCGACCTTGAATTTGTTTTCTTTTTATCATTTTCTTGAGTCATTCAATGACATTTTCCAGCCTGAACTTATGTCATAAATCAATTGTGATGCTTGGTTATCCTTGGCATCTCAAGGGTCCATGTAACTTGTTTTTTCAAGGCTATATATAGCCTACTTTATCATCATTGTAAGGCACCTCAGTTTTAATCAAAATCAGCAGCTCAAAGCTCGGTTCTCTCCCAGAAATTTACTTTAGTTCATGAGTAATATCGAACTTCCCCTTGATCCTCTCCCTTGGGTGAGTAACATCCCAACGAAGGAGATCAACTTGTTCTTCCTTGGAGGTGAGTCATATCCTCATTTGAAGTCCATCTATCCAGCACTTCACCTTCATCAAACACTCATCCAAACGTCCCAGATCCCCTTCATCTCTCCCCCCTCGTCAAGACATCACTTCAGCCCCGGAAGTCAGATCGTGAGCATCCTTCTACTCGGCCATCGATTGGAGCGACTACCTTGCACCGTGGACGAAAGGAAGGCGGATCCTATCACGTGGTATCATAGCCACACAAGTAATCACTCTAAACTTTGATCTAAATACGTCTAGAAACCAGTTTTGCAAGCTTCTATGTTTTCGTGCCCATTTGTGTCATCTTTGCTGAATTTCTTGGAGAAAACTGTGAGGTTGTTTGTGTTGAACTGAATGATTTGAGTTTTGCTCCATCTTGACTGAAGGTAAACGTTGGATTAAGGTAGAAGACAACCTTTGGTTTTCCCCAAACTGCCGAGCATTTGTGAGGGTCTTTACTCTAAGTCTTTTGAACTTGCTTCATTCAAGACAGTCGTGTTTAATTACTTTGGTTTAATTAAATTGCTGCTTCAAGTTTTTACAGAATGTGTGACTCTTTCTTGCTTGAAATTGAACCATCAAAAGCTTAAGATACGGGAAAGGCCTTGACTGAACTTGTATCAAACCGAAACAAAGTGATTGACAAGAAAACATCTCCTACTTTTGTGTGTGCTCGACCAAACCAGTTGTGTGTTGTATGCTTAGTTGTAATCAAGGAATTTTAACCAAGAAAACTCGAGAAAGAGTGGTGACGCCAGAAAAAGATGAACAAAGGTTGAACTTGTGAAAGTCAAATGCTTAGTAGCTTCTTTTGTGATTGTTGAGTCTTTTTCTATCAAGCAAGATCGCAGGTTCATTCAACACTTGTGTGGTTCTTTTGATTTGCAAAACTACCCCAATCTAGACCGTTTTTGTGAGCTTACAAATCACTGAATTTTGTGACCACTTTACATCAAGTTTAAGCACCTGCTCGCTCAAGGTACCATTGACTAGTTTTTGCTTTCCTTAGTGCTTGTTGCTTGGTTGTTGCTTCGATTGCTAACCTTGTAGAAAGGGTATGGATCCCATGGGGAAGAACAAGGGTGTTACCATAAGTGAATCACCCCCAACCCCTCCTATCACATTGAAGACACTTCTCCATGCTATCCAGACCAACAAGGCCGAACAAGAAGAACAAGTGCACCGACAAATAGAAGAAGTAAGGGCTGAGAATGCCGCCCTCATAAAAAGCATGGAAACCAAGTTGGAAAATTCTCTTAGTTGGCTTAGGCCAAGTGTTGTTCGAGAAGAATGAATGTCCTCTCATTCTCCACGGCATGCAAGTGAGCACTCTAGGGCTATGCATCAGGAGTTCTCACGGATGACCTTCCATGAAGAGGCCATTCCCTCCCAAGCTCCACATGTAGCCACCTCACGCTTTGAGCAAGGTTTTCCGCCTTTGCATACTTAGCATGCAGGAATTAGAGTGCAAGAGCCACCACCAAGAAGTTATGAGATTCCTCCCTTGAGAAATACTCTCCCTCAACATCTTATGCCTAGGAGGAACTTACCAAGAAGAGAACTAGTGCGTGAGAGGTTTGCTCCTTCTCCGAGGGTGCCATATCTAGTCCACAGAGACTACTTTGATGAAGACCAAGGTCAGTACCAAGGGAGAGACCGTCCCCGTAATGTCAAGTTGGAAGTTCAGCCCTTTGAAGGTACCTCGGACGTGGAAGCCTACATGGATTGGGAGGTTGATAGGCGTTAGTCGTCGTGACACCTAAACAAATAAAATCCTAAACAAACCTAAACAAGTAGTAGAGGCAAGCAAGGGTCGAATCCACAGGGAGGAAGTGATCAATTCATGTGTTTATGAGCATGCGAAGTAACAAAAGAAGGGGGGTTTTGATTATCAAGCAAAGTAACAAAGATGCAAGATTTAGAGAAAGAATAAGAACAATGGGTGAAAGTATTCCACTAGACAAATATCCACACTGCAAAGGAAACAGGTTGATCACTGAAATCTATTAAATCCAAGTTCTTTTCACAATCTCATAGTTGTTCCCATCCTGATCTTAAGTACTACTGATTCTCACAGTTGTCAATAGACTTATTACTATGCCAATGGTAAAATACACCAGTCACGCTTGTCACGCGGTACCAGACCGGGGTACATTACCACCAACAAAGCAATAGCAATGCACACAAGGATATAGGATACATGCAAGTAGAAAGACGTACAAGTACTCACTCCCCTACTTAACATGCAACTGATTCTCACTCACAATTGTACGCTCGGAACCCCTATACGCACAATTGTGTTTGCCACTAGATATGCACTCGGAACCCCTATATGCAATCCTAGCACTATGATAGATGTCGATAAGCGTAGTTAGCAACTCTAGATAAACCAACATAAATCAATAGACAATATAACCAAGAGAATCAAACCAACACTTATAAGATATAGAACAAGAAATAGAAATCTCACAACCAATCCATTGCAATGCTTCAATTGTCTAGCGAAATAAAGTTGTTAGGTCTCCATGGGTTGAAAACCCTGGAGGCAGAATGAAAACGAACTAAGTCTCCCCAAGGAGAATTGTAACTTGTAAAATTTCGGAACTTGAATTGTAATCTTTCAACTAGGTTAACTAAGAGTATTTAACCTAAATCTAAAAGTAATAAAAATAATAAAAGGAAATAATAATAAAACTAATAGCCAAAAATAAACAAACGAAATAGGGAATTAATCCCGTAATTCTCGTGCAAGCCTCTCGTCTGCCCATCTCCAATTCCAGCTGATCGGCCCACTCTTCACATCAGCGGCCCATCTTCAACAAATCATCAAGGCGCTGATGTCATCCTCCGTCATCATCCGCTTTCTCCAGCTTCAATTCAGCGTTGCTTTTCTTTACGCGTAATGGCCGCGAGGCGTCAGCCTTCTCTGAAATCCACCGTCTGGTCGCGGTGAGATCCACCGCGGGGCGGCGGTGCCTTTTCAGCTTTAGCGACACTTTAGGAAAAATGCCATAACTTTTGATTCCCAACTCGGATTGCGCTCATATTTTGAGGACTTATAGTAGACTTCAAGATATAACTCCTCGAATTGGAATCACTTCATTTGGACGTCTGAGTAGAGAGAACGAACCATTTGAATTCAGAACATTGTTCTTCTACTCTTCAATACACTTCAAACCTCTATAAATCCCATGATTTCTTCACTTCTCCACTCTAACTCCATAATCCACGATTGTGCTCTAAATCCATCCAAATGGCGCCTCAAACCTGGTAATAACCCCTAGATATGTGCTACAAAATAGCAATCATCAAATCCCCCATGCTTAAACCTTGCTCGTCCTCGAGTAAGCTAAAGTAAACCTACTCCTCCAATCAATCCCCAAGGTTTCAGGAAGCATAGAAAACTCAACCTCCAAGAATCATACCCAACAATAAACTCCAGGCAACCATACAAAATAAGTCCAGCAAAATAAACTACAACATCAAATCAAAAATCTCAACACCCCACACAATCAAGCCAAAAGGAAAGCAAAGTACTTCCCCCAAGCTTATCCCAAACACCATAGAGTGAATAAATTCTAATCCTAGTCTCCCATCTATCTTCTTATCTCTCCAGAGTGACCTACCCGAATCCTCCTTATAACTTCTCTTCTTATGACGCCTCGCCAAGAATATTGAGAAATCCTAAAACCACTCTTCTTCTTTTTCGCTCATTTTGCCAAGGCGCCCTTTCGGGTTTTCACCAAGCCACTCATTTCATTTTCCAATAGATGTACTCACATAAGCTCACGTCACTCTTGATCACATATTACCCCAGCCTATTGCTGGTCCAAGCCACCTGCTTATTACCTAGGCCGCCCTTTCGGGTTTTCGACCTATCCCAGGATTTTCAAATGTATGCCTTTTTTCAAATTTTTTTTGCTTTTTCTCTTTATATTCATTTTTCTCCTCAGCGACGTAGCAAGTATAGAACTCTCCCCCATGCTTAAACATTGCATTGTCCTCAATGTAATGAAAGACAAAAGAATAGAAGCACAGGGAAAAACAAAAAAATAACTCACAAACGTTGTCAAGCTGCTTGGACACTTCCGTTGTTGCTGGCGGTCTTCTCAATAAAGCCTAGGTCTCTAGTGTTGGGCGGGTGTCTTCATCAATTCTATAATCTTCTCTTACCGTGCAACCAAAAGGAAACCACTTTGGTGAATAGTGGTATAGCAAAGATGTCGGGGTTGCACGGCCTTCTAGGAACACATGGTGGAGCCCAGATATGATCTTGGTGGGGGCTCTAGTGTTCCTCCTCCTCAGCTGTCAATTGTAGGGCCATCATCGTTGTAAAAAAAATGTATGGGGCGAAGGTCTCCTCCTTGACAACATGATGCGCACCATCTCCATGTGGAACTCTGGACAGCTGGCCTTCGGTAGAACTTTTTTTTTTTTTTTTTTTTTCCGATTTTTCTATTTTTTTTTCTATTTGTTTTTGCCCCCCGTTTAAGGTTTTTTCAGGGGGTGACTTAGTGCAGGGAAAGAAGAGACATACATTGGTGTGGAAAAACCTTCTTCAATAGGCATAGGTCTCCTCCCTGCAGGTTAGTCGAAAACAAAGAAAACAAAAACAAAGCAAAAACAAAGCAAAACTAATGCAGGAAATAAAGAAAGAAAAACATACCACGGGTTGCCTCCCGGACAGCGCCTTAGTTGTTGTCATGGCTTGACATCCTACTCCAAACTCTCAACTTGGGTTGCTCAAAGCAACTGAACACCTGGGATCCATATCAAGGGGATGCCTCTTTGTATATTCCCTGTTGAGCCTTTCCCCCATGCTTGTGCACTTCATGATGGTTGGACCGCTGTTCATATCTATGAATGCACTTGCCATCTTTAGAAACGGTCTACCAAACATCTCAGGGGCTTCATGTGTATCTTGCCCCGTATCCAGCATATAAAAATTAGCCACTTGTATCAAGGCTTCCTTCTTGTGCTTCCCCTTTGGTTTCTTTTTGATCATGCCTAGCACCTTTAACATTTCCTTGCAGCGAGGGGTGCTGTCAGCCAGTTGGACTAAAGGGATGGTTTCCTTGGGACTACTGAAGGTGTCAAATAAGCCTTTGTCGCTCCCCACCTTTTTGGTGTCCTTCAGAGCCTCAGGGGAGGGTGTAACGGGTTTCAGCGCGACGAACGGGAAGGAGTTGAGACGCACAAACTCATCATAGGCAGCCTCCAGAGGATTGGGGACTGCCGGGGCATCTTTGAGAGGAACAGTTGTCTCTGGAGTATTTTCGCGTTCATGGTTCTCCTCCTCATCGTCGCTCCACTCCTCCTCATATCTCAAAAAGTACTCCTCTTCCGTCAGCCACTCTGGACGATGATAAGGATCAACCCAAACCTCATCAGCATAAATAGAATTTTGGACGTCGGGTCGCGGTGAGATATCACTAGGAGGCACTCCGTCCACCGTGGGGCGGTAGTCATTGCCACGGGGCGGTGAGGTCGCGGTGGAGTTACTGAGGCTCGCCGCCGGGTCGCGGTCAGTCTCGCCGCGGGGCGGTGAGATAACTGGGACTTCACGCCGGGTCGCGGTAAGAGGTGACGCGGGGCGGTGGGTGATGTCCTCCATCTCATATTTGCTCTCCTTTTCAGCACTAGGAGGAACGACCAATTGCCTTCCAATCAACGCTTGACTCAGCTGATTAACTTGGCTTTGGAGACTGGAAATCGCCTCTTGCTGTTGTTGGACACTCTGAGCCATGGTTGCTTGCAGTGAGGACACGTTCTGGGCCATGGTTGTATGCATTGAGGACACTTTCTCGGCCATGGTTGTCATACTTTGAATCAGAGCGCTGAGCAGATCAGTATTGGGTGTAGGCGAGAACTGTGATTGATTTTCATACGGAGCTGGGTTATAGTTCTCCCTGCACCCTGAGTTGTAGGTGTCCGGATAGTGCTCCTGCCTCGGTCCCTGTGAGTTCACACCTCGACGTGCATTTACTGCTGCTCTGAATGCGGGAAGTCCTGGACAATCGTCAGTGGTGTGCAGCGTATCGCGATAGATTCTGCAGGCACTAGCTGGCCTTGCTGCACTGGGAGTTGGGACGTATCCCCTCTCCGGAGAGAAAGAGCAAGGGTATGAGTTATCGCGCGGCTCTCCCCAGAAATCCATATCTGTGACAAAAATCAAAAAGGAAAAATAAAAGTCAGTAGCACAGGTGTGGACTGTAAGATAGGTCCACACCAAAGTAACACGCACACGAACAAACACAAAGAAAGATCAAATCTTGCCTCCCCGGCAACGGCGCCAATTTGATAGGCGTTAGTCGTCGTGACACCTAAACAAATAAAATCCTAAACAAACCTAAACAAGTAGTAGAGGCAAGCAAGGGTCGAATCCACAGGGAGGAAGTGATCAATTCATGTGTTTATGAGCATGCGAAGTAACAAAGGAAGGGGGGTTTTGATTATCAAGCAAAGTAACAAAGATGCAAGCTTTAGAGAAAGAATAAGAACAATGGGTGGAAGTATTCCACCAGACAAATATCCACACTGCAAAGGAAACAGGTTGATCACTGAAATCTATTAAATCCAAGTTCTTTTCACCATCTTATAATTGTTCCCATCCTGATCTTAAGTACTACTGATTCTCACAGTTGTCAATAGACTTATTACTATGCCAATGGTAAAATACACCAGTCACGCTTGTCACGCGGTACCAGACCGGGGTACATTACCACCAACAAAGCAATAGCAATGCACACAAGGATATAGGATACATGCAAGTAGAAAGACGTACAAGTACTCACTCCCCTACTTAACATGCAACTGATTCTCACTCACAATTGTACGCTCGGAACCCCTATACGCACAATTGTGTTTGCCACTAGATATGCACTCGGAACCCCTATATGCAATCCTAGCACTATGATAGATGTCGATAAGCGTAGTTAGCAACTCTAGATAAACCAACATAAATCAATAGACAATATAACCAAGAGAATCAAACCAACACTTATAAGATATAGAACAAGAAATAGAAATCTCACAACCAATCCATTGCAATGCTTCAATTGTCTAGCGAAATAAAGTTGTTAGGTCTCCATGGGTTGAAAACCCTGGAGGCAGAATGAAAACGAACTAAGTCTCCCCAAGGAGAATTGTAACTTGTAAAATTTCGGAACTTGAATTGTAATCTTTCAACTAGGTTAACTAAGAGTATTTAACCTAAATCTAAAAGTAATAAAAATAATAAAAGGAAATAATAATAAAACTAATAGCCAAAAATAAACAAACGAAATAGGGAATTAATCCCGTAATTCTCGTGCAAGCCTCTCGTCTGCCCATCTCCAATTCTAGCTGATCGGCCCACTCTTCACATCAACGGCCCATCTTCAACAAATCATCAAGGCGCTGATGTCATCCTCCGTCATCGTCCGCTTTCTCTAGCTTCAATTCAGCGTTGCTTTTCTTTACGCGTAATGGCCGCGAGGCGTCAGCCTTCTGTGAGATCCACCGCCGGGTCGCGGTGAGATCCACCGCGGGGCGGCGGTGCCTTTTCAGCTTCAGCGACACTTTAGTAAAAACATCATAACTTTTGATTCCCAACTCGGATTGCGCTCATAGTTTGAGGACTTGCAGTAGACTTTAAGATCTAACTCCTCGAATTGGAATCACTTCATTTGGACGTCTGAGTAGAGAGAACGAACCATTTGAATTCAGAACATTGTTCTTCTACTCTTCAATACACTTCAAACCTCTATAAATCCCATGATTTCTTCACTTCTCCACTCTAACTCCATAATCCACGATTGTGCTCTAAATCCATCCAAATGGCGCCTCAAACCTGGTAATAACCCCTAGATATGTGCTACAAAATAGCACTCATCAGATGCTAAGACCGACCAAGTCTTCGACTTCTACAACTACACCGAGGCACAAAAGGTGGCCATTGCCTCCATCAAATTCACCAACTTTGCCTATCATTGGTGGCTGGAAGAAAAAGAAGAGAGGGCCTATAGAGGATACCCACAAATCACCACTTGGGAAGAGCTGAAGAATTCCCTTAGAGCAAGATTTGTGCCCGAGGATTACACCAAGAGAGTGCACGCTAAGCTGGAACAATTAAAGCAAGGTAATAGGTCCCCGAATGAATTCTACAAAGAACTTCAAACAATCATATTTAGGTCTGGTTTAAGGTTTCTCGATGGCTATGTTATATCCAAATTCATCAACAACTTGAATTCTGAGCTTAGAGCCATCATAAGCATGCAACATTTCTTAAGAGGGACACCCATTGAGGAAGTGCTCTATTACACCAACCATGTGTATAAAAACCTTCCCCATAAACGGCCACAACCCACCACCACTAGGCCATGGCAATCCGCGAGTGCTAGCACTTCTCCACTCTAGCCAAGGCGCCAAGAGCCACGCCAAGGCACTCCTCAAGTGCAGCCATGTAGGGATGCTCCTCCTAGCCCTCAGAACCAGAAAAGAGAAGGAGAGGGCCGGGCAAGAGATGTCAAGTGCTTAAAATGCTTAGGCCGTGGGCACATGGCTAGGGATTGTCCTTCCAAGCGCCAAGTCCTCCTTAACACCATAGGGGACTATGAATCTGAAGAGGAACACTTGGAAGAGGACCAAGAAGAAGAAGTTGAACAAGAGCTTCAAGTGTTGGCCGAAGCTCATGGCAAGTGAAGCTCCATCTCCTCCAAATCAACGTGAGACCATCTTCCACTCAAGATGCCTCATCCAAGGTAAGATCTACAACCTTATCATTGATGGTGGCTCATGTTGCAATATAATCGACCAAGAGGTAGTTAACAGGTTTGCCCTCCCTACTACTACTCATGCTCAGCCTTATACCCTTTGTTGGCTGAATGCTAATACTCCTCTTAAGGTGAATGAGCAAGCCAACATCAGGTTCTCCATATGAGGCTACCAAGACGAGGTGGTATGTGATGTGTTGCCTATGACCGCTTGTCATTTGTTTCTAAGGAGACCATGATAGTTTGATAGGGGCGTAATACACCAAGGGATCTCCAATGAGTATTCCTTCCATTTGATAAGGTAAAAGAATCACATTACTTCCTTTGGCTCCACATGGGATCATGGCCGATCACATAGCAAATGAGCAAATGAGAGCTCTTAGAGGCAAAGAAGAGAAGACGCATGGCAAGAAGCTGGCTATAGGTGGCAATGGGGATGCCTAAAATCACTTGCTCCTAGCCAAGGCAAAGGAGGTCAACAACATACTCAAGGGAAGTGAAGTTTGTTTCCTTGTAGTATATAAGGTGTTCTAATTTCTTCTCATGAATTAGTTTATCTACCTCCTATTGTCTCTTCTCTCTTGCAGGACTACCAAGACTTGTTCCAAGAAGAGGTATCGGCTAGACTTCCTCCCATCCGAGGAATAGAACATCAAATCGACTTTGTCCCTGGTGTCTCCCTTCCAAACAAGGCTGCATATAAAGCCAACCCAGCCGAGACTCAAGAGCTCCAAAAACAAGTTCAAGAATTGTTGGACAAGGGGTACGTGAGAGAAAGCTTGAGTCCTTGCTCCGTTCCCGTCATCTTGGTGCCAAAGAAGGATGGAACGTGGAGGATGTGTGTGGAATGCCGTGCCATCAACAACATCACTATCAAGTACCGACATCCAATTCCAAGGCTTGATGACATGCTAGACGAGCTCCACGGGTCTAGTATTTTCTCCAAAATTGATTTGAAGAGCGGATACCACCAGATCCGCATGAAGGAGGGAGATGAATGGAAAACTGCATTCAAGACTAAATATGGCCTATATGAATGGTTAGTCATGCCTTTTGGATTAACTAATGCACCTAGTACTTTCATGTGGCTTATGAATCATGTCTTGAGAGCTTTCCTAGGTAAGTTTGTGGTTGTGTATTTTGATGACATTCTCATTTATAGCCACAACTTGCAAGAACATGCTAAACATCTTAGGTTAGTCCTTGAAGTCCTAAGGAAAGAAAAATTGTATGCCAACTTTAAGAAATGTCTTTTTTGTTCAGATCATATGGTTTTTCTTGGTTTTGTGGTGTGCAAGGAAGGAGTCAAGGTTGATGAAGAGAAGGTGAAGGCAATAAGAGAGTGGCCAACACCTCCTACCATGACCCAAGTTCAAAGCTTCCTAGGACTTGCTGGATTCTACCGGCGTTTTGTCAAAGATTTTAGCACCATTGCTTCTCCCCTCACCGAGCTCACAAAGAAGAACGTGTCATTTCTGTGGGAAGCACGCCAAGAGGAGGCCTTTGCAGCCCTTAAAGACAAGCTTACACACACACCTCTTCTCATCTTATCGGACTTCTCCAAAACTTTTGAAATAGAGTGTGATGCATCCGGCATTGGGCTTGGTGGAGTGCTCATGCAAGAAGGGCGTCCCATTGCATATTTTAGTGAGAAGCTGAGTGGGGCCGAGCTGAACTACCCCACATATGATAAGGAATTGCTTGCTCTTGTGAGAGTTCTCAAAACTTGGCAACATTACCTTCTTCCAAGGGAGTTTGTGATACACTCGGATCATGAAGCCCTCAAATTCCTCAAGGGCCAAAATATGCTCAACAAACGGCATGCTAAGTGGGTTGAGTCGATTGAGGCATTTCCTTATGTGATCAAGCACAAGAAGGGCAAAGAAAATGTGGTGGCTGATGCATTGTCAAGGAGGTACACTTTACTCTCTACTCTAGATGCTAGAATACTTGACTTTGCTTTCATGAAGGATTTATATGCTTGTGATACTGATTTTCAAGAAGTTTTTGAGGCATGTAAGTCTTTGGGAAGTAAGGATCAATTTTATATGCATGAGGGGTATCTCTTTAAGGGGAATCGGTTGTGTGTTCCTAGTGGTTCTATTAGGAGGCTCCTAGTGCAAGAGGCGCATGGTGGAGGTCTCATGGGTCATTTTGGTGTGTCTAAAACCTTACATACTCTAAAGGAACACTTCTACTGGCCACACATGGGCTTTATACTCCTCTACCCATTCCTAGTCGGCCTTGGGAGGATATCTTCATGGATTTTGTGTTAGGACTGCCTAGGACCAAGAGGGGATGAGATTCTATCTTTGTGGTAGTGGATAGGTTTAGCAAGATGGCATACTTCATTACATGTCACAAAACTGATGATGCCTCCAATGTTGCAAGTTTGTTCTTTGAGCATGTGGTCCTCTTGCATGGTGTTCCAAAGACTATTGTTTCTAACCGTGATGTCAAGTTTTTGAGCTACTTTTGGAAGACCTTGTGGGCTAAGCTAGGTACCAAGCTTCTCTTTTCTACGACATGCCATCTCCAAACTGATGGCCAAACCGAGGTAGTGAATCAGACTCTTGGTGCTCAACTTAGATCATTGCTTAAGACTAACTTGCACAGGTGGGAGGATTGCTTGGCTTTCAATGAGTTTTCTTATAATCGATCTGTCCACTCCGCCACAAGGAAGACCCCATTTGAAGTAATATATGGAGGGAATCCCGCCACTCCACTTGATCTCATTCCCTATGCATTGGCTGACCATGAAACTAAGGAAGGAGTCGATCAAGCTGCCAAGATCAAGCAATTACAAGAGGAGACAAGGCATCAACTTGAGAGGAGGACGGCTCAATATGTTAGGCAAGCCAACAAGGGAAGAAAAGAGGTCATCTTCGAGCCGGGTGATGTAGTATGGGTGCACCTAAGGAAGGAAATGTTTCCCACTCTCCGCAATTCTAAACTCAAGCCTCGTGGAGATGGACCTTTTCAAGTGTCGGAGCGCATTAACAACAATGCTTACAAGCTAGAGTTGCTCGCTACCTATGACGTCCATGATGTGTTCAACGTTGCCGACTTGGCGCCTTATGTGGTGGATGACAAAGAGGAAGACCTAAGATGAGATTCGAGGTCAAATCTCTTTCAAGGAGGAGAGGATGATGTGATCATGCCCCATCATGACATTGACAACCTTGAGGAAATGCCCCACCAAGTGCAAGAGGAGCCACCCTTTGGCACGCTCTCGCCGACGCCCGCCGCGGCACCGAGCTTGGCAACGCCTACTTATTCGGGCCCCGTTCAGTTTCCCCGCACACCAATGAGTCACAAGGCTCCATTAGTCCTAAGAAGGTCATGCCACCTGAGAGTGCCGAGGGAATTGACCAAAGGCTTGGTCATCGCTGCTCTCCCTGCCTTGCTCGCGCGGCCGCTAAGGATTCTGAGCCTAATGCCAGCCATGATCCACCTCTAGGCTCCATCACCCGCGCCAAGGCCAAGGAAATTCAATCTAGGCTCATGAGGGGTCTAATAAACCAAAGTGTGCCGTGGGAAAGTCAAGTTGGCCCGGTCATGTAGCTTGTGGTCCAACCGGGCGCAAGGGAGCCGAGTTTGGCTTGATCACTTGGCCGTGAAGCTTGGCATTCAATGAGGCCTTGAATTTGTTTTCTTTTTATCATTTTCTTGAGTCATTCAATGACATTTTCCAGCCTGAACTTATGTCATAAATTAGTTGTGATGCTTGGTTATCCTTGGCATGTCAAGGGTCCTTGTAACTTGTTTTTTTCAAGGCTATATATAGCCTACTTTCCCATTGTTGTAAGGCACCTCAGTTTTAATCAAAGTCAGCAGCTCAAAGCTCGGTTCTCTCCCAGAAATTTACTTTAGTTCGTGAGTAATATCGAACTTCCCCTTGATCTTCTCCCTTGGGTGAGTAACATCCCAACGAAGGAGATTAACTTGTTCTTCCTTGGAGGTGAGTCATATCCTCCTTTGAAGTCCATCTATCCAACACTTCACCTCCATCAAACACTCATCCAAATGTCCCACATCCCCTTCATCTCCCCCCCGTCAAGACATCACTTTAGCCCCGTAAGTCAGATCGTGAGCATCCTTCTACTCGACCATCGATTGGAGCGACTACCTTGCACCGTGGATGAAAGGAATGCGGATCCTATCACTTACTCAATAAAACTGCTTATGAACTAATCAGGGATCACAAGCCCAATGTCTCCCACTTGAGTGCCTTTGATTACAGGTGTTTTATCCACAATAATGGAAAAGACAACTTGGGAAAGTTTGATCCACGTAGTGATGAATGAATCTTTCTGGGGTATGCTAAAGCGAGCAAAGCTTATAAAGTCTACAACAAGAGAACCCACAAGATCGAAGAGCATTCATGATGTCTTTGATGAACACATAAAAGTTGTGAGTGGTGATTCTAATACACCATTCCCTGATAATGACCTTCCACAGATGCAACGTGAAGACTCAGATGATGATGATGATGGATGTCACCGTGGTAATCCACATACAGAGAATAGTGCCCCCAACGCTGGTGGGAGCACTACTGGTTCTCTAGGATTCACCACAAATAGTGGAACTACTAATACCACTACTATACCAGCACTTGATGTTCCCACAACATCCACTCAAGCAACATATGAAGATGTTACCACTATTCTTGATGGAACTACTGGTGGTGATAACTCGGATGCACAACTTGTGCAAGATGGCCAAGTGAGTAATGTTGTAGGAACAATCACTGAGGAAGAGACTACGGATGATGTAGTCTTTCTCTTGCCTTCATCCTCAACTGCTGTTACTGATGTAGTCCCTCTTCCTGCTCCAATTCTGGAGTCACAAAGTTCTAGGATCCATAAGAATCATCCTGTTGACTATGTCATCACACCTTTTGATCAAAGAGTTACACATTTCCAACTGCATAACTTTTGTGCTTTCTATGATTTTATCTCTTTTGTAGAGCCAAAGACCATCAAGGAAGCATTGAAGGAACCAAATTGGATCGTGGCTATGCAAGAAGAGCTGCACCAATAGGAGAGGAACAAGGTGTGGAGACTGGTTCTCTTACCCAAGAACAAGCATGCTATTGGCACTTACTGGGTATTTAGGAACAAGATCCATGACTTTGGAAATGTGACAAAAAACAAGGCAAGATTAGTTGCTCAAGGCTACAACCAACAAGAAAGGATAGACTATGATGAGAGTTATGCTCCAATAGCTCGCATTGAAGCCATTCGACTTCTCATCGCCTATGCTGCCTTCAAAGGTTTTACATTGTACCAAATGGATGTCAAACTAGCCTTTCTGAATTGCTACCTTCAAGAAGAAGTTTATGTGAAACAACCCCTTGGCTTTGAAGATGTAGATCGTCCTAACCATGTGTATGCACTGTATGAGGCACTGTATGGACTTAAGCAAGCACCTCATGCTTGGTATGATAGGTTGGCACAATACCTTTTTTCCTATGGATATAGACGTGGTGTGATCGACAAGACATTGTTCCTCTTGGAACACAAAGCTGAGATCCTTGTAGTTTAAGTCTATGTTGATCATATAATTTTTGGTTCCACTAACCCTGCACTTGTAGAGAAATTCAAAAATCTCATGAGCAATGAATTTGAGATGAGTATGATAGGAGAATTGTCATTTTCCCTTGGATTACAAGTCTCTCAATCTTCTGAGGGAACAAGAGTACATCAAGAAAAATACACCAAGGAGCTGTTGAAGAAGTATGGTATGGATAAATCTAAAAGATGTGGATGCTATAATGTATAGAGGAATGATTGGCTTATTACTCTATCTAACGGCAAGTAGGCCATATATCATGTTTAGTGTGTGCCTTTATGCTAGATTTCAGGCAAATCCTAAGGAGTCACACCTAGTGGAAGTCAAACGTATCCTGCAATACTTGAAGGGGAACGACCACCTCTGCCTTTGGTATCCAAGGAACAATGGGTTTGAACTTGTGGGCTTCACAAATGCTGATTTTGCAGGACATCTCGTGGATCGCAAAAGCACATCTGGGATGTCACGTTACCTCGGCCCATGGTTAGTCTCTTGGGGATCAAAGAAGAAAAACTCTATTTCCCTTTCCATTGTTGAAGCTGAGTACGTAGCTACTACATCATGTTGTGCCCAAGTATTGTGGCTAAAGCAACAATTGGAGGATTTTGGTATGTATCTTGGCACCGTTCCTATTATGTGTGATAATACCAGTGCTATCATCATTTAAAAAAATCTTGTTCATCACTCACATACTAAGCATATTAGTATTCGTCATCATTTTCTATGTGATAATGTTGAGAATTTTTTTATAAGAATGGATCATTGCAGGATAGAAGATCAAGTTACTGATATCTTCACCAAAGCACTGGATAAAAAACCCTTTGAGCATTTGTGAATGCTCCTTGGAATGCTCTCTCTAAATTGAGAAATTCCATATCCACTATTCCCTCAATGATTGGCCAGATCGATCAATCTTAATCAGGGAACATCTTCTATGCAACTTATTAATTGATAATTTTTTGTTCATAATTTCCAGCTATGTGCTATGTGATGCATGATATCATCAATTCTTGTAAATACTATGCTTGATCTTATGTGCTTAAACTTAACATGATAATATCTTATTTCATGCCCATGCAACCAATTTGATTATCTGCATCCTCACTATAAGCCAAAATAATAATTGGTTGCTAAGCCTACCTAAGCCATGATTCAGGTAAATGTTCCCTATGAACCTTTTGTGTTTACCATGTCTTCATGTCATGAAGTTGGGATTGGGAACAACAAACCACCATTCCTCAATGAAAGACAATACCAACACTGGAAGGATCTCTTCACGTCCTGGATGAAGAGCAATGTCTACCAATGCTGGAGGGTCATTAAAAGTTGGTGATGAGAAGGTTGAGGAGGCTATCATCAAAGGAACCAAACCTTGGAGTCAATATGATTTCAAAATCATGGAGAAAAACTCCAAGGCATGCATGCTCATCAATAACGCCCTCAGTGTTGAAGATGTTTCCATGTTGCAATCTTGTGCAACTGCAAAGGAGAAGTGGGCCACTTTGAAGCAAATGTACATGGGAAGTACATACCTTTGTGAGATCTCTTGATTTGAAGCCAAGAAGGACTTCTACAGCTTCACCATGATCGACGATGAAACTATTTCCTTATATCAATCTAGATTTAAGGGAATCATTGCTCGTCTCACTGCTCATGGGGTCACTGATAAGGAAATTGTCCCTAAAGAGAAAGTTCTCATCATCATTGATGAACTTACTCCAAGGCACATGATGACCAAAGAAATAATGAAAGAAAATCTCACAACTCTTGCTCTTACACTTCATGAAGTGTTTGGAAAGATTAAGAAATATGACGATGATGAAAAAATTGTTAATGGTTGATCCAAAAACTACTCTTCTCACGAAAGCTATGCGAATTCTATATCGCAAAGACATATCCAATAGGAATGAAGGGAACAATGGTGAGAAACGTGATATCAAAGACATTACATGCTACAACTGTCATGAGCAGGGTCATTATGCAAACAAGTGCCCCAATGGGAACAACTCTGACAATTCCAATGGTGAAAATTCTGGGAACGATAAAAAGAAGGTTTTTGTTGCTGTTTAGGGTGATGAGTATGTAGACAACGATGATGAGGAGCCAAAAGCTTGGGCCAACAACAAGATGTGTGATATGACTCTAAAGTCATCAAACGAGGAAGCAGAGGTAGATCTTGAAACCTTTTAAACTCTCTTGTCAATTATGATAAAACGGCTTTGATTTGTCTTATTAAAAGCATGTATAGAGAAAATCTTAAGACTCAAGAGAAATTAAACCTTGCTGAAGAAAAGTGCATTGAGTTGAAAGAGTAATTCAAAAACTTGTAGCTCCTCTACTGTTCCATGTGATGCTACTCGTTGTGAAGTTGAAAATTTTAGACAAGATAATGTTTCTCTCTACTTGGATGTAGTGTCAAATAGTGCTACTAATGTCTTGTCTCATGAACCCACTAAGACTGAAAGGGAACTGTCTCAAATGAAGGCTCAAATTAACAAAATTCATTCTATTCTAGTTGAGCAAAAGCTTAAGGTGGAAGATGTCACCTTTTTTGAAGCCAAGTTCGGTATTCGGTATAAGTCGGAGAAGAAAGAGAGTGAAGAACATGAGTTAACCATCCATGAGCTTAGAGAACTCAAAGATAAGGACCTATAGAGTACTAAGGATATGAACTTCTACCTAGAGGAACGTGTGAAAACTTTGGAGAATGGGTTAAATGAAAACCAAGCTTGGTACATAGGTCAACCAACCCATAAGATGCATCTCAAAAAATCCTAGGGAAACCTACCTAGCACCCCTGATCTAGTTAAAGCTAGACAACATAGGTTTCCCGGTCTTGATCTTAAGTACACCATGAGGGATTATTAAAAGATTTGTTGGCACCGTGGGAACAACGACCATATAGTGAGAAACTATGCTAAGAAAAAGAAGTTCAATGAGGAGCACACTCAGCGAAGGAACAGTAAGAGCAATGATGTTGATCTTAATGACTATTATGATGAGTCTCCTGAATTTTTCCATGCTAGTCCTATGGAACATAGATTTATCTCCCACTGACCCGGTAAAGCTAAGCTTGCCTGGGTCGTTAAACATTACCTGTTTCATTGCAGGTTCAAGTGAGGGGGAACAATAGGTGGTACATTGACAGTGGCTTGAACTTTTAAGACAGTCTTCCTTCGCATCTCCCTTCAACCGCAGTCAACGCTACAACACCCGCAATCGACGCTACGACACCCGCAGTCGACGCTACGATACCAACGACCTGTCTCTTCAAGTCATCTATCCCTCATCAAATCGCTTCCGCCAACGCTATCCTTTCGCCCCAACAACTGCTTCCACCGCATCAACACCGTGTTCACCACCACGCTCATCATCGCGTTCATCAACGCGTTCACCATCTTCTTCACTGCTGTGACGTTCAACGTGACTTCTCATCCAAGACTAGATCCCAAGGCGCCACCTTTTGACAATTGGCTTGTCATCGGAGGCAAGAACACATTAACTGGTATCAGAGCCCAGCAGTCTTGTAAGTCACGAACTCAAGTTTGCATTTTGTTCACAATTTTTCTTGACCCCCATCGTTTGCTTTCATAAAGATCTCGCGAGAAAAGAAAGAAAGAAAAACCAGAATTTCCATCTTTACAACACCTTCGGTTTCTACAAGATCCTATCTTGGCCGGAATTTTTTTCCTTGTTCCCTAAGTTTTGGTGTGTTAGGTAATTTGTTATCTTGCATGCTAGAATATTTTGTTTCCTTATTTCACGCATGGATATAGTTTCCTTGTTTGCTAGAGTTTACTTTTTAGTTAAGTTAACCGAATTTCCTTATAAGATATCATATCAAATCTTATCTTTTCTCTCCTATCTCTAAGATCACACTTGTATTATTCTTGTTACTTAGACCGATTTTATTTTTGTTTCCTTTTGCAAATCCGAAAAGATCAAAAGATAAGTTCTCAGATATTTAAAAAAAAAGATATTCAAAAAAAAGAAAAAAGAAAAGGTTTCCAACGTTAGGGAAAGCCAAAATAAGGCAACCCTAAGCCACTCTCGGTCTAAGCTCATCTTCTCAACCTCTCCACCGTCTAGGTCAAGCTTCCTAGAAGGTACTTTCTTGCTTATTAGGTTGCTTGCTTTAGGGTTTCAAATTGTTCTTGTTTGTTTGATTGCAACTTGCTTGATACACCATCTCTTGTCAAGCCAAGCCACCCTCACGACAAGCCCAAACTAGCCCTACCTACGTGAACTTTGTGACTTGACTATTGATTTGCTTGGTTGTTGTTCTTCGTTGTCTTTTGGTTCGTTTTTACTCCCATGTCTGGCCATATTGTTATAGGTACCATGACGATTGAACACGGTGAAAACCAACCTAGAGTCGACAACAACAACCCACCTCAACCACCGTTGGATTTACCCCAAGACCAACCACTGGTTGACCCCCCACAACAGGACCCTCTCATTGCGTTGTCCGAGGAGCAAAGGGAGATCCAAGCCCTTAGACAAGAGAACGCAGCTTTGCGAGCCCAACAACGCGATGCACAACTCGTGCCCAACCCAACTCCCCTGAGTACAATGGACGTGCCGACTCAACCACGAGCCACCGACGCCGGTCCATCAAAGACAAGAGTCGACAAAGGCAATGTAACACCCCGTATTTTTTAAGGGTATTTTGAATTATTTTTAAATTTTTCTTATGCCCGTTTTGCTAGACGGATTTAATTCAGTGAGTCTCGGACCTTCTCAAAAGGGGTCTGAGCTCTGTAAAATTTTCCGAGCATTATATAATACAGTTGAGGTGTTTTCGGGGTTAATGTATCGTTAATGTACGAATATATTTAACCCGGAGTTAAGAAATTTAATCCAAACCAAGTTCGGATAAGAATTAACGAAGTCGGCCTGTAAACCGCGACTCACCGCAATTGACCGCGATCAACCGCGACTAACCGCGACCGGCCGCGATCGCGGTAATGCCAAGAGCTGGGCAGAGGCGTCTTCCTCGCGTGGCGGTTACTGTAGCGCTCTGTTTTCTCTGTTTTTGGGCAGTCAAGTGGCTCGTCCACTTGCCCTTTGCCTTGTCCCCTTGTTCCCTCCCTTGTCCCCTCAGATGAGGCTCGGATTGGAGCTATAAAAGGAGGTGAAACCCGAAGTGGAAGCTCTCTTCTTCTTCTCCTCTGTTATCCTCTGTTTTTCTCCATTAAAGCCGAGCTTGTGAGCTTCGTGTGTGGGAGATTTCGAGTGTCTCTTGAGTTGAGAAGGTGCCCTTGAGTGTTGTGAGAAGCTTTGAGGTGTTGGGAGATCGAACCATAGACAAATCAAAGGCAAACAAATCGGTTTGGGTAAGAAATTCTCCATTGTTGTCTCGCGAGCTAGCCACTGTCATAGCACGAAAACCGCGACCGACCGCGACCGGCCGCGATCGCGGTATGTGTGTCCGAGTTCTGTGTTTTGTGGTTTGGCTTTGGGCTTGGCTCGTTTCCTTTGATTTCTTCTTGTATTCTTTTAGATTCATATATATAGTGTATTGAATCTAACTTAGGGTCTTGTTATGGGCCATTTCTTAGGGATTTAATATCCAAGATCTGCCCCAGTTTCAGATCCAGGAACTAGACGTTACTGAGCTTGATTCGAAGTTGTCGGATCTAAGGCAAGTGGGGGTTCGCTCTTGCTCATCATCATTCCATACTTTGATTATTTATCAATCGTTTTGTTGTTAAATAATTTGGGATGATTCTGAATTATGTTGGAACTGTTGTGATAACGTTATGTGATTAAAAAGAAGATATTATACTAGGTTGTATATTTTGCTAGAACCGACGCTAGTATATTGTAGATTTTGTGCAAGTGAAGACCTTAAGGGACTTTGATATGATTTATTGTGTGTGTGTTTAGATTATTAAATCTAGGATGACTGCCATGTGGGCAAAGATATAGATGTTTGTGCAGGTTGGGCCGTGATGGTCCTGTATATGAATTGTTGTGTGTTTGACTGTTTAGTCAGAACGAGTATTCATAGGGACAATGGATGAGAGGTCCTGTTGTCTCTTTATAATAAATTTGTAAAGTCATTGACTGACTTCTATACTCGAGTGGAGTAAGAAGTGGTGCACTCTGCAGGTGTCACAACCCGGTTCGATATGTGTTTCGCGAGTGGCGGGACATGTATGTTAAAAGCTTAACGTGATGTGTGTGTGTGATGACATTTAATAAGATATGTGCAATGAATAACGCACATAATTAAAATGCCTTACCATAATATAAAGTGCCGTATGAGTAAGCACTTATTTAAAATGTTTGGCGAGTAGTGCAGCTAGGCGCTAGTGCAGCTAGGAAAAGCTCGTCTTAGTTGTAGATCGCTCGTATGCGATACTTGTGTGATGTGGTTGTGTGTGTTTGGTTATGTTTTCCAACATTTGTCATCATGTTTCCTTTAAGGCTCATTTCATTTTGGAGTCTTCTTTTGGGATTGATTGTTGTGAGACTTGGTCTCCAGAATCTTCTCTTGTGCATACCTTTTGATATTCTAGTAGGAGTATGATGGTTGACTAGCGTACTCGGTTATTATTCGAGGGAGGATGAGTCTAACCTAATACGACTGCTTCGAACCACTCTGCTTTGTACCCTTGCTAGTCTATTCATGTAGACTAACCAACCGTTATATTCCTTGCATGGTTGGCTGGTGTCATCCGTTCGATTCGGCACATCAGGTGTGTTGAAGATCCGTGAAGGCTAGAACGACTGTGAGAATAGAGGGTGTTTTGTTTTGACAAGTTGTTTTGTCGTTGTATTTTAATGATTTCCGCTGTGCTATTTTGTATTTGGTTAAAGACTTTCGCTGTTGTATTTCTGATTATTGGGTCGTTTTTGGAATCGTGTAATTCCGCGACCATGTGGTTTAATAAAAGTTATGATTTTAGTATTGTAACTGTGTTTTAAGTCAGTTATGACGTCGGAAAAGCCTGGGGTGACTTCGGGGTTTACGTCCGGGGTCATCGGCAGTAGCGCTTTCAAATGGGGTTAAATTTGGGGGTGTTACAGAAATGGTATCAGAGCTAAACTTTGTTTTCCAAAAGCTCTGAGTTTTAAAATAAAAAGCCGTTCATAGTCGTGCCTTCTACAGTCTGACATGGAAGTTTGCTTCTGTGTCTAGAAAGACTAAGACTCTCTGTTTGTCACCTGTAGTTAGGGGTGCATTTTGTTCTCTTCAGAAGGACTCGGAAGAAGTCGAGGTGGTTTCGCCATCTCCAGTTAGACTTGAGTTCCCGGTTTCCTTGTTATGCTTTGAGGTTATAAGACTTGTGGTATCACTCTCTTTGAGGAAATAGGAGTAGTATCGTATGTGATTCGTTTCGAGGAACGTAGGAATGAGATGTTATGATTATTTTTGGAGGAAATTAAGGAATCTGAAAGGATTTAAGTTAGAGATTGTTTAAAGAGATATGTTAAATTATTCATGTAAGGATTTTAAGATAGAGACGGCATAAGGATAATCTTACTTTAAAATAAATGATGGAATGGTATGAAGTACCATTAAGGAAATTGAGGATGTAATATTTCGAGGTTACTAAGAGTTAATAATTGGATTATAAAGAATTAAGATGTGAACTTTGGGATTTTGTATATAAGAAATTGTGAAGGAGGAACGTAGGTTCTCCTATTAAAGGTGCATTAATAGCGTTATGATGATTTTGGGAAACTCTTACTCTAAGATAGTCATGATCTTGAGGAGTTAGTAAGAATTACTACATGGTATGTAGTAGGGAGATAAGGTTTGTAAGTTAATGAAGTGATTAAGGATGTTGAGTTCAGGTGGTAAGTTTTGTGCTGAGGCAAGGTTCCTCTTTGGCTTTGTGCAGTTGCGCAGCAAGGTGGTACCTTTGGTACGAGTTTGTGCTCCAAGTTAGAAACCAAAGAGGTTACTTGGGAGACTGAGACGGGTGTACTTAGATACTTTCCCTACTTGTTGTCGGCCTTGATAATGCAAGTTTCGGGGTCGAAACTTAAAATAAGGGGGTAGTAATATAACACCCCGTAATTTTTAAGGGTATTTTGAATTATTTTTAAATTTTTCTTATGCCCGTTTTGCTAGACGGATTTAATTTAGTGAGTCTCGGACCTTCTCAAAAGGGGTCTGAGCTCTGTAAAATTTTCCGAGCATTATATAATACAGTTGAGGTGTTTTCGGGGTTAATGTATAGTTAATGTACGAATATATTTAACCCGGAGTTAAGAAATTTAATCCAAACCAAGTTCGGATAAGAATTAACGAAGTCGGCCTGTAAACCGCGACTCACCGCGATTGACCGCGATCAACCGCGACTAACCGCGACCGGCCGCGATCGCGGTAATGCCAAGAGCTGGGCAGAGGCGTCTTCCTCACGTGGCGGTTACTGTAGCGCTCTGTTTTCTCTGTTTTTGGGCAGTCAAGTGGCTCGTCCACTTGCCCTTTGCCTTGTCCCCTTGTTCCCTCCCTTGTCCCCTCAGATGAGGCTCGGATTGGAGCTATAAAAGGAGGTGAAACCCGAAGTGGAAGCTCTCTTCTTCTTCCTTCTTCTTCTCCTCTGTTATCCTCTGTTTTTCTCCATTAAAGCCGAGCTTGTGAGCTTCGTGTGTGGGAGATTTCGAGTATCTCTTGAGTTGAGAAGGTTCCCTTGAGTATTGTGAGAAGCTTTGAGGTGTTGGGAGATCAAACCATAGACAAATCGAAGGCAAACAAATCGGTTTGGGTAAGAAATTCTCCATTGTTGTCTCGCGAGCTAGCCACTGTCATAGCACAAAAACCGCGACCGACCGCGACCGGCCGCGATCACGGTATGTGTGTCCGAGTTGTGTGTTTTGTGGTTTGGCTTTGGGCTTGGCTCGTTTCCTTTGATTTCTTCTTGTATTCTTTTAGATTCATATATAAGTGTATTGAATCTAACTTAGGGTCTTGTTATGGGCCAATTATTAGGGATTTAATATCCAAGATCTGCTCTAGTTTCAGATCCAGGAACTAGACGTTACTGAGCTTGATTCGAAGTTGTCGGATCTAAGGCAAGTGGCGGTTCGCTCTTGTTCATCATTCCATACTTTGATTATTTATCAATCGTTTTGTTGTTAAATAATTTGGGATGATTCTGAATTATGTTGGAACTGTTGTGATAACGTTATGTGATTAAAAAGAATATATTATACTAGGTTGTATATTTTGCTAGAACCGACACTAGTATATTGTAGATTTTGTGCAAGTGAAGACCTTAAGGGACTTTGATATGATTTATTGTGTGTGTGTTTAGATTATTAAATATAGGATGACTGCCAGGTGGGCAAAGATATAGATGTTTGTGCAGGTTGGGCCGTGATGGTCCTGTATATGAATTGTTGTGTGTTTGACTGTTTAGTCAGAACGAGTATTCGTAGGGACAATGGATGAGAGGTCATGTTGTCTCTTTATAATAAATTTGTAAAGTCATTGACTGACTTCTATACTCGAGTGGAGTAAGAAGTGGTGCACTCTGCAGGTGTCACAACCCGGTTCGATATGTGTTTCGCGAGTGGCGGGACATGTATGTTAAAAGCTTAACGTGATGTGTGTGTGATGACATTTAATAAGATACGTGCAATGAATAACGCACATAATTAAAATGCCTTACCATAATATAAAGTGCCGTATGAGTAAGCACTTATTTAAAATGTTTGGCGAGTAGTGCAGCTAGGCGCTAGTGCAGCTAGGAAAAGCTCGTCTTAGTTGTAGATCGCTCGTATGCGATACTTGTGTGATGTGGTTGTGTGTGTTTGGTTATGTTTTCCAACATTTGTCATCATGTTTCCTTTAAGGCTCATTTCATTTGGAGTCTTCTTTTGGGATTGATTGTTGTGAGACTTGGTCTCCAGAATCTTCTCTTGTGCATACCTTTTGATATTCTAGTAGGAGTATGATGGTTGACTAGCGTACTCGGTTATTATTCGAGGGATGATGAGTCTAACCTAATACGACTGCTTCGAACCACTCTGCTTTGTACCCTTGCTAGTCTATTCATGTAGACTAACCAACCGTTATATTCCTTGCATGGTTGGCTGGTGTCATCCGTTCGATTCGGCACATCAGGTGTGTTGAAGATCCGTGAAGGCTAGAACGACTGTGAGAATAGACGGTGTTTTGTTTTGACAAGTTGTTTTGTCGTTGTATTTTAAAGATTTCCGCTGTATTATTTTGTATTTTGTTAAAGACTTTCGCTGTTGTATTTCTGATTATTGGGTCGTTTTTGGAATCGTGTAATTCCGCGACCATGTGGTTTAATAAAAGTTATGATTTTAGTATTGTAACTTTGTTTTAAGTCAGTTATGACATCGGAAAAGCTGGGGTGACTTCGGGGTTTACGTCCGGGGTCATCGGCAGTAGCGCTTTCAAATGGGGTTAAATTTGGGGGTGTTACAGAAATGGTATCAGAGCTAAACTTTGTTTTCCAAGAGCTCTGAGTTTTAAAATAAAAAGCCGTTCATAGTCGTGCCTTCTACAGTCTGACATGGAAGTTTGCTTCTGTGTCTAGAAAGACTAAGACTCTCTGTTTGTCACCTGTAGTTGGGGGTGCATTTTGTTCTCTTCAGAAGGACTCGGAAGAAGTCGAGGTGGTTTCGCCATCTCCAGTTAGACTTGAGTTCCCGGTTTCCTTGTTATGCTTTGAGGTTATAAGACTTGTGGTATCACTCTCTTTGAGGAAATAGGAGTAGTATCGTATGTGATTCATTTCGAGGAACGTAGGAATGAGATGTTATGATTATTTTTGGAGGAAATTAAGGAATCTGAAAGGATTTAAGTTAGAGATTGTTTAAAGAGATATGTTAAATTATTCATGTAAGGATTTTAAGATAGAGACGGCATAAGGATAATCTTACTTTAAAATAAATGATGGAATGGTATGAAGTACCATTAAGGAAATTGAGGATGTAATATTTCGAGGTTACTAAGAGTTAATAATTGGATTATAAAGAATTAAGATGTGAACTTTGGGATTTTGTATATAAGAAATTGTGAAGGAGGAACGTAGGTTCTCCTATTAAAGGTGCATTAATAGCGTTATGATGATTTTGGGAAACTCTTACTCTAAGATAGTCATGATCTTGAGGAGTTAGTAAGAATTACTACATGGTATGTAGTAGGGACATAAGGTTTGTAAGTTAATGAAGTGATTAAGGATGTTGAGTTCAGGTGGTAAGTTTTGTGCTGAGGCAAGGTTCCTCTTTGGCTTTGTGCAGTTGCGCAGCAAGGTGGTACCTTTGGTACGAGTTTGTGCTCCAAGTTAGAAACCAAAGAGGTTGCTTGGGAGACTGAGACGGGTGTACTTAGATACTTTCCCTACTTGTTGTCGGCCTTGATAATGCAAGTTTCGGGGTCGAAACTTAAAATAAGGGGGTAGTAATGTAACACCCCGTAATTTTTAAGGGTATTTTGAATTATTTTTAAATTTTTCTTATGCCCGTTTTGCTAGACGGATTTAATTCAGTGAGTCTCGGACCTTCTCAAAAGGGGTCTGAGCTCTGTAAAATTTTCTGAGCATTATATAATACAGTTGAGGTGTTTTCGGGGTTAATGTATCGTTAATGTACGAATATATTTAACCCGGAGTTAAGAAATTTAATCCAAACCAAGTTCGGATAAGAATTAACGAAGTCGGCCTGTAAACCGCGACTCACCGCGATTGACCGCGATCAACCGCGACTAACCGCGACCGGCCGCGATCGCGGTAATGCCAAGAGCTGGGCAGAGGCGTCTTCCTCGCGTGGCGGTTTCTGTAGCGCTCTGTTTTCTCTGTTTTTGGGCAGTCAAGTGGCTCGTCCACTTGCCCTTTGCCTTGTCCCCTTGTTCCCTCCCTTGTCCCCTCAGATGAGGCTCGGATTGGAGCTATAAAAGGAGGTGAAACCCGAAGTGGAAGCTCTCTTCTTCTTCCTTCTTCTTCTCCTCTGTTTTCCTCTATTTTTCTCCATTAAAGCCGAGCTTGTGAGCTTCGTGTGTGGGAGATTTCGAGTGTCTCTTGAGTTGAGAAGGTTCCCTTGAGTGTTGTGAGAAGCTTTGAGGTGTTGGGAGATCAAACCATAGACAAATCGAAGGCAAACAAATCAGTTTGGGTAAGAAATTCTCCATTGTTATCTCGCGAGCTAGCCACTGTCATAGCACGAAAACCGCGACCGACCGCGACCGGCCGCGATCGCGGTATGTGTGTCCGAGTTGTGTGTTTTGTGGTTTGGCTTTGGGCTTGGCTCATTTCCTTTGATTTCTTCTTGTATTCCTTTAGATTCATATATAAGTGTATTGAATCTAACTTAGGGTCTTGTTATGGGCCATTTCTTAGGGATTTAATATCCAAGATCTGCTCCAGTTTCAGATCCAGGAACTAGACGTTACTGAGCTTGATTCGAAGTTGTCAGATCTAAGGCAAGTGGCGGTTCGCTCTTGCTCATCATTCCATACTTTGATTATTTATCAATCGTTTTGTTGTTAAATAATTTGGGATGATTCTGAATTATGTTGGAACTGTTGTGATAACGTTATGTGATTAAAAAGAAGATATTATACTAGGTTGTATATTTTGCTAGAACCGACGCTAGTATATTGTAGATTTTGTGCAAGAGAAGACCTTAAGGGACTTTGATATGATTTATTGTGTGTGTGTTTAGATTATTAAATCTAGGATGACTGCCAGGTGGGCAAAGATATAGATGTTTGTGCAGGTTGGGCCGTGATGGTCCTGTATATGAATTGTTGTGTGTTTGACTGTTTAGTCAGAACGAGTATTCGTAGGGACAATGGATGAGAGGTTTTGTCGTCTCTTTATAATAAATTTGTAAAGTCATTGACTGACTTCTATACTCGAGTGGAGTAAGAAGTGGTGCACTCTGCAGGTGTCACAACCCGGTTCGATATGTGTTTTGCGAGTGGCGGGACATGTATGTTAAAAGCTTAACGTGATGTGTGTGTGATGACATTTAATAAGATACGTGCAATGAATAACGCACATAATTAAAATGCCTTGACCATAATATAAAGTGCCGTATGAGTAAGCACTTATTTAAAATGTTTGGCGAGTAGTACAGCTAGGCGCTAGTGCAGCTAGGAAAAGCTCGTCTTAGTTGTAGATCGCTCGTATGCGATACTTGTGTGATGTGGTTGTGTTGGTTTGGTTATGTTTTCCAACATTTGTCATCGTGTTTCCTTTAAGGCTCATTTCATTTTGGAGTCTTCTTTTGGGATTGATTGCTGTGAGACTTGGTTTCCAGAATCTTCTCTTGTGCATACCTTTTGATATTCTAGTAGGAGTATGATGGTTGACTAGCATACTCGGTTATTATTCGAGGGATGATGAGTCTAACCTAATACGACTGCTTCGAACCACTCTGCTTTGTACCCTTGCTAGTCTATTCATGTAGACTAACCAACCGTTATATTCCTTGCATGGTTGGCTGGTGTCATCCGTTCGATTCGGCACATCAGGTGTGTTGAAGATCCGTGAAGGCTAGAACGACTGTGAGAACAGACGGTGTTTTGTTTTGACAAGTTGTTTTGTCGTTGTATTTTAAAGATTTCCGCTTTGCTATTTTGTATTTTGTTAAAGACTTTCGCTGTTGTATTTCTGATTATTGGGTCGTTTTTAGAATCGTGTAATTCCGCGACCATGTAGTTTAATAAAAAGTTATGATTTTAGTATTGTAACTGTGTTTTAAGTCAGTTATGACGTCGGAAAAGCCTGGGGTGACTTCAGGGTTTACGTCCGGGGTCATCGGCAGTAGCGCTTTCAAATGGGGTTAAATTTGGGGGTGTTATAGGCAAAGGAATCATGCCTTCAACATCTCATCATCAACCACAACTCCATCGAATGCAGAGTGTCATCGAGAGTCGCCAAGACTTCGTTTCCCACGCGGACCGCTACGTGCCCAGAGCCACAACCGATGGCTTCGACAATGGCTCCGACTACGATCGCGACGCCGGGGACACTCAAGGTGAGTATTCTGAACCATACAACTTTGATGATCGCTATGCCTCTAGGAGAACCCAAAGACGCATACCGGACTCAATGCCACGCGAAGGCCGTCCGCGCCGAGCAGAGCCAGCCGACGCGACGCCAAGGAGACCCAGTCGTCGACCAAGTGGGCATACGCGACATAATGAGACCAACTTGCGGACACCAACTACCCAGCCACGGAGCCATGATGTATGCGATCACCTTCGAAACCAGAGTGTTCGAATGCCGTGTTACAGATCTAATGTCTACGCGTCGATCACACCCAATGTCCACGACGACTTCGACGAGTATGACGACGAAGAGATCGAGGACTCAGGTATGGTCAACCCTAATTTTTTTCACCCCCCTCTTGGAGATCCACTAGAATTGCAGGATCGCCCTTCAGATTGGATACTTCCACCGTGTCTCCAGCCCCAAGGAGAACGCGTTCGTGACATTGGCGGCGAGCGCCGCGATGTTATGCAAAGAGACATTCGACGCGACAACTACGATGCCCAGCCGCGAAGACGTCAACGCGATGACGCCTATGTGCCCAGGGATGAGTATGTCTGTGAAGATCGCCAAGAACGCGATAGACGCCAGGTTGGACGCGATAGATCACATGGAGTGCGCGCCTTTGAGAACCCTCTCTACGACGTCGCGCCAAACAACGCGTTCAACCAAGCACTTGCCCAGCCTCGATTCCAACGCCACCAAGTCAAGGTAAAAATCGAGCATTTTCATGGTGAATACAACCCCTCTGTTTTTCTTGAATGGGTGCAAGCTACGGAGTACACACTTCAATATTGTCGAGTGCCCCCTGAGGAGCATGTTGACGCCGTAACACTTAATTTCCGAGGAGCCGCGAGAGTGTGGTGGCATCGCATCGAGGATGACTGCGTCCGACGCCAAAGGACACGGGTCACGGAGTGGCACCAACTCGTGTACGTGATGACAAAAAAATATGTGCATCCGGACTATAGGAATCAAATGCGAATGGAGATAGCCATGGCTCGCCAAGGGTCGATGTCTCCACTTGAGTTCTTTTCCAAGCTTGAAGACATGTATTACAAAGCCAACATCTCCGTTGCACCATCGACATTGAGGACGAAATTCTTGAGTTACTTAAACACCAACATCCGTGATCAACTCGAGATTTTGCCCATCAAAGATTTGAACACCCTCACACATACGGCGATGCAAATTCATGCACAAATCTCCCGCCGAAAGTCTTACACTTATCCAAGTGGCCAACAAAGGTATTCTTCTAACCCTAGTGGATTACCTTCTTCTAATGTTCGCCCTAGTGCCTCTACCACAGCCGCATCAAGCCAAGCCCCCAAGGCAAAGCCACTGTCGCCAAGCACCACACCGCCACAGAACACACCACGACAAGCTCCAGTGAGCACAGATAGAGCGCGCGATGTCAAGTGTTACAAATGTGGTGGAAGAGGCCACTATAAGAAAGATTGCCCAAACATACGAAAGGTTCTGTTCTCCACGACCGCCGTCGGCTACGAGTCTTGTGACGATGAGGACCAAACCCTAGAGGCCATCGATGACAGCATCGAAGAGGCAGAAGACGCATACGATTGTGAACCCGCTTCTCTGCACGCGGGCATACCATTGAGCTTGGTGACACGTCGTCTCCTGACAGTCAAGGAAGCAAGCTTACGCGATCAACGCGAGAACTTGTTCCACACAAGAGCTCTCGTCCAGACAGCTTCCTTGAGTGTTATTGTTGATGGAGGATCATGTGCTAACATTGTGAATGAGAAGGTCGTCACACACTTCAAGTTGCCTACGACGGCTTATCCCCAACCTTATGCCCTCCAATGGATTTCTTCAAGTCCAGGTAACACAGTATCTCGCCAATGTTTAATTTCATTTTCCATAGGGCAATACTGTGATTCTATACTTTGTGATGTCATTGAAATGGACGCCACCCATATCTTGCTTGGACGTCCATGACAATTCGACAGGCGCGTGCTCCATGATGGCTATTTGAACACTTATGTGTTCAATTACCACGGGAAGCGCATCACTTTGCATCCAATGTCTCCCCATGAGATATTGCAGGACCAGGTTGAACGTGATAGCCAGAAAGCCATAGAGGCCGCGTCCACTAGGTGAAAAGAGTGTCCAAAGGCACTCCAGAGGCAAAACTTCTCCAAATCTGGCAACACTTCGTCTCCTCTAGGCACTGATAAGAAGACGCACAACGCCACAACTGGGACACCAAGTGCCCCACTGAATTCGAGAAGCACCTCTCCATCGACAAAGTTTGCCGCGTCGTTGCCGAAGACGACTCCTTTGCAAAGAAAGTGTGAGCAACGCGTGCTTTTAGCCAGGCCGGTGACCTCACTAAGTGTTTGACTTGCAAAGTTCCATATTTTCTACTTGTGCCCACTCCATGCATCCCTGAGTCGACGAACACCGTGTTTGTGCCACCAGTCATTGCGACCTTGCTCGCCGCGTTCGATGATGTATTTCCTGATGAGTTGCCATAAGGTTTACCTCCACTGAGAGGCATTGAGCACCAGATTGACCTTGTACCAGGTGCTTCCTTGCCCAATCGTGCTGTATATAGAGTTGGCCCAGAAGAGACCAAAGAGCTACATCGCCAAGTGCAAGAGTTGTTGGATCGCGGCTACGTAAGGGAATCTCTCTCCCCTTGTTCTGTGCATGTGATCCTTCTGCCCAAGAAAGATGGCCCATGGAGAATGTGTGTTGATTGTCGTGCGATAAACCAGATCACCGTCAAGTATAGGCATCCTATTCTATGCCTCGACGATATGCTTGATGAACTTCATGGCGCCACACTTTTCTCCAAGATAGATTTGAAGAGTGGTTATCACCAGATCAGGATGAAAGAAGGTGATGAATGAAAGACCGCATTCAAGACAAAGTACATGCTCTACGAGTGGCTTGTCATGCCATTTGGGCTCACGAACGCGCCCAATACCTTCATGCGCATGATGAACCACGTCTTGAGAACATTCCTTGGCAAGTTTTTTGTCGTTTATTTTGATGACATCCTTGTGTATTCACGGAGTCTGGAAGAGCATGTCGATCACCTTCGACTTATGCTCGAATGCCTTCGACGCGACAGCCTGTTTGCCAATCTGGCCAAGTGTAGTTTTTGCTCTACGTCCACAAATTTTCTGGGCTACGTCGTGAGTAGTGATGGTCTACGCATCGACGGGGCAAAGATCGCGGCCATCAAAGAGTGGCTAACTCTGACGACGCTGACACAGGTGTGAAGCTTTCTAGGCCTCGTAGGATTTTATAGGCGCTTTCTTCGAGACTTCTCTTCCATTGCTGCTCCATTGCATGACTTGACAAAGAAGGGAAGCACTGTCTTGTGGCTTGAGTCCCATGAAAAAGCCTTCTCGGCTTTGAAGAGGGCCTTGTGCCAGGCATCATTGCTCCATCTTCCCGACTTCGCCAAACACTTCGAGGTGGAGTGTGATGCCTCAGACAAAGGCATTGGTGGTGTGCTACACCAAGAGAAGAGGCCTATTGTATATTTCAGTGAGAAGCTCACAGGGGCCACACTAAATTACCCCACCTACGACAAAGAGTTGTATGCCCTTATACGCATGCTAAAGACATGGCAACATTACCTTTGGCCGCATGAATTTGTCATCCACAACGACCATGCAGCCTTGAGCTATTTGAAGAGCCAAGCCCACCTCAATCGACGCCATGCTCGTTGGGTGGAATTTCTGGAGACATTTCCTTTTGTCGTGGTGCACAAGAAAAGGAAGGAGAACATTATCGCAGACGCGTTATCTAGAAGGTATGTTCTCTTGACTCATGTGCAAACTAAAGTTTTGGGTTTTGCTTTGATTAAAGAATTGTATGCTAGTGATCCTTTCTTTGCACCTATTTTAGAGCATTGCCTGAGATCACATGAGTTTGAGTCCTATTTTCTTTCTGAGGGTTATTTATACAAGGCTAGTCGCCTTTGCATCCCTAGGTCTTCCATTAGGTTCCTTTTGATTCAGGAAGCACATGAAAGTCGTGGACACTTTGGGATTAGTAAGACCTTGGCCGCGTTAAGAGAACATTTCTTTTGGCCTAAGATGACCCACCAAGTGACTAGGTTTTGTAGAAGTTGTATGACGTGCCAAAAAGCCAAAGCTAGGTCAAGCCCACACGTCCTCTACACCCCATTTCCCATTCCTAGTGCCCCTGGGAAGATTTGTCTATGGATTTCATCACGGGTTTGCCCCTTTTTAGACGAGGTAAAGACTCTAATTTTGTGGTCTTAGATAGATTTTCTAAGATGGAACATTTTATAGCTTGTAAGATAACCCATAGTGCTAGTGAGATTGCCGATCTATTCTTTGAGCATGTGGTGCGTCTTCATGGAGTCCCGCATACAATAGTGAGTGATAGGGATTCTAAGTTCGTTGGTCATTTTTGGAGAACTCTTTGGGGTAAGCTAGGAACCAAACTCCTATTTTCCACTAGCTACCACCCCCAAACTGATGGCCAAACGGAGGTCACAAATAGAACTCTAGGAGCCCTCCTTCGCACGATGCTCAAAGCCAACCCTAGGCGTTAAGAGGACTTACTATCACTTGTCGAGTTTTGTTACAATAGATGCAGGCACACGACGACCAAGTTGACCCCTTTTGAAGTGGTGTATGGCATGAATCCATTGACATTGCTTGATTTGTCACTGCGACCACTGCGAGACCCAGTGCATGTCTCCGCCGCAAATCGCGTTGAGCACGTACAAGAGCTCCATCGAAGAACCAGAGACCAATTGGAGGGAAGGGCCGCGCAGTATGCATCCCAGAAGAACACTGGCAGACGCTGCGTCGTTTTTGCACCAGGGGACCTCGTCTGGGTGCACATGCGAAAAGAAAGGTTCCCTTTGCGGCGTAAGCACAAATGGGCACCACGTGGAGATGGCCCCTTTCGCGTGATAAAGGCCATAGGGGACAATGCCTATCAACTCGAGCTCCCACTAGCTTTTGGGGTCAACGCGTCCTTCAACATGGCGGACTTGACACCATATGTTGAGCCAGAGTTTGATGATGGTGAAGCGGGGACGCTTCACAACCAAGTGGGGGAGGGTGATGTGACCATGCCTCCCATGACAGCCCAAGACAAGGAAGAAGCCATGAGCCTACGCTCAGAGGGCCCAATGACAAGGTCTAGGTCCAAAGCCATCTTTGCCGCCGTCGCGTCACTTGTCGCACGCGTCGTCGCTGGCCAAGGAAGCCCAGACAAAAACCCAAGACTCGTCGTCCTCTCCACCATCGGCATTGAAACAACGCATTCTTCAGAGCCAACATCGCGTGCACCCACTCGCGAGGCCATCGACCCTTAGTCGTTGTTCCTCGCGGTGTTTGTACTCATTCAACGCGTCATTTTCATAGTTTCGAGACATTTTCTATATTTGGTATTATTGCGTATTTTAGATAGTTTCCTTCTATAGTTTTTCTATTTTTGGGTTTGTGCCTTTTGCATGCTTGCATAGGCTAGCCCATAGGTTCATCTCGGTCCAAGCTCATTAGGTCTTGGCCGAGTTCTTTGGCTATTTAAAGCCTCATTTGTTATTGTTATTTCCTAACGTTCAATTTAATTCAAGGTTTCAAGTTGAGTGTTTATCTTCCTTCCCTTGATCGGACGTCAAAACTATTTATCTTCGCATCCCCTTCACTCTGCCGCCGATGCTATGACAAACGCTTGAACCTTCAAGCCAGTCTTCCTTCGCATCTCCCTTTAACCGCAGTCAACGCTATGACACCCACAATTGACGCTACAACACCCGCAGTCGACGCTACGACACCAATGACTTGTCTCTTCAAGTCATCTATCCCTCATCAAATCGCTTCCACCAACGCTATCCTTTCGCCCCAACAACCGCTTCCACCGCGTTCACCACCGCACCAACACCGTGTTCACCACCACGTTCATCATCGCATTCATCAACGCGTTCGCCATCTTCTTCACTGCTATGACGTTCAACGTGACTTCTCACCCAAGACTAGATCCCAAGGCGCCACCTTTTGACAATTGGCTTGTCATCGGAGGCAAGAACACATCAGGGAAGCATTGCCCTTGGAGACAAGAGATGTAGAGAGATAGCAGGAACATGAGAAGCTGCTTTGTATTCAAACATTAAGGTAAAAGATGTAAGTTTAGTTCAGGAACTTGGTTTTAATCTTTTGAGTATAGCCTAGCTATGTGATCAAGGAGACAATGAGATGGTTTTCACCTCTCAAGATTGCTACGTAATAAACAGAAAAACCAAGGAAAAATTGTTGAAGGGAGTTAGATAAAAAGATGTGTACATTGTTGATACACAATTCACGCCTACAAGGGAACTATGCTTTGCGTCTTATGCTGATGAAACAGAACTATGGCATAGAAGGTTAGGCATTCTAACCTTCAATTCATTTACAAACTCCACAAGAAGGAATTGTTTGTGGTCTCCCAAACTTTCAATATGAGATCCATGGAGTTTGTGCTGCCTATGTTAGAGCGAAACAAACACGTTCCTCATTTAAAAGCAAACCAGATGTTAGCACTTCTCGTCCTCTGGAACTGATCCATATGAATCTTTGTGGTCCCATGAGGATTAGAAGTCATGCAGGAAACATGTATGTGTTTGTTAATGTCGATGACTATTCTAGATTCACATGGGCAATTTTTTTTTCTTCCAAGGAACCGGTATTCGAAGCATTTGAGTCTTTCATCAAGAACGTGGAGACAAATTCTGAACATAAGCTAAGATCCATTCGATCCGACCATGGAACGGAGTTTGAGAATGCGTTGTTCCTTGATTTCTGCAGGGAACATGGCATTTCTCACAACTTCTCTGCACCTAGGACACCACAACAAAATGGAGTTGTTGAAAGGAACAATAGAACCTTGGAGAAAATGGCTAGAACATTGCTTATTGTTAGCAATCTTCCTTGAATCTTCTGGGTTGAAGCGATCAACATTTCTTGCAATATCCTTAATCACGCTATGCTTAGACCATTAGTCAATAAAAATGCTTATGAACTAATCAGGGATCACAAGCCCAATATCTCCCACTTGCGTGCTTTAGGTTGTAGGTGCTTTATTCACAACAATGGGAAATATAACTTGGGAAAGTTTGACCCATAAAGTGAAGAAGGGATCTTTCTAGGATATGCAAAGGCAAGAAAAGCATACAGAGTTTACAACGAGAGAACCTAGAAAATCGAAGAGAGCATTTATGTTGTCTTTGATGAACACTCAAAAGCTGTGAGTGATGAATCCAATACACCGTTCCCTGATCAAGACCTTCCACGTATGCAACGTGAAGACTGAAATGACGACGGTGATGATGGAGGTCACCGCGGTAATCCACGTACAAGGAACAAGGCCACCAATGGTGGTGGTGGTACTACTGGCTCTCTAGGATTGACCAATAATAGTGGACTTGCTGATACCATTGTTGCACCATCACCTAATGTTCCCTCAACATCCACTCAAGAAACAGATGCAAATGTTACCACTATTCCTATTGGAACTTCTGGTGGTGACAACTCAGCTGCACAACCCGTTCAATATGGTCAATCAAGTGATGTTGTAGGAACAACATTGAGGAAGAGTCAACAAGTTGCAGATGTTCCTCTACCTACATCGTCAACTACCGTTCCCATTGCAGTTACTCTTCCAACTCCAATTCCAGAATCACAAAGTTATAGAATCCAAAAGAATCATCCAATTGATGTAGTTCTCACAACTTTTGATCAAAGAGATACACGTTCTAAACTTCATAACTTTTGTGCTTTCTATGTTTTTATCTCTTTTGTAGAGTCAAAGACCATCAAAGAAGCCTTGAAGGAACCGAATTGGATTGTGGTTATGCAAGAAGAATTACACCAATTTGAGAGGAACAAGATGTGGAGACTGGTCCCTTTGCCCAAGCACAAACATGCCATTGACACTCGATGGGTATTTAGGAACAAGCTTGATGACTCTAGAACTTTGACAAGGAACAAGTCCAGATTGGTTGCACAATGCTACAACCAACAAAAAGGGATAGACTATAATGAGACTTATGCTCTAATAGCTCGCATTAAAGCCATTCGACTTCTCATAGCCTATGCTGCCTTCAAGGTTTTCAAAATATATGAAATGGATGTCAAAACTGCCTTCTTGAATGACTATCTTCAAGAGGAGGTACATGTGAAACATCCCCCTGCCTTTGAAGATGTAGATCGTCATGACCATGCGTATGTGTTGGACAAGGCACTCTATGACCTTAAGCATGCACCCCGTGCTTGGTATGATAGGCTGGCACAGTTTCTTCTCTCCGATGGATATAGACGTGGTGTGATCGATAAGACTCTGTTTCTCTTGGAACACAATGGTGAGATTCTTGTTGTTCAAGTCTATGTTGATGATTATATTTTTGGTTCCACTAACCCTACACTTGTAGAGAAATTCAAAAATCTCATGAGCAACAAATTTGAGATGAGTATGATAGGGGAATTATCATTTTTCTTTGGATTGCAAGTCTCTCAATTCTCTGAGGGAACAATAGTACATCCACAAAAATACATCAAGGCACTGTTGAAGAAGTACGATATGGATAACTCTAAACCTATTGATACCCCTATCTCTATATCACTCGCCTTGATGCAGACTTGAATGGCAAAGATGTGGATTTTACAATGTATAGAGGAATGATTGGATCACTACTTTATCTAACGGCCAATAGGCCATATATCATGTTTACTATGTGTCTTTTTGCTAGATTTCAAGTAAATCCTAAAGAGTCACACTTGGTGGAAGTGAAACGAATCTTGAGATACTTGAAGGGGAACGATCACAGGTGTCTTTTGTATCCAAGGAACAATGGGTTTAAAGTTGTTGGCTTCACAAACGCTGACTTCGCTCGACATCTAGTGGATCGTAAAAGCACGTCTGAGATAGCACAATTCCTTGGCCCCTGTTTGTTTTCTTAGGGATCAAAGAAGAAAAATTTAGTTGCTCTTTCCACTGTTGAAGCTGAGTACGTGATTGTTGCATCATGTTATGCCAAGGTATTATGACTAAAGCAACAATTGGAGGATTTTGGTAAGTCTCTTGGCATCGTTCCCATTATGTGTGTGATAATACTAGTGCTATTAATGTTTCCAAAAATCCAGTTCATCACTCTCGTACTAAGCATATTGACATTCATCATCATTTCCTACGTGATAATGTTGAGAAAAGTTTTATAAGAATGGATCATTGCAGGATAGAAGATCAAGTTGCTGATATCTTCACCAAAGCACTAGATAGAAAACCCTTTGAGCATTTAAGGATGCTTCTTGGGATGATCTCTCTAAATTGAGGAATTCCCTATCCACTATTACCTCAATGATTGGCTAGATCAATCATTCTTAATCAGGGAACATCATATTTTTAGCTTATTACTTCATAAATTTAAATTCATCAATTTTTGCTTTGTGCTTTGTGCTTTGTGTTATATGATATCTTGATCTTTTACAACTACTACTTTGTTCTTCAGTGACTTAGCTTTGTATAATAACATCTTATTTTTTCCAATACAACCAATTTTATATTTGAACCCTCATTATAAGCCTACATGATAATCGATTGCTAGCCTACCTAAGCCATGATCCAGGTAAACGTTCCCTATGATCTTTAATTTTCTTACCACCTTTACTGGGTTTAATTATCCGGATCTTCTTGTTCCCTACCTTGTTTTGATTGGATATGTTTTTTTTTTTGTGAACCCAATTAAATATCCAAACCAACATTTCATATTCACTCAAGGTCTTCAGAATCGGAATGACAGAGCATTGGTTAAGGGGGAACAAAGAATGGAACATTGAAAATGGGAACAGTTTGTGGAACGTTGTGAAATTTGTAGGTTAACATTGCTTAACGGCTAAGTGAGAATTGAATGCTGATTGATAGTGCGCATCATAAATTTATGATGCTAGCCATATGAAATCCACGCGCTATAGTATGACCGCGTTATATAAATTCTAACCCACATAAGAAGCGCCTAGTGCATGCAGATCACCTTGGTCCTTGCGCTATAAATCGCCGCGTTATTATTTAACGCGTTGTTCCAACACCCAACTGAACAAGTGGAGCTAGTCAAGGAAGGAAATCGATCCATATCGCCCCCTCCCAACACGTGTCACACCGCAAATTGACCCAATCAACGCCCAACACACCCTTGCCGACCTCAATCGCATAACCAATTGCCAGCAACCATGCGTCCTCCGGTGCCACTAAGCAGAAGCATGACATCCCCCTATAAATAGGCCCCTGATCCCTAACGGAGAAGGGATTTTGGCCAGAGAATCATTTCTTTTTGAGTGTTTTGTCCCTTAAAAATCTGTTTATGGTTCCCGTGTATTTGTGAGAGAGATGTAAAATACTTCGTGATAGATAAAAGAGGAGTGTTCTACATCAAACGCGTTCTTTTTATACCACGCACCTTCGTTTCATTTGCTTACCGTATTCATCAGATAGTCAAGTCTTATAAAAGTATCTTTCACCCCGCCTACTTAAAAGCGCGGGAACAATCACTGGCACTGTCCGTGAGGACTTGTTCTTTTACTAGGGCGACTTGACTATCTTAGTGAACGCGTTGGAATATGATGTCTAGCCTCGATGAATTCGACTGGTCAGAGTTTGAAGCAGAAGATCCGCTCATGGTAGTCCTCACTCACCACATCCAAAAGTTTGGTGGCCTCAATATCCACCTCAGGTCCAAGGGTATCCACCTCCGTCTTGGGCTGGTGTGCCGTATGTAGCTCCTGCACCGGTGTTCCATCAGTTCATGCCACAATCAGACTATGCATCGTGTCCACCTGTACCCTCGAATTTTGTCTATGAAGGTGCCCATCAAGGGTGCCATGCGTATCACGGAGGTCACCCTTCACCAAGCCATTCCTCGAGTTCACCGTACCCTTACGATGATCGCGAGAATGAGACTCACCCCGCGATGTCAATGTCAATATTCCAAGGAAGTTTGTCGTATTCACACAAGCGCGATCAAGTAGTTAATCGAAGAGAGGATGTGCTAGATGGGGAGTTGCAAGGTCACTCTATCTTTTTAGAGGCAGTTAGGTGCGCCATTGTCCCAACAAGGTTCCGTCAACCTACCATGGAGGCTTATGACGGAATGTCTGATCCCAATGAGCACGTTCAAGTGTTCCTGAGTATGATGGAGATGAAGGACTTTAATAACGCGATGTTCTGTTGCTCATTCCCATCCACCCTGAAGTGAAACACTCTTTCCTGGATGATGAGTCAACAGCCTGGTAGCGTTTGGTCCTTTTCTAGGATGATTCAATCTTTCAAGACGCATTTCAACAACGCGAAGAAAAGAAAGAAAATGATCGAAGATCTGTTTTCAATATGACAAGAGGCTGAGGAGTCATTGGGAGAATTCTTCACGCGTTTTACAACACCGCATCCTAAGTCACCAATTTGGAACATGCAATCGCGCGTGAAGTACTGATGAATAATATGGCAGACGGGCAATTCAAGTTGTTTGTGTACCGCGAGCAGCCCGAGACATATAATGCGCTGCAAAGCTATGTTTTACGGCAGGTATATGTGGAGGAAGCCGTGAGATGTAAATGGGGGAAGACTCCGTAAATCAAGTGGAACCACGTTCAGCCACCTAAGGAAAAGGATAAGCGAGATGCCAAGCCTCCACTACCGGATAAAGATAAAGCGCGAAGTGAGAGTCGTCCTCCAGTGAGAGATGCATATGGGTTAACCAAGTCAGAGCATCATGAGAATCTTGCGGTCTACAGACAGCAGGTTCGGGAAACGAGATCACCCCAACGCGATCTCGCGACTATTACCATGACCAACGTGATAACCGCCGAGAATCTATCGCATGTGATAAACGTCCGTGAGAGAGTGGGCACTCGTCGTGGTGGAGACAAAGTCCTGACAGGAGACAAAGTCATCCTGATCCAACACCTCGCCCTGACGGCTGTATAAACACTATAGAGGGTGGACCTTTCTTCGCGGGATCCAGCAACCAAGAGAGGAAACGATACGCACGAGAAAGTCATCACGCTCCCTCTGTTTATAGTGTGGCTCAGTCCTTGCAGCATCATCCTAGTCTAATATTCACAGAGGAGGATGGAAATGGTCTGTATATACCCTATACAGATCCCCTGGTGATTCATACACAATTAGGAACAAAGATGGTGATGCATATCTTGGTTGACTCGGGCGTGTCAGTGGATATCCTATATTTTGATGCCTTTGAATTTATGGGGATATCCCCCAATGCCCTCAAGCCCTTCGTCGGGAAGTTGGTTACTTTCTCTAGAGAGGAAGTGGATGTGGCAGGCACAATTGAGATGAAAATGACATTGGGGACTAGCCCAGTCCGACGTGTGGAAGACATTGAATTGGCTGTAGTTCGCCTCCCTTCATCTTACAATGTTATAATGGCCCGCGTCTCACTCATGAAGTTCCAAGCGACTCTTTCCATCTACCGTCTGGAATTAAAGTTCCCAGTGGGCGACAAAGTAGGAGAGTCAAGAGTCCATCAAGGGGAAGCCAAGGGTTGTTACTTGTCATCTTTTAAGTCTAGAACGCAAAGTCCCATGTTCATGGTTGAAAAATAGGACATTCAACTTGAGGTGAGAAACCGTGTGCAAGACAAGGCCCAAGGGTTCGAGAAAGCCGCGTTGACCCCATTCGAGATCAAGGGAGATAAGCTGTATGTCGGGGGGTGCATGACTGGCCTCGCGGCACAAAAGCTGGAAAGCTTGCTCTCAACTTCACGCGATGTGTTTGCTAGGGATATTGAGGATTTGAAGGGAGTACCAACGACAGTAGCTCTCGACTCCCTTAACATTGATCACGCGGATCGTCCTGTAGTCCAGAGAATGCTAAGGGGGAACGATGATGCAATTTGAAGGCATGATCTGTAGATAATCATTTGATATTAAACTTTGCTTAAAATTTGATCTTAGATGCATAATGATTGATGTTGATTTACTTATTACTATTTGTTTTTTATCGAACAATTTTGAATGGGTTTGTTGTCACCAAAAATGGAGAAATTGTTGGAACGACGGCGTTCCCTCTAGTTTTATTGATGATAAATACCATTAGGTTTTTTTATTTATATTGATTCTATGAGTTTCAGGTTTGATGAAAGAATTAGGGAACAATGGAAACCATGAGAAGAAGCAAAACAAAGGAGTATAAGGAACGTTGAGTCAACAATGGAACAATGACACTGAGCATAATGAAATTGTGATATGCGCACTTAAAAGGGAAAAGAACACAGGGAACAACGCGAAGGGAATGATTCAGTAACGTAGAGAAGATTGAGTTGGGAACATTCGAAAGAATGCTAACTATGGAAAGAAGATTTGACAATTTCTTTGGTTGCAAGAGTTGATGAAATAGGAAGAGTTTAGCATATCTTGATATATTTCATACAAGGAAAGACTAAACTTTCAGTTTTTGAGCATAGTTTAGGTAAAGATTTTATTAGTTACCTTATATAGCACTTTGTGAGCTATAAGGATAATTGGTAAGTCGTCTTTCCTATGAATATATATACTCGTGTATACCTTAGGAAAAGGTACAACACAACCAAGAGTATTCAGGAGATCGAGATCGAGATTCAAGGTACGAACTTCGTGAGTACTTGCTTAGGGTTTCTTGTGATTATTGTTGAGTTGATTACACTTGGAGTCTAGAAGTCTACGATCTGTGTGAGACTAGGTCTAGAGAAGACATGCGAGATTGTACAATTTGATAAATAATACAAGTTGATATTTGAAATCCTACTAGGGTAACACCTAGAGGTAGAGGTTTTTCTCAAGACAACTATTTCGTTGATTGGGGTTTCTTCTTTAAGGAACTATGTCATCGTTACTTGTTTGAAATATTATTTCCGCTGCCCCCCCCCCCCCCCCCCCCCCCCAAAAAAAAAAAATTCAGTACCATGCACTTTAACATCTCAATCATAGACTTTAACATACTTACACATGCACCTTTGTCATATTAACATGCACTTTGACATACTAATATATACATTTTAGCATAATATACATAAACTCGCTAAAATTTGGACTTTTAATATACATGTTAAACATGTACTTTAGCATACTAAAGACACTTTATATACTCTATGTGAGCAATTAATATTTACATATGGTTTTGAAAATGTGCTTATATACAAAAATCACTTGGGTTTTTTTTATATTTATGCACATCATGTATAAATGTACAGGTTGTTTACACGTTGGAAAAAAACATATTTTTGGAAAGGAATATTTTGAAAGTATTTTTTTACCATATTTACAATTTTGTCACTCTATATCATTTAATCTTATCTCTCCATTTCTTTTGATCTAATGGTCGCTATTGCTCCTCATTATGGAAGATATTCATGAGCCTCAGGCATGACCACAACCTTAACCATACAACTCGGTCCACACCCTAGATCAGCACCACAAATGCCTAATGGTATTCATATCACAAATTGAACCAAAAGGGGCTCGGTTTGGTTCAAATCCCACAAACCGTCACAAATCTGGACATCAAGGAGGTGTGTGGGAGATTGGTGGTGTCGAGGTTGGGTTGGGGCGGCAGTACGACATGGTGTTAGATATTGGGTTTGGGAAGGTCGGTTTGGACTTTGGTGTCATGTAAGTTAGGCCAAAATCGGGGTACTTGTTGTTGATTTTGTGGTGTATTTGGATTTCACTTGTATAAATATTTTCCCGGTGTGGAGGGTGAAAGGTTTTCCAGGTGATAGTTATCGGGGGGACCGACCGTATTCCAGGATAACCGGTTGTGTTCGGGGATTGGTGGTGTCGAGGTTGGCTTGGGGCGACAGTACGACATGGTGTTAGATATTGGGTTTGGGAAGGTCGGTTTGGACTTTGTTGTCATGTAAGTTAGGCCAAAATCGGGGTACTTGTTGTTGATTTTGTGGTGTATTTGGATTTCACTTGTATAAATATTTTCCCGGTGTGGGGGGTGAAAGGTTTTCCAGGTGATAGTTATTGGGGGGACCGACCGTATTCCAGGATAACCGGTTGTGTTCGGGGAGTACTAGAGTGGTTGAGGTTTACCCTTGGTGTAGTTACACAATAGTGATCGGGGGTGACCCAAAGATTCTATTGATCAGGGGTTATCCAAAGGTGATAATGGTAAAGATTACCCGGAGGTGGTCGGGTTACCCAGAATGGTTTTTCTCCCGTTTCCTGTCTCTCTAGAAAGTGGAGAAAGATGGAAGCTATACCCTAAGATTACTATGTATATGAACCCAACTTTTAGCTTAGCTTGTTACTATGTATTTTATAGTTCTCTAAATTTGCACAAATTGTAGATTTTTGAGTTAGAAACTCTCTTGTATATATTGTTACCATTATGTGAATAACAAGTCAAGGGAAATTCTTTCTCAATTTCTCTTCCAAATTGATATGGTATTATAACAAAATTTAACACATCCTTAACCTAACTAGGCCTTAGTCGTCTCCTTCTTCCATCGTCACCATTCCAAGCTCTCTAACAATGGTTGACCATGAATGACGCGACAACGAAGAATGGAGCGTTGGATCCAATGTCACCCTAATATTTACATACCTTCGACAACCAGAGCATCAATATTAGCATCGTGGTGTTCAAAGAGGACAATTTTTTCAAAATAACATAGGGTTTGAAGAATGCATTTCTCGCCAAAAGGACACTAAAATTTCTTACAGGTTCGATCAAGCAACCAACCGAAGACGCAAATAAGTTTGAAGATTGGTATAGCGTGAACATGATGCTTTTCGCATGGGGTTGTTCGGTCCATCATGCCTTGTCTTCGTTCCACTATTATATACTCGAACTAAGTGGAAGTGTTGTGGGATGATTTATCACAACATTTCTCCACTTGCAACACATCTAGGATTCATCAATTGAAGACAAATATTGCTCGTTGTGAACAAGGAGCTTATGGGGTCGCCATTAACTTCGGTCGTTAGAAACTTCTTTGGGAAGAACTAGCTAATTATCAAAAGCCTCGTTTATGCTTGTGTTTCGGTTACAAATACAAGTAGGTCATTGATATGGAAAATGGGAGGGACAAAGAGCGCCTTCACCAATGTCTCATGGGTCTTGATGGAACGGTTCGGTCATATATAATTGCTCAAGACGCGCTACCAAAATTGAATAGGGAATATATCCTAGTTGTGCAAGAAGAACACCATCGCCCCATGACCAAAGATAAAGACACCCCGACTGAAGTCGTTCCAATTACTGCCCAGCGTGGGTCGTCCGATCTAGTTGCGGCCAACATTCATGCAAAGCAATCTGATTAATACGCTTCCAGACCAACCTGCTCCCATGCATTGTATAAATTTGGTCCATGAGTTGAGTTCTTATTACAAAATTTTCATTTTTCCTAAAGGATGTGGGAGAGGAACAAGTGGCGTGTGTGGTCATGGTGGTTACTCAACAATCATTCTGGCCTACCGAGCTCCTCAAGTTCATAACTCACCTCTCAGGATTTCGATGCTTTGTTTCTTGCACTATCCCATGATAAATGGAACACTGTATATCTTTTAATAAAGAGATAAAAGTGTCTTGTATTTATGAAAATAGGATTAGTTTAAATAAAGATCTTTTAGTTGGCATGTGTTGGCCGATTTAAAGATAGAATGTTGAAGATCTTATCCTAGGACTATATATACTACATGTTTAGCATTATTCTTAGTGCGCAATTCAGAGTTTCCAAGGCATATCGAGAAGAGGAAGAACAAAGATACGAGCTTTGTATGCGTATTTTGTGTTAGAGTTAATTCTACTTTGGTTGTTAGGTTGTAATCACTTGCTTACGAGTCTAGGTGATCTAAAAGTTGTATGTGACTATATTTGATACCTTTACTTGCTTGATTGTAACTGATTAATAATATAAGTAGACCTTTAAAATCCTACTAGGTTAACCACCTAGAGGTAAAAGTTTTTCTTGATCGACTTGTTAGTTGATTGGGTTTCCTCTATAAGGATTTGCGATGTTACCTTAAACATTTCATTAAGTATTTCTGTAGCCCAGGGAATAGTCTTGCCGTTCTCTGAACTATTGTAACACCCCCAAATCTTAACCAATTTGGAAAGGTATTACCGCCAGTGCAGTGTTCCTTACCAAGATCACCCAAGGCTTTACCGTTTAAATACAAATCATGAAATACAATGATACAAAATGATAACCTTATTTATATAAAACATGAGTCTTGGGATTACATCCCAATCCCAAATAGGACAAACACAGAGTTTAAATAAATTACAGCCGAAGTCTTAAACAAAGTACAGAGTAAATAAGTTACAACGGAAGTCTTTTAAATGTATTACAAACAAGGATCTTGATCACAATGGTCATCTCCCAAGTATCTCAACCTGATTAAAAGAAATTATTAAAAACATCCAAAAATAACCGTCGTCTTCATAGTCAATCTAGTCTCCTCATCTTCGCTCTATCTGATGTGCCAAATCGAACGAATGACACCAGCCAACCATGCAGAGAACAATTGCGGTTGGTTAGTCTACTAAATAGACTATGCAAGGGTAAAAAGCAGAGTGGTTCGAATGATCGTAACCGTTTACTATCATTGTCCCTCGAATAATAACCGAAGGAACGATATATAACCCGGCACTTTCACGGAATAACAACAAGAGGTATGCACAAGAGAAGATTCTGGAAGACTTAATCTTCACAGAAATCGACCCGAAAAGAGACTCCAAGAGATTGAGTCTTTAAGGAAATATGACAAATCTGGAACGTTTAAAGAATCAGACAATCAGTGACTTAAAAGCTGACTTAGATGTTTCGGTTCACGGCCAACCTCATCGCTTACAGCGAATCCAGATTGGAAAGAGAACGTACTCTGATCAAAAGTCGAGACGAGCTTTCCTAGCTGCACTATTTACTTAGCTGCACTACTCGCCAAAGGTATATTAATTATGTGCACTCGGGCACTTTATCTTATTAAATTCAAAAACCCACATCACGTTATAATCTTTTAAACATCCCTCGGGAACTAAATCCCTAAGGCAAGGTTGACTCGGGAACTAAATCCCAAGAGTCGAATCGAGAACTAAATCCCGCGGGAACTAAATCCCTAAGGCAGAGTTGACTCGGGAACTAAATCCCAAGAGTCGAATCGAGAACTAAATCTCGCGGGAACTATATCCCTCAGGCGGAATCAGGAACTAAATCCTTACAACGGCACTAAAGAAGAATGGTAGGAACTAAATCCTAACCACCAGGTTATCAAGAAACGACTAGCACTCGTACTGAGATACACAGTAGCGTTCCTACGAATACTCGTTCTAACTAAATAGTTACAAACGCAGCAATAACTCATATCAATGCCCTCAAGGCCAGTTACAGATAAAATAGCGTTGTTCTAACAATATACAACCTATAATAATATCTGTATTAATTCACATATATATATATATAATAGCGTTGTTCTAACAGATATACAACCTATTATAACATCATATTTTAGTTTTCCAAAACAGTTAACAAAACCGTTTCAAGATGAACACAATAATCATTCCAAATTAATTACTCAGATAAACAACTGATAATTAATGTAAATATGGAACGATGAGCAAGAGCGAACCGCCACTTGCCTTAATCCGCAGAATAGAAACAAGCCTAACGACAACGACGAGATTCCGGGCTCGACACGGGTATAGCTCCGATAGTACAACGACCTTCGAGTCGACCCATAAAAGGAACCCTAAGTTAGATCCGACATAACAACAGTACGAATCTAAGAATGGTGAAAGAAATCGAAAGGAAAGAGGCCACGATGACAACCAACCAAGCCAAAGCCACGAAGGCATTCTGGGCACTGGCGGCGGTCGCCGCATTCATAACGGCGGGCGCCGTAAAGAACACGGCGGTCGCCGTGAAGAACTCCGACGACAGAACGAGAGAAAAACTCACCCAAATGATGCACGTTTCGACCCTTTTTTGCCTTGCATGGGTTCCAACCTCCAAAGGCAACCAAAAGGCTTCACAAGGGCTTCTAGAAACACCACCAACCGACACCAACGAAGCTTCCGAAATCCGGTGAAACTAACACTCTGACGAGGCGAAATTTTGGCAGAGATTCGGTGCTGGGATGGCTCAAAACTCTTCCCCCAACACCTCCTTTTATAGCCAAAGCAATGGGAACATCATCATCACCCTAGACGAGGCCGAGCAGGGCTAGATCGGCGCGGCCAGAGCTCGCCGGCGACCAACGGGTAATGACCTCTGGGTAATCACGGCGGGCGCCGCAACTTTGCCTACGGCGGGCCGCGGCGGGCGCCGTAATTACGGCGGTCGCCGTTCCTAGCCCTGGCGAGCCCAGAGTAGGAGACGACGGCTTGACACCTCGGGCCCAGCGACGTCGGGCGCCGTTACTGTACGGCGGTCGCCGTTTTTGCCTTTTCCCGCCCATTCAGCTTTTGAGCGAGCAAGACATTAATCCGGGATAAAAATTATCGTACGCGAATGCGTATAAACATCCGAAGCACATCGTCTGTATTTTATTTCACTGAGAAAATATTACAGATACAGAGCACATTACAGAATGTCTCATGCTACCTGAATTAAATCCGACGTACAAAACGGGTACTCGGGAAAATTATCAAAATCCCCAAAATAACCTTACAGAATTACGGCGTATCACAACTATACACACTAACGATTCAACAATTTGTATTAGAGCAGGCAAATCTAGATTGTGTGTCACTTGCTGTTAACATCTAATGACGACTTCCTCTATGAGTCATTAAGTTGGACTTAAGAACAACAAGCCTTCACTTTTCCTCCCTGGAGAATATCAACATTGGAAGTCCTTGCTCACATTGTGGTTGGAGAGTAATGACTACTAAACCTAGTTGGCCTTTGAGAAGGGTGATTTTAAGGTTGAAGCTGAGGTCCTTGTTGGTACCAAAGAATGAAGCAGAAATGACTATAACGACAGGGAAACGAACTACAAAGCTTCTATGCTTATAAATAATACCCTTGGTCATGGAGATATTACCATGCTTATGTCTTGTGCCACTACAAAAGACAAGTGGGAAACTTTGGAACAACTGTATATGGGTAGTTCTTGACCAACATGAAGGCCTTCAGTTCCAAGCCAAACGAGACTTCTACAACTTTGCTATGTTGGAAGGAAAAACAATATCATCTTATCAATCTCACTTCGAGGCAATCACTATTTGTCTTACGACACATGGTGTCACTGACGAAGAAGTTCTTTCGAAGGAGAAAGTTCTTTTCATTGAAGGTTTAACTCCTATGCACAAACTCACCAAAGTTCTCTTGAAGGAGAATCTGAATACTCTCTCCTTAACCCTGCATGAGGTGTTTGGTAATATCAAGCAATATGAGGCACAAGACTAGCTAGCCAAGGAGAAAACCAACAAGGGAATTACTCTCAAAGTTGGGAAAACTATGCACCTAGTTAAGAATGATGGTGATGAAGACCTAGAGAACGACATAGATTCAGAAACTACTCTTATCACCAGGGTCATGTGTGTACTCTATCAAAAGGCAGAATGCCAAGGCCATAGAGGGAACATTTAATAAAAGAGGGACATCATGGACATTACTTACTATAGGTGTCGTGAGAATGGACATTACGCAAACACCTGCTTCAAAGGTGATGATCATGGGAACAACACAAATAAAGCTTTTGTTTCTGTATGGGTTGGAGACTTTGATGATGAACCTGAATCATGAAACAAGCCCAAGATTTGTGCCATGGGCTATAAGTCAACCACTGATGAAGAAGAAGTTAAAGTGAAAGGGAACAATCAATGGTACATCGACAGTAGATGCTCGTTCCATATGATAAAGAACAACGCCAACCTCGCCTCACATCACAAGCGCTATGGAGAAAACGTTTCCTTTGGAGATAAGAGACAAATAGAGATTGTGGAAACTGGAGAAGCCAAATTGAATGATCACATCAAGGTAAGCGATGTAAGTCTAGTAAATGAACTTTGTACTAACTTGCTGAGTGTAGCACAACTGTGTGATCAAGGAGACAACAAGACTACCTTTACAACTGAAGAATAATTTGTAAAGGATAGAAAAACCATGCAAATTGTACTTAGAGGATAAAGGTTCAATAATATCTACATTGTTGACATCACAAGCGCTATGGAGAAAACGTTTCCTTTGGAGATAAGAGACAAATAGAGATTGTGGAAACTGGAGAAGCCAAATTGAATGATCACATCAAGGTAAGCGATGTAAGTCCAGTAAATGAACTTTGTACTAACTTGTTGAGTGTAGCAGAACTGTGTGATCAAGGAGACAACAAGACTACCTTTACAACTGAAGAATAATTTGTGAAGGATAGAAAAACGAAATTGTACTTAGAGGAGAAAGGTTCAATAATATCTACATTGTTGACACAAGCTTCAAGCCTAAGAGGGAACTATGCTTTGCGTCTCTTGCTAATGAGACAAAACTTAGCATAGAAGGCTTGGACATCCTAACCCTCCTCTCATTCATAATCTTCATCAGCAAGAGCTGGCTCTAGGGCTCCTACGAGTTCAACCTGATACGTATAGAGTTTGTGAAGCTTGCATTAGAGGAAAGCAATTGTACCTCCTTCAAGAGCAAGAAGGATTTTACTTCATCTTATCCTTTAGAACTGATCCATATGGATCTTTGTGGTTCCATGAGAGTGAGAAGTTATGCTTGGAACATGTATGCTTTTGTAATGGTTGATAATTATACTAGATTTACTTGGATAATTTTCCTTTCCTCTAAGGATGAAGTCTTCACCGAGTTCGAGTGTTTCATCAAGAAGTTGGACTCAAGCAATGAAAATAGGTTGAAAGGAATGCAATCCGACCATGGAATGAAGTTGGAGAATTCATGGTTTCATGATTACTACAAGCAACATGACATTTCTCACAACTTTTCCACTTCTAGGATGTCAGTTTAGCTAAGGAATGTTAGTCTAGTAAATGAACTCTGTTCTAACTTGTTGAGTGTAGCACAAGTATTTTATCAAGGAGACAACAAGACTACATTCACCACTGAAGAATGCTTTGTGATGTATAGAAAAACCAAGGAAATTGTGCTTAGAGGAAAGAGGTTTAATAATGTCTACATTGTTGACACAAGCTTCAAACCTAAGAGGGAACTATGCTTTGCGTCTCTTGATGATGAGATGGAACTTGGCATAGAAGGATTGGACATCCTAAGCCTCCTCTCATTCATAAGCTTCATCAGCAACAGCTAGTTCTATGGCTCCCAAGAGTTCAACCTAATATGAATGGAGTTTGTTAAGCTTGGATTAGAGAAAATCGATTTGTACCTCCTTCAAGAGCCAGAAAGATGTGACTTCATCTTATCATTTAGAAAAGAGCCGCATGGATCTTTGTGGTCCCATGAGAGCAAGAAGCTATGCTGGGAACATGTATGCTTTTGTAATTGTTGATTATTATACTAGATTCACTTGGATAATTTTTTTCCTCTATGGATGAAGCCTTCACCGAGTTTGAGTGTTTCATCAAGAAATTGGAGTCAAACAATGAAAACAAGTTTAAAGAAATGCGATCTGACCATGGACTGGAGTTTGAGAATTCCTGGTTTCATGATTATTGCTAGGAACATGACGTTTCTCACAACTTGTCCACTTCTAGGACACTCTAACAAAATGGTGTTGTTGAAAGGAAAAATCGCACCTTGGAAGAAATGGCTAGAACCTTGATCATAGCTAGCAACCTTCCATGTTACTTCTTGGCAGAATCCATCAACACAACATGTTATATCATTAATCATACTATGATTTGCCCATTATTCAATAAAATGTTTTATGAACGAATCAAGGGACGAACACCCACTGTATCCCATTTGCGAGCATTTGGTTGTAGGTGCTTTATCCACAACAATTGGAAGGATAACTTAGGCAGGTTTGACTCAAGAAGTGATGAAGGCATTTTCCTAGGATACGCCGTCAATAGCAAAGCCTACAATGTGTTCAACAAAAAGACCAACATAACTGAAGAGAGTATTCATGTCGTCCTTGACAAAAACTCAAATGATATTGGGGATGGAATGACTCCAAGGTTTTCTTGATTTTGGCTTGTTCAAATGCAAATGGAAAACTCAGATGATGACGGTAACGATGAATCCCTCTAGTGACCCAAGCACAAGGAATGATGCCTCTAATGATGGTGGTGGCGCTAACAACTCCCTAGGGACACCAACCACCTTCAATAATATTGATACAACTGAAGACTTCACTGATAATGTTCGATCACCAACTACCCCCATAGATGCTCAAGATGAAGCGCTCAATTCTTCACCTGATATTTCCACTACTTGTCTCGGTAAATCAAGCGTTCAGGGGGTATAACAGTCATCTAATGTTGGCGATGTTGATGAAGGAACAACTGATGATGTTGTAGTTGCTCTCATAGACGCTCAAGTAGTTAGGGCGCTTTCTCCTCAAATTCCAGAGACTAGGATTATCATGGAAAAAAGTACCATCCAATTTACAACATTCTCACACCATTTCATCAAAGAGGTACTCGTTCCTTTATCAATTTTTCTGCTCTCAATGTGTTTATCTCTTTTGTAGAAACAAAGACCGTAGTGGAAGCTCTCAAGAAACCCAACTAGATTGCGGCTATGCAAGAAGAGCTACATTAATTTGAGAGGAATAAGGTGTAGAGATTGGTCCCTAAGCGAAAATACAAGCAAGTGAGTGGCATTCGCTGGATGTTTAGGAACAAGATGGATGATACGGCAGTAGTGGCAAGGAACAAATCTAGGCTGGTTATAGAGGGCTATAACCAACAAGAGGAGATTTACAATGATGAAACCTATGCTTTAGTTTCAAGGATTAAAGCTATTTGTATACTCATAGCCTAGGCCGCTCACAAAGGGTTCAACCTCTATCAAATAGATGTCAAGACTGCTTTCTTGAATGGATGCCTTTAAGAAGAAGTCAATGTGCAACAACCACCAGCTTTTGAAGACGCTAATTGTCCTGCTCATGTATATGTTTTGGATAAGGTACTGTATGGCGTCAAGCAAGCTCCACAAGCTTGGTAGGACAAGTTTGCACAGGCTGCACAGTTCCTTCCATCTAATGGGTATAGACGTAATTGACAAGACATTGTTCCTACTAGAAAATAGGTGATATTCTTGTTGTTCAAGTCTATGTTGATGATATTATTTTTTGTTCCACTGACCTTGCTCTTGTCAAAAGCTTAAAGAACATTATGAATAGTGAAGTATGAAATGAGCATGATTGGGGAACTTTCATTCTTCTGTGGATTGCAAGTCTCATAGAATGAAAAGGGAACAATGGTACATCAACAAAAATACATCATGGAGCAGTTGAAGAAGTATAGTATAGAAAGTTCTAATCCAATCAATACCCCTATTTCTCCTAAGACTCATTTAGATACAGACTTGAATGACATAGATGTGAACCAAACCATGTATAGAGGAATGATTGGCTCACTTCTCTATCTCGCCACAAGTAGGCCAAATATCATGTTTATTGTGTGCTTATGTGCAAGAGGGTATTGTCGCCTCTTGCCATATGTGAGAAGTTCTTGATGAATCAAAAGTTGGATGCGTTGTGGGAACTCATCACGTTCTAATGCTGGGAACGTGTATCTATGCGCTTTTAAGGTGGTGGTGAATGTGGAACAGGTCAGAGAATTATATCAGAAATTTGAGGCCACCAAGACCAGTTCTCTTATGGGGATGACGATGATAGGATTAGTGTAATCTCCTTCACCAAAGCGACACCATCACAAGGATGCTCATTGTTCCATCGAGGGGTTTTTATAATTTCAAACCGGGACCGCACTCATAGATTTGAGAATTGAGAGTGTCAAGCGAGTGTTTGGCAAGGAACTGTCTACCTACTCTACCTTCGACCTCACTTTGTTAGGTCACTTGGCTCATCAATACTTGATCAAGGTGGTTGTTCCTCGCCAAGAAAAGAGGAGCACCATGACTGGTATGGACATCCTTTTGATCGACATGTTTCTGAATAAGGAGAAGATTGATCTCCTAAAGGTGATAATTGAACACATAGGGTAGTGGACAAGCAAAAACCATTCCCTACCCAATCATGAGATTGTGAGGCTATTACTTTAAAGGGAACAACTTTACAAATTTGAAAATGAGGTGGTCTTGGGCTCTGATTTAGAGGTTGTCAACATCTCCAAGATTAAGTATATCAAGGAGACGATAAAGGAATAATGCCCAGATTTTCCTCATTGAAGAAGGATCTTCAATAGGTAGAAATCTGAACCACCGAATTTTAGAGAAGTTAGTCAAGCTAAACAACAAGGTTGATATCTTGGTTGACATTCTGATGGAGAAACAAAAGGCTAAAGGAACGGACCCGAAAACTTGAGTGGAACCCCTAATGTTGTTCTCTAGCTTATATTATCTATGATTTTATGCCTTTCATGTTTTAATGCTTTTTGTCTCTGATTTCTATAATTTATTTGTGTCTATGTTATATTCCAATCTTAGTGTAATAAATTCCTTATCATATCTGATGAAGTATTATTTTGATAATAAGTTGAAATTTTGTGCCCTAGCTCTTGTTTAAAATTAATCCCTTGATGATACGAAAAGGGGGAAGTGTGGAAAATTGTGAGATGATCTCGATTCATGGGGGGAGTTTGATAAGCACTACTTTGTAGGGCTTAACTAAGAGTTATTAGAGGGTTTTATTGGTGCCATTCGGGTAGATTTAGACACATTCATGTGCATGGTGTTTGGGGGCGAAGATTGGTGTTTTGGTGGTGTTTTGAGCTTATTGGAGTACATTTGAAGATTTGGGATATGGAGCCACCAAGGAGTATGGAGTTAGAGAGGAGAAGTGTGGATTTGGTGGTCTGGAGAAGCAAATTGAAGATATCCAGAGGAAGAGAAGTTGACCACTGAGGAGACGAAGAAGAACCAAGGAGAGAGTCCACACGAGAGTAGAAGAACAATGTGCTGAATTCAATTGATTCGTTCTCTCTACTCAGATGTCCAAATTCAGTGATTCCAATTCGAGGAGTTAGATCTTGAAGTCTGCTACAAGTCCCCAAAATATGAGCGCAATTCGAGTTGGGAATCAAAAGTTATTAAGTTTTTACGAAAGTGGTGCAGAAGCTGAAAATCGAGCATTAACCGCGATCGCGGGTCTTGGGCCGCGATCGCGGGTCATCAGCGCCGAAAGCTGCGTCTTTTCCTGAGCTTATCTTTTCAGATTTCTTTTTACTTTTTTCTTTTTTTTAATTTAGTTAGTTTCTTAATGGGCTAGGTCATTTTGTTAGAGCCCTATAAATACTTTCTTTTAGCATTAGGGTTAAAAATCTTCCAGACTTTAGTTGCAATTTTCATTCATCGTTGTTTTCTTTTCCTTTGAAGTTTTCACCATGTCTATGAGGAGCTAAGCCTCTTTGGCTTAGTCCGGTAATGGAAGCATGAGTTTATTCATCTGGTTGTGAGGTTTTATTCCTATCTATTTATTCCTATTGAGTTATATTATCTCTTCTAAGCTTATTCCATTGGATTTCATTAATTGCACTAGCCCGCGCAACTAGTTGTTATTGGTGATTTTCATATTGCTAGGATTAGGAAATTGTTGGGCTAACGTCCTATTCTGCTGTAGCAAATACAATTTACATGCTCTGGTTGAAATTGTTCTATTGTAGGGAGAGATAATTACATGGTAAATGCATTTGAGCGAGCGTTCTGTGTATCCTAGTTAATTCTTATATGCATTGCTGCCTTTGGGTTGAACCTTTAGTGGTACTAGGGTTATTCATTGGTAAGGGTTCTTGTGGAAGGTTTCCCTATGAATTTACATAAGATCGGGACAGGAATAACCGAATAGGAAGATAGGACTTAATCTATGAACAGCCTTTGAATGACTTATGTGGACATTACTTGGCTAAGTGTTTTTCTCTCTTGATATTTCATCCATTCTACTTTGTTTTGTTTGTTTTGTTTGCAACCAACCAACTACAAAACCCCCCTCTTGTTACTATTGCATGCGAACAACACATAGATTAATCCCTTCCTCCCTGTGGATTTGACCCTTGCTTGCCCTAACTACTTGTTTAGGTTTGCTAGGATTTATTTGATTAGGTGATACGACGACTATCCCCCCTATCAAATTGGCGCCGTTGCCGGGGAGGCAAGGCTTGATTTTCATGTGTGTTTGTTTGTGTGCGTGTTACTTTGGTGTGGACCTATCTTACGGTCCACACCAGTGCTACTAATTTTTGTTTTTCCTTTTTGCTTTTGATACAGATATGAGTTTTTGGGGAGATCCACGAGATGACCTATACTCCTACTCATTCTCCCCAGAGAGGGGATATCACCCCTATTCGAGTGCAGCAGGACCAATCAGATCCTATAGAATCTGTCACACAACGCTGCACATCACCGATGATTGTCCAGGACTTCCCACATTCGCAGCTATAATAAATGCACGAAGAGGTGTTGACTCGCATGGGCCGAGACATGAGTCATACTCACACCAACAACAGTTCAGTCCGTATGGAAATCAACCACCGTACAGGCAACCATATTCATATGGAGTCCACGGACAGAACGCAAGTTTGTATGTGCCCGGTACAGACGCACTCAACACTTTGATGCAAAGCATTGCAACCCTGGCTCGGAACATGTCCTCAATGAATACAACGATGGTTCATAATGTTCCTTTGTTGGGAAAAAGAGTAGAAACGGTAGCCCAACAGCAGCAAGAGACGACCCCCAGTATCCAGAGCCGGCTGAACCAATTGAATCAAGTGTTGATGAAGTTGAAGTCCAAAATATCTCAAGTCCCTATAGCAGAAAATACACAAGAGACTGTTGTTAGGAAACGGAACTCTGGAACTTCGGTTCCCCTGAGAGTTCCTTTCCTCAGTTTCTCTACTTTTGAAGATGACAAATATTATGATACTAATGTTTTATCTCAAAGATGTGTTTTAAGGAACCACAGGAATATACCGAAGGCAGGAAAGCCAAACAGAACAAGAGAACCAAAGGAACAAGACAGCTGAAGGAATCCAGAGGAACCCAGGTGTGCCCAGAAATGGAGCTTGCGACATTGCAATTCCCGAGAAATATGGGAACACACAACCTCGGACAAAAGGTGTCGAAAACGACTTGTCCGAAGCTTCCAAAAGTCTGCCAAGGTCCAAGAGCTAAAGAACAAGATGCCTAGAGAACCTCTACCTCAGACAGAGACGATGAAAGCGACAGCACATGAAGACGTCGCTGTCCAGCAGACGGTTCTCAAGCGGCCAGCTTACTCAACCTCGGACGAAAGCATTTTGACAACGACACCACAAGGCTCGTCTGAGGTAGTTGACCAACCAAGAGAGACTCTGAGCTGCCTAGGTTGTTTGCACATGCCAAGAACAACGTGGATCAAGGAGAACCACCAATCCTAGGGCAAGCTCAATCCGTGGGAACCAAGAGAGGATCGAGCTGCGAAGAATCCTCTATAAAAGGAAGACTAACCCAAGGGTTATCTTCAAGCATTCACAATAGAAACACACTTCATAGCAAACATCAAAGTGTGAAGCTTCAAACAAGATCATCAAAGCAAACCGAGATCAAGAGGAACCAGTCAAGGAAGAAGAGCTGAGTGCTAAGTACCTGTGACTGTAAGTGATAGTTCCTAGGTGCGAAAAGTCTGTTTCTTGGATTGATTATTGATTGTGTTAAGTTATCTAGGATTGTCTAACTGTGTGTAAGGCAAAGGAACTGTGTGTTCGTTCCTAGGATAAGCTGTAACCAAAAGAGATAAGAAATCAAGAAGTAGACTTTGAAATCCTTTCAAAGAAAGGTAGTGGTTTTTATCCTAGATTGCTAGTTGGCAATCTAAGGTTTCCACTATAAGGAACTTGTTCATTTAGTTGATTGTTTATTTCCACTGCGAAGGGAACTGTAAACTGTGTTCTCAGTTCCCTGATTATTAATCTAACAATCACGATCCTATAATTGGTATCAGAGCGGGAAAAGCTCTAGATCTTTGATAAGTTTGCAGATCATGTCTCAACCAAGCAAGTTTGAGCTCGGAATCTCCACCAACAAGCCACATCTCCGAAAGAAAGGAGAAGAAACATGGTGGGAAAAGTGCATGGAAAGCCACATCAAGACCAACGACTACCAATGCTGGAGGATAGTCGAAAATGGAGATGGCTATGTCGACCTCACCATGAAGGAAGAAGATTGGAAACCAGAACACTATGTTATCATGGAAAAGAATGTGAAGGCCAGGCAGTTCATCCTCAATGGATTGGACAGAGAGGACATGGACAAGGTCATAGGAATCAAGACGGCCAAAGAGATGTGGAAAGCTCTCAAGGAGATGCATGAAGGAAGTGAGGAACTAAAGCAAAGCAGAAAGTTTGCTTTAGAAGGAGAATACCACACCTTCAAAATGATGGAAACTGAGACCATCTCAGAGTACTACTCTCGCTTCAACAGATTAATTGGAAAGTTGACGGCGGCGGGAGTTGATCTTGATGAAGTCTCCAAGTCCTTAGTGATCATCAATGGACTCAACTCTAAGTTCACCCTTCTCAAAGGAATCATGAAGAACACTCCAGGCATCCAATCCCTTCCCTTGACCCAAGTCATAGGGAAATTGGAAGTTGAAGAAGGAGAAAACACTAAAGCCAATGCCGATAAGAAACTGGAGAAAGGAATCGCCCTTAAAATCTCCAAAGCTTTCTCAAAGCTTGAGATGGAGCAAGAGAACTCAGACTTGGAAGAAGAGGAGGACGAGCTAACAGCCCTCTTCTCAAAGAATATCAAAAAATTCTTTATGAAGGGAAGGTTCCAAAAGGGGAGTTCCTCCTACAACGGACCCAGAAGGGATCTAAAGGAAGTCTCTTGTTACGAGTGCAAAGAGAAGGGACACTACGCTAAGAACTGTCCCAACAAGGAAGACTCCAAGGAAGAAGAAAAACCTCAGAGAAAGAAGGCTCTCGTAGCCTCATGGGGAGAAAAATCAGATGAGGAACTGGATCTGAGCGGCTTCTCTGGAGGAAGATGTCTCATGGCAAAAGGAGACTCAAGCGACTCAGAAGACCTTGAGGTAACTTCTGATGATCTCTTAAAATCCCTAGTTGATTGTGATAAGAAACAACTTCTTAAGATCATAAAGAAACTAGGAAAGGAAACCAGTTCCCTTCAACAGAAACTTGATGATTGTGAAGATGAAATTACATGCTTAACTGTTGAGAATTCTGTTTGGAGTAAGAAACTTGATGAAACTGAGAAAGACCTAGCTGAAACTCACTCCAAACTGATTGAAATTAGGAACGTGCATGCTAGTCACCTTAAAATCTACAAATCTTGTGATGAAACTAGCATAGACTCTGTCACAGTTCCCTTGCATGCTAATTTACCTGGAAAAGACATGCTTCAATCCATAATTGATAGATTGGACATCCTCACTGATTCTATTATTGAAAAGACAATAAATCAAACTGTTTTTGTGAGACAACGCCATGGAATAGGATATGTCAACAACAAGGATAACAATGATGTTGAAGATGAAAAAGCTAGACGAGAACTTGTTGAGATGAATGAGAACCTCAGCATTGCTCTCGCCACCTCTCGTGACAGGAATCAGTTCCTATCAGAGAAGATCATGGTGCTTGAGAACAAGGCTGAGGTTGCCAAACGTCTCAATGAAGGTTCTCAAAGCCCTAAGAAGGAACCAAAAGGAAAAGAAAAAATGACTCCTAAAAATCAATGGTTCACCAATTCTTTTGCTCACAAAAAGTATGTTGACATGGCCAATAGTAAGGTTAAAAACAATATTGATTTCAACAAAATAAATGAAAAACCTTTTAGGCCAGGGAAAGGAAAGTATGGTCATGTTGTCTACAACCGCTTATGTACCTACTGTGGTAAGAATGGCCATTACAACACTGATTGTGCTAAGAAAAGGAACTTTGAAAGGGAGAAAAGTGCTTATCACCAGGAAAGAAACCAACTCCCTGATTATTCACAGACTCGAAATGCTAATCCCCCCAGTAAAGCCAAGTTTCGCTGGGTTCAGAAATCTTAGTTCCCTTATGTGCAGAAAGAAGAGAGGCAACCCCAACTATGATACATTGACAGTGGTTGCTCATGTCATATGACCGGAAAAAGAAATCAAATGACCTCTCTTCAACCTCTCCAAGGAGGGAACATATCCTTTGGAGACAAAAGCAAAGGGAAAATCTGTGGAATAGGAACTGTGAAGCTTAACGATCACATTCAGGTAAACAAAGTTCACCTTGTTGATAGTCTTGGTTTTGATCTAATAAGTGTGTCACAGCTGTGTGATCAAGGAGACAATGAAGTCAGATTTAGATCAAATGAATGCTCAGTTCTTGACTCCTCGGGACAAATCATCCTAAAAGGAAAGAGATTCAACAATGTTTACATTGTTGATCCATCCTTCGTCCCCAAGGAGAAACTGTGTCTCTCAACCGTGAATGACCAAGCTGAGTTGTGGCACCAACGCCTCGGTCATGCTAGCACCAAGCTGATTCAAAAGCTACACTCAAAGGAACTAGTCAGAGGATTGCCAAAGCTGAGTGGCACATCTAAGGAACCATGCTCTGACTGTGTAAAAGGAAAACAGGCTCGTAGTTCCTTCAAATCCAAAAACATGGTAAGCACATCAAGGCCTCTTGAGCTCATCCACATGGATCTTTGTGGACCCATGAGAGTTCAAAGCCTAGGAGGGAACAGATATATTTTTGTTATTGTCGATGACTTCTCTCGCTTTACTTGGACCATTTTCATTAAATCTAAAAGTGAAGTCATTGATCGCTTTAAAGACCTGGTTCCTTTGTTAGAAAAATCCCTTGATTGCTCACTTAATGCTATTCGATCTGACCATGGTACCGAATTCGAAAATGGAGAATTTCTAACCTTTTGCAGTGAGCATGGCATTGATCACAACTTCTCTGCACCATACACTCCTCAACAGAATGGAGTAGTGGAGAGAAAGAATAGGACCTTGGAAGACATGGCTCGAACTATGTTGATCTCAAGTGGACTCTCCCAATCCTTTTGGGCTGAGGCGATCAACACAGCATGCTACATCATCAATAGAGCCATGCTTCGCCCTATCACAGAGAAGACACCCTATGAACTCCTAAGAGGAAGAGTTCCCAACATTTCTCATCTAAGGGTGTTCGGATGCAAGTGCTTTGTGCACAATAATGGGAAGGACAATCTTGGCAAGTTTGACCCAAGAAGTGATGAAGGAATCTTCATTGGATATGCCTCAGGCAGCAAGGCATACAAGGTCTTCAACAAAAGGACTAAAAAGGTAGAAGAAAGTGTTTATGTTATTTTTAATGAAAAATCACTTGGAAAGATTGTGCAGAACACCACCAGTTCCTTTGAAGATCCGTTTCCCAAGTCATCCCAAGAAGATCCAGATGAAGATGTCACTCATCCCAGTTCCTGCCCTGCTGAACGGAACCCTCCAATGGCTCCTCCACCAGTTCCCATGGATAATGAACAACAATCCATTTCTGGGAACCATGAGCATGACGACAATATCTGTGGAGATCTCAATGATTCATCTTCCCACATGTTCTTCAATGGAGAAGGTGACCCCAACCAGGAAGCTGAATGCTCAACTCAGAATGTCTTCACATCAAATACTTTGGCTTCCAACAGAGAAAGAAGAGTCGTCAAGCCTCCAGTCAGGTACGAACATCTAACTTTCTTTGCCTTTAATGCCTTTTTGTCTATTGTGGAACCAAAGAACATAGGTGAGGCACTGAAGGATGCGGACTGGATCCAAGCCATGCAAGAGGAGCTTCATCAATTTGAAAGGCACAAAGTCTGGCATCTGGTTCCTCGCCCCAAGGATAAGCACATCATAGGAACCAGATGGGTTTTCAGAAACAAGCTAGATGATACAGGAGCTGTGATAAGGAACAAAGCAAGACTTGTGGCTCAAGGATACAATCAACAAGAAGGAATTGACTATGATGAAACCTATGCTCCAGTGGCAAGGATCGAAGCAATAAGGTTGTTGATTGCCTTCGCATCTCACAAAGGGTTCAAGTTATTCCAAATGGATGTGAAGACAGCCTTCCTCAATGGAATTCTTCAAGAAGAAGTCTATGTCAAGCAACCTCCTGGTTTCGAAGACGACGATCATCCAGATCATGTCTACTTTCTAGACAAGGCACTCTATGGCCTCAAGCAAGCTCCCAGAGCTTGGTATGATCGTCTTGCCCAGTTCCTACTCTCAAATGGCTACAGGCGTGGAGTTATTGATAAAACCCTCTCCATCCTAGAAGAAGAAGGTAACATCTTAGTGGTTCAAATCTATGTTGATGATATCATTTTTGGTTCCACTAACCTGTCCCTTGTAGACAAGTTCAAAGACTTGATGAGCAGTGAATTTGAAATGAGTTTAATTGGGGAACTCACATTCTTCCTCGGATTACAAATCATTCAAAAGGAAGATGGTATTCAAATCCACCAACAGAAGTATGTCAGGGAACTACTGAAGAAGTTCAAAATGGTTTCATGCAAGCCTCTCTCCACTCCCATATCCACCATTGCCCATCTGGATAAGGACCACTCGAGTCCTCTAGTGGAGGAGAAGCTCTATAGAGGTATGATAGGCTCATTCATGTACCTAACCGCTAGTCGATCAGACATTGTCTTTGTTGTTGGCTTGTGTGCTAGGTTCCAATCTTGTCTGAGAGAAACCCACTTGGCTGCTGTGAAGAGAATACTTCGATATCTCAAGGGAACTGACGATCTCTGCATCTGGTACCCCAAAGAATGTCCCTTTGAGCTCATGGGTTTCACTGATGCTGATTATGCTGGATATTTGGTGGATAGAAAGAGCACTTCTGGAATGGCACAGTTCCTAGGCCCTTGCCTTGTGTCTTGGGGATCAAAGAAACAAGTTTCAGTCTCCCTCTCCACCACAGAATCCGAGTACATTGCAGCTGCCTCTTGTTGTTCCCAACTTCTCTGGCTAAAGCAACAACTCGCGGACTTTGGTATGTCTTATGGCCCTCTCACTATTCTTTGTGACAACACTAGTGCTATAAACATTTCTAAGAATCATGTGCATCATACTAGGACCAAGCATATTGACATTAGACATCATTTTCTTAGAGATCATGTTGAGAAGGGAAACATCATTATGAAATTTTGTAGAACTGAAGATCAAATTGCAGATATATTCACCAAGGCATTGAATAGAGTTCCTTTTGAGAACCTCAGATTGGAACTAGGAATGATTCCTATTACTCAGTAGTGACCTTAGTTCTGAGAATTCTTTCCGAGTTCCCCTGATTGACTAGTTTAAGATATTTAACTTGTTGAGTCTTGATGTCCTTGTGTTATATCTTTTGCTACAAACCGTTCTTGTCATAATGGTTTCTTATAAAGGCTTAGATAAATTTTTCTGGTTCGTTTCCTTTTGATTATCATTATTTCTCAACTCCTCATTGTTCAAATTTCTTTGATGGCCCAAAAGTCACAATATGATCATATTTCTAACCCAACATTACAAGCTGAAATGATGATTGTATACTAAGATCTACCATTGCCTTCTTGCTCAATTTAATTCTCTATGATCCATCTCTAAACCTTCTCTGAGAATTATTGTGCAATGCGATAAAAAGCCTACCCTGATTCCTTGTATGGGAACGTACTGTTTTTGGTTCCTTTGTCTCCACCCACACCAAAGGTTCCCATACATTCCTCTAGCTCGCTGAAAATGTCCCAGAAAGGAACCAGAACATCGCGTCTCTCCAACGGCTCGCTTGGCTCTCCCAGACGCTATTTATGGCATATTGGCAGGGATAAGGCATGTCTCATCAGTGGCAGACCTCCCTCTTCTCGGAATGGGTCATATTTTGAATTTAAATTAGCCGTTCCAAAAAAAGCTGCAACTCTCTTCAATGCTTCGGATTTGCCTTGATCTTCTCAACGGCTGGATTTGCTTCAACGGTCACCTCAGCTCTTGGCCATCCCAGATCTTCAACGCCCTTAAAGAGGTGCTCAGTTGCTCTGAATTGATCACCCAAGCTCTCCATCTCTCTGATCTTCTACCTCTCTTTCTCTTCTCACAGCAATCCTCTTATCTCCTCTCAAATGGCCAACCCTAACCCACTCGTTGTTATGGATGAAGAAGAGGCTGCTTTTCTTCAAGCCTTTCGCGAAAAGAAGGCTAAAGCCTCCTCCTCCAAGCATGTTTCTTCCTCCACCTCTCAAAAATCCCTCCCCAAAGAGAACCCTGTGGCGAAACCGACAGAGAAATCAGAAGAGAAGCTTGAGGAACCACAAAAGGCTAAGGAAAAGGTGGAAGAGGAACCAACCATGCCCAAAGAAGAGAAGCAAGCCATCACTTTGGCTTCAGAATCAGTCACAAAATCAGTTTCTGAAGGCGGGTCGCATGATTCCTCTCCGGATAAATCCCTTCAAGTGATCCCTAGCCCCGAGCCTTCCCCAATCAGCCTCAAATCCAAAACTTCCAACCCAGGCCCCTCTGTCGCCACAAGAATGCAACAGAGGAAGAGAAGCTCCTAAGCCATTGTTCCCTATGAAACCAAATCCACAAAAAGGGCCAAAACCACCACCCTCTTTGTCTCCTCTTCCTTCTCCAAAAGGAAGATCCTAAAACCTCTCATTATCGGCAGAGAATTCTGGACCCAGGCGTTAGAAGAAGAGGATGAGGAACTCTATGGAGAAGCTTTGGATGAGTTACACTCTCTGCTGCAGTTCCAAGGGTGGGACGAGATGTTGTGCGAGCCCTTCACTACTTCCGACGAGGTTGTCCAGATGTTTTACCAGTCCATGGAGTTTGTACCTCAGAAGGATAACTCTCCCTGTCACGACGCCATTCTCATATGGAAGGGAACCAGCTTTCCCCTGTCCGCCAATCTAATCGCGTCTGCTCTAGGGATCGAGTCGAGATCTGGGTTTGGCATTCTGCCTCAGAAGAAGGGATGGCCCAAGGGAAAGGGCTTCAAGTCCAAAGTAGCAATCGTCAAGAAAATTTATGATGGCGCATCCCCCTCATCTTTGGAGACGAAGGATCTCTCCATTGCAAACCGGCTATTGCATTTTTGGATCACTCGCAACTTGGTTCCCAAGCAAGAGCACAGGAACGAAGTCCTCATCACCGACGCCATCTACATGGACAAAGTGCTCTCCGGCATTCAGTTGGATCTTCCCCGTATTGTGCTGGCTCACATGCAATTATGTGCATCTCATGACTCCCATGCTTTACCCTTTCCTCACATCATCAAAAGGCTACTCTCCAACCTCAATCAGTACACAGAAGACTTCCCCGAGACTGCCTACAGAAAATGTCTTACGTTGCACACAGTTCAGAAGCTGAAATCTAAGGAACAACAACCCAACCCTGCTGAAACAGAAGAAATCCCGCCTAAGGAAAAGGCGGGTTCCCAGGGCCGTTCCAGTTCCCTCGCTCAGCAACCCCCCTCTTCAGACTCCTCTGTGATCCTCCTTGCGTTGGTTCGTATTGAAAAAGCTATCTTGGAAGGCTCGACTGCCAACACGGTCGCCATCAATGATCAAGTAAGAGAGTTGGGGCGTATCAGTTCTGCTGTCGAGAGTCTGATGGACGTTCTGCAGAAAGATTGGCAAGGTGCAATCAGTGCTCATCAGGCCGCGGGCCAAAATGTAGGAACCGACGACAAGGATGCAGAAGAAGAGGCCGCTACTACGCCATCGGAACGCTTATTCTAGGTTCCCAGTGTTGCAACGCCACAGCGAGCTAGTAGTTTCCCTTAGGATCCTACTCCCCTCTTCTATCCCTTTTGTTGTCTTTCTTCAGATTGCTTTTGTTGTTTTCCTTGCTATCTGTTGTCTGTATTGTCGGTTGTTTGTTGTTTGCTTGTGGTATTTTGTGTGTTTGATGAATGATAAGTGAAGTTTTTAATGATTATCTTCAGTTTCGTTCCCATGCTCATTTGTCTTCGCCTTAAGTTTTCATTATGATATTTTATGGGCTTGCTGCAATCGCATATTCACTCCGATATCATGTTCTTAAGTCATACTTAATCTTTTCGATGATGTCAAAAGGGGGAAGAAAAGGATAGGAACCTTGAACTTTGGAGACTACTGAATTAATAGGAACTCTGAACTAGTTCTATTTCTAAGGGGGAATTTGAAATAAACTTGTTCACGTGCTTAGGGGGAATTCGCAACCATTGAATGTTCTATCACTAATCTGTAATGTTGTAAATCCCGTTATCTCAATATGGTCTCATGAATTTCATGTCCCTATTATGTTGCCAGGTTCCTTATATTTGTCATCATCAAAAAGGGGGAAATTGTTAGGAAACGGAACTCTGGAACTTCGGTTCCCCTGAGAGTTCCTTTCCTCAGTTTCTCTACTTTTGAAGATGACAAATATTATGATACTAATGTTTTATCTCAAAGATGTGTTTTAAGGAACCACAGGAATATACCGAAGGCAGGAAAGCCAAACAGAACAAGGGAACCAAAGGAACAAGACAGTTGAAGGAATCCAGAGGAACCCAGGTGTGCCCAGAAATGGAGCTTGCGACATTGCAATTCCCGAGAAATCTGGGAACACACAACCTCGGACAAAAGGTGTCGAAAATGACTTGTCCGAAGCTTCCAAAAGTCTGCCAAGGTCCAAGAGCTAAAGAACAAGATGCCTAGAGAACCTCTACCTCGGACAGAGACGAAGAAAGCGACAGCACATGAAGACGTCGCTGTCCAGCAGACGGTTCCCAAGCGGCCAGCTTACTCAACCTCGGATGAAAGCGTTTTGACAATGACACCACAAGGCTCGTCTGAGGTAGTTGACCAACCAAGAGAGACTCTGAGCTGCCTAGGTTGTTTGCACATGCCAAGAACAACGTGGATCAAGGAGAACCACCAATCCTAGGGCAAGCTCAATCCGTGGGAACCAAGAGAGGATCGAGCTGCGAAGAATCCTCTATAAAAGGAAGACTAACCCAAGGATTATCTTCAAGCATTCACAATAGAAACACACTTCATAGCAAACATCAAAGTGTGAAGCTTCAAACAAGATCATCAAAGCAAACCGAGATCAAGAGGAACCAGTCAAGGAAGAAGAGCTGAGTGCTAAGTTCCTGTGACTGTAAGTGATAGTTCCTAGGTGCGAAAAGTCTGTTTCTTGGATTGATTATTGATTGTGTTAAGTTATCTAGGATTGTCTAACTGTGTGTAAGGCAAAGGAACTGTGTGTTCGTTCCTAGGATAAGCTGTAACCAAAAGAGATAAGAAATCAAGAAGTAGACTTTGAAATCCTTTCAAAGAAAGGTAGTGGTTTTTATCCTAGATTGCTAGTTGGCAATCTAAGGTTTCCACTATAAGGAACTTGTTCATTTAGTTGATTGTTTATTTCCGCGGCGAAGGGAACTGTAAACTGTGTTCTCAGTTCCCTGATTATTAATCTAACAATCACGATCCTACAACTGTCTATGCTGTGCCACTGAGGTGCGGGGCTGAGAACGAGGCTAAAAGGGTCGCTGAGGAGGAAGTCCAGGAGAGTATGGAGGTACCTCATGAAGAAAAAGAGGTCGAGAGCGAGAAAGAAGTCGACGAACAGGAACCGCGATCGCGGCTCCTTCGCTGAATTAAATTGGCCAGAAGTCGAGAGTAAACCGCGACCGCGGTCCGAAGACCGCGATCGCGGCCTGATCACTGTGGGAAATCTCGAGGATTTGACGTCACCGCGACCGCGACCTACCAACCGCGATCGCGGTTCTTCCCCAGAAGCGGTTGTTCCTCCCGAAATCGTCCCCGACCCTCTCAAAGATGCCTATGATGAGTATGTGCATCTAAACTCTCTCCCACTTGTCTTGTTGGACCCCGTTACACCCTTCCCTGTGGCTCTGAAGGACACCAGAATGGTGAAAAACAACAAAGGTTTATTTGACACCTTCAGTAGCCACAAGGCGAACGTTCCTCTGGTCGCTCTGGCATACAACACCCCTCGTTGCCCAGAATTTTTAAGGGTGTTGGGCAACATCAAGAAGAAGCCAAAAGGGAGGCACAAAAAGGAAGCATTGATCCAAGTGGCTGATTTTTATACGCTGGGCACGGGGCAGGACATACATGCAGCCCCTGAGATGCTGGGCAGACCATTTCTGAAGATGGCAAGTGCATTCATAGATATGAACAGCACTCCATCCATCACGAAGTGCAGGAGACTGGGGGCAATGCTCAACATGGAGCATATAAAGAGGCATCCGCCTGATCCAGGCCCCAGGAGTTCAGTTGTTGTGAGCAACCCTAGTTGAGGAGGATGAGTAGTATGTCAAGCCATGACAATAACTAAGGCGCTGTCCGGGAGGCAACCCGAGGTATGTATTTTTTTCCTTTGTCTTTCTTTCTTTGTTCTCGCATTATTTTGGTGTGTTTTCGCTTTGTTTTTGTTTTTGTTTTCGACTACACCACGCAGGAAAGCCGAGAAGAAATCGCGACCGCGGCATAACACCCGCGATCACGGCCGGAGAAAGTCGAGCAAAAACCCGCGATCACGGGCCCACGGCGCGCCGCGAATTAGGGTTAGTCAAAAAAAAAAAAAAACAAACTGTGATCGCGGGTACTGTTCACCCGCGATCGCGGGGTTACTGCACATCGGTAAAAAAAAAAAGTCGTACGTTACCCGCGATCGCGGCCTTCACTGCCGCGATCGCGGTTCCTCCACGGTGTTCCTTCCATGGCGATTTTTCCACGGCGGTTCATTCATGGCGGTTCTGAGGCGGTCTTTCTTCATCATGTCCGCGAGCAACAACCGGTGTACCCTTGATCCATCCATTGTTGTTGTTCCCTGCGATACCTCTTCACCTGTGCGTCACCACCTGTGCATACTGAGTTCGGAGTTCCAACATTCCATGATTTATCTCTTGGGAAGTTCGACTGTTGAAGTGGTGATGAAGTTTATGGGGATCCCTACATCCCTGAGTACCTTCCTATTGACGAAGACTACCACCCCGGCGTACGCTCAGTGAGTTCTTTCTTTCTTCTCCTCAATTTTTTCTTTGTCTTCCATACATTGAGGACAATGCATGATTCAAGCATGGTGGAGTAGAAAGTACTTGCTATCTATCTTGTAACTTAGTTTCGATTTCAGCATTGTTATTTCCATTCAGCATTATCCATTGTTCGCATTCCCTTCTGAAAAAAAAAATAGAAAAAGTCAAAAAGCAAAAAAAAAAAAGACATACATGAAAATCCTGGGACAAGTTGAAAACCCGAAAGGGCGGCTTGGGTAATAAGCAGGTGGCCCGGACCAGCGCTAGGCTAGGGTAAAAAGGTGTCTGAGTGACGTGAGCATATGTGAGCACATCTATGAAAAAAATATGAGCGGCTAGGATGAAAACCCGAAAGGGCTCCTAGGCAAAATGAGTGAAAAGAAGAGGAGTGATTTTAGGATCTCATTTTACCTGGAGGGGCGACATAAGAAGAGGAGACAAAGAAGGATTGTCGGGTAGGTCACTCTGGGAGGCATAAGGAGTCATAGATGGAGGCTAGGATTAGAGGTCACTTTACACCATTGGATGTCCGGGTTGAGCTTGGGGGAAGTACTCTGCTTGCCCTCAAGCTTGTTGAGTTGTGGATGTGTTGTAGATGAGATTGGTGCCAGGAGCTTGGCATGGGTTAGGTAACTCTTAGTTGGAGGATATGCTTCCTGAGACCTTGGGTGCTGCATTGGAGGAGTAGACTTTCTTTTAGTTTACTCGAGGACGAGCAAAGGTCTAAGCATGGGGGAGTTTGATAAGCACTAATTTGTAGGGCTTAACTAAGAGTTATTAGAGGGTTTTATTGGTGCCATTCAGGTAGATTTAGACACATTCATGTACATGGTGTTTGGGGGCGAAGATTGGTGTTTTGGTGGTGTTTTGAGCTTATTGGAGTACATTTGAAGATTCGGGATATGGAGCCACCAAGGAGTATGGAGTTAGAGAGGAGAAGTGTGGATTTGGTGGTCTGGAGAAGCAAATTGAAGATATCCAGAGGAAGAGAAGTTGACCACTAAGGAGACGAAGAAGAACCAAGGAGAGAGTCCACACGAGAGTAGAAGAACAATTTGCTGAATTCAATTGATTCGTTCTCTCTACTCAGATGTCCAAATGCAGTGATTCCAATTCGAGGAGTTAGATCTTGAAGTCTACTACAAGTCCCCAAAATATGAGCGCAATCCGAGTTGGGAATCAAAAGGTATTAAGTTTTTACGAAAGTGGTACAGAAGCTGAAAATCGAGGATTAACCGCGATCGCGGGTCTTGGGCCGCGATCGCGGGTCATCAGCGCCGAAAGCTGCGTCTTTTCCTGAGCTTATCTTTTCAGATTTCTTTTTACTTTTTTCTTATTTTTAATTTAGTTAGTTTCTTAGTGGGCTAGGTCATTTTGTTAGAGCCCTATAAATACTTTCTTTTAGCATTAGGGTTAAAAATCTTCCAGACTTTAGTTGTAATTTTCATTCATCGTTGTTTTCTTTTCCTTTGAAGTTTTCACCATGTCTATGAGGAGCTAAGCCTCTTTGGCTTAGTCCGGTAATGGAAGCATGAGTTTATTCATCTGGTTGTGAGGTTTTGTTCCTATCTATTTATTCCTATTGAGTTATATTATCTCTTCTAAGCTTATTCCATTGGATTTCATTAATTGCACTAGCCCGCGCAACTAGTTGTTATTGGTGATTTTCATATTGCTAGGATTAGGAAACTGTTGGGCTAACGTCCTATTCTGCTGTAGCAACTACAATTTACATGCTCTGGTTGAAATTGTTCTATTGTAGGGAGAGATAATTACATGGTAAGTGCATCTGAGCGAGCGTTCTGTGTATCCTGGTTAATTCTTATATGCATTGTTGCCTTTGGGTTGAACCTTTAGTGGTACTAGGGTTATTCATTGGTAAGGGTTCTTTGTGGAAGGTTTCCCTCTGAATTTACATAAGATCGGGACAAGAATAACCGAATAGGAAGATAGGACTTAATCTATGAACAACCTTTGAATGACTTATGTGGACATTACTTGGCTAAGTGTTTTTCTCTCTTGATATTTCAACAATTCTACTTTGTTTTGTTTGTTTTGTTTGCAACCAACCAACTACAAAACCCCCCTCTTGTTACTATTGCATGCGAACAACACATAGATTAATCCCTTCCTCCCTGTGGATTCGACCCTTGCTTGCCCTAACTACTTGTTTAGGTTTGCTAGGATTTATTTGATTAAGTGATACGACGACTATCCCCCCTATCAGTAACAGTCTCGTTGTTCCATACTTTAAAATTTTTTGAATAACGCTATAGTTGAGGGGTAATACGTTTTCAACTAAAAGTAAATACTATTCTATCTAATTGATGGAGAACTTTACTGGATTTTAGACTGAATTGCATATTGACTGATGTCGATTGACTCAATACTTATATGTCTTATAAACAATTCTGAGATGTGTTTGTTATCATCCAAAAAGGGGAAATTATTGGAAAGTTATCGTTCACTCTGTTTTTGATAATGATAAACACCATTAGGTTTTGAGGTTTGCTTATTCCTATGTGTTTCAGGTTGAATAAACGAAATTGGGAACAATGGAAACTAAGAGAAGAAAAATAGAGAAGTCAAGGAACAAAAAGTCAACAAGGGAACAGGGGCGCTATGCACGAACAAAAAGATGAAGCACATGCCATATGTGAAGAGAAAAAAGGAAACAATGCTAAGAAATAAAGTGTTAATGAAGAGAAGATGTGCTGGGAACTTCGGTTGAAGATTAGTCAAATAAGGAAAGAAGATATTTTGAAGTCTTGAGCCGCAAGAATTAAGATTTATATAGAGTTTGACTAAGTCTTATTTATGGAAACAAATCTATTGATAATGAGATAAAAAGTTTTTTGTGTTTATGGAACTAAGATTAATTAAAAACAAGATCTTTTAGTTGGCATGTGTTGGCCGACTTAAGAATAGAACGTTGAAGATCTTATCCTAGGACTCTATATATTACATGTCTAGCATTAGGCTTAGTATGGAATTTAGAGTTTCCAATGCATATCGAGAAGTGGAAGAACAAAAGAATGAGCTTTGTGTGAGTACTTTGTGTTAGGGTTGATTCTACTTAGATTGTTATGTTGCAATCACTTGGTTACGAGTCTAGGTGATCTAGGAACTGTGTGCGACTATATTTGAGAGTGTTACTTGCTTGATTGTTTGTAACTTCTTAATAACATAAGTAGACATTTGACATTCTACTAGGTTAACCACCTAGAGGTAGATGTTTTTCTTGATCAACTGGTTGGTTGATTGAGTTTCCTCTATAAGGAATTGTGATTGTGGTAGAATGAATTTGTACCATTAAATCAACGGAACCGGCAACGATAGATCTTCCAAGAGCCCGATCAACGAACAAGATCTGTACGCAAAATAAATGAGTCAACGGGAGGGCAAAATCTTCCCTAAATCCCCTCCGACGCTCAAGTCAGATAAAGTGAACCACCAATTCTCCCTAAGCTATCAATTTCTCTCTAATGGAGGCTGCCTCCAAGAAAAGAACGTGGGAAGAAAAAGAAAGAATCTAGGTTTTAGGGTATTAATTACCTTGGCTTGCCTTTTAAACTTGCTCATGGGCCTATCACTTAATAGGCCCATTAATTGCCTTTTAATCAATAAAGGTTGCACAATTAATTATCTTTTATTTTCCATCCATAATTAATTATCTTATTTAATTGGGAAAATAGCTAGTTAAGATAATTGCGGAAAGAACCGAAAGTTGGATTAAGCGGGTCTTCGGAGCTAATCTGGGTCCAATGAACCGAAAGTTGGATTAAGCGGACTTTATTCTTAGTTGACAGGTCAACAACGCCACACGGCCTGTGCGGTAAAAATGCACGGACGTGCGGTCTTCGCTGGCATTGGCTAAAAGGCCGAGAGCACTGCACGGCCTGTGCGGTAAAACGCATGGTCGTGCGGGCGGTGATTGATTTTTTTGGAAAATACGAGGACACCACACGGCCCGTGCAATAAAACACACGGTCATGCGGTTACCGCTTCAATTTCTTGGTTGAATAGCGAGAGCACCGCATGGTCGTGCGGTCTCCACTTCAATTTTTTGGCTGAAAAGCTGAGAGCACCACACGGCCGTTCTATGGTCGTTGTTTTATTGTCTGTGCTATTCGATTGGTGTTCACTAGAACATCGGGTTGTTAATTCAGAGTGGTCATGGGGGTGCAGCACTTACCGACCCGCCATGGCCCACATTGCGGCCTATTTGAGCGGCATTCATCGGCTCGGGCTAGTTGCAATCCGGGGTGGTAACATGAGAGCAGCACTCACTGACTCGCAATGGCCCACCAACCGGCCTATTTGAGTATCACTCCCCGACTTGGGCTATTTGCAATTCGGGGTGGTCACAAGAGAGAAACATTCACCGACTCGCTATGGCCCACCGATCGGCCTATTTGAGCGGCACTCACCGGCTCCGGCTACTTGCAATCCGGGGTGTCACAAGAGAGCAGCACTCATTGACTCGCTATGGCCCACCGACCGGCCTATTTGAACGGCACTCACCAGCTCAGGCTATTTGCAATCCGGGGTGGTCATAGGAGAGCAGCATTCACTGACTCACTATGGCCCACCGACCGGTCTATTTGAGCAGTACTCACCGTCTTGGGCTATTTGCAATCCGGGGTGGTCAAAGGAGAGCAACACTCACTTACTCTCTATGGCCCACCGACCGGCCTATTTGAGCGACACTCACCGGCTCGGGCTATTTGAGCACGGCTTGTCGGCTCGACTTCGTGGTTGGCCGTGGAGGTCGCGGGAGTTCAGCACTCACTGACTCGCCGTGACCCACGCTCGCTTCCTGTTAGGAGTTCTAAAAAGTTGATTAAGCAAAATCAAAATGCATTGCAATACTGTAATATCTTATTTGAATTGGACTTAAACGTAGCATATCATTACTCTGCATAACGACTTGCATGCTCTGTGCTTTCTTAGCGTTGCAGCTAGCGTAGAAGTTGGTGCAATTTCTCATAGTGTTACAGCTAGCGTGAAAGCTAGTACAATTCTTGTTTCTGAGATGGTCTTGCGGAGCAGCTCGTGCCCTTGTAGCCCAAGGCTAATGAAATAAAGATTGATGGCGTTCGTTCCCTGCTGCCCGTAGGCTAATATATTAAGATGGCAACTCGTGCCCCTGCGGCCGTAGCCTAATAGTTTAAGATGGTAGATCATGCCCATGCGGCCGTAGCCTAATAGATGGCATCGCGTTCGCCTGCAACCCGTAGGCTAATAAGATGATAACTCGTTCCCTTGCAACCCATAGGCTAATAAGATGGCAGCTTGTGCCCCTACAACCCATAGGCTAATAAAATGACAGCTCGTGCCTTAGCGGCCCGTAGGCTAATAGAATAAAATGACAACTCGTGCCCCAGCGGCCCGTAGGCTAATAAAATAAAATGGCAGCTCATGCCCCAGTGGCCCGTAGGCTAAGAGAATAAGATGGCAGCTCGTGCCCCAGCGGCCCGTAGGCTAATAGAATAAAATGGCAGCTCGTGCCCCAACGACCCGTAGGCTAATAGAATAAGATGACAGCTCGTGCCCCTGTAGCCCGTAGGCTAATAGAATAATATGGCAGCTCGTGCCCCTGTAGCCCGTCGGCTAATATAATAAGATGGAAGCTCGTGCCCCTGCTGCCCATAGACTTGTAGTTCCAAACAATCTGTGATATGCTCCAACTAATATGATGCTTTATCAATGAATTTGAGAGAAAGTGTTGAAAAGTTAGCTGTCGAGTTCACTTTTGTTGGCCATTGTCGTTGTCAAACCATCTAGTAAAAACTTTAGTTGATTTTTAATTCAATGATGAGATTATCGGTTTTTCACAACTAGCACTCAGATGCTCCTTCTATGGAATTGATCATCTTTTCCGATGGACCTCGTGCCTCGCTTTAATTAGTGATTTGCTCCTGAGTTGAAATCGACATGGCATAAAAACGTAATCATCATGAAATGATTAGATCTCATTAATTCTCTCATGTCATTGGCAAGGAATTAAATAGAATAATATTTAAAATTGAAAGTTATCGATTGAATTGAACCCGGTTGAATTTTGATCGGTCTTTAGAATGGGCTTCTTGGAACAACATCATGATTCGTATGGGGGAAGGCCCGTCTCCGCAAATTGGAGTCGGTCAACAAGGTTCAGATGCACAAGAACTTTGTCGTGGACTAAGGCAGAAATGCCTTAGCTTATTCCGGGAATAAAGTGATGTGATTATGCCTATCAAGTACCACCTACAAGCAAGGCCTCCATAGTTCCCTGCACAACAAGGCCTCCGAGTTCTGCAGACAATTCCCTGCCCAGCAAGGTCTCCACACTTTTGTTTGACTCTCCGAGTTCCCCAAACAGTTCCCTGCACAACAAGTCAACAAGGTCTCCACAGTTCCCTCTGACCGTCCTCCTATCATCGCGCCTCCTAAGCTACCACCAAGGGCAATCACATGCGCTCGAGCCAAGGAGCTTTAAGCCAAGCTCAAGAGAGGTCTCCTAAACCTTGGAGCGATGAGCCAAGACCTTGTGGGATCGATGGCATTGCTTGTGACCCACAGTTCCCTCTAAGGAACTACACCGCCGACATTTTGCACAAGATCTTCTAGAAGAAATTACAGCCAGCCTCTTTAATATTTTCAATTTATTTTAGTAATTTTGAGAGTTAAAGACTACTATAATAAAGGTTTTAATTGGGGAGGGGGAGAGTCTGTTAGTTAAGATTTTGTGGCCATGTGAAAGGTTGGTCGAGGGCTTCCTTGGAGGCCTATAAAAGGCTGAGGCCTTTCCCTTGTAAAATCATCTTCAACTGAAATTAAAAACCCTTTCAAAGAGTTCAGTTTTCCCATGGAAAATTCCAGCAACAACCTTAGTTCGTGAGTTGTATCGAACTACCTATCGATCTTCTTCTTAGGGTGAGTTACATCCCTTAGGCATCGATCAACCTTGTTCTTCCTAGTGGTGCGTCATATCCACTCAAGAAGATCACTTATCCCTATCAATATCCCAACCCAACCTAGTTCCCATCCACTCCAACTTCCCTTCACGAAATCAGTTCCCTATTCCACCGTAAAGAAGTTCTTCCTCCCATCGGACATGGCATCCTCTTGGTGGTTGACTTCCTTGGCGTTTCCTTGCACCGAGGTTGAAGAGATCGTCGATCCTATCATGTGGTATCAGAGCCACGCAAGGTAACGCTTGAAATCTTGTTCTAAAGTCGATCTTAGTTCATCTTGCAAGCAATCCTATTTTCGTGCCATTGTTGAGTTCGTGTTTGCTGCAAATTCTTTGATAAAATCGTGGCTTGTGCAAGGAAGAAGACAACCTTTGGTTGGTATTAAACTGCCTTGAATTAATTCTTGCATTAAACCAACTCACTTCCATTAATTCCACCAAAAATCTCTTGGGAGTTCCTACCATTAATGAGCCAATTTTGCTGAATTTCTTTTCTTCTTTTTGCTGCATTAAACCTTGGTTGAATTTGTGTGAATTATGAGTCAAATGGACCAATTAAGGAGCTAAAAGATATGGGAAACAACTTGAGATAACTCAAGCCAACCAAAAACACTCAAGTTTGAACATTTCTTCACCATTTGTTGCGTGCTCAACTCAGTCAAGTTCATTGCTCTCAATTTTGTTCTCTCAAATGTAATCTAAGGATTATAGTTCAAGGAAAACTCGAGAAAGAGAGGCTAATAGCCAGAAAAATTCGAGTAAGAGTCTAAAGTTCGAGAAAGAGTGGTAAAGCCAGAAAAAAGCGAACAAGTTGTACTTGAGATCCTTGTTTAGTACCTTCTTTGGTGACTTATTTTGGTTCAATTTGGCTGCATAAAACACCAAGTTTGATCAAAGTTTTTGTGGCTTTCTTGTTTGCAAAATGAACCTAATTAAGCGTTGTTTTGAGAACTTGCATTTCTGAACTTTGTGACAACTTCTACAACAAAATTTTGGGCACTTGCTGGTTCAGTTCCCTTGGTTGAATTGCTTTCTCTTTAGTTCCCATGTTTTGGTATTTGCCTTGGGTACTAACATTGCAAGGAGAGCGAATGGAGATGTCTCGCTTGGGCCATATGTCACAAAGGGATTTCCTTTGCTTTCGGGCTTATGGTGCTTCATATAGGGGGGATCAACAACGTATCTACCCTGATTCCAACACTCATATGAGAACCTACAAGGATTTCCGTGGCCAAGGTAACAAACCTTATGGGGACTATGGCTATAGAGAGGAAGAAAGATGGCACACCCCAACAAAGTATCAAACCATCCCTTCTTTTGAACCATATTATCATTCTTCTTCTAACCCTTCCGTGCAGGCTAATGGAGTCTATGACTCACCAAACTCATCTTTTAGCACTTCCAAGGGTAGAGAAAGAGTGCCTCCACCGCCCCGGGTTAGGACACACGACATTGTATGTGTCATGTGTCATGTGTCATGTGTGATGGGCGAGGTCACTTGGCTGAAATTTGTCCAAACCAATACTACACTTACAAGGATGACGAATCCTTTGATAGTGAAGCTTTGGTTGATGCTTGTATGGAAGAAGAGTCGCTTAAGGATCATGGTGTTGAGGAAGACAATTTGGTGGTTCAAAAAGAGGCTAAAGATGAAGATGCTCTTGCTACTGACTCACCATCGTCTATGGCCAACGGAAAAGAGCTTGAACCAATGGAAAAAGAGGATGAAATCTTGGAGCCATCTCCAACTCCTCCAAAACGCAAGTGTTGGCCTACAATCAAACGTAGCTCCTTAGCATCATTAGCTACTCCATGGTCCGACTTGACACACATGGTTCCCTCAAGCTTGCCATTTCTTCTACAAGACGAGGTTGATGCAAAAGATGTCAAACTGGCCGAAGATTCTGATTCTGACCTTGTGAAGAAGGAGGTCCACTCTAGGACTCATTCTAGGGAAGTATCACATGCCCTTACCTTGCTTTCTACTCTATTATTCCCATTCTCTTGATAATGAATGTCTTTCAATGAGTAGAGGATTCCACATGCTTAAATTAGTTTTTGAATGTAGAAATAGGTACTCATGCATGCACCCCAGTTCCCTTGCTCAATACATGTCATGTGGGATGCATCTAGTTCATGCTATTATTTTGTACACACATACGTGTTATGTTGTTAGTTTGTTTCCTAAACTTGAACGTAGGACTAGGAAGAAGACTGGAATAGTTTGTGCATCCATCTTTGCATTTCATATAGAACTTGGAATTTGCGTGACTACATTCTCAAATTTTCTTGGTGGAGTTCAAGAGCCTCATTTTTCTGATTTTTCATGTAGGGAACTTGGATTCGAGGTCGAATCCTTTCCAAGGAGGGGAGGATGATGTGATTATGCCCATCAAGTACCACCTACAAGCAAGGCCTCCACAGTTCCCTGCACAACAAGGCCTCCGAGTTCCCCAGACAATTCCCTGCCCAGCAAGGTCTCCACACTTTTGTCTGACTCTCCGAGTTTCCCAGATAGTTCCCTGCACAACAAGTCAACAAGGTCTCCTGATACGCTCTACTTTGTAGTGCGTAATTAGGGATTGTTAACGTTATTTTAGGTACTATTTGGAGTAATTTAGAGGAGATTGTAGAAGTTTAGAGTTGAATTGAGATGTGGTGTTATGGCTGTCTCAAGTGCATATTTGGAGAATCAGGGAAGATCTGGAGAGACGCCATTGAAGACTGAAGAAGCAGAGAAGAAGAGAAGGCCAAATGGAAGGGCTGCGAGCAGCCGCGGGCAAGAAGTGAAGAGCCGCGGGCGTGGCTGAATTCAGCAAATTAAATAGCCAGTTCGAGAGCAAACCGCGAGCGCGGCCAAAAGGCCGCGGTCGTGGCCATCAGCACGGGCGACTCTTCTCGTTTTCCGAACTTTTTCACACTGTTTCCAATTTTAGTTTTATTTTAATTCCGTTTTTAATGATTGTAAAAGGGATATTATTAGTTATCTTTTGAGAGTTAGGTTTTGAAGGGAGTTAACCTATTTTGCTAGAGAGGATTCAGATGGGAGTTTAGTTTTTTACATTTTTCATCGTTCTTCATAGTTCTTGCTCACAAATCATGAGAAGGAACTAATTTCCATTATTCTATCTAACGATTGAAGCATTCAGTTTGATTTGGTTGTGAGGTTCATCATCTTATTATATTTCTTTTGGGTTGTTTCGATTCTCTTGTGCTTATTCCTATTGATTATTATTGATTTTGCTTGTTGGACGCAACTAGTTGTTATTGATAATTATCTATTGCTAGGGTTTGGAATTTCGGGTTGAGAGTCCTTATTCAGAGTAGTATCCGCAATTATCTAGGACTTGTAGGACTAGATTATTGTGAAGAGAATTGAATGCATGTTAATATTGACGGGTTGTTGAATATTGCTTGCACCTATCTATGCCTTGCTCCATGCAACTATTGTTCTAAATCTTGATTGTTTCTTGTGCGTTCAATAGTTAGGGTTGCCAGGACTGGTAGCTAGTTCAGAATAGGGATTAGGACAACCATTGGATTGATTGAATAAGAGAACCTAGGATCAACCTGTCATACTGATTGTGGATATTTGTTAGGTAGAATTCCCTCACATCCATACTTACAACCATTCTAGTTATTGCTTGTTCTTATTTCTTAGTTCTAGAAACAGAAAACCTAAAACCCCCTTTGTTCTTAGTTGACAACATTGCTTGCATTCTAAGAGATAGATCCTTTGATTCCCTGTGGATTCGACTCTTACTTGTCCAAACTACTTGTTTAGGTTTGCTTAGGATTACTTTGATTTAGCAGTATACGACAATCGCTTGTCAAATTACCCATGATGTTGAGTTCCTGGGCGATGAGGGTGATCGTCCCTCCCATCCCGATCTTACCAGTCGGCTTCTTTCGACACTGGAGACAAGCAGCCAGGAGAATCTCTACCCAATCTGGGATGATGTCGCTCTCTGGTGTGAGACACCAAATCCACTGGAAGTCAGCCAGGGAAAGCTTGTTGACCTCGCCTTGGCCAAAGAACGCCAGGGAGAGCACCTTGTGTACAAGGCGAAGGCATGGGTGCGTCAGATTGCAATTGTACATACCCGCCTTGGCGTCAAAAACAGTACGCGTGGCCTCCTGATAGAACCAAACATGCCTCTGGCCCACAACAGTACTCCACCCCTCAGTAGTTGTTGCGGTCACCCCAAAAATATCCCGCAGCAGTGTTACGGGGACAGTATGCTCCTTCTTCTTGTAGATAAAATAGATCTCAGTAACCCTATGCTCCTCATCCCTGTAAACCTTCAGAGTTGCCAGAAACTCCAAAGTTAGCTGCTCAAAAGTTGGGGCTCTCTTGTCTAGGAAAGGACCTAACCCTCCATGCTGCAATAGGGTTCTTGTGCAATCTAACATCCCCAATTCAGCCAACATCGGGGGGTGAAAGAATTTGGTAACCATGAGCTCTCTTTTACCCAACTTTTCCATACTTTCCAACTGATCGCGAGTCATCTTAACCTTCCTAGCGGCCATTGCAATGATATAATGGACAAGGAGAGAAAAGAAGACAAACCAACCAGATGGACGACCGAAATTTTGTGGTTCTGTGCGCTGGAGAAGAGGCCGCGAAGGAGCCTCGGTCGCGGCCTGGTCGCGGTTGCAGGTATCGTCTTCTCTGAGAATCTGGAGCAATGGCGAGGGAGAAGCCTCAAGATCCGGTGACGGAGGACTTGGCAGTGCAGCTTTGAGCGGTTTTCGAGGGCGTGGGTGGAGGTTCTGGTGGGACGTTCCGGTGAGGGGGTTCGGATCCGGCGAGGCAAGGAAGAGGATGACCGGTGAGAGGTTGATGGTGATGTGGAGATTGGGGTCGAGGCAAGGAGAGAGACGAGGGAGGGATGGGACCAATTTGGGGTTGGGGTTAGGTTTCAATTTGGGGAAGGGGAAAAGGGTAGAAAGGAAAAAAGGTAAAAGTACCCATCAACCACGTTTTTTATTTATTTATCCCCGAATAATTTTTTTTCTTTTTTATCGGGGGATTTATTGAGGGCAGGGAATAGAAGACTTACAATGGTGTGGGAAACACCTTCTTTAATTCGCATAGGGTCTCCTCCCTGCAGGTTTGTTGGAAACAAAGAAAAACAAAAACAAGGCAAAAACATAAAAGGAAATCAAAGAAAGGAAAACACACCTCGGGTTGCCTCCCGAGCAGCGCCTTATTTATTGTCGTGGCACGACCTGGTTCCCTTCACTACGTCCCATCAATTTGTTCTTCCAAAACCAACTCATCTATGACCTCATTGCTGAATCCCTCATGGTAAGGTTTTAACCTTTGACCATTCACCTTGAAGATTGTGTCATTCTTTAAATCATGTATCTCAACTGCTCCATGAGGAAAAACAAGAACTACAACATAGGGACCTGCCCAACGGGAATGGAGTTTCCCTGGGAAGAGTTTCAAGCGCGACTGAAATAGTAGGACTTTGTCTCCCACATTGAAGTCCTTTCGCAATATATTCTTGTCATGCCAGGCTCTCGTCTTTTCCTTGTAGATGACAGCGTTGTCATACGCATCCAGACGAATCTCCTCTAGCTCTTGAAGTTGCAACTTTCTAAACTCTCCCACTTCATCAATTTGCATGTTGCACTTCTTCACAGCCCATAATGCTTTATGCTCAAGCTCCACGGGAAGATGGCATGCTTTGCCATACACCAATCTAAACGGAGACATGCCAATGGGAGTTTTGTATGCTGTGCGGTATGCCCATAAAGCATCATTGAGCCTCAAGCTCCAATCCTTTCTTCTCGGGGCTACCGTTTTCTCTAGAATGACCTTGATCTCCATGTTTGATACCTCAGCCTGTCCATTTGTCTGTGGGTGATATGCGGTGGAGACCCTTTGCATAACATGGTATTTCTTTAATAGCCCTCTCACAGTTGAGTTGCAGAAATGGGTCCCCCTGTCGCTTACCAAAGCCTTGGGTATGCCGAACCTCACGAAAATGTTCTCCTTCAGGAAAGCTGCCACCACTTTAGAATCATCAGTCCTGGTGGCCTTCGCTTCCACCCACTTGGAAACGTAGTCCACCGCAAGTAAAATATAGAGATTCCCAAAAGAGTTAGGAAATGGTCCCATAAAGTCAATTCCCCAAACATCAAAGATCTCACAAAAGATCATTGGTGTTTGAGGCATCTCATTCCTTCGGGACAAATTCCCCATTCTCTGGCATCGATCATAGGATCTACAAAAGGCGTTTGCATCTCGAAAGAGATGTGGCCAGTAGAACCCTGCTTCCAATGCCTTCCTAGCAGTTTTATTTGGCCCAAAGTGGCCCCCACATGCATGAGAATGACAAATGGTTAAGACAGATTTTACCTCGTTATCCAGAATGCATCGTCGGATTACCTGGTCACCAAAGTGTCTCCAAAGGTATGGGTCATCCCAAACATAATGGCGGGAGTCACGTCGAATTTTGTCTCTCTGCGCCTTTGAGATGTTCGGAGGGAATTCAGATCGAACAATGAAGTTCACATAATTCGCGTACCAGGGTTGAAATTTCTTGATCCCGAGGACATGCTCCTCTGTTGGGGGTCCAAAAGGTGTCGCAGCGAAAGGGCCGCGGTTTCAAAACCGCGGTCGCGGAACTGTCGCGCTCGCGTTCTTGGACCTTGCTCGCGGGTCTTGATCGCGGTCATGCTAAATTTCGCTTTTAGCATTCCATAATTAATTTATGACCCTAATATCTTTACTAAACGTATATTAATACGTTCAGATGGTTCTTACAGAGGTTACAGAAATTGCCCAACACGTCTTGCTTACAAAACGACAGTTGGGACTTTTAGGGGTTATTACACTAACTTTGGCTTAAACGACCACGGTGACACTTTTCAATCATTGTTGTCTTTTCTATAGTATGTTAGTTTTTATAAGTACTAATGTATAAAAATAACCATTTTCTTTGTACCATGAAACATGTTTGTGTTGGATCGTTAGAGTTACGTCTGAGGGAACAAAAGCTTTGTTCCCACAGAAGGTGCAGCGGAATAATATAGCAAGAAAGATAAGGAACGAACTCACGATGTATAGTGGAAACCCTACTTAGCCAACTAGCTAATCAAAGAAAAACCACTACCTTCAAGCTTCTCGCTTGAGAGGATTTTGAAGCGTCTACTTGTCTTATTGATTTCTTGTTCGAAGAAACTTGTAGCATGGACTCCAAACCCTAGACTTCCCACCTAGATTTGAAACTCTCTTCTACAACGGTGAATACGAACTCAACCCTCTAAGACTCACAAACAACTTCACTCTCTCTTTCTTCTCAATTTAATGCTCTGAGTCCGTACATAGAAAATGAATCCACACTTCTATAAATACAACTCGTCTAAAACTCAATCGTAACAAGATACAAATCTTTCTAAACTTGGTCACAAGAAGATATCAAATTGTTGGAAGAATAATATCTTAACCGTGTATATTATCTAAGGAAGGGATTCCTTACAATAATATAATCGGTAGAAGATATAATTCTTCTCTCTCCAAATATATTATCTTAGGAAAGATTTCCTAAGATAATACATTTGGATTTCTCTCTCCGCATCTTCTCTTCGGCGAGATCCTTCCAGCCGAAATCTCTTATCCTTGACCGCGTGATCTTCCAAGATAGTTTCCATAATCTTTACGCTGGATATCTTCCTTCCATTCGCAGCTTGATTGGTGTTCGTCGTTGATGCTCCTTGAGAGGTAACAAAGCATGTGGAGATCGCTTTGTTCCCTCTGTAATCCTTCGCTCCCATGGTTCCCTGTGACAACTGTTTTGTTCCTGAAACACTTAGTGACTAGATTAGTTGAATGTTTGTTACTATCAAAACCTAAGGAATTCAACAAATTCCCCCTTTTTGATGGTGACAAACATCCTTGATAATAAAACATACACATGAGATAAAAACAGTTGTAAAGAGAAAGTTTCTCACACTTAGGCATAATAGTTCCACCTCAGTCTAGCAACATATGAAACCAAATTAGTTCCCCTCAACTAAGGCTACCAGTCATTTTTCCCCTTTTGGCATCATCAAAAACATAAGTAAAGAGCGAGAGAAAATGAGCACAGCAAGATAAGCAAAACAACCCCTTGTTCATTAAATAAAAACAACCAACTTAAACATCGTGCAAACACAGACAAAATATGCAAAATATCCAAACATGATCAACATGCCACTCAGGGCAAACACAAGTCAGAAACAAAGAAAATCAAGCTAAGAGGGATATATGTGCTAGGGAACAAGAGAAGGGTAGGAAGGCGGGAAAGCGATTCAGGCACCACTGGGACCGGCCGATGGAGCCGATGAGTGGAGAGTAATCAGCGCGCGCACGTCCGCCATGAGAAGCCTTTGCTGTTCATCCAGATTGGTCACTGTCCGGCACTGTAATACCCCGGATTTGTAATCCATTATAAGGATTAGAGTCCTACCCATGTCAACAAGAGCTCTTCCTTTTTCTGATTCAAGTGAGGACAAATAACTAGGAAGTTAAGCGTGCTAGAGCGGGAGTAATCCTGGGATGGGTGACCTCCTGGGAAGTTCCCGGTTGGCATGGGGACAGCGTCTCTAAGGCTGTGGGCCTTACAAATGGTATCAGAGCTGACTCTGGGTTATGAGTGGGCTTGGTCCGGTGGACGGTCGCTCGACCCAGAGGGTGGTCTTTGGGCTTGATGAGGTCGTTAAGGGTTTAAGTGGGGGGTGATTGTAATACCCCGGATTTGTAATCCATTATAAGGATTAGAGTGCTACCCATGTCAACAAGAGCTCTTCCTTTTCCTGGTTCAAGTGAGGACAAAGAACTAGGAAGTTAAGCGTGCTAGGGCGGGAGTAGTCCTAGGATGGGTGACCTTCTGGGAAGTTCCCGGTTGGCATGGGGATAGCGTTTCTAAGGCTGTGGGCCTTACAGGAATAGACTCCTCAGTTCCTTCCCCAGATCAGATTCATCCTTATGTTCCCCCTCAGATGCAGCTTCCTCAGAATCCTCGTGCACTTTAGAGATGACAGACACACTTCCCACTTTAACCCACCCTTTATTTTCCTGAAGAACAAACTGCATCTTGTGCAGATTACTGATGTCTAAGGGGTGGGAAAAGACGCTTGATTCCGCCAAAGAGTTGTATACTTTGTGATACATCAAAATCTTCTTGATAACTCTAGGGAGCGGAAGAGCATGTTGGTCTGTGTTCCTGGCGTGTGCCATATGCTGCATCATTACCCTTGGAAGACAAATTGGCTCCTTCTTCAGTAGCAGGGAAAGAAGGACCACATCCAGAATAAGCAGCTTATTGCGCTTCTGTCCCCTTAGGGTAACATTGCAGATGAGGTAATGAAATAGCACCTTGTTGATCGCAGACATCTCTGAAGTATCAAAGCCACCAGACTCAACAACTTATTGTGCTTCTGTCCCCTTGGGGTAACATTGCAGATGAGGTAATGGAATAGCAGCTTGTTGGCAGTGACTGAGTGATGGCGGCTAGTAGGGCTGGGTCAATTCCCATCGCCGAGAGTTTGTTAAGGAGGATTTGAAGATCCTCGGCGACGGCGGTGGGGAGGTTGGAGTGACAGGCCATTTTTGAGAGGTAAGAGATTGGGGAAGACGAGATAGAGGGGATAGTAGGAGAAGAAGGTAAGTGAATAGTGAGAGGAGATTACCTTGAGAGCCGAGATATATAGCCACCACGAGATCTTTTCAGTTGTCAAAGATAACTTCAAATCTTATCAGTTTCCAAAGGATGATTATCAATATCTTCTCCTTCCTAAAATAATCCGTCAGAATCTCGTCCAAATTCAACCAAACTCAAACACGAGGCCCATTCAATTTTATCGGTCATCAAATCAGCCCTAATTGCCCAACACATCCCAACGGTAAGCGCAAACCATAACTCCCTGTCACATCAGTCAACTCACAGCTGCAAGCCTCAGAGAAACGATTCATTTTCCCGCCAAACCAAAAAGGTAGTAATGTGTAATGTTGAGGGATAGTTACCAGAGAGGGTACAAAGAACACCACACGAAAAACATATGACATTTTTGATAATTTTTAATCATGCATGAGAGGCTCCCAGATGTGGATGATTAGAGGGGCTCATAGGAAGAATCAAGCATGATGGCTAGGGTAAGTTGTAGAGTCAACAATCATTTGGGCTTATAATAAGGGAACAATGCATCAAGTTGACTCTTTTGGGCCGAAAGAAAGCTGTTTCATGTGTTATTGTGATAGCATAGATGATCATGCAAGAAATTCAACACATAAGTGAAGCAGAAACACAGATCTAAGCCAGTTGTTCATTTGATAACCAAGAGAATGAATGCAGATGAAGACATGATGATTAAACTTACACATTTTACCATGTAATTTAGCCGATCAACAAGGGAACAAAACAGGTAGACACATAGTAGAGAAAACAAACCATGCTTCGTATGGAACTGAACAAAGAGTTCCCCATTTAGTACCTTGATGAGAAAGTTAGCGATTTAAGCCTTGGCTCCTCAGAGATTCATGGACGCTAACCCTTTCTCCTCACAATCACGCAAGGAGTGATGTCTTATCTCAATATGTATAGTACCTGAGTGTTGAACAGGAAACAAACAGACAGTTAGCGCACATAATCACAAATTCTTCCCTTACCTTTGATTCACCAGGTTGTTTAGTCTCCAGTAGCATGTAGAAGTGAGATGAGACATCCTTTGTTCCCTGTCAGGTAACTATATCAAGTACAAATGAATTACCGGGAACCTTTCCTCACTTCAGCCTACATAGAAAGAGTTAATTTTTGCGAACCCAGACAAACTTAGACTTTCTGGGTGTGGGAGCAACATATTTGATTTTTGGAGGTTCAACATTCAATTTCTCCCTAGAAGTGCGAGCAACTTCCTCATTGTGTTGCTTCAGGAGGCACTCCTGTTTGTAGTGGCCGGAGTGCCCACAATACCAACAGACCCTTTGACACTTTAGATCAACATACTTGCTCTATCCAGGCCAGATTGTTTTGTTAGCAATCCTAGAATGAAAATCAATATTATTGGACTTACCACATTGAGATTGCTTCAACCAAATGGCATGAGCCTTCTATCCATGGTACCAAGCCTTGTTCCCATCAGTCGAATTTGAACAGTCTTTGCTATTGTTCCCTCTCGAGGAACTTTCCCCCTTTTCTTGCACTGGCTGTTTTCCTTCGACTTTAGAGCTTTTGGACTTGGTGCCATCAACAGGAAGCTTAGGTTCATAGCCAATTCCAAAGTGAGGTACTTCCTTCTTTTCAGTTTTCTTTTCATTCTTGGCTGCAACAAACACTATACCTTTTTGCTTTTCCTTCTGTTCCACACTGAGTTTAGATAGATCACTAGATAGTTTTGCATTAACCAGTTTTAACATTAATGACTCGGACTCAAGTGAGGAAACAGAGGATTCTAGAGACATAATCTTCTCAGTGAGTTTTGGGCACTCATTGCAAGGACTTGAAGAAGAAGAAGATGAAGCTTTCTCAAGTTTGAACACTTTGTCTGCCCAACCTTTATTTTCTTCGATCAAACATGAGATCGATTCATCCTTTTCTTCAATTTGCTCACTGAAAAGACTATTCTCATGAACAAGTTTCTTAATGAAGGAAATTAAGCTTTCTTTTGACTTACTTTTCAGGCTTGAGATGAGATCAGATTCAGTTACCACATCCTTGTGCAGACCACCTTTTGGTTCATTAGTGTCTTCTACGGACATTAAGCAGACATCCCTAGAGTGTGACGATTCTTCGTCATCTGAGTCTGAATCACCCCAGGTTGCGACCATTGCTTGCTTCCCTTCATGAGCCGGAGGAAGACCTGCCTTTTTCTTGAAGCAGTTTCTGGCAAGATGTCCCTTGTTTTAACAGTGGTAACAAACGACATCCTTCATGTCTTTGTTCCCTTCGGAGGAACTTAACGTGTCCTTGTTTCGAGACCATATCTTCTTCATAGCTCTAGTGATGAGAGCCACATCTTCATCACCGTCCTCATCTTCATCTTCGACTTGAGATAAGTCAAAGGCACGTTCCACCTTCAAGGCAATACTTTTAGCCTTCTCCTCTCCTTTCTTGTTCATCTTGTGATTGTATATAGAGGCGTTGCTTTCTAGCTTGGCAACCACCTCTTCCATAGTGAGAGTCTTGACATCAGTCTGGGAGTAGAGAGCGAGAGCAATCACATCCCACTAAGAGTTGAGGCCTTGCATGAAGTGATGAGTGAGCTTCCGGTCTGGCATTTCTTCATCAAGGAACTCAAGTTGACCTACGATTCCCTGGAACCTGGAGTAGAATTCCTGGATGTGTTCATCATTTCCCTGAGAGATTTGATCGTACTCCTTCATCAAGGAAATAATCCTGTTTTTCTTGGCATCTTCATTTCCATGATGGAGGCGTTTTAAAGCATCCCAGATCTCCTTGGCAGTCTTGTAGTCGATGATTTTCTTGAGATCAGATGGGAGCAGAGCCATGTGAAGGATCTTCTTAGCTCTGTTGTTCTTCTCCAGCTTCTTCCAGTCCTCATCAGTGTAGTCAACCCTTGGCTTTGGTTTTGTAGCATCTTTCTCGTTCGGAATAGTTATAGGGCCAACCTCAATGACTCTTCATATCTGTCCATCGAGAGAACAAATATGAGACTCGATTTGTTCCATCCATCAGTCATATTCTCCAGCCTTCAGAATTGGAGGCTTCCAGAATGAATCTCCAATGGCATTGTTTGACGACATCTTTCCTGTAAAGTCTGTATCGAAAACAATCTAGAGCATCAGGCTCTGATACCAATTGTTGGATCGTTAGAGTTACGTCTGAGGGAACAAAAGCTTTGTTCCCACAGAAGGTGCAGCGGAATAATATAGCAAGAAAGATAAGAAAAGAACTCACGATGTATAGTGGAAACCCTAATTAGTCAACTAGCTAATCAAAGAAAAACCACTACCTTCAAGCTTCTCGCTTGAGAGGATTTTGAAGCGTCTACTTGTCTTATTGATTTCTTGTTTGATTACACTTGTAGCATAGACTCCAAACCCTAGACTTCCCACCTAGATTTGAAACTCTCTTCTATAACGGTGAATACGAACTCAACCCTCTAAGACTCACAAACAACTTCACTCTCTTTTTCTTCTTAGTTTAATGCTCCGAGTCCGTACATAGAAAATGAATCCACACTTCTATAAATACAACTCATCTAAAACTCAATCGTAACAAGATACAAATCTTTCTAAACTTGGTAACAAGAAGATATCAATTTGTTGGAAGAATAGTATCCTAACCGTGTATATTATCTAAGGAAGGGATTCCTTAAAATAATATAATCGGTAGAAGATATAATTCTTCTCTCTCCAAATATATTATCTTAGGAAAGATTTCCTAAGATAATACATTCGGATTTCTCTCTTCGCATCTTCTCTTCAGCGAGATCCTTCTAGCCAAAATCTCTTATCCTTGACCGCGTGATCTTCCAAGATAGTTTCCATAATCTTTACGTTGGATATCTTCCTTCCATTCGCAGCTTGATTGGTGTTCTTCGTTGATGCTCCTTGAGAGGTAACAAAGCATGTGGAGATCGCTTTGTTCCCTTTGCAATCCTTCGCTGACATGGTTCCCTGTGACAACTGTTTTGTTCCTGAAACACTTAGTGACCAGATTAGTTGAATATTTGTTACTATCAAAACCTAAGGAATTCAACAGTTTGACTTCCTATATTTTTATGTTATATTATTAAAAACATTTATTAATCCAATTCCGTACATGGCACGAACATTATGCTAGTTTAAATGATTGTAACACCCACATCAAATAGGAAAGACAAGGTCAACGTTCATCAATATAAATCTCCTTATAGAATTTTATAAAAATGCATTAATTGTTAAAAATCTATTCAAATCCCCAAAACATCTTACTATTATGTATATAGAGGAACGCTCTGGTAAAACGGAAATTATGGTAAAATGGTGGTATTAATCTGGGACGTTGGAGGAGGGTGATGGACGGATGGATGAATGGGTTATATAGTAGATATGGTATGGGTGAAACTACCAGATCTTCTCAAATAAGGTAGTTAATATATATTTTAATTAAAAGAAGATAATTAAGGATATTGTTAGATGAGAGAGAAAATCATATCTTTCTTCCAAAACCGCTCCATTCCGCTAATATATTTTCTTCTTGTTCAACGATTTTTCAGCGTTCATGAATATCGATCACGTCTTTATGAATATTGTTCATGCGTTTATGAATATCGATGGACGTGAATATCTCCACTTAAAACATGAATATCACCACTTGATTTTTTCAACGTCCTAATGCTTTGCAAATTCGTAGATTTGTAAATTTGTATTTGTTGCTTTTGTCATTGTTTCTTGAATATTGTTCATGTTCGTATGAATATTTTTGTTTAATATGTGGATATCACCAATTAAAGACATGAATACCACAACTTAAAATATGAATATCACCACTTAATTATATAAGAATAACATAATCAATTACACGAATATCATAATCAGTTACATGAATATTACACTCAAGTACATGAATAACATAACTCAATTCATGAATATCGATCACTATCAATTACATTAATATTACCACCCAATTACATGAATATTAACACATATTACACGAACATCACCCCCGATATCGTGAATATTACATGAATATCACCATTCAATTCATGAATATCGATCACTACCCAATTATTAATATTACTACCCAATTACATGAATATCAACACATATTATACGAATATCACCCCCGATATCATGAATATTACATGAATATCACCAATCAATTTATGAATATTGATCACTACCCAATTACATTAATATTACCACCTAATTACATGAATATCAACAAATATTACACGAATATCACCCCCGATATCATGAATTCTACATGAATATCATCACTCAATTCATGAATATCGATCACTATCCAATAACATTTATATTACCACCCAACTACATGAATATCAACACATATTGCATGAATATCACCAACCGTGAATATCACCCCCGGTCGAATCTTCGATTCCTGGCGGTTACTTTTTGTTTCTAGAGACATCTTCTCTCTATTCAATGACCATCGAACCATCCACGAACCCTAAAATCAAAACAACATTGACGTCAAAATCAAAAACAACATCAACATTAATCAATGAAATCGAACAAATAAAAACACGAGTTTTTTTGTGACTACAAAACGTAAATTTCAATGAGACAAGCCTTAAAATCAAAGTCTTTGTGAATTTAGGGAAGTTGAAGACAATAACCTTAAATATCAAACAAATAAATTGAAGGTGGGAGATGAACTAATAAACAAGGATTGAAGAAGAAATCACCAAGATTCAAGACAGAGGAAACCACCGAGGTGGAGTCGCGGAGGCGGAGGCGGAGTCGCGGATCCGGAGGCGGAGTCGGAGGCAAAGTCACAGATCCGGAGGCGGAGGCGGCGTCGCAGATCCAGAGGCGGAGTCGCGGATCCGGAGGCGGAGTCGCGAAGGCGGAGGCGCGGAGGCAGGGCATCAATGGGGGTTTAGGGAGATTTGGCAGAGACGGATTTGGAGCAGTATTTTGGGATAAAATGGAAATAACCATATATGTGAGATTTGAGAGATTTTAGATGGAAATAAAATCCCATGAAATTAGGATTTGGTATAATTCGGTGCACCCAATTCTATTTCTCAAATTTGCACACATTAGGATTAAATCTGAGCCATTAATTATTTTCTCTTCTGATGCCCCTAATTAGTACCTCCGTTTTACTATAAGAGCTCGTTTCACCAGAACCTAATTTTATGTATACATGCCTTTTAATTGTAGCCATAGCCCATTAACCATGCAACAATAAAATTATCTTCTTTTTCCTCATAATCTCTATTTCCGCATTCTCGATATTAGTTGCCATATTGGCTGATCAAAATGCTTTACTACTAAGAAAGGAAAAGCAAAAATCAACACATTGGAACCATCATTTGCTACATCCTTTATTGTTCGAGGTACAATTCTAACAAAAAATTTCCCATGATAAATGATGTCTTTTAGTATTGTTAATTGGTATATATTTAATTTATTTTAAATGATTATATTCTATTTCAAAATACAAATTATCACATCCAGTAAATATATAGCTTGATAGATCAATCTATAGCTACTATAATAATTATTTACAGTATAGTGGGTTGTTTTTATCTCAAAAATACAAAAATATTATATTTATCCATCTATGATTATATACAAGTTAGTGGTGTATGTCTCATGGATATCACAAGTTTTTGTTTAAGTATGCATCTTTAAAAAAAATTCTTGATGGAATAAAAAATCTACTTAATAGTTTGAAATAAATTAAAATCATCAGACTAGATGTTTAAAAGTATTCTTATTTTTATGGTTAAAAAAATAACAATTATTTAAATAATAACCATTAGATGGAAAAAAGTTATATACCTACCTAAAGTATATATAGTACATAAAAAATATTAATAAAAAGTTATTTGTGCGTAGCACGGTTATAATCACTAGACAAAAAATTTAATGTTATAAACTATATGTGTATATATATATATATATATGAAAATTGGGATTTACCAGTTTCAATAAGAAAACTTGAATAATGAAATATATACTGGAACCACAATTTTACAATACTCTGAACTCGAATATGAACAGTAAAACGCTCTCTCTATGGAAAATCCCTCACCTCAAACCCTAAAATGTGAACGATCGTTGTTCTCCTAGATCTTGATCCTCCAACTTATCTCCGACTGCAATTCCAATCTCAACCATGCTGCCTGTAACCTACAACCTGCAACCCCCTGATTGTACGGCCAACCACTCCTCCCATGAAGAGGACGCGTCTTTCACGGAGAAGTAGCAAGAGGTGCCACCGAGATTGGCCAAGGGCTACCTAACTGAGATGTTGAATCTGCATAGGAGACATGTGTTATATTCCGGGAATCTTCCTCTTCTCTGTGGCCCTTGATTTTACGGGGATGTGGATCTCTTATTGGAGCCGGTGGAGTGGAGGGCAACCTCATTAGTGCACTGTTGCAAATGATGGAGCTCTCAAGCTTGGTCATGTCATGCGCAGGTAGAAGATTTGGATCTTCTGCTACCCCTGCTTTCTGGGATCCGTTACTATTGCGGGTGGCCAGTTCAATCAACCTCTTCTCTGCGAACAAAGTTGTTCTCTTTCCTTCTCCATCCCTTCTCTTTCCTTGGTTCTATTCTTTGTGATTTGATGCCCTTTATATTGCTATCTTGGTTACTTGAACTCGATACCTAATCATGTGCATTTGCTCAAACCTCTCTTTACTGTTTTGCTTTGGTGCTTCATGTGGTTGTTCATTTTTGTGTTTGTGTTTTTTTCTGGCTTTTTCTTTATTCAATCTAATGGATAAAGGGAAGAAAACTTTGAAGGAAGTTCTATGCACATATCTTGGTGTGTCTAGCTCCTCTGCTGCTGGTAAATCTTAGAGCCCTAAACCCACTGTTATGAAATCAAATGAGGTTACCCCTCTTCCTATGAACTATTCCACTTTGGAAACTAACCCCGAGACTCACAGTCTCCCCTCTCTGAGCAAACCTATTATTGATATAAAACTTCATCTTTCAAAACTTTCTGGTGTAAGAGAGAACATCCTTAAGCTTAAGGAATCCTCTTTACTAGGATATGTGATTGGTGAACCAGTGGATTTTTCTAAACTCATAACTAAACTCAAGAATGATTGGCGCTTTATCAAGGGCTCCTTTGAGATCTTGGAAAAACCAAACTTGTGGTTTGAGCTTCGTTTTGCAAACCCGATTGATAAAAAAACGGCACGGGATGGGAGATCATACCATGTCTTTGGAAAACTCATGTTGTTAAAACCTTGGTGCTCCAACTTTGACCATTTTTCTGAATCCATTTCAACTATTGATATGTGGATTAGAATTCCCCATTTACTAGTGAAATACATTAGTTTTGATGCTATATGTACAATCCTTGAAATGAACAACCTTGGGACACTCATTAAGCTAGATCCCTTCACAGAAAAGAGACAAAGAGTGAGCTATGCAAGAGTTTGCATCAATGTTGATGTTGAGAGAGTGAAACACAAAACTATTATTGTCCCTAATGAAGAGGGCAAGCCCAAAGAATACAAGATTTGGTTTGAAGAGTGCCCTAAAGGTTGTGGTGATTGCGGGGTACTTGAGCATAACTTTGAAAAATGCCCCTTGAGGAATGCTAAACCTCAATCCCTCCAAATTACTTTCCAAAGGCTCCAAGTGAGGTCTCCCTCTGATGTTGCTAAGGAGGATTCTAATGAATCTACTTCTAAGTGGAAGACTGTCACTCACAAGAAAAGACAACAAATTGAGGCCAAAGCCTCTTCTCTTGTTTCCACTGATTCCATAAACAAGAACAATGGCTTCTACATTGCCTATGAGATTGTCACTGAACCAGCTCTTGTCCTGGTCATGGCTTCAGCTATGGAGATCTGTGAGGATAAGGATCCTAAACCTACTACTGATAAGGCAACTCCTACTCCTGAAAGCACCCCCATTATCGATCCCCACTGTTGTTGTGCCTTGCACAGTTGATATCCATCCTACTACTGAACTCCCTCCCAGTCTTACCCCCCCCCCCTTTTTACCCTCTCACCTTAATGATGTGAATACCTAGGTGAGCTTGGGGGCTCCTCATGAGCAGGCCTTTGTGTTGGACAAGGAAGAGGTTCCCACTCTTGAGGGGACTGAACTGCAAAATTTCTTGAACACTGATGATCTCCTGGATGAATTCGTGGAGTGCCCTGAGGATCCACAGAAGGATACTGAGCAGATGATTGGTTGTAACACCCCTAAAACTTAACCCTTTTGGAAAGGTATTACCGCCAGTGACCCTAGTGTTCCTTACCGAGATCACCCAAGGCTTTACCAAATAAATACAATTTATGAAATGCAATTGATACACAAAGATCAAGCAATAAATTCCAAAACATAACATTGTCGAGGAAACAAGAGTTACGGGATTATAACCCAATCCCGAATAGGCCAAACACAGAGTTCAAACAAAGTACAGCGGAAGACAAATAAAAGATTTTACAAACGGGGTTGTGATCGTGATGATCACCTGCCCAAGGATCTCAACCTGATTAAAAGCAATTATTAAGACATCCAAAAACAACCGTCATCTTCATAGTCAATCTAGTCTCCTCAAATCTTCACTCTATCTGATGTGCCGAATCGAACGGATGACACCAGCCCACATGCGGAGAACAATGTTCGTGGGTTAGTCTACTTGAATAGACTAGCAAGGGTAAAAAGCAGAATGGTTCGAGTGATCGTAACCGTTTACTATCATTGTCCCTCGAATAATAACCGAAGGGACGATACATAACCCGGCACTTTCACGGAATAACAACAAGAGGTATGCATGAGAGAAGATTCTGAAAGACTTCATCTTCACAGAAATCGACTCGAAAAAGACTCCAAGAGATTGAGTCTTTAAGGAAAAATGACAAATCTGGAATGATTACAGGATCATACAACAATGATTTAAAACTGACTGAGATGCTTCGGTTCACGACCAACCTCATCGCCTACAGCGAATCCAGATTGGAAAGAGAACGTACTACATTCAAGTCAAGACGAGTTTTCCTAGCTGCACTGAACTTAGCTGCACTACTCGCCCAAGGTATATTAATCATGTGCACTCGGGCACTTATCTTATTAAATTCCAAAACGAGCATTACGTTATAAGCTTTTACATCTCCACACAAGAGATATCGGATCTCCTCACAAGAGATATCAGATCTCCTCACAAGAGTTATAGAAGGGATGAACCCTGAAAGATTTGGCACTAGCGAAGTGCGCCTACCCTGTGAAAGGGTATGATCATGACCAAAGAGAAAGTACTGGGGATGAACCACTAAGTACCAGTTATAAAGAAACAGCTAAACCCCCTCAAGGTATATAGCGTTCCTAGCCACTAGTGCTAACTAAACAGTATAGCACAACAACAGTTACTGGATAAATCCACATAAAGGCCCGAAAGGCGATCACAGATAATAGCGTTGTTCTAACAGATATACAACCTATTATATGATTTTCAAAACAGTTTAACAAAACCGTTTCCAGACAAACAGAATATTCATTCCAAATTAATTACTCAGATAAACTACTGATAATTAATGTAAATATGGAACGAATGAGCAAGAGCGAACCGTCACTTGCCTTAATCCGCAGAATAGTCTAACGACGTCAACTGGATTCCGGGCTCGACACGGTATAGTTCCGACAGCACAAAAACCTTCGAGTCGACCCATAAAAGGAACCCTAAGTTAGATCCGACATAAACAGTACGAATCTAAACACGGTGAAAGAATACGAAAGGAAAGACGCCACGACGACAACCAACCAAGCCAAAGCCACGAAGGCGTTCTGGGCTCTGGCGGCGGTCGCCGTGAAGAACACGACGGTCGCCGTGAAGAACACAGCCGACTGAAACGAGAGAAAACTCACCCCAAAACATGAGTGGTTAGGCCTCCTTCGACTTGCTTTGGCTTCTAACCTCCAAGGCTAACCAAAAGCTTCACAAAGGCACTCAGGAACCACACTAAAGCAACACCGGCGAGACCTTCAAACTCCGGCGAAAACACAACTCCGGCGAGAGGCGAATTTGGCAGAGGTTTGGTGTTGGGATGGCTCAAAACCTCACCCCCAACACCTCCTTTTATAGCCAAAGTGTCTGAAGCGTTCAACCAAACCCTGAGACGCGGCCGAAAGCAAGATCGGCGCCCTCGATTTCCGCCGGCGACCAACGGGCAATGCACACTGGACAATCACGGCGGTCGCCGTTTTTGGCTACGGCGGGCACGCGGCGGTCGCCGTAAATGCGGCGGTCGCCGTTGCCAGGTCTGTCGCGGCCAGCTAGAAGCTGACACGCTGACTCCTCGGGCCCAACCACGGTGGTCGCCGTTTCTGAACGACGGTCGTCGTTTCTCCCTTTTCCCGCCCGTTCAGCTTTGAACGAACCAGACGTTAAACCGGGATAAATATTATCGTACGCGAACGACAATTAAAATCTAAGGCACCTTGTGTGTATATTATTTCACTGAGAAAAATATTACAGATACAGAGCACATTACAGAATGTCTCAAGCTACCTGAATTAAATCCTACGTACACAACGGGTACTCGGGAAAATTCCATAATTCCCAAAATAACCTTACAAAATTACGGGATATCACATCACCTCCCCCTTAAAAGAAGTTTCGACCCCGAAACTTGGCCGAAAAAAAAAACAACTCGGGAAAGTATCTGAGCATCTCTGCCTCGGTTTCCCAAGTAACTTCCTCAGTCCCAGACCTGGACCACATAACTTGTACCAATAGTACGATCTCATTGCACAGTCGCTTCACACGACGTTCGAGAATGCACACTGGCATCTCCTCTCAAGTACCATTTGCCTGAATCTCGACGTCCTTATAGCTCAGCCTAGGAGACTCATCTTGGCACGAATATCCTTAGCAATGATACGTGGAACACATTATACACTGGGTATGCCGATGGCGACAATGCCAAACGGTACGTTAGAGATCTTACTCTATCCAGAATTTTGAATGGTCCCATGTAGCGAGGGTTAAGCTTCCCACGCTTACCAAACCTGAAAACATCCTTGGGTGGCGATACTGTGACAAGTACCTTAACACCAACCTCGAACTCAACACTTTAACACTTCTGATCTGCGTAAAACTTTTGTCGACTCTGAGCGGTCAACAACCTCTGTCTACTCAGAGCAATGTTCGAAGTTGTCCTTTCGACCAACTCTGGTCCAAGTAGAATCTTGTCGGCGTACTCAACCCAACAAATCTGAGATCTACATCTGTGACCATACAAAGCTTCAAACGGAGCCATCTTGATTGTAGCATGCCAACTATTATCGTACTTGAGCTCAATCAGACTTAGGCTATCTTCCCAGCTAGTCGGATGATCGAGTACGTATACTTCTTAGCATATCCTCCAGGGTCTAGATGGTCTTTCAGACTGACCATCTGTTTGAGGATGAAACGCTGCTGAATCTCAATTCAGTTCCCATGGCCTTGTGAAGTTCTTGCTATAAACTTGACATAAATCGGCCATCTCGATCCGATACAATGGTCTTAGGAATGCCATGTAACGGACAATCTCCTGGTGGAAACTTCTGTTGACCTCTGGGTTACCCAAGTAACCTCAGTTTCCAATGCAAACACTATTGCTGCTAGTTCTAGGTCATGTGTTGGTTAGTTTGCTTCATAGGTTTTCAATTGTCTAGATGCGTATGCAATATCCTTGCCTTTCTGCATCAAAGACACATCCCAACCCATTTCTCGAAGCATTAACTATAGACCATATAGCCATCATTCTTTCTGACAACGCCAAAACTGGTGCAAAAGTCAGACACTGTTTCAACTTCTTGAAAACTGGTCTTGCACTTGTCATCCCAGACAACTTCTGGTTGACCTAGTGGACAGACTGGTCATAGGTGGAGAGATCTTAGAAAAATCCTTTCATGAACCGTCTATAATGTCCTGCAAGCTCTGGGAAACTGCGCACCTCGCTCACACCCTGAGGCCGCTTCCAAACAACTACTGATTCACTCTTTTGGGGAATAACCATAACCTCATTCTTATTGATCACATGGCCTAAGAAAGCCACTTCTAGATCCAACAATCACACTTAGCCCACTTTGCGTACAACCAACTTGGTCTAAGGACCGATAAAGCAATCCGCGGACGTTCCATGTGAGTTCCTTGCTCGGGAAAAATCAAAATGCCATTGATGAAGACCACTATGAACTTATTCAAGTACTGATCTAAAACATCGATGCACTAGGTTCATGAAAACTCCTAGAGCATTCGTAAGCCCAGATGGCATGACTACAAACTCGTAGTAACCATCTCTTGTCCGAAACGCAATCCTCGGAATATCATTCTCACGAATCCTGAGCTGATGAAAACCAGATCTCATGTCGATCTTGGAGAAAACTTTTGCTCCAAGTAGTTGATCCAACAGATCATCACTCCTTGGCAACAAATACTTGCTCTTGATCGTGACTTTATTCAACTCTCGAAAGTCAAAATAAAGTCGAAACGGTCCATCTTTCTCTTTGACACATAAAACTAGGGCACTCCTAATCAAGGTGATGCACTCAGCTTTATATAACTTTTGTCAAGAAGATCCTTGAGTTGCTTCTTCAATTCTTGCGTCTCAATAGGAGCCATCCGGTACGGTGCCTCAGAGATCGGCGTGGTACACGGCTCGAGATCAATTGCAAACTCCACGACACGATTTGGGGTATCCAGGAATATCTTCTGGAAAGACACCCGTAAATCCTCTAACCACAAAAATATTAAAAACTGAAGTCGATCACTGCCTTGTGACGCTTCCGTCAATCCATACCGAGAATAATTATCGTATGGACCATGGTTATTTAGGTCAAATCGCTTTGAATTTCTTACCCTTGATGGTAATTGACAATCCGACAGACGATTGGTTCCCACTAAATGGTCACCATCTTGGACCATCCCACTACTTGGTTCACAGACGACTCACTAGTGGCTCCGAGCCCAGGCCCAGCCATTACCAGCGTCTACTGTTGCCATGAGCCGCTGTCCATACATCTCAACCCATCCTTGGTAGCTCCACCTAATTAATAGGCAGCCATCTCCTCAGAGGTTATTGGTGAGTCTCGAACACGAGACCTTACCCCATCAACAAGCAACGAAACATAACTTGGTATAAACCAAAGGTTCATATATAAGAAGAGTTACAACAAAAGGTTCACAACCTCGTTGCACACACCACTTAACTTATAACCATCTAAAATGAAAGTCTGGGTAGCACCCACATCAACAACACATTAACAAAAGTGTAATGCAGATACAAAGTACTCTAAGCATTAGGAGCATAGGGTCCATCCGCCTCACGTATCACGTAAAGAAGTTGACCTTGACTTCCTGAAGCCATCGGGGCTTTCCCTTTGTTCTGCGCAGTCGTCTGCATTGAAGGGCTAGGAGCCTCCACCGGACTGAACTTGGGTCGGTTGTTCTGATTAACAGACCCTTGCCGTGACTCAGCTCCTTTCACATTCCTCCGCTGACAGAACGCCTGCATATGACCCTCCTTTCCGCAGTCAAAGCATGTCTTTTTGTCCTTCAGACATTCATTGCTCTTGTGCCCGTGCGTACCGCAGTTATAGCACTGAATCGGATTATTGCCTTGGCCAGAACGTTGTGTAGACTCATCATGAGTCTTATTCGTTCTTCCTCGGCCAGATTTGGCAAAATCCGATGGTGGTGCAGGGCGTTTGAACCCACTTGCCTGAGGCCGGTACTGCACTTGCCTTTGGCTGTTACGCTTCTTGGTCGACTCCTCCAGAGTCACCTCCAGCTTGTAGGTTGTATCCACATACTGCTCCAGAGTAGAGCATGTGTGGTGCACCATCATCGGCTTGATGTCTGGACTCATCAATTCGTGGAAATACCAGATCTTATGTGCCTCACTGGATATCTCAAGTCCAGCGTACTGCATTAGATGATTGAATTTGGTTGCAAGCTCGGTCACCTTCAATCCATCCGTTTGCGGATACAGAAATTCCTTGTGTTTCTCCTCCCTCATAGCACGAGAGAAGAAACGATCAGTCATCTTGGTCTTAAACATAGACCAGGTCAATACCGGGCTATCAGCTAAGCCGGTACTCTCCCACCATTCGCTGGCTTCTTCCTTTAACTGAAGAGAGGCTATATGCACTCTCTCCGCTTCAGTGCACTCAACATTACGGAATAGCCGCTCCATGTGGGAAAACCAATGAGCCACCTTGACTGGCTCTCCTTTCCCATCGAAGCTGTCAGGCCTCATGGAGTTAACAGCCTTCAGGGCTCGGCCATACTCCCCTCTATTCCTGATCACCCCTCCCTGCAGCACATGGTTCTCTTGTTCCTCAAACCTCGAAACTTCTCGAGATACTGGCACTCCTTGTGCCTGATGCACATTCGGGCGTAACGCGTCGGCAATCGCTTGCATGACGATTCCCCGAATTTCTGCAACAGCTGCTTTATCAAATATCCTTGGAGCGTTGTCCCTAGCTGGGTCGTTGCCTCCAGGATTATTATGGAAGACAGACTCACGCTCTTCTGATGGGTCTGCAACATTCCTCGGATTTAGTCTGGGGTCATTGCTTGGCCCAGCACCAGTACGGATAGTGTTCCTCGTGTTCACCATCTGTTTACCGATCAAATTCCAAGGATTTTATCACTTTAGTATCATTTTGATATAATTATTGTAATAAAATCAACTTAGAATAGATCAACTTGGTAATTTCTATTGATGGACTCGAACCGAGTTACTAGGTTCTACAACCTCAACTCACAATGAGCGAACTGGGAATCAAGCCTAGCTAGAGATGGTGAAACCACCTCGGCTTCTCCCGGGTTCCTCTGAAGAGAACAGAATGCACCCATATCAAACGGGGCAACGGGAAAGGAATTAGTCTTTCTAGACATAGAAGCAAGCTTACTATATCAGACTGTACAGAAGACATGACTATGAACGGTGTTTTGAAATTCTTTTCACTTTGAAAATTCAGAGCCCTTTTGAAGCATTTTCAAAAACGGATAAATGATTTATAAAATCCCAAACCCGTTTTAAAATCTTTGGCTCTGATACCACAACTGTAACACCCCCAAAACTTAACCCTTTTGGAAAGGTATTACCGCCAGTGACCCCAGTGTTCCTTACCGAGATCACCCAAGGGTTTACCAAATAAATACAATTTATGAAATGCAATTGATACACAAAGATCAAGCAATAAATTCCAAAACATAACATTGTCGAGGAAACAAGAGTTACGGGATTACAACCCAATCCCGAATAGGCCAAACACAGAGTTCAAACAAAGTACAGCGGAAGACAAATAAAAGATTTTACAAACGGGGTTGTGATCGTGATGATCACCTGCCCAAGGATCTCAACCTGATTAAAAGCAATTATTAAGACATCCAAAAACAACCGTCGTCTTCATAGTCAATCTAGTCTCCTCAAATCTTCACTCTATCTGATGTGCCGAATCGAACGGATGACACCAGCCCACATGCGGAGAACAATGTTCATGGGTTAGTCTACTTGAATAGGCTAGCAAGGGTAAAAAGCAGAATGGTTCGAGTGATCGTAACCGTTTACTATCATTGTCCCTCGAATAATAACCGAAGGGACGATACATAACCCGGCACTTTCACGGAATAACAACAAGAGGTATACATGAGAGAAGATTCTGGAAGACTTCATCTTCACAGAAATCGACTCGAAAAGAGACTCCAAGAGATTGAGTCTTTAAGGGAAAATGACAAATCTGGAATGATTACAGGATCATACAACAATGATTTAAAACTGACTGAGATGCTTCGGTTCACAACCAACCTCATCGCCTACAGCGAATCCAGATTGGAAAGAGAACGTACTACATTCAAGTCAAGACGAGTTTTCCTAGCTGCACTGAACTTAGCTGCACTATTCGCCCAAGGTATATTAATCATGTGCACTCGGGCACTTATCTTATTAAATTCCAAAACGAGCATTACGTTATAAGCTTTTACATCTCCACACAAGAGATATCGGATCTCCTCACAAGAGATATCAGATCTCCTCACAAGAGTTATAGAAGGGATGAACCCTGAAAGATTTGGCACTAGCGAAGTGTGCCTACCCTGTGAAAGGGTATGGTCATGACCAAAGAGAAAGTACTGGGGATGAACCACCAAGTACCAGTTATAAAGAAACAGCTAAACCCCCTCAAGGTACATAGCGTTCCTAGCCACTAGTGCTAACTAAACAGTATAGCACAACAACAGTTACTGGATAAATCCACAAAAAGGCCCGAAAGGCGATCACAGATAATAGCGTTGTTCTAACAGATATACAACCTATTATATGATTTTCAAAACAGTTTAACAAAACCGTTTCCAGACAAACAGAATATTCATTCCAAATTAATTACTCAGATAAACTACTGATAATTAATGTAAATATGGAACGAATGAGCAAGAGCGAACCGCCACTTGCCTTAATCCGCAGAATAGTCTAACGATGTCAACTGGATTCCGTGCTCGACACGGTATAGTTCCGACAGCACAACAACCATCGAGCCGACCCATAAAAGGAACCCTAAGTTAGATCCAACATAAACAGTACGAATCTAAACACGGAGAAAGAATACGAAAGGAAAGACGCCACGACGACAACCAACCAAGCCAAAGCCACGAAGGCGTTCTGGGCTCTGGCGGCGGTCGCCGTTCTTGGCGGCGGTCGCCGTGAAGAACACGGCCGACTGAAACGAGAGAAAACTCACCCCAAAACACATGTGGTTAGGCCTTCTTCGACTTGCTTTGGCTTCTAACCTCCAAGGCTAACCAAAAGCTTCACAAAGGCACTCAGGAACCACACTAAAGCAACACCGACGAGACCTTCAAACTCCGGCGAAAACACAACTCCGGCGAGAGGCGAATTTGGCAGAGGTTTGGTGCTGGGATGGCTCAAAACCTCACCCCCAACACCTCCTTTTATAGCCAAAGTGTCTGAAGCGTTCAACCAAACCCTGAGACGCAGCCGAAAGCAAGATCGGCGCCCTCGATTTCCGCCGGCGACCAACGGGCAATGCCCACTGGACAATCACGGCGGTCGCCGTTTTTGCCTGCGGCGGGCACGCGGCGGTCGCCGTAAATGCGGCGGTCGCCGTTGCCAGGTCTGTCGCGGCCAGCTAGAAGCTGACACGCTGACTCATCGGGCCCAACCACGGCGGTTGCCGTTTCTGAACGGCGGTCGCCGTTTCTCCCTTTTCCCGCCCGTTCAGCTTTAAACGAACCAGACGTTAAACCGGGATAAAAATTATCGTACGCGAACGACAATTAAAATCTAAGGCACCTTGTCTGTATATTATTTCACTGAGAAAAATATTACAGATACAGAGCACATTACAGAATGTCTCAAGCTACCTGAATTAAATCCGACGTACACAACGGGTACTCGGGAAAATTCCATAATTCCCAAATAACCTTACAAAATTACGGGGTATCACATTGGTGAACTCATTGCTCCAGGGGTGTTCTTTCCTCCTAGGAGCAACTCAATCTTATCTAAGGCTCGTGCTAAGGCTCCTAATGCTGGAGAAATTGCAGAATAACCTTTTACCTCCACCTCTAACTCCAGTAAGCGCAAAGAACTTGCCCATGAGGAAGATACCGCCACCTCGGGGCTAAAGGGTGTCAAGAAGATGAAAAAATGATAATGTGTAAGTCCAGTAATCATTTTATAGGTTCTGTGTGCACAACTGTTGAGACTTATGCTAAAAGGGAAACCCCCTTGAACTCCTTTTTGTATCAGATCTTATGCTGTGACCGAACCATCTTGATTACTTGTTATTTCCCTTTCCTTAATCTATTTCATGTTAGTCATGGGCTCCTATGCTGGCCCTTTTGGCTCTGTTGTTATTTGTTGGACTATGATCCTTAATGAGAAAGTATTTAAGTACTTGTTGTGTTTGGTATTTCTCTGTCAATCTAGAACTCATTACAATTCTGAACAAAATTTAACTATTGCCAACTGTACTAAGATGTTGATCTTTAACTTTGATGAGAAAATGGGAAAGTGGGTTAACTGCAACATTTTATATGCTAGTGGTCTCACCTTTTTACCCTTTGACTTGTTATTGTAATTGTTTTACTGAAGTGCAGTCATCCCTTGGGTGTGCTTGTCCTACCTATTACCTCTGTTTTTTATTTAGTCAAAAGGGATTCATGACATTTTGCTGGTGCTGATGTATTTGCGGGTGCACTCAACCCAGACAGGTTAGTGCTGAACAAAAGACTGCAAGCCAATCTCTGTACATTCTGAAATTTTCAAACCTCAAGGTTTTGTTTCTTTCCTTGTGTAAAAATCAACATGTTAAAAGCTCTAACCTTTTCTCTGTTTACTAGTATTGCTTCCAGGTTTTGGGTAACTCGCCAACAACATCTACGAAGATAGATTACAAAGGAGATACTAAAAAGACCACTGAGGAAAATTGGCACAATAAACAAATTCACTATTTGAACCCTTACCCCCTTAAGGCCTTAACAATCTCTACTGGAGTTTTTACTCCATGAACAAATGTCCTCGAAAATTATTGTTTATGCTGCTGTCTATGAGTATTTTCTCATAAGGAATCCAAATATCTTAGAGATGGGATTGCCTTGTTCATACCTATACTACTACATATGAACAATATGAGATTATGTGTTACCCTCCTAGGATTCATTTATATAGGTGCACTATTATGAATGTCACCCTTTTGTGGGTACTTCATACCCATGGGAGATATTACCACTCGAAAAATGAACCTTGATGACCAAATAGGGATTAACAGGAAAGATAAAAACAAAATTGTAGGTATTCTGCTTGTGGTTTTTGGTCTCTTATGCTTTTATGCCATTAACTGGGCTCTACAGAGGATTAAACCAATGATCTCACATCCTAAAACAAAATCTTCGAAAAGTAATTCCCATAAATGCCCAAAAAAATATACAAGCTATAGTTATCAACAACATACGATTTTGAACAAGACCATTACCCGTCTTGGACGTATGGCCATGCACATAATTTGTTTTTTATGAACATCACAACATGGAACTATAGGGGAATGGGGGGAAAAATATTTGGATGGACATTAAGTATTTTTGTAAAGATTGAACGAATTCAACTGTTTGCGTTATTCGAAACACAAACAAACAAAGAACCCAACATTTTTTTTAAAAAAAAGGCTGGTTTTGACCAGTTAATCTTTGTCCTTGCGACTGGATTTTCTGGAGGCATCTGTGTCATGTAGAAAACATATCAACTAACTAACGAACTATTAGAAATAGACAAGATTAACCCAAGATTTGTTAGTATCAAATATACAAATCTTTGCACAAATAATAAAATCATTTTGATCCTGGCTTATGCCCCCCCCCCCCCCCCCGTGTATGAATCTGGAAAAAATGAGTTTTGGGAAGGAGTAATGTCTTTTATCAAAAACTGTGCCTATCCATGTGTAGTCATGGGTGATTTAAATGAAATACAAGACCCAAGCGAAAAGTAGGGTGGATTAATTCTACCAATTACAAAGTTTATCAGACTAAGACACTTTAAAAATGATTCTGAGTTACTGGACCTACCAGTACAAGGAAATACCTTTACATGGAGAAAATACAAAACGGAAATCGATAATATCTATGAAAAATTAGATAGTGCCCTGGTTCACCACCAGATTATGCAATGATATCCATACATCTATATCAATAATCATGCATTCACGAGTTCATATCATTGCCCAATTTCGATTGAGCTACTACCTTCGACACCAATCAAAAATCAACCTTTTAAATTTGAAAAAATATGGATGACCAGAAAAGATTTTAGAAATATAGTCAAGTAGGCTTGGCGAACAAATTATCATGGATCCAGACTGTATGATCTGGTATCTAAAACAAAGCTGATTAAAAAACAAGCAAAGATATGGAATAAAAGCACCTTTGGTAATGTTTTTACCCAGCTTCAAAACATAAAAAAAACTTTCTGATATTCAAACTAGTATTTGTACTAACTATAATAATAACCTGATCCAAAAACAAAATAGGCTCATTGGAAAGAAAGAACAACTCCTAAACTTCCAAAAGACGTTCTGGAATCAAAGAGCTAAAGTAAAAAATATCAAATTTAATGATACAAATGCTAGCTATTTCCATAAAATTGCTAGTGGAAGAAGAAATAAAAAGATTATAAAGGAAATCAAAACCCAAGAAAGCACGAGTATAATTGGAGAAGAAAACATCAGAAATAAGATAAAAAACGACTTTATTAAAAGATTTAAGAGTGAAGAAATGAATGATCGTATTCTTCGGGAAAATGTTTACCTAATTCAAGCAGAAGTATCACCTGAGGACAATGTAGAACTAACAAAAAATGTCTCCAATGAAGAAATAAAATAAAGTTGTCTTTGACATTGGTCTAGATAAATCTTCGGGTCCTTATGCCATGACAGCAGAATTTTATCAAAAATATTGGGACATTGTTGGCTCCTCGGTCACCCAAGTTGTGAAAAGTTTTTTCCTGTCAGGGAAATTACTTAAACAGGTAAACCATACATTCATCTCTTTAATACCAAAATGTGACAATCCTAGCTCGACAAACCACTACAGACCTATTAGTCTGTGTTCTACAATCTATAAAATAATCTCTAAAATCCTAACAAATAGGTTTAAACAACTATGGAAAAGCTTATTCACCCACTTCAGGGTGCCCTTGTTGCTAATCGAGCTATTCAAGATAATATCTTAATAGCCCATGAAATTTTCCACTCCTTTAAATCGAAACAAGGAACACAGGGATTGATTGCCTTAAAACTAGATATTGAAAAAGCATATGACAAAATCGAATGGAATTTCATCCTAAGTATTATGGAGAAATTCGGATTCCATGATAAATTTATCACTTGGATCAAAGAATACATCACTACGGTATCCTTCTCAGTCCTAGTAAACAATGGCCCTACGGATATTTTAAACCTACACGAGGACTTCGATAGGGCGATCTCCTTTCACCTTTCTTGTTTATTTTAGGATCTGAAATCCTCGTTAGAAGATTACAAAAAGCCTCGGATAGACCACGAAACCCTATTGGATTCCAACTCACAAAAAACGGAACCCGTATCCTTTTTCTGGCCTTCGCCGATGATATTATGATTTTCTTAAAAGCGAAACATGATAACTGTAAGGAAATAAAAAAAACATTATCGATAACTGTTGTAAAATTTCTAGACAAAAAGTGAACTATCATAAATCAGCCTTTCAAGTAACGAAAAAAATTCCAACTGCAAGAAAACAAACCATCCAAGGTATTCTTACCATCACACATATGATCTCGCTTGAAAAATATATGGGTTGCCCGATCATTAATGGCATGGTTAGTCTGAATACCTTTATGGATCTCTTAGTCAGCACGCAACAACAATTAACCAAATGGAAAGCGAACTCTTTATCACAAGCAGGAAGAACAACATTGATAAAATCAAACCTTGCATCAAGACCAAATTTTCTTATGCAAAGTTTCATGCTACCTACACAAACTCACAATGAGCTGGATAAGATTAACATATCTTTCTTCTAGAATAAAGAACCATCATATAAACCACTAATTGGATGGGATAAAATTTGCAAACCAACGCATCATTTAAATTTCTTTGTAAAATCTTAGTTGAACCTAATAATTGTTGGGTGAAAATTTTAACTGGAAAATATCTCAAAACACAACATATTCTACATTACGGAAGGAAAGCATATTGTTCTTGGCAGTGGACAAAAGTGGTTGAAATCCTGGATGAATTTAAGAAAGGCCTTATTTGGCAAGTGGGTAATGGTAGAACAATCAAGTTTTAGACTGATAAATGGATATCAAATATCCCCTTGTGTGATAGATTTACAATCCTCCTAACTCAGAACAAGAATGTGTTAGTGGCAGATTTCATTCTGCCAAACAATATTTGGCATGAGGAAATGATTGAACAAATGTTACCAAGCGACATATCAAAACAAATCTTATCCATACCTTTACCCGTTTACAATATTCATGATAGAATGTACTGGGAAGCCAGTAAAAGTGGTTGGTTTTCCACAAAATCTGCTATGGATATGATAACCAAACATAAACGATATACAACACATGACACGTCATGGATTTAGAAACTTGATACTTATCCTAAGGTTAAAAATTTTCTGTGGGAAATTATGAAAAATGGTCTTCCAACTAAACAAAGATTAGCTGAAAAAGGAGTTGCACTTCCTCATGGATCTGTTTGCTATGATGCCCAAACTAAAGACTCTAACCATCTACCATTTCAATGCAACCATACCATGAAAACAATAGAAAAAATTAATACCAAAATGTAAAAATTGATCAAGGACCTCAATATAAGAATAAAAAAACATAATAACTAATGGAGGAAATCAGTAACAATACAGATCGATCGCAATTTGTGGAACTAGCAGTCTCTTGGTGGGGAATCTGGTTCTATAGAAACCAACAAAGCTTTGGAAGAACAAGCACTGATAATGACATTACAAAGGACGTACCAATCTATATTAAAAACTAAAATCATTTTTGGGAAAAAACAAAGCACTGGAACCAGGATTGTATGGCATATCAGAAAAAAAAGAAGGAAAACAAGAACATAAGTAGACTACTAAAGAAGAAATAGAAAAAATCACCAGAAAATATCATAAAAATTAATACTGATGGATCTACGATGACCAATGAAGAATCTAGCTATGGTTTCATTTTTCGGAATAATAAAGGTGATCCTATTTTCCTATTTGGTGACAAATGTGGAATTTCAACCCCTTTAAGAACAGAAACACTAGCAATTAGAAATGCTCTAATAAGCCTATGAACTAGGTCTAAAAAATATTGAAATCGAATGCTATAATATTACTATCGTAAACGTCCTAAATAAGATCTGGCACTGTCCTTGGGATATTGAAATGTTAATTTCGAATATCCTTTGTCTGTTTTACAACTTTTTTCTACAGTGCAGATCTGCCATGTCTTCCGAGATTCAAACGTTGTGGTCGACTACATTGCGAAGATGAGCATGTGGAGTTCCTTGGAAGATATTCAAGTCAATTTAGAGCTTTTAGTTTTCATCCAAAATGATACTATAGACTGAGAAATCGACCCTTCTATGATTTCTTGTCTAATTTTTACCTTATCAACAAAAACTTGAATGATAATAAAAGATAGAAATAAAATAAGTTATTTTTATTAAAATTAGAATTTTTTTTAAAAAATGTAACCGTGCGTAACACGGGCATAAAGACTAGTGGAAGTATATATTCTGGTTGCTCCAATTTGATCATTAAATGATGCGTGTTTTTCAATTGTTTTGTGGCATCGACGCTCCTTGCCAAGGTCGTCCTTGTTTCAGTCGTCAATGCGTTCAATCCTTGACCTTCTCTCGGTGCTCAACCCACTTTAAATTTTATGACGCTTCTACTTGGGATGGCCCATTAATGCTTTGCCCCAACACTTATCATAGACGAGAATGCACGATTTATCGTTTGAGTAGAATAACAACAGTTGGTTTTGGAAGATAAATCTTGAAAATCAAATAATTATCGCTGAATTGTGTGTATGGTGTAGAATCGAGTGTATTAGTACAAAGAACGGTATAGTTGTTCTTGGGCAGTGAAACATAATGACAGAAAACAGAGTAACAGTAACAACGTTTCTTAGAGAGGTCAACCAACTAATTAACTAAGAAAAACCTTTACTTTTAGGTTTCCCTAGTAGAATTTCAAATGTGTACTTGTGTTATTAATCCTGGAATTACAATCAAGCAAACCTTATCTCAACCTAGTTTACTCCTAAATATCTAGACTCCTTGTGTAACGTTCCTAACAACACCTTAGACACCTAAAACTCTATCAAGTACTCAACTACCAGAGCTTTGTACTTGCAAGTGTTTCTTCTCATTTCTTCTTCTTCTCTGAATGCTCCAACTCTTGGAAATGCTACGGTCGTGTATCAAGTGATGGTCGTCTCTTCTCATACTTATAGTCTACAAAATATCCTATTGATTTACCCTAATTTTACTTAAGGAAATAAAATAAAATAATCCTAAACAATCTTATCACAATCTTTTCTAACAAGTAAATCTTCAACAAACTTCTTTCGTGTGGTCCAAATTGTTTCCAAAAGATCTCTTTATAAAATTAGAAGATTCGACAGATCGGCAAGGCTAACAGTGCGCGCGTCACATCGTTCCTTGGCGTTGTTCCCTTTCATTTTCCTTCTCACCCTAATTTTACTTATTTCTTATGTTGACTCATGCGTGTTGTTCCATTGTTGACTTCTCTGTTCCTTGTCATTACCAGCGTCTACTGTTGCCATGAGCCGCTGTCCATACATCTCAACCCATCCTTGGTAGCTCCACCTAATTAATAGGCAGCCATCTCCTCAGAGGTTGTTGGTGAGTCTCGAACACGAGACCTTACCCCATCAACAAGCAACGAAACATAACTTGGTATAAACCAAAGGTTCATATATAAGAAGAGTTACAACAAAAGGTTCACAACCTCGTTGCACACACCACTTAACTTATAACCATCTAAAATGAAAGTCTGGGTAGCACCCACATCAACAACACATTAACAAAAGTGTAATGCAGATACAAAGTACTCTAAGCATTAGGAGCATAGGGTCCATCCGCCTCACGTATCACGTAAAGGCGTTGACCTTGACTTCCTGAAGCCATCGGGGCTTTCCCTTTGTTCTGCGCAGTCGTCTGCATTGAAGGGCTAGGAGCCTCCACCGGACTGAACTTGGGTCGGTTGTTCTAATTAACAGACCCTTGCCGTGACTCAGCTCCTTTCACATTCCTCCGCTGACAGAACGCCTGCATATGACCCTCCTTTCCGCAGTCAAAGCATGTCTTTTTGTCCTTCAGACATTCATTGCTCTTGTGCCCGTGCGTACCGCAGTTATAGCACTGAATCGGATTATTGCCTTGGCCAGAACGTTGTGTAGACTCATCATGAGTCTTATTCGTTCTTGCTCGGCCAGATTTGGCAAAATCCGATGGTGGTGCAGGGCGTTTGAACCCACTTGCCTGAGGCCGGTACTGCACTTGCCTTTGGCTGTTACGCTTCTTGGTCGACTCCTCCAGAGTCACCTCCAGCTTGTAGGTTGTATCCACATACTGCTCCAGAGTAGAGCATGTGTGGTGCACCATCATCGGCTTGATGTCTGGACTCATCAATTCGTGGAAATACCAGATCTTATGTGCCTCACTGGATATCTCAAGTCCAGCGTACTGCATTAGATGATTGAATTTGGTTGCAAGCTCGGTCACCTTCAATCCATCCGTTTGCGGATACAGAAATTCCTTGTGTTTCTCCTCCCTCATAGCACGAGAGAAGAAACGATCAGTCATCTTGGTCTTAAACATAGACCAGGTCAATACCGGGCTATCAGCTAAGCCGGTACTCTCCCACCATTCGCTGGCTTCTTCCTTTAACTGAAGAGAGGCTATATGCACTCTCTCCGCTTCAGTGCACTCAACATTACGGAATAGCCGCTCCATGTGGGAAAACCAATGAGCCACCTTGACTGGCTCTCCTTTCCCATCGAAGCTGTCAGGCCTCATGGAGTTAACAGCCTTCAGGGCTCGGCCATACTCCCCTCTATTCCTGATCACCCCTCCCTGCAGCACATGGTTCTCTTGTTCCTCAAACCTCGAAACTTCTCGAGATACTGGCACTCCTTGTGCCTGATGCACATTCGGGCGTAACGCGTCGGCAATCGCTTGCATGACGATTCCCCGAATTTCTGCAACAGCTGCTTTATCAAATATCCTTGGAGCGTTGTCCCTAGCTGGGTCGTTGCCTCCAGGATTATTATGGAAGACAGACTCACGCTCTTCTGATGGGTCTGCAACATTCCTCGGATTTAGTCTGGGGTCATTGCTTGGCCCAGCACCAGTACGGATAGTGTTCCTCGTGTTCACCATCTGTTTACCGATCAAATTCCAAGGATTTTATCACTTTAGTATCATTTTGATATAATTATTGTAATAAAATCAACTTAGAATAGATCAACTTGGTAATTTCTATTGATGGACTCGAACCGAGTTACTAGGTTCTACAACCTCAACTCACAATGAGCGAACTGGGAATCAAGCCTAGCTAGAGATGGTGAAACCACCTCGGCTTCTCCCGGGTTCCTCTGAAGAGAACAGAATGCACCCATATCAAACGGGGCAACGGGAAAGGAATTAGTCTTTCTAGACATAGGAGCAAGCTTACTATATCAGACTGTACAGAAGACATGACTATGAACGGTGTTTTGAAATTCTTTTCACTTTGAAAATTCAGAGCCCTTTTGAAGCATTTTCAAAAACGGATAAATGATTTATAAAATCCCAAACCCGTTTTAAAATCTTTGGCTCTGATACCACAACTGTAACACCCCCAAAACTTAACCCTTTTGGAAAGGTATTACCGCCAGTGACCCCAGTGTTCCTTACCGAGATCACCCAAGGCTTTACCAAATAAATACAATTTATGAAATGCAATTGATACACAAAGATCAAGCAATAAATTCCAAAACATAACATTGTCGAGGAAACAAGAGTTACGGGATTACAACCTAATCCCGAATAGGCCAAACACAGAGTTCAAACAAAGTACAGCGGAAGACAAATAAAAGATTTTACAAACGGGGTTGTGATCGTGATGATCACCTGCCCAAGGATCTCAACCTGATTAAAAGCAATTATTAAAACATCCAAAAACAACCGTCGTCTTCATAGTCAATCTAGTCTCCTCAAATCTTCACTCTATCTGATGTGCCGAATCGAATGGATGACACCAGCCCACATGCGGAGAACAATGTTCATGGGTTAGTCTACTTGAATAGGCTAGCAAGGGTAAAAAGCAGAATGGTTCGAGTGATCGTAACCGTTTACTATCATTGTCCCTCGAATAATAACCGAAGGGACGATACATAACCCGGCACTTTCACGGAATAACAACAAGAGGTATACATGAGAGAAGATTCTGGAAGACTTCATCTTCACAGAAATCGACTCGAAAAGAGACTCCAAGAGATTGAGTCTTTAAGGAAAAATGACAAATCTGGAATGATTACAGGATCATACAACAATGATTTAAAACTGACTGAGATGCTTCGGTTCACAACCAACCTCATCGCCTACAGCGAATCCAGATTGGAAAGAGAACGTACTACATTCAAGTCAAGACGAGTTTTCCTAGCTGCACTGAACTTAGCTGCACTATTCGCCCAAGGTATATTAATCATGTGCACTCGGGCACTTATCTTATTAAATTCCAAAACGAGCATTACGTTATAAGCTTTTACATCTCCACACAAGAGATATCGGATCTCCTCACAAGAGATATCAGATCTCCTCACAAGAGTTATAGAAGGGATGAACCCTGAAAGATTTGGCACTAGCGAAGTGTGCCTACCCTGTGAAAGGGTATGGTCATGACCAAAGAGAAAGTACTGGGGATGAACCACCAAGTACCAGTTATAAAGAAACAGCTAAACCCCCTCAAGGTACATAGCGTTCCTAGCCACTAGTGCTAACTAAACAGTATAGCACAACAACAGTTACTGGATAAATCCACATAAAGGCCCGAAAGGCGATCACAGATAATAGCGTTGTTCTAACAGATATACAACCTATTATATGATTTTCAAAACAGTTTAACAAAACCGTTTCCAGACAAACAGAATATTCATTCCAAATTAATTACTCAGATAAACTACTGATAATTAATGTAAATATGGAACGAATGAGCAAGAGCGAACCGCCACTTGCCTTAATCCGCAGAATAGTCTAACGATGTCAACTGGATTCCGTGCTCGACACGGTATAGTTCCGACAGCACAACAACCTTCGAGTCGACCCATAAAAGGAACCCTAAGTTAGATCCAACATAAACAGTACGAATCTAAACACGGAGAAAGAATACGAAAGGAAAGACGCCACGACGACAACCAACCAAGCCAAAGCCACGAAGGCGTTCTGGGCTCTGGCGGCGGTCGCCGTGAAGAACACGGCCGACTGAAACGAGAGAAAACTCACCCCAAAACACGAGTGGTTAGGCCTTCTTCGACTTGCTTTGGCTTCTAACCTCCAAGGCTAACCAAAAGCTTCACAAAGGCACTCAGGAACCACACTAAAGCAACACCGACGAGACCTTCAAACTCCGGCGAAAACACAACTCCGGCGAGAGGCGAATTTGGCAGAGGTTTGGTGCTGGGATGGCTCAAAACCTCACCCCTAACACCTCCTTTTATAGCCAAAGTGTCTGAAGCGTTCAACCAAACCCTGAGACGCGGCCGAAAGCAAGATCGGCGCCCTCGATTTCCGCCGGCGACCAACGGGCAATGCCCACTGGACAATCACGGCGGTCGCCGTTTTTGCCTGCGGCGGGCACGCGGCGGTCGCCGTAAATGCGGCGGTCGCCGTTGCCAGGTCTGTCGCGGCCAGCTAGAAGCTGACACGCTGACTCATCGGGCCCAACCACGGCGGTTGCCGTTTCTGAACGGCGGTCGCCGTTTCTCCCTTTTCCCGCTCGTTCAGCTTTGAACGAACCAGACGTTAAACCGGGATAAAAATTATCGTACGCGAACGACAATTAAAATCTAAGGCACCTTGTCTGTATATTATTTCACTGAGAAAAATATTACAGATACAGAGCACATTACAGAATGTCTCAAGCTACCTGAATTAAATCCGACGTACACAACGGGTACTCGGGAAAATTCCATAATTCCCAAATAACCTTACAAAATTACGGGGTATCACATTGGTGAACTCATTGCTCCAGGGGTGTTCTTTCCTCCTAGGAGCAACTCAATCTTATCTAAGGCTCGTGCTAAGGCTCCTAATGCTGGAGAAATTGCAGAATAACCTTTTACCTCCACCTCTAACTCCAGTAAGCGCAAAGAACTTGCCCATGAGGAAGATACCGCCACCTCGGGGCTAAAGGGTGTCAAGAAGATGAAAAAATGATAATGTGTAAGTCCAGTAATCATTTTATAGGTTCTGTGTGCACAACTGTTGAGACTTATGCTAAAAGGGAAACCCCCTTGAACTCCTTTTTGTATCAGATCTTATGCTGTGACCGAACCATCTTGATTACTTGTTATTTCCCTTTCCTTAATCTATTTCATGTTAGTCATGGGCTCCTATGCTGGCCCTTTTGGCTCTGTTGTTATTTGTTGGACTATGATCCTTAATGAGAAAGTATTTAAGTACTTGTTGTGTTTGGTATTTCTCTGTCAATCTAGAACTCATTACAATTCTGAACAAAATTTAACTATTGCCAACTGTACTAAGATGTTGATCTTTAACTTTGATGAGAAAATGGGAAAGTGGGTTAACTGCAACATTTTATATGCTAGTGGTCTCACCTTTTTACCCTTTGACTTGTTATTGTAATTGTTTTACTGAAGTGCAGTCATCCCTTGGGTGTGCTTGTCCTACCTATTACCTCTGTTTTTTATTTAGTCAAAAGGGATTCATGACATTTTGCTGGTGCTGATGTATTTGCGGGTGCACTCAACCCAGACAGGTTAGTGCTGAACAAAAGACTGCAAGCCAATCTCTGTACATTCTGAAATTTTCAAACCTCAAGGTTTTGTTTCTTTCCTTGTGTAAAAATCAACATGTTAAAAGCTCTAACCTTTTCTCTGTTTACTAGTATTGCTTCCAGGTTTTGGGTAACTCGCCAACAACATCTACGAAGATAGATTACAAAGGAGATACTAAAAAGACCACTGAGGAAAATTGGCACAATAAACAAATTCACTATTTGAACCCTTACCCCCTTAAGGCCTTAACAATCTCTACTGGAGTTTTTACTCCATGAACAAATGTCCTCGAAAATTATTGTTTATGCTGCTGTCTATGAGTATTTTCTCATAAGGAATCCAAATATCTTAGAGATGGGATTGCCTTGTTCATACCTATACTACTACATATGAACAATATGAGATTATGTGTTACCCTCCTGGGATTCATTTATATAGGTGCACTATTATGAATGTCACCCTTTTGTGGGTACTTCATACCCATGGGAGATATTACCACTCGAAAAATGAACCTTGATGACCAAATAGGGATTAACAGGAAAGATAAAAACAAAATTGTAGGTATTCTGCTTGTGGTTTTTGGTCTCTTATGCTTTTATGCCATTAACTGGGCTCTACAGAGGATTAAACCAATGATCTCACATCCTAAAACAAAATCTTCGAAAAGTAATTCCCATAAATGCCCAAAAAAATATACAAGCTATAGTTATCAACAACATACGATTTTGAACAAGACCATTACCCGTCTTGGACGTATGGCCATGCACATAATTTGTTTTTTATGAACATCACAACATGGAACTATAGGGGAATGGGGGGAAAAATATTTGGATGGACATTAAGTATTTTTGTAAAGATTGAACGAATTCAACTGTTTGCGTTATTCGAAACACAAACAAACAAAGAACCCAACATTTTTTTTTAAAAAAAGGCTGGTTTTGACCAGTTAATCTTTGTCCTTGCGACTTGATTTTCTGGAGGCATCTGTGTCATGTAGAAAACATATCAACTAACTAACGAACTATTAGAAATAGACAAGATTAACCCAAGATTTGTTAGTATCAAATATACAAATCTTTGCACAAATAATAAAATCATTTTGATCCTGGCTTATGCCCCCCCCCCCCCCCCCCCCCCCCCGTGTATGAATCTGGAAAAAATGAGTTTTGGGAAGGAGTAATGTCTTTTATCAAAAACTGTGCCTATCCATGTGTAGTCATGGGTGATTTAAATGAAATACAAGACCCAAGCGAAAAGTAGGGTGGATTAATTCTACCAATTATAAAGTTTATCAGACTAAGACACTTTAAAAATGAATCTGAGTTACTGGACCTACCAGTACAAGGAAATACCTTTACATGGAGAAAATACAAAACGGAAATCGATAATATCTATGAAAAATTAGATAGTGCCCTGGTTCACCACCAGATTATGCAATGATATCCATACATCTATATCAATAATCATGCATTCACGAGTTCATATCATTGCCCAATTTCGATTGAGCTACTACCTTCGACACCAATCAAAAATCAACCTTTTAAATTTGAAAAAATATGGATGACCAGAAAAGATTTTAGAAATATAGTCAAGTAGGCTTGGCGAACAAATTATCATGGATCCAGACTGTATGATCTGGTATCTAAAACAAAGCTGATTAAAAAACAAGCAAAGATATGGAATAAAAGCACCTTTGGTAATGTTTTTACCCAGCTTCAAAACATAAAAAAAACTTTCTGATATTCAAACTAGTATTTGTACTAACTATAATAATAACCTGATCCAAAAACAAAATAGGCTCATTGGAAAGAAAGAACAACTCCTAAACTTCCAAAAGACGTTCTGGAATCAAAGAGCTAAAGTAAAAAATATCAAATTTAATGATACAAATGCTAGCTATTTCCATAAAATTGCTAGTGGAAGAAGAAATAAAAAGATTATAAAGGAAATCAAAACCCAAGAAAGCACGAGTATAATTGGAGAAGAAAACATCAGAAATAAGATAAAAAACGACTTTATTAAAAGATTTAAGAGTGAAGAAATGAATGATCGTATTCTTCGGGAAAATGTTTACCTAATTCAAGCAGAAGTATCACCTGAGGACAATGTAGAACTAACAAAAAATGTCTCCAATGAAGAAATAAAATAAAGTTGTCTTTGACATTGGTCTAGATAAATCTTCGGGTCCTTATGCCATGACAGCAGAATTTTATCAAAAATATTGGGACATTGTTGGCTCCTCGGTCACCCAAGTTGTGAAAAGTTTTTTCCTGTCAGGGAAATTACTTAAACAGGTAAACCATACATTCATCTCTTTAATACCAAAATGTGACAATCCTAGCTCGACAAACCACTACAGACCTATTAGTCTGTGTTCTACAATCTATAAAATAATCTCTAAAATCCTAACAAATAGGTTTAAACAACTATGGAAAAGCTTATTCACCCACTTCAGGGTGCCCTTGTTGCTAATCGAGCTATTCAAGATAATATCTTAATAGCCCATGAAATTTTCCACTCCTTTAAATCGAAACAAGGAACACAGGGATTGATTGCCTTAAAACTAGATATTGAAAAAGCATATGACAAAATCGAATGGAATTTCATCCTAAGTATTATGGAGAAATTCGGATTCCATGATAAATTTATCACTTGGATCAAAGAATACATCACTACGGTATCCTTCTCAGTCCTAGTAAACAATGGCCCTACGGATATTTTAAACCTACACGAGGACTTCGATAGGGCGATCTCCTTTCACCTTTCTTGTTTATTTTAGGATCTGAAATCCTCGTTAGAAGATTACAAAAAGCCTCGGATAGACCACGAAACCCTATTGGATTCCAACTCACAAAAAACGGAACCCGTATCCTTTTTCTGGCCTTCGCCGATGATATTATGATTTTCTTAAAAGCGAAACATGATAACTGTAAGGAAATAAAAAAAACATTATCGATAACTGTTGTAAAATTTCTAGACAAAAAGTGAACTATCATAAATCAGCCTTTCAAGTAACGAAAAAAATTCCAACTGCAAGAAAACAAACCATCCAAGGTATTCTTACCATCACACATATGATCTCGCTTGAAAAATATATGGGTTGCCCGATCATTAATGGCATGGTTAGTCTGAATACCTTTATGGATCTCTTAGTCAGCACGCAACAACAATTAACCAAATGGAAAGCGAACTCTTTATCACAAGCAGGAAGAACAACATTGATAAAATCAAACCTTGTATCAAGACCAAATTTTCTTATGCAAAGTTTCATGCTACCTACACAAACTCACAATGAGCTGGATAAGATTAACATATCTTTCTTCTAGAATAAAGAACCATCATATAAACCACTAATTGGATGGGATAAAATTTGCAAACCAACGCATCATTTAAATTTCTTTGTAAAATCTTAGTTGAACCTAATAATTGTTGGGTGAAAATTTTAACTGGAAAATATCTCAAAACACAACATATTCTACATTACGGAAGGAAAGCATATTGTTCTTGGCAGTGGACAAAAGTGGTTGAAATCCTGGATGAATTTAAGAAAGGCCTTATTTGGCAAGTGGGTAATGGTAGAACAATCAAGTTTTAGACTGATAAATGGATATCAAATATCCCCTTGTGTGATAGATTTACAATCCTCCTAACTCAGAACAAGAATGTGTTAGTGGCAGATTTCATTCTGCCAAACAATATTTGGCATGAGGAAATGATTGAACAAATGTTACCAAGCGACATATCAAAACAAATCTTATCCATACCTTTACCCGTTTACAATATTCATGATAGAATGTACTGGGAAGCCAGTAAAAGTGGTTGGTTTTCCACAAAATCTGCTATGGATATGATAACCAAACATAAACGATATACAACACATGACACGTCATGGATTTAGAAACTTGATACTTATCCTAAGGTTAAAAATTTTCTGTGGGAAATTATGAAAAATGGTCTTCCAACTAAACAAAGATTAGCTGAAAAAGGAGTTGCACTTCCTCATGGATCTGTTTGCTATGATGCCCAAACTAAAGACTCTAACCATCTACCATTTCAATGCAACCATACCATGAAAACAATAGAAAAAATTAATACCAAAATGTAAAAATTGATCAAGGACCTCAATATAAGAATAAAAAAACATAATAACTAATGGAGGAAATCAGTAACAATACAGATCGATCGCAATTTGTGGAACTAGCAGTCTCTTGGTGGGGAATCTGGTTCTATAGAAACCAACAAAGCTTTGGAAGAACAAGCACTGATAATGACATTACAAAGGACGTACCAATCTATATTAAAAACTAAAATCATTTTTGGGAAAAAACAAAGCACTGGAACCAGGATTGTATGGCATATCAGAAAAAAAAGAAGGAAAACAAGAACATAAGTAGACTACTAAAGAAGAAATAGAAAAAATCACCAGAAAATATCATAAAAATTAATACTGATGGATCTACGATGACCAATGAAGAATCTAGCTATGGTTTCATTTTTCGGAATAATAAAGGTGATCCTATTTTCCTATTTGGTGACAAATGTGGAATTTCAACCCCTTTAAGAACAGAAACACTAGCAATTAGAAATGCTCTAATAAGCCTATGAACTAGGTCTAAAAAATATTGAAATCGAATGCTATAATATTACTATCGTAAACGTCCTAAATAAGATCTGGCACTGTCCTTGGGATATTGAAATGTTAATTTCGAATATCCTTTGTCTGTTTTACAACTTTTTTCTACAGTGCAGATCTGCCATGTCTTCCGAGATTCAAACGTTGTGGCCGACTACATTGCGAAGATGAGCATGTGGAGTTCCTTGGAAGATATTCAAGTCAATTTAGAGCTTTTAGTTTTCATCCAAAATGATACTATAGACTGAGAAATCGACCCTTCTATGATTTCTTGTCTAATTTTTACCTTATCAACAAAAACTTGAATGATAATAAAAGATAGAAATAAAATAAGTTATTTTTATTAAAATTAGAATTTTTTTTAAAAAATGTAACCGTGCGTAACACGGGCATAAAGACTAGTGGAAGTATATATTCTGGTTGCTCCAATTTGATCATTAAATGATGCGTGTTTTTCAATTGTTTTGTGGCATCGACGCTCCTTGCCAAGGTCGTCCTTGTTTCAGTCGTCAATGCGTTCAATCCTTGACCTTCTCTCGGTGCTCAACCCACTTTAAATTTTATGACGCTTCTACTTGGGATGGCCCATTAATGCTTTGCCCCAACACTTATCATAGACGAGAATGCACGATTTATCGTTTGAGTAGAATAACAACAGTTGGTTTTGGAAGATAAATCTTGAAAATCAAATAATTATCGCTGAATTGTGTGTATGGTGTAGAATCGAGTGTATTAGTACAAAGAACGGTATAGTTGTTCTTGGGCAGTGAAACATAATGACAGAAAACAGAGTAACAGTAACAACGTTTCTTAGAGAGGTCAACCAACTAATTAACTAAGAAAAACCTTTACTTTTAGGTTTCCCTAGTAGAATTTCAAATGTGTACTTGTGTTATTAATCCTGGAATTACAATCAAGCAAACCTTATCTCAACCTAGTTTACTCCTAAATATCTAGACTCCTTGTGTAACGTTCCTAACAACACCTTAGACACCTAAAACTCTATCAAGTACTCAACTACCAGAGCTTTGTACTTGCAAGTGTTTCTTCTCATTTCTTCTTCTTCTCCGAATGCTCCAACTCTTGGAAATGCTACGGTCGTGTATCAAGTGATGGTCGTCTCTTCTCATACTTATAGTCTACAAAATATCCTATTGATTTACCCTAATTTTACTTAAGGAAATAAAATAAAATAATCCTAAACAATCTTATCACAATCTTTTCTAACAAGTAAATCTTCAACAAACTTCTTTCGTGTGGTCCAAATTGTTTCCAAAAGATCTCTTTATAAAATTAGAAGATTCGACAGATCGGCAAGGCTAACAGTGCGCGCGTCACATCGTTCCTTGGCGTTGTTCCCTTTCGTTTTCCTTCTCATCCTAATTTTACTTATTTCTTATGTTGACTCATGCGTGTTGTTCCATTGTTGACTTCTCTGTTCCTTGTCATTTTTGTTTTGATTCATCACATGATTTTCATCATTTTTTTTTTACTTCGTTTCTGAAATTCATAATCATAATAAAACAATCAAATATATTTAAATTTATCATTATTAAAACCTGATGGAATATCATGGTTCCAACACATGTTCAAAGAGTTGATCGCTTGTATATATTGCATATTTGCATGCCACCTCTCTCGCAGGCTCGCACGGACATAGTAAATTGAGGTTTATATTTAATAATCAATTAATTGATTATTTTTGTCAAACCTCATGGCCAACTAGCTTTATTTTAATACTCCGTAAATAATTTCCCATAGTTTATGATCGAGAAAAGCCAAAGGGTGTATGATTTGTATTCTATCGATTAATATTAGTAAAATGTATTTCAAAAGATGTGCCGTTGTGCCAGTTGATAAATGATAAATTGATAATGCACTAATTTAAAGAAGAAATTTGAATTTTATTTATTTGTGACAACCCGTGCATGAAATAAAAAAATAAATTGCAGATAAAAACAAATCCCTTTGCAAGGATACTGGTACTAAAATGTTTCCCCACTGTCAGACATGGGCAGTGAAGAAAACTAGATGCCCTCTCGTGTCTTGTACGGATATCACTTTATATTTTAAGAATAAATTTAAATTTATTTATAATATATAAAATTTTAAAAAAATTATATAAAAAAATTAATATGATGTATCGAAAAGATAATTTCTTGATTGGAATAATTTATATGGTGTATTGTATGATGAAGATTGAAAGTAGATATGTGAATTTATATTAATAAAAAAAATATAAATTATGAATTTTATATAATCATTAAAAATAAAACTGCATTAAAATAAAACTAAATATTATATTCTTTATAATAGAGTTTACGGACAATCAATTTAAATTTATTAAATATGATAATAATATTTTTGATAAGTGCATAATTATATGTACGTTGGTGGATGAACCGTATAGCGTTAATTATTTACGTATCATCTATCTATATATATATATCTTTATAATGGAGTTTACGGACAATTAACGTATATATTATATTATGGACACTAATTAAGAATGATAATAATATTTTTGGTAAGTGCAGAATTATCATGTATAATGAAAAATATTTTGGGATGGTAATTTAAGAAACGGTTTTTTCGCCTGATACCCCTAAGATATGATGAAATTTGCAAGATATCCCAATATTTTACCTATTTCGCGCACTATTCCTGAGTTTTTTTTTCGCCAAATGCCCATATGTTCACTTGTTAACAGAAACTGCTAAAAAAAATGAAAAAAGCACAAAAAAACCCAAATAAAAAAGCAGAAAAAACAAAAAAAAAATACCCAAATAAAAAATGCAGAAAAACTAAACCCCCCAAATCTATCATCTTGTTTGACCTTCGCGGCATCCCACTCACACAGTAGAAAATCACCTGCCAGACTAGCTCATCTCACACAGTAGTTACCTACTCCCACTCACAATCCCAAATTTGCAACACGTTTCCTACCGATCTAGCTATACAAATTTCAAACAACATCAAAAAGAGATTCGCAGCTCTAAAATTGAAGGCAAAATGATATATTACATCTGAAACTCGAGAACTTGAAAATAAATAGACATTGGAAATCGATCTAGATCGATCAGTCGCCGGAGTCATCGTCGCCGCCGAAGATGGAAACACGGTTGTAAACGAGGAAGAGGCGGCAAGATGTGCAGAGCCGATGAAGGCGTGTCGTCGCGAAGGCGAGCCGGGTCGAGGGCGGCAAAAGGGCCGCCTTGTCGTCATGGCCGGCAGAATGGACGCCGGCGAGATGTGCAGAGCCGATGAAGGTAGCGAAGGCGATTTGGGCAGTCGTCGAAGGGATGCCGCGAAGGTCGAACAAGACGAGAGATTTGGATATTTTTTTTCTGCTTCTTTTTTTTCGGTTTTTTTTCTGCCTTTTTTATTTGTTTTTTTTTTATATTTGTTTTTTCTGATTTTTTAAAACTGATTCCGTTAATAAGTTAACAAATAGGCATTTGGAGAAAAAAAAAAAATTGGGGTAACTCGTGAAATAGGTAAAATTTTAGAATATTTCACAAGTTTTGCTATACTTTAAGGGTAACATGTGAAAAAATAAATATAAAATAAAATAAATTATAAATAAAATAATAATAAATAAATAAATATATATAATTATTTGATGATATGACATATTTAGATAAAAGATAAGTATGAGAGATAATTGTGACTTTAGTATTAGTATATAGAATATATAGATTACATGTTGCATTAGAATATTTAGATTTAGAACAAAGTCTAATTAATTAACATGTAGGTATTTGGGTCTACTCCAAAAGCAGTGCGTATCGAGCTTTAAAAACCGAGAAGAAGTGGAGATAAGCAAGAAATTCACATAGTTACAATACTTATGGGACATGAAAACACCTTTGTCCTTGAAGTTGCTTTTGGTGATTGAATTATTAATTAGTTTGAACATTTGAAGAATCCAAACAATACTCAGATCTAGTAATAAAGTGATACTCTTTTAGACTTCTGAAATATTATTTAGGATAACATTTAAATAAATTAATAATATGGAGAGCTGTTTTATCGTGAAAGGAGGCTACGAAATATCCAAGATATTGTTTGACACTGGCCACCAAATAAAAAAATTATAGAAAAATTATTCTAAATAATATCAACTATCATATTTGAATAAAAAATAATACGAACTTAGAAAATTATAAATATGTATCCGAACTATGTCAATATTAACCCAAAATGACATGGACCATTTTTTCGGTAAAGAGACTCCAAGAGATTGAGTCTTTAAGGAAAAATGACAAATCTGGAACGTTTAAAGAATCAGACAATCAGTGATTTAAAAGCTGACTTAGATGTTTCGGTTCACGACCAACCTCATCGCTTACATCGAATCCAAATTGGAAAGAGAACGTACTCTGATCAAAAGTCGAGACGAGCTTTCCTAGCTGTACTATTTACTTAGCTGCACTACTCGCCAAACGTATATTAATTATGTGCACTCGACCACTTTATCTTGTTAAATTCAAAAACCCATATCACGTTATAAGCTTTTAAACATCCCTCGGGAACTAAATCCCTAAGGCAAAGTTGACTCGGGAACTAAATCCAAAGAGTCGAATCGAGAACTAAATCCCGCGGAAACTATATCCCTCAGGCGAAATCATGAACTAAATCCTTACAACAGCACTAAAGAAGAATGGTAGAAACTAAATCCTAACCACCAGGTTATCAAGAAACGACTAACACTCGTACTGAGATACACAGTAGTGTTCCTACGAATACTCGTTCTAACCAAACAGTTACAAACGCAGCAATAACTCAGATCAATGCCCTCAAGGCCAGTTACAGATAAAATAGCGTTGTTCTAACAATATACAACCTATAATAATATCTATATTAATTCACATATATATATATAAGGCCCATTAGCAAAAATACCAGATTTTTTAAAGCAACTTGCAAAAAACCAATATTTTAAAAAGTATTGCAAAAATATCAATTTTTTGATATTTTTACTATTGTTAAGGGTTGAATAAATTTTTTTTTTAATTATATAAATCAAATAAAACATTAAAACTTTTGAAAAGAAAAAACAAAACAAAATTTTAATTCTACTAATTTAATCCTAATCAATCCCAAATCTCACCCTCCTCCGTTTCCCTCTTCAGCGAAGGCCGCCGTCCGTTCCGCCGCCGCTGTGCTCCCTCTCCTCCTCGCACCGCCCCACGCCGATCAAATCCCCACCCGATTCTGACCGCAGCAGCTCCACCAACCGCTTCATCAACCACACCAACAACCCCTGCTCTAGCAGCCTCTCGTCTCCCTCCTATACTTCTCTCCTTGGCCATCGCTGTTTGAATCCGTCACGTCCATGGTCGTCGGACGTCCTCCCCTGCGCCCCTCGCTGCTGCCTCAGGATCCTACAGTGAAGACCTCGATTCGTCTCCTGCAACGCTCTCCTCGTCCGCCGTCGTCACCGTTGACCTAACTCCATCCAGATATCTCCTGGCGTCAATTCCATCCAGATGCTTCGGCGAGGCTCCCAAGATGCTCCGGCCCCAATTCCATCCAGATTTAAGTACTAGATTACTCCGACCCGCGTATCCAAGATGCTCCGGCCTCAATTCCATCTAGATATCTTCTGGCATCTTCAACAAAAAGGCTTTGCAGGTAATAATAATACTAGGTTTATTCAATCCTCAATAGTGATTTGCCATTGCTTCCCTGTTTGATCAGCTATGATTTCGATTGCATGTTAGGTGAAATTTTTAGGGTTTGTATGAGATAATAGAGAAAGTGATACTTGTTCATTGAATGGACTGTCATACTTATACAGGGTAATTAACTAACTGTGAGAGATGTTTGGTGGTTATCAATTGATCTTGAGACCTTTCAAGCTGATACCATATGAGATAATAGAGAAAGTGACTACTGTCTACTGATTCAAGATGCTCCGGCCCCAATTCCATCCAGATTTAAGTACTAGATACCCTAAGCTGATACCATATCAGAAAGAATGCTTGAAAGTCTAATCTTTGTTTTAATCCGAGTATGATCAAATACAATATTGTATGGCAAGTGACTACTGTCTACTGATTCAAAACTTGACCAATTTTGAATTGTCTTTGGGTTTGAATTGGATAGCGAATTATCTTGGAATGTGCAAGCAAACTGCTTTTTACTTCTTTATTTTGATTGTAATACGAATTAAGAGAATTTTTGATGGTGTGGCTTCGGAATCATAATGCAAATTCTGTCATCAATTTTCTGGAGCAGGTTTTCTCCAATCTGGACAAGTCTGATTTAGAGTTGTGGGCAGTTCTCATCTGGAGTGTCTGGCTGGCTCGAAACAAGAGAATTTTTGATGGTGTGGCTTCGGATCCTGTCACGGCGCTGCACGATGCGAAGCAACTCCAAGGTGAATTTAAACGCTGCACTACTGTGCAGGAATTGGGCACCTCTTTGGCCCCTGGTTCCTGCAAATGGTCTAGGCCCACAGGTGATGTGATTAAGATTAATTGTGATGCCTCTATCTTGTCGGTGCAGAAATGTGGGATCGGTTTCATTGCTAGAGGTGCTACTGGTACTGTCTGTTTCTTTGGTGCTCGCACAATCCAACCAACTGCTGATCTTGGTGACGATTTTCAGATAGTATTTCATTTCATTTGCATTTTGTTGAGCAGCACACTATGATTACAGGGAGACGACAGTAGTCATTTACCATTTTGTAGTTAAGACTTTGAGGAATTTATCAATCAGTCTTTATGTTTTTGTTTCCATTTTTTAGTTGCACTTTGTTGATTTTGAAACCTAAGTCTGCAGATTCATGCTTATGTTAGTTTATGAATCATTCTACATATCTACTGCATATTCCCTAATTTCATCCTTTCTCAGTGCCAGAATCGTCTCTTGTTGCATCACACAAGTAGCCTTGTCGAGGAGACGAGTGAGTAATACTCGACGCCTTATGGGCAATGGGAGCTTTCCTTTTGCTGGTGCTTCTTGCAGATGGGAGCATGTTAGAAGGGAAGCCAATAGAGCTGCTCATCTCCTGGCTGCCTTGTGTCCTGCTTCTACTATATTATGTACTTTTCCTGTTTGTTTTTCTTTACATTTGGATTCCATTTTGCTGGATGACTCAAGGATTTAATTGATGGGGTTTTTCTGCTAAAAAAATATGAATTAAGGCTCTTGACCAATTTTTACTTCTTTATTGTGTATTTACATTGTTTGACGTTTATACCTTTCTTCAAGTATTGAATTCGAAATTTTGTATGTGTGGTTACATCCTGATCATGCCACTAGATCATTTACTAATACAAAACATAACTTGCCAATTACTTCTTTCAAACTTAGGCAAGACTTTCTAAATCCTCTTTATATTCTTGTTTTTCTTTTCTGAAGGAACATTGGAAACCTCTCCCAAGAAACTTAAATTTGAATTTGTGTTTTTAGACTATTGTTAGAAGAAAGAACTCGTTAAGTAGAGTTAATTACTCCGAGGAGCCAGCTATATTTGCATGGGAACTCGTGAATAATCTTCGTGCCCCGATATAAATGTGGTCTAATAAAATGAATATTGCTCTCACATTTAAAATCGACTAACATTTAAGACATCATTCAAATCTACTTTATCATGACACATTTACACGAAGTCAGACCACATATATACGAAGTCAGGTCAACGCTTTGTTATATCACAAAATTTCAAATGTTAACCGATTGCGAATTTCAGAGCAATATACAATTTATCAGGCCACATTTGTACGTTGTCAACCGTCAGGTCATTACTCTTTTATTTTATTAAATTTAAATTTAAAACAAATTTTGGTTGGTTCCGTAATGAGAAACACTTAAATTTGAAACGAACATTGGTTGGTTTCGTAATGAGGAATACTTAAATCTGCATTTATTAGTTGTGATTCTCGTTCAATTGATAATCACTAAAAATATTTATGTGTTTTCAAAAGAAAACTTCATAAAAGAAACACCAACTTTGGGGTGAACAGAGTTGACTCCCTTCTTGTAAACACTTTGACTTGAAATTCTCTACACTCTTCAGTGCCGCTCTCAGAGTCGACTCTCTTCTTGTACACTCTTTAGTGCCTCGATATAAATGTGGTCTGATAGAATGAATATTGCTCTCACATTTAAAACCGACTAATATTTAAAACAATATTCAAATCTACTTTATCAGGAAACATTTACACGAAGTCAGACCACATATATACGAAGTCAGGTCAACACTTTGTTATATCACAAAATTTCAAATGTTACCCAATTGCGAATTTCAGAGCAATATAAAATTTATCAGGCCACATTTGTACGTTGTCAGGTCATTATTGCTATGTAACCTCTTGAATGATATTCTCTTCATGCAATTTCTCAAGAATTACATGCTCGGAAACAACCTTATGAACTATGGCATCGAAAAAGATAAGACCCCCTCCATTCCAGTACATGCAAGTTGCTACGAATAAAGGTGGGGTCCTAATGATGTATATTTTTTTGTTTGAACAAAGATGCATTGAAGTTGACTATGCACAAACAAAGACAGGTTGTAATTCCAAATATAACTTGAACCCTTAATGAAGAGGAGTTGGTAACAGGTCCAATGTTGTTTTAAAAGTGTAATGTTTTTGCATGCGTTTGCATATTTAGAAAGAAAAAACCTGAAAATGCATTTAGAATAAGAGGTGAGCTATACATGTAATGTGGTATAAATAAGTAGAAGTTAAAAAATGGTTGTAACTGTAAGCATATCCTTCTTACCCTATATTATTGGACATAATTATACTATAGATTGGTGCTAATGTTTTACACATCTTTCCAAATTAAGAAGCGAAACTCATACAGTTTACTTTAGCAGACCACATTTATACTTGATCAGGACACATTTATACGAATTCAGGTCAATTCTATGTTATATCACAAAATTTCAAATATTAGTCAATTTCAAATGTTCAGAGCGATATTCACTTTATCAGGTTACATTTATACGTTGTCGGGTCATTACTCTGTTATATCAACTATAAATTTGAAACGAATATTAGTTGGTTTCGTAATGAGAAACACTTAAGTTTGCATTTATTAGTCGTGATCCTCGTTGAATTGATAATCACTAAAAATATTAGGACAAAAGGGAAGGGAGAGATATAAGGAACACAAAATACATGTTCCAATGAGACAAAGTATCTAATGCATAATTTCAATTCACTTAAAAAATCATTCATATCTTGGTGACTTCTTTGGCATATTCAAACTTGTACCGTATTTCATTGCTTCATGGCTTGTCCTTCCTTGAATGAAAGATGCTTAGCTATTCCATCACATACTCAATGCCAGCACCAATGTTGAAGACGATTGCTCCAATGCATAATGTGCTCCCTAGTTAAGCAAGAAAATATAATAATCAAAGATGTGATCATAACACATATAGAAGGTGCTTCCATATATACTAGAGAACACTACCTGAATGCCAGCTCGTTGTTCCTCCTTTGGGTTTGTGACGCTGCAAGGTTTCTCCAAAGATAGGTCGCGGAGTCTAGGATCTTCCACCGACGTTGAAAAAGAGCTTCAAAGTGGCATAGTTATCGGTTTTTTATGCACAACGTGGTGACTTTGTCTAAATGTGACCTGACTTCGTACAAATGTGACCTGATAAAGTACATTATCAATTGTTAATTAGACTAGTTGAAATTTTGTGATATAACAGAGCATTGACCTGACTTCGTATAAATGTGACATGACTTCGTACAAATGTGACCTGATAAAGTACATAATTCTCTGTTATGTAACAAAATTTAGAAAATAAAGTTGTAAATGTCTGATCAATATTCATTTTATCAGGTCACATTTGTACGTAGTCAGGTCATTACTCTGTTATATAAACGAACATTGGTTGGTTTCGTAACTATCAATAGAACCTTGTTTGATGCCTTGACCACCACTCTGCCCTTCCTACTTAGTTAATCCAATATAGCTAACTAATTAATTAATCAGCATGTAACTTGATGTAATTTATGTAATTTTTATTAATAAAACTCCAAATGACAATACAAGAGATACAAGAATTTGATAGTGTGGCGCCCAAAGTCCCTTTGAGTTGTTTTACAATAAAAAAGACAAGTAACGTGGGCCGATTCGGAGGTGATTCGATGTCGTTCGGAGATGATTTCAAATGATTCAAGAGTCGGGTTTAAGTAACTTGAGCATGACGAATACGATGATGTGGTCAGATTTTGAATCATTTGAAATCACTTTCGAACGACTTGACTCTTGAATCATTTGAAATCACTTTCGAACGACATCAAATCACCTCTGTATCGGCTCGAGTAATAAAACTATATGATTTTTAATAGAAAATTATTTCTTTAAATTTATAAATATACACATGACTATGGTAAGAGATAGGGAAAATTAGTTTAAAATTTAAAGTTAATATAACAGAGTATTGATCTGACTATATACAAATATGGTCTGATAAAGTGGATATTGCTCTGAAATTTAAAATCGGCTAATATTTGAAATGCTTAATCCCTAGTTCAACGTCTGCTTGGAGCAGTGTCTCGATTCATTCAAATCTGATCACCCTCAAAGTTGTTGTAAGATCACCCTCATGACTTCGTATAAATTCGGTCTGATAAAGTACATAATGCTCTATTATGTAACAAAATTTACGAAAATGAAGTTTTAAATGTTAAGCGATTTTAAATGTCAGAGCAATATTCACTTTATCAAATAACATTTCTACCAGGTCAGGTCAATGATGTGTTATATCACAAAATTTATAAAAATGAAATTTCAAATGTTAGGAGATTTCATATTTCAGAACAATATTCACTTTTTTAGTAAATGACCCTATTTAAGATATAGTAGATGATATAATCTTTACAAACATCATGTTAGGAGGTTTAATTTTAAAGAAATCTTGATCAACCTATATGGGATTCGAACCCACATCATGTGCAACAAACACACTGCTCTTCCTTTTGAGCTATTATGCTTTTAAGTAATTTTCCAAGACAAAAGATCAAGCAAAGATACATTTAAATTTGCATTACGGAATCAACCAACGTTTATTTCAAATTTAAAATTAATATAACAGAATACTGACCTGACTACGTACAAATGTGACCTGATAAAGAGAATATTACTCTGAAATTTAAATTCGGCTAACATTTGAAATTTTGTGATATAACAGAGCATTGACTTGACTTCGTCTAATTGTGGCCTGACTTCGTATAACTATGGACTGATTCTTTATCAACGCAACCAACCAACGTTTGTTTTAAGTTTAGGATTTCTTCGTACATATTCTTTTTCAACGTAACAAAACATAAATTAACTTCACTCAAGGTCTTGTTCTCGTCCCTAATCTTCTGAACTTCATCCTTGGACCCTTTTCTGAAGCTCTACCAACATTTGTTCGTAGTCAGGTCATTACTCTTTTATATTGACTTTAAAGTGAATATTTCTCTGAAGTGCATATTGCTCTGAAATTTGAAATCGGCTAACATTATGAAAATGAAGTTTTAAATTTAGTCAGTTTCAAATTTCAGACCAATATTGACTTTATCAGGCCATATCATCTAGACGATCTTGCTACCAAACTGAAAATTTCAAGCCTCAACAATCTCTTCCTCCTCACTGCGTGGCTACACGCAGTCAAAACAACCATGAACGTTATTTCATCAAGACTTCCCCTAGATCTCGAATTTACAGTGTGTTAGCAACTTAGTCTGTGTGCTATGTTTTGTCTGTTTCCAATGCTTTTCTAAAAGATTCGAATTGCTAAATCAACCTTCTTATATATTAAACTTTCTTATACACTCTTCAGTGCCTCAGTATAAATGTGATCTGATAAAATAAATATTGCTCTGATATTTAAAATCGACTAACATTTAAAACTTCATTTTGTAAATTTTGTTACATAACATAGCATTATGTACTTTGTCAGGCCACATTTAAACGAAATCAGGTCACATTTATACAAAGTTAGGTCAATGCTCTGTTATATCACAAAATTTCAAATGTTAGTCAATTTCAAATTTCAGAGCAATATTCACGTTATCAGGCCATATTTGTACGTTGTCAGGTCATTACTTAATTATATTAACTTTAAATTTGAAGCAAACATTCAATATTGACAACGTGCTTTGATCCTGGTGTAATATTTCATAGCAATATACAATTTATCAGGCCACATTTGTACGTTGTCAGGTCATTACTCTATTATTTTATTAAATTTAAATTTAAAACAAATGTTGGTTGGTTCCGTAATGAGAAACACTTAAATGTGAAACAAACGTTGGTTGGTTCTGTAATGAGGAACACTTAAATCTGCATTTATTAGTTGTGATTCTCGTTGAATTGATAATCACTAAAAATATTTACGTGTTTTCAAAAGAAAACTTCATAAAAGAAACACAAACTTTGGGGTGAACAGAGTCGACTCCCTTCTTGTAAACACTTTGACTTGAAATTCTCTACACTCTTCAGTGCCGCTCTCAGAGTCGACTCCCTTCTTGTACACTCTTTAGTACCCCGGTCTAAATGTGGACCCGTGTATATAATTGTGAAATTATATGATTTTTAAGCAAAAATTATTTCTTTCAATTTATAAATATACACATGACTATTGTAAGAGAGATGAAAAATTAGTTTAAAATTTAAACTTAATATAACAAAAACAATGACCTGACTACGTACAAAGGTGGCCTGATAAAGTAAATCAGGCTCTGTCAGTGGGCTATTGTAAGAGAGATGAAAAATCAGGCTCTGTCAGTGAGCATAACTCTGATTACGGAACCAACCAAGTATGAATCAGGCTCTGTCAATGGGCTATTTTTCATAAATTTAATATTCTCCGTCTATAGCCGTTCCTCCCAGTATTCAGGGCACCTCAACAGTTTCCAATCACAAACAAAACACAATCAGTACGTCTATATATTTCTTCAGAAGATTCTTTTTGTAGAATGGCATCTAATATATAAGTGTATCTTATGCTTAATAGGCTGTTGAGCTCTTCCAAGTGCATCAGACCTCTGAAAACCCCTGCCTAATCAAGGTAGTGTAGTGCAAATGTTCAAGTTAGACAACGAATTACCATTACCCATTTTTTGTAGATCAAAGTATGCACCTTGTAACCACAACTTGAAACATTTTGCACAAGCTTAGACTTACCTCACGACACAACGGGCACTTCTCTTGCGGAGACGCTTCCTTTAATACATTTAAATTTGCATTACGGAACCAACCAACGTTTGTTTTAAATTTAAAATCAATATAACATAATATTGACCTGACTACGTACAAATGTGACCTGATAAAGAGAATATTACTCAGAAATTTGAATTCGGCTAATATTTGAAATTTTGTGATATAACAGAGCATTGACTTGACTTCTTCTAATTGTGACATGACTTATAATAAATGTGGACTGATTCTTTTTCAATGCAACCAACCAACGTTTGTTTTAAGTTTAGGATTTCTTCGTGCATATTCTTTTTCAACTCAATTGAACATAAATTAACTTCACTCAAGGTCTTGTTCTCATCCCTAATCTTCTGAACTTCATCCTTAGACCCTTTTCTGAAGCTCTGCCAACATTTGTTCGTAGTCAGGTCATTACTCTGTTATATTGACTTTAAAGTGAATATTGCTCTGAAGTGAATATTGCTCTGAAATTTGAAATCGGCTAACATTTACGAAAATCAAGTTTTAAATTTAGTCAGTTTCAAATTTCAGACCAATATTGACTTTATCAGGCCATAACATCTAGATGATCTTGCTACCAAACTGAAAAATTCAAGCCTCAACAATCTCTTCCTCCTCACTGCATGGCTACACGTAGTCCAAACAGCCATGAACGTTATTTCATCAAGACTTTCCCTAGATTTCGAATTTACAGTATGTTAGCAACTGATTTTGTATGCTATGTTTCGTCTGTTTCCGATGCTTTTTCTAAAAGATTCTAATTGCTAAATCAACCTTATATATTAGACTTTCTTGTACACTCTTTAGTGCCTCAGTATAAACGTGATCTGATAAAATGAATATTGCTCTGACATTTAAAATCGACTAACATTTAAAACTTCATTTTCGTAAATTTTGTTACATAACAGAGCATTATGTACTTTGTCAGCCATATTTAAACAAAGTCAGGTCATATTTATACGAAGTCAGGTCAATGCTCTGTTATATCACAGAATTTCAAATGTTAGTCAATTTCAAATTTCAGAGCAATATTCACTTTATTAGGTCATATTTATACGTTGTCAGGTCATTACTCTGTTATATTAACTTTAAATTTGAAGCAAACATTCAGTATTGACAAAGTGTTTTGTGGGGTTCTTTTGACCTTATCGCGACATTTAGTTGCAAAATTTCCAATTCATGTGAGGTTCAAGTTTCCAATATATGATGTACTTGTAATACAACCTGATTTGTGGTTCTTCATAGTTGTGAATCCCTTTGTATATAGTTTAGCTGTAAACGAAAAACAAATATTGCCTTGTGATTTCAGTTGCCTCATTTTGCTTGCATGGAGTTTTCTCCAAAAAATTAATTAGTGTTGTCTAATGTAAATCCTGGAATGATGTTAGTGATTTATGGCAGCTAAAGTGATTTCCGCATTCTCTTGCTTCTCTTATTCTAATCTGCAGCGCTGACGAGCTCCTCAGGTGACTTTAACCCCACCTTTTCCCTACTCCACTGCTTGTTCCCTTTCTAGTTCGATTATCTTTTTTTTGGGTAGGTTGACTGTTTGCTTCATGGATGTATGTTAGGAGAATTCTAACCATGAGGCAAGAACTTTCAGAGTGAATTTTCCCCCTTGAATTGTACTCTTTGCTTTTATTTTCAGTTCTTTGTTTCTTATGGGTTTCTAGATATTGATTGTTGAAATTGGGGTTTTGGCATGGTAAGTGACGCCTGATTGTAATCCAGTAGCAAATTGGATTCATCTAAGGTTGGAATACACAAGCTATGGATTTTATGGACAAATTCCCTTACTGACGAGGTTCATGCTGGCATGCTGCTGATGAATGTACTGAATTTTGTTCCCCAATGTCAATTATCAGGAACATCAGACATGATAGTAGGCTATTAGCCTATATACCTTGCTCCCTGTAAAAATAGATGCCGTAAGATGGTCTTTTAGCCAGACATCATAGCAACATTGAAAGTAGCAGCATCGTCCTCCTCCTCATCGGCTCGAAGGCGGGAGGGGAGGCGAGCAACGCGGAGCGCCTCCTCCTTTTCAAGCAGTACTTGCAAGTAGCAGCATCGTCCTCCTCCTCACCGGATCTAGTAGTAGTAGTAGTAGTAGAGCTGCTCCCGACCGATTCCGCCGCCGTCAATGGAGCTTTCTGGGAGATGAAAAAGCCATCGCCACGGTCTTCTTCTTCTGTGGTGTAACCGACGAAATTCCGATACTGTGATTCGTATTCGGATTTGGAGGGGTGCTCTAATCTGTCCCACCACGATCTCAAACCGTTTCCATTCTCTATGGATGAATTCGCTCGTTCGATTTCAAACCCTAGATCCTTCGCCTTCTCTGACGGATCTCATCTCAGCCTCCCTAGATTCCCCTGATTTTCCAAAGATCCGTTCGTCTCCGTGGAATTGGACACCAATCTCGACAACTCTCACCGAAATCCCAGCGGGAACACCATGCCGGCGTTGATATCAATTCGCTTCAGCCGATGCTCACTCGAGATTCTTTCTTAGCTTCCAACGGCCGATACGAGGCTCACCCTTCCACGTCATCGAGCAGGGCTGAGGCAGCGAGGGAAGAGGGCTTTCAAGCAGGAGGTGTTGAGAGGCTCCGAGAAGCCTCTGCTTTTGATGCAGAGGCTGCCACCATTGGAGTTGAGGGGAAGGTGAGGGGTATATGTGGGAGAGAAGACTAAATCCTATTAGTACTTGTTAAAAAGTAATTAGCATTTACTAAAAGCATAGTTTTTATCAGAAGAAAAGGTAAAAACAAATATGAATTTATCTTTTCCTAAAAATAAAGTTTTGCAGCTTTATGGCATATTTGCAATACTTTTCAAAAGATGTTATTTCTGCAAATGGGCTAATGAAATCTGGTAGTTTTTGCTAATACTTCTATATATAATAGCGTGGTTCTAACAGATATACAACCGATTATAACATCATATTTTAGTTTTCCAAAACAGTTAACAAAACCATTTCCAGATGAACACAATAATCATTCCAAATTAATTACTCAGATAAACAACTGATAATTAATGTAAATATGGAACGATGAGCAAGAGCGAACCGCCACTTGCCTTAATCCGCAGAGTTTGAACGAAGCCTAACGACGACGGGATTCCGGGCTCGACACAGGAACAAATCTGGCACACAGATTCCTTCAAATCGACCCATAAGGAAACCCTAAGTTAGATTCGACATAAACTAGTACAAATCTAAGGAAAGATGAAAGAAACCAAAGGGAACGACGCCTCGACGACGACCACCAAAGCCAAAAGCCAAAGAGGCATTCTGGGCTCTGGCGGCGGTCGCCGTTCTTGGCGGCTGTCGCCGCAGTTCATCACGGCGGGCGCCGTGAAGAACACGACGGTCGCCGTGAAGAACTCCGACGACAGAAACGGCGAGAAAACTCACCCAAAACACGAGCGACTCGGCCTCCTTCGACTTGCTTTGGGTTTTGACCTCCAAAGGCAACCAAAAGCTTCTCGAAGGGCTACTGGAACAACACCAAAGGCCACCGGCGATCGCTCCAGAAATCCGGCGAGGGGCACAAACTCCGGCGAGAGGAAGATTTGAGGATTTCAGCTTGATTTGTGCATGAATCTGACCCCAATCCTCTTCCTTTTATAGCCACAGATCATCAGGACACCGCGATGGTCTAAGCGAGACATGGCGAGGCTAAATCGGCGCCTTGTCAGACGTCTCCGGCGACCACAGGGCTACGCCCCCGCTAGGAAACGGCTGGCGCCGTAATTCCCTTGGTTGCCGCTTCACAAATTGCACTACGGCGGGCATTTACGGCGGGCGCCGCAAAAGCATGGCGGGCGCCGTTTTCTGGTCGTCGCGCCCAGCTAGAAGACGAGGGCACTATAGCCTCGAGCCCTTCGCGGCGGGCGCCGCCACCGTGGCTTTGCCCCTCTCAGCTTTTGGACGATGACAACTTAAACCGGGATAAAAATAATCGTACACGAACGAGTATTAAAATCCAAAGTACGTCGTCTGTATCTTATTTCACTGAGAAAAATATTACAGAGATAGAGCACATTACAGAATGTCTCAACCTATCTGAATTAAATCCGACGTATAAAACGGGTACTCGGGAAAATTCTCAAAATTCCCCAAATAACCTTACAAAATTACGGGGTATCACATCACCTCTCCCTTAAAAGAAGTTTCAACCCCGAAACTTAGGTCGAGAAAAACTCGGGAAAATGCCTGAGCATATCTGACTCGGTCACGTTTCCCAAGTAACTTCTTCTGATCTGGACTTGGACCACAGAATTCGTACCAACGGTACGACCTTGTTGCGCAGTTGCTTCTCACGGCGCTCCAGAATGTGCACATGCATCTCTTCATAGGTACCATTTATCTCTAACTTCTCTCGAAGTATATACCCAAACCTCCTTAAATCGGTATCCTTAACTAATCTGGTCTTCATAACTTATATTGCCAACATCGAACTTCCTATTCACTTTTGTAACCGCTTACAACATATAGTCTACCATCCTTACTTTCGTTAGAATAGATGTAATCATCCACAAGATTACCATTGCCTTAACCAGAGTATCTATTACAAAAATCTCCAATGAATCTTCGCTGATATGCCTTATTACTCCTAAAGACCTTAATAATCTTACATAGTAGAATACAACATCTTTCTACTAACCTCCTTTCGACAATCCGGTCCTTGAATATATACTTAGAAATCAACAGTACTACCACTTAGTACCTCCACCTGTCATACAGACCTTACATAAACGATTCACTTGATACCTTAATCATATCTGGCCCTTATGCCATAACTTTATCTCACAGTCTTTACTCATGAGTTCCCACAATCAGTAATACTACAATCTATGTCTGATTACCTCAACATAATTCACTAATCCATTCCATAGGATTATACTTTTGTCTCACCCGAACGTGATATATGCTTATCTTAACCAACATGGGTTACCTTTTTCCTCAAGTCCACTTGGTATCATCCGTAACTTTATCTCTATAAATTTTACCATATAATCATTCTTACTATAACCACAAGGCTCTGACCATTAAATACTAATAGTCCTTAAAATTGTCATAATGACATTATTGCACCTTTAATAGGAGAATACGCATCTCCCTCACTACTTCCTTATACACATATTCCCAAAGTTCACATCGTAATTCCTTACCATCCAAAAATCAACTCTTAGTAACCTCGAAACATTACATCATCAATTTCCTTAAAGGTACCTCTTACAATTCCATCCTTTATCTGGATGTAAGTCTGACCTTATGCCATTCTAACTTAAATCCTTTAAGATTTTTATACTTTCTCCAAGAATAAACACAATACTTATTCGTATGCTCCTCAAATCAATCACATGAGAGCTTACTCCTATAACCTCAAAGTATCATATTGCTAAATGATTCATTCTCAACCGAATCAAACACTTGTGTATTAATCCTTTTATACGAGTAACATGGTCACCTTACTCCTCAAGAATACATAAACTTAATCTATGTACCAAATTCTTCAGTGTATCGAAATCATCAAGGACTGAAGGTTCATCTTTCATGGGCGGATCCAAGTAGCAAAGGTACCCGACACAACCTTGTCGAAGTAGCTTAAACGCAGTTATTGCCTTGATAAACCTGCCGTTAACAGCGTCATTCAGACCTTTAAATTTGCATATCTACTGGCCCCCTGATGCCACCGTCACAATCTTCGAACTAAAATCGATTATCATCCCATGACGCGTCAGCCACTTCATACCGAGAAAATTATCGCCTGGAACCATGGCTATCCAGATCGAATTCTCTTCGAATTTCTTACTAATTGCAAATTTCGACAGACGATTGGTTCTCAACCTACATTTATATTAGAAAGAATATTTACAACAAAGGTTTATAAACCTTTTTGCAGACTTAAACTTACTAACATAACTTATCCAAAACAAAAGACTGGGTAACACCCAAATCCACAACATACCAACAGAAGTAGTATAAAATACTTTAAGCAAATGGAGCATCGGGTCCATCCGCCTCACGTATCACGTATAGGCGTTGACCTTGGCTTCCTGAAGCCACTGGGGCTTTCTCTTTGTTTCTCGCAGTTGTCTTCATTGAAGGACTAGGGGCTTCCACCCATGGTTATTAAAATCTAGATCCGGATCTTAAAATCCTAAGATTTTACGATCCAAGGTAGGGTGTCTGATCCGGATCTATTACTAAAATCTATTAATGTCAAAATCTAACTCTGGATCTTATAGGATCTCAAAGGATCAGTAGAATCTTACGATTCTAAGATCCCAGTAAGATCCTAACGTTGAACTTCTACGAGCTATTAACATCCCGTTTGAGAGCCCAATTTGTCCAAATTTCCACCTCTCTCATACTTATGCTTTCCATATATACGTCTCTCCCATGTAGTCACGCTCAAAATTCCAAAATTCCACTCATGCGTGATAAAAAACTAAAGCAACCCTAATAATGATTGTTCAAAATCTTCATGTCTCATTTACGCATGTCCTAAATCCAATTAATTTTGACAATATAGTGTATATGGCTTGAGTTTCGGTGAGTCAATGGTCCATTGCATCAATGTTCTAAAGTTTTATATTTAAAATTTTAAATATCTATTCATATTTTTGCTAAATGACGTTCATATTTTATTATTTAATTAATTTTTATTTGTTTACAAAATCTTACGACTTTACGATCCGATTTTACGATCCGATCCAGAGGGTCCCATGTGATCCGATCCTAAAATCTCGATTTTAATAACCTTGCTTCCACCGGACTGAACCTGGGTTGGTTGTTCTGATTAACAGATCCCTGCTGTGACTCAGCTCCTTTCTGCCTCCTCTGCGGACAAAATAACTGCAAATGTCCTTCCTTTCCACAGGCAAAGCACGTTTTCTTCTCCTTCGGGCACACATTACTCTTGTGCCCATAGGTACCATAGTTGTAGCACTGGATCAGGCTATTGCCCTGACCCGAATGTTGCGTAGACCCGTCCTGAGTCATATTCGTTTTTGCTCGGCCAGATTTGGCAAAATCAGATGGTGGAGCGGGACGTTTAAACCCACTTGCCTTAGGCTGGTTCTCCCCTTGCCTCTGGCTATCACGCTTCTTGGTCGACTCTTCCAGAGTCACCTCTAACTTGTAGGCTGCATCCACGTAATGCTCCAAAGTCGAGCATCCGTGATGCACCATCAGTGGCTTAATATCTGGGCCCATCCACTCATGGAAATACCAGATCTTTTGTGCCTCACTGGATATCTCAGGTCCAGCATACTGTAATAGATGATTGAACTTGGTTGTCAGCTCAGTCACCTTCAACCCATCAGTCTTAGGGTATAGGAACTCCTTGTGTTTCTCCTCCCTCATAGCACGAGAGAAGAAACGGTCTGTCATCTTTGTCTTGAACATCTCCCAGTTCAAAACAGGGCTATCAGCTAAGCCGGTACTCTCCCACCACTCACTAGCATCCTTCTTTAACTGAAAAGAAGCTATATGTACTTTCTCAGCTTCAGTACAATTAATGTTGCGGAACAACCTCTCCATGTGGGAGAACCAATGGATCACCCCGACTGGTTCCCCTTTCCCGTTATAGCTGTCAGGCCTCATGGAATTAATGGTCTTCAGAGCACGACCATAGTTGTCTCGAGTCCTGACTATATTCTCTTGGAATATACGGTTTTCTGGCTCCTCAAATCTGGGAACCGGTGGGGGAATTTGCACACCTTGTGCCTGCGGCATACTCGGTCGTAGTATATCAGTCACTGCTTGCATGACCATTCCCCGTATTGCCTCTAATGTTGCAGCATCAAATGCCATTGGAGCGTTGGTCTGCTCTTGACCATTGCCTCTAGGATTATTGTTGAAGACAGACTCACGCTCTCCTGTTGGGTCTGCAGCATTCCTCGCATTTGGTCTGGGGTAATTACTCGGCCCAACACCAACACGGATAACGCTTCTTGTGTTCACCATCTGTTTACCGATCAAATTCCAAGGATTTTATCCCATTAGTATCATTCTGATATACTTATTGTAATAAAATCAACTTAGAATAGATCAACTTGGTAATTTCTATTGATGGACTCAAACCGAGTTACTAGGTTCTACAACCTTAACTCAAAACGAGGGAACTGGGAATTCAAGCCTTATTGGGTATGGCGAAACCACCTTGGCTTTTCCCGGGTTCCTCTGAAGAGAACATAATGCACCCATATCTTACGGGGCAATGGGGAAGGAATTAGTCTTTCTAGATATAGAAGCAAGCTTACTATATCAGACTATATAGAAGACAAGACTATTAACGGTTCAAAATGAAAACACCGTTTTTATTTTTAAACTCAGAGCCTTTTGAAAATACCTTTCAATTGAAAACGAGTAAACGGTTTTCAAATACCCAACCCGTTTTAAAAACTTTAGCTCTGATACCACAACTGTAACACCCCCAAATCTTAACCCATTTGGAAAGGTATTACCGCCAGTGACCTCAGTGTTCCTTACCGAGATCACCCAAGGCTTTACCGTTTAAATACAAATCATGAAATACAATGATACAAAATGATAACCTTATTTATATAAAACATGAGTCCCGGGATTACATCCCAATCCCGAATAGGACAAACACAGAGTTTAAATAAATTACAGCGGAAGTCTTTTAAATGTATTACAAACAAGGTTCTTGACCACAATTGTCATCTCCCAAGGATCTCAACCTGATTAAAAGAAATTATTAAAAACATCGAAAAATAACCGTCGTCTTCATAGTCAATCTAGTCTCCTCATCTTCGCTCTATCTGATGTGCCGAATCGAACGGATGACACCAGCCAACCATGCAGAGAACAATTGCGGTTGGTTAGTCTACTGAATAGACTATGCAAGGGTAAAAAGCAGAGTGGTTTGAATGATCGTAACCGTTTACTATCATTGTCCCTCGAATAATAACCGAAGGAACGATACATAACCCGACACTTTCACGAAGTAACAACAAGAGGTATGCACAAGAGAAGATTCTGGAAGACTTAATCTTCACAGAAATCGACCCGAAAAGAGACTCCAAGAGATTGAGTCTTTAAGGAAAAATGACAAATCTGGAACGTTTAAAGAATCAGACAATCAGTGATTTAAAAGCTGACTTAGATGTTTCGGTTCACGACCAACCTCATCGCTTACAGCGAATCAAGATTGGAAAGAGAACGTACTCTGATCAAAAGTCGAGACGAGCTTTCCTAGCTGCACTATTTACTTAGCTGCACTACTCGCCAAAGGTATATTAATTATGTGCACTCGAGCACTTTATCTTGTTAAATTCAAAAACCCACATCACGTTATAAGCTTTTAAACATCCCTCGGGAACTAAATCCCTAAGGCATAGTTGACTCGGGAACTAAATCCCAAGAGTCGAATCGAGAACTAAATCCCGCGGGAACTATATCCCTCAGGCGGAATCATGAACTAAATCCTTACAACGGCACTAAAGAAGAATGATAGGAACTAAATCCTAACCACCAGGTTATCAAGAAACGACTAGCACTCGTACTGAGATACACAGTAGCATTCCTACGAATACTCGTTCTAACCAAACAGTTACAAACGCAGCAATAACTCAGATCAATGCCCTCAAGGCCAGTTACAGATAAAATAGCGTTGTTCTAACAATATACAACCTATAATAATATCTGTATTAATTCACATATATATATATAATAGCGTGGTTCTAACAGATATACAACCTATTATAACATCATATTTTAGTTTTCCAAAACAATTAACAAAACCGTTTCCAGATGAACACAATAATCATTCCAAATTAATTACTCAGACAAACAACTGATAATTAATGTAAATATGGAACGATTAGCAAGAGCGAACCGCCACTTGCCTTAATCCGTATAGTTTGAATGAAGCCTAACGACGACGGGATTCCGGGCTCGACACAGGAACAAATCTGGCACACAGATTCCTTCGAATTGACCCATAAGGAAACCCTAAGTTAGATTCGACATAAACTAGTACGAATCTAAGGAAAGACGAAAGAAACCGAAGGGAACGACGCCTCGACGACGACCACCAAAGCCAAAAGCCAAAGAGGCATTCTGGGCTCTAGCGGCGGTCGCCGTTCTTGGCGGCGGTCGCCACAGTTCATCACGGCGGGCACCGTGAAGAACACGGCGGTCGCCGTGAAGAACTCCGACGACAGAAACGTCGAGAAAACTCACCCAAAACATGAGCGACTCGGCCTCCTTCGACTTGCTTTGGGTTCTGACCTCCAAAGGCAACCAAAAGCTTCTCGAAGGGCTACTGGAACAACACCAAAGGCCACCAGCGATCGCTCCAGAAATCCGGCGAGGGGCACAAACTCCGGCGAGAGGAAGATTTGTGGATTTCAGCTTGATTTGTGCATGAATCTGACCCCAATCCTCTTCCTTTTATAGCCACAGATCATGTGGACACCGCGATGGTCTAAGCGAGACGTGGCGAGGCTAAATCAGCGCCTTGTTAGACGTCTTCGGCGACCACAGGGCTACGCCCCCGCTAGGAAACGGCGGGCGCCGTAATTCCCTTGGTCGCCGCTTCACAAATTGCACTACGGCGGGCATTTACGGCGGGCACCGCAAAAGCGCGGCGGGCGCCGTTTTCTGGTCGTCGCGCCCAGCTAGAAGATGAGGGCACTATAGCCTCGAGCCCTTCGCGGCGGGCGCCGTAATAAATGCGGCGGGCGCCGCCACCGTGGCTTTGCCCCTCTCAGCTTTTGGACGATGACAACTTAAACCGGGATAAAAATAATCATACACGAACGAGTATTAAAATCCAAAGTACGTCGTCTGTATCTTATTTCACTGAGAAAAATATTACAGAGATAGAACACATTACAGAATGTCTTAACCTATCTGAATTAAATCCGACGTACAAAACGGGTACTCGGGAAAATCCTCAAAATTCCCAAAATAACCTTACAAAATTGCGGGGTATCACAATTCTGTCAAAGGCGGAATGCGGAATGATATTTGTATCAAGAAAGTCAACGGTTGAGTTTGCTTCACGGAAGCAATGATGAACTTGTAAATCATCAAAAGAAGCTAGTAGCATAGTAATGTCAATAATAATTGAATGGATTTCCCAAGGAACTTTCCAAGTGCCTTGAATTAAATTAATGACGACTTAATTATCACCTTCAATAGTTAGTTGATTAATATTTAAATTAACAACCTAACGAACGCCATAAAGGGATGCAATTGCTTCTATATGAAGAACACTCGACCGGGATCCATTGTTGATGAATAGAAAGTATGGTATCGTCATTGTTACGAAATAAGTATCCAATATGTGAAGTATGATCTACTTTTTTAGAACAATCAAAATTTAATTTAATCTAATCATAAGGAGGTCTCTTCCAAGTCCTATTGGTAGAACAAAGTCTGCTACTTTTAATAGGTGTATGATGAGAAGTAGTAACATTGTTTAATTGATTATTCCAGTCCAGAAATTGAAAATAGCCCTGATCCGAAGGTGAATTTTTAGTGGTGTTATTCTCTTTTCTAAAATTAACGTGTTACGATAATTCCAAACTGACCACCAAAGGAAAAATAAAGGTAATGGTGAAGAGTTTGAAGTCTTGAAGAAATCTAAATTAAAGAAGAAGACATACGTAAATTGAAGGTAAAAGGAATAATTTACTTATTTTCTAAATTACCAATCATTTGTTGCATGAAGGGACGCGTAAAGACAAAATTATTAAGGTTTTAATTGCTAGAACTGCATAGACTGCAACCTGATGGAACTTTCAAAAAGTGTCGATTTAACCTTTCAGTTGTCGGTAAAGCGTCAGAAACCTATTTCCAAAGAAAATTTTGTATCTTTGGAGAAATTTTAAGTTTCTATATCCAAGAATAGGTTTCAGTATGAGGACTTATGGACATATCTTGAAAGATAGATCTTGTTTATTTGACCAAGAAGTTTCCATCAGAGGAGAGTTTCCAAACAATCTGATCTTCCACATGAGATGTGGGACTGTGGATCTGCAAAATCTTCGAGATAACAAAAGGTGGTAATAATTGCTCAAGACGATTTAAATCCCATTGGTGAATTTGGGTAATGAAATGCTAGATTATTAAAGTAATGTCAGTTGTATTATCAAAGTAAAGTAATAGATCACAATCCGAAATCCATGGATCAGTCTAGAATTTAGTCGTATTGCCATTTCCAACTTCCCACATCATTCCTTGTATTAACATTTTACGAACATGGAGTAGTTTTGAGAATTACCAAGATTGTTTGTTTTTCTTTTTTATAAGAGAACAAATCCAAAGATTCGAGGTATTTTTCAGAGTTAATTCTAACCTAGATATTGTCTGGCTTAACGAGAATCTTTCATAGCAATTTCATTTGTAGTGATTTATTAATAGTAGAAGCTGTGTGGAGGCCAAGTCCACCATAAGATTTAGGCCGACATATATTTTCCCAACTAATAAGTAAATGATACTTAGGATTTGCTTTATTCTAGAAAAAAATATTTTTAATTTTATCTATTTCATTACAGACAACAGTTGCTAATAGGAAATATACATTAAATAGTTAACTTTGGAGAGTAACTTTGACTGAATAAGATTCAAGCGTCCAGCTTGAGATAGAGAATTGGCTTTCCATTTGGATAATTGTTTCTTTAGACTAATCTATTAATAGTAAAAAATCTTCTTTTTAATATGTCACAGAATAATCAGAATACCAAGGTAGTTTCCCATGGCACGTGTAACTTGAATATTTAAAATAGAAGCCAAAGATAATGTCTATTGAGAGGATATATTTGAGGAAGTATGGAAAAAGATTTTGTGGAAATTAATGGCCAGTCTAGAGATACGAGTGAAATTATCAAGAATGTCTTTTATATACGACATATTGGTTTGGGAAGCATTTGCAAGGATGATTGTACCGTCTGCAAAAGTAAAAAAATTGATACACGTACCATTCCTATTAAGTTGGATTCCAATCTTCCGCTTAGGTTGTTCTGATTCATATGTAAGAGTTCTTGACAAATATTCCATAGCAATAATATATATAGAAGGTGCAATAGGGTCACCTTGTCGCAGTCCACAAAATGGCTTAAAAACAGGGCATGAATCATTGTTTACAAGGATTGAGAATGAAATTAAGGTAATACATGTCATGAGTAATTGAACTCGAGTATCAGAAAACCCAAATTTAAGAAGAATTTGATAGATAAAATTTCAGTCTAATTTGTCATATGCCTTTTCATATCTAGTTTAAGGGCCATCTAACCCCTTCTACCTTTCTTTTTTGCATGGCAAAATGAAAGATTTCATGCGCTAGTAAAATGTTATCTTGAATTAAGTGCCTTGCACGAAAGCCCCTTGATAAGGGCTAATAAGACGAGGGAGTAAATCCTTAAGGCAACCATGATTTTAGTAATAATTTTATATATTGTGTTGAAATCTGTTTCTTAAAAGAGATTGAGAGGTAAAAATATGCCACATGATTTTTTAATAATTTTTATTAAGGAGATAGATAAATTAATGGACTAAACTATTAAAAAACCCATAAAGATAAAATGATCAGCTCCTTTCATAATTAAACAAGTTATTTAATCCTCCTAAAAAGACCTAAATTAATTTCTCTCATTCATTGATGAAGCCCTAGCCACCAAGTTGTTTTCTCTCTATCGTTCATTATTGACTTGAGCGTCGGAGTTACTACGAGGGATCCAAGCCTCGTTCTTCGATTCTTTGCTTTGCACATTAGGAGTAACCGGTTCGTTCTTGTGAAGATCAATCATTGCTACATCAAATTTAATTATTGTACAAGAATCTGCTACCATGCAATTTGCTCCGTCCGTGGGGAACGAAGGACAATGATGGTTGAAACGAGAACAATGAGTTTGATCACTGCAGATCGGGCACGAGAAGAACTTGAGGCTGTCGTTGCTGAAAGAGATTGATAGGGGAATGATTTTGCGATTGCAATGGCGGAGAAGGACCTCGAAATTCGGGTTGCGCAAGAAGAATCAAACGCCGTACGCATATCGTTCAACATGGCGTGAGGGAAGCGCCCGACTGCAGATCCTGGGTCGAACAACGAGGCGCAACTATGCTAGATCGCCATCTCCATCGTGCTCCCTCCTGCACACAAGCTTAGTTCTGGTCCGGCGGCGAGCGCCGCGCCCTGCGAGGGATTTGACTGTGATGATTGCACACTGAGCCCGATGCAAGGTCGCTAGTGTGGGCGTCAGTCGTCTTTGTCGACATTACGGAAGTAGGATAGCGCCGATATGGCGCGAGGCCGCGCCTAACACGAATAAGATCGGGTTGCAAGGCACCGTTAGTGCGAGCGCGAGGTCGCCATGAGAGGAGATCCAGGACGAGGCCGCGTTTGCGCGAGCACGATCGTCACAAGCGTTCGAAAAGTGTCAATTCTAGGAGGAACTAAGGCCGTAGGGCTGACCAGATTCGAGATGAAGAACATAGACTCTTGAGGCTTCTGGACAATCAGGGTGAGACGTTGGTAAATGCCTAGGACCAAGCCGAGCAGAAATTGGCTAAGATGACTTCGACTCCATTTTCAAGGGAAATCAGAAATCAACCACCTCCAGCTAAGTTTTCTTCACCCTCATTTGAGTTGTACGATGGAAAAGCATATCATGTTAGTCATATTGATATGTACACTCATAATATGGCCTTGTGGATTTCTAACGATGCACTAATGTGTAAGATGTTCCCTGCAAGTTTAGGGAAAAGCGCTGCTAAGTGGTTCCATTCTCTGAGTCCTGATTCAATTTATGCTTGAAGTCAATTGGCTAGGAATTTCGTGTCCCATTTTATTGCTAGCAGTAGGGACCTTGCATTAGTGGATGTGTTGTTTTTTATGAAGATGCGTAAGGAAGAGAATCTAAGACAATCTTCTTCAAGGTTTATGGAGTGTTTTTCAAATATAGATGATTGTGATGAGAAGGTAGCACTCATTGTGTTTAGACTGGCTACAAGTTGAGGGAAAGTCTTACCCTGAGTTAACCCTCGACTCTGTTAGAGTTGCAAGAGAGATTGAAGCAATACACTATATTGAAGGAGGAATCAAAAGCATCTAAAGACAGGAGGACTCTCCTTCCATCTCGCAAATACCTGGGTATGGACTTCAGTGGGGACCGGGGACGACCGACACATGGACGAGATAGGGGACTAATATACATGCAGGCTACGTAGGCGGTACATACCGTATTTACGATCCCAAATATATTGGATTCTAAATCAAATCAAGGACAAGCCCTATTTCAAGTAGCCGATGTGGATGAGGGGCGACCCCAGTGAGAGAGACCAAAGTAACTTTTGTTCCTACCATAAGGACAGGGGCACATGACTTTGGATTGTAGGACTCTAAAGCACCAATTGGAGAGATTGGTCTCAATGGGACACTTGAAGGAGTTTTTGTGGCAAGAAGGAGGTTCAGACAAGGATCATGCAAATGAAAACGCCCCTGAAGTCCCGGTTGTGAACATGAAAGATCCACAGAAATGTGTCATACACATGATAGATGTAACAATTAAGCAAACCAAGATCAACATACATGAGTATAGGCGTGGATGTCACGCCTTAGAGGTCCTCAAAACTGAAAAGATAGTTCAAAAGAAGCTCAAAATAAGACATGTATGTAGTGGATTTAACCATCACTCAATCAGACCTGAATGGCGTGCAGTTAACCCACAACGACCCCTTGGTCTTGACAATAGGTGTCGGTTAATTCCAGGTACGTAGAGTTCTCATTGATTCCGGCAGCTCTGTTGACATTATGTATTATGAGATGCTTAAGAAATTGGGTAAGCCCTAAAAGGATCTAATTCCTGTGTCTACTCAATTGTTGGGACTTAGTGCTTTCCCCGTGTGGCCACTTGGGATGTTGCGAGAGACTGTACTTGTGAGAGGAAGACCGATGATGACTGAGTTTCTAGTAATGAATGTCCCATCTTCCTATAATGGAATTCTAGAGAGGCCCTGGTTGCATGCCATGGAAGCCGTGTACTCGACGTTGCATCAGTTGCTGATTTATCCCTTTTAGGGGATGATGGTGCGTATTAGAGAAGATCAACGGGCTGCTCGCTACTGCCTAGGCATGGATGGGACGTCCAGAAGGTCCATATGGTGCAATCCGACCCCTAAGTCATGGATGAAGCCAGGATCATGCAGTCTATCGACACCCAACAAAAAGTTCGTGTAAGTAATTCCGAACCTGAGAAATATTTTTTTAATCGACTCTAACATTTCATAGGATGAGTTAGAGTCTCTAGTGGGGCTCTTGAAAAGAAACATGGAGGTGTTTTCTTGGAGGCCCTATGAGATGCCATAACTTAGCCCGGAAATAGCCTGTCATAGACTTCACGTTCGATATGACGCCAACCAAGTGGTTTAGAGAGCCAGGCGTTCATCGGTTAAGCTATGGAAGCAGTTATTGCCGAATTAGGGAAATTGATTGATGTAGGGGCTGTCAAGGAAGTGTAGTATTTGACCTAGGTAGCAAATACAATTGTGGTCAAGAAGAAGAATGGTGAGGATGGTATGTGTTAACTTTACTGATTTGAACAAGGTGTGCCCTGTTAGGAAATGGAACTCTGGAACCTTAGTTCCCCTGAGAGTTCCTTTCCTCAGTTTCTCTACTTTTGAAGATGACAAATATTTTGATACTAATGTCTTATCTCAAAGATGTGTGTTAAGGAACCACAGGACAATTACCGAAAGCATGAAATCCAAACAGGACAAGAGAACCAAGCAGCAAGCCAAAGGAAGGAACCCAGGTGTGCCCAGAAATGCAACATGTGATGTTGTGCTTCCCGAGAAAACTGGGAACACCAACCTCGGACAAGAGAAAGGTGAAAGCAACTTGTGCAAAGCTTCCAAAGGCTGTCACCGTTCAGAGCAAAACAACAAGATGCCTAGAACACATAACCTCGGACAGAGAAAGGTGACAACGACATGTCATGGAACTTGTCGCTATCGAGAAGATAGTTCCAAAGTACCCAGGTTGTCGAACCTCTGAAGAAGAAAGCTGGAGAACAACTTGGCTGAAGTAGTTGACCAACAAAGAAGGATTCTGAGCTACCTAGGTTGTTGGTATATGTCAAATACAGCGTGGATCACGGATCACCACACATCCTAGGGCAAGCTTGATCTGTGGGAACCAAGAGAAGATCAAACCGCAAAGAATCCACTATATAAGGAAGACTAACTCAGAGGTTATCTTTAAGCACAAAAACACGAATCACACTCAATAGCAAACATCAAAGTGTGAACCTTCAAACAAGATCATCAAAGCAAACCGAGATCAAGAGGAACCAGTCAAGGAATCGAAGAGCTGAGTGCTAAGTTCCTGTGACTGTAAGTGAGATAGTTCCTAGGTGCTAAGGTCTGTTTCTTGGATTGATTATTGATTGTGTTAAGTTATCTAGGATTGCCTAACTGTGTGTAAGGTAAAGAAACCGTGTGTTTGTTCCTAGGATAAGCTGTAACCAAAAGAGATAAGAAATCAAGAAGTAGACCTTGAAATGCTTTTAAAAGAAAGGTAGTGGTTTTTATCCTGGATTGCTAGTTGGCAATCAAAGGTTTCCACTATAAGGAACTTGTTCATTTGTGCTTGATTGTTTAAATTCCGCTGCGAATGGAACTGAGAATTGCTATTCTTAGTTCCTTAGTTATTTGTCTAACAATCTCGATCCTACAATTGGTATCAGAGCAGGAAAATCTCTAGATCTTTGTTAAGTTTGCAGATCATGTCTCAACCAAGCAAGTTTGAGCTTGGAATCTCCACCAACAAACCACATCTCCGAAAGAAGAGAGAAGAAACATGGTGGGAAAAGTGCATGGAAAGCCACATCAAGACCAACAACTACCAATGCTAGAGGATAGTCGAAAATGGAGATGGATATGTCGATCTCACAATGAAGGAAGAAGACTGGAAACCTGAGCACTATGTCACCATGGAAAAGAATGCCAAAGCCAGGCAGTTCATCCTCAATGGACTGGATAGAGAAGACATGGACAAGGTCATAAGCATCCAGACGGCAAAGGAGATGTGGAAGGCACTCAAGGAAATGCATGAAGGAAGTGATGAACTAAAGCAAAGCAGAAAGTTTGCTTTGGAAGGAGAATACCACACCTTCAAAATGATGGAAACTGAGACCATCTCAGAGTACTACTCCCGCTTCAACAGACTGATTGGAAAGCTAACAGTGGCGGGAGTCAATCTTGATGATCGAGGTCTCCAAGTCCCTGGTGGTCATCAATGGACTCAACTCCAAGTTCACTCTTCTCAAAGGAATCATGAAGAACACTCCAGGCATCCAATCTCTTCCCTTGACTCAAGTCATAGGGAAACTGGAGGTTGAAGAAGGAGAGCACACCAAAGCCAATACCGACAAGAAACTGGAGAAAGGAATTGCTCTCAAGATCTCCAAAGCCTTCTCAAGGCTTGAGATGGAGCAAGAGAACTCAGACCTAGAAGAAGAGGACAACGAACTGACAGCCCTCTTCACGAAGAATATCAAAAAGTTCTTTGTGAAGGGAAGGTTCCAAAAGGGCAGTTCCTCCCACAATGGACCAAGAAGAGATCTCAAGGAAGTCTCCTGTTACGAGTGCAAAGAAAAGGGGCACTACGCTAAGAACTGTCCCAACAAGGAAGACTCCAAAGAAGATGAAAGACCTCAGAGAAAGAAGGCTCTCGTGACCTCATGGGGAGAAGACTCAGATGAGGAACTAGATCTGAGCGGTTTCTCTGGAGGAAGATGTCTCATGGCAAAAGGAGACTCAAGCGACTCAGAAGACCTTGAGGTAACTTCTGATGACTTTCTAAAGACTCTAGTCGATTGTGATAAGAAACAGCTTCTTAAGATCATAAAGAAACTAGAAAAAGAAACCAGTTCCCTTCAACAAAAACTTGATGATTGTGAAGATGAAATTGCATGCTTGACTGTTGAGAACTCTGTGTGGAGTAAGAAACTTGATGAAGCTGAGAAAGACCTAGCTGAAACTCACTCCAAACTCATTGATATTAGAAATGTGCATGCTAGTCACCTTAAAATCTACAAATCTTGTGATGAAACCAGTGTAGACTCTGTTAAGGTTCCTATGCATGATAACCTACCTCAAAATGATATGCTTCAAACTATAATTGATAGGTTAGACATTCTCACTGACTCTATAAATGAAAAAACGATAAATCAAACTGTCTTTGTGAGACAACGTCATGGAATTGGGTATGTTGACAACAAGGCCAATAATGATGCTGAAGATGAAAAGGCTAGACGAGAACTTGTTGAAATGAATGAGAACATCAGTACTGCTCTTGCCACTTCTCGAGATAGGAATCAGTTCCTATTAGAGAAGATCATGGTTCTTGAGAACAAGGCTGAGGTTGCCAAGCGTTTCAATGAAAGTTCTCAAAGTCTGAAGAGGGAACCTAAAGGAAAAGAAAAAGGCATTCCCTGAAAACAAGTGGTTCACCAATTATTTTGCTCATAAAAAGTATGTGGATATGGCTCATGGTAAGGTTAGAAACAATGTTGATTTCAACAACAAAAAACTGAGAAACCCTTTAGACCTGGAAAGGGAAAATATGGGCATGTTATTTGCAATCGCTTATGCTATTACTGTGGAAAAAATGGTCATTACAACACTGATTGTCCTAAGAAAAGGAACTTTGAAAATGAGAAAAATGCCTATTACCATGAAAGGAACCAGTTCCCTGGTCATTCACAGACTCGGAATGCTAATCCCTCTAGTAAAGCTAAGCTTTGCTGGGTTCAAAAGTCTTAGTTCCCCTGTGTGCAGAAAGAAGAGAGGCAACCTCGACTATGGTACATTGACAGTGGTTGCTCATGCCATATGACCGGAAGAAGAAATCAAATGACCTCTCTTCAACCCATCCAAGGAGGAAACATCTCCTTTGGAGACAAAAGCAAAGGGAAAATTTGTGGATTAGGAACCGTAAATCTCAATGACCACACTAAGGTAAATAAAGTTCACCTTGTTGATAACCTTGGTTTTGATCTAATTAGTGTGTCACAGCTATGCGATCAAGGAGACAATGAAGTTAGATTCAAGTCAAGTGAATGCACTGTCCTAGACTCCTCGGGACAAATCATCTTAAAAGGCAAAAGATTCAACAATGTGTATGTTGTTGACCCATCATTTGTTCCCAAGGAGAAACTCTGCCTCTCAACAGTGAATGATCAAACGGAGCTGTGGCATCAACGTCTTGGTCACGCCAGCACCAAACTGATCCACAAGCTACACTCAAAGGAACTAGTTCGAGGCCTTCCAAAGATAAGTGGCACATCTTCGGAACCATGCTCAGACTGCATAAAAGGGAAACAAGCAAGGATTTCCTTCAAATCCAAGAATATGGTAAGCTCCTCTAGGCCTCTTGAAGTCATCCACATGGACCTTTGTGGACCTATGAGAATTCAAAGCCTAGGAGGAAACAAGTATATCTTTGTCCTTGTCGATGATTTCTCTCGCTTTACCTGGACTATCTTCATAAAATCTAAGAGTGAAGTCATTAATCGCTTTAAAGATATGGTTCCCTTATTAGAAAAATCTCTCGATTGTTCCATCAATTCTATTCGGTCTGACCATGGTACCGAATTCGAAAATGGAGAATTTCTAACCTTTTGCAGTGAGCATGGCATTGATCACAACTTCTCTGCACCATACACTCCTCAATAAAATGGAGTAGTAGAAAGGAAGAATAGAACCCTAGAAGACATGGCTCAAACTATGCTCATCTCAAGTGGACTCTCCCAATCATTCTGGGCTGAGGCAATCAACACAACTTGCTACATCATCAATCGAGCCATGCTTCGCCCAATCACAGAGAAAACACCCTATGAACTCCTCAGAGGAAGAGTTCCCAACATCTCACATTTGAGGGTGTTCGGATGCCAGTGCTTTGTGCACAACAATGGGAAGGACAACCTTGGCAAGTTAGATCCAAGGAGTGATGAAGAGATCTTTATTGGATATGCCTCCGGAAGCAAGCCATACAAAGTCTTTAACAAAAGGACCAAAAAGGTAGAAGAAAGTGTTCATGTTATTTTTGATGAGAAATCACTTGGTAGAATTGTGCAGAACACTACCACTCCCTTTGAAGACCCATTTCCTAAGTCATCTCAAGAAGATCCAGATGAAGATATCACTCCACCCAGTTCCTACCATGCTGCACAGAATCCCCCACTAGTTCCTCCACCAGTTCCCATGGATAATCAACAACAATCCATTTCTGGGAACCATGAACATGAAGACAACATCTGTGGAGACATCAACGATTCATCCTCTCACATGATCTTCAATGGAGAAGGTGTTCCCAACCAGGAAGCTAAAGCTGAATGCTCAACCCAAAATATCTCCACATCAAATGCTCTAGCTCCCAACAGAGAAAGAAGAACCATCAAGCCTCCAGTCAGGTTCGAACATCTAATCTTCTTTGCCTTCAATGCCTTCTTATCTGTTATGGAACCAAAGAACATAGGTGAAGCACTGAAGGATGTAGACTGGATCCAAGCCATGCAAGAAGAACTTTATCAGTTTGAAAGGAACAAAGTATGGCATCTAGTTCCCCGCCCCAAGGATAAGCACATCATAGGAACTAGATGGGTTTTCAGAAACAAACTAGATGATACAAGAGCTGTGATAAGAACAAAACAAGACTCGTTGCTCAAGGATACAATCAACAAGAAGGCATCGACTATGATGAAACCTATGCTCCAGTGGCAAGGATTGAAGCAATAAGATTGTTGATTGCTTTCGCATCACACAAAGGGTTCAAACTGTTCCAAATGGATGTAAAGACTGCCTTCCTCAATGGAATCCTTTAAGAGGAAGTCTATGTCAAGCAACCACCTGGATTTGAAGACGATGATCATCCCGACCATGTCTACTTTCTAGATAAAGCATTGTATGGCCTCAAGCAAGCTCCCAGAGCTTGGTATGATCGTCTTGCCCAGTTCCTACTCTCAAATGGCTACAGGCGTGAAGTCATTGATAAGACTCTCTTCATCCTAGAAGAAGAAGGTAACATCTTAGTGGTTCAAATTTATGTCGATGATATCATTTTTGGTTCCACTAACCTGTCCCTTATAGACAAGTTCAAAGACTTGATGAGCAGTGAATTTGAAATGAGCCTAATTGGGGAACTCACTTTCTTCCTCGGATTGCAAATCACTCAAAAGAAAGATGGTATACAAATTCACCAACAAAAGTATGTCAGGGAACTACTGAAGAAGTTCAAAATGGATTCATGCAAGCCTCTCTCCACTCCCATCTCCACCATTGCTCATTTGGACAAGGACCATTCGAGTCCTCTAGTGGAAGAGAAACTCTATAGAGGTATGATAGGCTCACTCATGTATCTAACCGCTAGTCGCCTAGACATTGTTTTTGTTGTTGGCTTGTGTGCTAGGTTCCAATCTTGTCCAAGAGAAACCCACTTGGCTGCTGTAAAAAGGATACTCCGATATCTCAAGGGAACTGATTCACTCTGCATTTGGTACCCCAAAGAATGTCCATTTGAGCTGATGGGTTTCACTGATGCGGATTATGCTGGATACTTGGTGGATAGGAAGAGCACATCTAGAATGGCACAGTTCCTAGGCCCTTGCCTTGTGTCATGGGGCTCAAAGAAACAAGTCTCAGTCTCTCTCTCCACCACAGAATCTGAGTACATCGCTGTTGCCTCCTGATGTTCCCAACTCCTCTGGCTAAAGCAACAACTCGCGGATTTCGGTATGTCTTATGGTCCTCTCACTATTCTTTGTGATAACACCAGTGCTATAAACATTTCTAAGAATCCTGTGCATCATACTAGGACCAAGCATATAGACATAAGACATCATTTTCTTAGAGATCATGTTGAAAAATGGAACATCATTATGAAATTTTGTAGAACTGAAGATCAGGTTGTAGACATATTCACCAAAGCTTTGAATAGAGTTCCCTTTGAGAACCTTAGATTAGAACTGGGAATGATTCCTATAACCTAGCAGTGACCTTAGCTTAAAGGCTCTTCTCCAGTTCCCTTGATTAACTAGTATAAGATCCTTTACTTGTTAAGTCTTGGTATCTCTGTGTTATATCTTTTGCTACAAACCCTCTTTTCCATAATGGTTTCTTAAAAAGGCTTTGATAAAATTTTCTTAGTTTGTGTCCTTTGGTCCTCATTATTCTTTCAACTCTTTCATTGTTCAAGTTTCTTTGTTGGCCCAAAAGTCACAATCTGATCATATTCTAACCCAATAATACAAGCCGAAATGATGATTGTGTACTATGACCCTCCTTGCCTCATTGCTCAATTTAATTCCCTAGGATCCATCTCTTAACCCTCTCTGGGAATTATTGTGCAATGCGATAAATGGCCTCCTTGATTCCTTGTATAGGAACGTACTTTTCGGTTCCATGTTTTTAAACCCACATCAAAGTTCCCATATATCCCTCTAGCACACTGAATATATCGCCAGAAAGGAACCATGATGAAATTGTCTCCAAACGGCTAGTTAGACGCTTGATCCTCCCAAGACGACATTTATGGCAAATTTGCAGAACTCAGACACGTCTCGTCAGTGGCAGTGCTTCCCTCTCTGAATGAGTAACTTTTGAATTTATTTTGACCGTTTGGAAAAGCTGCAAGCCTCTTCAATGCTCCAGATCTTCCATGATCTCCTCAACGGCCAGATCTTTCCCAACGGTCCCTTCAGCTCTCAACCAGTTTTAAAAGGAGTCATGTTGATCCAAGCAATCCCCACTCTTGCCTTCTCCATCTCTACTAATTCCCTATATCTCTCTACCTCAAACACACAAAACCTAGCTACTCAAAAATGGCTGACAAGAACCCTAACCCTAACTTGATCCAAGACGAAGAAGAAGCTGCCCTTCTCAAGGCCTTCAGAGAAAAGAAGGCCGCCTCGTCTACCCAGCCCATTATTGACACCACCTCCCAAAACCCACAAACTGAGGAGAAAGCCGAGGCAAAAGCTGAGGAGAAAGTGAAGGAAATCACTCCTGCATCGGCATTGGCTACAAAATCTGTCTCGAAAGGAGGATCCCACGACTCCTCCCCAGACAAGATCACCCAGGAGATCCTGAGCCCAGAGCCCTCGCCTGCCAGCCTCAAATCCAAACCCATCTCCAAACCTGGTCCCTCTGTTGCCACAAGGCTCCAACAACGGAAACGCAGTTCCCAAGCTTTGGTTCCCTATAACCCTCCCTCCAAAGAGCCCAAATCCTCCAAAAAGGCTAAATCCTCCACCCTTTCTTCCTCCTCTCTGGGTCAAGTGTCTTCCCTCTTCTCTAAGAGGAAGATACTCAAGCCGCTCATTATTGGCACCAAATTTTGGACCCAAACCCTCGAAGAAGAAGATGAGGAACTGTTCGGTGAAGCCCTCAGTGAGTTTCACTCTCTGCTACAGTATCAAAGATAGGATGAGCTTTTGGTGGAACCTTTCTCCGCCTCTGATGAAGTAGTCCGCCTGTTCTATCAGTCTCTAACCTTTGTGCCAGCCAATGATAACTCTCCCTGCAACGATGCCATATTCTAGTGGAAGGGAACCATGTATCCCTTGTCCCCCAACATCATCGCGTCTGCTCTCGGGATCGAGTCTAGATCCGGCTTCGACATTCTTCATCAGAAAAAGACTTGGCCTAAAGGAAAGGGTTACAAGACCAAGACTGACGTGGTGAAGAAACTCTACGACGGCGACTACCCATCAAGCCTGCAGACCAAGGATCTCTCCATCGCCAACAAGCTTCTACATTTCTGGATCATCCAAAACCTAGTTCCCAGGCAAGAGCACCGGGCCACAGTTCTCATCACGGATGCTATCCTCATGGATAAGGTGCTGTCTGGTGCACATATTGATCTCCCCAGAATAGTGTTGGCTCACATGCAGTTCTGCAAATCCCATGAATCCCATGCCCTGCCCTTCCCTTATCTCATCAAGAATCTTCTCTCCCTGCTTCACCAGTACCCCGATGATCTCCCGAAAACTGTCTACAGCAAATCCCTCACCATGGCCACCCTCCGAAAACTCAAGACAAAGGATCACCAGGCCACTCCCTCTGAAGTTCAAGCTGATCCGCCTAAGGAAAATGCTAGTTCCCAGGCCCCTTCAAGTTCCCTACCACCGCTCAAAGACTCCTCTGCGATCCTCTCTTCTCTGGGTCGTATTGAAAAATCCGTCACGGAAGGCTCGACTGTTATCACGGTCGCTCTCCATGATCAAGTAAATGAGCTGGGGAAAATGAGCACTGCTGTCTCAAGTTTGGTGGAAGTACTTCAGAAAACATGGGAGGATGCAACCGGCGCAAATCAGGCCACGGGCCAAAATGAAGGAATTGACAACAACAAGGCTGATGAAGAGGAGGCCACTGACTTGCCATAGAAACGCTTCTCCTGGTTCCCAGTGCTGTAACATCACAGTGTGCTAGTAGTTCCCCTAGGATCCTACTCCCTCTTCTACCCTTCCTGTCGTTTTCCTTAAAGGTTGCTTATGTTGTTGTCTTTGTAGGTTGTTTTGTGATGTTTTGTGGTTTGTCTTACCCTGCTCCTGAACAATGTTAAGGTTTTATTAAGTTTAATGACTACTTTTGGCTACGCTTCTATGAACGATTTGTCTTTGCCTCAAGTTTCTATTATGGTTTCTGTTATGGGTTTGACGCAATTGTTTATTTCCTTGGATATCCCGTTCTTAATATGTTAACTGATCTTTTCGATGATGTCAAAAGGGGGAAGAAGGATAGGAACCTTGAACTTTGAAAACTACTGGACTAATAGGAACTCTGAACTCGTTCTATTCTAAGGGGGAATTTGAATAACTTCGTTCATCTGCTTAGGGAGAATTTGCAACCATTGAATGTTCTCTCATTATTTTATAACGTTGTAAATCCCTTAAAATCAACTGGTCTCATGAAATTCACATCCTATTACATTGCCAGGTTCCTTGTATTTGTCATCATCAAAAAGGGGGAAATTGTTAGGAAATGGAACTCTGGAACCTTAGTTCCCCTGAGAGTTCCTTTCCTCAATTTCTCTACTTTTGAAGATGACAAATATTTTGATACTAATGTCTTATCTCAAAGATGTGTGTTAAGGAACCACAGGACAATTACCGAAAGCATGAAAGCCAAACAGGACAAGAAAACCAAGCAGCAAGCCAAAGGAAGGAACCCAGGTGTGCCCAGAAATGCAACATGTGATGTTGCGCTTCCCGAGAAATCTGGAAACACCAACCTCGGACAAGAGAAAGGTGAAATCAACTTGTACGAAGCTTCCAAAGGCTATCACCGTTCAGAGCAAAACAACAAGATGCCTAGAACAAGTAACCTCAGACAGAGAAAGGTGACAACGACATGTCATGGAACCTGTTGCTATCCAGAAGACAGTTCCAAAGTGTTGGATCATTAGAGTTACATCTGAGGGAACAAAAGCTTTGTTCCCACAGAAGTTGTAGCGGATAAATATAGCAGGAAAGATAACGAACGAACTCACGATATATAGTGGAAACCCTGATTAGCAAAACTAGCTTCTCAAGGAAAAACCACTACCTTCAAGCTTTCGCTTGAGAGGATTTTGAAGCGTGTACTTGTCTTATTGATTTCTTGCTTGATTACACTTGTATCCTGGACTTCGACATCTAAACAACCAGCTAGACTCGAAACCTCTTCTACAACGATGAATCAAACTCAACCCTCAAAGACTTACACATACCTCACTTCTTTTCTTTCTTCTTTTCGTTCTCTCTATTTTCCATCGTCGTCGTTACATAGAAATGAATCCACACCTCTATTAAATACAACTCGGCAAACCCTAAATGTAACAAGATAAGATTTATCCAAATAAGGCAACAAGAAGATATGATTTTATAGAGGGAATAATATCCCAGCCGTCTATATTAATTTGAAGGAAGGATTCCGTAAATTAATATATTTGGATAAGATAGAGTACTCTCTCTCCAATTATCTTATCTTAGGAAGGTTTTCCTAAGATAACACAATCGGGCTTCTCTCTCCATATCTTCTCAAATCGGCTTGATTCTTGGAGCCGAAGTCATTCATCCTTGACCGCGTGCATGATTCTGCGTTTGATTTGTTCCATAAATGGCACACTGGATTCTTCTTTCCATTCGCAGCTTTGATCTTGTTCGACGATGTTGGTCCTTCAGAGGTAACAAAGCACATGAACAGAGCTTTGTTCCCTCTTCGATCCTTCGCTGCAATGGTTCCCTGAGACAACTGTCTTTGTTCCTGAAACACTTAGTACCCAGATTAGTTGAATGTTTGTCCCTATCAAAACCTAAGGAATTCAACAAATTCCCCCTTTTTGATGGTGACAAACATCCTTGATAATAAAGCATATACATACGAGATAAAGACAGTTGTATGGGGAAATGTTCTCCATACAAGACCATAATAGTTCCCCCTCAACACATCAACATATGAAACCATGTGCTGTTCCCCCTCAACCAAAGCTACCTGTCATTTTCCCCCTTTTGGCATCATCAAAAACACAGTGAAGAGTTAGAGATGAAAGATAACAGCCAGATGAACATCATTCTCAATCGCAGTAGATAGAAACACACAAACGCAGACAGCATGTTATGACGACAACACGATATGCAAGGATAACATTCATGATCAACATGCCAGTCAGTGCAAACACAAGAATCAGAGACAAGGAAGTATGAAAAGAGAGGAGTAGATGTGCTAGGGAACAAAAGAGGTGTGGGTTAGCCAGAGAAGTACGAATTAAGAACCACTGGGCCAGCAGCTAGAGCAGAAGTATGATTAGCAATGGAATTCATCTTTTGTTCCCACTTAGAGCTGTTGCTTCCTCATTGGCGTCAGCAACCACCATAGCCTCAACTTGTAGAGGAGTGAATCTGTAGTGTCGTCTTTTCCCTTCTTTGTGTGTCTTGTGATGTTCAATTTTTTTTTTTTTTTTTGAACATCACAAACTTCAGCTTGCCTTCTTTCACCAGGGATTCATTCAGAGCCCACTACCTCTCACGCGTAACATTAGCTTTTGAGCACGAACCTTCCTTAGGCAGTTGTAAGCCAGCATCACACACATACCTGTCGAACCCTATCCACAGACCACAGTGGCGATAATTCGTAATCTCGACTTTCCGAAAAAGTAGAAGAATGTGATGCGGGGGTAATGTTACCAGAGAGGGTGCAAAGAGCATCACACAAACCATAAATGAAATTTTTTAATAATGTGTAATCATGAATGAGAGGCTCCCAGATGTGAATGATTAGAGGGGCTCATAGGAAGCATCAAACATGATGGCTAAGGTAAGCTGTAGAGTCAACAATCATTTGGGCTTATAATGAGGGATCAATGCATCAAGTTGATGCATTGATCCCTCTTTTGGGCCAAAGGAAATCTGATTCATGTATTAGCAAGATAGCATAGAGAGCATGCATGAAATGTTGCACATAAGTGAAATATTAGCATGAGTCTAGGCAGGTCATTCAACTAGTGATCAAGAGAATAAATGCAGACCGGGACATGATGTTTCATCCTTCACACTTTACCATGTAATATTAGCCAATCATCGAGGGAACACAACATGTAGACAGTCAGTTTAGAAAGATCATACCTAGTTCCATACGAAACTGTTCGAATGGTTCCCTGTTTAGTGCCTTGGTGAAGATGTCGGCGATTTGATCCTTAGTTCCACAGAAGTCCATTGTCACCAACCCTTTCTCCACACAGTCACGTAAGAAGTGATGTCTTATCTCGATGTGCTTGGTACGTGAGTGTTGCACCAGATTCTTGGAGATATTTATGGCACTTGTATTGTCACAGAGAATGGGAATGGAGTTTAGAAGAATACCGTAGTCGCTGAGTTATTGTTTGAGCCATAGGAGTTGAGTGCAACAAGCAGCAGCGGCTATGTATTCAGCTTCCGCAGTGGAGAGAGCAACAGAGTTCTGCTTCTTTGACCCCTAGGAAACCAGACACGGCCCAAGGAACTGAGCCATTCCAGAGGTAGATTTTATGTCCACTTTGTTCCCTGCGAAGTCAGCATCTGTGTATCCGACAAGATCAAGGCTTCCTCCCCTTGGATACCACAGACAAAGATCATCTGTTCCCTTCAAATATCTCAGGATCCTCTTCACTGCTTTGAGATGTGTCTCTTTGGGATCGGCATGAAAACGAGCACAAAGACATACACTATACATAATATCAGGCCTATTGGCAGTGAGATATAGAAGTGAACCTATTATTCCTCGGTAGAGAGATGGATCAATTCCTTGCTCATGTTCGTCTTTTCCCATTGGATTGTTTGGAGATATGGGAGTGGTGAAGGGTTTCACATCATTCATACCAAACTTTTTGACGCACTTCCTGAGATACTTCTGTTGGTGCACTTTGGTTCCCTCATCTCCCTGAGAGACTTGCAGACCTAGGAAGAACTTGAGTTCTCCAACCATGCTCATCTCGAATTCACTGGCCATCAGCTTAGAGAATTTCTGAACCAGTTTATCATCAGTGGATCCAAAGATGATATCATCCACATAGACTTGGACCACCAGAATATGCTTCCCTTCCTTCAGAAGGAATAGAGTCTTATCGACCTTTCCTCGAACGTATCCGTGTGTCAGAAGGAACTGTGAGAGCCTTTCATACCAGGCCCTCGAGGCTTGCTTGAGACCATACAGAGCTTTGTCTAGAATGTAGACATGGTTAGGTTGAGTGGTGTCCTCAAAGCCGGGTGTTTGCTCCACATAGACTTCCTCCTTAAGAACTCCATTCAAGAAGGCAGTCTTGACATCCATCTGTTGTAGCTTGAACCCATGGAAAGAAGAATACGCAATTAGGAGTCTTATTGCTTCTAACCTGGCAACATGAGAAAAGGTCTCATCATAGTCGATGCCTTCCTGCTGGTTGTAACCTTTCACCACCAGCCTAGCTTTGTTCCTTGTGACCTGACCTTGATCATCCAACTTGTTTCTGAACACCCACTTGGTTCCAATCACTGTTCTGTTCCTTGGACGAGGAACTAACCGCCAAACCTTGTTTCTTTCGAACTGGTGAAGTTCCTCTTGCATGGCGTTTATCCAGTGAGGATCCTTCAATGCTTCTCCTACAGTTTTGGGTTCTTGCAAAGAGAGAAAAGCATTGAAAGCACAGAATCTGTAACTAAAACAAACAATCTAGAGCACCAGGCTCTGATACCAATTGTTGGATCGTTAGAGTTACATCTGAGGGAACAAAAGCTTTGTTCCCACAGAAGTTGTAGCGGATAAATATAGCAGGAAAGATAACGAACGAACTCACGATATATAGTGGAAACCCTGATTAGCAAAACTAGCTTCTCAACGAAAAAACCACTACCTTCAAGCTTTCGCTTGAGAGGATTTTAAAGCGTGTACTTGTCTTATTGATTTCTTGCTTGATTACACTTGTATCCTGGACTTCGACATCTAAACAACCAACTAGACTCAAAACCTCTTCTACAACGATGAATCAAACTCAACCCTCAAAGACTTACACATACCTCACTTCTTTTCGTTCTCTCTATTTTCCGTCGTCGTCGTTACATAGAAATGAATCCACACCTCTATTAAATACAACTCGGCAAACCCTAAATGTAACAAGATAAGATTTATCCAAATAAGACAACAAGAAGATATGATTTTGTAGAGGGAATAAGACTTACACATACCTCACTTCTTTTCGTTCTCTCTATTTTCCGTCGTCGTCGTTACATAGAAATGAATCCACACCTCTATTAAATACAACTCGGCAAACCCTAAATGTAACAAGATAAGATTTATCCAAATAAGACAACAAGAAGATATGATTTTGTAGAGGGAATAATATCCCAGCCGTCTATATTAATTTGAAGGAAGGATTCCGTAAATTAATATATTTGGATAAGATAGAGTACTCTTTCTCCAATTATCTTATCTTAGGAAGGTTTTCCTAGGATAACACAATCGGGCTTCTCTCTCCATATCTTCTCAAATCGGCTTGATTCTTGGAGCCGAAGTCATTCATCCTTGACCGCATGCATGATTTTGCGTTTGATTTGTTTCCATAAATGGCACTCTGGATTCTTCTTTCCATTCGCATCTTCGATCTTGTTCGACTCTGTTGGTCCTTCAGAGGTAACAAAGCACATGAACAGAGCTTTGTTCCCTCTTCGATCCTTCGCTGCAATGGTTCCCTGAGACAACTGTCTTTGTTCCTGAAACACTTAGTACCCAGATTAGTTGAATGTTTGTCACTATCAAAACCTAAGGAATTCAACACAAAGTACCCAGGTTGTCGAACCTTTGAAGAAGGAAGCTGGAGAACAACTTGGCTGAAGCAGTTGACCAACAAAGAAGGATTCTGAGCTACCTAGGTTGTTGGTACATGTCAAAGACAGCGTGGATCACGGATCACCACACATCCTAGGGCAAGCTTGATCTGTGGGAACCAAGAGAAGATCAAACCGCAAAGAATCCACTATATAAGGAAGACTAACTCAGAGGTTATCTTTAAGCACAAAAACACGAATCACACTCAATAGAAAACATCAAAGTGTGAACCTTCAAACAAGATCATCAAAGCAAACCGAGATCAAGAGGACCCAGTCAAGGAATCGAAGAGCTGAGTGCTAAGTTCCTGTGACTGTAAGTGAGATAGTTCCTAGGTGCTAAGGTCTGTTTCTTGGATTGATTATTGATTGTGTTAAATTATCTAGGATTGCCTAACTGTGTGTAAGGTAAAGAAACTGTGTGTTTGTTCCTAGGATAAGCTGTAACCAAAAGAAATAAGAAATCAAGAAGTAGACCTTGAAATCCTTTCAAAAGAAAGGTAGTGGTTTTTATCCTAGATTGCTAGTTGTGCTTGATTGTTTAAATTCCGCTGAGAAGGGAACTAAGAATTGCTATTCTTAGTTCCTTAGTTATTTGTCTAACAATCTTGATCCTACAATTGGTATCAGAGCAGAAAAATCTCTAAATCTTTGTTAAGTTTGTAGATCATGTCTCAACCAAGCAAGTTTGAGCTCAGAATCTCCACCAACAAACCACATCTCCGAAAGAAGGGAGAAGAAACATGGTGGGAAAAGTGCATGGAAAGCCACATCAAGACCAACGACTACCAATGCTAGAGGATAGTCGAAAATGGAGATGGATATGTCGATCTCACAATGAAGGAAGAAGACTGGAAACCTGAACACTATGTCACCATGGAAAAGAATGCCAAAGCCAGGCAGTTCATCCTTAATGGACTGGACAGAGAAGACATGGACAAGGTCATAGGCATCTAGACGACAAAGGAGATGTGGAAGGCACTCAAGGAAATGCATGAAGGAAGTGATGAACTAAAGCAAAGTAGAAAGTTTGCTTTGGAAGGAGAATACCACACCTTCAAAATGATGGAAACTGAGACCATCTCAGAGTACTACTCCCGCTTCAACAGACTGATTGGAAAGCTAACAGCGGTGGGAGTCAATCTTGATGAGGTCTCCAAGTCCCTGGTGGTCATCAATGTACTCAACTCCAAGTTCACTCTTCTCAAAGGAATCATGAAGAACACTCCAGGCATCCAATCTCTTCCCTTGACTCAAGTCATAGGGAAACTGGAGGTTGAAGAATGAGAGCACACCAAAGCCAATACCGACAAGAAACTGGAGAAAGGAATTGCTCTCAAGATCTCCAAAGCCTTCTCCAGGCTTGAGATGGAGCAAGAGAACTCAGACCTAGAAGAAGAGGACAACGAACTGACAGCCCTCTTCACGAAGAATATCAAAAAGTTATTTGTGAAGGGAAGGTTCCAAAAGGGCAGTTCCTCCCACAATGGACCAAGAAGAGATCTCAAGGAAGTCTCCTATTACGAGTGCAAAGAAAAGGGGCACTACGCTAAGAACTGTCCCAACAAGGAAGACTCCAAAGAAGATGAAAGACCTCAGAGAAAGAAGGCTCTCGTGGCCTCATGGGGAGAAGACTCAGATGAGGAACTGGATCTGAGCGGTTTCTCTGGAGGAAGATGTCTAATGGCAAAAGGAGACTCAAGCGACTCAGAAGACCTTGAGGTAACTTCTGATGACTTTCTAAAGACTCTAGTCGATTGTGATAAGAAACAGCTTCTTAAGATCATAAAGAAACTAGGAAAAGAAACCAGTTCCCTTCAATAAAAACTTGATGATTGTGAAGATGAAATTGCATGCTTGACTGTTGAGAACTCTGTGTGGAGTAACAAACTTGATGAAGCTGAGAAAGACCTAGCTGAAACTCACTCCAAACTCATTGATATTAGAAATGTGCATGCTAGTCACCTTAAAATCTGCAAATCTTGTGATGAAACCAGTGTAGACTCTGTTAAGGTTCCTATGCATGATAACCTACCTCAAAATGATATGCTTCAAACTATAATTGATAGGTTAGACATTCTCACCGACTCTATAAATGAAAAAACGATAAATCAAATTGTCTTTGTGAGACAACGTCATGGAATTGGGTATGTTGACAACAAGGCCAATAATGATGCTGAAGATGAAAAGGCTAGACGAGAAATTGTTGAAATGAATGAGAACCTCAGTACTGCTCTTGCCACTTCTCGAGATAGGAATCAGTTCCTATTAGAGAAGATCATGGTTCTTGAGAACAAGGCTGAGGTTGCCAAGCGTTTCAATGAAAGTTGTCAAAGTCCGAAGAGGGAACGTAAAGGAAAAGAAAAGGCATTCCCTGAAAACAAGTGGTTCACCAATTCTTTTTCTCATAAAAAGTATGTGGATATGGCTCATGGTAAGGTTAGAAACAATGTTAATTTCAACAACAAAAAAACTGAGAAACCCTTTAGACCTGGAAAGGGAAAATATGGGCATGTTATTTACAATCGCTTATGCTATTACTTTGGAAAAAATGGTCATTACAACACTGATTGTCCTAAGAAAAGGAACTTTGAAAATGAGAAAAATGCCTATTACCATGAAAGGAACCAGTTCCCTGGTCATTCACAGACTCGGAATGCTAATCCCCCCAGTAAAGCCAAGCTTCGCTGGGTTCAAAAGTCTTAGTTCCCCTGTGTGCAGAAAGAAGAGAGGCAACCTCGACTATGGTACATTGACAGTGGTTGCTCATGCCATATGACCGGAAGAAGAAATCAAATGACCTCTCTTCAACCCATCCAAGGAGGAAACATCTCCTTTGGAGACAAAATCAAAGGGAAAATTTGTGGAATAGGAACCGTAAATCTCAATGACCACACTAAGGTAAATAAAGTTCACCTTGTTGATAACCTTGGTTTTGATCTAATTAGTGTGTCACAGCTGTGCGATCAAGGAGACAATGAAGTTAGATTAAAGTCAAGTGAATGCACTGTCCTAGACTCCTCGGGACAAATCATCTTAAAAGGCAAAAGATTCAACAATGTGTATGTTGTTGACCCATCATTTGTTCCCAAGGAGAAACTCTGCCTCTCAACAGTGAATGATCAAACAGAGCTGTGGCATCAACGTCTTGGTCACGCCAGCACCAAACTGATCCACAAGCTACACTCAAAGGAACTAGTTCGAGGCCTTCCAAAGATAAGTGGCACATGGTACATAAAGCTAATGGCAAATGGCGCATGTGCGTTGATTTCATCGATTTAAACAAGGCCTTCCCGAAGGATAGCTACCCATCTCATCTAATGATTAGCTCGTAGACTCCACGGCTGGTCATGAAGCGTTGAGTTTCTTGGATGCCTATTCCTGGAATAACCAAGTAAAGATGAACCCAGCTGATGAGAGCACACTACGTTTATCACAGAGAGGGGTACCTATTTGTTGAATCATAGTGTATTAGACAGGGAACGGTATGACTGTTCCCTGGGCAGCGGAATATATAAAGATTCAAAGTAACAAGAAATTCCTCAAAAACATATACTTGTATTATTAAGAATTGTACAATCTCACAAGTCTTCTCTCCACCTATACCCTAGGTTAAAGACCTTGAGTGCAATCAACTCCTAATGACACAAGAACAAAACAAGACCCTTAGCAATAACTACCCGTACCTTGCCTTAGACCTTTGATCTCAGTTCTCACAAGAGCTCCTTGGTATGCTTGATGATTATATCTAAGATACCTTTCCCCAAGGCAATCTCATCTATATATAGTGTCTAACAAGATCCTATTACCAAATATCTAACAATTGACATATATGGTAACAACGAACAATTTCGTTACCAAATAAACTATTCAGACTATAAACACATGGTTTCATTTTATAAACTTTCCTAAGACTCATTATCTTCTTCTTCTTTTCCAAGTAAAACTCAAAATCTCGTTTCCTTGTATAATTGAGTCAATCTGGGAACAGCTGGCAACACTCTGCGTTCCACATCGTTCCACATACGTTGTTTCCTTTTATAGAAGTTTCCTTGTATAGGAACCACACACTTTAGATTTCCAATTTGCTTCTCGCGTAACTGTTCCGTGTTTCCACACGTTCCATTGCATTCCTTTGCTTTCTCTTCTTCATGCGTTTTCCATTGTTCCCTAATTCTTTCATAAGACTTGAAACTCATAGGAACAACAAGAAAACATAAAACCTAATGGTGTTTATCATCATCAAAACCAGAGGGAATGTCAAGGTTCCAACAATTTCCCCCTATTTGGTGATGACAAACCCATTCAAAAATTGTTCGATCAAGATAGAGTAATAAGCAAGGCAATATTAATCAACATGTATCTCAATTTAAATATATAAGCAAAATTTTATGTCAAATGAATAATTGCAATTCATACCTTCAAGTTGCATCATCGTTCCCACTTAGCACTAGTATCACCCATAAATTCATAAAGAATTAGGAACAATGTAAACTGTTACCTCCTTTAACTGAGTTATCGCACAATTTCCACACTTCCCCCTTTTGGCATCATCAAAGGATCAAAAGTAAACAGTGGAACAACATAACTAAGGAAGCAGTCAAGAGCAAAAGAAAAGTTCATATAACAAGCAGGGAATTGATTACAAGGCATCAGAGACAACTTGACAAACAAACACAAAAAGATCAAAATGCAAACACTTAAACAAGATAACATATTAGAAAGCCAAGAGAAGAGGGTAAGTCGGGCTGGATAAGAAAAGGTGTCCACTCAAGACTCAGAATCCTCCTTCTGGTCTTTGTCCTTGTTGAGAAAATACTCAAGAAGCAGTGAAAGTATGTTCTTGATCTCACGCAATTCAATCAACATCTGGCTTTGCACAGAGGCACCTTTAGATGTTCCCTCACCAGCTTCCCGCTTCAAAATCTCAGATACAGGCAGAGTTCCCTTATTGTCGCCCTGAAACTTTATTTTGTTCACATTCACCATATCCAGGTCAATGACCATGAGAACTTCGCCTTCTGCTCTGTAAGCCCCCTCGGCTTGTAGGATTAGCTTGATGACATTGGGGTAGGCTAGGGAGTGAGGCTTGGCACTGTATTTTGCCATGTGTTGTAGAATGACCCTGGGAAGGTCAATCTTCTCCATGTGCCAAAACCTGTCCAACAGTAGCAGATCGGTGGCAGTGATTGTGTTTCTCTTTTCTTGGCTAGGAACAACAACTTTCATAATAATGTGATGCACTATTCACTGAGGCATAGTAAGAGCAGACACACGAGTGGCTCTAGATGTGGATTTGAACAGCCTCTGAGCACTGGCCTCCTTGGCCTTTTTCTGAGCATCTATAATATTCTCACCAGGGATTTCGCAAAACCCTTCAGCAGAGATGGACATGAGTCGAGCAACCTTAAAGACACAGTGAAGGAAAGATCTTCATCGTCGATCGACGCTGTTCCCACCATAGTTGTAGCAGTGTTGAGTTGGAAGGAACGGTAGAACTCCCGGACTTGGTCAGGGTTGGCCATGACACGGTTGGAGAAGAGGTGTTCCCAGCCTTGAAATTTGAGACGCTCCAAGACGTCTTCGAAGTCATTGGCGACTAGGAACCCTTCAGGGATAAGGAGGTGGGGAAGAATCTTTTTCCCATCGACAGATGATTCTTCCAACTTAGCCTTCTTCCGTGGCTCAGTCTTCTTCACCTCAAGTTTCTTGGCCTCGATTTTCTTTGCAGATCGAAGACGTTCCTTCAGAGGGCCTAGAGTAGTTTCACCGGCGGCAGACTTAGTCGGGGTTGAGAAGTCGGTGGACGCTTGTTGTTCCCCTAAGAAATCAACATCTGGGCCCTCATCATCCTCAGAGCCAATCGTGTGCTTTCGCTTGCGACTGGGCTCCACAGTTTCCAGAGGATGGAGACCTAGATCAACCTCTACATCAGCCATGGCCTCCTCCTCTTTAGCTTCTTTTGATTTAGGAGGAGAGTTAACTTCTTCTTCTTGCTCAATGACGGTCACCAGCTCCTTGGAGACATCAGTTTCTTGGACCTGTTCCTCCGATGGTTGTTCCCCTTGAGGTTGTTCCTCATGAAGTTCAGCGATTGAGGAGGTGGCCTCTTTGGCTATTTCCATCACGGCAGCAATGGATGTGGTGTCTTTGGATGTCAGAGTTTTAGCAGCTTGGAGTGCCTCAATTGAGTGCTTGAGAGCAATGAGTTGCTCCTCAGTGAAGGCAGAGACGTCAATGGTGAGGGTAGAAGAAGATGTGGGAGTGGACATGATGATGTGGTTGTGTTTTGAGAGAGGAGGGATTGAAGATTTAGGGTTGAAAACAACAAAGGGCAAAGAAAAGGAAATTTCAGAGATTGAGAGAGAGAATATATGAAACAGTGGGTGAGTCGGGTTGTGGTGAGGGTGATGTTTTATATAAGGCAAGAGATTTGGGAAGAAAGTAATTAAGGAAAGGTGAGGATTGGCTTACCAAGAATCTCGCCGTTGACATCATTTAAAACGGCAACCATATCTTTTCTCTCTCTACAGGTAACGGCCATTTTCTTCTCGTTTCTCGCAATCACACTGTTCCTCGCTGTAGAGCTATCAAATCACCATTGAATGCAAGCATTGCAGAGAGCAACGTTCACCTGCAACTTTCAACATTCAACAAGCTATTCCCATTCACTGTTCCTTTCACAGTTCCCCCTTAGGCAAAGCGCCATACAGATGACTCTGAGTTGCTTGAGTGGATAGAAAGGCTAGTTTGGATATTTTAATGGGTTCACACAAAATTGCAAATATATATCCAAACAGAAATACAGGTAGGGAACAATGACGATCCAAATAATGATTCCCAGTAAGTTGGTAAACAAAGAGAGGTGCATAGGGAACGTTTACCTGGATCCAAGCTAGGGACGACAGTGCAACCAATTATCATTTTGGTTTGTAATGAGGGAGCAGATAATCAAATCGGTTTCTTTGGGCTTGAAAGAAGATGTTATCATATAAATAGTAAAGCACATATGATCAAGAATAGACGTTGCAAGAAGTTTTTGATATAATATAACACAAAGCACATAGCAAGATTAATAAACAAGTCATTTGCAAATAACATGCCACATAGAAGAGGTTCCCTAGTTTATAATTGATCGATCTAGCCAATCACTGAGGGAATAGTGGAAGTGGAGTTCCTCAATTTAGTGAGATCATACCAAGGAGCATTCGCAAATACTCAAAGGGTTTTCTATCTAGTGCTTTGGTGAAGATATCTGCAACTTGTTCCTCTGTCCTGCAATGATCCATTTTAATAAAAAATTTCTCAACATTATCACGAAGAAAATGGTGACGAATATCAATATGCTTAGTACGTGAGTGATGAACAGGATTTTTGGAAATGTTGATAGCACTAGTATTATCACACATAATGGGAATGGTGCCAAGAGACATACCAAAATCCTCCAATTGTTGTTTGAGCCATAATACCTGGGCACAACAAGAAGCAGCAGCGACGTACTCAGCTTCAGCGGTTGAAAGGGCAACACAATTTTGTTTCTTTGATGCCCAAGAGACAAGACATGGGCCAAGGAACTGTGCCGTCCCTGATGTGATTTTGCGATCCACAAGGTGACCAGTAAAGTCAGCGTCAAAGAAACCCACAAGTTCAAACCCACTGTTCCTTGGATACCAAAGACAGAGATTGTCGTTCCCTTTCAAGTATCGCAGGATCCTTTTGACCTCAGTTAGGTATAACTCCTTAGGTTTTGCTTGAAACCTATCACAAAGGCACACACTGCACATAATATCTGGCCTACTTGCCGTTAGATAGAGTAAGGAACCAATCATGCCTCTATCCATTGTAGCATCTACATCTTGGCCATTCAAGTCTGCATCAAGACGAGTGTTAGGAGAAATAGGGGTATCAATAGGTTTATCTATATCCATACCATACTTCTTCAACAATTCCTTGATGTATTTTTGTTGATGTACTCTTGTGCCCTCAGAGGATTGAGAGACTTGTAATCCGAGGAAGAACGAGAGTTCCACAATCATGCTCATCTCAAATTCACTACTCATACGATTTTTGAATTTTTCTACAAGGGAAGAGTTAGTGGAACCAAAAGTAATATCATCAACATAGACTTGAACTACGAGAATCTCACCTTTGTGTTCCAAGAGGAACAATGTCTTGTCAATCACGCCACGTCTGTATCCATTTGAGAGAAGAAACTGTGCCGGCCGATCATACCAAGCTCTGAGAGCTTGCTTGAGCCCATACAGTGCCTTGTCCAGTGCATACACATAGTCAGGATGTTCCATGTCTTCAAAACCTGGGGGTTGTTTCACATAAACTTCCTCTTGAAGATAGCCATTGAGGAATGCTATTTTGACATCCATTTGATACAACATGAATCCTTTGAAAGCAGCATATGCGATGAGAAGTCAAATGGCTTCGATGCGGGCTACTGGAGCATATGTCTCATCATAGTCGATCCCTTCTTGTTGATTGTAGCCTTGAGCAACCAGTCTCGCCTTGTTCCTTGTCACAGTTCCAGAATCGTTGAGCTTGTTTCTGAAAACCCATCGAGTGCCAATAGCATGTTTGTGCTTTGGAAGGGGAACAAGTCTCCAAACTTTGTTCCTTTCGAATTGATGTAGCTCTTCTTGCATAGAAACTATCCAATCTGGCTCTTTCAGTGCTTCTTTGATGTTCTTTGGTTCTACAAAAGAGATAAAAGCATAGAAAGCACAAAAGTCATATAGTTGAGAGCGTGAACCTCTTTGTTTGTATGTTGTGAGAAGAGCATCAACTGGGTGATTCTTCTTGGTCCAGACATTTTTGGATTCAGGCGGTGGAGGAATGAGAGGAAGATCAATATTTGTTGTTGCAGTTGAGGATAAAGAGGGAGAAACGTCAGCAGCAATTGCAGGGGCTGCCTCAGAGACTGTTCCTTCAACAACATCCACAAGTTCTTCCTCAATAATTGTTACCACATCACCACTCGCTTGGCCATCTTACACGAGTTGTGCATCCGAAGTATCACCACCAGAAGTTCCATTGGGAGCAGTGGTGACATCAGCATCAACGATTGGAGTTGTTGTTGTGGGAACATTAGGTGTTGGTGTAGTAGGGGTGTCATCATCACTGGTTGTGGTAGCTCCGAGAGAACTAGTAGTGCTCCCACCAGCATTGGGGGCACTATTCCCTGTATGTGGATTACCCTGGTGATTCCCATCATCACCTTCATCATCTGAGTCTTCACGTTGCATGCGTGGAAAGTGATCATCAGGGAACGGTGAGTTGGAATCATCACTCGCAGCTTTTGAGTTTTCATCAAAGAAAACATGAATGCTCTCTTCAATCTTCCGGGTTCTCTTGTTGTAGACTCTATAAGCTTTGCTTGAATTAGCATATCCCAGAAAGATTCCTTCATCACTCCTTGGATCAAATTTTCCCAAGTTGTCTTTTCCATTGTTGTGGATGAAACACCTGCAACCAAAGGCACGCAAGTGGGAAACATTGGGCTTGCATTCCCTGATTAGTTCATAGGCAGTTTTATTTAACAATGGTCTAAGCATGGCACGATTAAGGATATAGCATGAAGTGTTGATCGCCTCAGCCCAGAAGATTCGGGGAAGGTTGCTTGCTATGAGCATTGTTCTAGCCATGTCCTCCAATGTTCTGTTCTTCCTCTCGACCACTCCATTTTGCTGTGGTGTCCTAGGAGCTGAGAAGTTATGAGAGACCCCATGTTCCCTGCAGTAATCAAGGAACATGGAATTCTCAAACTCCGTTCCATGGTCGGATCAGATGGAGCTTAGCTTATGTCCTAGATTAGTTTCTACACCCTTGATGAAAGATTCAAATGTCTCGAATACCTGTTCCTTGGAAGAGAGAAAGATTGTCCATGTGAATCTAGAGTAATTATCAACAATAACAAATACATACCTGTTCCCTACATGACATCTTATCCTCATGGGACCACAGAGATCTATATGGATCAGTTCCAGAGGACGAGAGGTGGTAACATCCGATTTGCTCTTGAAAGAGGAACGTGTTTGCTTCCCTCTAACACAGGCTTCACAGACTCCATGGATCTCAGGTTTGACATTTGGAAGCCCTCTAACCAGTTCCTTCTTGTGGAGTTTGTGGATGAGTTGTAAATTTGCATGTCCAAGCCTTCTGTGCCACAGTTCCGTCTCTTCAGCTAGAGACACAAAACACAGTTCCCTTGAAGGCTTGAATGTTGTGTCAACAGTGTACACATCGTTGAAACGGACACCCTTCAATACGATCTCCTTGGTTTTTCTATTCCTTACGTAGCAATCTTTGGTTGTGAACACAGTTTCGTTGTCTCCTTGATCACAAAGTTGAGCTATACTTAACAAATTAAAACCAAGTTGATGAACCAGACTAACCTCTTTTATTTAGATGCTTGAGTTCAAGGTAGCTTCTCTTGTTTCCACTATCTCTCTGCAGCGTTTATCTCCAAGGGAAACGGTTCCCTTAGAGTGTTGTTGAAGTGAGGTAAGGTGATCTTTATTTCCTGTCATATGGCATGAGCATGCGCTATCAATGAACCACATGTTGTTCTCCCTCACTTCATCCTGCATTAAGAGAGTTAGTGTTTAGCGACCCAGGCAAGCTTGGCTTTACCTGGTCGTTTAGAGACGAAATGGTATTCTCTAGGCTTAGCATTGCACATGTCAGGAGATGCATCATAATCATTCAAGTTAACATTGTTACTTCTACTGTTCCTTCGCTGAGTGTGCTCTTCAGTGAACTTTTGTTTCTTAGCACAGTTTTTCACAACATGGCCGTTATTCCCACAATGCCAGCAAATCTTATAATAGTCTCCCAAGGTGTACTTATGGTTTGGGACAGGCATCCTACGTTGCTTGGCTCTAACTGGGTCAGGTGTACTAGGCAAATTTCCCTGGGATTGGATGAGATACATCTTATGGGCAGGTTGACCTTGGTACCATGATTGATTTTCACTCAACCCACTCTCCAGAGTTTTCACAGGCTCTTCTAGGTACAAGTTCCTATCCTTAATACTCTGAAGTTCCCTATGCTTTAGCTCTCTAATCTCAAGTATGGTTAACTCATGTTCCTCACTCTCTTGTTTTTCTCCTTTGTACCCCAGACCATACTTGGGCTCAACAAAGGTAATTTATTTTTCCTTAAGCTTTTGCTCAACTAAGATAGAGTGAATTTTATCAATCTGAGCTTTCATCTGAGACAGTTCCCTAACAGTGCTAAAGGAACTAGGGTCACTGTGAGTAACATCACTTCTAACACAAGGAACAACAGAGGAACTATCAATTTTAGATAACGATTCATTCAATTCAATGCATTTATCCTCAGCATCACTTAAGTCGTTTTGGGTTTTAAGATTCTCATTATACATGCTTTTGATAAGAGAGATCAAAGACTTTTTATCAAAATTGACAAGAGATTCAAAGAAAGTTTCAGGATCTATCTCTTGTTCTTCACTTGATGACTTCAGAGTCATTGCACACATTCTGTTGTTCCCCCATGACTCTGGTTCGTCATCATCAGAGTTGGCACAATCATCTCCCCAGACAACGACGAAAGCCTTTTTTTTATCGTTCCCAGAATTTTCACCATTGTTGTCTGAGTTGTTCCCTTTAGGGCACTTATTGGCATAGTGACCCTTTTCCTTGCAGTTGAAGCAAGTAACATCCTTGATGTCTCGTTTCTCACCATTGTTCCCATCATTCCTGAATGATCGACCCTTGCGATAGAGAGTTCGCATGGCTTTGGTGAGAAGAGCAGTTTCTGGATCTACACCATCCAAGTTGTCATCTTTGTTGTTTTCTATCATCTCGAAAGCTTTTTCAACCATCAAGGCAATGCCTTTAGGTTTAACATATTTGTCTTCTTCATCATACTTTTTAATTTTTCCAAATACTTCATGAAGTGTGAGTTTGAGAGTATTGGGATTCTCCTTGAGAATGGCTTTAGTCATCTTATGCCTTGGAGGAAGTCCATCAATAATGATGAAAATTTTCTCCTTGGGAAGAATTTCCTTTTCATCGACATCGTGAGCAGCAAGTCTAGTGGTGATTTCCTCAAATCTGGATTGATAAGAGGAAACAGTCTCACCATCGATCATGGCAAAGTTATAGAAGTCTTTCTTTGCTTGGAAACGATCAAGCTCTTGATCAGTGCTACTTTGTAGTGTTTATCTAGGAGTTGTTACCGGTGTTTTGGGTACCATTTGGAGATGTTTAGAGCGTATTGTAGAGATTGGAGTTGAGAAGTAGAAGTGCATATATGGTGGTTTTGAGAAGCTTAAATGAAGATTTATAAGATGAAGAGGGAACCCGCTTAAGAAGACGAAAGAAGAGACGGAGCGAAGGAGCCAACAACGCGAAGATCCACGGTCGCGGAAACCATTTGCCGCGGTCGCGGAAAAGTCCAGAGCAGCGAGTAAAACATTGAATTTTCCGCGATCGTGGAAGCTTTTGCCGCGGTCGCGGAAATCCAATTCATCAGCGCGGCGAGGAGTTTCCGAAGTTTACTTTATTTTATTAATTTTCTTTTTCTTTTATTTCTTTATTCCGGTTACTTTATTTTAGTTCCTTTTAGATTATGTTTGTGATCTTTGGTTGTAGGTTTAGCTAGTTTATTTAAACCTAGTTCCAACAGCATCCATTCAAAGAGTTTTTATCTTAGAGTTCAGTATTGTTTTCCCTTGGAGTTTTTGTTTTAAGACTATGAAGAACTAAACACCCTTTGCTTAGTCCAACAATTAAAGCCTTCATTTGATATATGATTGTGAGGTTATAATTCTATTCCTATTCCTTTGGATTATATCTTTTCTCTTGAGCTTATTCCTATTGATTCTTATTGATTTGACTGGATTGATCACCTAGTTGATATTAATAATTGTCTATTGCTAGGGTTTGGATATTTCGAGTTGAAATCCCTTATCTTGTGTAGCAACCATGATATTCTAGGACTAGTTGGACTAGTTTATTATGAAAGAGAATTGATTATGTGTTAAATGCTGCGAGTTGTGGTGTTGCATGTATCCTGGTTAATTCCTATGCTTCCTACTGCTATTGTTCTAAATCTTGATAGTTTCTCGTGCATTCGATAGTAAGGGTTGTCATGACTAGTTGGACTGGTAACTATTTCAGAATAGGGACAAGAATAATCATAGGAAGGAATAGAGATAATCTAGGATCGATCAATCAAATGAATGGTGGATATTTGTCTGACTAAGTACTTTTTTCCCAATTGAATACAAATTTTGTTTTGCTTACTTTAATTACTTGCAATCAACCAACCAACAAAACCCCCCTTTGTTACTTTGACATACTAATCTGCACTAAGAAAAATAACTCCTCCCTGTGGGATTCGACCCTTGCTTGCCTATTCTACTAAGTTAGGTTTTTAAGGATTTACTTTGATTGGGCATCATGACTTTATCCCCTGTCAAATTGGCGCAGTTGCCTGGGATCGAACCCAGTTCACCCGCGTGACAGGCGGGAATACTTACCACTATACTACAACGACTCAGCGGCCTGCTGTTCAATGTTGCTTATGCTCCTCTTCAGGCTGTTGAGCTTTGTCACATGGAAGTATTTCTCCAGGAAGGCTTTCGTCATCTTAGCCCATGTGTCTATGCTTCCTGGAGGCAAATAGTAGAACCAATCATTGGCCGTATCCTTTAGATAGAAAGGAAAGATCCTCAGCTTGATCTGGTCCTCAGTCACGCCTTTTGGCTTCATGCTGGTACAGACGACATGGAACTCCGAAAGATGTTTGTTGGGGTTTTCTCCACTCATCCCATGAAAGTAGGAGAGTAAGTGGATTAACCCGGACTTCAGCTCAAAATTTACTCCATCCGCCAGCTCAGGGAATTGCACAGCCAGTGGTTGTTATTGCAGATTAGGGGCAGTCAACTGCCTCAACGTGGGTGCTACATCAGCCATCTCAAAGCATGGGTTATCAAAACACAAAACTCTGTTTATCTTACGGTTCCTAGAAAGGGTTCTTTCAATTTCGGTATCACAAGCAAGGAGAGGAGAGTCAGTAGCACGGGTGTGGACCATAAGATAGGTCCACACAAAAATTGACACACCAACACACACACATAGAAAAACAAAACTTGCCTCCCCGGAAACGATGCCAATTTATGTGTATGGTGGACTTCTTGACGAGGAGCGTCGAATGGTGAACGCAGCCCGTGGAGGAAACATCTTGAACAGGACGCCAGCTGAAGCATATGAGGTTTTCTTTGAGCTATCTGAGGGCTCAAGATAGTTCAATAAGAGGGTGGGCGCCCAATCAGTCAAAGCTGCAGACTCTCAGCCCAATGCTTCAATACTGTCTGAGATGGCTGAGATGAAGGAGATGATGAGGAGATGCATGATAAAGGGTGGCCAGCAGCAAGTCAAATCATGTGGGATATGCTATGACACGATGCATCCAACCGATACATGTCCCACGCTGTAGGAGCCCACTGCTGAAGTGAACGCCATTGGAGGATACGGCCCTTCAAGGCCAAGATATGATCCATACTCCAACACGTACAATCCAAGGTGGAGAGATCACCCCAATCTGAGATACAGAAATCAGCAGAGTACTCCTCAAGGCCAGGAAAATCAAGAGTATCAATAGAGGCCTCCATAATTCCCACCGCGCCCACAACAATATCAGCAGCCTGGGGGTCAACAACAACAATATAGAGCTCCATATAACAAAAGACCTCAATGCCAGAGCTCAAATTCACCCATGACCGTTGATGACCAGATCTGGAGCCTCACCCAGACCGTATCAGCCCAATAAATTCAGTCCATCGCGCATAGCGTATCAACGTTGGGAAATACCATGGTCCAACAAAATCAAGAAATGCGGTCGAGTATTCAGAACTTGGAGAAGCAAGTGGGGCAAATCTCCATCGCAGTGAGCAAGCTGGAAGCCCGGGACTCGGGAAAACTACCATCTCAAACGGTAGTAAACCCGAGGGAGAACGTTTGCGCCATGACGCTAAGGAGCGGAGCACAAGTAGAAGCCAGTCGAGCTCAGCAGAAAGATTTCCGCGTCCGTGGAGAAGAAGGCCACGATCGCGAATTTACTACTGACGAAGAGGGAAAAATCGACAGATTTCCGCGACCGTGGACATTTCCGCGACCGCGGACAAGACGTCCACGACCGCGAAAATCTCCTGGAGCCCCAGATCCCCTCGAAGTCATCCATGATGCTTATGTGCGCCCCGATTTCCCCCGCTCAGTACATTAAAGCCTCCCACACCCTTTTCCGAGGCACTGAATGACACCAGAAAGGTGGAGAACGACAAGGATTTATTTGAGACCTTCAACAACTGCGAGGTAAACATTCCTTTGCTCAAACTTGTCAACAGTATTCCTCGCTATGCCAAATTCTTGAAGGAGTTATGCACAATAAAGAGGAATAAAGCGGTGAAGGAGAAAAAGAAGGTCCAGGTCAATGAGAACGTTTCCGCTATGCTGCAAAAGCGGTTACCAAAGAAGTACAGTGATCCCAGAATGTTCACTATCCCCTGCAAGATAGGTGGCACCATGTTCGAACAAGCTATGCTAGATTTGGGTGCTTCTATCAACGTTCTACCTCTCTCGTTGTACAAATCTTTAGAGGTCGGACCATTAGAGAAGACAAGGATTGTGATCCAGCTGGCGGACAATTCTTACGTGTATCCCAAGGGTGTGGTGCAGGATGTGCTGGTAGAAGTTGATAAGCTAATCTTTCCTGCAGACTTCTTTGTGATGGATACGGGGCAAGACAAAAACGCAGCCCTAGTGATGCTAGGAAGTCCGTTTATGAACACGACAGTAACGAAAATTGATATGAGCAGCGGTTTGCTCACAATGGAATTTGACGGGGTGAGGGTCAGATTCAACATAGATGATTCAAAGCGACACCCTCCTGATGGAGACCCCAAGTGTTCAATTGACGTGAGCAACCCAAGTTGAGTGGGCGAGCACCAAGTCGAGCCACGACAATAACTAAGGCGCTGCTCGGGGGGCAACCCGAGGTATGAAATTCTTTCCTTGTCTTTTCCTTTCTAGTCTTTATTATTGTTTTTGTTTTGCTTTATTTGTTTTCGTTTTTGTTTTAGACTAACATGCAGGTAGGAAACCCGAAGAAAAATTCGAAGACGGTGTAATCCTCACACCAGAATCTTTTCCGCAGGCGCGGAAAAAAATTCTGCGGTCGCGGAAAAACCACTGTAAGTCTCCTCAACCTGGAAAAAAAAAAGTTCGGCGTATTTCCGCGATCACGGCCTTATTTCCACGATCGCGGCTCAACTGTCTGCGTTTTATTTTGAGAGACGGTGCGCATAATGATGCAAAGGAGGAGACATTCGCCCCACATTTTTATTTGGCACTGATGATGGCCCGACATTCGACAGCTGACGAGGAGGAACACCAGAGCCCACCACACAATTACATATGGGCTCCATTACGTGTTCGTTGAAGGTCGTGCAACTCCGATTCTTTTGATGTACCACTACACCTTACAGTGGATTTATTTGGTTGCACGTTAGAGTTTGAGTTTGAAGACCGTCACAACACCAGAGACATGTGCTTTCATTGATTTACCGCCAGCAACAACTTCCACGTCCAAGCCAACTCGGCGACGGTTGTGAATACCTTTCCTCTTTTCCCTGTGCTTTATTCTTTTTTGTCTTTCATTACATTGAGGACAATGCAATGTTTAAGCATGGGGGAGTGTTCTACACTTGCTAGTCGTCTGAGGAAGAAAAGAAAAAAAAAGAAAAAAGAAAAAAGTCAAAAATATTGAAAAAAAGACAAAAATAAAATCCTGGGATAAGTCGAAAACCCAAAAGGGCGGCTTAGGTAATAAGCAGGTGGCTTGGACCAACATTAGGCTGGGGTAATAATTGGTCAAGAGTGATGTGAGTTTTATGTGAGCCCATCTATTGAAAATTGAAATGGGTGGCTTGGTGAAAACCCGAAAGGGCGCCTTGGCAAAATGAGTGAAAAGAAGAAGAGTGATTATTAGGATTCCTCATTTTTCCTGGCATGGTGACATAAGAAGAGGTGATATAAGGAGGATTCGGGTAGGTCACTCTGGGAGGCATAAGAAGATAGATGGAGGCTAGGATTAGATATTTTTTCACTCTATGGTGTTCGGGTTAAGCTTGGGGGAAGTACTTTGCTTTCCTTTAAGCTTGTATGTTGTGTGTTATGTTGTGTTGTGTTGTGTTATGTTGTGTTGTGTTGTGTTGTGTTGTGTTGTGTTGTGTTGTGTTGTGTTGTGTTGTGTTGTGTTGTGTTGTGTTGTGTTGTGTTGTGTTGTGTTGTGTTGTGTTGTGTTGTGTTGTGTTGTGTTGTGTTGTGCTTATTATGTTGGTGCTTGAGAGATTCATGTTTAGGTGCAATTCTTAGTGGAGATGATTTTTCTGTGCTTCCTGAGACCTTGGGGATTTGATTGTAGGAATAGGTTTATATTAGCTTACTCGAGGACGAGCAAGGTTTAAGCATGGGGGAATTTGATCAGTGCTACTTTCTAGTGTTTATCTAGGAGTTGTTACTGGTGTTTTGGGTACCATTTGGAGGTGTTTAGAGCGTATTGTAGAGATTGGAGTTGAGAAGTAGAAGTGCAGATATGGTGGTTTGGAGAAGCTTAAATGAAGATTTAGAAGATGAAGAGCGAAGCCACTTAAGAAGACGAAAGAAGAGACGGAGCGAAGGAGCCAACAACGCGAAGATCCACGGTCGTGGAAACCATTTGCCACGATCGCGGAAAAGTCGAGAGCAGCGAGTAAAACATTGAATTTTCCGTGATCGCGGAAGCTTTTGCCGCGGTCGCGGAAATCCCATTCATCAGCGCGGCGAGGAGTTTCCGAAGTTTACTTTATTTTTTTAATTTCCTTTTTCTTTTATTTCTTTATTCCGGTTACTTTATTTTAGTTTCCTTTTAGATTATGTTTGTGATCTTTGGTTTTAGGTTTAGCTAGTTTATTTAAACCTAGTTCCAACAACCTCCATTCAGAGAGTTTTTATCTTAGAGTTCAGTATTGTTTTCCCTTGGAGTTTTTGTTTCAAGACTATGACGAACTAAGCACCAGTTGCTTAGTCCAACAATTGAAGCCTTCATTTGATATATGATTGTGAGGTTATAATTCTATTCTTATTCCTTTGGATTATATCTTTTCTCTTGAGCTTATTCCTATTGATTCTTATTGATTTGACTGGATTGATCACCTAGTTGATATTAGTAATTGTCTATTACTAGGGTTTGATTATTTCGAGTTGAAATCCCTTATCCTGTGTAGCAACCATGATATTCTAGGACTAGTTGGACTAGTTTATTATGAAAGAGAATTGATTATGTGTTAAATGCTGCGAGTTGTGGTGTTGCATGTATCCTGGTTAATTCCTATGCTTCCTGCTGCTATTGTTCTAAATCTTGATAGTTTCTCGTGTGTTCGATAGTAAGGGTTGTCAGGACTAGTTGGACTGGTAACTATTTCAAAATAGGGACACGAGTATCATAGGAAGGAATAGAGATAATCTAGGATCGATCAATCCAATGAATGGTGGATATTTGTCTGACTAAGTACTTTTTTCCCAATTGATTACAACTTTTGTTTTACTTACTTTAATTACTTGCAATCAACCAACCAACAAAACCCCCCTTTGTTACTTTGACATACTAATCTGCACTAAGAAAGATAACTCCTCCCTGTGGGATTCGACCCTTGCTTGCCTATTCTACTAAGTTAGGTTTTTAAGGATTTACTTTGATTGGGCATCACGACCTTAGCCCCTGTCAGCTCTCTAAGATCAGAACTTCCCATGTACATCTATTCCAAGGCTGCCCACATATCTTTTGCAATTGCACAAGAGTGTAATTTGGATGCATCTTCAATGCTGATAGCATTGTTGATAAACATATGAGCCTTAGAGTTTTTCTCTATGATTCTGAAATCATCTTGGCTCCAAGGTGTTGTTCCTTTGATTACATCTTCAGTAACCTTTTCTTCACCAACCTCAATGACTCTCCAGCATTGGTAGTCATTACTCTTCATCCATGTCGTGAAGAGGTCCTTCCAGTGTTGAAATTTTCCACCGATAGGCAGGAACGATGGTTTGTTGTTCCCAAGCCCAACTTCATGAGTGGAAGACATTGTTACCAGTGAATATGACAAGAACACACAATCTAGAGCAAACCCGGAGAAATTCATGTTTGGAGTGAAGGCGGGGAAGTTTCTGGATTCCTAATAAGCTCGCTAGGAATCGACGTCAATCCTGAGAAAGTGGAAGCGGTGTTGAAGATGTCTCCCCCGCGAAACCCAAAAGAAGTACAAAAGTTCATAGGGTTTGTGAACTACCTTGGCAGATTTTGCTCGAAACTCGCAGAAAGAGGGCTGCCATTTTTCAATACCCCCAGGAAACCGAAAGATCTCACGTGGACGCCTGAGTGCGAAGTAGCCTTTGTTGAGCTGAAGAAGCATCTAGCATCACTACAGACCCTATCATCTCCGGTACCTGGCGAAAACCTCTAGCTTTATCTTGCGGCCAGCTCGTGAGCGATCAGTGCGGTTTTGGTCCGCGAGTAAGAGGTTCTAGTCTATTTTGTAAACAGAGCACTCATCCCGGCTGAAACGAGGTATCCGCCAATCGAGAAAATCGTGTTGGCCCTTATTATGTCTGCGAGGAAGTTGTGTCCATACTTCCAGGCCCATCCTATTCAAGTACTATCCGATCTCCTTCTATGGAGCCTATTCTACAAACCGACTGTGTCAGGGAGGTTCATCAAATGGGTCATCGAGCTGTCGGAATTTGACATAGATTACAAGCCGAGGCCCGCCATCAAAGTAGAAGTGCTCACAGACTTCATAGTCGAGGCAAGCTTTAGGGAGTTGAGCGCCAAAGGGTTGTTAGAGGACCAAGTGGTATGGACTCTCTTCGTGGATGGCGCAATAAATGAGAAGGGCAACGAAGCTGAAGTTACACCAACCTCACCCAGGGGGAGAAATTTGAGTACGCACTCGCGCTCGACTTTGAAACCACCAACAACGAAGCCGAATACAAAGCTTTCCTCGCGGGGCTTGAGCTCGCATTAGCCAATGGAGTTCAGAGAGTGAGTTGTTATAGCAAATCTGAGGTTGTGGTAAAGAAGGTGCATGGCATATACGAAGCCAAGACAAGCAATCTACCAGCTTACCAAGTCAGAGTAAAAACGCTATCAGCCACACTTGACCACTTCGAAATATAGTCAATCCCGTGAAGGGAGAATATGAGAGTTGATGAGCTCACGAAGCTCGCTTCAAGAGCTAAGTTGCAACAGAAAGGGAAAATATGGCTTGACACGCGAATAACTAAAGGAGTAAGCCCATAGCTCATGGACATTAGCCTCGCGGAAGACGAAGACGATTCGCGAACTCCTATACAAAGATACCTGATGAGCGGAGTTTGCCCAGCTGATCCTCACCAGAAAAAACGTTATAGGTCCGCACAACCCGATTTTACATGGTAGGAGGTGTATTGTATAAAAAGGGATATATGATGGTAGGACTTAAGTGCATGGCCTCCGTGGAAGGAAATAGCCTGATGGTCTAGATCCATGAAGGGTTCTGCAGCGGATACGCTGGTTGGCGATCGCTAGTGTACAAAGCTTTAAGGGCAGGGTATTACTTGCCAACAATGAAGGAAGATGCTACTCGCGTAGCCCAAACATGTGAAGCCTACCAACTCTACGCTCCAGCGTCCCACTAGCCAGGTGTCGAAATGCAAATCATAAGCGGACCTTGCCCCTTCGCGAGGTGGGGAATGGATCTCCTAGGATCGTTCCCGAAGGCCCCAGGGCAGTTGTAGTTTATCCTGGTAGACATCGACTACTTTACCAAGTGGGTAGAAGTTGTTCCGGTGGCCTCCACAACCGTCGAGCAGGAAAAGAAGTTCATATGGCAAAACATCATCTGACGATTTGGCTTTCCGTAAGATATCATTACGGACCGCGGACCCCAGTTCAATACGGAGAAGCTGATCAATTTTTGCGAAGGTCTTGGCATATCGTCTCTGCTTCGCCTTAGTGTCTCACCCGCGTTGCAACGGACAAGTAGAAAGCACGAACAAGAGGATCCTCTACGACCTGAAGAGGAGGCTTACAAGAGCCCAAGGTCATTGGGCAGAGGTCTTGCCGCTGGTTCTTTGGGCTAACAGAACAACCTCCAAGAGAGGAACTGGAGAAACGCCCTTCACGCTGACCTACGGGATAGAGGCGGTAGTCCCAGTTGAGCACTTGTTCCCGAATGAAAGGTTGTTACACTATGACAATGAAGAAAACTCTGCAAGAATGCAGCTGCAATTGCAACTCAGAAAGGAGGACCGCTAAACGGAAGAGATTCGCAAGAGTGAGTATAAACGACGTATTGTTGCTTATTACAATAAGAGGGTAAAACCAAGAAGCTTCGCGAGAGGCGATCTTGTGCTCTGCAAGACTGGAGGCGGGAAGCTTGACCCCAACTTGGAAGGCCCGTTCATTGTAATATGTGAAGTTGCACCAAGGCCGTATCACCACAAAGATCATGTTGCCAATCCAATTCCAAATTCATGGAACGTGATGCGGCTTCGCAGGTACTACCTATGAGATGGGTCCTACCTCAGGTATGCGTTCGCAAACCTTTCTATTTATTTTTGTTAGTTAATCATAAGCAAGAAATACGAGAGTAAAGAAATAATTCCACAAGCATTATTGTATAGGCAACACCCGCAATACATGAAAGCAATACCGTGAAAAGTGTTGGCCTGAGGCAAGCAATACGTTAAGGCGATACGAGATGAGCAATACCCTAAAAGCAATATGGTGTATGGTGTATAGGCAAGCAATTCATGAAAGCAATTCGGGAAAGCAAGTCGTTGAAAATCAAGTCTTGAGAAGCAATACACAAATGCGTGAGTATGAAAAGCAAGCAAGTGATGTGAATGCGATGGTCGCGAGCAGGAACTAAGTAGCGACTAGGTATTTTACTTACACGATCTATACATTTGAATAGCCCGATTAAAGGTTAATGACTAACAAAATCAAATGATATAAAATAGGTAGCCCTTCGCGAGCCATAGCAAGGGAAGCCAAAGAAAATGCAAGAAATACAAGCAAGTTCGCGTAGGACGAGAACTAGAACAGTAATCCTTTTTCATTTTCAAAGTTTTGTAAATACAGATTTCCCCGAACAATCTATTTGTCATTGTTTCTCGTGAAAGCTACATGGAATAATAAGAACAAAAACTATTCTCCGCGTACAAAACTGTTCATTCGCGACTAGAGCAAAATTCCATCAACCCTTCTCATTCATTTTTTAGTTCACGAACTAAAAGAAGGAACGGGTGGAGGGTACATAGCAGTAGCCACACTAGACTTAATGACCAGCCGGACGCAAGCTAAGTGTCTGGATCCTTGGAGGCGGGGGTTCCTGGATGAAGATAGGTACAAGCCCCTCCCTTCCAAGTGTAGCGGTAACAAACGTATTATGGTTGTCGCACACTTCGCGAAGCCTCCTCTCTCCAGCCGTCAGCTCACGAAAATAGAACATGTGCCCTACGCCATAGTAGGCCGCTTTAGGAAATCAAAAAGCCCGCATCACTTGGAGATCGAAACCTTCGACTCCTTCATCCACTTCACCACCAACAACCTCCGAGACGACACCGCCGATGAACCAATGAATTGAAACTGCACGGCGGTCTCCCGTTGACAGATAAAGCGATTGTTACCGCGGTGAACCTTGTGAATGAGATTGACCATACTCACAAGACAAAGAGATTTGAGAGGAACAAGCTCAAGAAAGGCTGTGATATGTGAAAAGAAAAAGCAAAGAGAGCAAGTATATATAGCAAAAAAGCAGTGTGAAAAATGTGTGCAATAAATGCCTCAAAGCATCAATTCAATGCATGAGTAGAAAAGCAAGAGTCAGAGCATTGGAAAAAATGAAAAACTGAAAAGACACGTAATTAATACCCTCTATAGGGTCAAACCCTAGAAATAACAGCTATACTTTAGACCTTTCAATTACTGGTCAAATCAAATCAGATGTCGAGACGAATTAATGACATATTCTACAAAAAGCAAGATAACAAATTCAATACAAGTATAGCAACGCGTAAAGTAATACTCCTTCCCTTCAATCTCTCTGCGCCCGCAGAAAACTCTCGACATGCTCCGAGGTCCGCGATCGCGGCATCCATGCCCGCGATCGCGGTTAATGCTCGACATTCTTGTCCTTTGCTTTACACCAACCCGTCTCCTCTTCACTCCTTGGCGTCTTCTCTTGATGGCTTCCTTCCTCAGTGTCTTCATGATATCCAAAGTAGTTCAAACACCTCCAAAAACACCAACTTCGCCTCCAAACGCCATACACAAGAATGTGTCTAAATCTACCCGAATGGCACCAATAAAACCTCTAATAAATCTTAGTTAAGCCCTACAAAGTAGTGCTTATCAAACTCCCCTATGCTTAGACCTTTGCTCGTCCTCGAGTAAACTAAAAGAAAGTTTACTCCTCTAATGTAGCACCCAAGGTCTCAGGAAGCATATCCTCCAACTAAAAGTTACCTAACCTATGCCAAAGCTCCTAGCACCAATCTCATCTACAACACATCCACAACTCAATAAACTTGAGGGCAAGCAGAGTACTTCCCCCAAGCTCAACCCGGACATCCATTAGTGTAAAGTGACCTCTAATCCTAGTTGATGCGAACAACCCCTGGGCGATGTCGCGATGTAGGATCTTGACTCCTCAAGCTAGGTTGAATCTTCTCCTCCGTAGCCAAAGTGATGGCTTTCCTAGGGTTAAAGAGATAACCCTTTCTAACGCGTCAAAGAGATGACGAAGAGGTCAAAGAGATGACCTTGAGTACCGAAGAGACGGTGAATGATTTGCTCGAAGCGACGAGCTACGGGATAGGTTGATCCGGAGATCGAAGGGTTGACGTTAGGATTCAAGGAAGGAGCGTACTCAACTTCTAAGGAGCGAACTCAACTTGTAAACTAAAATCCAACGTAAGAATACAAACTAGGGTTTCAAGTGTTTAAATAGGTCAAATAAAATAACATAAAATAATATTAAAATTGTTCAGCAAACGAAGAGACGACGAAGCGAAGTCGTTGACGCGGGCCGCGACTCGGTCTAGAACTCGGCCGAGTTCTGGGCCGAGTTGTTGTCTGTAAATGCACTCGAGCAGAGACGGAAAAATCGCCGACAACTCGGTCTAGAACTCGGTCGAGTTCTGGGCCGAGTTCTTCACTGTAGCAGCAACTTGGTTGGGCACGACAATTGCGTCGACAACTCGGTCCAGAACTCGGTCGAGTTCTGGGCCGAGTTCTTCACTGTTGCTCCGCTTCCGCGAACTCGTCGTCTTCGTCTTCTTGGTGGGGTCGATTAGGACGAGGCCCCACCTAAGCCTTCATAGGTCACGAGGAGGACCCATTTAGGACTAGATGAACCCGTATCACTTGCGTAAGCCCGTTAGACTAAGGATTGTGTGGCTCGTTCCATGGCTCTGGCGCGGGCTCTTGTCATCGGACCAGCCGAGCGCAACTTCATTGCGTCCTCTTCATCCTGCACCGTCATCAAGGGAGTTATGGAGCTATCAATCTCCCCTTCTTGGCTGCGAAGCGTCCTCTCTTCGTCCTCGTCGTCAAAAGCAGGAGGAGTATAAGGAGCAAGGTCAGCGACGTTGAACGTCGGGTGCGCGCCATAGTCATCGGGTAACTCCAAGCGATAGGCATTGGTCCCAAGGCATTGTAGTACCTGGAAAGGACCATCACCTCGCGCGTCCAGTTTGTGGCGTCGCTTCAATGGAAAGTGTTCCTTGCGCAAATGCAGCCACACCAAGTCGCCGGGCTCATAAGCAACCGGGCGGCGATTTTTGTTGCGTTGGGCAGCTACTTGCTCGGATCTCCGCTCTAGCTGCTGTCTCGTCCGTTCATGGAGGGCCTTGACCTGGTCCGCACGCTCCATGCCCTTCAAGCTTTCCTTTTCCTTCAATGGCCGTGGTATGAGATCCAACGGGGTGAGCGGATTGAGGCCGTAGACCACCTGGAAGGGAGTCCGCTGCGTCGCCGAATGCATCGACCTGTTATAAGCAAATTCAACAAAAGGCAAGCACTCTTCCCACTTGCGGAGGTTAGACTTTAACATAGTACGCAATAGAGCACCCAAAGTCCTATTAGTAACCTCTGTTTGGCCATTAGTCTGGGGGTGATAACTAGTAGAGAACAACAACTTAGTCCCCAATTTGGCCCATAAAGATTTCCAGAAATAACTCACAAATTTAGCATCACGATCAGACACTATACTCCTAGGAATACCATGCAGCTTAACAACATGCTCAAAAAATAATGAAGCGATCTCAGAAGCATTGTTAGTAGTCTTGCATGAAATGAAGTGAGCCATCTTAGAAAACCTATCAACTACCACAAATATCGAGTCCCTCCCCTTCTTAGACATGGGCAAACCAGTGATAAAATCCATACTAATATCTTCCCATGGAACATCCAGAATAGGCAAAGGGGTATACAATCCTTAGGGACTCGATCTAGACTTAGCATGCACACAAGTAACACAAGCCTTGCAAAAACGTGTAACATGATGCAACATTTTAGGCCAATAGAAATGTTCCTTTAATGCAGCCAAGGTTTTAGGGATACCAAAATGGCCTCTACCCTCATGAGCTTCCTGAATGAGCAACCTACGCATAGATGTGTTAGGGATGCAAAGTTTCCCTGCCTTGAAAAGGTAGCCATTATCAATATAGAACCCATTAGACTCTCCAATGTTCATGCATGTTTTAAAAATTTCAGCAAAGTCAACGTCATGCATATAGACATCTTTAATCAAAGAGAAGCCTAAGATAGAAGCATCAAGGTGGGTAAGTAATACATACCTGCGAGAAAGGGCGTCAGCAACCACATTCTCTTTGCCCTTCTTGTAGTGGACCACGTAGGGGAAGGTCTCCATGAATTCCACCCAGCGGGCATGGCGGCGGTTGAGGTTGTACTGACTCTTCAAATACTTCAATGCCTCATGGTCTGAGTGAATGACGAACTCCTTGGGCCAAAGGTAGTGTTGCCAAGTCTTCAACACCCGAATAAGAGCATAGAGCTCCTTGTCGTATGTGGGGTAGTTGAGCTGGGCGCCGGTGAGTTTCTCGCTGAAGTATGCAATGGGGCGCCTATCCTGCAGCAAAACTCCTCCAATTTCGTGATGAGAAGCGTCACACTCCACCTCAAAGGTCTTGGAGAAGTCCGGTAATTTCAGCAAGGGAGTGTTGCATAATCGGTCTTTCAAAGTGGTGAAGGCGGTCTCATGTGCGGTCGTCCACTCAATAGACGCTGCCTTCTTTGTAAGCTCATGAAGCGGGGCTGCAATGGTGGAGAAATCACGCACAAAGCGGCGATAGAAGCCAGCCAAGCCCAAAAAGGACCGCACCATGGTTGGTGTAGTAGGGCGTGGCCATTCTTGTATGGCACGAACCTTTTCCTGGTCAACCTGCAGCCCATCCTTGCACACCACAAAACCAAGAAAAACAGTGGAATCCGAGCAAAAAGAACATTTACTCAGGTTAGCATAAAGTTTCTCCCGTCTAAGACACTCTAAGACCTTCCTAAGATGCTCAACATGCTCATCCAAAGACCTGCTGTAAACAAGGATATCATCAAAGTAGACAACCACAAATTTCCCTAAGTAAGCATGTAACACATGGTTCATCAACCGCATAAAAGTACTAGGGGCATTGGTCAAACCAAAAGGCATAACCAACCACTCATACAAGCCATACTTAGTTTTAAATGCAGTTTTCCACTCATCACCCTCATGCATCCGAATTTGATGATACCCGCTCTTAAGATCAATTTTGGAAAATAAGGTAGCACCAGACAATTCATCAAGCATATCATCAAGTCTAGGAATAGGGTGTTGATACTTCACCGTAATTTGGTTGATCGTCCGACAATCAACACACATACGCCAACTACCATCCTTCTTGGGCACAAGAATGACCGGCACGGCGCAGGGGCTCAAACTCTCTCGGACGTGGCCCTTATCCATCAACTCTTGGACTTGGCGCTGCAATTCCTTTGTCTCCTCTGGACTCGCGCGGTATGCTACGCGGTTAGGAAGAGAGGCGCCAGGGACAAATTCGATTTGATGCTCAATACCACGAATGGGTGGCAATCCTTCGGGCAGCTCCGCGGGCATCACATCTTCAAATTCCTGCAAAAGAGAAGACACTGCAGGGGGTAAATCAACAAGATCTTTAACATTTAAAAGACACGCGAAAGGAACAAGTAAAAAGCAAGGAAGTCTTCCCTGAATGATTGGAGAGACATCCCGGGACCGAGCCAAAAGAAGGCGGTTCTCACACGAGCCTTGGATGCCAGCCTTGGGTGCTGATTTTTGGGGGGTGTCACGGTCGGCCTTCTCCTTGGCTTGTTCAAGGGCCTTGACGCGGTTCCTTTCGACGTGATCCTGCATAATCTCCTGAGGGCTCATAGGAAGCAATGTCACCTTCCTCCCATTGTGCATGAAGACGTAGTTGTTGAGAAAACCATCATGAAGGGCACGCTTGTCGAATTGCCAAGGACGCCCTATGAGAAGATGGGTGGCATCCATGGGAACGACGTCATAAAGCACAGAATCCTTGTAATGGCCAATGTTGAAATTGATAGTGCACTGACGCTTAACAACATTGGAGTCATCACCCTCGGAGATCCATTGTAGGCTATAAGGCTGGGGGTGTGGAGTTGTGTCGAACTTGAAGTGCGTGATCACCTTCTCATTGATGATATTGCAACAAGTTCCACCATCTATAATGACACTCAAAGAAGCACCCTAGACCGCACATTTAGTATGAAATAAATTTTCACGTTGGTCAAGTAAGGTACCTTCTTTGGCGGTAAGAACGCGGCGAGTGACCAGGCTAAGGGGCACGTTGCCTTGAGCGTCCATAGGGCTGCAAATATACCCATCCAACTTCTATGCTTCCTCGTCCTGGGCGTACGAATCAAACACTGGAGGGCTGTCCGGGGTGTCATCGTCAAAGGACTCGTATCCGGTGAGGGCTGAGAAGAGGACTCGCTTGTTGTTGGGGCAGTCCCGTTGTACGTGGCCATGCCCTTGGCACTTATAACAGACCTTGTCACGCGCCCGTTCATCTGAGGGCGGTGCACGCCGCTGCGGTGGCTCGTTGACGCGCGCCGAGGTGTTGCTCGGCCGAGTGACCGGCGCCGGTGGTGTAATCGCGGGAGCGGACTGCGAAGAGGGGCGTACATTAGAAGGAAAAGAACCAGACGAGTTAGAGGGGGCATACCTGGAATTGGTGCGGGACCAAGACGCTCGCTTAGCCGCTTGAGCCTGTGTCCATATCTCTTGTGCCGTATGAGCGTACTTTTGGAGATCCGGAATATTAAGCACCCTGAGTTGGTTGCGAATGGGCTCATGCAGGCCACGGAGGAACATACTCCGAAAGTCCTCATCAGTGTGATGGATACCTGCCTTATGGGACAACTCTTCAAGTTCAGCATAGAAGTCAATGGGAGAGCGATTACCTTGAGAAACGAGTTGTATCTTAAGGCGCATTTCGGAAGTAAAGTCCTCGGGGACATACTTCTTCCTCATGATCCGCATAAGCTGGCGCCAAGAAGTGATTGGAGGCTCACGGTAATGCACACGGTCAGCGCAGAAGCGATGCCACCAGGCCTTGGCGGCGCCGTCGAAGTGTAGAGCGGCGGTAGCAACCCGTTCCTCATCCGGGTATTGGTAGTGGTTCAAAACATACTCCATAGACTGCTGCCAATCAAGAAATTTAAGAGGATCAAATTCACCAGAAAAGGTAGGGAGTTTTACCTTAATGTCAGGGCGCCGTGGGCCTTGCCGACCGGGACTCGGGCGACGCCGGTCTCGCGAGTGGCGGCGGTAGCCGCGTCGCGTAGGGCGCAACTCCTCGTGGCGTTCCATCTCATATGCCTCGTGATCAGCAAGGCTATCCCAGGAGTGGTCTGAGCTACGATCATCAGCATCATCATCACGCTCGGACTCGGAATCGTCATACCGGTCGTGTTGCCGACCTCGGGTCGGTCGGTTCTTGGTGTTGACATACGGGAGGGGATCCTTGGAAACGCGAACACTACGACGTGAGCGATCCGACGTGTAATCGTCCTCCCCCTGAGCAAAGGTGAGGTTGTACCGTACGCGGGAGTCGCCATGCTTGGTGGGGTATCCTGCAATTTGCGAACGAAGGCGATCCTGCGGAGTAGACAAAACACCCTTCCCCTTGCGGTCTCGTGGCTGGCTTGTGGAGGCCGTAGGATTCAGCAAGGGATTGGCGGTGGGCAGCGTCAAGGTGCTCAAGGCCCGACGAAGGTGAGCGAGTTCAACAGCTTGCTCAGCATTTGAAGCCTGCAAGTTGTCAATCTCAGCGTGAAGGGAGTCGATGTGCTCAGACGTGGAGTCCACGACGATGGGTCCAGGGCTGCGGTTGCCCGTAGAACGAGAGGTGCGTGTGGTCGGCACGTCCATAGAACCTATACGCAACATACACCACAAGAAGTAAGTTGCACCAAGCAAAAGAAACAAGTCAAAGCCAAGTCCTTGTCTCAAAAGTGACCCAAGAAATTTTCCGCAGGGCGTACTAATTTGGGTTGCTCGTGAGGAGGGAGAGGCTTGAACGTAAGGAAAGAAAACAAGAGCTAGCAATTTAAATCCCAAACAACACACAAGTTTCCAAGTGCAAGCAAATCAAATCAAGTTTCTCAGGGTTAATCACAAGAGAGCTGAAAATTTCGATTTGCCCTGTTTTTTTTTTTTACTCCGAGTTGCATAGAGACATGGAAGATGAGAAGATGGAGTATGACCGTATGGTACATTCTCTGCCTAATTTTTGAAGGCTTCCGTCTTCCCAACCCTTTTTTTTGATTGATGGAAGGTGAGAATAGTATGTTTGTTTTCGATTTTTGTACGGTCAAACTTTTTTTTTTTTTTTTACTTGATATGATTGCGAATCAAGCAAGAAAGAACCACACAAAGCGAGTACAGGAAAAGAAAGAAGAGACAAGCAACTAGCAGGGAAGAAATCAACAACTAACCTAGCAATTAAACCAAATATGAAGCAAGACGAGATCAACAAGAACAAGGAAACAAATATGCAATCAAAGGAAACAAGAATTGCTAGAGGGTATATTGTAGGAGTGGGGAACAAGTAAACAAAACCTAGATGAAATTAGGGTTTGGTCGTGAGGGTGAAGTAGGCGGCGGCGGATGGTGGTGGTGGTGTTTGACGTTGGTGGTGGGGATCGGCGGTGGTGGCGAACGGTGGTGGTGGGGATCGGCGGTGGTTGCGAACGGTGGTGGTGGTGGTAGAAAAAAAAAATTCTAGGGTTTGCTAGCGGAAGAATTTCAAGAATCACAAAAGAGAGAAGAATAAACTTAGCTTGGAAAAGGCTCTGATGGCAGTTGATACGAACAACCCCTGGGCGATGTCGTGATGTAGGATCTTGACTCCTCAAGCTAGGTTGAATCTTCTCCTCCGTAGCCAAAGTGATGGCTTTCCTAGGGTTAAAGAGATAACCCTTTCTAACGCGTCAAAGAGATGACGAAGAGGTCAACGAGATGACCTTGAGTACCGAAGAGATGGTGAATGATTTGCTCGAAGCGACGAGCTACGGGATAGGTTGATCCGGAGATCGAAGGGTTGACGTTAGGATTCAAGGAAGGAGCGTACTCAACTTCTAAGGAGCGAACTCAACTTGTAAACTAAAATCCAACGTAAGAATACAAACTAGGGTTTCAAGTGTTTAAATAGGTCAAATAAAATAACATAAAATAATATTAAAATTGTTCAGCAAACGAAGAGACGACGAAGCGAAGTCGTTGACGCGGGCCGCGACTCGGTCTAGAACTCGGCCGAGTTCTGGGCCGAGTTGTTGTCTGTAAATGCACTCGAGCAGAGACGGAAAAATCGCCGACAACTCGGTCCAGAACTCGGTCGAGTTCTGGGCCAAGTTCTTCACTGTAGCAGCAACTCGGTTGGGCACGGCAATTGCGTCGACAACTCGGTCCAGAACTCGGTCGAGTTCTGGGCCGAGTTCTTCACTGTTGCTCCGCTTCCGCGAACTCGTCGTCTTTGTCTTCTTGGTGGGGTCGATTAGGACGAGGCCCCACCTAAGCCTTCATAGGTCACGAGGAGGACCCATTTAGGACTAGATGAACCCGTATCACTTGCGTAAGCCCGTGAGACTAAGGATTGTGTGGCTCGTTCCATGGCTCTGGCGCGGGCTCTTGTCATCGGACCAGCCGAGCGCAACTTCATTGCGTCCTCTTCGTCCTGCGCCATCATCAAGGGAGTTATGGAGCTATCACTAGCCTCCATCTATGACTCCTTATGCCTCCCAGAGTGACCTACCCTACAATCCTTCTTCAACTCCTCTACTTATGTCGCCCCGTCGGTAAAATGAGATCCTAGAAACACTCATTTTCTTTTCACTCATTTTGCCTATGAGCCCTTTCGGGTTTTCATCCTAGCCACTCATATTTTTCTCATAGATGTGCTCACATAAGCTCACGTCACTCCGACACCTTCTTACCCCAGCCTAGCGCTGGTCCGGGTCACCTGCTTTTTACCCAAGCCGCCCTTTCAGGTTTTCAGCTTGTCCCAGGATTTTCGAATTTTTTTTTTTTTTGAAAAGAAATGCTGAAATTCGAAATGCTAAAAATCAAAGTACAATACTGGAAAAGAAATATGTACAAGATAGATACTGAATACTCTACTCCCCCATGCTTAAATCATGCATTGTCCTCAATGTAAGAAAGACAAGAAAAAGATAAGGAGAAAATAGAAATACTCACTGGGGTGGAGGCCAATACCCATAAGCGTTGAAGAAAGCCTCAGCTCTCCTCTGCATCTGAACCACCTGGTCCTCAACAGTGGTGAGGTGACTATCTAGGCGGTTGGCATGGTATGCAAGGTTGACCTCCATGTTGCGCTGCCACTCAGCGCTCCGCCGCTCCTGCTCATCCAGGCGGGTGGAGACTTGGCGTTTCCACTGAACGCTTCTCCTCTCATGCTCCTCTAGCCTCTGGGAGATGTCGCGTTCCCACTCGGCACTCCTTCGTATATGCTCGGCCTGCCTCAGCTGCAGGTTGGCCATTCTGTCCAGGAGCTGGTCCCAGGGCGCCCCTCCAGATCCACTACCAGACCCAGATGCCTGGTAGGTATAGTCAGGGTAAACAGGTGGGCCCCTGGAACGCAGCGGGGATGGCACATCGCTCTCCATGTCCACCGCTGCCGTCGCTTTCTCCTCCTCCTCGTTGTCATCGTCGTCCCCTTCGTCTTCGGACGACGACCCCTGCTCTCCATCGGCATAGAGGTAAAAATCCCTCGCCCGGGGCCCATAAGGCATCGGACGAGGAAACCTCATTCGGTGAGTCCTTTCCTTCTTGGAGAGCCAGGTGTACTCTCCACCACGGACCCCCAGCAGATGGGATCTCCGCAGCAGTGTGATGTTGTAGGTGTAGATGTCGGCGGGGAAATCCCAATGGTCCGCGATGTTCTCGTATTGCTGGGCGATAAGCGTTACCATGCCCCCCGTGGAGAACTTGCCGCCCGTATTCTCCCTCAGCCCGAGACAGCTAGAGAGGAACAAATCGACCCAGTCGGGGGTGTTGTGGCTCTCCGGTGTCAAACACCAGAGCACTGTAAGGTCCAGCGTCGGAACCTTGTTCACCTCCCCCTATCCCAGGAAGGACAGTGCGAGCACCTTGTGCGCCAGCCTCAGACAGGGGTGCGTCAGCTTGTAGTTATACTCGCCGGCACTGGGGTTGAGTACCTCCCGGGTCGCATCCTGCCAGAAGAGCTCTGGAAAGGTGCCTGCGGCCTCCCAATCCTCGGCGGGAGCCTCAGTAACGCCAAACAGGTCCCGCAGACCTTGGTAGGACATCATCCTTTGCCGCCCCAACAGGTTGAACGTGATCCCGTCGTCGTGGCGCTCCAGTGTGACCAGAAACTCTAGGGTCAACTCGTGCAAGGACGGGGCGGCAAGGTCAATGAAGTTGCCGAGCCCTCCGTGGCTCAGCAACTGTTGTGTGCAGTCCTCCAAACCGAGTCGTTGCAGCGTCGACCGATCGAAGAACTTCGTCTGGACGAACTTCCGTGCGCTGAACGTCTCGTAGTAGCGCATGTGCCTCTAGCTCCGCATGTTGCCTACGAAGGCTGCCATGGTGGGAAAAAAAGAGCGAGAAAGCACAATAGAAAGAGTACCGGAGGGACCCGCGATCGCGGGGTGTGGGGCGCGGTCGCGGTTTATGCTCGACTCAAAGCTCGCTGGAGAAGATGGGCCGCGATCGCGGGGTTGATGCCGGCGATCGCGGTTTATGGGATTGCAGCGAACTTCGAGAAAAAATGGCTTCGGTGCTTTGCGATGGTCGCGGGGTTGGCGTGGGTCCGGCCATCGCGGCTCGTGAGGCAATGAGGAATCCAAGAGTTGAAAATTGGAGATCTCACCCAAACGACATCGCGGTCGGAGGAACGATAGCGCGGGGCTGCAAGGGACGTCGTAGTGGTCGGGGTCGGAGATCCGATCTGGTGAAAGTGAGAGGTGGTGGTGGAGGTGTTGTAAAATGCCTCCACTGCCTCTCGCCTTTTATAATTGCCGCGATGAATACCCGCGATCGCGGGGTTAATGCCCCTGCATCCGTAACAGTCGGCGTGAGTTACGAGGCGTTGACTGCCTCGAAAAATGCACCGGTTTGATTAAACCGTGGGAGATTTTTTTTTTGGCTAGAACTCGCCATGGATCGCCGAGGGGAAACCGCGATCGCGGGTGTGAAACCGTGATCGCGGGTGCTGGATTCTGGCCTCCGCTACAAGGTTAGTTCTAGTGCCCACAGAAAAAGAAAAACAAGTGCAAAGAAGTAGAAAGAAAAATAAAATCTAAGTCCTAAGAAAGGTAAAAACATAAATGAGTTCAACGACTCATACCTCGGGTTGCCTCCCGAGCAACGCCATAGTTATCGTCGCGGCACGACGTCCTGCTGTACTTCTCATCCGGGGTTGCCTCCTGCAACCGTACTCCTTGCTCTTGTATCTGGAGGATGCTCCAGAATGTTATCCAGCCTATACTCTGTCTTCCTCTTGTCGAACTCCATGCTGATTGTGCCTCTGCCCACGTCGATCTTTGTGTTGGAGGTCTTCATGAAAGGCCTCCCTAGCATTACTCGTCCTCCTCGTTCCCCTGTGTTCATGACAAAGAAGTCTGCAGGAAAAACAAGGGTATCGACGCTTACCAGTACGTCCTTCACAACGCCCTCAGGAGTGATAACGGAGTTGTCAGCCAGTTGGATGGCGATTTCCGTGCTCTCTAATGGCCCGACGTCGAGGTTGTTGTAGACGGACAATGGCAGGACATTGATTGAAGCTCCCAAATCCAGCAATGTCTCGCTGAATTCAGTCTCCCCAATCTTGCAGGGCACGCTGAACATTCCGGGATCCTCACACTTCTTGGGAATCCTCTTCTGCACCACAGCCGAGACATCCTTCTTGACCTTTGGCTTCTTCTTAGATCGCTCCTTTTGCTCCGCTATGGTCTTGCGTAGCTCTCTCAAGAAGGGGCTCTCCGGGTAGCCCTGGTATATCTCGCAATATATTCCCGTATTCTCTTCATCTTCTAATGCTGCAGGGAATGGCACCGGGATGTCAAAATATCCCTCCGGATAGTCTACTTGTTCATGAAAGTCTTACGAGGCGGAGCACTTTCCGAGAGTTGATCGTGGGTGTCAACCCGCGATCGCGGTTCTAGCACTGGTGACCCGCGATCGCGGCTGTCATGCCCGCGGTCGCGGTTAATGCTCGAATTTATGCTCAAGTTTTTCTCGGCTTTTGGCTCCGTAAACCCGCAATCGCAGCTGTCGCCCCGCGATCGCGGTTTTGCCTCGTACTTCTCTTTTAATTCCAGCTTCTCTTCTTCATTCTCCCATCTTGACCTTGACGTCATGCAGTTGACGTTTTGCCTTGGATTAATCTCAGTTTGAGATGGGAGTGCTCGTGACTCTCTAGCTTCGAGCTTGCTGACCGCCTGGAAGATCTGCCCTACCTACTTCTCCAGGTTTTGGATACTGGACTTGGTCTCATGTTGGAACTGAACCATGTTTTGCTGCATGGTTCTTACTGTCTGCGTCAGCGTGGTCATGTGCTGCGCCAGTGTATTGACCTGGTCCTCTAGATTCATAGCGCGGGGAGCTCCTTGTCCTTGCGGTCTCTGCTCTGTTGGGCCTCTGAACTGCTGGCCTCCTTGGAATGGTCATTGGGGGTACTGTTGCTGCTGTTGGTATTGTTGAGGGGATCTTGGTCAGAACTCAGGGGGGTTCTCCACATTGTGCGTGTTCCCGTACATCAAGTTAGGATGGTCTATCCACCCCGGATTGTAGGTACTGGAGTAGGGGTCGTACCGTTGTCTTTGTTGGTACCCCCCAACAGCGTTGACTTGCTCAGTGGGCTCCTCATGGAGTGTAGGGCATGCGTCAGTTGCATGCGTGGTGGCATAGCAAAATTCGCACTCCTTGACCCTCTGGGGTCCTTCCTTCCTCATCAAAACCTTGATCATCTCCTTCATTTCGCTCACTTCCCTCGCCATAGATGGGGGAACATTCTCACTTGAAGTGGCTTTCACAGCCTGGGCGCTTGCCCTCTTGCTGAATTGCCTTGAGCCTTCCGACAACTCGCTGAATATCTCAAATGCAGCGGTAGGGGTTTTGTTCAGTATGTTTCCCCCACACGCCGCGTTCACCATTCGTCGCTCTTCATCCAACAATCCCCCGTACAGATATAAGACCAAATCCTGGTCTGAATACCCGTGATAGGGACAGCTAGAGCACAACCTCTTGAAACGCTCATAGTACTCGTAGAGCGTCTCCGTCCCATGCTGCTCTATGTTGCTCAGGTTGCGCTTGAGACTGTTCAGCTTCGTTGCTAGAAAGTACTTTTCTAGAAATGCCTTCTTTATTTTCTCCCAGGTGTTGATGCTTCCTAGGGTGAGGTAGTAAAACCAGTCGTTGACTGAATCCTTAAGTGAAAAAGGAAAAGCCCTCAACATGATTTGATCCTCAGTGACGTTCCGTGGCTTCATGGAACTGCACACGGCGTGGAACTCTGAGAGGTGCTTGTTTGGGTCCTCTCCAGCTAGCCCATGGAACTGAGGCAAAAGATGGATAAGACCAGACTTGAGCTCAAAGTTCACTCCCGTGCCTAGCTCAGGGAATTGTATGGCCAGTGGTTGCTGCGTCAAGTTAGGCACAGTCAGCTGCCTCAACGTAGGTGGTGGTACCTCGTCCGCCATCTCAAAAGTGGGATTCTCAAAGACTAAAGCTCGATTCACTCTGCGTCCTTGGTAGAAAGTTCTCTCAATCTATGGATCAGGATCTAAAGGTGGAGAGTCAGCAGTACGGGTGTGGACCATAAGATAGGTCCACACACACAAGCAAACACACGAAAATCACATAGAAAAAAAAATCGAAAACACACAAAGCATGCAAAACACCAAAAATCCGCAATTGCCTTCCCCGACAACGACGCCAAAATTTGACGGAGGGTAGTCGTCGTACCCCTAATCAAAAGTAAATCCTAAAATCCTCACTAAACAAAGTATAGTAAGTAAGTCATGGTCGATCCCACAGAGAAGGAAGGAACCAATGGTGGTAGCATGCAATGTCACAAAGGGGGGTTTTATGGTTGGTTGGTTGCAAACAAAACAAACAAAACAAAGTAGAATGGATGAAATATCAAGAGAGAAAAACACTTAGCCAAGTAATGTCCACATAAGTCATTCAAAGGTTGTTCATTGATTAAGTCCTATCTTCCTATTTGGTTATTCATGTCCCGATCTTATGTAAATTCAGAGGGAAACCTTCCACAAAGAACCCTTACCAATGAATAACCCTAGTACCACTAAAGGTTCAACCCAAAGGCAGCAATGCATATAAGAATTAACCAGGATACATAGAACGCTCGCTCAGATGCATTTACCATGTAATAAATTCCCACATAGATATAATCCACAGATGCAGATAACAATCAATGCTTGCTACTTATACTAGAGCGTTAGCCCAACAGTTCCCTAGTATTAGCAATAAGAATGAAAGCAATAAACCTAGGTGATCAGTCTAGATAAACCAACAAACATTCAAATATGAATTTGCTCAGAGAAAAGATATAACTCAATAGGATAGATAGATAGGAACAAAACCTCACAACTAGATGAACGAACTCATGCTTCCATTACCGGACTAAGCCAAAGAGGCTTAGCTCCTCATAGTCATGGTAGAAACTTCAAAAGAAATAAACAACGATGAATTGAAATTGCAAAAACTAGAACTTGTCTCTAAAGAGTGGATTCCTAACCCTAATGCATAATGAGAGTATTTATAGGGCCCTGACAAATGACCTAGCCCATTAAGAAAAATAACTGAAATAGAAATAAGAAAAAGGGAAAAGAAAACTAAAAAGATAATTCAGAATAAGTCCGAGCCTCTGCCGTGTCAGACCCGCGATCGCGGGTGGTGGACCTTGATCGCGGCCCATGTGGCTCCGCGCCCTTCAATCTCTCCGCGCCCGCAGAAAACTCTCGACATGCTCCGAGGCCCGCGATCGCGGCACCCATGCCCGCGATCGCGGTTAATGCTCGGCATTCAGGTCCTTTGCCTTGCACCAACCCGTCTCCTCTTCACTCCTTGGCGTCTTCTCTTGATGGCTTCCTTCCTCAGTGTCTTCATGATATCCAAAGTAGCTCAAACACCTCCAAAAACACCAACTTCGCCTCCAAATGCCATACACAAGAATGTGTCTAAATCTACCCGAATGGCACCAATAAAACCTCTAATAACTCTTACTTAAGCCCTACAAAGTAGTGCTTATCATTGACTCCAGATCTGGGCTTCCGCTGGATGATGATGACCAAAGCACCCAAGCCCACTCCCGTATCCAAACCATTCTTGCTGAGATTTGTGATGCCGAGAGCCGGACCCAAGCCCTACTACGACGTCGTACTCTCGTTGGCTGTCGAGCGCCTGTTCTCCCTAGCCCCACCCAGCTCGAAGCGGGGACGCTTCGATTCTAAGGGAGGGAGAATGATGCGATCCTAGCTAGTCCTGAACCAGGCTTTGGCGAGCCGCCGAAGACCAAGACCGTGGCGTCCCCCGTGGCATCCGACAAGCCTATTTAATTAGCTTTTCTATGTATTTCAGTACTTTCCGTTTTTAGTAGTTCTTTATTTAGTAGTTGCTAGTTTTAGCTTATTTCCTGTTTTGGTATGCGAGCCCATCTGCGTACGGACTCGGCCCATTAGGTTAAATAAGGCCCATCAAGGCCATGCACTATTTTGGCTATATATAGACTTCACTTGTAATCGTTTTAGTTACGTTGAAATTTATGCCTAAGCTTCGTAGTTGAGTTGAAGTCCTCCCCTTAGGCCTCAGCGTCACAAAACTGGTTAGACCCGATTGAACCACGTCACGGTTCACAAACACAACCTTCACTCTCGCCCCACTCTCGCCCAAGCGAGCATAAGAGAGCCGCGGACCAACCTTCTCGGTGGTTCGTACTTATCCGGTTACCAAGAGAAGGATCCAAGACCATTTCCTACCTAGATCCGGCTTTAGACGAGATCCGAGCCATCGGGACCGTATCAGTAACCTCTTGTGAAGTTCATGGGTTGGCATGGGATGGCGCTTCTAAGGCTGTGGGCCTTACAAATGGTATCAGAGCCGACTCTGGGTTACAAGTGGGCTTGGTCCGGTGGACGGTCGCTCGACCTAGAGGGCGGTCTTTGGGCCTTGATGAGGTCGTCAAGGGTTTAAGTGGGGGTGATTGTAACACCCCAGGTTTGTAATCCTTCATAAGGATTAGAGTGTTACTCATGTCAACAAGAGCTCTTCCTTTTCAGGGTTCAAGTAAGGACAAAGAACTCTGAAGTTAAGCGTGTTAGGGTGGGAGTAGTACCAGGATGGGTGACCTCTTAGGAAGTCCCCGGGTTGGCATGGGATGACGCTTCTAAGGCTACGGGCCTTACATTTTCAATTCGGTGATGGGCGTTAAAGTAGAAGGGGTTTCTTCCTCCATGTAAAGGGTCACCTTCCTTTAAAACGCTAACATTCCACGCCTCCAAGACTCCCTCACAATCATCCTTGATTTTACCAAGCCGAGTAACGAGATAATGCTTCTGAATCTTAGGCTTGTAGCCGTACGTTGTACCTGGCTTAAAGGCAATCGGAGAAACTCCATACTTGAGCGCCATCTGCTTGACTCCGACAATGCCACCCCAAAAGTAGTATGCTTGGGCATGGTAGTCATGGCGAGCCTTGAAGCGGTACCTGCTCATATACTCATCAACCACATCTTGCTTGGCCTTCTTACAATGCTTTATCAACTAATCCACCTGCCCTTGAAGCACCGCCTTATCTCGAGTTAACTCATCATTAGCATTACCCTTCATGTCCTCAGCGGCCTTATCGCATCTCTCTCAACAATGGATGCATCCCGCTCAGCCTTCAGCTCATCTCTCTCTCTCTTTCTCTCTCTCTCTCTCTCTCTCTCTCTCTCTCTCTCTCTCTCTCTCTCTCTCTCTCTCTCTCTCTCTCTCTCTCTCTCTCTCTCTCTCTAGGGAAGCAATTTGCTTGCGAAGCTTGTCCACCGAATGGTTATCACTACGAAGCTTTTTTATCTCCTTCTTGAGACCCTCAATCTCTCGCTTCTCGTTGGTGACATCTATAGCTTGCACTTTAAGCGAAACCTTTGCTTCACGAGCATCAAGGATGATCTACAAGGAGGGCATTTTTTATTTTACAAAAGTAATAAATGAACAATAAAGAGCACGTAGCGGGTTGGAAGAATGCAATGAAAGTGCTTACTCGATTCAGACAATGCCACATGGCAGTCAATTGTCCCGAAGGGATCTTCAAGGGCACCCCCTTTTCTTTAGTCTTCGAGGTGCCAACCTTTACAGGAGCTACACGTAATTCTGGTTGACCTTCTCCACCAACATACTCCACCATCTCATGCCCTTCCGATGTTGGCTCATGGTCACCAACAACTTTTCCCATATCCTTTGCGGGGCTGTCAGGGTGAATGTCCTCGTCCATGAGATCCTGCAGTCCAGGTGCGCTCTAATCTACCACCTGATCCTCTAACTATTCAGGATGCTCATCCGCAACAGGAAGAAGATCTTCTAGATCAGCCAAACGATTAACCATCTTGCCAAAAGATGAATCTGCAAAAGCAAGTGATTAGCAAAACTGTAAAAATAAACAAAATGCGAGAATAACATATCATAGCCCAGGGGGCTAGCAATCCCAGAAGCGAGAACAAGTTCCCTCCCCTCGACATCTTAAATGAAGGACTGCCTCTACACCCTTTGTGAATGAAGAAAAGAATATCACCACCGCGAGGGTGGGGATCACTTAACCCCATCTCCTCGTCCCTCGTGTGAGTAATGACTTCATCAAAATCAGAAATTTACTTTTGCTTAAATTTCTCCACTATATCCTTTTTTCTCCCTTTGTTTTTCCTCCCCAATGATGACACATGAGTAAGCCTTTTAGAATACCCCACCTTCTAGGATCGGTACCCATTAGGTAAGCAATGCGCAGAAAGCAGGGTCGTCACCAGCTCGAAAGTAGGCTTCGTGTTGAGGCCCAAGCAATGGTGGAAGAAACAACATAAGCTCCGCCAAGCGTTAGGATGAACTTGTATAGGGCTTCTACCAAGATCATTCAATACGTCCTGGAACAAGGCGTGTACTGGTACGCAAAAACCCGCATATAGGCCCGGCTAACTCACCGCCATAAAGTTAGGAATGTGGTGAAGATAGCGAGATCCTTCTTCGGGAAGGGCCAATATCGAGCTCTCCAGGAAAGGATACTCTCCCGCTATCCGTTGCAAGTCTTCGAGAGTAAGAGTGCTCTCGTCCCCGTGATGCTCTCTGAAATGAGTGTTCTTCACAAAATATAGACGCCTTACTCTTTTCTTCAAGATCCTTGGCCTCGGAACGCCCGACACAGAGGGTGAAGGAATTCCTTCGGATATAGACTCGCCCTGTGATGAATCTTCTTTGACTCTCTCAGGAGGGTGGTCATGTAAGAACTTCGAACAGGACTCTACTCGAGGAGTAGGGGCTGAACCAGTCGAATGTTCTGAATCACTCATTATCCTATGTTTAAAGTTCATCCAACAAGAAGAATTTATCCTCACACAAGATGCAACACAGTAAAAAAAGAGTAATGAGTAAAGGCACAGTTTCAGAAACCCAAATGCCATTAGCAGACAAAAAGACAAATAAAAAAGGGGCACCTTTTTAAGCCCTAAAAAAGCCTCAAAGGAAAGGGTACTAAGAATTGGCACCAAACGAAGAAATCAACCCAAAAGAAAAAGAAGTTACCTTGAAAAAAAAGCCTCAAAGGAAAGGGTACTAAGAATCCGTACTGGGTAAGACAAGGCAGAACAAAACCTTCCAAGATAATCCCCACCCAAAGTGCGTGTTCGGAAAAAGCAAGAAAGATCAGAAGAAAAAGAAGTTAGCTTGAAAAAGATCTGAAGCACATGCGATGAAAGCTTTGAAACGTTGTTGGGCTCTGACCAAAAATTTGCCTCTGACAAGAAGAAAAGTAAAGAAAGAGAAAGGTGAAGAAGAAGAAGGGTTAAAGTGACGTTTGAATACACTTCTGAAGGCCCGAAAAATGAGGCGTCGTGGGTAACCGCCACGTAGCAAAAAAAGAAGGAAAAAGGCGTGCAAAAAATCCTAAGAAGAAAAAAGGAAATGACATTTTGAAAATTAAAATTAGAAGTTCAAGCGTCGCTCTGAAAATCCTTCGTGAAAGACACATCACTCTATGCTCGCGAAAGAATTGATCGGAAGAAACACAAGAGAATCCTCTGCAAAGAATTATAGAACACTGCTTAAATTCGCAATGATGTACAGACCAAGCCTTCTCTTATGCTCCACTTTGCGAAGAGCTTGGAGGGTGGCTGTAGGAGCCAAAAATCACTTGTGGCCCACCAGGTGTAATGGGCCAGAGCAAGAGGGAAAAGCCCATCAGTCTTGGAATTGTCCATTCCAGAAAAGCCCTTACTCCCTATAAATACCCCAAAAGAGGAAGGATAAAAGGATCTTTTTGGCCTTGATTTCCACAACGTTCCAAGTTTGTTAGAGGAGAGAGAAAGGAATTTTTCCTCTCTTCTTCTCCAAGCAAATCCTACAAAACCCATCAAAAATCCAGATCTAAAATCCACGCTCAGAAAGCTTCTTCTCTCTTTTCCTTTCCTTCTCTATCTTGGTGGATCTTCACTGACTTGAGTGTCGGAGAGCCCTTCCTCAAAGGCTCCATCTCCTGGGGTTTTTTTAGGTGAGAGACGTCCATCGAAGGAGAAGATATGAGCAAAAGGGGAGCGATCGGAGCCAGGGAGGACGGAGTTGTGCACGCGAGGAAGCACGTAACCCAGTGATTGCTCACCGAAGAGTCATTCAAAGAGTTGTCCAAGAGAGTTCGGTCCAGTTGTTGAGAGGTGCGTCCAGTGGAAGAGAATGAAAAAGACCTCGACCCGTTCTAGGTGTGTTGCCGACGATCCGCGTTGACTCGTGAACCGGGTTTCAACACTGGCGCCGACCGTGGGGATCTCTGTCAAGTCTTTAGGAGTCCATGCGAACACATCCCATGAACCTGCTAATAGCTTCTTAATCTCTTCCTACACTTTTGCTTTGAGGATTTTCCTCATATACAACTTTTCTTCTTCTTGCGGGGAGGGAGATATAGTGCTTCTTTCTTGCTCGGAGATGGTGGCCTCTATTCGGTTTCTTACTTCAAGCTCTGCTTCTTCCTCCTTGAGAGGCCAAATCATTGGAGCTAGGGCCCTCGGCTTCCGACGTCAAGACAGGGACCTTCTTCTCGCTCATGGCAGCAAGGTAGCACATTCGGCTCTCTACGTAGGAAATTTTAAAGCAAAGTGTTATATAGATACAACGGCTTGGAACTTACATAATGAGGTCCTCCCCAAGATAGCATTGTATGCGGATGGGGATTGCAACACTATGAACTCGATCTTCTCTAATCTTCGCGGGCCATTTTCATCTCCGAGAATAAGGTCCAGAGTAATAACTCTGAATGCTTCAACTTTCTCTCCCGTGAAGCCAACGAGAATGCAATCGGTGGGTAGGAGACTCGTTGGGTCTACACCCATTTCATGGAATGCATCCCAGTATCGGATATCCGCGGAGCTTCCTGTATCGAATAGCACCCTTTTCACAATCTTCGTGCCTATCTGCACGTGCAGCACTAAAGGATCTGAGTTAGGGGCAGCAGTTTTCGCGACGTCTGTCTCACTGAACACAAGCTGATGTTGCTCGCGGAAAGGATTGGAAATGCTCAAGACTGGCCTTCCAAGGGGGAGAGGGGTGTTCGCGATCCTTCTTCTTTCGTGCCGACTAGGGCCCCTGGGGACAAGCCTATCGGTAATGGTACCCGCTTAGCCATCTGGCCTTGGAAAGTTTTGTTCTCCATGGGGGTACGGCGGGTTTCTGTTCTGGGGAGCTATTTGCGGAACTGGCTATAATACCCCTCATTTTAGTAAGGGTATTTGGGTAATTTCCCAACCCTCGTTCTATATTTGTGATGCGTTTGGCGAAATTCGGAATTTCTGTAACTCGCATAATCTCTGTAATAATTCTTTGAGCGTTATAATATACATTCGATGTATTATTGAGGCTGGGAATATTGTTATGGATACGAATATTCAATGTTGGGGATGAATCCAAGTGTAAAACCTTTCCCAGAGGTCCCGGATGCGCGAGTGGCATTTTCGTGACCGCGGAAGAATTTCCGCGATCGCGGAAACCTGTTCATCATCTTCTTCCAAAAGCTCGGCATTTCGCCGGTTCGGAGGCCGCCATTACGCTGGGGGGAGGCCGGTCGATTCGTCTGGCCGACGTTACTCCCCTTCTCACCCTATAAATAGGGCCTTCAGCCCTCAGATTCTCCATCCACAGTGCTCTCGATCTCTCTTTCCTTCTCTCGTTCCCTTGTCGCCGGAGTTCATGCCATCGTCGGAAGCTTTTCGGAGTTCTCGCCGGAATTGGTGGTGTTCCCCTAGTGCCTTGGAAGCCTGGAGTTGTAGCATCATTGTTCAAAGCCGAGGAGCATCGTCGTCGTCGTCTTTCGGTGAGCCTTGTGCCGATTTAGGGCCGCATCAGGGAGGGATCAGCGATCACGGATATGAACACCGCGACCGTGGATGGGGCCCAGAAATCCGAGACTGTGGAATCCAAAACCGCGACCGCGGCTTGCCTTAGCAAGCGCGATCGTGGCTTTGGACGAGCCGGTCACAAATGGGACCCTCGTTCCTTTCGTTTCCGATCGTTTCTTTAGATTCGTATTATTATTCGTATCGAATCTAACCTAGGGTTTTGGCGTGGGTTTGTTGTCTTCGTAGGAATCCGTAACCAGATTCCGTTTCCAGTTCCCAAATACCCGGAACCCGACAATCTACGTTCGTCTCGATTAAGGCAAGTGGAGGTTCACTCTTGCTTATCATTCCATGTTTTTCTTAATTATCAATTATTTTAATTGTTAAATAAATTAAGATGAAGTGTTGTTTTCGTTTGGGGAACATATTTTATAAATGTGTGATTTAAAATGCGATATTATTATAGGTTGTATATACTGCTAAAAACAACGCTATTATATCTGTTATTACCGCGATGGTAATGGTTTGGATTTTATGTGTGAACTTAATATATAGTTAGAACGAGTATTCGTAGGAACGCTATGTATCTCATTGCGAGTACTGGCTGTTTCTTTATAATCGTGGTGCGTAGGATGTCCAAGCCCTAACACCCTTTCCTGGTCATGACCTACCCCTATCCGAGTATAGGGGTGGTGCACACAGCTGGTGCCAAACATTCGGGAAATGCTCCCAAGATATCTCTCGTATCGAGATGATATATTTATATGATAAAAGCTGTAACGTGAATATACGTTTTGGAATTAAATAAGATAAGTACGATTATGCACATAATTAATATACCCTCGGGCGAGGTGTACAACGTGGAAACCGCCCGGACTTCGATTAAAGTAAGTCCTCCTTCCAAATCTGAATTCGCATTGCGCGGTGAGGTTGGTCGTGGACCCAAATGGTCAAGTCATTTTAAACGCTTCTGTGAAATTATAAGGTTCCCAAACACTTGTCATACTTTCCGATAAGACTCGATCTTTTGGAGTCTTCTCTTCATACGTTCCCGTAAGACTCGATCTTTTGGAGTCTTCTCTTGTTCATATTGTTTCATATATTTTCGTAGGAGTGTTGAGGTTCACTGTCGTCATCGGTTATTATTCAAGAAACGACAGGTGTAACCTAATACGACTAGTTAGAACCTTTCTGTTTTACCATTGCATAATCTTTCATTAGACTAACCAACCGGTTTATTTCCCTTGCATGGTTGGCTGGTGTCATCCATCTCATACGACACATCAGGTAAACTTCCTTTCCGTGAAGGCTAGTACACGACGTTGAAGGCAGATGGAGGTTTTAAGAGTTTTCCAAGGTTGAAGATCCTAGGCGTGTGATCGCTCCGATCAAGACCATTATGATATTTATTATTTAAAAGACTTCCGATGTATTGAAATAATTCTGTATTTTGGATGTATTTGGGATTTACAGATGTAATCTGTGACTTTGGTTTGAATAAATGTTATGATATTTGATATGATTAGTGTTATTTTATGGTTATTATAAAATGGTTAAGCCTTGGGTGACTTCAGATGGGTAATCTGAGGTCACTGGCGGTAATACTTTCAAGGATAAATTTGGGGGGGTTACAGATTTGGTATCAGAGCCAAAAGTTTTTAAAACGGGTTGGGTTTCAAATTGTTTTACCTAAAACAAAAAATTTATAAACCGTTTACCTGCTCGTATTGTGAAAAGTTGTTGGTTAAATCCAAAAGTTGAAAATTTTGAATAAAATCGCACTAGAGTAAGAGGTGCATTTTCAAATCTCTGACATTCAAGTCGTGCCTTCTTTCCAGTCTAATATAGTAAGTTCACTTCTATATTTAGAAAGACTAAACCTTTCTCGTTGCCTTTTTCAGGTCATAGGCGTGATAGTTTCTCAAGTTTGGAACAAGAAGGAAGCCGAGGTGGTTCCGCCATCTCCAGTCAGGCTTGCGTTCCCGGTTCCCCCTCAGTGCTTTGAGGTCGGGGAGCCAAGTTGTCCACCCGAGGAGGTGAAGACCGTGCTCGAGGAGTCGGTAGTGTTGGTGTCTGACGGGGCCAAAGTTCCAGAGGTGGAGCCTGAAGCAGACCCGAGGGAGGACACCGAAGAAGAAGAGGAGCCGTCAGAATACCTTGGAGGGTACTACAACGACGACTTCGAGGTAGAAGAAGATCCCGAGGAGGATCCACAGGAAGACCCGAAAGAGGAGGATCCGGAGGAGGAGGACCCTGAGGAGTGTAACACCCCCAAAACTTAACCCTTTGGAAAGGTATTACCGCTAGTGACCCCAGTGTTCCTTACCGAGATCACCCAATGCTTTACCGTTTAAAAACAAATCATGAAATACAATGATACAAAATGATAACCTTATTCATATAAAACACGAGTCTCGGGATTACATCCCAATCCCGAATAGGACAAACACAGAGTTTAAATAAATTACAACGGAAATCTTAAACAAGGTACAACGGAAGTCTTATAAAATATATAACAGAGTAAATAAGTTACAGCGGAAGTCTTATAAAATATATAAACAAGGATCTTGACCGCAATGGTCATCTCCCAAGAATCTCAACCTGATTAAAAGAAATTATTAAAAACGTCAGAAAACCACCGTCGACTCCATAGTCCTTCTAGTCTTCTCATCAATACTCTAACTGATGTGCCGAATCGAACGGATGACACCAGCCCACATGCGGAGAACAAAGTTCGTGGGTTAGTCTACTTAAATAGACTAGCAAGGGTAAAAAGCAGAGTGGTTCGAGTGATCGTAACCGTTTACTATCATTGTCCCTCGAATAATAACCGAAGGGACGATACATAACCCGGCACTTTCACGGAATAACAACAAGAGGTATGCACAAGAGAAGATTCTGGAAGACTGAATCTTCACAGAAATCAACTCGAAAAGAGACTCCAAGAGATTGAGTCTTTAAGGAAATATGACAAATCTGGAATGTTTAAAGAATCATACAACAATGATTTTAAAAGTTGACTGAGATGCTTCAGTTCACGACCAACCTCATCGCATACAGCGAATCCAGATCGAAAAGAGAACATACTATGATCAAAGTCGAGACGAGCTTTCCTAGCTGCACTATTTACTTAGCTGCACTACTCGCCATGGGTTTATTAATCATGTGCACTCGGGCACATATCTTATTTAATTACAAAACACACATTACTGAAACACGTTAATGTTATTAAGAGCGGCAACAAGGCTTAAATCACAGGGTGACAATTATGTCAATCCAAATTAAAACACACACAACACACACGCGGGACTTAACATTATTATGCCGAGTAACAACGGCGTTATTATTACACCGGGTGACCTTACGTTCACCCTGATTGCACTATTACAGTGCTTATACTTTAATTATGTGCTTAACTACACTTATCTTATTAAATTACAACACACACACACACACACACACACACACACACACACACACACACACACACACACACACACACACACACACACACACACACACACACACACACACACACACACACACACTGTTGAGGCTTTTAATATTATTCGGAGAACACAGAAGTTATTATTACACCGGGTGACCTTACGTTCACCCTGATTGCACTACCACAGTGCTTATAATTTAATTTACAGGGTGACAGTTACGTCCACCCCAATGCACTAGCTAAGTGCTTAATACACAGGACTGTAATTAAGCTCATCCAATGGCGCTTGCAAGGCGCTTAAAATACTTCAGATCCTTACATGTGGATAAGAAGCATAGGTCATGACCCTTAAATTATTCGGAAATAATCCCGAGGAATATTATGATTTAAAGAAACGACAAATCCTTACTTGGATTAGCATTCCCACGAATATTAAATTATAAAGAAACGACTAATCCTTACTTGGATTAGCGTTCCTACGCACATTCGTGTTAACTAAACAGTCTAACACAACAATTATTCACATTAAAGCCATCCAAGCAATTAACTTAAACATAGAGATAATAGAAACAGCTAATCCTTACTTGGATTAATTTTCCTATTAACCCACATGCTATTCTAGCATTAAGATTAATTCCACAACAATACCATCACGGTAATTATCACATATGATAGCGTTGTTCTAACAGATATACAACCTATGATAATGTCATTATTACAGTTTCCAAGACAGTTTATAAAACCATTTCCAGATAAACATAGTAATCATTCCAAATTAATTACTCAGATAAACAGCTGATAATTAATGTAAATATGGAACGATGAGCAAGAGCGAACCACCACTTGCCTTAGTCCGCAGATCTGGAACAAAGCAGAGACAACGGGATTCCGGGCTCGACACAGGTATAGCTCCGACAGCACAACGACCTTCGAGTCGACCCATAAGCAAACCCTAAGTTAGATCTGACATAAACTAGTATGAATCTATGGAAAGACGAAAGAACCCGAAAGAAACGACGCCACGACGACAACCAACCAAGCCAAAGCCACGAAGGCATTCTGGGCACTGGCGGCGGTCGCCGTTCTCATCACGGTGGGCGCCATAAAGAACACGGCGGTTGCCGTGAAGAACTCCGACGACAGACGAGAGAAAAACTCACCCAAATGATGCGCGTTTCGTCCCCTTTTTGCCTTGCCTGGGTTCCAACCTCCAAAGGCAACCAAAAGGCTTCACAAGGGCTGCTGGAAACACCACTAAACGATACCGGCGAAAGCTTCAGAATTTCCGGCGAGGGCACCAAACTCCGGCGGGACAATTTTGAGGGATTGAAGCGTCTGATTTTGTGTGAAAACCGATCCCAAACCTTCTCTATTTATAGCCAAATGCCAGGGAGCATAATGATGGCTAGGAAGGCGATGTGGAGGGCTACAACGGCGATCGTCAGACGACTCCGGCGACCATCGGGCAAAAACCTCTAGACAACAACGACGGCGGGCGCCGTAATAAATGCGGCGGGCGCCGTCATCAATGCGGCGGGCGCCGTTACCAACGCGGCGGGCGCCGCCATAGACCTGGCGTCCCCATCTAGGAGGAGACTCGTCGGCTCCTCGAGCCTTGCGACGACGGGCGCCGTCATACCCACGGCGGTCGCCGTTCTTGGGTCCCGCGACGGCGGTCGCCGTGACCAGCTTTTCCCGCCCGTTCAGCTTTGAACGATCATGACATTAACCCGGGATAAATATTATCGTACGCGAACGAGTAATTAACATCCAAAGCACGTCGTCTGTATTTTATTTCACTGAGAAAAATATTACAGATACAGAGCACATTACAGAATGCCTCCAACTTTTTGAATTAAATCCGACGTACTAAACGGGTGTTCGGGAAAATTCCAAAAATTCCAAAAATAATCCTTATAGAATTATGGGGTATCACATCACCTCCCCCTTAAAAATAATCCTTATAAAACTTGCATTAAGCCAATGAGGATACTACCTCAACACCAATCTTACCACCTGGATCCAACATCCTTAATCACTTCATCCTTGAAATGGATCACATGAGATATTATTCTTAATTCCTTAGGATATCATTCTGAAAATGATTTATCCGCCTTAATGCTCATGGCACAAACTTACGCATGAGAGATAGCTCCTGATCTTTTCGAACAAAACTCTACAAGTTCATTCCATTTCCTTAAGAAATCTCGGAAGAACTCAGCGTATGAGATAACGCTTACCACAGTACTCCTTAGGTGTATATAGACAATTCTCCTTACTGAATCTTTAATACATCGGAATCATCAACATATCCTTAACTGTAACCTTTCCTCTCAACATGACCGCTTCACCACTTAATCTTCCTCAAAGAGCTGCATCCGATCTTATAGATGACATACTCTATGTATGAAGAAGAATCTTAGGAGTGGATTTAGATTTAAACAACAGAGTCGACCTTGGGATTAACCACAAGGGACGAACATCTAAGTTATCCACAAAACTCCACCACCATAAGTCCGACAGTCCTTATCCTTACTTGGCATAAGTTGTTCTCGACACTTACAGGGTTTCGTATGAACAACTAATTCGCAATGATAACACATTCTGAAATTTTCCAAAACACGGAAATACTTCATTAACATTCAAACATTACATGAATTGACAAAAGTCGATCAAGCAGATCTTAACACCACGGAGATTACCGACACACGTCGTTACTCCTTAATCTTAAAGAAAGTCTTAACACAAATACAACTTAATGGATCAGGGTTCTTCTCCGTTGGCTTGACTCATTATGAAGAGTCGTTGCCCTTGGCCTGAAGACCCCATAGGCGCTTTGCCTTTATTACGAGCCATAGACTGCTCAGGAGTGAATACCACTGGCCTTGGGTTCTGTCCACCTCTAACTTTTGACGCTTGATAAGACTGCATTGGTCCCTGACCCTTCAGTCTGCAGTATGTTTTTATGTGGCCTTCTCTTCCACAATTATGACATACTCTCTTGTCCTTTTGGCAATAAAAACTTTTATGCCCAACTTCACCACAGTTGTGGCACTGAATTATTCCGCTGCTCCAACCTGAGCCTCTGGCAGAGTCAGACTGAGTTGTCTCGGTCTTATCACGACCAGACCTTTCAAACTTGGTAGGCGATGCCGGTCGTTTGAATGAACCAACCTGGCGATCCTGTTGCCCACCCTTTCCCTTAACTTGTTTCTCCCGCTTATGGGCAGACTCCTCCAATATGACCTCTGTCTTGTAGGCTGCATCAACATATTGTTCTAACGTAGAACAACCATGTCGCAACATTAGATGCTTGATCTCTGGATTCATCCACCCATGGAAGTACCAGATCTTCTGCTCCTCGGTTGACACCTCAGGTCCAGCGTACTGCATCAAGTGATTGAACTTAGCTGCGAGCTCAGTCACCTTTAATCCATCAGTCTGCGGGTACAGAAATTCCTTATGCTTCTCCTCCCTCATAGCTCGGGAAAAGAAACGATCGGTCATCTTGGTTTTGAACATGCTCCAATTCAGCTCGGGATGTTCAACCAGACCGGTGCTCTCCCACCATTCGCTAGCCACATCCTTGAGTTGAAGAGAGGCGATGTGCACTTTCCCAGCCTCAGTGTAATTAATGTTCCGGAGCAACCGTTCCATATGTGAGAACCAATAGGTCACCCTGACCGGTTCTCCAGTACTGTCATAGCTGTCGGGCCTCATTGAACTCACGGCTTTTAGCGCTTGCCCGTAAGTTCCTCTGTCCCTAACAACATTGACCCGAGGTACTTTCTCCACTGACTCCTCGACTTTAGGAGTAGCTTGAGGAACTGGACCACCTTGTGCTTGTGGTGCAACTGGTCGCATAACATCTGTGATTGCCTGCATGACAATTCCTCGAATTGCCTCCACTGCTGCAGCATCAAACAACATCGGAGCGTTGGCCTGAGCTTGGCCATTGCCTCCCTGGTTATTGTTAAAGATAGACTCACGCTCTCCTGTTGGGTCTGCAACATTCCTTGCATTTGGTCTGGGGTCATTACTCGGCCCAACACCAGCACGGATAACGTTCCTTGTGTTCACCATCTGTTTACCGATCAAATTCCAAGGATTTTATCACATTAGTATCTTCTGATATACTTATTGTAATAAAATCAACTTAGAATAGATCAACTTGGTAATTTCTATTGATGAACTCAAACCGAGTTACTAGGTTCTACAACCTTAACTCAAAACGAGAGAACTGGGAATTCAAGCCTTATTGGGTATAGCAAAACCACCTTGGCTTCTCCCGGTTCCTCTGAAGAGAATAGAATGCACCCATATCATATGGGACAATGGGGAAGGAATTAGTCTTTCTAGACATAGAAGCAAACTTACTATATCAGACCATATAGAAGTCAGGACTATGAACGGTGTTTTCAAACTCTTTTCACTTTGAAAAATTCAAAGCCCTTCTTAAAGCATTTTCAAAAACGGATAAATGATTTATAAAAATCCAAACCCGTTTTAAAACAACCTTTGGCTCTGATACCACAACTGCAACACCCCCAAAACTTAACCCTTTTGGAAAGGTATTACCACCAGTGACCCCAGTGTTCCTTACCGAGATCACCCAAGGCTTTACCGTTTAAAAACAAATCATGAAATACAATGATACAAAATGATAACCTTATTCATATAAAACACGAGTCCCGGGATTACATCCCAATCTCGAATAGGACAAACACAGAGTTTAAATAAATTACAACGGAAATCTTAAACAAGGTACAGCGGAAGTCTTATAAAATATATAACAGAGTAAATAAGTTACAACGGAAGTCTTATAAAATATATAAACAAGGATCTTGACCGCAATGGTCATCTCCCAAGAATCTCAACCTGATTAAAAGAAATTATTAAAAATGTCGGAAAACCACCGTCGAGTCTATAGTCCTTCTAGTCTTCTCATTAATACTCTAACTGATGTGCCGAATCGAACGGATGACACCAGCCCACATGCGGAGAACAAAGTTCGTGGGTTAGTCTACTTAAATAGACTAGCAAGGGTAAAAAGCAGAGTGGTTCGAGTGATCGTAACCGTTTACTATCATTGTCCCTCGAATAACAACCGAATGGACGATACATACCCCGGCACTTTCATGGAGTAACAACAAGAGGTATGCACAAGAGAAGATTCTGGAAGACTGAATCTTCACAAAAATTAACTCGAAAAGAGACTCCAAGAGATTGAGTCTTTAAGGAAATATGACAAATCTGGAATGTTTACAGAATCATACAACAATGATTTTAAAAGTTGACTGAGATGCTTCAGTTCACGACCAACCTCATCGCATACAACGAATCCAGATCAGAAAGAGAACGTACTATGATCAAAGTCGAGACGAGCTTTCCTAGCTGCACTATTTACTTAGCTGCACTACTCGCCATGGGTTTATTAATCATGTGCACTCGGGCACATATCTTATTTAATTATAAAACACACATTACTGAAACACGTTAATGTTATTAAGAGCGGCAACAAGGCTTAAATCACAGGGTGACAATTATGTCAACCCAAATTAAAACACACACGCGGGACTTAACATTATTATGCCGAGTAACAACGGCGTTATTATTACACCGGGTGACCTTATGTTCACCCTGATTGCACTATTACAGTGCTTACACTTTAATTATGTGCTTAACTGCACTTATCTTATTAAATTACAACACACACACACACTGTTGAGGCTTTTAATATTATTCCGAGAACACGGAAGTTATTATTACACCGGGTGACCTTACGTTCACCCTGATTGCACTACCACAGTGCTTACAATTTAATTTACAGGGTGACAGTTACGTCCACCCCAATGCACTAGCTAAGTGCTTAATACACAGGACTGCAATTAAGCTCATCCAATGGCGCTTGCAAGGCGCTTAAAACACTTCAGATCCTTACATGTGGATAAGAATCATAGGTCATGACCCATAAATTATTCGGAAATAATCCCGAGGAATATTATGATTTAAAGAAACGACAAATCCTTACTTGGATTAGCATTCCCACGAATATTAAATTATAAAGAAACGACTAATCCTTACTTGGATTAGCGTTCCTACGCACATTCGTGTTAACTAAATAGTCTAACACAACAATTATTCACATTAAAGCCATCCAAGCAATTAACTTAAACATAGAGATAATAGAAACAGCTAATCCTTAATTGGATTAGTTTTCCTATTAACCCACATGCTATTCTGGCATTAAGATTAATTCCACAACAATACCATCACGGTAATTATCACATATGATAGCGTTGTTCTAACAGATATATAACCTATGATAATGTCATTATTACATTTTCCAAGACAGTTTATAAAACCATTTCCAGATAAACACAGTAATCATTCCAAATTAATTACTCAGATAAACAGCTGATAATTAATGTAAATATGGAACGATGAGCAAGAGCGAACCGCCACTTGCCTTAGTCCACAGATCTGGAACAAAGCAGAGACAACGGGATTCCGGGCTCGACAAAGGTATAGCTCCGACAGCACAACGACCTTCGAGTCGACCCATAAGGAAACCCTAAGTTAGATCCGACATAAACTAGTATGAATCTATGGAAAGACGAAAGAACCCGAAAGAAACAACGCCACGACGACAACCAACCAAGCCAAAGCCACGAAGGCATTCTGGGCACTGGCGGCGGTCGCCGTTCTTGTCGGCGGTCGCCGTTCTTGTCGGCGGTCGCCGTTCTTGTCGGCGGTCGCCGTTCTCATCACGGCGGGCGCCGTAAAGAACACGGCGGTCGCCGTGAAGAACTCCGACGACAGACGAGAGAAAAACTCACCCAAATGATGCGCGTTTCGTCCCCTTTTTGCCTTGCCTGGGTTCCAACCTCCAAAGGCAACCAAAAGGCTTCACAAGGGCTGCTGGAAACACCACTAAACGATACCGGCGAAAGCTTTAGAATTTCCGGCGAGGGCACCAAACTCCGGCGAGACAATTTTGAGGGATTGAAGCGTCTGATTTTGTGTGAAAACCGATCCCAAACCTTCTCTATTTATAGCCAAATTCCAGAGAGCATAATGATGGCTAGGAAGGCGACGTGGAGGGCTACAACGGCGATCGTCAGACGACTCCGGCGACCATCGGGCAAAAACCTCCAGACAACAACGATGGCGGGCGCCGTAATAAATGCGGAGGGCACCGTCATCAATGCGGCGGGCGCCGTTACCAACACGGCGGGCGCCACCATAGACCTGGCGTCCCCAGCTAGGAGGAGACTCGTCGGCTCCTCGAGCCTTGCGACGGCGGGCGCCGTCATACCCACGGCGGTCGCCGTTCTTGGGTCCCGCAATGGCGGTCGCTGTGACCAGCTTTTCCCGCCCGTTCAGCTTTGAACGATCATGACATTAACCCGGGATAAAAATTATCATACGCGAACGAGTAATTAACATCCAAAGCACGTCGTCTGTATTTTATTTCACTGAGAAAAATATTACAGATACAGAGCGCATTACAGAATGCCTCCAACTTTCTGAATTAAATCCGACGTACTAAACGGATGTTCGGAAAAATTCCCAAAATTCCCAAAATTCCCAAAATAATCCTTACAGAATTACGGGGTGTCACAAGGAGGACCTCGAGGAGTATGGTTACGGATTGGAGCACTTGCTGAAGGACAGCGAGGACCCGGGGATGGAGTTTATTTTCCCAAGTCTAGTGTTGCCGACTAATGAGGGCAAGGTCTTGGGAGGCGATGGGTACACCGAGGGTGGTCCCGACCCAACAGGCCAGGCCTAGGCCCCGAGTGCTCGTTGAGCGCATGGAGGAGTGGACGAATGCCTTGTATGACATGGAAGAGAGGACATACAAGACGGAACTCGGTCTCTCCCGAATGCTTGGGGACGTCCACGAGCTCCAGGAGTACATCCGACAGGCGAAATTGCTACTCAATCCTCAGTATGAGGTGAACAGGGCAGACTTTCAACCAGGGTTTCTTGAAGAGTTTTGCTACCCATCAGGATCTGACGGGGCAGGGCCAAGTGTTCCCGTGTCTAGAGAAAAACTGAGGATACCGAGGCCTAGAGATGAGCCGTGTGCTCCGGGCCCAAGTAGGTCGAGGAGTCAGACACTAGACCCTGAGGATAGACCCCTTACGAAGAGGATATGTATGAGGGCCACTGGGTATAGGAAACTTTTCAGGGCACCATGATGTAGGCCAGTGTTGAGCTTCAGTGTTTGCTTTTTCTAGTCATTTTGTTTCGTTTTGTTATAGTTGTAGCCTCTTGGCAATTTTGTCTTTTCGCTTGGGAGGGCTTTTCTATGTATAACTTATCAGACTCAGTTTCAGTTCTATCATCAATGAAAAGCTTACCTGTTTGATCTATTCCAAGTCGATTATATGCGTTGTGCATATTAAACTGATATTAATGTTGTGAAATACTTGGGAATTGATCGGTAAACAGATGGTGAACACAAGAAACACCATTCGTGCTGGTGCTGGGCCAAGCAACAACCCCAGGCTAAATTTGAGGAGTGCCGCAAATCTAGGGGATGAGAATGAGTCGTTTTCTCACAACAACCCCGAGGGCAGTGGCCAGGTTCCGGCCAATCCTCAGGTGCTATTTGACGCCGCGGCTATTGAAGCTATTCGGGGGATCGTGATGCAAGCGGTCACCGATATCTTGCGGCCAATCGCACCACAGGCACAAGGTGTGCCAATTCCTCAGGTGGTTCCTAGATTTGAGGAGCCAGTTGTCCATGTGCCTCAGGAAGATGCCGTCAGGAATAGAGGAAACTATGGTCGTGCGCTGAAGGCCATTAGCTCTATGAGGCCTGACAGCTATGATGGAAAGGGAGAACCAGTCAAAGTGGCATATTGGTTCTCACACATGGAGAGGTTATTCAGAAACGTCGAGTGCACTGAAGCTGAGAAAGTGCACATTGCTTCCCTTCAACTGAAGGAGGTGGCTAGCGAATGGTGGGAAAGTACCGGTCTAGCTGATCATCTCGGTTTGAATTGGGAAATGTTTAAGACGAAGATGACCGATGGTTTCTTTTCCCGTGCTATGAGGGAAGAGAAGCATAAGGAGTTTCTCTATCCAAAGACAGATGGATTGAAAGTGACTGAGCTTGCGGCCAAGTTCAATCACCTGTTGCAGTACGCTGGGCCGAAAGTGTCCAGTGAGGAGCAGAAAAATCTGGCATTTCCACGAGTGGATGAATCCAGATATCAAGCCACTGATGGTGCGCCATAGATGCTCTACCTTGGGGCAATACGTGGATGTTGCCTATAAGTTGGAGGTGACTCTGGAGGAGTCGATAAGAAAGCGCAATTGCCAGAGACCGGCGCAGAGCCAGCCTCAGGCAAGTGGGTTCAAGCGACCCGTGCCACCGTCAAATTTTGCCAAGTCTGGCCGGGCGAGAACAGAGGCGACTCAGGCAGGGTCCGCTCAGCGCTCGGGTCAAAGCAAGAATCTGATCCAGTGTTACAACTATGGCACGCCAGGGCACAAGAGCAATGAGTGTCCGAAGGATAAGAGGACGTGTTTTGCCTACGGAAAGGAGGGGCACTTGCAGACGTTTTGTCCGCAAAGGAGACAAAAAGGAGCTGAGTCACATCAAGGGTCTGTTAGTCATAACAACCAACCCCGATTCAAACCAGTGGAGGCTCCTAGTCCTTCGACGTAGACAACGGCTCAGAACAAGGGGAAAGCCCCAGCTGCTTTAGGAGGTCAAGGTCAGCGACTCTATGAGATGCGTGAGGCTGACGGACCTAATGCTCTGATTGCTCAAGGTACTATATACCTTCATTCTACTTCTGTGTGTATATTGTTTGATTCGGGTGCTATACATTCTTTCATTTCGTAGGACTGTGTGAGTAAGCTAGGCTTAGTGTGCAATGAGGCTTGTGAGCCTTTCGTAGTAAATCTTCCCAATGGTGAACAGTTGGTGGGAACCAAGCGTCTGTCAGAATTTCCAATTACCATTCAAGGTAGGAAGTTCGAAGCAGATTTGATCTGTATAGCCATGGCTCCATACGACATTATTCTCGGGATGGATTGGCTAACGCGTCATGGGGCGGTAATCGATTTTAGCTCAAGGACTGTGACAGTGTCATCTGGGGGCCAGTTTGTATGCAAGTTTAAGGGTCGTAATGACGCTGATAAGGGCAAGCTCATCAATGCGATGGTTGCGTGTAAGCTACTTCGACAAGGTTGTGTCGGGTACCTGTGCTATCTGGATAAGCCCAAGAGAGATGAGACTTCAGTTCTTGATGTTCCAGTCATCTGCGAGTTTCCGGATATCTTTTCGGAAGAGATTCTCGGGTTACCCCCGAATCGTGACGTGGAGTTCACCATTGATCTCGAGCCGGGTACCGCGCCGATTTCTAAGGCACCGTATCAGATGGTTCCACCTGAGATGAAAGAGTTGAAGAAGCAACTCGAGGACCTTCTTGAGAAAGGATACATAAGGCCGAGTGCATTGCCTTGGGGTGCTCCGGTCTTGTTTGTCAAGAAGAAGGATGGTTCGTTTCGACTTTGTATCGACTATCGTGAGTTGAACAAGGTCACGATCAAGAATAAGTATCTGTTGCCTAGGATTGATGATCTGTTGGATCAACTGCAGGGAGCAAAAGTCTTTTCCAAGATCGATCTGAGATCTGGTTACCATCAGCTCAGGATTCGTGAAGAAGATATTCTGAGGACTGCTTTTCGGACGAGGTATGGGCACTACGAGTTCGTAGTCATGCCATTTGGGCTTACTAATGCTCCGGCAGTCTTCATGGATCTGATGCATCGATGTTTCCACCAATATCTGGATAAATTTGTGGTGGTCTTCATCGACGATATTCTGATCTATTCCCCGAGTGAGGAAGCTCATGAGGAACATCTTCGGATCACCTTGTCAGTCCTTAGACAGAATCAGCTGTATGCGAAGTTGTCTAAGTGTGACTTCTGGATCAAGGAAGTGGCTTTCTTAGGCCATGTGATCAACGAGGATGGAGTTATTATCGATCCCTAGAAGATTGAAGCGTTAGCCAACTGGAAGCGACCCCTGAATGTGAAGGTGGTGCGCAGTTTCTTGGGACTTGCAGGTTATTACAGACGGTTCATGGAGGGATTTTCTAAGATCGCTCTACCAATGACCGGTTTGCTCCGCAAGGTCCATAAGAAGTTTATATGGGATGACAAGTGTGAGGCAAGCTTTCAGAAGTTGAAGAGGTGCTTGACCTCTGCACCAGTTTTGGCGCTACCGGAGGGAACCGATGGTTATGTGGTCTATAGTGACGCTTCAAAGCATGGGTTAGGATGTTTAATGATGCAAAAAGGGAAGGTTGTTGCGTACGCAACTCGGCAGTTGAAAACCTATGAGGCAAACTATCCGACGCATGATCTGGAGTTAACGGTTGTGGTTTTTGCGTTGAAGATTTGGAGGCACTATCTCTATGGTGTTATGTGCCAAGTCTTCACCGATCATAAGAGTCTCAAGTATGTGTTCACTCAGAAGGAGTTGAATATGAGACAATGTCGCTGGTTAGAGCTACTCAAAGACTACGACATCGAGTTGTTGTATCATCTGGGCAAGGCTAACGTGGTGGCCGATGCATTGAGCCGGAAGACGCCGCACGAGACCGTAATAGCTCTACTCACTGCTCAGACCAAGCTAAGCCAAGGATTGTGCGAGATTGATGTCTTGTACGATCAACGTCGAGGATGCCTGAGTATGTTGGAGGTTCAGGCTATGCTACTGGACAGTCTGAGAGGACCATCCAGACCCTGGAGGATATGCTAAGAGCTTGCATACTTGATCATCCGACTAGTTGGGAGAAGAGCTTAAGTATGATTGAATTCACGTACAACAATAGCTGGCATTCTACCATTAAGATGGCTCCATTCGAGGCATTGTACGGTCGGAGGTGCAGATCTCCAATTTGTTGGGACGAAAATGCCGACAAGGTTTTGCTCCGACCGGAGTTTTAGTCGAAAGGACTGCCTCAGACATTGCTTTGATCAGACAGAGGATGTTGACAGCTCAGAGTCGACAGAAGTCTTACGCAGATCTGAAGCACAGGAATGTCGAGTTTAAGGTAGGTGACAAAGTGTTTGTCAGGGTGTCGCCATCCAAGGGTTTGTTCAGGTTCGACAAGCGTAGGAAGCTTAACCCTCGCTACGTGGGACCGTTTAAGATCCTTGACAGAGTGGGGACTCTAGCGTATCGTTTAGCATTGCCGCCATCGGCGCATCCCATGCATAACGTGTTCCACGTGTCTTTGCTGAGGAAGTACGTGACAGATGTGTCTCATGTGATGAGTTATGAGGACATCGAGATTCAGGAAAATGGTACCTACGAGGAGATACTTGTGCATATTCTCGAACGTCATGAGAAGCACTTGCGGAACAAGGTGGTACCATTAGTACGGATTCTTTGGTCCAAGTCTGGATCTGAAGAGGTTACTTGGGAAACCTGGGAGACTGAGGCTGATATACTTAGTCGTTTTCCCGATCTGTTTTCGGCCTAGTTTCGGGGTCGAAACCATTTTTAAGGGGGCGGTGATGTAATATCCTGTATTTTTTTGTTGTTTTCGGCCAAGTTTCGGGGTCAAAAAATTTCTTTAAGGGGGTAGTGATGTAATATCCCTCATTTTAGTAAGGGTATTTGGGTAATTTCCCAACCCTCGTTCTGTATTTGTGACGCGTTTGGCGAAATTCGGAATTTCTGTAACTCGTATAATCTCTGTAATAATTCTTTGAGCGTTAAAATATACATTCGATGTATTATTGAGGCTGGGAATATTGCTATGGATACGAATATTCAATGTTGGGGATGAATCCACGTGTAAAACCTTTCCTAGAGGTCCCGGATGCGCGAGTGGCATTTCCGCGACCGTAGAAGAATTTCCGCGATCGTGGAAACCTGTTCATTGTCTTCTTCCAGAAGCTCGGCGTTTCGCCGGTTCGGAGGCCGCCATTACGCCGGGGGGAGGCCGGTCGATTCATCTGGCCGACGTTACTCCCCTTCTCACCCTATAAATAGGGCCTTCAGCCCTCGGATTCTCCATCCACAGTGCTCTCGATCTCTCTTTCCTTCTCTCGTTCCCTTGTTGCCGGAGTTCGTGCCATCGTCGGAAGCTTGCCGGAGTTCTCGCCGGAATTGGTGGTGTTCCCCTAGTGCCTTGGAAGCCTGGAGTTGTAGCACCATTGTTCGAAGCCGAGGAGCATCGTCGTCATCGTCTTTCGGTGAGCCTTGTGCCGATTTAGGGCCACGTCAGGGAGGGATTCGCGATCGCGGATATGAACACCGTGACCGCGGATGGTGCCCAGAAATCCGCGACTGCGGAATCCAAAACCGCAACCGCGGTTTGCCTTAGCAAGCGCGATCGTGGCTTTGGACGAGCCGGTCACGGATGGGACCCTCGTTCCTTTCGTTTCCGTTCGTTTCTTTAGATTCGTATTATTATTCGTATCGAATCTAACCTAGGGTTTCGTCGTGGGTTCGTTGTCGTCGTAAGAATCTGTAACCAGATTTCGTTTCCAGTTCCTATATACCCGGAACCCGACAATCTACGTTCGTCTCGATTAAGGCAAGTGGCGGTTCGTTCTTGCTTATCATTCCATGTTTTCGTTAATTATCAATTATTTTAATTGTTAATTAAATTCGGATGAAGTGTTGTTTTCGTTTGGGGAACAGATTTTATAAATGTATGATTTAAAATGCGATATTATTATAGGTTGTATATACTGCTAGAAACAACGCTATTATATCTGTTATTACCGTGATAGTATTGGTGTGGATTTTATGTGTGAACTTAATATATAGTTAGAACGAGTATTCATAGGAACGCTATGTATCTCATTGCGAGTACTGGCTGTTTCTTTATAACTGTGGTGCGTAGGATGTCCAAGCCCTAACACCATTTCCTGGTCATGACCTACCCCTATCCGAGTATAGGGGTGGTGTACACAGCTGGTGCCAAACATTCGGGAAATGCTCCCAAGATATCTATCGTATCGAGATGATATATTTATATGATAAAAGTTGTAATGTGAATATACGTTTTGGAATTAAATAAGATAAGTGTGATTATGCACATAATTAATATACCCTCGGGCGAGGAGTACAACGTGGAAACCGCCCGGACTTCAATTAAAGTAAGTCCTCCTTCCAAATCTGAATTCACATTGCGCGGTGAGGTTGGTCGTGGACCCAAATGGTCAAGTCATTTTAAACGCTTGTGTGAAATTATAACGATCCCAAACACTTGTCATACTTTCCGATAAGACTCGATCTTTTGGAGTCTTCTCTTTATACGTTCCCGTAAGACTCGATCTTTTGGAGTCTTCTCTTGTTCATATTGTTTCGTATATTTCCGTAGGAGTGTTGAGGTTCACTGTCGTCATCGGTTATTATTCGAGAAACGACAGGTGTAACCTAATACGACTACTTAGAACCTTTATGTTTTACCCTTGCATAGTCTTTCATTAGACTAACCAACCGGTTTATTTCCCTTGTATGGTTGGTTGGTGTCATCCGTCTCATACGACACATCAGGTAAACTTCCTTTCCGTGAAGGCTAGTACACGACGTTGAAGGCAGATGGAGGTTTTAGGAGTTTTCCAAGGTTGAAGATCCTAGGCGTGTGATCGCTCCGATCAAGACCATTATGATATTTATTATTTAAAAGACTTCCGCTTTATTGAAATAATTCTGTAATTTGGATGTATTTGGGATTTACAGATGTAATCCGTGACTTTGGTTTGAGTAAATGTTATGATATTTGATATGATTAGTGTTATTTTATGGTTATTATAAAATGGTTAAGCCTTGGGTGACTTCAGATGGGTAATCTGAGGTCACTGGCGGTAATACTTTCAAGGATAAATTTGGGGGTGTTACACTGGCCTCGGTCATGTAGCTGCCCTCTTTTGTGGAGCACCATAGCCATGGCACTCATGACTATCATGCCTCGTAGACTGATGGTATGAGCAGAATTTCCCTTCGGTCCTCGCGGGAGGGGTGGTGGTATGTTTGCGCAAGGAGGCGGCGGCCTAAACTGCAGTCTAGGTGGATACATTCCTCCAGCTTCATGGGAAAACATTTCAGTTGTTACCATCTGTCGTTCTGGGGTTGTCCCCCTATATGCGGCGTGATGACGGTGAGGTTCCCATATGTCTGCATCTCGATTATGGTTGTCTTGCTTGTGTCCTCCACCAGAGGGAGGGGGATTTGAGACTGCTCCTCCCCGATCCAATTCTTCGGCAATGATATGTTGGTTGGCCTTTTCCAAGAGCTTCGTGTACGACGTAGGCGGATTCTTACATATGTGTGAATTGGAATTAGTGCAATTTTGTGGCAAGGGAATGTCATAGGAAGCGATTTTCATACCCACTGATCCCAAATGTTTTTCGATTTCACAATACGTCATGTATGCGACCCTTTGAGCTTCATTTAGATAAGGGTGGGAGAAATCCTCAAATATAGATGAGTAGTATTTTGACCAAAGATTATGAGGGTGAGCAGAGTCAACAATGGTTAACAGCATAGGAAATAGTCTCCTTAAGACATGCGGCATCTAGACTTCAACGACTTCAGCCAAACAGGCATCAACATAATGATCCTGCTCCAAGAAGCCATGTTGTTCACACGCCTCCATAGATGTCGCACATACATGGCCGTTGATGGTCTTTAGTTCATCAAATGATGTTGCACTGGCGATGTTGCATAATAACAGTCTTAGATAGTATCGTTCACCTTTCGATGATTTAGCATAAGTCATTCGCCCAATACAAGTTCTCTTTATCCCCTTGGACCACATCTTAGCAAACTTATTCCATACAAACCATTCAGGAAGTTCAGAGTATAAATATTGAGGAGCATTGTTGAAGGTCGCATTCGCTTCGAAGTAGGCGGTAAGCATTGGACTCCTACGGTTTTTGTCATTCACAATGGAACTTATGTTTGCATGCTCAGAGAATTTTGTGTATTGCATATCAGGCAGGTGTATCTAGAAAGGAATGACAGATGGAAACATGTCATACAAATCAAAGCCAAAAGTGTGCCATGCTGCTTCAGGAGGCGACACCCAACGAGCACTCCGGAAAGCTTTCATTTCATCCTAAATTTGCATATGATCGTTTTCAATATTGAAGGACACTTTGGCATGGCCTTTGTAAACATATTTGTATATATACATTACAGCTTTAATAGTGGAACATATCTCAACATTAATATGGCAATCAAATACAGCTAGTAGATAAGGGTTGTAAGGAATGACCCATCTATTGTCTAATTGTTTGTCGTCCACCATAGTGTAGTCATCATTGTTTCTATTTTTGTATATAGGATAATAGTCATTGGTGGACGTTGTACTCTCGACGTGGTCCTTCGGATAGTGGAAGCGACATATAGCATGACAATTTTTAATTTTCATACAAGCACAATTAGGGTTCAAATCGCCACATGGGACATGCATCATATGTTTCACAACCAATGGCCGAAGAAGCGGCTCATCTTCCGAAGGAAGTTCGGCGCACATACTGATCATAAAAGTTTGGGTTTTTTATTTTGTGCCCGCTCTCTAAAATCATGAGAATATAAGCATGGGGTAAACCATTCTTTTGGAATTCAATAACCTCTACCCTAGCTGCAACAATGCCAAAGACATAGTTCTTGGAAAGTTCGTTCTTCAACAATATCAACTTTGCGTGGAAGATACATGCAACTATATTAGGGCGTAAGTCGTGGCTTTCACCGGGCTTGAGTTCGGCTGTTATTTCAGGCCAATTTGGATTGCATTTCATAGTTATGAAAAGATTTGGTTTCCCATAACATTGTATGAACGACATAGCATTTAAATATATTTTCTTCATATCTATTGGACCTCCTATAAATGAAGCGGGCAGACCTAACACCATCATTTACACTATCAACAATCCTCTGGTAAAGCTCGCTCCATAAGCGTGACTGGTTCATGCGAAAGTAATCAAGGCACGTTTTTTTCGACTTTGACGTACATGTCAACAATGTACTACAAAAAAAATGCATCCAGTGTTTACAATAGAGCGAGTTGAGCATACATGAAAACGATATGCATAATATTCTCTACATGACACCTCACATTCCCTCCTTAAGTCGTCATGTTTGTGCCTCTATAAGGGTATTTAAAGTATAAGAATACTAAAGAATGCATTATGTACACGTGCACATACATAAATAAGGTCGATGCTAACTATATATAGGATACACGCTAACCAATGGCATGAGCATTAAATGTATATATATCTGCATATTCTATTCCAATCAAATTGGATGCATTCTGTACCAAACACTCTGGAATAGGAAAGGGTGATTCATCACAAAAGTGTTGTCCATTTATTTGTGTATGAGGCAGGCCTTTATACCATCTTGATTCGCCTCGACAGAACAAAAGTGGGTATTATAGAGGGTTGTAGCATCCGAAAAAATGCTTTACCCGGTGTTGATGATTTCCGTGAGCATGAACAATGATATGAGGAATGTGTTCAGTATCAATAGAGGAAAGTTCGACTAAAATAGCGGCAACCTAGTTGGAGCATTAAAGGTCCTTTGATCAAGAATTGGACTGTTTGATATATGAATCCTAAAGTGATCACTTATACCAACATCCTTAAGTGAGTGGAAAAAGCGAGCGTATGGATTATGTTTGGTCACCAACATTAGGGCCTTTATTACCTCAGGTAGCAAATCTGAAAAATCTGAGAATTTGTTCAAGTGAGAATCAAGTTCAAAAGCACCGTCGTAAAAATACATTTGTAAAAAGATTGGACTACTATCTTGAGGCAAAAAGTTTGGAAAAAAATTATATAGATGGCCCTATAGTTGAAGAGTGTGTATGATGGCTTGCGTATAGGAGCGCATATTGTCGTCTAGAGAACTGAAGGCAAATAAGTTATTGCACACATGTGAGTACTGCCTGAAATGAATACCATATATATCGGCCCTGGTATAAAGATCAGCAACTATATCAGAAATCCATATTGGAGACAACATGACCTGACCCTTCTGACAACACAGAGTAGGACATTTGAACCCAAAGTTCACCACGCCACAAAAATCTCAAACGGTTTAACGAGGCAGAGCAAGTGTTTCATTGACTACGTATGCTAAACCCATTGCTTTACGAGAACTTTCTTGCACGGCATCATGTTGTTGTCGCTTCCTCTTGGTAGAACCAGTCTTTTCCACAATGGAACGCATAATGGCGGTGATGAACTCAAAAGCAAATGAAAACTGGTATAAGAAATTTACATGGACTTACTAAGAAACAAAATTTTAATTCGACAAAGATAAAGCCATTCTACAATCAAAATCAGGATGCATATGTCTTGGTGCATGACAAGTAAAGCTTATCTACACTAACAAAAAGGGAATAGTGATTATTAGCAATTGGTTAGTACGAACATGAACAAAAAGAGAAAGAGGTGGAGCACCCTATGTTTGGATTGTATGTTATGGTCTAAAACAAAAGAAAAAATGCTTGGACTGCATCTTTTGCAAGGTCATTGTCCATGCACTATATACAAAGGCGTGCTACTCTGTGTCGACGTACTAGAGTGACCACTTCACAATACCGTGATCACATAGTAAAGACGGAAGCGGAGTCACAACAAAGGGAAACGGCTTTCCACATATTGATTCCCAGAAAATATGAAGCGTCTTAGCACGTTCCTACACAAGGATGGACTCAGAGAGAAAGCATATGCTTGGAACAATATATGAACATGATGACTACCGCTTTATTTTTTAGATAAAAGGCATGAGCCATGATACCGAGGATGGACTCAAAAGTACGGGTTTGTGCAGAAAAAGGCAGAAAACCGGTATCATTAGAAGCTTTGAAGTCCATGTACAATCTGCGCAAACAGTGTATATAGATATTCAATAGCGTCCACAATAAGGGTATGTATGTTCTTGTTATAGACCAAAAAGGTAGTACAATATAGCCTTACTTTGCAGCACAAGTGGAAGTGTTGTTGCAGGAGACGCACACACATTTTTCACCGTATGCGGCATCACAATCTTTACCGCAACGATTACAACCCAAAGCGGTCCTTACATCAGAATCCATTAAATCAACAATTGAATCGTAAATCTTTACAAGCCCGCCAACTTGTATTTCATTAGCCTGATTTACAACATTTAAACTTAGCAAAGTTGAGCTAATAGGCAGGGAACATAACTAATCAAATTAAAGTTGAAGGCGTTTTCCACTGAAATTTAGGACAAAGGAAGTCACTAGAGAAAAAGTAACATGCAATGCTAGTGCTTCCGCCATTGTTTTAATTGAGACAAGAGTGCGTATGTTTTGTGTGGTTACAAGAACCAAACCTTGCCTTGAGTCTAATGTCTCGGGTTCATTACGCATCCTGTGGAGCAAAGTGAAAATGGTAAACAAAAAATGGAGTGCCCCACAAGAAAAATCAATGAAACAAGTATGAAATAATCAGGAGGACCGTCAGAGGAATACCATTCTCTAAGTGTGACAGATTGAGAGCCCTTTGGGTCAAAACAAACATTGCACTCTTACACACCTTTGAAGGAGCATTATTCTGTTGCAGGGCAAATGGAAGAAGGCGCTTTATGTTGTGGATAGGGATGGTGAAAGACAATGTGCAAAGCAATGTGTAAGTGTAGATATGGACGTACCTCGATAAAGATTTTTACACAACCCCTCGAAAGCAATAACACTTTTATCATTGCCAAACGCACCAAACCTTTTGACGGCATGAAAAGTCTCACCCCAAAGAACTACAATAATGACATCAACAATGCTACAAAACGAGGGGGAAACGTCTATAGGAGCAGTTTTCATGTCAAAGGCATAAACATAGAAAAAATGTCGACAAAGAGCACCTATCATCAGTAATGTAAAACCTTGCCACCTTAACAGGACGACCATCTCTATTTTGTTTCTCCTTAGTGGGCTAATCTACACAACAATTGCAACCAAATCTGAGAAGCACTCTATAAGCCTAGGTCCAATGTACGTAATACAAATGGGGTCCAATGTACACAATACAAATGGAACAACAACACAAATAGACATGACCCTACCCAAACTTTCGTCAAGAGATTCAATGTCGAGCGCGAAAGCAATCGAAATATAGTTTGGCCAAAACGAAGTTGACAAGGCCTTCGTAACGTGGACTAAGGATGAAGAGACGGTAATGTACATAAGTTTGCCTTGTGGGTATGGGCCGTTGTTATCATCCTTAATTGTAACGTTCTTAATGTCATAGAACGCACTTTCCTCCAAAATTCTTCTATATATATCAACGTAATCACCAAACTAAGTAATTCTAATCTTTTCACCCTTGGAAAAAAGTAGACTGCTCAAAGAGGAAGGAAATATTATGAGCCCGGAGAGCAAAGCAACCTTACAAATAGGAAACAACAACAAGTAGTATGTACAATGTGCAACGTAACCAATGATGCAAAGAGTGAATTCTCTAAATTGCATGACAATCTCTCGAGGAGTGGAAAGGTAAGAAATGCAAAACTCGAAATCAAGGGATTCATGCTAGTCTAGTGAACAAAAAACTAAACGAAGTTGTGTGCATTTAAAGTTAGGGTACATTTTCGGAAGTAATTTATTGGTATGTTTACTTCAAATAAGAAGCATATATAATTATCTCTGTTTTGGGGCAAAAAGATCAATTAACCTAAATCGCCTTAGACGGGGTAACGAGTCAATCAAACAGAATACGATAAATCCAAACCAAATGAACAATCAACTACGTATGAAATAGAAGCGAGATTATGTGACGATATATTGATTATAAGACGATGAGTATAAGACAAAGTATGGCTTATCCTGTAGACACAAAAGTCAAATCTTGTTTGACCGGCTAATCTAGCGTCCGATCCTTGGTGGTCGAACGTTGTCGACAAAAGAGCTAGACGGGCTAGGTAAGTTCTTCAAGCCTTTTCAGAGTGGAAATAGTGAGTATTCGTCTCTCTTCTTTAGCTTCTTCGTGCCCTATTTATGGGATTTTCTTCTTTGCCCGTTTTCTTACCGTGTTTTGTGAGATCTTCCCTTTTATTGCCGAGCAAAATCTCTGGGATCTTCCTTTTAATGACACCTCTAATCTTGCACTTAAATTGGCTGTCGTTCGGTTAGGATCAAGTAGTTAAGGCTTGGGCGAGATTCTCGGGATTGGTCGGGTTTTATGCATTGAGGAGCGTCTGACGCCTTTCTTCAAACTTCTTGGCCCATTTCTTTAGTTGAGACAGCCCAACCAGTTTGACTTGGTTCATTAGAGCATTATGGGCCCAACAATAGCCCCAAGTCGTTTTGGCTCAAGGTAGCTAAGGGCTGGAGTCAAGACGACTTTTCCTGCACACGATCTCCACCATCTATTTTGGCGCGACAGGCGAGGGTTGACGTGGAGACGATCGCGCGGCATGATGGGACAGCCTAGGCCTCTAGCCTTCCCTCCATAAATTCGAAGTGATCTGGTGGTTTCTTTTTATCTTCTCTCTCGATTCTCTCTGTTTTTAGCTTTGGTAAGTTTTCAGATTTCTCAAGATTGCCTTCCAATTTCCTCCTCTCTCCGTATTGGACATGGTTTCCAGTAGCTCCTCTGAATTGTCCGCCACTCGCTCGAGCAAGAATGATGATTCCCCTCTTTTCTTGTTGAAGGAGGCTGACGCCCTAATGGGGACGCTAACGGAGGAAGATCTGGAGCAGATTCTCCAATTCGGCGGTTTTCCACTAGAGACGGTCGCGAGGCTTCCTCATCCGGACGAGAGGGAGGACCCCAGATATGAGGGGTGGATCTGCTTTTATGCTTATCCGTTTCGGATTGGGCACAAATTTCCGTTCACTCCCCTCATACGTGATTTCATGGCGACTCTGGCGCTTTCGCCGTGTCAAGTCATGCCACAAGCATGGCGGGTTCTTAGGGTTTTGGATCTCTTGAACTCAGAGTCGGGGATTGGCTTTGACTTCGACGCCTTGTGGTACAACTATACCTTGGGGTCGAAGAGTTCTTCTCGGGTTCAGCTGCGTAGGCGTTAGGGTAGGAAACCGCTAGTGTCAAATCTGGATGTGAACGACCGTGGATGGGGTCGAAATTCTTCTTCGTCGAGCGGTCGTCTGGTGATTGTTCGTTCTTGCTGACGGAGTGGCGGGTTGAAAGTATGCACCTTCTTTTGTTTTCGTTTTGCTAGATATGTTTTAACTTCATGCTTACCTCTTTTTTTATGCAGTCCTTGAGCCTGAGGACCTGGAAGTTGATGCTAAATTGGAGAGTCTAACCAACATTCTGCTTGAGATTCCTTTGTCGGAACGAAAGTTCATGAACGTCAACTTGTTATCTGCCGGTTCGACGACTCAAGACGCTATGTCGGCCCCTTCGTCTTCTCATGTCAAGCGTAAGTCTTCTGTTTGGGTTGCTCATGTTTTTGTTTACGTGCCGTATTCGTAAGTTGTGTTCCATCTGGTGTGACAGCGTCTCGTTTTGGTCGGTCAAGTGCTCGTTTAAAGGGCGTGTCTGGGAAAGGTTTGATCGAACAAAAGTTGGCGGCGGCCAGAGCTCTGTCGAGTAAGTCGACGCCTATCAAATCTTTTCCTCCATCGAAGGTCGGCGACAAGAGAAAGGCGGTCGTTCCCCCTGATGCTGAGAAGACCATTCTGGGCATTCCGAAAAAGAAATAGGATATCCCTTCTGGCGTCGAGAGGATTGACCTAGTCGGGCAATCGATTGTTGATCTGTTCCAGGCCCAGGACCCGACCTTGAAATCTGAAGTCGACGGGGTCTCACCTTTGGATTGTATTGGCGAGGCCGGTTGTTCCGCTTGGAAGGTAAATTTTTCTGTCAAGTCTTGTAGTTTTGATATTTTTTTTTCGGATGGTGTTTTTATATGTCTCTTCTTTGTTTTGTGTCTTCAAGACTTTTCAGTTCCTTCTGGGCGCCTATTCTGGCGTGAAGGAGATGGTCTACAAAGCTGAGGAAAGGGCTGCCAAATCGGAATCCGACTTGGCAGCTACGAAGACCAAAGTGAAGGGAGTTGAAAGTCGTTTGAAGGACGTCGAGCGTCTCTTTGTGAGAGAGTTGAAGGCTTGTCAAGATGAGCTAGAGTGTTGTCGGAAAGAGCTCAATGAGAGTCGACTCGGTGTTGAGGAGAGGGTCAGGCAAGCTAGGATCGACGCTAGTCGAATCGCGTGTGATATTGGTTCTTGTTATGCGTTGAAGTTGCGCGTCGAGATGGTCGAGGAGTTTGAAGAGGGCAAGCATGAAGCCTGGGACTTGAAGACGGAGAAAGGCAATATGGATACCTTGTTTCCAAAGGGGAATCCGGGGGTGGAGTTGTTTCGACTCACCAGTATTGAAGAGGAATCTCCTGATGAGAGTGCCGGTGAAGATAAAGTTCAGTCGAGCAGTGCTGCTCCTATCGTGTCGTCCGAGCCCCGGCCTTTGTCCGACCCGGATCCCGCCGAAGGTAATGATGTGACTCCTGACTCCTAGTTCTTTATTCTCCTCCTTTATGATCCTTTTGCGAATGACTTGTGGTTCCACTTATGCGTGGGTGAAGTACTTTTGGTTTGGTGACCTGTCCACCATCACGGGTCGCATAATATGTTTTTAGAAATGTTTGAAGTCCTATATGTGTATAGGCAAATAATATGTTTTGGCGACCCGTCCACCATCGCGGGTCGTATGAATGTAAAAAGAATTAGACTCTCCTTATTATTGGCGTACTCTGTTTTACAAAGGATTGACCTTGTTCTACGTCTAAATGTTTGTCGGACTCATTTTAGGAGAGATAGTCACGATGCTTTTGACTTGTTTCGGATTTGCCTGTATGCTCCGTCGAGTAGGACTTTCCGTGTCATGTAAGAAAAGGGAGGCCTGCAAGTGTATACGTTTTTGTTTAGTCATGACTTGTATTATGCCGAGGAGGGGAGCAATATGTTTTTATTGCGTAAATGTAATAAGGTGTTGACCTTATGTATTGTATAAGGCAGGAGGTGTGTCGGCGTGCCTCTGGTATTCATTTCCTCGTATTCCGATCGATCTTGTAAATGTAGTATAAGCGCTTTTTGTATATGACTGGATCTAGCTTGTCTTTGCGTTTTCTTGTACTCATGGTCATAAGAACGTGTCTTTGCTAGACGTAAGTGTTAGGTTCATGGAATAGAATCGGGTTGTAACGACAAATAATATGTAAAAAATGAAGAGGTTCTAGTGTCTTACCGGATGAGGTTAGAAGTGATATAGCTTTAAATGTGTGGCATTCCAGCTTCTCGGGATTGGTTGTCCGTCTTTATCTTCTAGTCGATATGCCCCTTGTCTGACTACTTCTTTGATGAGGTAGGGACCCTCCCACTGGGATGCGAGCTTGTCGTCGGCCGGATCTTTGGTGTTCTGGAATGTCTTTCTGAGGACCCAATCGCCAACTTTGAAGACTTTGGCATGGACGTTCTTGTTGTAACTTCTCGCGACTTGCTGCTGAAACCTGACCATCCTAATTCTAGCTTTTTATCTAGTCTCGTCGATCGTGTCTGAGTTGTGTGCCAGTTCGGCATCATTTTGTTCATGCGGCTGGAGACCATAACGAGCTGTCAAGACTAGAAGTTCGGCGGGAATGACCGCTTTGCTTCCATAGACGAGTGAGAACGGTGATTGTCCGGTTTCGTTCTTCGGAGTGGTCCTGTCGGACAAGAGGATGAGGGGAAGTTCATCCGCTCATTTTCCCTTAGCCCTTGTGAGGCGTTTCTTGAGGTTGTTGATGATGATTTTGTTACTAGATGTGGCTTGCCCGTTGGATTGCGGGTATCGAGGAGTGGATGTGACCAGCTTGATGTTCCACTGGTCGCAGAAGGCTCGAGTCTTATGACTGATGAATTGGGAGCCATTGTCGCACACAATTTCTGATGGGATGCCAAATCTGCACATGATATTGCGTTTTATAAATGAAATGACATGTTGATCTTATACCTCTCGATATGCTTCTACTTCGACCCATTTGGAAACATAGTTTGTCATAGCGAGGAAGAAGACCCGTTGGCCCGACGCCAGCGGGAGTTTTTCGACGATGTCCATTCCCCACCTCATGAAAGGCCATGGTGCTAGAGTCGGATGGAAGAGCTCTGAGGGTTGATGCGGAACTGGTGTGTGTCGTTGACAGGCGTCGCATTTCTTGGTGTACTCCATCGCGTCTCTATTCATTGTGGGCCAGTAGTATCCCGTTCATAGGGCTTTCCCCGAGAGGCTTCGTCCTCCAGTGTGGTTGCCACACTCTCCTTCATGTAATGATTGCAGGATACGTTCGACCTCTGGAGTCTTGAGGCATCGTAGGAGTATCCATGTGGCAGATCTTTTGAACAAGACATCACTTATAATGTCGAAGGAGAGAGCTTATACCTTTAGCCTTTTTGCTTATGTTTTGTCATTGGACAGGATGCCGTCTTTTAGCCATTTGACGTAAGGTAGTGTCCAGTCGTCACGATTATTGACGATGTCTTCTTCTGGCCGGTCGCCTACCTCTAATATGACAAGCTCTTCCAACGGTGTGCTCTGATCCTTGGGTGTTTTTGGGACAGCCGGTGTCATGATGTGTGCTAATGGGATGTTTGGGAATTCTTTTAGATCCAAGGCGAACCCGAGGTTGGCTAGTGCGTCGGCCTGAGCGTTGAGATCTCTGGGGACTTGTCTGATGTCGAATTTTTGGAATTGGTTGACTAGTTTCTTGACCATGTCCAGATAGGCTATCATTCTATCGTCCTTGGCGTTGTATGACCCTTGAATTTGATTTACGAGCAGGAGGGACTCGCAAACGACTTCGATTTCTTGGACTCCTAGGTCGCGTGCCAGGATGAGTCCAAATACGAGTGCTTCGTACTCAGCTTCATTGTTAGTCGTGTCCCATTCGCATCTTACGGCTTGGGCTATCTTGTCTCTTTGTGGCGATTTTAGCACGACCCCCAGTCCTGATCCCCTAGCGTTTGATGCTCCGTCTATGTGGAGTTCCCATTTACCTGTTTCTTCTGTCGCGAGCAGTTGTGTTGCTTCCTTGACGGCTTCCTGTTCTAGGGTCGGACTAAAATATGCCACAAAATCAGCCAACGCCTGGGACTTGACTGTCGTCCTTGGTTCATACTCAATCTCGTAACCACTGCGGTGTATGGCCCACTTAGCTATTCGTCCTGTAAATTCTGGTTTCCTCATGATTTCTCTCATGGGATGGTTAGTGCGAACAATTATAGTATGTGATTCGAAATAGGGTTTGAATTTATTCGACGCCATTACCAGTGCTAGGATGAGTTTTTCCAGTGACGAGTACCTTCTTTCTGTTGGAAGTAGCGTTCGACTGAGGTAATAGATTGACGACTGCTTGCCGTCTTTTTCTCTGACCAGCACTGCGCTCACTGCAGACTCCGACACTGCTAGGTACAATAGTAGTGGCTCGTCGTCTTTAGGTTTTGCTAACAGTAGGGGGCTGGCTAGGTACTTCTTTAGATCTTGAAATGCGGCTTCATGTTCTTCTGTCCATTGGAAGGACGTGTTCTTTCTGAGAGCGTCGTGGAAAGGTTTGCATTTGTCTGACGACTTTGAGATGAACTTGTTTAGAGCTGCTATTCGGCCTGTCAGCTTTTGTACGGCCTTGACGTATCGAGGAGATCGAAGGTTGATGATGGCCTTGACCTGTTTCGGGCTGGCCTCTATTCCTCTTTGGGTTACCATGTACCCCAAGAATTTACCTGACGACACTCCAAAAGAGCATTTCGTAGGGTTTAGTTTCATGTTATATCTTTTCAGTACATCGAAGCTGTCGCGGAGGTGATTGATATGGTCCCTTTTCTTTTTTGACTTGACCAGCATGTCATCTATGTAGACTTCCATTGTGTCCCCAATCTGATCTTTGATCATCTTATTGACTAGCCGTTGATACGTAGCCCCTGCATTTTTTAGTCCGAAGGGCATCACTTTATAACAATAAATACCTTGATTTTGGACGAATGCCATTTTCTCTTAGTCTTCTGGTTCCATGAGGATCTGATTGTAACCACTGAACGCATCCATGAAGGATAGCATTTTGTGTCCCGCTGTTGCGTCGACCATGGCGTCGATGTGAGGAAGTGGGAAGGAGTCCTTGGGACATGCTTTGTTAAGGTCGGTGAAGTCGATGCAGACTCTCCACTTGCCGTTCTTCTTTTGGACCACAACCACGTTGGCTAGCCAATCGGGGTAGTCAACTTCTCTTATCTTTCTTGTTTCTAGTAGGCTTTTGACTTCGTCGTCGATGATCTTATTCCGCTCGAGGGCGAATTTCATGCGATTTTGCTTCACAGGAGGGTAAGATGGATCTACATTTAATTTATGAGTAATAACGTTTGGAGATATCCCGACCATGTCTTCATGTGACCATGCGAAGCAGTCAGTATTAGACCGAAGGAAATCCAATATTTGTTGCCTGGTTGAGTCGTCCAGATCCGACCCAACCCTTACCGTTTGGTTTGGCTTTGAAGGATCTAGTGCAATCTCATCGAGCTTTTCCATCTCTGGTTCGATGTATCGACTAGGTCCTTCGTCGAACTGTAATTGCTATGCGATCTTTGGTTCGATCGCGCTTTTCATGCAGGCGACATAGCATTCCTTGGCCATCCTTTGGTCGCCCTTGATCTCTTGAACTCCCCACTTGGTTGGGAACTTGATGGTCTGATGGTACGTTGAGGGTACCGCCTTCATAGCGTGTATCCAAGGCCTGCCAAGAATGCAGTTGTAGGGGGATGGACAGTCTAGGACTAGGAATTTTACCTGTTGGTTTACTCCTCCGGCGTATGTCATAAGGACGATTTCGCTGATAGTGTGCTTGACTTCGCCGCTGAACCCAACTAGTGGAGTCGATTTCTTGAGAAGATCATCTTCACCCAGACCCATCCCTTTGAGGGCGTCGAAGGTCAAGAGGTTGGTCAAACTTCCTGTATCGATTAGTACTCTATGTATCAAACAGTTTCCAATGGACAAAGAGATTACCAGACCGTCATGAAGATCTCCCGACTCGTCAACTTCGGATTCATCAAAAGTGACCGTTGGGAGGTTAGAGACCCTGGGTCGTCTGAATTCTGGTATCTCGGGCCCGTTCCCTTTGCTTTCCTTACGTGCCTTGATCCGCTCTACTTTGTAGTGCGTAACTAGGAGTTGTTACTGGATATTAGGTACGATTTTGTGTGGGTTTAGAAGATATTTGAGGAGAATGGAGTTGTAGAGAAGAAGTGGCGGAAAGGAAGATTTTAGTGCATATTGTGAAGACATTGGAGATGAAAGCGAAGCCACAAGAGAAGACCGCAAGCGAGAAGTAGAAGTCGCAGCGGAAGCCAAACCGCGGGCACAGATGGATGGCCGCGGGCGCGGATGGACGACAGAAGCAAGAGTTCAGCGAAGAGCATTTCCGCGGGCGCGGAAGCTTGACTGCGGTTGCGGATATCCTTTCTGGCACGGAGTGCGTCGACGATTCGTCCGAGATCTTTGTTACCTTATTTCTTTTATTTTATTTTTGTTCCGGTTATTATATTTTAGGAGATTATTATTATTATCTTTTTAGAGATTAGGTTTTGCTAGGTTAATTACCTCTCTTTGACAACAGTCTTTTGGCTATCACTTTTCATCGTTCATTATTTTCCCTTAGAGTTTTATGCTTTGAAGACTATGAAGAACTAAGCAACCATTGCTTAGTCCAACGATTGAAGCCTTCGTTTGTATTTGGTTGTGAGATTATAACTCTATTTCATTTCCTTTGATTATATTGATTCTCTTTGTTCTTCATCCCATTGATTCTTGCTGATTTGACTAGCCTGATCATCTAGTTGATATTAGTGATTTTCTATTGCTAGGGTTTGGATATTTCTGGTTGAAATCCCTTATCTTGTGTAGCAACCACGATTTACAATAACTGGTTGTGAATGTTTATTGTGAAGAGAATTGATTACATGTCGAGTATTGACTAGTTGTTAAGTATTGCATGTATCCTGCTTAATTCTTATGCTTATTGTTGCCGTTAAATTGAATCTTGATTGTTTCTTGATTGTTTAATGATAAGTATTTTCAGGGTTGGTTGACCTGTCTATATACATAAGATCGGAATAGGAATATTCATTGGTAGGAATTGAACATAATCTAGGATCAACCAAACAAACTGAAGTGTGGATATTTGTCTGGCTAAGTTACTTCTCACTCATTGATTACATCTTTTGCATTGATTTACATTGTTACTTGATACAAATCTAAAATCCCCCCCTTTTGTTACTATTGGCATACAACATTTGCATATAGGAAGATTGCTTACCTCCCTGTGGGATCAATCTTTATTTACCCTACTACATTAGTTAGGTTTTTGAGGTTTATTTGATAGGTGTCTATGACAAACCCCTCATCAAATTTGGCGCCATTGCCGGGGAGGCAAAGTTTCAATTTTTCCTGTTTGTTTGTGTGCCAACTATTGTGTGGACCTATCTTATGGTCCATACTCGTGCTATTGGCTCTCTAATCTTAGATCTTGATACATAAATTGAGAGGACACTTTCCAGGAACCGTAGAGAAACTCGCACGCAATTCGAGATGGCTGAGGAATAGACTTTGAGACAGTTGACTGTGCCGAATCTAGAACAGCAGCCGCTCGCTGTGCAATTTCCGTAGTTGGCAAATGGCGTGAATTTTGAGCTAAAATCTGGGTTGATTCATTTACTACCCCACTTCCATGGGATGAGTGGAGAAGACCCCAACAAGCATCTCTCTGAATTCCACGCTGTCTACAGCAGCATGAAGCCAAGGAACATTACTGAGGATCAGATCAAGCTGAGGGCCTTTCCTTTCTCTCTGAAGGATTCGGCCAATGATTGGTTCTATTATTTGGCCCCAGAAAGCATAGATACATGGGCGAAAATGAAGAAAGCCTTCATGGAGAAATACTTCCCTGCAACGAAGCTCAATAGCTTGAAGAGGAACATTAGCAACATCGAACAGCATGCTACTGAGACATTGTATGAGTATTATGAGAGGTTCAAAAGGTTGATATCAAGTTGTCCATACCATGGTTATTCAGACCAAGACCTCGTTCTATATCTGTATGGTGGACTTCTTGATGATGAGCGCGGGATGGTGAACGCAGCCTGTGGCAGTAACATTCTCAACAAGACGCCAGCTGCAGCATTTGAGATATTCTTTGAGCTATCTGAGGGCTCAAGACAGTTTAGCAAGAGAGCGAGCATTCAAGCCGTTAAGGCCGTAGATTCTCCGCCATCGTCCTCACTACTTTCTGAGATGGCTGAGATGAAGGATATGATGAGGCGTTTCATGGTTAAAGGCAACCAACAGCAGGTCAAGGCCTATGACATATGCTATGATACGATGCACCCCACAGATGCATGTCCAACGCTGCATGAGCCCACAGCTGAAGTGAATGCTATAGGAGGTTTTGGTCCACAGAGGCCAAGATATTACCCGTACTCCAACACCTATAATCCAGGGTGGAGAGATCACCCTAATTTGAGGTACGGGAACCAGCAGAATCCTCCTTAGGGACGTGATGACCAGGAGTTCCACCCGAGGCCACAACAGTTCCCACCACGCCAACATCAATTTCAGCAGCCTAGAGGTCAACAACAACAGTTCAGACCGCAATACGAGCCTAGACCTCAAGGCCAAAGTTCCAGTTCATCTATGTATGTTGACGATCAGATCAAGTCTCTTGCGCAGTGCATGACCGGTATTACTCAGACGGTGTCCACCATGCAGAACAACATGATACAATTTCAGCATGAGACCATGTCCAGTATTCAGAACATGGAGAAGCAGGTTGGGCAGATCTCTCTAGCAGTGAGCAAACTAGAGGCTAGGGATGCGCGTAAACTCCTGTCACAGATGGAATTGAATCCAGTGCAGAACGTCAGTGCGATGACGCTAAGGAGTGGAATGCAATTGAAGAAAATGAAGGAGGCTGCAAAGGAGAAACCGCGACCATGGGTTGAAAACCGTGACCGCGGTTTGATGCCAGACCACTCTCTGCAAAACGAAGAAAACTCAGAGGGCAATCAGCAAGCTTTTCCGCACCCGCGGCAGTATTCCGCAATCGTGGAAATCCCTCTAGAGAACCCTCAGAAAGTGCCGAAAATATGGAATAACAGATCCGCCAATTTCCACGACTGCAGCAAGATTTCTGCGACCGCGGAAATGTCTCTGGAAGCGGAGAAATTTCCGAAGAAATGCCGCGATCCCGGGCCCAAAGCCGCGACCGCGGATTACACGCTGAGGTCCAAGACAGTTATGTACGTCTATATTTTCCACCACTCGGCTCACTGAAGCCACCCGCGCCATTCCCTGAGGCATTAAAGGACACCGGAAGGTCGGAGAACGACAAGGAGATCTTCGAGACCTTCAGTAACTGCGAGGTAAACATTCTGTTGATCACGCTGGTTAAGAGTATTCCTCGCTATGCAAAATTTTTGAAGGAATTATGCAAGATTAAGAGGAAGAAAACATAGAAAACGAAGAAGAAGGTCCAGGTGAATGATAATGTCTCTGCTATGCTGCAAAAGCGGATGCCCAAGAAATGCAGCGACCCTGGCATATTTAGCATTCCTTGCAAGATAGGTGACACCACGTTCGATAAAGGCATGCTGGATTTGGGTGCATCTATAAGTGTATTGCCTCTCTCGTTGTATGAATCTTTGGGGCTTGGACCATTGCATAAGACAAGGACGGTGATTCAATTGGCGGATATGTCTACTATGTACCCCAAAGGAGTCGTGTAGGATGTTCTGGTAGAGGTCGATAAGCTGATTTTCCCTGCTGACTTCTTTGTGATGGATACGGGACAAGACAAGCATGCAGCCCTTGTGATATTGGGTAGGCCGTTTATGAAAATGGCGAACACAAAGATTGATATGAGTAGTGGTTCACTCACCATGGAGTTTGATGGGGTGAGGGTCGAATACAACATTGATGATGCAAAGAGACACCCTCTTGATTGTGATCCCAAGTGTTCGGTTGATGTGAGCAACCCAAGTTGATCTGAAGGGCACCATGTCGAGCCACGGCAGTAACTAAGGCGCTGCTCGGGAGGCAACCCGAGGTATGTAATTATTTTCATGTCTTTTATTTTCAAGTTTTGATTATTGTTGTTTCGTTTTAGACTAGCACGCAGGTGGGAGTTCGAAGACGGTGTTCGCCTTGCAACAGACGCAAAACCGCGATCGCGGCCCAAAACGCTTGACGAGCCTCCTGAAATGGTATTGATGACCTTTGTATGGATAGGAGACGGGGTTTTATCGTGCTTTACCTGATCTCATCATTCCATGGTTGCCTTAGCTCGCTCCGAGATCACATCGCATAAGAGACCTTGCGCGAGTAACCTAGCGACCTCTTTGCATAACGCGATGCATTCATCCGTCGAATGACCGTGGTCGCCATGGAATTCACACCACTTGTTCATGTCTTTCTTGACGTACGGCCTGTCGTTCTTTCGGGGCCATCTTACTTCTTTTCCATATTTGTCAAAACTCTTGACGAGTTCTGACACGGAAATGTTAAAGTTGTAAGATTGAACCCTGGGGGGGAGCGTCGGACCGTCTTTCCAGTCTTGAGACATGTCTTGGAAAAAATTTACCTGACTTTGCTCGTTCCGACCGTGAGGGTACGGATGATGGCGCATGTCTCAGCGATTGTCGGAAGAGGATTTGCGATCAGAGTGGTCGGGTCCATGGGATGCTTTTCGCGATTCGCGATCTTCTTCCAAGCGTACCTCAGCCATGGTTTTGGCTTGGACATCTTCGAAGCTTTTGCACGGGTATTTGGTGATCTCACTATAGAGATTGTTGTCTTTGATCAAACCTTGTCTGAAGGCTTCGATGGAGGTGGTGACGTCGCAATGGGGGATCGCGACCTTTTCCTTGTTATACCTGTTAAGATAGCTTCAGAGAGGTTCGTTATACCTTTGGGTGATTCGGTAGAGATCACTTGACTGCCTTTCAAGTCTCCGACTGCTAGCGAATTAGACTTTAAAGGAATTGACCAGATCCGCGAACGAGGTGATTGTGCCCTGAGGTAAACGCATAAACCAGGTTAGTGAAGGACCCGCGAGAGTAGTGCCAAAGCTTTTGCACATGACAGCCTCGCGGCCCTCCCTTGGAACGGATACAGTCATTAATTTTTTTTTTTAGAGAGAGATATGATCGTCTGGATCGTTGGTGCCGTCGAAAGTCATCATGCTAGGAAGGCTGAATTTCTTAGGGATCTCGACTCTGGCGATTTCTTCGATGAACGAAGATTCTTCGTATCCGTCCGATGCTTCTTTCTCGATCGGCTGAGGAACTCCGGGAATTCTAGCGATGCGATCGTCGAGCGCCTTCATATGCTGACTAAGCGTCTGCTGGACGAGAGCCAGGATATCGGGGGAATTGGTAACCTGTGGTTCGTCGATTCAGATTCCTGCTGACCCGATCGGTGTAGAGTGACATTATTAGTCAAAAATGGATTGACCAAAGGAGTCTGAGACGTACCATCAATATATCCGAGACATCAGACGCTTGGGGGAGTCAGCTCGATGCTATCCATGTTAAGACGTGTCTGGACGCTGCTATGGATGGGCACTTGTCTGGATCCAGAGACCATCGACTATACATGCGATCTAAGAGACTCATTTTCACGAGTTAGTTGTGCGATCTCGGCTTCGGATTGGGTGGACAGGGCAGCCAGAGCTTCGGTCTTCTGACGTTACTAGGCGAGGTCATCTTGGAGGGTGGTCATTTTTTGGGCAAGCTCTTGGAGTTGGTACAGAGTTGGATTTTCGGTTGTATTTCCTTGAGTTTGGGAGTCGTATTCGAGGCGTGGTTCCTCGACGTCGGTAGGTAGACTGACAGTCATGGTTGGAGGGTTTTTGAGATGGTGATCGGCTAGTTGCCCCACGGTGGGCACCAAATTGTTTTGGGGCGAAAAGATCAATTAACCTAAATCGCCTTAGACGGGGTATCGAGTCGATCGAACAGAATACGATAAATCCAAACCAAATTAACAATCAACTACGTATGAAATAGAAGCGAGATTATGTGACGATATATTGATTATAAGACGATGAGTGATGAGGCTAAAGTCGTTATGCCCAATCAAAATAAACCTCAAAAACCTAACTAAGTATAGTAGGCAAGCAAGGGTCGAATCCCACAGGGAGGTAGCAATCTTTCTAAGTGCAATAGTTGTATGTCAACAGTAACAAAGGGGGGTTGTTGTAATACCCCTCATTTTAGTAAAGAGTATTTTGGTAAGTTTTCCAAACACTCGTATTGTAGTCGAATTATTTTCAGAGAAGTTCAGACTTTCTGTTAAATACTTGATCTTTGTAATAATTTCTTCAGTGGAATAAAATACATTCGACGTATTTTGGGGCTTAGAATATTTGTTCGGATACGAATATGTTTAAACCGGGTTAAAACCCATACCCATAATTCTTCCCGGACAAAAGTGGGCAAAAGGCACAGAATTTGCCTTCCCGCGGTCAGAATTGGTCGCCACCGCACCCCGCGGTGAGACCCACCGCACCCGCGCCGTCATGATTTCTTTTCTGCTCCGCCGAACTTCGCCTGAGCTGCTTGCCGATCTTGTCGGAGCTGAAGTGGTGAGGCGGTGGGGGAGGTGCCAGCTGAGCTCCTTGCTTGGCCTATAAAAGGAGGAGGCTTGGAGTAGGAAGACATCTCAAATCTCTCTCTCTCTCCAATTTCTCTCTCTCGTTGAATTGTCGCCGGAGTTGCAAGCTTTCGCCGGAGTTCTTCAAGGTCGTCGCCGAAGCTACCATAGGAGGAGGAGGTGCCCTCAAGGTGGTGTTTGGTGGCCCAAGGAGTTTGGAAGTCGAAGCCAATCCAAATCGAGCCCAACGCGTCATCCCCGGTAAGATCTCGTCTTCGTCCCCGACGACTGCACTTGTGACCGCACCCGCGGCAGGGCCACCGCACTCGCGGTGTGCCTGGGCAATTATGGGTGTGGCCTTGGGTTTTGTGATCTCGTTTGGGATTTCCGTGCTTTCGATTTCGTTCGTCTTTCCTTAGATTCATATATTTTATTGTCGAATCTAACTTAGGGTTTCATTATGGGTCGTTCCGTAGGGATCTGAAATCCGAGTTCTGTCCTCGTTTCGGACCCGGAAACCCGTTGTCTTTGAGCTTCGTCTAATCTAAGGCAAGTGGCGGTTCGCTCTTGCTTATCATTCTATATTTATATTGATTATCAATTGTTTAATTGTTAATTAATTTGGGATGAATATTGTTTTCGTCTCGGAACAATTTTGATAACTGTATGTGATTTAACAAGAGATATTATAATAGGTTGTATATATTGCTACAACCAACGCTACTATATATATATATATGATTGAAATACAGATATTATAATAGGTTGTATATATTGCTAGAAACAACGCTATTATATCTGTTATTGGCCTCGATGGCTTTGATGTGAATTATTACTCTTATGTTTTAACTGTTTAGTTAGAACTAGTATTCGTAGGAACATTATGTACCTTGCGAGGTTTAGTGGTTTCTTGATAATGGTACTAGGAGGATTTTCCCTAGTATCTTCGGTCATGACCTTACCCTTACTCAGGGTATGTGCACACAGCTGGTGCCGCCATTTGGGATGTATTCCCTGGGATGTATTCCCTTTGATATCTCTTGTGAAGAGATCTTAAAAGCTTATAACGTAAAATGTATGCTTTGGAATTAAATAAGATAAGTGCGATTAGGCACATAATTAATGAACCTTGGGCGAGAAGTACAACGTGGAAACTCGTCTGGACTTCGATTAGAGTAAGTCCATCTTCCGAATCTAAATTCGCATTATGCGGTGAGGTTGGTCGTGGACCCAAATAGTCAAGTCGCTTTTAAACGTTTGTGTGAAACTTTAATGTTCCCAAACATTGTCATACTTTCCGATAAGACTCAACCTTTTGGAGTCTTCTCTTCATATGTTTCCTTAAGACTCAATCTTTCAGAGTCTTCTCTTTATCATACCTTTTCGTATATTTCAGTAGGAGTATGGTGGTTGACTATCGTCATCGACTTTTATTCGAGAAACGATGAGTCTAACCTAATACGACTACTTAGAACCTTTATGTTTTACCCTTGCATAGTCTTTTATTAGACTAACCAACCGATTATATTCCCTTGCATGGTTGGCTGGTGTCATCCGTCTCATACGACACATAAGATAAACTGCAGTTCCGGTGAAGGCTAGAAACGACAATGATGGCAGTTGGAATTTTGAAGAGTTTTACCAGGTTGAGATTCCTTGGCGGGTGATCGTTTAGATCAAGACCCATGTGTACTTTATGTATTAAGACTTCCGCTGTAATATATTTGATTATGTATTTTGAATCATGGATGTAATTTTGAAACATTTGCTTTAATCAAAAGTTATGATATTAGGTATTATAACTGTTGTTTTATGATTTATATAAACAGGTTAAGCCTAGGGTGGCTTCAGATGTGAAATTCGAGGTCACTGACGGTAATACCTTTCAAGGATATATATTTGGGGGTGTTACAGATTTGGTATCAGAGCAGATTTTTTTTAAACGGGTGGGTTTTAAAACATTTTCTTGGAACGAAATTTTTTACAAACCATTTACTCGTTTTGAGCTGAGAAATATTTTGAAGGATTTGAATTTCCAAATAAAATTTTTATTCTACCGATCTAGTCGTGCCTTTTCTTTAGTCTGATATGGAAGTGAACTTCTATATTTAGAAAGACTAACTCTTTTCTCGTCACCCGTAGGTTATGGGTGCATGATTTTCTCTTCAGAGGGACTCGGAAGAAGCCGAGGTGGCTCCGCCATCTCTAGTGAGGCTTGAGTTTCTAGTTCTCCTGCGATGCTTCGAGGTCGGAGAATCTAGTAGTCCACCCGAGGAGGTGAAGACTGTACTACCCGAGTCAGTAGTACTAGTGTCCGATAGGACCAAGGTTCCAGTGGCAGAAACTACAGAGGAGCCAAGGGAGGACACGGAAAATGAAGAGGAGTGGTCAAGGTATGCAAGAGGGAATTACAATGACGACTTTATGATTGAGATGAGACCCGAAAGAGGATCCGGAAGAAGAGGAGGACCCCGAGGAGGACCTCGAGGGACAAGGCCACGAGTCTGATGGCTTAGAGAGCTTATTGGTGAGCAGTAAGGACTCGGGAATGGAGTTTATCTATCCAAGTCCGGAGTTGCCGCATGAGCGAGAGTACTCGCCATTGACTCCGGCCAATTCGGAGGCACTCTATGCTGAGTTTGGCATCAGAAGAAGGAATGATCCACAAAATGTATCTGAGGACTCACAGCCTATTCCTGCTCAGAGGAGGCTGAGGTTGAGCCCTGACTCGCGAGAGGCACTTCGCCTGAGTCAGATGATTTCCCCAGAAGAGCGCCGCCAGATGGACGAGGCGGTTGAGCATGCTCTAAGAAGGGCAAGACCAAGGAATGAGCCTTGTGCTCCTGGACCGAGCAGGGTGAGGAGTAACCTTGTATGAGGAGTGGTGATTACAGGAAATGCTTCAGGACGCCATGATTGGGCCAATGCTGATTAGCAGTTTCTTTTCTTGTATTTCAGTTGTTTTGTTAAGAACCTAAGTCTCCGGGCAATTTTGTCTTGACGCTCGGGAGATCCCTTTTGTAAAACGTATTAGCTCAGTTTGAGTTTATCAATGAAAATTTCCAAGTTTGATCTATTCTGAGTTGATTTTTATTTCGTTAAGTATATTGAATGATATTAATGTAATAAAATACTTGGAAATTGATCGGTAAACAGATGGTGAACACAAGGAACACCATTCGTGCTGGTGATGGGCCAAGCAATGACCCCATACCAAATGTGAGGAACACTGCGAACCTTGTGGATGTACACGAGTCTGCTTCTAACAACAATCAAGGGGGCAATGACCAAGTTCCGGTCAACACTTCAATGGTATTTGATGCAGTAGCAATTGAAGCTATTCGGGGAATCGTTATGCAAGCATTCACCGACATCATGCGACCAATTGCGCCTCAGGCACAGGCTGTGCCAATTCCTCCAGCGGTTCCAAGATTTGAGGAGCCAGTTGTCCATGCGCCGCAAGAAGAAGCAGTCAGGAACAGAGGCAATTATGGCCGAGCTCTGAAGGCCATTAGCTCTATAAGGCCCGACTGCTATGATGGGAAAGGAGAACCAGTCAAAGTGGCTTATTGGTTCTCACACATGGAGCGACTATTTCGCAATGTTGAGTGCACTGAAGCAGAGTAGGTGCACATTGCATACCTTCAGTTGAAGGAAGTAGCCAGTGAATGGTGGGAAGGTACATGTTTGGCTGATCACCCAGGTTTGAACTGGGGAATGTTTAAAGCAAAGATGACTGATTGTTTCTTCTCTCAAGCTATGAGGGAGGAGAAACATAAGGAATTTCTCTATCCAAAGATGGATGGTTTGAAAGTGACCGAGCTTGCAACCAAATTCAATCATTTATTGCAGTATGCTGGGCCGGAGGTGTCCAATGAAGAGCAAAAGATCTGGCATTTCCACGAGTGGATGAACCCAGATATTAAGCCACTAATGATACGTCACGGATGCTCTACTCTAGAGCAGTACGTGGACACTGCCTACAAGTTGGAAGTGACTCTGGAGGAGTCGAAAAAGAAGCGCAATCGCCAGAGGTCAATGCAGGGCCAGCCTCAGGCGAGTGGATTTAAGCGTCCCGCGCCACCGTCTAATTTTGCCAAGTCTGGCAGAGCAAAAACGGATATGAATCATGGAGGGTCTACACGTCAATTGGGTCAGGGCAAGAGTCTGATCCAATGCTATAACTGTGGTACACACGGACACAAGAGTAATGAGTGTCCGAAGGAGAAGAAGACGTGTTTTGGTTGTGAAAAGGTGGGACATTTGCAGAAGTTCTGTCCACAGCAAAGGCAGAAAGGAGCTGAGTCGCAGCAAGGGTCAGTTAATCAGAACAATCGACCTAAGTTTAGACCAGTGGAAGCTCCTAGTCCTTCGATACAGACGTCTGCACAGAATAAGGGGAAAGCCCCAGCTGCTTCTGGAGGTCAGGGTCAACGCCTTTACGAGATGCGTGAGGCTGATGGACCTAATGCTACGATTGCTCAAGGTACTTTATACCTTCATTCTACTTCAATATGTATATTGTTTGATTCGGGTGCTACCCATTCTTTTATTTCGGAAAGTTGTGTCAGTAAGTTAGGGTTAGTATGCAACGAGGTTTGTGAACCTTTCGTTGTGAATCTTCCAAATGGTGAACATTTGGTTGGAACCAAGCGTCTGTCAGAATTTCCTATTACCATCCAGGGTAAGAAGTTCAGAGCAGATTTGATCTCTATAGCCATGGCTCCATACGACATTATTCTCGGTATGGATTGGCTGACGCGTCATGGGGCGGTAATCGATTTCAGCTCAAGGACTATGATGGTGACTGACGTGGCCTAAGGTCGTTATGCCAAATCAAAGTAAACCTCAACTTCCAAACTAGTATAGTAAGCAAGCAAGGGTCGAAATCCCAAGAGAATCACAAGCGTCTATATTCCTGTCACAAATTGAATACCAATCGAACAATAGTAACAAAAGGGGGGGTTTTGAGGTTTTAATCAAGTAGAAAATAAAACAGAATAAATAGTATGCAATCAAATGTGAGAAAACACTTAGCGAGGCAATTTCCACTTAAGTTTTGGTTGGTTGATCCTAGATTACTTCCAATTCCTTCCTATGATTATTCCTGTCCCGATCTTGTATAGATTAATAAGGAAACCATCCCTAATAACTCTTACCAATGAATAACCCTAGCACCACTAGTGATTCAACCCAAAGGCATCAATGAACATAAGAATTAACCAGGATACACATAACACCTCAACCAGAAGCATTCAACATGTAATCAAATCTCTACATAGATAAAATCCACCAAAGCAAATAAAACCTATGCTTGCCACTCTAGACCAGGACGTTAGCCCAACAGTTTCCTAGTCATAGCAATATGAGTAACAATCAATAAACCTAGATGGCATGTCTAGACAAATCAATAATTATTCAATGATATTCTGCTTAAGAGAAGAGATATAGATCAATAGGAATTAAGAAAGGGAACATAACCTCACAACCAATAATCAAAACTTAAGCTTTCATTGCCAGACTAAGCAAAAGTGCTTAGCCTTCCATAGTCTTGAGAAAACAACGATGATGTAAAACTAAAACCTGATATGAGAGTCTTTTTTAGAATGAGCTCTCTTCCTAGGTTAAATAGAAAAGAGAACTAATATGGGCCTAACAAGTTCCTAAGCCCAATAAGAAAAGAAACGAAATAAAATGGAAAAATAAGAAAAGAAATTAGAAAAGATAGACTCGGGAAAAGTCAGAACTTCCAGCGTCGATGACCCGCGATCGCGGCCCATTTACCGCGATCGCGGCCTCTTGTGGCTCCGCGCTCTTCACATTCCTCCGCGCCTGCGGAAAACTCTCGACTTGCCCGAGGAACCGCGATCGCGGCACCCTTTCCCGCGGTCGCGGTTAATGCTCGGCCTTCACTCCTTGGCTTCGCCTCCTAACCTCTCGTCTTTACTTCCTTTGCGTCTTCTTTTGGTGGCTTCCTTCCTCAGTGTCTCCTATGATATCCAAAATAGCTCATACAACTCCAAAAACACCAGACTTCGCCCCCAAACGCCATGCACAAGAATGTGTCTAAATCTACCCAAATGGCAGCAATAAAACCCTCTAATAACTCTTAGTTAAGCCCTACAAAGTAGTGCTTATCAAACTCCCCCATGCTTAGACCTTGCTCGCCCTCGAGTAAGCTAATAATGAGCCTACTCCTCCAATGAAACACCCAAGGCCTCAGGAAGCATCTCTCCAAACACAATGTACTAAGAGTTGCGCTTAACCCATGCCAAAGCTCCTAGCACCAATCTCATTCACAACACATCCTCCATCAACAAGCTTAAGGGGCAAGCAGAGTACTTCCCCCAAGCTTAGCCCGGACATCCAATAGTGTAAAGTGACCTCTAATCCTAGCCTCCATCTATGACTCCCAGAGTGACCTACCCGACAATCCTTCTTTGTCTCCTCTTCTTATGTCGCCCCTCCAGGTAAAATGAGATCCTAAAATCACTCCTCTTCTTTTCACTCTTTGCCTAGGAGCCCTTTCGGGTTTTCATCCTAGCCACTCGTATTTTTTCCATAGAGGTGCTCACATATGCTCACGTCACTCAGACACCTTTTTACCCCAGCCTAGCGCTGGCCCGGGCCACCTGCTTATTACCCAAGCCGCCCTTTCGGGTTTTCGACTTGTCCCAGGATTTTCATGTATGTCTTTTTTGCTTTTTGACTTTTTCTAAATTTTTTTTTTTTAAAGGGAATGCGAACAATGGACAATGCTGAATGGAAATAACAATGCTGAAATCGAAACTAATTTACAAGATAGATAGCAAGTACTTTCTACTCCCCCATGCTTGAATCATGCATTGTCCTCAATGTATGGAAGACAAAGAAAAATATGAGGGGAAGAAAGGAAGAACTCACTGAGCGTACGCCGGGGTGGTAGTCTTCGTCAATAACGCCAGGAAGGTACTCAGGGATGTAGGGATCCCCATAAACTTCATCACCACTTCAACAGTCAAACTTCCCAAGAGATAGATCATGGAATGCTGGAACTCCGAACTCAGTATGCACAGGTGGTGACGCACAGGTGAAGACGTACCGTAGGGGACAACAACAATGGATGGATCAAGGGTACACCGGTTGTTGCTCGCGAACATGACGAAGAAAGACCGCCTCAGAACCGCCATGAATGAACCGCCGTGGAAATAACCGCCATAAAGGAGGGAACCGTCGTGGAAGAATCGCCATGGAAGGAACACCATGGAGGGACCGCGATTGCGGCAGTGAAGGCCGCGATCGCGGGTAACATACGAATTTTATTATTATTATTATTTTATTTTATTTTTATTTTTATTTATTTTATTTTTTTAAAATTTTTTTTTTTACCGATGAACAGTAACCCCGCGATCGCAGTTTTTTTTTTTTTTTCTTGTCAAACTAAACCCTAATTCGCGGCGCGCCATGGGGCCGCGATCGCGGGTTTTATGCCGCGATCGCGGTTTTTGCTTGACTTTCTCCGACCGCGATCGCGGGTTTTATGTCGCGGTCGCGGTTTCTTCTCGGCTTTTCTGGGTGGTTTAGTCGAACAAAAACAGAGCAAAAATTTCGAAAACAAGGGAAAACTAAGCTTCTGAAAGAAAAACTAAGTTGAAAGTCTTACCTCGGGTTGCCTCCCGAGCAGCACCTTGGTTACTGTCGTGGCTCGACATGGTGCTCTCTATTCATCCCGAGTCACTTACAACGACCACCCTTCTTGGTTCCAAATCTGGGGGTGCCTCTTCAGGTACGACTGTACCCCCTTCCTTCTGCCTTTCATTGTGAGCGGATCACCCTTCGTATCCATGACCGCAGTTGTCATCTTCAAGAATTCTCTTCCCAGAATTGCAGAGGTTGTACGCCTATCATGCCCTGTGTCTAGTATGAGGTAATCCGACATCTGGCCTGCAACCTCACTCTTTTGCTTCACCTTCGGCTTCTTTCCTATCTTCCGCCTCGCCTTCACAGAATCTGCACAACGAGGGATGATGTTGGCCAGTGTGACCAAAGGAGCTTCTAGCTTGCTTCCATTGAGAGCCTCAGGGGGAGGTGTGATGGGAATCTGGGACTCCAGCAAGGGCCATTCATGTTGAGTGTAGTTTTGAGGCTCATAGTCCCTGTCCTCGTCCATCTCCTCTTCAATTTCAGGAGAACATACCGCATCAGGTAGCATACTGTTCTTGAAGCTTTTGATTTCCTCTTCGAGGTCCTTCTCAACCTCATCATCAAATTCAGCACAATGCCCTATTTCACCCAGCATATCGTGGTTACAGCACTCCTCCCGCGGTCGCGGTTTCTCTTCTACGGGGAGCTCTCCAAATTCTGCCTCGGGAAATAGTGCAGGTGGCTTTTCATGGTTGAGCGGGGGAAATTCTGGCTGGATATAATCTGTGTAATCCTCCGTGTTCAACCCGCGATCGCGGTTTTCACCCCGCGGTCGCGGTTCGCTGACTACATATTCTGATTCTCGATCTTCCGCCTCACGGTCGCGGTTTTCGACCCGCGATCGCGGTTCCTCCTTGCTGTTTCTCGCCTTTTCCGTGATATAACCGCGATCGCGGTTTTCACCCCGCGATCGCGGTTCTTCCCAGCATGCAAGCCTTATTGGCGCTTCATCCTTTTCCACAGCATAGGGGTCATTCACCCTTTTTCCACTTCGCAAGGTGACTGCATTGGCTTCCTGCTGATGTTCGCAGTCCTTGTTTTGAGTTTCCGCCATTGCAGGTGGCCAATGCATTGGCTGTCCCAGTGATGCACTCAAGCTTAATATAGATTGCTGAGAGGATTGGTGCAGAGTATAATTTTGCTGGGAGAGCTGAGAGAATCCCTCTTTCATTACTTGTGCGTTGTTTGCACCGGCTTGAATCACCGCTTGTGTTAATGCTTGAAGTGTCTGGGTGAGTGCCAGTAGTGTGTTCTCACCATAGCTAGAGTTCTACAACAATGTCATGCTTTCTTGCGCCATAGCTAGAGTTCTCCAACAGAATTATCTACTCTGAATTGCACTTCGTCAATGAAAAGTTAGTAATGTTAGAGGGAACCGTAAGATAGGTTCCCTAGAAAGATCAATATTCAATTTATTTACAAGAAAACATACAGTGATTCCCCGGCAACGGCGCCAAATTTGACGTGGCCTAAGGTCGTTATGCCAAATCAAAGTAAACATCAACTTCCAAACTAGTATAGTAAGCAAGCAAGGGTCGAAATCCCAAGAGAATCACAAGCGTCTATATTCCTGTCACAAATTGAATACCAATCGAACAATAGTAACAAAAGGGGGGTTTTTGAGGTTTTAATCAAGTAGAAAATAAAACAGAATAAATAGTATGCAATCAAATGTGAGAAAACATTTAGCCAGGCAATTTCCACTTAAGTTTTGGTTGGTTGATCCTAGATTACTTCCAATTCCTTCCTATGATTATTCCTGTCCCGATCTTGTGTAGATTAATAAGGAAACCATCCCTAAGAACTCTTACCAATGAATAACCCTAGCACCACTAGTGATTCAACCCAAAGGCAGCAATGAACATAAGAATTAACCAGGATATACATAACACGTCAACCAGAAGCATTCAACATGTAATCAAATCTCTACATAGATAAAATCCACCAAAGCAAATAAAACCTATGCTTGCCACTCCAGACCAGGACGTTAGCCCAATAGTTTCCTAGTCATAGCAATATGAGTAACAATCAATAAACCTAGATGGCCTGTCTAGACAAATCAATAATTATTCAATGATATTCAGCTTAAGAGAAGAGATATAGATCAATAGGAATTAAGAAAGGGAACATAACCTCACAACCAATAATCAAAACTTAAGCTCCTAAGCAAAAGTGCTTAGCCTTCCATAGTCTTGAGAAAACAACGATGATGTAAAACTAAAACCTGATATGAGAGTCTTTCTTAGAATGAGCTCTCTTCCTAGGTTAAATAGAAAAGAGAACTAATATGGGCCTAACAAGTTCCTAAGCCCAATAAGAAAAGAAACGAAATAAAATGGAAAAATTAGAAAAGATAGACTCGGGAAAAGTCAGAACTTCCAGCGTCGACGACCCGCGATCGCGGCCCATTTACTGCGATCGCGGCCTCTTGTGGCTCCGCGCTCTTCACATTCCTTTGCGCCTGCGGAAAACTCTCGACTTGCCCGAGGAACCGCGATCGCGTGACCCTTGCCCGCGGTCGCGGTTAATGCTTGGCCTTCACTCCTTGGCTTCGCCTCCTAACCTCTCGTCTTCACTTCATTTGCGTCTTCTTGTGGTGGCTTCCTTCCTCAGTGTCTCCTATGTTATCCAAAATAGCTCATACAACTCCAAAAACACCAGACTTCGCCCCCAAATGCCATGCACAAGAATGTGTCTAAATCTACCCGAATGGCACCAATAAAACCCTCTAATAACTCTTAGTTAAGCCCTACAAAGTAGTGCTTATCAGTGTCATCTGGGGGCCAGTATGTATGCAAGTTTAAGGGTCGGAATGACGCTGATAACGGCAGGCTTATCAATGCGATGGTTGCGTTCAAGCTACTTCGACAAGGTTGTGTCGGGTACCTGTGCTATCTAGACGAGCCCAAGAAAGATGAACCTTCAATTCCTAATATTCCGGTTGTTTGTGAATATCCGGATGTCTTTCCGGAGGAGATTCCTAGTTTACCCCCGCATCATGACGTAGAATTTACTATCGATCTCGAGCCTGGTACTGCGCCGATCTCTAAGTTACCGTACCGGATGGCTCCTCCTGAGATGCAAGAGTTGAAGAAGCAACTCGAAGATCTTCTTGAGAAATGTTATATAAGGCCGAGTGCATCACCTTGGGGTGCTCCGGTCTTGCTCGTCAAGAAGAAGGATGGATCGTTTCGACTTTGTATCGACTATCGAGAGTTGAATAAGGTCACGATCAAGAATAAGTATCTGTTTTCGAGGATTGATGATATGTTGGATCAACTGCAGGGAGCAAAGGTCTTTTCCAAAATCGATCTGAGGTCTGGTTACCATCAGCTCAGGATTCGTGAGGAGGATATTCTGAGGACTGCATTTCGGACGAGATATGGTCACTACGTGTTCGTAGTCATGCCATTTGGACTTACCAATGCTCCAGCAGTCTTCATGGATCTGAAGACATCGATGTTTCCACCAATACTTGGATAAGTTCGTAGTGGTCTTCATCGACGATATTTTAATTTATTCCCCAAGTGAGGAAGCTCACGAGGAACATCTTCGGATCACTTTGTCAGTTATTAGACAAAATCAGTTGTATGCAAAGTTGTCTAAGTGTGACTTTTGGATCAAGGAAGTGGCTTTCTTAGGCCATGTGATAATGAGAATGGGATTATGATTGATCCCCAGAAGATTGAAACAGTAGCCAATTGGAAGCGGCCTCTGAATGTGAAGGAGGTGCGCAGTTTTCTAGGACTCGCTGGTTATTATAGACGGTTCGTGGAGGGATTCTCTAAGATCGCTCTATCCATGACAGGTCTGCTCCGCAAAGTCCATAAGAGGTTTGTCTGGGATGACAAGTGCGAGGCCAGTTTTCAGAAGTTGAAGCAATGTCTGACCTCCGCACCAGTGTTAGCGCTACCGGAAGGGAATGATGGTTATGTGGTCTATAGTGATGCTTCGAAGAGTGGTTTGGGATGTGTGCTGATGCAGAGTGGCAAGGTTATTGCATACGCATCCCGACAGTTGAAGACTTATGAGGCAAACTATCTGACGCATGATCTGGAACTAGCAGCTGTAGTTTTTGCGCTGAAGATTTGGAGACACTATCTCTATGGTGTAAGGTGTCAAGTCTTCACCGATCACAAGAGTCTCAAATATATATTCACTCAGAAGGAGCTAAATATGAGACAACGTCGCTGGTTAGAGCTACTCAAAGACTACGACATCGAATTGCTGTATCATCCGGGCAAGGCTAATGTAGTAGCCGATGCATTGAGCCGGAAGACGCCGGACGAGACTGTAGTGGCTTTACTCACTGCTCAGACCAAGCTAAATGACGGGGGCTAAAGATGCACAGCAAATGTCGTTGATTAGCCCTATCAAAGTAATTATCCTAACCAACCTACTAAACAGAGTATAGCAGACAAGTAAGGGTCGAATCCCACAGAGAAGGTATGATGTAGTATGCAAACGTGAATGACAAGTAACAAGTAACTGGGGGGGTTTGTAATCAAGAGAACACAACGCAAGCAAGCAAGTAGATTGAGTAAAATCGAGAGAATAATATGAGGGAAAGTAGTCCTATTAGAGCGAAATCCACAGTACAAAGATAGAGTTTGATCACTGAAATCTATTCAATCCAAGTTCAATGATTTATCCTTATAGTCGTTCCCACCCTGCTCGTAAGTACTATTGATTCTCACAGTTGTCAATAGACTTAATACTATGCCAATGATAAAGTACAACTGATTCTCACAGTTGTCAGCGTACTTTAGCACCAACACAGCAATAGCAATGCACACAAGGATATAGGATACATGCAAGTAGAAAGACATACAAGTACTCACTCCCCTACTTAACATGCAATTGATTCTCACACACAATTGTACGCTCGGAACCCCTATATGCACAATTGTGTTTGCCACTAGATATGCACTCGGAACCCCTATATGCAATCCTAGCAATTGATAACACGCATTCAACCTAGGTGATCAGGCTAAGAAGAACAACAAGAAATCAAGTTCGATATAATCAAGAGAATCAATCCAACACTTATAAGAATAAGAACAAGGAATAGAAATCTCACAAACACATCAACTGTACTGCTTCAATCGTCTAACAGAACAAAGGGAAGTTAGTTCTCCATCAAAGGGGATGAAAAACTCTAATTAGAAAACTACGTCTGAAACAATAGTGCGTCTGATGATGATGGTGATTATGATTTGGAGGTTGTGGGAAAAGAGGTTAAATAGATTTAACCTAAATCCCCAAGATCACAAACCATATCTTACAAGGAAATAAAATAATAAAATAAAGGAAATCTGACTAATGCATAAAAGGAAATAAAGTAAAATAAAATAACTCTGGCCGCGAGGCAATAAACACATCCACCGCGGGGCTTCAGCTCTCCACCGCTGGGCGGTGGTCTCCTCTCACGCGGGCTCCATCCTTCACTGGGAGTCATCGCCGGGCCACGGCATTGCTGACGCAGGGCGGTGAACTCCAGACTTCGGCTCTCGTCTTCTTCTCTTCTTCTGCTGCTCTCCAAATACTACCAAGTGTTGGTAGCCTTCTCCATAAATACTCCAGCAGCTCCATCTTCATCTCTAAACTCCATCTAAGCTGCAAATCCTTGGATTTCTTCACTTCTCTCCATAACATCTGAATTGCAGACTTAGCACCAAAACACATCCAAAACTCCTCCAAATCATGCTAATAGATGCTAGAAAAGGTGTATGAAATAACACCTATCACTAAACCAAGGGTTGTGCGACATTGAAGTCTTGTACGATCAGCATAGAGGATATCTGAGGATGCTGGAGATTCAGGCCACGCTGCTTGATCAAATCAGGGAGAAACAAGTTGATGATGTAGTCTTGGTGAAGCTAAGCAGTGAAGTGATGGACGGGAAAGCTCCCGGTTTCGTGATTCAGGAAGATGGATCACTCTGGTTTAAGAATCGGATCTGTGTGCCTGAGGTTGATGGTCTTTGCCAGTTGGTGATGAAGGATGCCCATTCATCAGCTTATTCTGTATATCCAGGCTCTAGCAAGATGTACAAGGACCTCAGGAAGAAGTTCTGGTGGCCTAACATAAAGTGGGATATAGCAGAGTTTGTGGCGAAATGCTTGACTTATCAGAAGGTCAAGATAGAACATCGTAGACCAGGTGGTGAGTTGCTACCTCTTCCAGTGCCAGAATGGAAATGGGAAGATATTGTTATGGATTTCGTCACTGGGCTGCCAAAGACTCAAAGCCAGAAAGATGCTATATGGGTAATCATTGAATGGCTCACGAAGAGTGCTCACTTCGTGGCTATCAAGTCAACATGGGGAACCCAGAAGCTATCGGAAGTGTTTTTACACAAGATTGTCCGTTTACATGGTACTCCAAAGACCATTGTATTGGATCGAGATGGTTGATTCATGTCAAGATTCTGGAAAGAACTACATAAGGCCATGGGAATCGAGTTGAGATCCAGCACTGCATTTCATCCTCAAATGGATGGACAGTCTGAGAGGATCATCCAGACCTTGGAAGATATGCTAAGAGCTTGTACACTCGATCGTCCGACTAGCTGGGAGAATAGCCTGAGTCTGATTGAGTTCACATACAACAACAGTTGGCATGCTACCATTAAGATGACTCCATTCGAGGCTTTGTACGGTCGAAGGTGCAGATCTCCGATTTGTTGAGATGAAAATGCCGACAAGGTTCTGCTCAGACCAGAGTTAGTCGAAAGGACTACCTCGGACATTGCTTTGATAAGACAAAGGATGTTGACAGCTCAGAGTCGACAGAAGTCTTACGCAGATCTGAAGCGTAGGAATGTCGAGTTTGAGATTGGTGATAAGGTGTTTGTCAGAGTGTCGCCATCCAATGGTGTGTTTAGGTTTGGTAAGCGTGGGAAGCTTAACCCTCGCTACGTGGGACCGTTTGAGATCCTTGATAGAGTGGGGTCTCTAGCGTATCGTTTGGCATTGCCGTCATCGGCACATCTAGTGCACAACGTGTTCCACGTATCTTTGTTGAGGAAGTATGTGCCAGATGAATCTCATCTGCTGAGTTATGACGACATCGAGATTCAGACAAATGGTACCTACGAGGAGATACCGGTGCGTATTCTCGAACGCCGTGAGAAGTAGTTACGGAACAAGGTGGTACCATTGGTACGGATTTTGTGGTCCAAGTCAGGAACTGAAGAAGATACTTGGGAAACCTGGGAAACGGAGGCGGATATGCTTAGACGTTTTCCCGAGCTATTTTCGGCCTAGTTTCAGGGTCGAAACCTTTTTTAAGGGGGTAGTGTTGTAACGCCTCGCTTTTCTTTGGTTTATTCGGCCAAGTTTCGGGGTCGAAACTTTTTGTAAGGGGGAGGTGATGTAATACCTATCATTTTAGTAAAGAGTATTTTGGTAAGTTTTCCAAACACTCGTATTGTAGTCGAATTATTTTCAGAGAAGTTCAGACTTTCTGTTAAATACTTGATCTCTGTAATAATTCCTTGAGTGGAATAAAATACATTCGACGTATTTTGGGCCTTAGAATATTTGTTCGGATACGAATATGTTTAAACCGGGGTTAAAACCCATACACATAATTCTTCCCGGACAAAAGTGGGCAAAAGGCACAGAATTTGCCTTGACCGCACCCACGGTCATACCCACCGCACCCGCGGTTAGAATTGGTCGCCACCGCACCCCGCGGTGAGACCCACCGCACCCGCACTGTCATGATTTCTTTTCTGCTCCGCCGAACTTCGCCTGAGCTGCTTGCCGATCTTGTCGGAGCTGAAGCAGTGAGGCGGTGGGGGAGGTGCCAGCTGAGCTCCTTGCTTGGCCTATAAAAGGAGGAGGCTTGGAGTAGGAAGACATCTCAAATCTCTCTCTCTCCAATCTCTCTCTCTCTCGTTCCATTGTCACCGGAGTTGCAAGCTTTCGCCAGAGTTTTTCAAGGTCGTCGCCGGAGCTACCATAGGAGGAGGAGGTGCCCTCAAGGTGGTGTTTGGTGGCCCAAGGAGTTTGGAAGTCGAAGCCAATCCAAATCGAGCCCAATGCGTCGTCCCCGGTAATATCTTGTCTTCGTCCCCGACGACTGCACTTGTGACCGCACCCGCGGCAGGGCCACCGCACCCGCGGTGTGCCTGGGCGATTGTGGGTGTGGCCTTGGGTTTTGTGATCTCGTTTGGGATTTCCGTTCTTTCGATTTCGTTCGTCTTTCCTTAGATTCATATATTTTATTGTCGAATCTAACTTAGGGTTTCGTTATGGGTCGTTCCGTAGGGATCTGAAATCCGAGCTGTGTCCTCGTTTCGGACCCGAAAACCCGTTGTCTTTGAGCTTCGTCTAATCTAAGGCAAGTGGCAGTTCGCTCTTGCTTATCATTCCATATTTATATTGATTATCAATTGTTTAATTGTTAATTAATTTGGGATGAATATTGTTTTCGTCTGGGAACAGTTTTGATTACTGTATGTGATTTAAAAAGACATATTATAATAGGTTGTATATATTGCTATAACCAACGCTATTATATATATATATATGATTGAAATACAGATATTATAATAGGTTGTATATATTGCTAGAAACAACGCTATTATATCTGTTATTGGCCTCGATGGCTTCGATGTGAATTATTGCTCTTATGTTTTAACTGTTTAGTTAGAACGAGTATTCGTAGGAATACTATGTACCTTGCGAGGTTTAATGGTTTCTTGATAATGGTACTAGGAGGATTTTCCCTAGTATCTTCAGTCATGACCTTACCCTTACTCAGGGTATGTGCACACAGCTGGTGCCACCATTTGGGATGTATTCCCTGGGATGTATTCCCTTTGATATCTCTTGTGAGGAGATCCGATATCTCTTGTGAAGAGATCTTAAAAGCTTATAACGTAAAATGTACGTTTTGGAATTAAATAAGATAAGTGCGATTAGGCACATAATTAATGAACCTTGGGCGAGAAGTACAACGTGGAAACTCGTCTGGGCTTCGATTAGAGTAAGTCCACCTTCCGAATCTGAATTCGCATTATGCGGTGAGGTTGGTCGTGGACCCAAATAGTCAAGTCGCTTTTAAACGTTTGCGTGAAACTTTAATGTTTCCAAACATTGTCATACTTTCCGATAAGACTCAACCTTTTGGAGTCTTCTCTTCATATGTTTCCTTAAGACGCAATCTTTCAGAGTCTTCTCTTTATCATACCTTTTTGTATATTTCAGTAGGAGTATGGTGGTTGACTATCGTCATCGACTTTTATTCGAGAAGCGATGAGTCTAACCTAATACGACTAACCAACCGATTATATTCCCTTGCATGGTTGGCTAGTGTCATCCGTCTCATACAACACATCAGATAAATTGCAGTTCCGATGAAGGCTAGAAACGACAATGATGGCAGTTGGAATTTTGAAGAGTTTTACCAGGTTGAGATTCCTTGGCGGGTGATCGTTTAGATCAAGACCCTTGTGTCCTTTATGTATTAAGACTTCCGCTGTAATATATTTGATTATGTATTTTGAATCATGGATGTAATTCCGAAACATTTGCTTTAATCAAAAGTTATGATATTTTGTATTATAATTGTTGTTTTATGATTTATATAAACGGGTTAAGCTTGGGGTGGCTTCGGATGTGAAATCCAAGGTCACTGGCGGTAATACATTTCAAGGATATATATTTGGGGGTGTTACAGTTTTGGTTTGTAATCAATGTAACAAAGTAAATAAAAGCAAAGGATGTAATCAATTGGTAAGAAGTAACTTAGCCAGACAAATATCCACCATTCATTTGATTGGTTGATCCTAGATTATCTCAATTCCTTCCTATGAATATTCATGTCCCTATTCTGAAATAGTTATCAGTCCAACTAGTCGTGGTAACCCTAACTATCAAATGCATATAAAATTATCAAGATTTAATCCAATAGTAGCAGTAAGCATAGGAATTAACCAGGATACATGCAACACTAACAACCCGTAGAATTTTACACGTAATCAATTCTCTTCACAATAAACTAGTCCAATCAGTCCTATAATATCATGTTTGCTACACAAGATAAGGGATTTCAACCAGAAATATCCAAACCCTAGCAATAGACAATTACTATTATCAACTAGTTGATCAGGCCAGTCAAATCAGCAAGAATCAATGGGATTAAGCACAAAGAGAAGAGATATAATCAAGGGAAAGGAAATAGAATTATGATCTCACAACCAAATACAAACGAAGGCTTCAATCGTCGGACTAAGCAAAAGTTGCTTAGTTGTTCATAGTCTTGGAAACGTAAAAACTCAAAGGGAAAAACTGATGTTAAAACTTGAATTCTCAAATCTTGCTGTAGAATGAAAAATGGATGCTACTTAACTAAATAGAAAAACCTAGCAAACCCTAACTAAAAAGATAAGAAATAATATCTAAAAGGAAATAACCAAATAAAAGAAATAAAAGAAAAGGAAATAAGATGAAACGATTCTTCAGACGAAATCCTGCTCCCGCGTCTGTGAACAGTATCCGCGACCGCGGATAGATTTCCGTGACCGCGGAAAAGTTTATGTGGCTTCGCTGCTTCTCGTGTTTTCCGCGACCGCGGCTAGATGATCCGCGACTGCGGATTTCTCGTTGTAGCTCTTCTCTGCTTCTGTCTTCGGTCTTCTCTTGTGGCTTTCTCTTCCATCTTCTTAAGTCTTCATTTAAACTCTTCAAAACCACAAAATCAATACTTCTTCTCCTCAACTCCATTCTCCTAACTTATGCTCTAAACACACATAAATGGTACCTAAACTCCGGTAATAACTCCTAGTTAAACCCTACAAAGTAGTGCATCTCATATTCCCACATGCTTAAACCTTGCTCGTCCTCGAGTAAGCTAATAGAAACATACTCCTCAAATGAAATACCCAAGGTCTCAGGAAGCACAGCAGAACTATCTCCACTAAGAATTGCACCTAAACATGATTCTCCAAGTACCGACACAATCAACACAACACACAAGCTTACAGGAAAGCAGACTACTTCCCCCAAGCTTATCCCGAACACCAAAGAGTGAATAGAAATATCTAATCCTAGCCTCCATCTATCTTCTTATACCTCCCATAGTGACCTACCTGAATCCTCCTTATATCACATCTTCTTATGTCACCACGCCAGGAAAAATGAGGAATCCTAATAATCATTCTTCTTCTTTTCACTCATTTTGCCAAGGCGCCCTCTCGGATTTTCACCAAGCCACTCATTTCATTTTCAATAGATGGGCTCACAAAAACTCACATCACGCTTGACCTCATATTACCCCAGCCTAATGCTGGTCCAAGCCACTTGCTTATTACCTAAGCCGCCCTTTCGGGTTTTCGACTTATCCTAGGATTTTATTTTTGTCTTTTTTCAATTTTTGACTTTTTCAATTTTTTATTTCTTTCTCAGACGACTAGCAAGTAGAGATCACTCCCCCATGCTTAAACATTGCATTTTCCTCAATGTAATGAAAGACAAAAAAAGATGAAGCACAGGAAAGAGCAGAAAAGTACTCACAACCGCCGCCGAGGTAGCTTGGACTTGGATGTGGGTGCTGGCGGTAAATCAATGAAAACACATTTCGCTGGTGTTGCGCGGTCCTCCTCAATCAACTCCACGTGCAACCAAATAGATCTACTGTAAGGTGTAGTGGTATATCAGAGAAAACGGGGTTGCACGGGCCTTCAATGAACACATAATGGGAGCCCAAATGTAATCGTGTAACGGGCTCTGGTGTTCCTCCTCGTCAGATGTCGAATGTTGGGCCATCATCGGTGCCAAATACAAATGCGGGGCTAATGTCTCCTCCTTGGCAACATGATGCGCACCACTAGCATAGAAAAGCTCGGACAGCTGGATCGCGATCGCGGAAAGAGGGCCGCGATCGCAAAAAATCGCCGATTTTTTTTTCTCAAGAAGGGGACTTACAATGGCTTTTCCGCGCCTGTGGAAATGTTTCTGGTGCGAGTTGAACACCTTCTTCGAATTTGGCTCGGGTCTCCTACCTGCAGGTTAGTCTAAAAACGAAAACACAATAATAAGAAACTTGAAAATAAAATACATAGAAAGAAATACATACCTCGGGTTGCCTCCCGAGCAGCGCCTTGGTTAGTATCGTGGCTCGACATAGTGCTCTACAGATCAACTTGGGTTGCTCACATCAACCGAACACTTGGGGTCACAATCAGGAGGGTGTCTCTTTGCATCGTCAATGTTGAATTTGACCCTCACCCCCATCAAACTCCATTGTGAGTGAACCCATACTCACATCAATTTTCGTATTTGCCGTGTTCATGAACGGCCTTCCCAGCATCACAGGGGTTGCATGCTTGTCTTGCCCCGTATCCATCACAAAGAAGTCCGCAGGGAAAATTAGTTTATCAACCTCTACCAGCACATCATGCACCACTCCTTTGGGATACACATAGGAATTATCTGCCAATTGGATCACTATCCCCATCTTCTGTAATGGCCCAACCTCTAACGATTCATACAGTGAAAGAGGCAGCACATTGATAGATGTACCCAAATCCAGCATGGCTTTGTCGAACGTGGTGCCACCTATCTTGCAGGGAATAGTGAACATGCATGGGTCACTGCACTTCTTTGGTAACCGCTTTTGCAGCATAGCGGAGACATTCTCACTGACATGGACCTTCTTTTTCTCTTTCATAGCTTTCTTCCTCTTTATCTTGCACAGCTCCTTTAAAAAATTTGCATAGCGAGGTATGCTCTTAACTAGCTTGATCAAAGGAATGTTTACCTCGCAATTGCTGAAGCTCTCAAATAATTCATTGTCGTTTTCCAGCCTTCTCATTTCTTTCAATGCCTCGGGAAAGGGTGTGGGTGGTTTCAGCGAACTGAGCGAAGGAAAGTGTGGACGAACGTAATCATCATGAACATCAGCAGGCAAATCTGGGACGCCAGGGGGTTTTCCGCGGTCGCGGATTGTATTCCGCGGTCGCGGAATTGCTTCAAAAATGTCGTCGGCTCCAGAAACATTTCTGCGGTCGCGGCTGCCTTCTCCGTGGTCGCGGAATTCTTCGGAAAAATCACCGCCTTCGGAGACAATTCCGCGGTCACGGCTGTGTTCTCCGCGATCGCGGAATTCTTTCTGTTGCCCTTGAATTTCTCCATTTGTGTTCTTCTCCTCAGCGTCATCGCACATACATTCTCCCTCGGGTTCGCTACCGTTTGGGATGGTAGTTTCCCCGAATCTCGGGCTTCCAGCTTACTCACTGCGAGAGAGATCTGCCCCACTTGCTTCTCTAAGTTCTGAATACTAGATGTCATCTCTTGTATTTGTTGGGTCATAGTGTTTGTCAACGTTGAGACACTCTGAGCGAGAGACTTATTTTGTTGGACCATCTCTTGATTTTGTTGGGCCATAGCGCTTGCCAACGTTGATACGCTCTGGGTGAGGGTCCTGATCATGTCATCACCGGACATAGATGAACTTGAGCTTTGGCCTTGAGGTCTAGGGTCATATTGTGCTCTAAATTGTTGTTGTTGACCTCCAGGCTGCTGAAACCGTTATGGGCGCGGTAGGAACTGTGGCGGCCTCTGGTGAAACTCTTGATCATCTCGGCCCTGAGAAGGATTCTGCTTGTTCCCGTATCTCAAATTGGGGTGATCTCTTCACCCTGGATTGTAAGTGTTAGAGTACGGGTCATATCTTGGTCTAGGAGGACCGAAACCTCCTATAGCATTTACTTCAGCAGTGGGCTCCTGCAGGGTGGGACACGCATCAGTAGGGTGCATCGTGTCATAGCATATCCCACAAGATTTGACTTGCTGCGGGGTGCCCTTCGTCATGAATCTCCTCATCAACTCCTTCATCTCAGCCATCTCATAAATTAGTGAAGACGATGGATGAGAGTCCGCGGCCTTGACTGCTTGGGCACTCGCCCTCTTACTAAACTGTCTTGAGCCCTCAGATAGCTCAAAGAAGATCTCAAAAGCTGTAGCAGGCGTCTTGTTCAAAATATTTCTGCCACAGGCGGCGTTACCATCCGACGCTCGTCGTCAAGAAGCCCACCATACAAATAAAGTACGAGGTCCTGGTCTGAATATCCATGGTAGGGGCAGCTTGAAATCAACCTCTTGAACCTCTCGTAGTACTCATACAACGTCTCAGTAGCCTGTTGTTCGATGTTGCTGATGTTCCTCTTCAGGCTATTGAGCTTGGTCACAGGGAAGTACTTCTCCAGGAAGGCTTTCTTCATTTTAGCCCATGTATCTATGCTTCCTGGGGCCAAATAGTAGAACCAATCATTGGCCGTATCCTTCAGGGAGAAAGGAAAGGCCCTCAGCTTGATCTGGTCCTCAGTAATGCCTCGTGGCTTCATGCTAGTGCAGACAGCGTGGAATTCAGACAGATGCTTATTGGGGTCTTCTCCACTCATCCCATGAAGTGGGGTAATAAATGGATCAGCCTAGATTTTAGCTCAAAATTCACGCCATCTGCCAATTCTGGGAAGTGCACAACAAGAGGTTGCTGCTACAGATTTGGTGCAGTCAACTGCCTCAGAGTCGGTGCTTCTTTAGCCATCTCAAAGCACGGGTTATCAAAGCACAATGGTCTGTTTATCCTGCGGTTCCTAGAAAGTGTTCTCTCAATTTCTGTATCACAAGCTAACAGTGGAGAGTCAGTAACACGGGTGTGGACCATAAGATAGGTCCACACAAAAGTTGGCACACAAACGAACACAAAGAAAAATTAAAACTTGCCTCCCCGGAAACGGCACCAAATTTGACGAGGCTAAAGTCGTTATGCCTAATCAAAATAAACCTCAAAAACCTAACTAAGTATAGTAGGCAAGCAATGGTCGAATCTCATAGGGAGGTAGCAATCTTTCTAAGTGCAACAGTTGTATGTCAACAGTAACAAAGGGGGGGTTTTGGTTTATAATCAATGTAACAAAGTAAATAAAAGCAAAGGATGTAATCAATTGGTAAGAAGTAACTTAGCCAGACAAATATCCACCATTCATTTGATTGGTTGATCCTAGATTATCTCAATTTCTTCCTATGAATATTCTTGTCCCTATTCTGAAATAGTTATCAGTCCAACTAGTCCTGGTAACCCTAACTAGAAAATACACAAGAAACTATCAAGATTTAATCCAATGGCAGCAGTAAGCATAGGAATTAACCAGGATACATGCAACACTAACAACCCGTAGCATTTAACACGTAATCAATTCTCTTCACAATAAACTAGTCCAACCAGTCCTAGAATATCATGTTTGCTACACAAGATAAGGGATTTCAACCAGAAATATCCAAACCCTAGCAATAGACAATTACTAATATCAACTAGTTGATCAGGCCACTCAAATCAGTAAGAATCAATGGGATTAAGCACAAAGAGAAGAGATATAATCAAGGGAAAGGAAATAGAGTTATAATCTCACAACCAAATACAAACGAAGGCTTCAATCGTCGGACTAAGCAAAAGTTGCTTAGTTCTTCATAGTCTTGGAAACGTAAAAACTCAAAGGGAAAAATTAATGTTAAAACTTGAATTCTCAAATCTTGTTGTAGAATCAAAAGTGGCTGCTACTTAACTAAATAGAAAAACCTAGAAAACCCTAACTAAAAAGATAAGAAATAATATCTAAAAGGAAATAACCAAATAAAAGAAATAAAAGAAAAGGAAATAAGATAAAACGATTCTTCGGACGAAATCCCGCTCCCGCGTCTGTGAACAGTATCCGCGACCGCGGACAGATTTCCACGACCGCGGAAAAGTTTATGTGGCTTCGCTGCTTCTCGTATTTTCCGCGACCGTGGCTAGATGATTTGCGACCGTGGATTTCTCGTTGTAGCTCTTCTCTGCTTCTGTCTTCGGTCTTCTCTTGTGGTATTCTCCTCCATCTTCTTAAGTCTTCATTTAAACTCTTCAAAACCACCAAATCAATACTTCTTCTCCTCAACTTCATTCTACTAACTTATGCTCTAAACACACATAAATGGTACCTAAACTCCGGTAACAACTCCTAGTTAAATCCTACAAAGTAGCGTTGATCAATGAGTATAAGCAAAGTATGGCTTATCCTGTAGACACAGAAGTCGAATTTTATTTGACCGGCTAATCTAGCGTCCGATCCTTGGTGGTCGAACGTTGTCGACAAAAGAGCTAGACGGGCCAAGTAAGTTCTTCAAGCCTTTTCAGAGTGGAAATAGTGAGTATTCGTCTCTCTTCTTTAGCTTCTTCATGCCCTATTTATGGGATTTTCTTCTTTGCCCATTTTCTTACCGTTTTTTGTGAGATCTTTTCTTTTATTGTCGAGCATAATCTCTGGGATCATCCTTTTAATGACACCTCTAATCTTGCACTTGAATTGGCTGTCGTTCCCTTAGGATCAAGTAGTTAAGGCTTATGCGAGATTCTCGGGATTGGTCGGGTTTTATGCACTGAGGAGCGTCTGACGCCTTTCTTCAAGCTTCTTGGCCCATTTCTTCAGTTGAGGCGGCCCAACTGGTTTGACTCGGTTCATTAGAGTATTCTGGGCCCAACAATTTCTATCTTCAGCTCTAATATCTTTCAATGTATATCCTTATCAAGGCGTGGAAATTTCAGTGTATACATATCAAGTATCAAGGAAAATCCAGTGTATACACATATCAAGAGCCAATATCAACTTTCATGTTTAGCATGGTCATACGCCTCCGATCCCTCCAAAAAAGCATAGCTATAGCCCTTACTATAATCTTAATTCCCTCCTTAATCAATATATAATATGTACATCATGTACATAGATATCTTTTGACATGCCCCCTATCACCGTTAACTATGGCTTTTTTTGGCTATGTATTTATAAGGACTTTATTTGAAAAATGTACTTTTCTTTTACCTTTTACATTTCCCTATACCACACAAAATTCAATTTTCAAATTCTACTTTCCCAAAAAAAAAGTACATTATAACTAATAAAGTTTTTATCAATACAACTACCAAACAAACCCTATATTTTTTTTTAGCAAACAGACATCCTATAGTATAAGTGGAGCTCGATCAAAGTTGAATAAAACTAAACAAAAATCAAATAAGATTTAAGTTCGGCTAGTGTATTGATCTATCTTACAGTTAATAATATACATCTTGTTAAACAAACAGACATCTTGTGGAGTCATATGTAGCTAGTAACTGCGCATTTCACTAAATAATGTTGATTATTGTCAGGGACGGACGCAGGATTTTAGCAAGATCGTCCAATCAGTTATGGAGGCTCTGTTCTAAAATAAAAATAAAGCTTTCTAAAAGCCTATATACTTACTGATGTATTCTATATCAGTTTTGAACTTTGAGCTAGAATCACAATAGCTTCAATGTATCCTAAAATAATAGGAATTAAGCCATTTTTTATAAAGAAAATAATCAGCAGCAAACATGCACATAATTTACAGGGAGGCGAATTATGTTGCTTAGCAAACCTATGGATCGTGGTCACCCTCTCTTTAGTCTTGTTGCTCTGGTGCAGGACTCCTTCAGTAGGGACTGGGTGATCCAGTTCCGTCATGTTTACAGGGAGGCGAATTCTGTCGCTGACTGGCTCGCCTCTCTGGCTTTTTCTTTTCCGCTTGGCCTGTGTGTGTTAGATTCCCCGCCTGTGGGGGTCCAACATTTCCTTTCCGCTGACTCTAGGGGCTTTTGCTCGCCCCGTCTGATTTCGTTGTGATTTGTATTGTGTTTTTTTGATTTTCTGAGAGTGCTGCCTCTCGTTCTCACCCAAAAAAAAAACATGCACATAATTTTAATTTTAACATACTTAGAGATGCACATATTTAGCACAAAGCCAAATGTCTTCAGATTTAAGTTGAAGATAAACAAACAAACTAAAAAACTACCAATAAGAGAGAGCGAGATCTTGGTGGTCCTTGCTTAAAAAATCAATATCGTATAAATAGGAAGAGAGGAGGCAAATAGTTTTGTGTCTCAATGATTAAACTATTAAATTAAATATTTCAGAAGAGAGGAGGAAATTGGATTTGTGGCTCTCTGCCTCCACTTAAGAGTAAAAGAAGGTTGCCTGAAGAAACACTGAAGAAATATGTGAATGAAGAAACACTAAACAAGATCTATCAACTTATTTAAACAAGCACAACTCACGAATTTGCATACCCAAAGAGTTGGAAGGAACACTGAAGAAGATGGAAAGTAAAGCAATAGAAGAGGAATCTGAAAAAGAAATATGTGAAGGAAGAATTACAAGAAGAAAATGGCATGGTAGAAGCATTAGATAGGACGGCCTCGAAAAGTTCGATGGCTAGAAAAGTAATGATCGATGCATAGAAATAGGAGTAATTAGAATTCATGACCTCTTGGGAAGGAAAAAGTTATTAATTGAAAACCGTTCCAATAAAATTCGAAATAGATAATCTTCTTCTGCTTGCACAGGAAGTGATACACTTCAATTTTTTATCAAAAAAAAGGAAATATATACAGATGGGCCTAGAGGTAATAATATATGTTGGGCTCCATTTAAATGGAGGTCATGTGCAGGTGCTCACCTTGCACCTGCTCAGGGCCGAGCCTGAATTTTAGTCCAGTGAGGGATAAATTGTCAAAAGTAATATATAAACGCTCTAACTATTTTGTTTAACTAATATCATTAGCTTTTATGTAAAAAAATTAAAGAAATAATGAAAAAAATCCATTACCCCGCCTATATTGAACTAGAAAAATTTGTATCACGCTGAATTTAGATAATGCAAATAAAAAGTTATATCGATTTTTTATTTTTCTTATAAACGAGATATTTTAGTCCGTGAATAAAAGACTGTTGTTTACACTAAGTTTGTCATCTGTTTTACAGAACCAACCCTAATTTAATACAAACCCTATATTCGAACCAAAATGAAATTTTGCTCAAATTTGATCCAAAAATTACACAACTTTTTTTCAAAAAATATCATTATTTACTACTATCTCTGCGTATATCAACATATTTGTATACAAAGATTGATTTTGAAATTTTTAAATCCATAAGCCCTAAATAAAGAAAATTCTAACACAAATAAAATAAGGATATCTATAGAAGAGGTATTGTATTTTTTAAGAGGTCTTGTGTTCAAATTTTTTATGAAGTTATACGTTTTAGTATCTTCTAGGGTTATTTAGCAACTTTAATTACAAGTGTATTATTTAAAATTTGTAAATATATAAGCAATTTTAGAGAAAAAAGAAGAAAAACATTAACAATTAATACTATTTTTTAAAATAAAAAAAAAAAACAGTGGGGGCTTAAGCTATGTCCGTCGCTGATTATTGTCTATTGAGATTTAAACCATTCGATTTGGAAATGTAATGTTAATTGAATTTGCAAATATTTAATGTTAATTCAGTCAGGCAACCAAAAGAAATCAATCCCAACCTGCTGCGCCCGTGCCCACCATGATTGCATCTGAGGAGGAAGAAGCCATGAGCCTGCGCTCACAAGGGCCCATGACAAGATCGCGTGCCAAGGCCATCGCCAACATCGTGCAATCGTTGATCGCACGTGTCATCGCTAGCCAAGGCACGCCCGAGACCGCGCCATCTCTCAAGCTCCTCGCCACCATCGGCGATGCGTCAACGGCGCCTATCCTTGTCATTTAGAGGTTCTTTTTGCTATTGTTAGACTTGTCTAGTTTTGGCACTTTCTATTTTTAGAAGTTACTATTTTTAGTAGTTTTCTTTTTCGGGCGTACGCTCCATTCATGTTGAGTGGGCTAGCCCATTAGGCGAGACTCGGCCCATCCGAGTCCCGTGACCTTTATATAAGGTCACCTCGGCCTTGTGTAAAAGGTTACGTCTATTTTTAATCAAAGCTTAAGTTTGAGTGTCATTGCCTCCTTCCTTTGATCAGACGTCAAAACTCTAATCTATCTTTTCACCTTCTTCACTCCGCCTCCGACGCTACTACCACGCTCGATCCCTCGAGTCATATCCTACATCGTGCCTAGTCCTGAGGCCGCGATCCAAATCCGACATCGCTTCGCAATCGCTAGCGTAGTGATCCTCCCTCGTCACCGCCAACGCTCGCCACCGCTAGCGTGTCGTAACACTCATCGCGCTCCATCGCTTGCGTACTGTGACATTCATCGCGTCGCCTTCGTCCGTGTCGTGGCACTCCCCTCGCGTTCCATCACTCGCTACGTGAACAAACCTTTCGTGCAATTCAATAAGGCCAAAGGCCAAGTTTTCCATGGCAGGACTTGAAGCCGAGACGAGTGACTCACCACCAAGACCTAGATCCAACGCTGCCACGGCAATTTGGCCGGCAGCCGAAAGCTGAAACCCATCAACTGGCATCAGAGCCTATGGTCTTGTAAGTCGCTATTCCAAGTTTCGATTGTTCACATAATTTTTTCTTGTCCATTCCCTTGCTTCCGCTTCCATTTTCGCGAAATTTTTTCTCTCTCTCATTGTCAAGATATTGCTTGTCCGATCGGTTTCGCAAGAAAAGTTTTTATTTTCGGTGTCCAGGATGGCCGCGCTCGCCGACAGCTTGGTCGCACCCCACCCCCTATAGAACGCATCTATGCAAATCCCTAATTTGCCGCCCAGTGCCCTTACAGGCCCCAGCCTGCTCAGCCCGCGCCACAGTTTTGCCGCCACGAGGTAAAGGTCAAAATTGAGCATTTCTTTGGTGAATATGATCCGGCTGTTTTTCTTGAGTGGGTCCAGGCTACGGAGTACACATTGAGATATTGTCACATTCCCACGGACGAGCATGTTGACGCGGCCACGCTTCACTTCTGAGGCGCCGTGCGCGTTTGGTGGCACAGGTTCGTTGATGACCGCGTTTGCCGCCATCTTATGCCAATCACCGAGTGGCACCAGATTGTCTACGTCATGACCGAAAAGTACGTGCCCGCCGACTATAGGAACCAGATGCGGATGGAAATTGCCAAGGCAGCAAAACGCCTCTCGAGTTCTTCTCTCACTTGGAGGACATGTACTACAAGGAAAGCATTAGTGTCACATCGTCTACCCTTCGGACGAAGTTTTTTAGTGGCTTGAATGTGCCCATCCGTGACTAGCTTGAGATTTTGCCAATCAAGGACCTCAATACCTTGACTCACACCGCGATGCAAATCCACAATCAATTCTCGCGTCTCCACCCATCATCTTGGCAATTTTCAGGACAACGAAGGTATGATTCTAACCCTAGTCAATCCCTTACTACTAATGTGTGTGCTCAATCCACAGGGTCCACCGCGTCTGGCCAAGGTCGCAACGCGAAACTCAACTGCCGCTCGCGCAACCGCGCCAAAGGGCCCCTCACCGGGCACTGAGCGCGCGCGTGACCTTGAATGCTTCAAGTGTGGAGGGCGAGGCCACTACAAAAGGGATTGTCCGAACACCAAGAAGGTTCTCTTCTCCAACATTGCCGTCGGCTATGAATCTTACGAGGAGGAGGAGGCCCAACTTAAGACCATCGAGGAAGAATTCGAGGATGACACCGAGGAGGCCTATGCATGTGAAAGGTTACGTCTATTTTTAATCAAAGCTTAAGTTTGAGTGCCATCACCTCCTTCCTTTGATCAGACGTCAAAACCCTAATCTATCTTCTCACCTCCTTCACTCCGCCGCCGACGCTACGGCCACGCTCGATCCCTCGAGCCCTATCCTACATCAGGCCTAGTCCTGAGGCTGCGATCCAGATCCGCCATCGCTTCGCTATCGCTAGAGTAGTGATCCTCCCTCGTCACCGCCAATGCTCGCCACCGCTAGCGTGTCGTGACACTCATCGCGCTCCATCGCTCGCATACTGTGACATTCATCACGTCGCCTTCGCCCGTGTCGTGGCACTCCCCTCGCGTTCCATCACTCGCTACGCGAACCTCAAGCCTTTCGTGCAATTCAACAAGGCCAAAGGCCAAGGATTCCACGACAGGACTTGAAGCCGACACGAGCGACTCACCACCAAGACCTAGATCTGACGCTGCCGCGGCAATTTGGCCGACAGCCGAAAGCTGGAACCCAGCAACTAGCATCAGAGCCTATGGTCTTGTAAGTCGCTATTCCAAGTTTCGATTGTTCACATAAATTTTTCTTGTCCATTCCCTTGCTTCCGCATATGCATCCCTAGCTCGTCCATTAGGAACCTACTTATTCAGGAGGAGCATGATGGTCGAGGCCACTTTGGGGTTACAATAACATTGGCCGCCCTTCGAGAACATTTCTTTTGGCCACGCATGACCCACCAGGTGACACGATATTGTAGGAGTTGTGTGACTTACCAACGAGCTAAGGCGAGTTCAAGTCCCTACGGCCTCTACACACCTTTGCCAATCCCTCTCGGCCCTTGGGAAGATTTGTCCATGGACTTCATTACAGGTTTGCCTCTCTCTCGTAGGGGTAAGGACTCCATATTTGTTATTGTGGATAGGTTTTCCAAAATGGCCCATTTCGTGGCATGTAAGACCACCCATAATGCTAGTGACATTGCCGAGTTGTTTTTTGAGAATGTAGTTCGTTTGCATGGGATCCCTAGGTCTATTGTGAGTGATAGGGACACTAAATTTGTTGGGCATTTCTGGAGGACTATTTGCGGAAAGCTAGGTACAAAACTCCTATTTTCCACTAGCAACCATCCCCAAACCGATGGCCAAACCGAGGTCACGAACTGAACCCAAGGCGCCCTCTTTCAAACCATGATCAAGGCCAATCTTAGGCGTTGGGAAGACTTACTATCTATTGTTGAGTTTTCTTACAACAAGTCCAAGCATTCAGCAACCCGGTTGACACCGTTCGAGGTCGTCTACGGCAGAAACCCCTTGATGCCATTGGACTTGTTGCCGCGACCCCTCCAGAACAATGAGCACACTACCGCGCTGCGCAGATCCAGGAACTCCATTGCATGACACGCGAGCAGCTGGAGCATTGTGCTGCTCAGTACGCGTCACAGCACAACCGCGGTCGCCGCCGTGTCGTCTTCACACCCGGAGACATGGTGTGGGTGCACCTCCACAAGGAACGATTCCCATCCAAACGCAAATCGAAGTTAGCGCCTCGCGGAGATGGTCCTTTTCGCGTTGTGAAGGTCATTGGGGACAATGCTTACGAGCTCGAGTTGCCACTCGACTATGGTGTCCACGCGACCTTCAACGTCGCTGACTTGCAGCCCTATGTGGAGCCCGAGTTCGATGATGGTAAAGCGGGGACGCTTCACAGCCAAGTGGGGGAGGGTGATGCGCCCTTGCCCACCATGACTGCATCTGAGGAGGAAGAAGCCATGAGCATGCGCTCACAAGGGCCCGTGACAAGATCGCGTGCCAAGGCCATCGCCAACGCCGCGCAATCGTTGATCGCGCGCGTCGTTGCTAGCCAAGGCACGCCCTCTCTCAAGCTCCTCGCCACCATCGGCGATGCGTCAACGGCGCCTATCCTTGTCATTTAGAGGTTCTTTTTGCTATTGTTAGACTTGTCTAGTTTTGGCACATTCTGTTTTTAGAAGTTACTATTTTTAGTAGTTTTCTATTTCGGGCGTACGCTCCATTCATGTTGAGTGGGCTAGCCCATTAGGCGAGACTCGGCCCATCCGAGTCCTGCGACCTTTATATAAGGTCATCTCGGCCTCATGTAAAAGGTTATGTCTATTGTTAATCAAAGCTTAAGTTTGAGTGTCATTGCCTCCTTCCTTTGATCGGACGTCAAAACCCTAATCTATCTTCTCACCTCCTACACTCCGCCGCCGACGCTACGGCCACGCTCGATCCCTCGAGCCATATCCTACATCGTGCCTAGTCTTGAGGCCGCGATCCAGATCTGTCATCGCTTCGCTATCGCTAGCGTAGTGATCCTCCCTCATCACCGCCAACACTCGCCACCGCTAGCGTGTCATGACACTCATCGCGCTCCATCGCTCGCGTACTGTGACATTCATCGCATCGCCTTCGCCCGTGTCGTGGCACTCCCCTCGCGTTCCATCACTCGCTACGTGAACCTCAAGCCTTTCGTGCAATTCGATCAACAAGGCCAAACGCCAAGGTTTCCACGGCAGGACTTGAAGCCGAGACGAGTGACTCACCACCAAGACCTAGATCTGACGCTGCCGCGGCATTTTGGCCGGCAGTCGAAAGCTGAAACGCATCACAACCCTATAAAAATAGAACGCGCCTAGGGTCGTGCTACATTAACGTGTGATCACGAAGTTCTTGTACCACTTTCACAATCGTAATTCCATAATCGATCAATCTTCTTAACTACCGAGGGAAAATGTCGTGCTCGATAAAACAACATACATAATTAATTAATGTGGAGAAAGTCAATATATGAAGAGGAGTACTCCTAACACACAAACATAAAAAGCAAAGCTAGCTACTTGTTCTTATCGTTGAATTGGATCATATCTATTTCCTTTCAATAAAAGAAGTTGCAACCTAACATTGACGACTAACCTTTTCATCACGAAGCAAAACACACTGGATACTTGCCTTTTTTCCATCGTTTTGAATGGAGCCAAACTTTTTAGCAACTTTCGATTGAACGTAGTGGGTCTTCGAATTCGATTGAAGTTGTGAAAGGAAGACTCTTTATGGAGCCATTACGGGGTCTTACAAACGCAACAACGTGAACGATCTTGGAGCAAATAAGCTGTCTTTGTAAAAACGGTATGGCATAGAGCGATACAGTGGAGAATACCACCAAATATGTATTCAAGGAAAGGAACGAAAGCTGGGACAAAAAAGGTTGAAGCAAATTCCAGAACAAAGGAAGCATGGGACGGAGAAAGAAAGCCTAAACAAGCAATTCAATCAAGATCAAAACAGCATAGCTTAAATGACGTGTATTCCTAACGTAACATCAATTAAAGCCGCAATACAACAAACAGAAGTGAAAATCTACAAAATACACAAACAAAGAATGCATAAATGTTAATAAAGAAATCATAGCCTCAACACCTTGTAACACCGATTGTCGATGCAGCACGCGCAAAACCGATGATTCAAAACATCTAGCCAAAAAAATTACGATGGAAGATGGCTGGTGGAGTGGATTTATATAGATTTTAAAAGCATGATCTCAACCGACTCCAACCTTCTCAACAATGGCAACCGACTTAATTCTTACAAGGCAACTGTACATGTGTATATTTCTTACATGATTAGAAGACATTTGGCAAAGTCTTTACAAAAATTGACAAAGGAAATCATGTACCTACCATCTAATGCCACAAGTACAAGTTGTAATATGCTATCTACTAAACACATGACAAACAATCCCACTACATTGGCCCCCTAGCATGCAAAATTCATTAGCATTCCCCTTTTACATTTAGTAGATATGATCATCGGTCATCTCCAACCACAATAGGCATGTCCCTCGCAGTCACCTCCACGTTTCTCTGTACCGTCTCGACCTTCGCCGGCGGAAACATAACCGCCGCCGTCCCTAAACTTCCGTAGTCACCTCCACATTTCTCCCTCTCCTCTCGACCTTCCCCGGGGAAAACGCCATCCACCGCCGTCGTCCTTAAAGTTCCATCTTTAACCGCACAACCTCACCAGATTTGTCTAGGAGGGAAGGCTACTTTCGTTTGTAATTGGGAAAAGGAAAGCAATAACTAAAATAGGATTGCCTGCAAATGAAAAAATGGGGATAAATATTTTTTTTATTTCACCAAATGTAATTCTGTAACAAAAGTACTTCATGATGAAAAAAGTCTTTATGATAATTTTACCAAACATGCCCTTAAAAAGCAATATGTCAACATTGAATGGGAAAAATGCAAAAAAGTTTTTGAAATCAAGGTTGGAACGTGCGGGTGATAGAGGGACCACGTGTCGAGTTTCTCAATGCTGGTCCCATCCCATAGACTTTTTTCCAACCCTACGAGGTGGACCAACCCTTCTTTCCATGTAATTACCAAACATTTCGTTATTATTATTTTTACTAGTATATATAATTAAATCGTAGGAAATAACTTGTTGAAAAAAAACATATTTTCTTGAAAGTATGGGTAAAGTCCAGCAATGAATTCGTGTCTAAATTTATAGGTAAAACTTGCTGAGAAACAAGAAGTTCAAATTCTAATTTACTAGGATAATTAACGTTATTTTTTCTGAAAATTCCTATAAATGTATAAATAAGGAGAAGGCTTGACTAAGAGATCAATCGAGGAGAGTTCGAGACGACAACCCGGTCGAACTAGAGACCGAGTGGTGGAAACAGACAAGAACTCGGGCCACAACTCGACCGAGTTGTGGACCGAGTCATCGAGGCAATCTGAAACTCGGCCCGGACCGAGTCGTCGCGGCAGATTGAAACTCGGCCCAGAACTCGACCGAGTTCCGGACCGAGTCAAGACCCGATTCTGTTTTATTCTCCGCCGACTTTATTGGCTCACCCTCTATCCTATTTTATGTAGCCCTAATATAAATACTTGGGAAACAAGTCTTAGAGAATGGACTAGGGTTAGAAAAAAGCTGTAATCGTGGATTATCAAAGAAAGAAGGGTTTTTGCTGGTTTTTTCAGCCATTGTTGTTCAAGATCGAAGGTTCTTTCGCTTCCCTTTATCAAATTCAATTGTGAGCATAAATTTGTTACCACAATTTGGCGCCGTCCGTGGGGAACGAAGGAAACTATGGTTGAAACAAGAGCAAGGAGTTCGTCAGCCTCCAACGAGAGGGAAAGATTAGAGGTCGTGATCGCCGAGAGTTACAAAAGCTAATGAGGTCTAATCCGACTTGTCCAATGAGTTACAAAAGCTAAGTCTCCACTCTTCCTTTATTTTTAATTTCATGATAAACTCACTCGGATAGCAAAGGAATTCAATTGTGCGTACAGTAAGAATGAGAGATTTTGGATTCGTTTTTTATTTGAAATCAATCTTGCTTAAGTTTAAAGATGAGTAAATTTTGAGGCGAGCCATGAGTTCAACATAGTTTGACGCTAAGTTTGATGTTCTTTTCTTACGGGTGCTAGCAAAGGAGAAAGCCCGTAAATCACGCCACCCCGAGGCAACCTTGCTGCTGCGGGAGGGAGCGCCCCCACCGTCGAGGCACTTTGGTCGACTCCTATCGACATCGGGGATACAACCACGCCGACAGTGGGCCCTTGCATCACCGTTTCGGCAACCGTCAAGCCTTTCGAAGTCCATTGCGTTCGCGCAGAAACAGTAAGTCTGTGTCCAGTTTGTGCCACTTTTGCGATTCCGCTGTGGGACTTTAGCCACCTGGAGATACCTTGTAGCGTCATGAGTCCAGCGCCACCAGCCTCGCTCTGTTTGGACCTCGTATGAGCCCGTACGAGCCGTCCGTAGCAGGCTCGCTGAAGGAAGAAAGGTGAAAGTTTCTGGGTTTATGCATAAACGGCTTATATAGCTGGGCTTTTCTAGCGCTGTTGGAGACGATCAACCATGACTACTCACCTTCATTGAGAAGTTCGTAGTGCCGCGAGTCCTTGGACACAGGACTTGCATCGTTTGGATGTCGTTTGAGCCACCCGCGAGCCACTCGAATATTGACCCTCACAAAAGTAGATACTGGAAGACAATAGCAAGATGTTCTCAGGCCACTGTTTGCACCTCTTTCCCGACGTAGATGGAGGATATCAGCCGCAGCGACCTCTCTTCGGTAAAGCCGTGCGGGCCAAGTTGTCGACTGTGCCACCCTTGCTCTGTTCGGACACCATTCGAGCCACCAATGGGCCACCTAAAGTGGGCTCATTGAAGGCCTCATTGCTGGGGAGGTCTAAGGTATTTTTTTCCTCATTCCACGTCAAGGTTCATGTGCATCTTGAGCTTTGGAGACCAACTACAATATTTGGAAACAAGCATGTCCCCATGCGAGTAATAATGTGGGGCCAATAAGCCGATTCTAAAGACCGATCAAAATTTAACCGGGTTCAATTCAATAGGTAATTTTAAATTTTAAATATTATGGTGTTTAGTTTTTGTTTAATTCTTGCCAATGACATGAAAAATATTTGCATGTTGATTCCGTCTTTATGCCATGTCGACATTATCTCGAGATCAAACCGCTTATTAAAGCGAGATATGAAATCCTTCGGAAAAGATGATCAATTCCTTAAAAGGAGCATTCGAGTGTCTACTATGAAAGACCGAGAATCGCAACGTTGAAAGTAAGGACCGGGGCAATTGATGTTCTCACTAGATGGCTTGACAATTGACAACGACAATGATCAACATATGAGAACTCAACAGCTAAGTTTTTAGCTCTTTCTCTTAAATGCATGTTAAAGCATCATACCATTCAAATATAACATTGAATGTTTGAAGCAATTAGCCTAGGGGCATCAGGGAACGAACACCATCAATCTTTATTTCATTAGTCTTGGGCTACAAGGGCATGAGCTGCCAACAACCCTCATTCCCTCTTTTGATTATTGTCAACATTACTGATATTTAGCATCACCAATGGGGCACTGTCTATTTCTTTGCAAATAATATTGATCTTACAGGCTAGGATGCGCAAGACCAACTTAGAAACAAAAGTTGCTCTAGTTTCCACGCCGGTTGCAACGCTACAAAAAGCGCAAGTTATTGACTTCTATACAAGCCAGAACGATCCAAAAAAGCACAGAGCAGGCAACCTGTTTGTAGGGGCAGAATGGTTTGAGGAGACGAAAATCCAAGACCTTGGAAAAGGACTCTATTTGGATTTATCATCTTCTAAGGAGCTGAAGAAACAACTTAAGAGGACCCATCGAACAATGGGGAATCGACCCAAAGAGCGTTGGTCGACAAAGCAAGCTAAAGTAAGAAGAGAGAGTCCTTAAGCATGCCATCATTATATGGGATAACAAAGAAGGGACTCAACTAGCGTACGGACATCGTGCGAGAACACGAACCCAGAATAGCCTACGAGCATTACGCAAGAACATTGCTATTGTCAGTTGAGTTTTCTACTCCTCCTCTTGAGTTCATTGATAAAGCATCATAGTATTTCAAACATATCACAGATTGTTCGAAACAACACGCCTTCGGGGCACAGGAGCACAAGCTGTCGTCTCGTCCTATTAGCCTACGGGTCACAAGGGCACGAGTGACCATCTTACTCTATTAGCCTTCGGAGCGCAGGGGCACGAGTTGCCTTCAATCTTTATTATATCAGCCTTCGGAGCACAAGGGCACGAGCTGCATTCAGTCTTTATTATATCAGCCCCCGGCATGCATTTGATTCATATATGCAACAAGTTGAATGTCGTAGGGATCATAGTCCCTCGAAAATTAGCCTTTGGCCATGACGGGTACAAAATACCACATAAGCTATATGCCAAAAGCCTATTTATGTGGCCAATGGGCAAGAATTGTCGGTAAAGCTTTAAGCCAAGCCTATAGGGCCACGACGGCACGATTATGCCAAAGGCGGTGACGCCTAGCTACGAGCCATAAGAGTTAACCATAGCACATCTAAGGTACAATGCCCAAATGTGCAGTGGTAGTCAAAATCCAGGAATTTTTATGAATGAAAGGCAGGTATAGCCGAGCAAGAACGAGAGAACAGAAAAATGCACATTCTGCGGGATGGCACGGTTTGCTACAAACCGTGCACATCAGTCACAAACCGGGCGAATTCCCAGAAACAGAAATGGAGGCCCGCCAGTTGACAGGCACGGTCTGTGCTAAACCGTGCTCGGAGGTCCCGAACCGTACCGTTTTCTAGAAGGGGCTCTCAAACGATTGGCACAATTTGAGTCAAACCATGCCCAAAGGTCGCGAACCGCGCCGCTTTCCAGGAGGAGCCTCGAACGTTTGGCACGGGACTACGTAGATCAAGTAACGATGGGCCATAACTCGACCGAGTTGTGGACCGAGTCATCAAGGCAGTCTGAAACTTGGCCCAGAACTCGACCGAGTTGTGGACCGAGTCGTCGCGGCAGATTGAAACTCGGCCCAAAACTCGACCGAGTTTCGGATCGAGTCAGGACCTGATTCGGTTTTATTCTCCGCCGACTTTATTGGCTCGCCCTCTATCCTATTTTATGTAGCCCTAATATAAATACTTGGGAAACAAGTCTTAGAGAATGGACTAGGGTTAGAAAAAAGCTGTAATCGTGGATTATCAAAGAAAGAAGGGTTTTTGCTGGGTTTTTTCAGCCATTGTTGTTCAAGATCGAAGGTTCTTTCGCTTCCCTTTATCAAATTCAATTGTGAGCATAAATTTGTTACCACACTTGCATAACATTTCCACCTACATTTATACACTTTTTCAAATAATTTATCTGTTTATGATCACATATACATATCAAATGTGAATATTCTAATTACTTACATTTTAAAGAAAAAAACATTAAAAAAAAAGAAAATTTCGCAAGGTAACCCTCAGGTTTGGCAAATTCCGTGAGGTGTCCATAGGTTTTAACTATTCCGCGTGATAACCCCGGGTTTCTAAAAAGTCCGTCAAATGACCCTCCGTTATCTCCACCGTTAAAATGTGGTTAAATCATTATTTTTTGAAAAAAAAGAGAATGTATACACAAATAAACATCATCCTCTTTACCTGCGACATGTGGAAACATAAATACCAGTACATTATAACCAAAGATGACAAATACAAAACAAGATACCAGCAGTTCTAAAGCTCTATCATCACTTTAACACCTTCAATAAGCATACCTTGATCCTCGTAAATACAAGATTAGCACTAATTTGACTAAAAGAAAATTCAACACAATATATCAAAGAAATACAAGATTAGCTTGATCCCCACTTGAATCCAACACAATATATCAAAGAAATTCAACTGAAAAATGATACCAATTTGACCAAAAGCAAGAATCTCCATCAAACCCCCAAATTTACATGAATCCTAAATCTCAAAAAATCACAAAAATCAACTATATGCTTAAATTCGTACTTGGTCTTGGAGTAGATCGGACGAACGGCCCTTCTCCTTCACAACCTTGTAGTAGATCGGACGAGCAGCCCTCCACCACCCTCGTCGCAAGCAACCGCCCTCCACCACTGACATCGTCGCGTTCCTTGGCGTTCCCGGCGTCCTCCCGCTCTCGGCGTCATCTTGCTCTCGACGTCTTCCCGATCCCCGACGTCGCCAAAGTCCCAGGCGTTGTCCCGCTCATGGCTTCACCTGTTCGCTGTCGCACCCAGGAGAGAAAAGAAAAGTGTGTTTAATTTATTTATTTTTGATTTATTATTTATTTAATGTTGGTTGTCATGTGTTTTTGTTTTTTTCCTTTTAAAAATTAAATAACAACTTTTTTAGTTTTTTTCAAAAAATTATGATTTAACAGCATTTTAGCAGTGGAGATAACAGATGATCATTTGACGGACTTTTCAGAAAATTCAGAATTATCGTGCAGAATAGTCGAAACATGTGGACACCTCGCGTAATTTGCAAAACCTGAGTGTTACCTTGCGGGAAAAAATGTCGTAAAAAAAGAGGAAAGGGGGGAAGGGGGACCAATAATTATGAAATTAAAAGGATGGGGTTAGACAAAGCAAGTGTTGTGAATGGAGTTAAACCATCTTTATCAAGGAGTGTGTTGTCTTCCAACAGAAGCGGTTAATGTGTTGTGTAATGTGTAGCGCAAAGTCCAAATTGAATGCCTAATCTAATCTCTTCCAAGTTCCAAACATTGAAAAGGGAATTTCGTCATCTGGTCTCCGTGTAGAGACATCTTTAAAAGGTGGACGTTGAAATAAGACGGCACCCAACACCAAAAATATTTTGGTTTCACATGTTCACAACTTCACAGATAAGCGTCTCTTCTAACCTAAGTTAGGCCTATAAAAATATTACAAACAATCACGACTTTCTGCCAAACAAAGGCCCACTTAATATAGAAGTTCCATGTTAATAGGCTTCATCAACGGCCCATAAAACCGAAGATCAAATCGGCTGCTACTTGGCCCAGTGACTTGAACAAGCTACAAAAAAGGCCTGACGGGCCTGTCAATATTACACAAAGTGAGCCCATTTTTACACAGCAAGAGTATTTTCTGTACACCACTAACGTACTACAATTAGAAGGCAAAGCTATTAACTCCTGTTCACATGATTAACAGAATAAAACTCGTACAAAAACTCTGGCAACAGGACAGGAAGAAGAATAGCTCATCAAAATGGCATACAGCATCTGACTGGATAGCGAATTTCATCATGGGTCAGTAACCATACCATGATCAATGCATTCCTGTAGAGAATCCACTGCATTCAAAGCCATGCGCTTGGCTCGCTCAGGCACACCAAGTTCCTCCTCTACTAGCTCTTCACCAGGATGTGGTTTTCTTTTCCGGCAACAATTGGTGGATGTCAGCTTGCTCTCGCTACACTGGGATTCCATGTCAGGATCAACCAGCTCCTCGAATTCCATGACTTCATCATTTTCCTTGAGCTTCTGAATCATTTGCAACTTCTGGGCTTCCACCAGTTTTCCTAATTCTGTTCCCTCTTCTTGGAGGATCAATTTCAGCTTGGCTCGGGCTTCAATGTTAAATTGCAAATCGAAGGCCTTGGAGAGGAACTCCTGCGCTGTGTTGTCCTTTTTCTTCATGAAGAGCTTGATCTCTCTGTGAGAGCATAGAGGTAGTTGGCTCTCAGCGATAAGCTTGAAAAGCTCAATGAACTCGGCATGCCTACACTTGCTTTCACTACATTGGAACTCCATTTGGGAGATTTCAGTATCAATCGCCACTACCTGTTCAGCTTTTTCCTCAATCTTCTTAAGGTTCTGATCCATTTCCGCGTTTAAAGATTCCAATTCCTCTGCTATATCTGTCATCTTTTCAGTGAGAGTTGATTTCAGCTTGGTCTTTTCATGCTTCTGGCCCTCCCACTCTACTACTTCTACGTGAGACTCTTCGGCCGCTTTCATCTCCTCAACCACCAACACTTCAATATTGCAAACAGTGCCTGCTTGTAGTCCTGTCTCAGCAATAGCTTTAGAATTCTTGCTAAGGAAGCCCAACTTAGTTTCATCTCCCCGTTGACTTAAGTCGTCAGCTAAGTGAGAGTCATTAGTTCCCTGTCCAGTTGAGATAGTATTCTTGATCCCATCATTGTTCAGTGTGGACTTCATATTCACAACATTCTCATCACTAAATCTGATTTCAATCTCTTGACACAATTCTTCCACTATCTGCAGGCCATTAGCATGATCAATTACGATAATGTTCTCAACTTCATCATTTGACACAGGTTTCGCCTCCTCAACCGCGAGCTTCTGACTAACCTCAACAGAAGGGATGGTAAGCTCAGTTTTACTTTCCTGTCGAGGCAAGTCTTCCACCAACTGCCCCGGATAAGTTGCTTGGCCAGTTGAAGTACAATTCTCAACTTTGTCATCTTGTGATAATGCTTTAGCATATGAATCATTGACTTTGTTGCTAAACTCAGAAGATGGGACACTAATCCCAGTCTCATCATCCTGTTGGTGCAGTTCTTCCCATAACTGCAATGTGTTGTTAGTGACCAGATCAATCGAGGTAGTAGTCTCGACTTCCTCAGCTTCCGACTTGGTCTTAGCACTCACAAAAGTGGTCTCTCTGCTAAGCTCAACTTCATCATGTTCTGATATTGTGTTAGCACTTGAATCAATGACTTTGTTGGTAATCTCAGAAGGTGGGACACTAATCCCAGTCTCATCACCCTGCTGATGTAGTTCTTCCAGTATCTGCAGTGTGGTCGTACACTGATCAGTCAAGCTGGTATTCTCGACTTCCTCAGCTTCTGACATGGTCTTAGCATTCACAAAAAGGGTCTCTGCACTGAGCTCAGCTTCACTGTTTAGTCCATGCAATTTCTCAACCAGCTGCAAGCCATAAGTTGCCTCACCCATTGAGATAGCGTTCTTGGCCTCAGCATCATCCATCATGGTCTTCAATACAGTAAGGATACTCTCTTTAGTAAGCTTGGTGGGTTGTTCATGGAAACACAAGCCTGTCTGAGAAGGCAATTCACCAGCAGATTCATCCTTGGCATAGCAACACAACACACGGATAAATAGATCATAAAGGGCTAATTTTCATGGTAACAAGTGAGGGTAAAAAGAAATCTAACAGGGAGCATCTTTTCATGTTAAGACTGAGTTATTCTACAGGAATTTATATAAACAAAAAAAAAACAGAAGTACAGGAATTCAGGAAACTTCACAAAGTATAAGAAGATTACCATGTCATCAAATTTTGCAGAAGTTATGTTGGCGGTTGTCAGAACCTGAATCCAATTTGCAAGAAAATCTATAAGTTAGCCTAGAGCTAAGGTCATTGTACGTACAATATAGCAGAATTAGATGTTGCAATTCACAACAGCATCTAATGACTCTCTCATTCTTGAGCATCCACATCCAGCATAGCACTATTGATCTCCATATATATATATATGGGGAGAAAACTAACAGCGTAAGCTCTGCACCGAGTTCTACAAGCAAGTAGAACAAAATCTAATTCTCCTTCAGTCCTTCTCAAGTAAGTAGTTTGCAACAATCTGAAAAGCTCTAGACATTTCATCCCTCGGCCCACCCCCAATTTTTTGTATGACTATCAAATTTAACAGCAAAGCAAAAAAACAAGAAGCTAGGGTTCAAGCAGATTGGCGGATTGTACCACAAGCAGAAGAGGAATTACGAATCTTAGAAAGATTCTCTAAACACACAAACACGAGAAATCCATCCCAGTTTCCTCGGATTGAGCGATCAGCGTTACCTTAAGCTTGGTAGCTCGAAGGTCGCTGCCTGCTCGCAAAGCAGAAAATTAGGGTTTAAGCTTCAGCTTGTATGAGCAGCAGAAACGCAATTACAAAATGCAAAGTTCAAAGTACTCCAAACAAAGACAAGAAGCTCAAGACGAGCAAGAAAAATCGCGTTACACTATATTCTGATGAGCAAGCGTACCTCCAGTTCAGTAGCTCGAGGGCCGTTGCTTAATCTGCAGCTCAGCTCGCGAGCGCGCTCAGTTGCCAGAACGAGTCAAATTTGCTGACGAAGTGCCTCCTCTTACCTTACCCGCTTTTGGTGGATGGGCCTCTCCAGTTATTGGGCCTCCTACGACCATTTTTATAAATGTGAAGGCCCAAAATCATAGAGCCCATAATTAATGAAAATAGATAAGAAGAAATTAGAGTATTTTGGATTCATTGACCCTTTAAGAGTTTTCAATTAATAAAAAAAACTCTTATTAATTTTTATGTATTTTTCCTATCCGTACTAGTTTATTTTATTATTTTCTTTCTCTTTTTTGTTTTTTCTCTCTCTAAAATATTATTTTTTTGGGTTTAAGGGATAGGATTTAGGGGGTAGAGAATAGAGTTTAGGGAGAGAAAGATGAGTCCATTTTTACTAAGAGTCTATTAGTTTAAAAAAAGATTTGTTAAAGAGTCATTTACTTAACTCATCTAATTAGAAGAAATTCTCGGAAGCTACACTCTAGTTCTTCTCTGTGATTTTGCTTCTTAACTATACTCGTATACTTTTAAAGTAAAGATCACATACTATCTACATATTTACACCCTTAGGGTGGTATATTATAATGCGTCAAGTTAAGATAGATTTACTGCAATTTAACGCATTATTATGCGTCTCTTGGACGCGATTCAAACACACCCTTAAGTAACAACTACAATAATTAGTTTTAATTTTCTATTTTATTTTTAACATGGATTTTGTAGGTATATATACTATATAGGCTTCACATCTGTAACTCGCAGTCCCCGTTATAGCTTGTTTGTGATTTTGCTTCTTCTTTTTTTCTTGGAAATGGTAAGTATATGTATATTTCCAAGAGTTATAAAAAGCGTCTTAATTAATGTGGCTTCTAAGACATGAATTGTATGTCATGTTAATTTCGGATGAGTAACATGTTGGAACTCATTTTAATATGTGGCGCCGGTAACTTTTCCAGGCACAATTCCGATGGGCTCCGGCTAATGTCAACACCGGAAAATGGAAGTATTGGTTTCGTCTACACGAGTATATTCTCGTAATGTACTCATACGACAAAAATGATTTCCGTTTGAATGAGAAATGGATGCCCAAAGTTGGTTACATGCAATGCATAAACTTAGGAAATGTTGGGGTAAATATTTGTCCCATATTGGAAGTTTGGAGGAATATTTCACTAGTATATATACTAGAAAATTGGATCCAAGGTTGTGGCTTTGACCCAGTCAACGGTCTCCTCCACCTTCGTCTCCACTCAGTTAGTGGATCGAAGCACTTCCAGCAGAGGCTATAAGAAGAGTCATCTGCACCTCATTCGAACACACCATCAGCAACATCCTCTCCCACTGAAAGCGTCTCCTCCTTCACTGTTTTTCGATCGAGTCTGAGAGTTCAACACAGAACAAGTTCGTAGCCTTATGTGCTTTGGTTGCGCAATTTGTAGCCTTCTGTGCTTTGGTTGCGCAATTCAGAAGCGTTTTACAGTTCGTCGCCTTCTGTATTTGCGGTTTCTAACCTGTTTACGCGGGGAATTTTTTCTGTATTTCCGCAAATTATTTCCAGTTAAATTCGAATCTGTATCTGCGATTTCTAACTTGTTTTCGCAGGAAATATTGCATTTGGAATTTATATCGAATTCATTTCGATTCGGCCTTCTGTACTGGTGTACAGAAAAATCTAAAAAAAAAATTATTTCGATTCTGCAATTTAATTCGGAATTTAAATTGCATTCGTAAATTTCCGTACTGATTTCTGGTTTGTGTTTCTGTGAACAGATTCTGATATCATAGCTGATATGACTGAGAAATTTGTCGTTGATATTGCTGGAGCCGGAAATGGAAATCCTGCTGAGTCGACACCCCAAATTCAGTTTGGGAGTGGTCTGCCTGCAGTGAATTTGCCAGTGGCGAATCTGCCAGCAGTGAATCTGCAAGCCGTAGGGGTCGGAACTGATGCTCATCAGATTGTCCACCCGACTGCTTATCAGGCTGTCCAACCGACAGTCCATATGTCTGGTGCTGTAAACGCAGGCTTGATGCCAGAAAAGTTCGATGAAACTGGCTTCAAGACATGGCAGCAGAAGATGTTCTTCTTTCTGACCACGTTGAAGCTTGAGAAGTTTCTGAATGAGGATAAGCCTGTGCTTTCGCCTCACAATACATATCGACACCTCTTAGTCAGCGTTGAAGCCTGGACTCATGGAGATTTTCTGTGCAAAGGTTGGGTTCAAAGCCGCCTGATAGATCCACTGTACAATGTGTACAGCAAGATCAAGACCTCCAAGAAACTCTGGATTGCCTTGGAGAGGAAGTACAAGTCTGAGGATGTAGGCTCCAGAAAGTTCACAGTGGCGAAGTTTCTGGACTTCAAAATGGTGGATTCTAAGCCCATCATGGAGCAAGTTGAAGAGCTGCAACTTCTCACACACAAGATCATTGCTGAAGGAATGTCTATCTGTGAGACGTTCCAGGTGGTTGCATTCATTGAGAAACTCCCTCCAGGCTGGAAGGATTTCAAGAGTTACCTGAAGCACAAGCGAAAGGCAATGACTGTAGAAGACTTGATAGTTAGGCTGCGGATTGAGTCTACCAACCGCAAAGCAGATGGGGTTCAGCCTGTTGAACAGAAGGCAAACTTGGCTGAACACAAGGACAAAGGGAAGAAACGGAAGTTCCAACCCCAAAGCTCCAACAACTTCAAGAAGCAACCAGCTAAGAAGTTCAGTGGGAAATGCCACAAGTGTGGTAAAATGGGTCACAAGGCTGACGAATGTCGTAGCAAGGCTGATCCGCGCAAGGACAAGGGGAAATCCCAAGTCAACATGACTGAAGGCAGGCTCTCGGATGCAGATCTGTGTGATGTTGTGTCTGAAGTCAACATGGTTAGAGACAACCCAAGGGAATGGTGGTACGATACAGGTGCTACCAGACACATCTGCTCTGACAAGGGAATGTTCACCACTTATCAGCAGAGCAAGAGTGACGAGCATCTATTTATGGGGAACTCGTCCACATCCAAGGTCGAAGGTCACGACAAAGTGGTGTTGAAGTTGACTTCAGAGAAGGAGCTGACTCTCACCAATGTCATGCACGTGCTAGATATACGGAAGAATCTGATCTCCGACACTTTGCTGAGCAAGAACGGCTTCGCGATGAAGTTCGTGTCTGACAAGCTAGTTCTCTCTAAAAATGGGGTGTATTTGGGCAAGGGTTATGTAAAGGATGGACTGGTCAAAATGAATGTAATGTCAGTCATCCCAAAATCTGTTGTAACCGATGTTTCAGTGAATAAGAATAATCCTATTGCTTATGTTGTTGAGTCTTTTAATATTTGGCATGAACGATTAGGGCATGTGAATTACAAGTCTATACAAAGACTAATTAACATGAACCTGATTCCAAAATACAAATTAAGTAAAGACAAATGTGAAGTATGCGTACAGGCCAAACTCACAAAAACGCCATCTCCACATGTAGAGAGAACAACCAAACCTCTGGGTTTAATACACACAGATCTGTGTGATTTAAAATTTGTGCAAACTAGAGGCGGTAAAAAGTATTTCGTGACCTTTATCGATGATTGCACAAAATACTGTTATGTATACTTGCTAAGAAGCAAGGATGAGGCCTTGGAAAAATTCAAGGAATACAAGTTGGAAGTTGAAAACCAACTTAGCAAAATCATAAAAATTATCCGAAGTGATAGAGGAGGCGAGTATGATGAACCTTTCAATGCGTTCTGTAGAGAACACAGGATTATTCATCAAACAACTGCTCCCTACTCACCAGAATCTAACGGAGTTGCAGAACGAAAGAACCGAACTCTGAAAAAGATGATGAATGCAATGTTGCAAGAATTCGGGTAACCCCAGAACATGTGGGGGAAAGCGTTGCTTACCACCAATTATATCCTCAACAAGATACCGCATAAGGTTACTGGCAAAATGCCATACGAACTTTGGAAAGGTAACGTACCATCGTACAAATACCTCAAAGTGTAAGGGTGCCTAGCAAAAGTGGCAGTACCACCTCCTAAAAAGGTCACAATCGGACCTAAGACCGTTGATTGTATTTTCATCGGATATGCACACAACAGTAATGCTTATCGGTTTCTGGTATATAAATCTGACATACCAGACATACATGCTAATACAATAATGGAATCAAGGAATGCGTCCTTCTTTGAACATGTGTTTCCGTGCAAGGATAAAGAACATCCAAAACGAACTCGTGAACAAAGAGAAGCTGGCACTTCTGTAAATGAAACAGAAGAGGAAAAAGATGAACCTAGATGAAGCAAAAGAGCTCGAAAGGAGAAATCTTTTGGGCATGAGTTCATAACGGCCTTCCTTTTAGAGAATAAGCCTAGAACTTTCAAAGAAGCCATGTCTACACCTGATGCACCTTCATGGAAGGAAGCAGTTAAAAGCGAAATAGACTCCATTATGCAGAACCATAAATGGGAGTTAGTCAATTTGCCACAAGGGTGTAAAGCACTTGGATGCAAATGGATTTTCAAAACAAAATTGAAAACCGATGGCTCAATAGAGAAGCACAAGGCTAGGCTTGTGGTGCAAGGATTCCGGCAAAAAGAAGGCTTGGATTTATTTGACACTTATTCTCCAGTTACGAGAATAACTTCCATCAGAATGCTAATAGCAATAGCAGCATTACGAAACCTCGAAATCCATCAAATGGATGTGAAAACTGCCTTTCTAAATGGAGAATTAGAAGAGGAGATATATATGAAACAACCTGAGGGTTATGTTGTTCCTAGACAGGAACACAAGGTGTGCAGACTTGTGAAGTCTCTATATGGACTCAAACAAGATCCAAAACAATGGCATGAAAAATTTGACAATGTCATGATGTCAAATGGCTTCAGCATCAATGAATGTGACAAATGCATCTACTTCAAAAACACTCCAAATGGATACATTTTGTTGTGTTTGTACGTAGATGACATGCTCATTATTGGAAGCAATAAAGACATGATCAACAGAACTAAGAGCATGCTTAGTGGGAAGTTTGACATGAAAGACTTGGGATTAGCAGATGTCATACTAGGGATAAAAATCACTAGACATTCTGAAGGAATTATTCTGTCTCAAGCTCACTATGCCGAAAAAGTACTTGAGAGATTCAAGAACTATTCAAGCGGGACTGCAAAGAGTCCCGTGGACCCTCATCTCCACTTGACTAAAAACTCAGGGGATGTAGTGTCACAACTGGAGTATGCACGTGTGATTGTAGGTTCAAAGGGAAAACTAAATCAAGCTGAATTTAGATGAGCACTGGGAGACTCAGTTCTCCTCCCAGTTCCTAGGATGATGAACAGTGCTACCTGTATGAGTTAAGGTTAAGCTTGGCTTTTAATGATTCCATAGCTTTGAAATACAAGTAGGGTATGACAGGATACTCTTTATGGTAAATCACCTTATGAGTGTGAAATGGGGCCGTTTCTAGGAGAATGAAGAGAGGCTAACATTCTCCAAGTTCACTCATGAATAACCAGGGATGTTCAAGGCCAAAATGAACACAACAAGAGAACCTAGTTCTGTGAGAAGATGAAACTGTGTGATAGCTGTTGTTTCGGTTTACATCAAAGCCCGGGTGGTTCAAGACATCATGTTCACTACCTGGTCGAGTAAATCCGATAGCTACTTACTATGGGTGGTTCAAGGCTGAAACACGCTACCAGCCCAGATGCAGTGATTTTTCGACTGTACTCTCAAAAGTCCTTTTGTCTTTTAAACATATGTTTAGAATCATTTCTATTCATGTGGGGGATTGTTGGAACTCATTTTAATATGTGGCGCCGGTAACTTTTCCGGGCACAATTCTGGTGGGCTCCAGCCAATGTCAACACCGGAAAATGGAAGCATTGGCTTCGTCTACACGAGTACATTCTCGTAATGTACTCATACGACAAAAATGATTTTCGTTTGAATGAGAAATGGATGCCCAAAGTTGGTTGCATGTAATGCATAAACTTGGGAAATGTTGGGGTAAATATTTGTCCGACATTGGAAGTTTGGAGGAACATTTCACTAGTATATATACTAGGAAATTGGATCCAAGGTTGTGGCCTTGGGTCACCACCAATGTGTAATGGAGAGAGGACCTAGCTCATCAAGACCACACGCGCGCCGAGCCGAGTCGAGTCGGGTCGGACCGGACTGGACCGGACCGGCGAGCGAGCCGAGCCGGGCTTGGGCTGGGTCGGATCGGGCTTGGGCTGGCCAGCCAACGCCCTAAGTCCGGAACAGTTGCAGCCTTGAGCTATTCTCAAGGGCAGCACTTGGTCCTCATGATTTCTCTCCTCCACTCTGTTGAAACTGAAGCATTCAACGGTCTCCTCCACCTTCGTCTCCACTCAGTTAGTGGGTTGAAGCACTTCCAGCAGAGGCCATAAGAAGAGCCATCTGCACCTCATTCGAACACACCATCAGCAACATCCTCTCCCACTGAAAGCGTCTCCTCCTTCACTGTTTTTCAATCGAGTCCGAGAGTTCAACACAGAACAAGTTCGTAGCCTTCTGTGCTTTGGTTGCACAATTCAGAAGCGTTTTGCAGTTGTATCCTGGGATTCGGATCGCTCAAAAACCGTCGCAATACGGGGCGATTTCAGAATTAAGGATAGAGACCAGTCTCGCATCTGCATCCAGATTCAATCTGAATTCCGTTCGATATAATTTCGCTGTTTAATTTACAGTTTTGTGCGTTTTGATATTTGCAATTTAAATTCTGTTCGGTTCTTAAATAGTGTTCCTACATAACAAAGCTTGAGAGTTATCATATCTTACATGCATATGAGATGATGATGATGAAGATGAAGACAGAGTACAAATGAAAAAAGCACATTGCAAAGCCACAAATGAAGACAGAGACAAAGTTATATAAGGTGGTATATAGGTCTCTCTCGTGACATGCATATATTATATAGCCGGCGCCATTAAAACCCGAAAAAAGGCAGGATAGAAGCCGTTTGGAGTGATCATGGATGGAGGTGTACTGGGCTACTAGAAGAAGTTGTTGAGGATGGGCTGGGCCTTGTTGGAGTCGTCGTCCTGGTTGTCGTGGGACGGAGAGTGAACATGTCGGCCTTCGTACGTAGTTATCACCATCCTCGGATCCTCAGCTAGTCTCTCCACCCTCTTCTTCACCCTGCACTTGTCCATGGTGCACCTGTAGTAGCTTCTGCACCAATGCATTAATTTTGCTTTGTTCTAATTTCCTCAATCCATAAACATCCATCTAGACAACACACTTTTGATCAACACATAAACTTCCTCTATGGGACTTTTGTTTGGAAACAAATGATGTCATATTTCTAGCATTTTTTTTTACTGAAACTGATTTGCTTAGATGCTAATTAGACAAATATAAATTACATATATAAGAAATGTTTCAAAGGAAACACTGCAGGCACTTTGCAGAAATTTGTTGCTCTATGTAAAATTAAACTTCCAATTCTCTTATACCTCTTCTAGGCCTAGCTAAGACATATTTTTTGCTATTAAAATATATCTCAAGAGAAGACCTACTAACTTAGCATTCACACAAAACAAAACCTCCTAATCAATTAAAATGGGTCAGCTAATTAATGATGGCCGGCATCAGTAGATCGAGCTGCAGCTTCTATGGGACATTCAGGTCCACCCTTAATCGATTACACTTGACCCACATGCATATGCACATATATAGTGAAAACAAAAATCTGTATAATTAATTCGTTTCACTATACACACATTTCATTCTTTAATTATTATTAGGTCAGTAAGTATTATTACTACTATTAACTATTAATAGTAAATGACAGTAGTAGTACTTTTGGTTAATTAGTTAACTTCCTTTCAATCTAGCAACATTGATGTATGTTTTGATTGTAAACCTTTTTCACATATCATCATGCTGCATTTAACATATAATTAACCTAATTTTGCGGAGTCTATGCTTGGCTTAATTTAAATCCCGATTAATCCCAAAAGGCCAGCAAAATCAATAATGCTATGATCATATAATGAAAATCTTTTTGATTTTCCTGATGATATATGTACATGATGAGAGTGTATATAGACTCTATTCAAAAAGACATAGGGTTAATGAATAAGATATCCCAGCTTTTCAGCCTTTCATAGATACGTAATCTACATGTGAAAAATTATTAATGAAATAATGCATATAAATGAACAATGATTAGGCTGTCAGGGCAATGAGAGGACATTTGTGTGTGAAAAGTTGGAAAGAGAAAAGTGAAATGGGATTAATGATGCAAATTACCGGTGCTGTTGATCATAGGGATAAAACAATCCTAAGTAAACTAGATTAAATTTGTTTTCATATATGAAAGGTCAAGTAAGCAATCCTAGCCTGGATGGTTAAATAAATGTAATTTCCTAAAATTCAGAATGAAAGCGTGGCCGGGCTTCAAATTAATTACGTATAATTAGCAACTAGATATATAATGAAGTGATTAATTAGGGTACCTAGGATGGTGGGTGTTCTTGACGACTTTCTGGCCATACTTCCTCCACTTGTAGCCATCGTCGAGCACATCCACGTCACTGAGGGTCTTGAAGCAGAACCTGGGCTCCCTCACCTTCCTTCTTCCCTTCATCCTCTTCATCCGCAGCGCCGAAACCCCTAACAAACTCTTCTTCTTCTCCACCTTATCCTCGTCTCCGGCGAATGATCCCTTGCTCACCATGCACCCGCCTCCGCTACATCTCCACTCCCTGACAAAATACTTTTTTTAATACACATGCTATGTGATGTGAAAGATGTGGAGACACTTAATTAGTAATTACCATGGATTAGGAGGGTTTGATCTTTGAAGAGAGAGGAGGTGGGGTGGAACTCCCATGAGAGAAGAAAAGTAGTCTTGATCTTGATGATGAAGAAAATCTCTAGGGTCTGAAATTAGAATTGCTTGGTGCAGATCTGTGCTATTGTTAGAGCTTGAAGCGAAGGGTCTGAAGAGGGGCTGATTAAGACCATGAGAAGAAGCAAAGTGACGATGGTGATCCTCTTCATCCTCATGGGGTTGAAGAAATGCTAAGTTGTTGGAATTAGGGTTTGAGAAGAAACCCATCATTCCCAGAGCTTGGTGATCTTCAAGCACCAAGCCTTGCTGCTGCTGCTCATTCTGCAACATGGCTACCTACAGCTACCTACCTTAAATTATTATTAATTTGTTATAGCTGGGAATTAGTTTAGAACATGTATCAAACAGACCGAGTGCAGAAATGAGATCGGGAAAATTAAAGGGCAAGGTTTTCTTCTGGGGAGGAGATGAGGATGATGAAGATGACAAGGCTTTAGATTTTTCCAGCCTCTTGTTCGCTTATCTCTTATAAAGAGGAGGATTCGCTGCACATCACTTGCAAAAAAGGGTTGACACATTCAAAGATAATGGAATTAAAGAAAAAGAATATATAATACATACATTGGTAATTACTGTTATTTCTCCCTCTCTTTCTAAGGTTACTTCTCTTTTATTTTTCGGCGAGAAATCACGCACTCTTTTTTTTTTTTTTACCTCGCACTCCACCCTGGGCGGCAGGAGGAGACCCTTCTAAAAACCGGTTTGACTCTGGACGGCAATAGGCGCAGCCCAGACAAATCGGGTTTTCGTAAAACTCGGTTTAGAGTCTGGGCTGCACCTATTGCCGCCCAGATTTTTTGTTGGGGAGAACCCGATTTAGGAATTTATTTTATTTATTTAAATAAAAAATTAATGGTTTTTTCGAACCCGGGTTTAAAATTTGAACGTGGGCGGCACCTATTGCCGCCCAAAATTGGTTTTTAAAATTTGAATGTGGGCGGCACCTATTGCCGCCCATAATTGGTTTTTAAAATTTGAACGTGGGCGGCACCTATTGCCGCCCACCTTTAACCCCAAAAAAATTCCAAGTCGGCGGTATTTAGGGCCGCCTATGTCGTCTTCTCCGTTACCCAGAGGAAATCTTTTCCGAGCACCCACAGAGAAAATTCCAAATCGATGGCGGATTCCGGCGAATTTTCCATGGAAGATATATGGGTGGCGGTTGACAAGGAGGAAAACCAGATGGCGGCGGTGGGAGATCTCGGCGGCGGTGATCCACTGGACTCGACGGCGGAATCGACGGCGATGAATCTTTGTTTCGTTGGCGGTGGCGGTCGCGATGGAGGAGTCGACATCGGCGGCGGCAGGGGAGGCGACGAGGCGGAGGGAGCTGGGCTGCACGAGGAGCCACCCAGGACCGGGGAGGAGGGGATTTCTGGGCTGCACGAGGTGCCGCCCAGCTTGCCGGCGAGCATGGAGGTTTCCGACGCTGTGGTTTTGGGCGAGGAGGAGAGATTGTCGGCTAGGACCGAGGAGGTGGATATCGGGGCGGACAATGCCTTCGACGTGTCGGTAGAGGTTGCTATGCATGCGATGGATGATTTGGCGGAAATTCCCGTTCGTCAAAAGTGCAAATATGAACGGAGTCCGACCGTAGAGGTATGGTGTTTGTAATTTTTAATTTGTTAAATCTAATTTATTTAATTAAATTGTTACTGTAATTGTAGATTTGTAAACTTAGTGTTTATTGTATTTAATCATAATTAAAAAAGACAATATAGGTAATAGGCTAAATTTTACTATTAAATAATATTAAATATATTATCGTAATAAAAAATAAAAAATTTAATATATTAATTTATAAGAAAACAATTTTCTTTAACAATTGTTAAGGTATATATAACTAGGTTGTATTTGATAAAATGAAAATAGTTATATTTCTTATGGCAAAATAGGATGTATTGGGTAAAATCAAACAGTTGGATCGAGACAGTCGCCCTACTACTGCATCTGCTCGCAAGAGGAGGGTTGTGGGTGTATCGCAGGACACGAAGGTGCTTAGTGAGGACGATGTTGGTCCCGTCCGTTCAGATGAGGACGTGGTTATGGAGGACTTTACTACCGGCCCTTCTACTATCCCTGAGGATCCGGAGTTTAGTACCGACCCAGCAGAGCAGCAGCCACCTCAGGAGGACCCACCTCAAGAGGACTCACCTCAGCACCAGCCACCTTAGGAGGAGCCACCTCAGCAGCAGCCACCTCCGCCTGAGCCACCTCAACAGACTTCACCTCAACAGGACCCACCTCCGTAATTTCCAGCTCAGCAGGCCCCACCTCCGCCTGAGCCAGCTCAACAGGCCCCACCTCCGCAGGACCCACCTCAGCAGGCCCCGCCTCCGCCTGAGCCAGCTCAGCAGTTTCCTTATGTGTTGAGGAACTTTGATACGCACATTGCGGAGCTGATATGGAGGAAGGCGTCATTGGACCCTCTAGAGGATGTTGTTAGGACTTTGAGGGTTCAGACACAGCCTACACAGTTTGCGTTTTGGAGGGTCGTATTCCGAGAGGGGTCCCTGAGGAGGGTTCCTGGTTTTGGATTGCTCAGCAGACGGGGTTGACCGGTTTACTTGATTTTCAGTTCGGCATGGCTGATCACACCCTCATTTCAGCGTTCGTTAAGCGATGGAATCCAGAGACGAACACCTTCCACTCTCCCTGGGGCGAGATAGGTCCTACGCTACATGACGTTATGATGATTCTAGGGCTGCCGATTGAGGGATTTGAGGTGACGTCATCATGGACCGGTCAGGATAGCGAGTTGGCGGAGTGTGAGGCCTTGTTCGAGTATCTATTTGGGATAGATTCGGAGTACATCTTAGATGAGGATGATGCTGACATGGTCTGTGACCTTAGGAAGGGTTGGGTCAAGCAATTCCAGTTAGCGAGGCATGTGTTGAGGATGATTGAGGAGGGTGCCTACCCAGAGGATATAGCAGCCGATTTCTTATGGCATACCATGTCGGCTAGTATCTTCGTTGACAAGTCAACGAATGAGCTGAAGACTACATTGCTACCTCTTTTTGTGGACTGGGAGCGTGTCGTTCATACTGCTTGGGGCACCGGGGTTCTGGCTCTCCTTTTTAGAAACCTCAGAGAGGCTTCTCGACGCGGAGCTGTACAGTTTGCCGGTTGCGCACGTCTCTTAGAGGTAGACTTTTATTATAGTTAGATTGTAATTTAAATCATGAATATACTGTGTTTAATTGTTTATAACTAATGGCTTTCTTCCTCCGTACACAGGTTTGGATTTGGATGTACTTTGTATACTTCCCGGGCAACCCTAACCTCAAGGAAGGTGCGGACGACGACATTCGACGCGTTGCACGATACTGTATTGGAACACGTAGCTAAAATTATAGCTCTTTACAGACCCGGTGTTCCAGTCACCATTTACACAGAGTCTGCACACCCAAAGCGTCATATACCAGGTCTTTTAGAAGATCCAAAATCTGAGGTGGACAACGGTAGCTCTGATGATGGCGGGGAGACCGGTCCTGATGAGGATTAGATAGCTTTTTATGATTCATGTTCAACTAGTGTATGCTTTAATGTTTACGTGTGCATGTATTTGTTAATGATTTCCAAGTAATAGTATTGTCTCGTATTGCATTTTCCCGAATCAACACCAATTCGAATAAAAACAAATGATTATAAAAACAATATATGGTCAATCTCAATCAAACTTTCCCACAAAATGAATTACGATAGCATATATAAAGTCAATTACAATCCAAAAAACCTAGGTAAGTATGTTAGGTCGCCCTTGTTCCGCTCGCTCCTCTACATAACTCTTGAACCTATCCTTAAAGCGCTCATGATTATCCCATCCATCAACACTTGGATCCTTGTAAATGAGCCACTGCCTCGGAGGCGGTGGAATTGGACAACGATCATTAACAAGCCAAATCTGTAAACATAAACGATAAAATTATATAACAATTTATGAAAGAATAAGTAAATACCAGAGAGTAGCGCTCCACATACCGGTACATAATGGTCTCTCCTGCCTACATGTGCTATCGCATAAACCTTTGTCGGAGGCTCAGCACCCGGGGCCCCCCCATAATGGAAGACATGTGTGCGGTCCAAACCATGATAAGACAACAACCGCCACTTGGTGTTCCGTGGAAAACACCAAACCAGTAATAGACATTATACACCAGAAGTTTGTTGTGCACGGTGACGCAATATAATTCAATCTCCTAACAAATGCTTCCACCGTCAACTCTTCCTCCCCAAGCATCGCTACGTAGTTGGCTGGATGTGTTTGGACATGCTTCGAAAGCTCTAATCGGACATCAACGTACTCCTCTTCTCGGCGACCTAGCAAAACGGCAAGGGAATGAAACCCGCAATGACCATCGCCTTTGTCACTTTGTACCCTAGAAATGTATGCGAGCATGAAATGATCAATATTCTCGTGCCCCCAGTTGAAGCCGAGATACTTTAACGACTTGCTTGAACCCGATTTGGACTTGTTTGAAGAAGATTTTGACTTTCTAGGTTTAGTGGCACTCCCCTTTGCTGTTGAAACTCCACTGCGAGGTCGTCCGCTAGAAGGACATCCTTTCGATCCCACAGACACTCTTGATCCCACGGACGATTTCACATTGGTCGTCTCTTTCTCTGCAGGCGCATCCTCCTCTTCCACTCCCAGCTCCTCATCCATATTCTTCATATTCTGCTTCTCCTTCATCTTCTTACTTTTTGCATCCACATGCTCGTCCCAACCCATATTCCTCTTGGTGCCGGTCTTTCTCGCATTCATCCTAGGCCTCCCCTTCTTGGTCTCACCACGTGGCGGGTCTTGAATCTGGCACGATGTAGGGTCAGTTGACTCACGCCACTTATCTGCCATCTTCTTCAATAGAAATCCATCAACTTTCCCACATAAGAACTCTTCAACGAAGTCCTGCACCGTGACATTATCCGATGTGATTACAACACCATCATCGACATCAAGATCCTTAGCATCCACCCCTTCCCATCTGATCTGCTTCCAGAAAATATCAACTTCTTCAGGCACTAACGGGTAACCCGTCTCCACATAGACCTTAATTGTTTGTGGGCAAGGCAGTCCTAGTGTGGACTTCCACCAAAAATCATCACATTTGTCCCTAATTTTCCCCTCCTTTGCTAACACAGCTTGGGCATACAACATTCTCAAGCATTTCTCAGAGCACTTTTCAAGGATGCGCTTGAAGAAGACCTTAACCCACTCAGGGCCATTTACTATCTCCATGGGAAAGGCAGTGCAGTTCTTGGTCATCTCAAATCGGATCTTCCGATGCTGATCAATAAACATGTTGTCGATGTGTTGCACAATTGTGTCGAACCCTCCAACGGATGTCTCAATCATGTCCTTAAGCATAGAGTGCTGACCCTCAACCCTGAAAATAATATAATCGTTTACAATTTACTAAATGAATTTTAAAACCCAATTTGATTGCAAATGTTTGTATGAAAGTTACCTGTTTGATGTTCTTGTGGCAAAATGGAGAACATCATCACACCATGCCGCAACTAGCTTTTTCTTATGGTCTTTAAACCAAGTTTCCTCGACATATTTCACAAGGCCTTCAATCCATATCTCCTTAAAGTGAGCAAGTCGCTCTCTATACTCCTCCTTTGTGTGAGACCTCATCACCCGACGAACACTTCCCGAGAATTTCTTCTCGTCAATCTTCATCAACTTAGCATATGCCTTCACATTACGGTCTACATGGACCTGACACAAATGATGCCGAACCTTCGGAAACACCATTTTGGCAACCTTGATCAGTCCTAGCTCTCGATCAGACATGATGCATATGGGACTTTTCCCCCCGTACAACCACTTCAATCGTGTCAATGCCCATGCATAGTGGCTTGCCGTCTCCCTTTCCATGAACACAAGAGCAATGCAATATGTGAAGTTGGTGCAAGTAAACCCAACAATCTGGAACAGTGGCATACCGTACCTATAAATGCAACACAAAAATACTTTAAACCCGCCAAAAATATAATTATCTACTCATAATACTAAAACGAGTAAGGTTTACCTGTTGGTTTTGTACGTCGAATCCATGATGACGACATTAGGGAACATGCACAACAAATGTCGAGCGTCTGGATGAGAAATAAACAAGCACGCCAATACCTCCTTCCCATCTTCCCTCGTTTTAGTAGCAGTGTCCAACAAATAGCCTTTGTCCTTCAAAAACCCCAATGACCATTGTGTCACATTCAGATTGCCCAGGTATTTCAACCTCTCCTTAGCCCTAACAGTGTACACTTGCCTCCTCGATACCGTTGAACCCGTATATTCATTCCTAATCTGTGTAGAAATAACCTTGGGTCTTGCACCCGCCGCAGTATCAATCATCACTTTTCTACGCTGCTCCATCGTAAGTCGGGAAGCAAATGCATGGCCAATCAAGGTGGTTGAAAGCATATGGTTATGGCATCCTCTAACAACTGATATGGTCCACCCAGGATCTCTAATAGCATTTCCTTCCCTAAAAATACCATGCAACAAAAAGGGACAACATTTCTTCTTTGACCTAGCTTTATTCACTCGTATCGGATTGACCTTTTTACCATCGACTAACTTCTTTTTCTTGCCGGACCTAAGTAACCCGGATCTATCACAATGAAATATAATCTTTTTAGACTTTGATGATTTAGTAGTGATCACCATAGAAAGACTAAAACCGACCTTTTGCACCCACTGACTCAATCCCTCCATACTCGAAAATATCTCATTAGTAGTAAAATGGGATGAGAAGTCAATTGCTAAAAATTCATCATCACTAGAATCACCCTATTTATAAACAAAAATTAGTACATTAGAAACTAATTAATAATTAAATTTATACAAATTAATATACAAAAATTATGCATTATTTCTAAACAGTCTACATTTCAAAGACTAAGTACAGTTAATATCTAATCATTTTATACAATAAAAATTAAAAATATTACGTACCTTGAAGTACTGAGGAGAAATCGGCGACTGAAAATCATCCTCATCATCTAGAGACGTGGGCGCGCTCGAAGACGACTCCGAAAACCCCCTCCAACAATGATCGCTTGACGACGACATATATATAGTCGGAAAATTACAATGGGTTTGAAGTTTTTTTCCCGTTGTATTTCAATGGTGGTATACTATTACATCTCCCATATATATAGCCGGCCACATGACCGTTAAGACTGAAACGGAATAATTCTGGGCGTCACTATGTGCAGCCCAAATTGACCATTAAATTTCAGTCGTACACTCCCTAGGCTGCACTATGTGCCGCCCAGAAATCCGGTTTTAGTGAACCAGTTTTCTGGGCTGTACATAGTGTCGCCCATAAACCCTTTTTCCCACAACAAACCGGTTCAATGAACCGGTTTAAAAAAAATCAATTTAAATCATAATTTTAATAAAAAAATAAATTTGAATCCATCTTGGGCGACACCTAGTGCAGCCCAAGAAAATCGGGTTTCATGGGCTGCACTAGGTGCCGCCCAGATAGAGTGCGAGGTAAAAAAAAAGGAGTGCGCGGTTTTTCGGCCTTATTTTTCTCTCCAACTAATCCATTTAATCTGGTCTTGAATAGCTGAAGGCCAATGTAGTCCACTTTCATTTTTTGCACTTCATACACACCGTTACAATGACTCAAATTCGAAATTTAATTTCCAACTAGTATCTTATGTAAGCTTATTAGAACTTAAGCAAGCTTGAAGCTCAAATTTTCCCAGAAAAATCAATTTCATCTACATAAACGGCAAAGTTTTTTTGAGATTAGCGGAACATGATTTTATTTTTAATCTACTTAATAAATGTTTGGAAAAAAATGGCAATCCAACTTAAGGAGCTTGTAGTAGATTAATGTAGTTTATTTTGTCAATTTTTTAATATGACCCACAAGATTGTTGAATATCAATAAGCTAAATTTTAATTTTCACTCATTTCAGCTTATAATACCAAACATCAATTATATTTTATAAATAATTAAGCTAATAAATTCAGCTCTACCTCCAACTAATCATACAACTTTAGCTTCACTTTCTAACTTGAAAACCGAAAGAATTGGCAAAGATCAAAGTAGATATTAATTAAGCAAATATTTTATAAAATCAATAAATTGTACCCTTTATTGCTATGAATTAATAAATATAAATATGAAAAGGTTATAAAATGTACCAACATACTTAAGTCTCTTGGTTTAAAAACCGTACACCCTTCAACTCTCAACCGTACCTCTCGGTTACCCTATCTAAAGCCAATTTACAACAGCAGCCTATCAACAACAGGAAATAAATTGTGCAAAATACAACCCTCAAATCCTTCAACTCTTCTGTCGGTTACCCTCAATCCCTTTAAATAGACCAATGTGTAGCCCCATATCAACCACCCTAACAAATAACCAGCCATATCGAAAATGGACTCATGTGCTGGCCTCCAAACCATTCTTGTTGCTGCCCATGCACAAACAAAGGGAGTGAATGACACCCATAGCAGGCCCACATTTCCCGCAACCAAGGCTGCACAGAAAAAGAAGTCATCTCATGCCATGGTATCCCAAGAGGAAGAGACTTACATCGCGTTTGAGAAGTAGTGACGTGGCCTAAGGTCGTTATGCCAAATCAAAGTAAACCTCAACTTCCAAACTAGTATAGTAAACAAGCAAGGGTCGAAATCTCAAGAGAATCACAAGCGTCTATATTCCTGTCACAAATTGAATACCAATCGAACAATAGTAACAACAAGGGGTTTTTTGAGGTTTTAATCAAGTAGAAAATAAAACAGAATAAATAGTATGCAATCAAATGTGAGAAAACACTTAGCCAGACAATTTCCACTTAAGTTTTGGTTGGTTGATCCTAGATTACTTCTAATTCCTTCCTATGATTATTCCTGTCCCGATCTTGTGTAGATTAATAAGGAAACCATCCCTAAGAACCCTTACTAGTGATTCAACCCAAAGGCAGCAATGAACATAAGAATTAACCAGGATACACATAACACCTCAACCAGAAGCATTCAACATGTAATCAAATCTCTACATAGATAAAATTCACCAAAACAAATAAAACCTATGCTTGCCACTCCAGACCAGGACGTTAGCCCAACAGTTTCCTAGTCATAGCAATATGAGTAACAATCAATAAACCTAGATGGCCTGTCTAGACAAATCAATAATTATTCAATGATATTCTGCTTAAGAGAAGAGATATAGATCAATAGGAATTAAGAAAGGGAACATAACCTCACAACCAATAATCAAAACTTAAGCTTCCATTACCAGACTAAGCAAAAGTGCTTAGCCTTCCATAGTCTTGAGAAAACAACGATGATGTAAAACTAAAACCTGATATGAGAGTCTCCCTAGAATGAGCTCTCTTCCTAGGTTAAATAGAAAATAGAACTAATATGGGCCTAACAAGTTCCTAAGCCCATTAGGGAAAATAATAACAAGGAAAAAGAAATAAATAGAAAATAGGAAATAATGATCCTAAAGAAAAAGAATAGATAATAATAAAATACTAAAAAGTAGAAAATGATAGATCTCGGCTTGGCCTGCTCCCGACTGGGATCCGCCTGGACCCGCGATCGCGGCCTGTAGGCCCGCGGTCGCGGTTACGTTGTGTAGCCGCTGCTCCTCTCCTCATCACTTCTTCAGCTCCTAATCCGCTCCTTGGTGGCTCCATATCCCGAATCTCCAAATATACTCCAATAAGCTCAAAACACCACCAAAACACCAATCTTCGCCCCCAAACACCATGCCACAAGAATGTGTCTAAATCTACCCGAATGGCACCAATAACCCTCTAACAACTCTTAGTTACGCCCTACAAAGTAACATCTATCAAGTAGCGCCAAGGGTTGGATTGCAAAATCAAGGTAATGGTATGTCGCAAATGGGATGCAACAATTTTTTTTTGGAAAATACATCAGCATCGATTTCATCATGTCTGATCAGACGGTATGCTCCAAATGATTTCTAGCATGCATATTTTTCCATTCGCTTTACTTATTTCTTATATAATCCTCCAAGTTGATGTCTATGATAGGGGAGTGCTATCCACTGTATGGCTAGGAGCTCCATCTCGCATTGCTTTATGGCTAAGCTTGTAGAAGGATAAATGTACAACAATATAAAGGGATGGAGAAGGTTCATGCAACAATATAAAAATGCATGATGTCAGTGGAAAACTTCATCATCTTATTTTCCCTATTAATGTGACCACCTATTTTTGTATGGAGAGTGCAATAGAATTATATACCTTTGTTCGAATAACCTTGCTAATCCAAGATTCATTTGTACATGATCTACCACACCTGCAAGCAAGAAAATATGTGGGTATATGAAGTGTATATAAATTTTATCTTCTATAATTATTTAGAATACTTGAGGGAAAAGGGACTTGAAACAATTTATATGCAATGTAGAAATGACTACTTTCTACCTAATTAGAAAATATAGATGATGATAGAGGCTATATAGGAGAGAAGATTAATTATTCTAACGTTTGTATACTACAACCTAATGATCTTCTGTATTCAGTTTCATCATTGTTCTTCAATTATTGCAAAGTGAATGATGCTATGGAAAAACATGTACATAGACAAAATAATTACACCTATTTGTGCTAAAAAAAATTTATTCATGAGTATAAAACAAGAAAAGTATCGGTAAATAGAGGTGTTGGTTTTATAATGCAAAAAACACAAGAAAAATCTATCTGAAGTTGTCAATCTATCTGAAGTTGGCATGCAGATTCAATGAAGGCTTCAGCATTGAAAACTTTTTGAATGGGAAAATAGAAGGAGGAGGGGCAAAGAGAGAAAGATTGAATAAAAAGGAAGAGAAAATGAGAAAGTCCGAGACAAGATGGCTCCATCCAAAATACACCAATCTTAATAGGATTTAACAACAAATTTGTAGGGGTAAAACTTTCTTGAAATCTATCCATACACTCCCTACATATGCTATCTACGAAAGAGAATCAAAGGCACTTCTGTAACTTTATTCTGAAAACCAAACTATGTATGAAGAAGAATAAAGGACTTCAACAAAGTAAAGCATACATTCTTTAGAAGTTTCAAACTACTTAAAACCAAATATACAGCAATCTAAATATTATATTTGTGAAGGATTTACACTATTGAAAACGTATAGATTAGGGATAACATTCTGATTGAGCAATTCTTGCAGTAAAACATAGAAACAACTTCAATTAATATAAACTTCTGATCCTGAATATACATAATCATAAGTATAAAGGGATAGGAAAAGCATTTAAAGTTGGGTCATAAAACTTACAACTTAAGGATCATCTGGTTAGGGTTCTTAGTTGAAAGAATGAAGTCGAGCTTGGAGGTGAGGTGCGAGAATGCGCCGACGTTGGAGGGGACAAATAGGTTGAATTCAGAGATCTTGACGGAGGTGACGGTGAACGTTGGGTTTTTGCACTAGTACAAAATGACAAGTTTACTACGGTTCCAAATACATATATTACTACGGTTGTGAACCGTAGTAAAAGTGGCCGTTATAAAATTCTTTACTACAGTTACATATTTACTACGGTCGTTGTTTTACTACGATCATATATTTACTACGGTTACACATTACTACGGTTCTTGAACCGTAGTAAAAAAATCACATTTTTTATTCCCATTAAGACCCGTAGTAATAGTGACAACCATGGTAATTTGACATGTCGTAAAGTTGTTTCAACCAAAGCAACCATGGTAATTTTACATGTAGTTAAATGTGCACCTTTTTGTAAGTACCTAAATTTTAATATATATATATATATATTACACCATACACTTAACCATAATTATCTAAACATTTGACACAACTTCAAAAGACGTCAAATATCAAAATGGATTAAATATTTCAAAATGTCTTACATCAATGTATTGTCATAAACATAAAAGACTTAAAAGTTGAAATTTCACAAAAAATATGTTTAGCTAGTTAAAGTATGAAACTCTCATCAGTAATGCCGAGCATTTTATTAACCATGAACGCCATTTCCTCACGACCTCTGAAAGCCAAGTACTTCTCATTTCTCAATCACATTGGAGGGAAACTTTTTGCTGGCTCATTTGAACTATCACATTAGAGGCAAACTTGTGCTGGCTCATTTGACCTATCTTCCCATCTAACTCTTAAATTATAATTGTACATTCATGTGGCTTCCCATGCTCTAGCACATGCTGCTAGAAGGATTGTGGAGGTCATTAACAACAATTGAAAACATAAAAGAAAAAATACTAGCAAGTAGCAAAAGAAGAGAGAAATCTCATTACACTTACATATCAATAAGATAGATTATCATTAATAAAATGTCACAACTGAGCCAAGCAAAGGCATTATGTATGAGAACGATTTGAATCAAGAAACGAGACCAATATAGAATGTTTATAGAAAAGTACAAAACGAAGCACCAATAAAAAGAATGAATCACAAACAAAAATAAACAAGATAAAGTAATGGGATGCAATTCCAATGGAATAGAAGGATATAGCAATATACCCACATTATAATTACTTAAGAATTAAGTTTGCACATACATAAAGGTTTAGAAGATGCAAAGTAGACATGATAACACCCTTGTAAAGCAATACTTCGATCCAATTGACATTCTAACATCATAAAATAGCATATTTAGCGGGAATCAAACATACCTGAACAACATAATTTCCATATCCATAGCCAACATGCTCACGGATAATAAAATTCCATGCATAGCCTTACTCTGGAAATCTTTGCTATATGGAAGTGGATACATCGAAGTTAAAAGAAAACAATAATATCACTAGAGTTATCCCTTCAGTACTCATGTTGGATAACACACACAACACGAGAACCAACCTCCTTAAGAGCCTTAGCTTTCCAATTAATCCCAGAAAACACCACTCTTTAACAAATTTATCTCATACCTAAAACCAATAAAGTGCAAAGTAGATGCAATTATCCATTTACTTCATTTTAGAAGTTGTGAATTTGAGTAGAAAGATGAATTAGACATGTATGCCTATTCCTATTCTATCTAGGAATCCACTTCTTAGAAAGTATATTCAAATAAGTAAAAAGATCATTGTGCACCTGAGCCATCATGCTTCCTGCGTATCCGACTAAGCTTGTATATTTTCTTTTTCCTGAGACAACATCCATATCTTCAGGGTCCATAAAGCCAATAGTGTGCATCTGTTAGAGACAAAACTTCACATGGTTGACACAATTTATCTAATATATTTTACTTAACACTTAATCTGTGTAAAGAGCCAAATATGACATGAAACTGATAGGAACAAACAAGGAGGTAAGCACATTATAAGCGTACACCATATAGCAAATAAGAAAAGTCTTACAAAGAAAAGAAGCCGAGAAATGTAACAAAACCCAAACTCATAGACAACAGTTCTATATACCGTTGTATATCCAAGCGCGGTCTTCACTCGCACAACGTTTAACGTTTAGACGACGGTTGTCTTAGACTACGGTTACACCCCTTGTCTAAAACTCAGAGACCGTTATCTATGCCTTTGCTGTCTAACATTAAACAATAGACAACAGTTCTAGATACTCGTTGTCTTTTCCCAATTATTTGTTTGAAAAAAAATGGACTCATGTGCATTGTACATTGGTGCCCATTTGGATCTTCAATCGAAGTAAGATACAACTATACAATAACATTATATAGATAATATCCTTACCAAATACCAAAATAGCTTAAGATGCAAGACTTCGCAAAATATCTTATGAAATTACAAATTGAATGAGGCTTGTTTAATTTATACTCTACATGTACTGATGTACATTATTGGTTTAGAAACAAAAAGGTCATAAATAAGAAAAACTCATATACAAAACATATGCAATAAAAGAAAGTGCTTTACTGAAATTAACCAAGTTAGGGTGAACCATGATTGATTCTCTACAACTAGTATTGCTAAGTGAATCTAACCTCTATAGTAATGAGAAGATGCAAGCTACTCAAAATTCATCAAGCAAGAATAGAGGAATTGAAACGAATGCTGAACAGATTACTTCTGATTTTAGGTAATATCAAGTGCAAGCAAAACCTAGAGTAAAAGAAGAATAAGAAACCCTAGGGTTTTGATTTAGACAAATTCATCAAACAAATGTTTCAGAGAGAAGAGAGGCGTTGAAAGGAAGAGGCGAGGAGGACATGTGATGGTCCCATTGACAATCATGCCATTCTTGAGCTTGATTGAGACAGTTTCATTGTTCAACTTCATCAAGAACTTTATCGTCACTCATCCGAAAGAGAACTTTTTAGAGCTCAAACAGTCAGATGCAAAGAATTTGGAAGTCTATGAACAGCAAAGAGAGAGATAGAGAGGGGGAGAGGCAAACCTGATGAGCTTCATCTTGGCAGAAGATGGTTGTTAATGGACGGAGGCGGTGCAGTGGTGGCGTCGACAGCGGCGGCCACTGAAAACCAAAAACTGTGGGAAAATGCGGGCAGACAAGCGGGATTTACTTCAGTCTTCGGAAAGCAGGTGCGACATTTAGGGCATTTGATTTTTCGAGCACCTCCATTTTGTTTTAAGCTACGTCATTTTGGCTATAACGCATACCACACTACCAGTCTACTACCACCTCGCGGCTCCATTGCGTCTAAGGCTTTGTTTGGTCCACTAATTCTTTTCTTTTTTTCATTACATTAATCTCTTAAGGCTTTTTTAACAAATTACTACGGTTGTTAAGCAACCGTGGTAAAAATGAGTTATAAATTTCTACGGTTGTCCCATAACCGTAGTAAAATATTGTCCATAATAACCACACTTGTTCACATAACCGTAGTAATGTAACCATGACAACAAAATTACTACGAATGAACACAAGACCGTGGTATTTTAGAAGTTTATTTACCACGGTTATGGGAGAACTATAGTAGAAAAGATGCATAAACAGCATGGTCACAAAACCGTAGTAATTTAACCATGACAACAAAATTACTACGAAAAAATATGGAACCGTGATATTTTGGCAGTTTATTTACAACGGTTCTCCCAGACCGTAGTAAAACATATGCATAAACACCATGCTTGTTCACGAAACCGTAGTAAATTAACCATGACAACAAAATTACTACGAAAAACACGAAACTGTTGTATTTTAGCAGTTTATTTACCATGGTTCTATGCATAAACACCACGGTTGTTCACAGAACCGTAGTAAATTAAGCATGACAACAAAATTACTACGAAAAAACACGTAACCGTGGTAATTGTGTCCGTAGGGGAAGCCCCGTTTTGTACTAGTGTTGGGGTTGTAGAGGACGTTGAACACTCATGGGGCGATGGCGCCGAGGAGGAGCAATGGAAGGATGAAAATCAAGATATAGATGAAGCACATGCAGCAGAATCAGGGGCAAGAGCAGCTACGCCGGGGAGAGCGGCTCACTTGTTGGGAGCAGAACGCATTCTGTGGTTCATTTTCCTAAATCTACCCAATAACCCGTACCTATTTCAATGAACCACACATAGAACCGACGAAATTCTTTGAATAGGACCACCAATATCGCCATGATTCTTCTTCCACTACATACACCGGGGAAAGCAGGTGGAATTTTAGGGGGCGGAAACTCGATCACATAGAAGGATAAGGAAAGCCTAGGGTTTCCTAAGCGTACGGAACACGACCTACCAAAAAGGAATACTTAATCATATGCATACAAGAAACTGTCATACTAATATAACTAGATTCATTACTTTATTGCTCATTTACATTAAAAAGCAAGTGATAGCTCAGTTCAATTTTTAAAAAACATTTAACATGCCTTTTTACTATAATTTACCAAATTTTAATATAACATAATTTTCCCCTTTCAAATACAATAATATAAAGTAATCAATCCTACTACAATAGATTAAACCTAGCCACATAATAATATCAATTTATGATTACATATAAAACCACACTCACATTTAAAATGAATTTAGTTTACAAAATGTATGGTTACACTTCAAAGTTTTCCATGAAGAAAATTAATGTATGTTCCAAACCAATATCAATTTATGATTACATATAAAACCACACTCACATTTAAAATGAATTTAGTTTACAAAATGTATGGTTACACTTCAAAGTTTTCCATGAAGAAAATTAATGTATGTTCCAAACTAATATAAATTTAGGCTTCTACATTAATTCCCCTTTCTAGGGATTTAAGTACATAGTTTAAAATAAAATGTCATTCAAATATAACATACTTTTTTAAATTGGTCCAATAACTAACCTTACGTCTTTAACATCTAAAACTATCAACTAAGAATACTATATTTCTGTAATATAATCATACCTTATTACATGTCAAATACTTTCACTTTACCACCTCTTCCGAAATCCACAAGCTTACAATTTCATATCAACGTAAACTACAACAAAATTTACCACTGACCCATGCGAAGCACGGGGTCCGACTACTAATTGCATATATAAGCCCCAAAGTGCATTTATTATATAGCATATATAAAAATATATATATACTTGCTCACATGTACAATATTAATGTGCATGTTTGGAATGCTATAGTGCATGTTTAATATATAAATGTACATGTTCAACATGTATATGTGCATGTATATTAAAAGTGCACATATATCTAACTTTTATGTTTATTATGATAAAATACATGTTTAGTATGTTAAAACACACGTGTTAATATGCTAAAGTGTATGTATTAGCTAAAGTACATGGTCAGATGTTAAAGTGCATATTCGGTATGAAAAAAACTTTGGGATTTTTTTTCCAACTATAACTAAAAAAGTGAAACTGCCAGAGGCCAGCATAAAGGTGCCACACCTTATCAATACAATTACATCAAAACCTTCAACTACAACAACACTAATTTTATCTTTGCACTTTGGCAAAATAGAACAATTCAAACCCATACTCGTAAACGTACACTACAATGTGGCCTTGTTATCCTAAATCACAAATTAGGAAAATAGGTTACTGGAATGTTAGAGGGACAAGTGCTCAGGTTTCTGGGAAGAATTAAACTACATCAAGAAATCGAACAACTTGAATATCTTAGCCCTTGAGAAACAAAATGCAACATAATTCCGAATGATAATTAAATTTGTAAAAGTGGCTTCCAGGATTTCCTTTTATTCCATCTAATGACACTAGATAAGGCTTATGGATCCTTTGGAACCACAACCAAGAGACAAAAAAAATTCAAACTTCTTATTAGCAATGACAATATGGCCATCTACAAATTTGATCACGAAACAAATCCTTTCTTATGCATATTTGTGTATGCCCCTTCTAGGGAAGAAAACAAATAGGCATTCTGGTCAAAACTCGAGCAAGAAATTATACAAATTGGTTTACCAGTTATCCTGATATGTGATTTAAATGAACTTGAGAATGATACTGAAAAACTAGGAGGGGCAGTTATCAATCCATATAGATTCAGAAGAATATATATTTTTTGAAATAATCTAGGTCTCATCAATACAAGAACATGTGGATTTCCTTTCACGTGGAGGAAAAACACATGCAGCAAATACGTTATATGAAAAACTAGATCGAGTCCTTATCCACGCAGACATTTTAGACATAGCATCTGATTTAATAGTAAAACAACATCCGTTTATAACATCAGATCACTGCCTGATCACCTTCATCATTGGTAAAATATTTAGAAAAGTAAACCCATCCTTTCGATTTGAAAATACTTGAACAAACTTTAAAGACTATGAAATTTTAGTACAAAAAGTGTGGAAGTACAAAATGCAAGGATCCTATATGTTTAAACTACAACAAAAACTTAAATTGTTGAAGAAATACTCAAAATCATGGGCCAAAGAAACTTTTTATCATAATTTTAAGCAATTGCAAGTATCTGAAATAAAATTAAAAAAAGCTCAACATCAATTAGTGATAGCACCAAACTGTAAGAGAACCTTAAAAAGGCTCCAACTTTTAACATCTAAGCATCAAGGTATCCTGAACTTCCAACATAAATATTGGAAACAGAGAGCAAAAATTACCCACATACAACTAGCAGACCGAAACACAAAGTATTATCAAACAATCGCTAAAATTAGATTCACAAAACAATCAATAACAAAGTTCCAAAACAAAGAGGGTCTAATAATCTTTGAACCAAATAACATTAAAGAGGAAATATAAAAAGAATTAGGAGCCAGATTTATATCCATAAGTCAAACTCAACAACCTAATTTAGATATCATTCAACAAGAATTAACTGAACATGATAATAACCATATTTTAAAAGCACCATCTATACTAGAAGTTAAACAAGCCATAACTGACATGCCCCTAGACAAAATGCCAGGTCTTGATGGTTTCCCCATAGATTTCTATAAAAACATTGGAACATTCTAGGTCAAACAATAATCAACGCAACTCGAGCCTTCTTTCACTCTGGAATTATGCTAAGGGAAGTAAACCATGCTTATATTGCGCTCATACCAAAAGTGGATAACCCAATCAATATAAACCATTTTAGACCCATTAGCTTGTGTAATACAACGTATAAAATAATCACCAAAATTCTAGCAAATAAGTTAAAACCCCTCCTTCCCAGATTAATCCACCCCTTTCAAGGAGTGTTTGTAGAAGAAAGACTCATACAAGACAATATTCTAATAGCCCATGAAATTTTTCATTCCTTTCATAAGAAAAAAAGTGGAAAACAATGTTGGATGGCAGTAAAACTCGATCTCGAAAAAGCATATGATAAAATCAGCTGGAATTTCATCCAACATATCCTAATACCAATACCCTTCCTAACCTTTGCAGATCATATAATTATCTTTGTGGAAGCTTCTGTTGCTTCGGCAAGGTATATCAAAACCTTCCTACAAGATTTCTCAAAGAAAACTGGACTAATAATAAATTTCCACAAAAGCTCAGTACAATTCTCGTCCAATGCTTCACCTCAACTAATGAATAATTTAGCAAGTATGCTAGAAGTACCAATTATCCGGAACCTAGAAAAATATTTAGCTATACCTATACTACGGGGTCGTGTTTAAAATGAAACTTTTGTTGAGGCTACAAATTCCTTAAAACAACAACTTTCCAAATGGAAAGCAAATTCTCTGTCCCAAGCAAGACATAGTTTCTTAAATCAAGCAAACCTCATCTCGAAAGTTAATTTTCTGATGTTGAGCTTCCTTCTCCCTAAATGAATTCTGGAGGAAATTGATAAAATAAACAAAAAGTTTTTATGGAACAAAATGGACATGTCGAATTTCCATCCCCTCGTCAGCTGGGATCGAATTTACACCCCAAAAAAGAACGGAGGACTTGGCTTTCGCACAACCGAAGTTAGCAACAAATCATTACAAATGAAATTACTATGGAAAATATTCACAGAACTTGACAATGCTTGGGTTCGAATCATAAAAGAAAAATACACAAAAGACATAAATCTATTTGAAATTGAGCCGAGAAACTTCTCCTGGCAATTCTCTAGACTTCTAAGTCTCTGAATCGACTTCCAAAACCAGATGAAATGGCAATTGGGCAATAGTAAAACCATAGATTTCTGGAATAATAGATGGCTCTATAATATCAGTTTAAATTAGTTCATGTCAACAAACAATTTGCCCCAGAAAGTTTCAGATTTTATTTCAGACACCAAAGAATGGGATGAAGATAAACTGCTCAATCTAGTACCCAACAATGTCCTTCAAAAAATTAAAACCATAAAAATTCCATTCCATAATTTGGACGACAAACTAATTTGGGAACCTGCTCCAAATGGAAAATACTCAGTCAAAACTGCAGCATCGTCCCTTCTACCCAGACGAAATAATGAGCATAACAACAATTCAGAATGGATTTGGAGATTGAAAATTCCTCCTAAAATTAAGAATTTCTTTTGGAAAGCCTGCTCTGATTCCTTGCCTACTAAAGAACGACTAAATCGACACTACAATAAGGTACCTGCTCAATGTACTCTCTGTAAACAAACTAATGAAGATGCAAACCATATCTTTTTTACTTGTTCATACACACAAAGGATTTTAAAGGAAACTGGAGAAGCATTAAATGAAAATATAAACACCATTTCTATTGGAGACATCTTCTATGATAATTTATCTTATAATGAAGGTGTTAGCACGAACAAAGAATTAGCAACATTCGCCTGGTGGCAATATGGAACTACAAGGATTGCATAATTTTCCAAAACGCACCATAAGATCTCCCAAACTGCAACCCGATTATACATTCCTACCAAAGATACAAGAATTTGGATTCTGATATCAAGCAAACTCAAAAGAAAAATAATATTGAGTATGTCTCATGGTTTAAACCTACTAGGGATCGCTTAAAATTATACTTTGATGGGTCCACAAATAAATACGGGGACTCAAAAATTGGGTGCATCATTAGGGATAGTAACATAGTTTTTATGGACAATATAAAAATACGGGCAAATTCTATATTACAGACTGAAGCTCCCGTGATCTAGGTACGTGTGGCTCAGGCTCATTGGATGGGCATCAAGAAGATTACCATTGAAGGAGACAACCTTGCAGTCTTAAGCGCACTACAAGGCTTATGGGATACTCCTTGGGAGATTGACATGATTATTCGCGACACAAGGAAATTCTTAGCTTACTTCGAGGATGTCAAAATACAACATTGCCACAGAGAAGCAAATCAGGCGACAAATTTTCTCGCATCAAATGATTGTAACATGGACACTCTTCGTCTTATTAGGCATTCCATGAATGCTAACTGTAATGGGATTCTTCATCCTATGTTGAAGGATTTTCTTATGATTATCCGAAAGGATAATTTAAGCTGGTCATTTCCCAGAAAGGTAGTCTAGTTCTTAACTATGTACAAAAAAAACACGGATTTACATATATACACCATTTGGGAAAGCCACTTGCAAGAATACCAACTTGCTTTTTGATTTGCATATATACACCATTTGGGGTATTTTTGCAATATATTAAATCTTTTCTTGTAATTCAGAAATTAAATAAAAGCAAGAAAAATCATGAAAAGAAAAAGAAAACAAAAAAACAATAAAAGTACACAAAATCATTCTTTATTATTTCCCTCCAAAAGTAAAAATAATTCCCTCCCAAACTACACAATCTTCCTCCATTTATTGTTCACTTTTCCCGCCCAAACACATAATAGGGCATGACACTATGTACAACCCAATTAGCTGTGCCAAACCTCCATCTTCCAAATTTATTATTTTTCTTGAACCCAAATTATTCCTCTTATGAGCCAAAATCATTTTCAGCTTATTCCTCTTTCTTTTTTATCTTGAACTCAAAGTTCTGTCAGTTATTCATCTTTCCTTTTCTAGGTTTCCAAAGTACACAAACTGATTTAGATTTCACTAAAACAAAATCATTTCCAGGTTAAACAAATTTTGAGCCAAATTCATGTAAAAACAAAGATTCACAAGCGGCATAACTTATTACCTCATACTTGGTTGTTTTTACTATTATCGAAAACTAATGTTGGCCTTACTAAAAAGAATGTCATAATTACGAATAATAATGTCAGAACTACAAATAAAAATGACGCATCTTCCTCCACTTATAGTGATTTCAACGGGCAAAAATGAACACTAAACTTTAGTATGTAATGTGACATTAAAGTTTAAATACAAACTTTAGTATGTAATGTGACATTAAAGTTTCAAGTTTAAATGCAAAAATCAACACTAAACTGTAAGGTTGATAGTATTAAATGCAAAGTTTGTTAATTTCCAGATATTACATGAAGAGCGACATTATTTGTTGGTACTCTGACACTCGCATTCTACCATATTACATGATAATGCTTGCCACTTAATTGGTAGGATGAGTGACATCTGGTTGAATACTTCTACTCACAATACCTCAATTCTCTTAGATTTATTTGGTTGTGTGACATTTTAAAGTAGTAATATGACATTGGTTTTATACTATTTGACAAAAACATACTTTATCACTGACAAATTTGACTGCTATAAATGTATTCAGAATGAGCATTGTGCATGGTTGTACATAGTTAATAGATTTTCCCACTATTAAATGTAGGAAATTGCTCCATGTTACTTCTTTTACAGAGATCTTAATTGCATCTCCCTCTCCCGATGCTCTGCTTCATGTATCTCTTCTTTGACTAGTTTTATCTACACTTCCACTCCTACTCTCTCTTTGTTTCACTTCATCTCATCCATCTCATTTGTGTCTTCATCTCTTTCATCTCCTTTGAGCCACTCCGCGGCGGGCAAGGGACGGGTCATGGTTCGTGCTGCGGTCAAGGCGGGTCTTCGTTAGAGCAACCCGTCTAGTTGTGTTTTTTGCTTGTGGACTCACAAACTTTTGTTGGATTTTAGTTAAGTGCCAAATAGGTATGGCTGATGAATACTCCACCATTGGAGAAAAGGGAAAGGTTGGCTTCATTGACTTCACAGATGATCCGTCAGTCACTACTTCCACTCCTACTGAGAAGGGTCTTGTCATTGTCTCTGTGCCCTTTCCATTTGTTGGAGGAAAGCCTCAATCAGTGCCTGTCAACGAGGTTGTCGTGTCGTCATTTACCATAGAAAACACCACTTCAGAAAATGTGGTACTTTGGGGGGTGAACATTCATGCTTCAAATCCCGAAGATTAATTCAATTTGTCACTGATGAAACCTCCATCTAGCCAACCAGATGACATACCCAAGGAAGATTTTATGGGTTGTTTTTCTATGGAGGACCGAACGTTGAGACCACATGGTAGCCTGACTATATGGTTGTCTTGTGTGCCGAAGGAGATTGGTGTTTTCACATCTATTGTGCATATCGACATTGCAGATGATAGAATTGAATATGTTATCTACCTCTTGGCTGAAGATGAAGTCTCGAAAGCATTGGCATCTGAGAAACCATATAACATACCACCAAAAATAAGGAAAGTGATTGAGTTTGTGCAAATCCCTGAAGTTGTCTTACAAGGCTTAACAAAGGAGAATTATGCATCGTATTTCAATGCGTTGTTAGGGATGGAGGAACTTCTCATTATGGTAATTATTGTATTTTCTCTGTATGGGGGTTGGGGGACTGAGGGATAGCTAGATGGCGTGGTTCTCTCATAGTACCAACCTGTTGAATGATTCTCTTCTTTTATTTGTTTACAAGACTACATGAAAGCTTATAATATAAAGTCTGTTACTTTGAGACAAAAGGATTTTTACCATTTAGTACTTAAAGTGCCAGGACTTGTTGAAAGAAGGCCCTCACTTGTCCGTAGAGATGTGGTAGATGATTTTGGGGAATATTTGCTTAATCATGTATGTGTGCTCAATTGGAAGAAGTTAATTTTTGGCACAAGCATCAAGCATTATACATTTCTACTTGGCTTTATGAAGCTGACTATTTTTATGTACATGTTGAGATACGAAATATGCATTTCATGTTTAATACTTCATGTCAGTGGTGTTTATATTTTTGTCACATGGTGTTGTTTTATTTTTGGAAGGAACAATGACAATGTCAGAGAAGTTCATATTTTTGTCACAATTGCACGAATTGTACAAATTACCATTGGAAATTATACAAGAAATGTGGCATTTGGTGTGAATATGATAAATCACCCATTCCATCTTGATATGAGCAAATGCGGCGTTTGTGTAGCATATCATACTTTGTCAATTATAAATTGAAATTGAATTATGTTTTCTTATCTTGAACTTGTACAAGACACTAATTTCACACCCAATGTTGTTTTAACAGGGTTGGATCGACCGTGTTGAGGCTGATGAAGTATTATTGCAATTTCATGATGGATTTTACCAAAGGCACAGAGATTGCAATCTGTATGAAGTTTATTTTGCCTACAACGGGGTAAATTTCAGTAGGCTCTATCAAGCCATTGGATTATGTACCTACAATAAAGGTTTATTCACTTGCCCGTCTTGAGATGCACTCTGCAGCTACAGGATCATAATGACATACATGAATGCATCTTCCCTTTATGCTAAAGGGGTTAACCGTGGCCACTTCTCCCACATCATCTTAGATGAGGCAGGCCATAGTTCAGAGCCAGAGACAATGATCCCCATATCAAACCTTTGTGAAAAGAACACGGTGATTGTTCTTGCTGGTGATCCCAAGAAACTTGGCCCTGATATTCATTCAAAACATGCTGAGGCTTATGGGTTGTGAACGTCTTTTCTAGAGAGGTTGTTGGAATTTGAAGTTTACAGCTCAGGGGATCACAATTATGTCACAATGTTGGTGAAGAATTATCGGAGCCACCCTGAATTTTTTTTCTTTCTTCAAGTTTGTTTTATAGAGGAGCATTGATTCCATCTCGAGAGGAAAGTGACACATCTTCCTTACCTTGGGCTAATCTGCTTCCAAACGGGAACTTCCCTATAATGTTGTGTGGCATCCAAGGCTTGGATGAGAGGGAAAAAGGCAGCCCTTCATGGTTTAATTGGATTGAAGCTAGCAAGGTGGTTGAGCTCGTATAGAAGCTTAAAAAAAGGAATGTCTCTGAGCACGACATCGGGATTATTACCCATTTCCCACAACAAGTACTAAAGATAGGGAAGGCTCTCAAGTCTCTACATATGACTGATATTAAAATAGGCGGGATTGAGTAGTTTCAAGGTGAAGAAAGGGAAGTGATCATCGTGTCAACCGTCAGATCAATCATGAAACACGACGAATGTGACAAGACTTTCTATTTGGGATTTCTGAGCAACCCGAAGAGGTTATATTTTGCCATGACTCATGCCAGATCATTGCTTATTATTGTAAGAAACCCTTATATTATTGAAAATGTATTTCTCGGTAAAAAAACTTAGTTGTTTATTAAATGCAGTAAAATTGTTGCATAACCGTGTTGTTGGCCATTGACAGGACTGTCACTACGATCAAATGTTATGCCATTGTGTTACAAATAGCACTGATAAAGGCTATGCTTTTCGCGTGAAGCAGCAGGATCCATATATTTCGACGTGATGCTAGTGCAGCTAACGCTGATGGTTCATGAAGAGGCCTAGAAATGAAAACTGAAGTATGTAGAATATTAAAGTGGTAGATTGAAGAAGATGAGTTCTTAGCTCGATCAGTTTTTTTGAGTACTGGCAACTATCAGTTTTGAGTAATGTAATGGTATCCAGTGTACTGGCAACTATTGTATATGTGTCTAGTGCTGGCATTATTTTTCAATTTGCAAAAATTACATGAAGAGCGACATTAAATTTGGTACTCTGACATGTAGAATCAACCTTGTTACATACAAAAACAAAGTCATCGGGTACATACTTCATAGTTATGACCTACATGCTAGATAACAAATACTAAAAGCACTAATCCCTACAATTACACCAACAATAAATGCACATATAGGATTGAATACAAGTTTTCTCTTTTTTTTTTTCCTGGGAGTGTAGTGTCTTATTTTCACCTTCAAGTTCTGCCACCCTTGCATAGAGGTCCATAATTGTAGCCTCGAAGTGCAACTCATTTGTATTGAGTTCCATAATTCTTTGCTCACATTCATGTTTCTCAGTACGTAGGTGTGTGATTATTTCATCTAACATGCAGGAACGTGGGCTGTTCGTTAGTAACATCTTTAACTCTTCTTGCAACTTCTCCTCTATTTCAGAACGTGTAGGAGATATAGGTGGATATTCATATTTTTTGGGTTCCCGCCTGGATAACTTGAGGTGTCGTCGTCTGGCATTAGACTTCAGTTGAACTACATAAACAAAATAAAATTCTAGAAAAAAAACCTTGATACATGCATGCTTATGTGAACCTCTAATTACCCGATTGACCCACTATGAAAAGCAGACAAAAAACTCACGAAATTGTACGTTGTATATAGCAGGCAATTGACAACATAAACCATCAAAAGGTCCAAACGAGTGGCAACAGAAACATTAGTATGTACAAAGAATTCAAGTAGCTGCAAAAATGTTAACTGATTGCAGTAATACCCATAAAAACATTAGCATGTACATAGTATATAACAATTAATTTATACATTCCAGCCTCAATTAAGCATCACCCATACAGAATTACAAATTCCTACCCATTTTTTTTCAACAAGGTAGTGAGATTCTTTTTTTTATACATTGATTTATTTATACATTCCAGCCTCAATTATACATAATTAAGTAGCAAGAAAACATCACCCATTAAAAACCAAGTACTAATTAGTAAGATTTAATTAGAGATTTGAGAATGCACTTTGCTACTTTCGTTAGGGTTTTGTGAAAGAGAAAAAAACAGAGGTAGTCAGATTCAAACAACTAATCAAATTTGATCGATTGGTAAGCGTAGTTACCTTGTGTTCGGCACAATGAAAGTCGTCGGCTCACCGAAACAAACAAGAAGGAGAGGGTTTTGGGCGAAGAATTAGAAGGGGAAAGAAATTGGTCGGTGATGCAATTTGGTTGGGTTAATATTGGAATTTTACTTTTGCTTTTTTCATTTTTTTGGCCAAGTCATTCCTTTTATAATATTGTTGCAAAAATAATGACTTGACCTGACCTCTGTGAATAGAGTACATGCCATGATTTGACCTCTGTTTTTTTTCCTCCAAAAGTGAACAACTTTCCCTCAATTTTCTACCCCTTTACCCACTTGTGAGTCTTCACTAAAATAACCCCAACACTGTAATACCACAAATCCACTGTAAACTATAAATCTTCAAATAGGCTTCCACTTGCATCTTCAATGTCTTTGGAATAGAAGAATTAAATAATGGGTGAGTTCTGACTTTCCCATTTATTCCTCTTTACAAGACATTCTTTTGTGGTTCCCTAAACAAGAAAGAATAACCTTTCTCTCTTGTATGCATTGCTCATATCCGACTTTCACATTTATTCCTCTTTACCATACACTTTATCCTTGATTCAAAAATATTTGACTTTCCTACACATTATTTTCCCGTTTGGCTAGAAAACCCTTTCTATCTACAATTCATGATGGGCTAAAACCCTAACTTTCTAAAACTAATGTCGGTGTTAGCATAATAATATCAGTGTTAGACATAATAAAGTCAACCTTTGTCATACAGTAATGTCGGTATTTTATTTTCGGACACATTATTTGTTTATAATGTTATCGAAACTAATGTCGCTCGTTCTAAAATTAATGTCGGTGTTAGTAATAAAATTGTCAGTGTTACTAATAAAATGTCATGTAAGTGAATTTATTCAGAGTTGTTACGCCAAATTCTCAAACTTGTATTGCAATGGTTTGTGATTCTACTTGTGTTTGCTTCTTCTTCGTACAACAGGTAAAAGATCATACTACTTGACACTGATAACATATGGTGAATGGATATGTAAGGGAAACAAGTGGGTTTTTGAAGGTATCAAAATGACAAAAGCACTTGCTGTGTCTAAAGATATCAATTACTCAAATATGAGGAAAAAGTTGGCTAAGAAGATAAATTACAATGAGGAGATAGATGAAATGAAGCGAAAATATCTTTCACCGCGGAAACCAAAGTTACCACCATTCGATGTCAAAGATGACGACGACCTTAAAGTTTTCAAATCTGTGAACTTACAATCAGAAGATGCAATTTGGCCTATCGAGTTATATGCGAGTTTGAAAAAGAAAGGAAACAAGGAATTTGCAAACACAGAGTATGTAAATGTGAGGCCTAATGTTGAGGCCGATGATCAGCTCTACTTTGTAGTGTTTATCTAGGAGTTGTTATCGGTGTTTAGGGTGCCATTTGTAGGGGTTTAGAGCACAACTGTGGAGTATGGAGTTGAAGTGAAGAAGTGTGGATTTGGTGATTTGGAGGAGCTAATTGAAGACATCCAGAAGAAGAGGAGAAGACCACCTGAGAAGACGAAGAAGAATAGAAGGAAGAGCCACACGAATGATCAAAGAAGACAAGAGCCGCGAGCTGCCGCGACCAAGAAGCAAGAAGGAAAGCAACCACAGCGGAAGGCGAGACGCGGAGCCAAGAGTGTCACTGCCGCGACCGCGGCGAAGTCATCCGCGCCCGCGGAAAATTCATGTGTTGTGCAAAGTCGAGAGCAGATTCCTATTTTCCGCGACCGCGGAATTGGTGTCGCGACCGCAGAAGCACACAGAGGCGACCCGCGAAGCTTTTCCGAGTTTTCTTAATTTTTATTATTTTTCGATTTTTATTCTTTTATTATTTCATACTTTATATTTTATTTCCTTTTGGATTATTTTGGGTTATCTTTACTTTGGTTTCTAGGGTTCTTAACCTAGTTTTCCCTGGCCATTTTTATCATTATCGTTGTTTCCATTGAGTATTGTTTTTCCTTTGAACTATGAAGAACTAAGCACTTTTGCTTAGTCCGACAATTGAAGCCTTCGTTTGAATAACGGTTGTGAGATTCTATTTCTATTTATTTTCCTTTAAATGTATTGATTTTCTTGTGCTTCATCCCATTGATTATTATTGATTTCGCTTGTTGGATGCAACTAGTTGTTATTGGTAATTGTCTATTGCTAGGGTTTGGTAATTACTGTTTGAGTTACCTAATTCATGTGTAGCAACTGCAATATTCTAAGAACTGTTTGGGACTAGTTTATTGTAGGGAGAATTAATTGCATGCAATAGTATGACTGTTTGCTACTCTTGCATGTATCATATCTATAGAAATTCTTGTGCTCATTGCTGCTATTGAATTGACGCGTGAGGTTTTCATAATTATTTAGTAGTTAGTATTCTCAGGGTCTGTTTGTGATAACAAGTTTTTGTCATTCTAAAAACTTCTATGCAAAGTATCCAAACAAACCTTAAACCGTAGTCCTAGGTAAGTATAGGTCGAATCCACAGGGAGGCGAATTCTATCTTAATATGCAATTTGTATGTCAAACCAAAGTAACCAAAGGGGGGTTTTGTGAGTTTTAGTAACCTAAGCATGCAAAAGTAAACAAGCGAAAGAGTTGTGAAATCAGTGATGGGAAAAGCACTTAGTCAAACAACATCCACTATTCGTATGACAAGTTGATCCTAGATACTCATTCAAAATCTCATGCAATGGAAATTCCAATTCCTTTTCAGATATAACTAATAGCACAACTAGATACTATTAGCACTAACTAATTAAACAACCCTGAAACTATCAAGATTCAGTTTAACAGCAGCGTTATGGATAGGAATATAGTTGGATACAATTCTAGCATAAAACAACCAGCTTTTATCCTAGAATGTAAATCAGTTCTCTTCTGCATAAGACTAGCACAACCAGTTACTAATACGATGCAGTTGCTACTCTGAAATAGATATGCTCAACCAGTAACAATCTAGATCTAGCAATAGACCAATAACAACAAACCCTAGATGATCAAACTAGAGATTATCAATATCAATCATAAGCAAGAGAAGAGATAAAAACCATGCAATAGATTAAGAACGAGAATCTCACAACTGAATCCAAACGAAAGCTTCAGCGTCTGACTAAGCCAAGGAGGCTTAGTTCTTCATAGCAAATACATAAAAACTAATTAGGGTTCGAGAGAGAATCCACGATTCGAGAGATAGGTAAACAAGCCTTTTCTCAACCCTTAAATACTAAAGGAAATAAAGCTAAGTTAACCTAAAACGAAATAATAAAAAGTAATAAAATAATGCAAATAAGGAAACGGCGCGGCGGACTTCAGACATGCACGGCGGGCGCTGCATCCTCCACGGCGGGTGCCGTAATCGCGGCGGGCGCCGCATTTCCACGACGAGCGCCGTAATTACATCGTAGCCAATGTTGTTGGAAGGGAATTGGCGGCGGTCGCCGTAAGTTGCACGGCGGTCGCCGTGAACTCGTTTCTTCCTCCTTTGTCTCTTCAGCTCCCGAAAGCGTGTCTTCAGCACCTCCTCGCCAATACTTCATAACTCCTTAGCGTCTACTACTGGTGGCTTCCTCCTCAGTGTCTCATATGATCTCCAAAATAGCTCAAACACCTCCAAATACACCAACTTCGCCTCCAAACGCCATACACATGAATGTGTCTAAATCTACCTGAATGGCACCAATAAAACCTCTAATGACTCTTACTTAAGCCCTACAAAGTAGTGCTTATCAAACCACCCCATGCTTAGACCTTTGCTCGTCCTCGAGTAAACTAATAAAGAGTCTACTCCTCCAATACAGCACCCAAGGTCTCAGGAAGCATATCCTCCAACTAAGAGTCACCTAACCCATGCCAAAGCTCCTGGCACCAATCTCATTCACAACACATCCACAACTCAACAAGCTTAAGGGCCAAGCAGAGTACTTCCCCAAAGCTAACCCGGACATCCAAAAGTGTGAGTAACCTCTAATCCTAGCCTCCATCTATTGCTCCGTATGTCTCCCGGAGTGACCTACCCGACAATCCTTCTTTGACTCCTCTTCTTATGACGCCTCGCCAAGAATAATGAGAAATCCTAGAATCACTCTTCTTTTTTTTCGCTCATTTTGCCAAGGCGCCCTTTCGGGTTTTCATCAAGCCACTCATTTCATTTTCCAATAGATGTGCTCACATAAGCTCACGTCAATCTTGACCTCATATTACCCCAGCCTAATGCTGGTCCAAGCCACCTGCTTATTACCTAGGCCGCCCTTTCGGGTTTTCGACCTATCCCAGGATTTCAATGATAGCCTTTTTTCAAATTTTTGGCTTTTTTTTTCATTTTTCTCCTCAGCAGCGTAGCAAGTATAAAACCTCACCCCATGCTTAAACATTGCATTGTCCTCAATGTAATGAAAGACAAAAGAATAAAGCACAGGGAAAAGCAAAAAATAACTCACAACGTGGCCGAGTTGGCTTGGACACTTCTTTGTTGCTGGCGGTGTACGCATGAAAGTTCATGTCCTGGATGTCGGCATCAACGCCATAATCTTCATCTATCGTGCAACCATAGGGAACCACTGTGGGGAATAGTGGTATGGCAGGGATGGCGGGGTTGCATGGCCTTCAACGAACACAAAAATGGGGCCCATATGTAATCGTGGTTGGGCCCTGGTATATCTCCTCTCCAGCTGTCGACTGTAGGGCCATCATCGTTGCCAAATAAATGTAGGGCGAATGTATTCCTCCGTGACAACATGATGCGCACCATCTCCATGGGGAACTCTGGACAGTTGGTCTCCGGTGGAACTTTTATTTTTATTTTTTTATAGATAAAACGAAAGAAAACGAACCTGAAAATGGCGGCGATCGCCGTAATTAAACGGCGGTCGCCGTCATTTGCCGCAAGCGAAGTGTCGAAGGAGGTGAAAACGGCGGGCGCCGTAAGGTCGGCGGGGCCCAGATGTAATCGTGGTTGGGCCCTGGTATATTCTAAGAACTGTTTAGGACTAGTTTATTATAGGAAGAATTAATTGCATGCAATAGTATGACTGTTTGCTACTCTTGCATGTATCTATCGAAATTTATGTGCTCATTGTTGCTATTGAATTGACGCGTGAGGTTTTTATAGTTATTTAATAGTTAGTATTCTCAGGGTATGTTTGTCCTGTTTATAACTTATGAAAAGGAATAGAAACATTCATAGGAAGGAATTAGAGAGAATCTAGGATCAACTAATCAAATGAATGGTGGATATTTGTTTGGCTAAGTGTTTTTCCCTATTTGATTTCAAACTCTTTGCTTTTGTTTCCCTTGTTTACTTGTTTGACAACCAATCAACCAAAACCCCCCTTGTTACCTTTGACATACAATTGTGCACTTAGAAAGATTACTTTCTCCCTGTGGGATTCGACCCTTACTTGCCTATTCTACTAGTTTAGGTTTGTTTAGGATTATTTTGATCACGCGATATGACTAAAACCTGTCATCAGCCGACATCATAGTGTCTCTCACTCAGCCACCGTTAACACAAAGTCAAGAGGCAGAGGCCGAGGTTGTGATGGGTGGTCAACCAAGTACAAATGGTACCAAATCTGACAAGAGAAATGTGGTAACCGACATTCGTACCACTAAAGCTGAACCGAATGTAGTTGATTGTGACATGTATGAAATGAAACCAAAACTTTGTGGTGACAACAATGGGGAAGTAAAAATATTTGACTTGGTGAGCCAATCTGAGGCAGATTCGGAAAGTGATGAGATAGAAACAAGGTCTTCTATAGGAAGGAAAATAATACATGAATTTATTGAGATTGACAGTGATTATGGGGAAGACGTTGAGGAAGATGTTGTGGATGATGTTTGGGATGATTTTGAGGAAGATGTTGAAGAAGATTGCATGGAAGATGACTTTGAAGGGCTATTGTTGGATGACACTAATGAAGTGGACAACTTATTTATTGATATTGATGAGAAAGTTCTCCAAGAGATTAAAGACGAGTACGATCGTAGCAAAATTTTTAGTAAAAGGCAATTGGATGATTTGGAAAAGCCATTGGAGGGTGATGGGGTGAACCGCAATGATTTGGAAATAAAAGTTGGAGAGCATTTCAATTGCAAGAAGGATCTTAAGGATCGTTTATCCTTGATGGCATTACAGAGGCGCTTCGAGATGCATGTCCAGAAGTCTGATACGAAGTTATATGTCGTAAGGTGCATTGATCCTAGTTGCACCTTTTTTTGTCGTGGGTCCACTCTTGGCAATACAAGATTGTTTGAAGTAAGGAACTATTGTGACCAACATACATGTCGCATGAAGCTAAAGCATAACCACCACACACATGCAAGTTCAAGCATAATTGTTGACCAAAGAATGTCAAGGTAAGTAAATAATCCTCTTATTGAGATCATATATATTTTTCAGTATGTATATTTTATAAGACAATCCTCTTATTGGAAGTTGTGGCACCCTCGGCCATAACTCACGAAATTGTCCTAACCCTACAGTTGCCCCATAATAAGATTTCAATTTATTGGTTAGATTAATTCTTTTGATGGTTTTTTGAAACACGAATACTTTTGGTGCTCTCTAAGAAGTTAAATTCTTTTGTGTTCCTTTTTGTAGTGTGTTTAACACTAACGTAGTTGGTCCATACACTTGCCTCTTTTGGGTTATATGTGGATTGGTCAGTAGATGGACCAACTCTAATCTCATGTATTTGATATATACTTTTGGGTTATATGTGGATTGGTCAGTAGATATACTTTTTGTCCTAAACCCGTAGCTGCCCTATGATCAGGTTTCAAGGAAATGGAGGAAACTGCTATAGCTAAACTTAACTGACATTTTATTTGTTCATTCCGACAATAGAATTATACCATGTGATAAAAATACGAACAACATTGACATAAATATTCGTATTCGATAATTCGTGCATTTTGTGCAATTGTGACAAAAATATAAACTTCACTGACATTAGATTTGTTCATTGTGACAAAACTCTTGTATCATGTGACAAAAATATGAACACAACTGACATAAAGTATACATGTATTGTGCAATTCATATCTCAACACTGTATTATGCAATTCATATCTCAACATGTATAAGGCAAATTGCCAGCTACATCTAGCCAAGAAGAAATACACCAACCAATTTTGCTAGATTTCCATGATAATTTGAACACCACTTATTGTCACTATTGGATCGTTAGAGTTATGTCTGAGGGAACAAAGGCTTTGTTCCCACAGAAGGCACAGCGGAACAATATAGCAGGAAATATAACGAACGAACTCACGATATATAGTGGAAACCCTGATTGGCAAAACTAGCTTCTCAAGGAAAAACCACTACCTTCAAGCTTCCGCTTGAGAGGATTCTGAAGCGTCTACTTGTCTTATTGATTTCTTGTTCGATTACACTTGTATCCTGGACTTCAACCTCTAGACTTCCCACCTAGATTTGAAACCTCTTCTACAACGATGAATCGAACTCAACCCTCAAAGACTCACAAACACTTCACTCTCCTTTTCTTTTCTTTTCGTTTGATGCCCCGAGTTCGTACATAGAAATGAATCCCACACTCCTATAAATACAACTCGTCTAAACCCTAATCGTAACAAAATAAGATTTCTCCAAATAAGGTAACAAGAAGATATGATTTGATTGAAGAAATAATATCCCAACCGTCTATATTAATTAAAGAAAAGATTCCTTAAATTAATATAACCGGATAAGATATAATCCCCTCTCTCCAATTATCTTATCTTAGGAAAGATTTCCTAAGATAAAACAATCGGGCTTCTCTCTCTCCATATCTTCTCAATCGGCTTTAATCCTTGCAGCCGAAGTCTTTCATCCTTTACCGTGTGTGCTTCTTGATTTGTTTCCATAATTCAGCACGCTGGATTTCTTCCTTCCATTCACAGCTTTGATCTTGTTCGTCACTGTTGTTCCTTGAGAGGTAACAAAGCACATGAACAGAGCTTTGTTCCCTCTGCGATCCTTTGCTGCAATGATTCCCTGAGATAACTGTCTTTGTTCCTGAAACACTTAGTACCCAGATTAGTTGAATGTTTGTTCCCATCAAAACCTAATAAATTCAACAAATTCCCCCTTTTTGACGGTGACAAACACCCTTGACAATAAAGCATACACGTACGAGATAAAGACAGTTATGGAGAGAAAGTCTTCCCACTAAGGCAGTATTAGTTCCCCCTCAACTCAGCAACATATGAAACCATGTTCTGTTCCCCCTTAACCAAAGCTACCTGTCATTTTCCCCCTTTTGGCATCATCAAAAACATAGGTAAGGAGATAGAGAGAAAATGACCACATCAAGATGAGCAACACCCCCTTTTGCATTAGATTGAAACGCACAAACATAGACTGCATGTAAAGACAACTACAAAATAAGCAAAGATAACACATATGATCAGTATGCCAGTCAATGGAAACACATGAGCCAGAGACAAGGAAAATCAAGCAGTAAGGGATAAATGTGCTAGGGAACAAAAGAGGGATTGGTTAGCCAGAGAACGACGAATCAAGTACCATTGGTGCCTGTAGAGGGATCCGGAGTATGAGTAGCCATTAGAGCACGCACATCCTCCATAAGTCGCCTTTGTTGTTCTGCCAATCAACGATATTGCGCGAGACAAACTCTTCATGGCCCTTCGCAGATCTGTTCCCCTTCAGACCCAACCAACACTTTTTTGCAACACAAACTGCTTCTTGTGTAGCTTACTAGCATCCAACCGCCGGTAGAAGAAAGATTCATTTGTCCCCTCTTTGTGTTCCCTGTGGTGTTCCAGTTTTTTTTTTTTTTTTTTTTTTGAAACAGCACACGGGAGTAACATGACAACTTTGCAGAGAACGCCATAGATAGGAGGGGAGAAAACACAAGAATCCTTTTTCATATCTTTTCAAGTATTAAGGATAATGATCCCAATCTTCTTCTTTCCTTCTTTTACCAAAGATCACAACCAAGAAGATATTTTCCAAAAATAAATCTTGTAAAAGATTCTGTCCAAATCCATCAAAGTCCACAAAATCTCAAGCGCAACAACCATCACGCAACCACCACATCACCTTTTATGCACGAACACTTCTCAAGCAGTTGCAAGCCATCATTACACATCATACTTGTCAAATCCCAGCCACAGACCACAGAGGCGACAATTCATATTCTCGACTTTCCGAAAAAGTAGAGGAGTGTGATACGGGGGTAATGTTACCAGAGAGGGTACAAAGAACATCACACATAAATATATACGAGAATTTTTAATAATGTTTAATCATGAATGAGAGGCTCCCAGATGTGGATGATAAGAGAGGCTCATAGGAAGCATCAAGCATGATGGCTAGGGTAGGTTGTAGAGTCAACAATCATTTGGGCTTATAATGAGGGATCAATGCATCAAGTTGACTCTTTTAGGCCGAAAGAAAGCTGAATCATGTATTAACAAGATAGCATAGAGAATCATGCATGCAATATTGCACATTAGTGAAGTATTAGCATGAGTCTAAGCAAGGCGTTCAACAAATGATCAAGAGAATGAATGCAGATCAAGACATGATGATTAACCTTTCACATTTTACCATGTAATTTAGCCAATCATCGAGGGAACACAACAAAAAGACATGTGGTTAGGGGAACAAACCAGGCTTCATATGGAACTGAATGTAGAGTTCCCCAACAGGTGTCCTAATGAGAAAATTGGCGTTTGATTCTTTTGTTCCATGAATTTCCTTGTATGCCAATCTTTCTCCACACAGTGATGTCTTTTCTAGATGTACATGGTACCTGAGTATACAAACACGGAACACTTCAGTCATTAAGTCCTTATCCACATATCCATTTCTTTTACCTTTGTCACCAGGCCTTTGAGTCTCAAACATTCCTGCAGAAGTGAGGTGAGACTCGCTTTGTTCCTTGTCAGGTAACTGAACTTAATACGAGTGAAATACCGGGAACTTTCCTCACTTTATCCTGCACATAAAGAGTTAGTTCTTTGCGATCCCAGACAAACTTATGCTTTCTGGGCGTAGGAGCAACATATCTGATCTTTGGAGGTTCAACATTCATTTGCTCCCTTGTAGTACGAGCAATCTCCTCATTGTGTTTCTTCAGAAGGCACTCTTGTTTGTAGTGACCAGAATGCCCGCAATACCAACAGACCCTGTGGCACTTTAGGTCGACATACTTGCTCTTGTCAGGCCAAATTGTTTTGTTAGCAATCCTAGAATGAAAATCAATGTTATTGGACTTACTACTTTGGGATTGCTTCAACCAGATTTTATGAGCCTTATGTCCATGGTACCAAGCCTTGCTCTCGTCGGTCGGTTCTGAGCTGTCTTTGCCTTTGTTCCCTTTAGAGGAACTCTCCCCCTTTTCTTGCACTGGCTCTTTTCCTTTGACTTTAGAGCCTTTTGACTTGGTTCCATCAACAGGAAGGTTGATAGCCAATACCAAAGCGAGGTACCTCCTTATTTTCAGGCTTCTTTTCATTCTTGGCTGCAACAAAGACAATACATTTTGTCTTGTCCTTCTGTTCCTCACTGAGTTTGGTTAGATCACTAGAAAGTTTTGCATTTCCTAGTTTTAGCATTAATGACTCAGCCTCAAGTGAGGAGACAGAGGACTCTAGAGAAATAATCTTCTCAGTGAGTTTAGGACACTCAGTGCACGGGCTTGGAGAAGAGGATGAGCCTTTCTCAAGTTTGACCACTTTTTCTGCCCATCCTTTGTTTTCTTCGATCAAACTTGAGATCGCCCTATCTTTAATCTGTTCACTGGAAAGACTATTCTCATGAACAAGCTTCTTAATGAAGAAAACTAAGCTTTCTTTTGACTTTCTTTTCAAGCTAGAGATGAGTTCAGATTCACTTACCTCAGTTCCCTGCATACCGCCTTTTGATTTGTCATGGTCTTCTATGGCCATCAAGCAGACATATCTTGAATGAGAAGATTCTTCATCCTCTGAGTCAGTATCACCCTATGTTGCGACCATTGCTTGCTTCCCTTCACGAACCTGAGGGTGACCAGCCTTTTTCTTGAAGCAGTTATTGGAAAAATGTCCCTTGTGTTGGCAGTGGTAACAAACGACATCCTTCATGTCTCTGTTCCCTTCAGAGGAACTCTGTGTGCCCTTGTTTTGAGACCATATTTTCTTTATAGCTCTAGTGATGAGAGTCACATCTTCATCACCGTCCTCATCTTCGTCTTCAACTTGAGATAGGTCAAAGGCACGTTCAACCTTCAAGGCAATGCTTTGAGCCTTCTCTTCTCCCTTTTTGTTCATCTTGTGGTTGTATACAGATGCGTTGCTTTCAAGCTTGGCAACAACCTCTTCCATGGTGAGAGACTTGACGTCAGTTTGGGAGTACAGAGCGAGAGAAATTGCGTCCCACTGAGAGTTGAGGCCTTGCATAAAGTGATGAGTGAGCTTCCAGTCTGGCATCTCTTCATCAAGGAACTCCAATTGACCTACGATCCCCTGGAACCTGGAGTAGAACTCTTGAATGTGCTCATCCTCTCCTTGAGAAATTTGATCGTACTCCTTCATCAAGGAAAGAATTCTGTTTTTCTTGACATCTTCATTTCCATGATGGAGACGTCTTAGAGCTTCCCAAATCTCCTTGGCGGTTTTGTAGCCGATGATTTTCTTGAGATCCGTGGGGAGAAGGGCCATGTGAAGGATCTTCTTGGCTCTGCAATTCTTCTCCAGCTTCTTCCATTCTCCATCGGTGTAGTCGATCTTTGGCTTAGGCTTTGTAGCGTCCTTTTCATTTGGGATAGCCATGGGGCCAACCTCGATGATTCTCCATATATGTCCATCGAGGGAACAAATATGGGATTCGATTTGCTCAACCCACCAGTCATGTTCACCTCTCTTCAGGACTGGTGGCTTCCAGAATGAATCACCAATAGCGTTGTTTGACGACATCTTTCCTGCAAAGTCTAAAACGAAAACAATCTAGAGCACCAGGCTCTGATACCAATTGTTGGATCGTTAGAGTTACGTCTGAGGGAACAAAGGCTTTGTTCCCACAGAAGGCACAACGGAACAATATAGCAGGAAAGATAACGAACAAACTCACGATATATAGTGGAAACCCTGATTGGCAAAACTAGCTTCTCAAGGAAAAACCACTACCTTCAAGCTTCCGCTTGAGAGGATTTTGAAGCGTCTACTTGTCTTATTGATTTCTTGTTCGATTACACTTGTATCCTGGACTTCAACCTCTAGACTTCCCACCTAGATTTGAAACCTCTTCTACAACGATGAATCGAACTCAACCCTCAAAGACTCACAAACACTTCACTCTCTTTTTCTTTTCTTTTCGTTTGATGCCCCGAGTTCGTACATAGAAATGAATCCCACACTCCTATAAATACAACTCGTCTAAACCCTAATCGTAACAAGATAAGATTTCTCCAAATAAGGTAACAAGAAGATATGATTTGATTGAAGAAATAATATCCCAACCGTCTATATTAATTAAAGAAAAGATTCCTTAAATTAATATAACCGGATAAGATATAATCCCCTCTCTCCAATTATCTTATCTTAGGAAAGATTTCCTAAGATAAAACAATCGGGCTTCTCTCTCTCCATATCTTCTCGATCGACTTTAATCCTTGCAGCCGAAGTCTTTCATCCTTTACCGCGTGTGCTTCTTGATTTGTTTCCATAATTCAGCACGCTGGATTTCTTCCTTCCATTCACAGCTTTGATCTTGTTCGTTACTGTTGTTCCTTGAGAGGTAACAAAGCACATGAACAGAGCTTTGTTCCCTCTGCGATCCTTTGCTGCAATGGTTCCCTGAGATAACTGTCTTTGTTCCTGAAACACTTAGTACCCAAATTAGTTGAATGTTTGTTACCATCAAAACCTAAGGAATTCAACAGTCACCAAGACAAGTCAATTCTAGCAAGAACTACACAATCAACCACCACCAAACTATCCCAACTACATAAAATATACCACCATCAAACTATCCCACAATATGCCACCACCAAACATTACATAAAATGTGTTAATTCAGATATTCTTCACTAGTCAAACCACTTCATATCGAAAATACTAACGGCCATCCTTTTTCTATAGTGATCCACAAACTCGTCACCCACGTTCACGATGTTTTGACGACATTCAGAACTTAGCATTTCTATGTACTTGATCGTGAATACTCCGCAATCGCCCCTAAACAAGTAAAATGTAATTAGTTTGCTGATATTGTAACTACTTTCAAACCAAATATTGAACAATTGATGTAAGAAACTTACCCTTTCTTGTTTCTCTCCAATGTAGCAACACGACTCACATTTAAGGGGATTTTCCCCCTATTATCATAGATTGCTGCCAAGGGCTCATATTGTGCTATCATAACAGGTAGAATAAATGTCAACTCTGCAAGGAACCTATGGATGTCCGACAATTTGTACAAATTGACGTCGGGATCGTATACAGTGCAGGCAGTTCCCCATGCATGTATCTCATCTTGATGGATCAACAACATATTTTCCTTATCTGGCAACCATCTCTTCATTTCCTTATCCAAGTTCCGCTGAAAATAGGTGTCCAATATTGTCACTAGTTTGTCACGCACACGACATCCAAGATAATACATACATTCGTCCAAGTGCTACAAACACAAAATATAATAGATGTCATACCAGAAATTGAAGACTTGTTACACCAAATATTTATAAAAACAATGAAAGAGGCTTACTAGAGATCTCAGCCACCCCATTGGTCGCAACAATAGCTCAAAAAATTCCTTCTGTAGATGTTCTCCAATTGGAGATTCAAATTCCTCAATACATCATAAGATATTTTAATTAACAACATCGCAACACAAGCGTTCATATTATCAAAGCATGAGGGACAACTTCCTAACCTTTCCTTCGAGTCTAACCAAGCACACAATTTACTCGTGTCTGAAAAACTTTTGGACGTTGAAACCTGGCATCGTTTGGGATTATCGACTACCCATGATCGAGACGATGCTTGTCTGGACAGTCCTCTCTTCCTTTGAGGATGGTCCCTCTTTTCTGCAGTTGTATTTTTTTTGAGCGGGTTTTTCTTGTTGAGACTCCAATTGTTTCTTTGGTAGCGTCTCCTTCCACCTCAGTTTCTTTTGTCGCTACAACTAGCGTATGCATTAACATTTTTTTCATAAATAAGTAGTTGGAATGTTGTTATTAAAGTATGTCAACATTAAATTATTGATGCATACGTCAACTTCTTTTGTCGTCCCTTTTGTAGTTTCCATCTCATTCTGAACTGCACCAACTTCATCATCCTTCTGTTTTTTTTTTTGAACGAGTCTTCCTTGTGAATACAACTGGTTCTTTGTTATCTTTTTCTTCAATTTCACAAGCCTTTTCTTCTCCTTCCCCCTTTGTTTCTTCTTCTGTCACTACAACTGGTTTCTGCATAAAAACAAATGGATCGAATGTCGTTATTAAAAAATTTATGTAAGCTAATATTTAATTATTGATGTATACCTCAAGCGGAATCATATCCAACTTCTCAATCATTATTTCTCCAGATTTTCCCTCATCCTGGATTAGACCATTATCATCATCCTTCTGCTTTTCTACACTACCTTCAGCTAGTAGCTTGGCATTGTCGGTTGCACCATCATCATCATCATCCTTTTCCTTTTCTACACTATCTTCAGCTGACAGATTAACATTGTCGGTTGCACCACCATCATCATCATCCTTTTCCTTTTCAACACTACATTCAGCTAGTAGATTGGAATTTTCAGTTGCACTATCATCATCATCATCCTTTTGCTTTTGAAAAACAATGATAGCTCGTACATTGGCATTGTCGACTGGAATGTCATCATCATCATCGTCATCCTGTACCCCTTCATTTAGATTCAAAGCAGACCCCCCCTACCCATCCCATCCATTCGACATCCTCATCACGACCATCTACAACATTCAACTTCAATATAGAAAAAATAGCTTTAACTTACAAGAATTATAGCTACGTGCATCAATCTAAACATATTAAGTTGTAAATATGACATTCCTAATCTACAGTTCGACAAAAAATAAAGCTTTAACTTGTAAGAAATAAAACTAACCTACATGCATCCATCCAACTTAAAAACAATGACATTCTATTCTGTTACTATGACATTCCTGTTATAGTGTTTAGCAAACAAAACCTTTAACATACAAGAAATAAAACTAACCTACACGCGCATCCATCTAACTTAAAAACACTGACATTCTATTTTATTACTATGACATTCCTGTTATAGTGTTTGGAAAAAAAAGCTTGAACTTACAAGAAATATAACTACGTGTATCAATATCAAGTTGAAAAATAGTGACATTTTAACTTTTTAATATGACATTCCTATTCTACATTCCAACAAAAACATAGCTTTAGCTTGCAAGAAATAAAACTAACCTACATGGATCAATCTAAGTTAAAAAAAACAAAAGAAGAATTGTTGACAGTTATCTTACCTCCTCTTCCTCATGTTCAATGTCCTCTTCTTCATCATCTGTTGCATCTGAGTTGTTGTGGATATCTTTGTCCTCATCCTCCATTATGCCCAAGGCTTTTTTGATAGCACTAAATCTTGCTTCCACTTTGTTTTCCAAAATACTCATATGCTCAATCATCTCTTTCATAGCACACATTACCTGTCTTACATCCAAGCCTGGGGTGTTCGCAGCAGGGGTAGGGGCTGAAACACTCTTTCTTTTTCTTCTACTATTGATAGACCTCTTCTTATTTAGCTCAAATTTCTCAAATGCCTTGTCAAAGTAATTGTCTTTTATTTCTCCAATAAATTTGCATCATTTTAAGACCTCCACCTCAGCTTCTTCCTCTATTAACACTGCATTTGGAGTAAAATGGGATGTGGCCTTCTCCAACAAAGACTCCGTAATCATTGCATCAAGCTATGCATTGGATGACCATCGTAGACCGCGTGGATAGGCCTCCTTATCCACCACATGTGCAAACGCTGAAGCAATTGGTATTACAACTTCATATAGCCATACCTGAAGTGCAATTGTTTTTGTCAGTATGATTCTTATTTGTTGTAAGAAATCATCAATATATTGTAATTACAATACCAACTTCAAAAGTATATACATTACATAAAAAAAGGTTACTATAAAGGTCATTTGCAACCCATTGAGTTTGTAACCCAACCTTGTACTTGCTTCTTTGCTTTTTCAAAAAAAAAAAAAAACATTGAACTCAAACCCTGATGAGTTTCAATGTAGCAAACCTTGTCCCACGGGAATTTCGTGAATCGATCCATATCAGTCAATAATTTGACATGACCTGTGTTTATGCGAACCCTTTTCTTAACCCAAGAATGATGCCCTCCAATATCATCAATAATGTCATCTTATATTTCAAAGGGATGTCATCCCATGTACGCATAAATAGGATCTCCAACAACCAAGGTAAGATTTTGTATATCAAATACCTCTTTCACGACATTCTTATATGGCTTCATATCATAATCCGTAATTGTACCACAGTTTAACCCCGTGATAAGTGTGAACTTTTTCATTGAAAAACACAGAAGTTGTCTTTGCAAGTCATACCACGTCTCCCACAACTTGCTCGTTTCTACTTGACGGAATAAAACGTAATGCACAAGCTGGCATGAAAAGGTTTGTCGACGAACAATCTTCACAGTAGGTCCAAATGAACCATCTATTATCCTCTACTAGTCCACATGGGAGAGGCATTTCTCAATATTTTTCAGCATTTCACGTTGATAGTTTTGGTTGACTCTACCTTGAAATTATTGCCCTTAAAATCTCAATAAATGACCCTAAACAATACAAATTATAAGAGGTCAATAAATACAAAAGGAACATATACTTAAAAACTACATAACACGATGTGAAAAAGGAATCTGAAAATGGAATGTTGAGCTCCTCTCATTTTTTAGAGGCAACCATCTGTTTTTCAATTAAAAAATGAAATAAAAGAGAAACATGAAAAACTAGCTATCTTATGTTTTCAGTTGAAATTAAACATAATATATGGTGCAAAATGAAAGAAGAAAGTTTGGCTATTGCTTACTAGTCAGAATGAGCTATACAAAATTTTACCTTTCTAGCCATTTCAAATTCCTTCGTATATTCTTTAATCGACTACAACACTTCAGTTGGCTTGGTGGACATAGACAAACAGCAAATAATATCAACATTTGAATTTTTTCTATTCACAAAATGGTTCTCATTTTCATAACAAATGGTTAAAATTTTAAACAAACTACCCTAATAATGGTTTCAAATCATTCTTCCTCATATTCACCTAAACATCCTTCAACAAAAGCAGAAAGTTAAAGGAAGATTAATCATATGAAGACGTATCATTTCATACATACTGGACATGAAACTTAATCTAATTCACACTCTCATAACAAATAACAAGCCCAACATCAAAACATGGAAGTAAGAGAGATGTAGAGATAAGAGGAGAAGAGAAGGAAGTTGTGAGAGGAAGAGAGCTATAAATTGAGACAAATAAAAATATTAACTTTTAACACACAACAATGTTTCACAAACTGACATTGTAATTGTTCATTTCAACAATAAAACTATACCATGTGACAAAAATATGAACAACACTGACATAAAGTATTCAACCAATGGTAATTCGTGCAATTCGTTCAATTGTGACAAAAATATACACTTCTCTGACATTGTAATTGTTCATTTCAACAATATAACTATACCATGTGACAAAAATATTAACAACACTGACATGAAGTATTCAACCAATGATAATTCGTGCAATTGTGACAAAAATCAAAACTAATCTGACATTGTAATTGTTAATTTCAACAATATAACTATACCATGTGAAAATAATATTAACAACACTAACATGAAGTATTCAACCAATGGTAATTTGTGCAATTGTGACAAAAATAAAAACTTATCTGACATTCTCATTGTTTATTGCGACAATACAACTATACAATGTGACACAAATATAAACACCCTGACCCTAATGTAGAAAGGGAGAAAGAGGAGCAATTTAAGAGGAGCTTTTCACATGTTTATAATAGCACTCAAGAAATAGTACAGTCAGTCTACATACATGGTTTCCAATTCAGGTTTATAATAACAATGAAGAAATAGACAGAAAGTTTTCACAGGTTTATAAAAATCAATTTAAGTTACCATCCCTATTTCTACCACAAGGGTCGTTTTTTACCCAGTTTTTCAACAAAATCATTTCGTTCCCTGCGTTTAAATTCAATTAATTTCAAGTGAAAGAGACAAAATTTGGGGAATAGAATTCATGACAAGTATATCAATCGATAAAAATCAACCCAATCAACATCACAAATAAACAAAAATAATAGATGTTTTGGCAGAAGAAAAATCATCTCAACCCTCGCGATACTTAAAGCAACCCTAAAACCCTAACGTACCCAGCCGAGATAAAAGAGCAAGCAAAAATGGCTGCAACCCTAAAACAAAGGACGTGAAATAGGGCAACTTGAATGGAGTAGAAAGTGGAGGAAAACATACCTCGAAGGCTCAAATGAGATAGACAGAAGAGGAATCGGAAGTGCGAGCCAACGGCGTTGAATGGCGTCGTCGGTGTACCTGCAAACTAGCGTCGTCGGAGGAGGAAGAATCGGAAGCACGAGCCAACGGCATTGAATGGCGTCGTCGATGGACCTGCAAACTGGCGCTGTTGTCGGAGGAAGAATCGAGAGAAATCAGAGGAACAAGGCAACGTCGGTGGACCTTCGAACTAGAGGAAGAATCGCGACGAACCAGAGGAACAAATCGAAAGCCTTCGATTTCAGTTTGGAGATTCTCTTCTGGGTTGATTTAGGGTTCTTCGGGAAATTGAGAGCGAATGAACCATTTCAGTTTTGAAAACTGAAAATGAAAAATAACCATTTCAGTTTTCAGTTTCAGCTTACATTTTTCAAAATTAAAATTCTTTATTGCCATGTCATATTTTATTTTCCAAAAGAAAAAAAAAAGTTGATTTTAATTTATCTTTGGGAAATTCCTATTGGTGCCCTTGAGTTTAGGGTTATTCCTGTTAGTGTCCCACGATTAAGTTTTTTCCGGTTGGTGCCCCTAAGGTTTGGGTTTGTTTGCTTCGTAACCAAACTTTTTCATGTTTGTACCATTCCAGTTCAAATTGATTAAATCCAAGTCCCCCATTATGTTCTTCGCCCTCAAATTAGTAAGATTTGACTCCTAAAATACCTAAATCCATGTCCGAACCATGTCGATTTAAATTCCGAAGCAACAACCTGTTTCCGACCTTAAGAATTCAAATCGAAATGGTTCGATTATGGATTTGATTATTGTAGGAGTTGAATCCTACTAAGTTGAGGTCAATAAACATAATGATGAGCTTCGATTTGATCAATTCGAACAGAAATGATATGGATATGAAAAATTTCGATTACAAAGCGATCAAACCCAAACCTTAGGGGCACCAAACGAAAAAAACTTAATCGTCGGACACCAACATGAATAACCTTAAACTCCAGGGTACCAACAGAAATTTCCCATTATCTTTTTTTTTGGGGTATTTTTGCAAAAAAAAAATCGATGGGGTATTATTGCAAAATACAAAATGGGTAGGTTAAAATTGCAAATGAGATATGGGTATGAGGTACTATTTCTCAAAAAAAAACAAAAAAAATATATTCCAAAAAATTAAATAAAGATAATAAAGTTTGTCATATTTATAGTTTTATCATTACATACCTTTTAATCATACATGTTCATTCCCTATCTCTAATGATTATTATTGCTCTCACTATCCATCATAATCTCACCCCTCGTATAATTCAAACTCTTTATACATAAAATTAATATGAAAAAGTTACAAGACAATTATTTTAAAACAAAATTAAATAAGAATTTTATATTTAATAATAATTGCTTTTAGCAACTAATTTAATTTATTTAGAGATTTATCCCTTCTACTTTAAAAGATAGTTTATAAATAATTTATAATTTAAACTTTTATAAGTGTACTCTTCCACAACGGCTAGTCAATTTTCTTACGATCTCAAAAAAGATTCCGTAGCAATCATCACGCTTTCACGCTTTCACGCTTTCAAGCTTTCAAGCTTTCAAGCTTTCAAGTAATTGGAAAGGGAAAAAAATTCTTAAAACTTTTTAGCGCCTTTACTTTTTGCGCTTTTCTTCGGTATAAATCATGAAGTTTTTTTTGTTCGAAAAATCATGAACTTTTTCTTTTGGTCCTTTTTGGCTGCGTGTTGCTGCAAAGATTTCAACGGAGGCTCATCCCTAAATGCTTGCATGTGAGATCGACAATTGCAATTACGTTTTTAATGAATTAATTTTAAGACGAAATTGTGTCAAAACATCGTATATGTGTAACTAACTGTTATATACGAAATTATTTTGAATTACTCATAACAAGCTTTTAACTAACAAAATGCCACCTATAGACAATTGTCGTTCAAAAATCCGCTAAGTTGTGTGAAAATACTACTTTGTCCTTTGGTTTTAAGAAAATTACAAATTCATACAAGGTTATGGATACCTAAATACGAGTATGTATGACCGAGAATTTTACCTCCTTAATGAATTAATTTTAATATGAAACTAGCTTAGTTCATGTTCCTCGCATGAGATTTATAAAATAATATATTTTATATTTACAAAAATATATTGATTTCATAATTAGGAAAATTTATAGTTAAATAATGTAATTTCTTTATCAAATTGATGTCACTTTAAATCATTTAACATAAAGTATGATAATATAATGAAGTACCTAATAAACATAATGACTATTAAGATAGATGTTTTAATATAATAGATTGTTATATTTATTACAGTTTTTGTTTGATAATAAATGTCATTTTAAATGTTTAAGAGTATCATTGTTAGAAATAAAATAATTCTTTCTTTAGTTAATTTATTAACCTTTATTAACACATGTTAATTGCAAATATCTATTTTACCTAATAGTTGAAGACATGAGAGAAAAATGGTTAGGCTACCTAATTTTCAAGAGCAATGTTTACAATTCATTAATAAAATGTCACTTAAAATATTCAAATACCGATTATTGATTAACGAAATTCAAAGGTTAGAATGACACGTAAGCTTATATTTCGTACATAGGACGAAGGAAGATAATAAGGTATAAAATTGTATGACATAATAATATCTGCAATTAACATAATTGTTCTTACAACATAATATGTAGATGAATTACAAAAGCATATTTTTGCAAATTGAAATATAAACAAAATTATAATAAAAGAGTTGCAGATATACATAATACAATTATTATATTATAAAAGTAAAATAAATGATGTGGAAAATTATGAAAACGACAGGTGTCATAGATGACACATCTTTATGAGGGGGACGTATGGCCTTAGACAATAAATGTTTTAGTATTATAAAATTTAGATTTAGATTACAACTAGTTGATGAACCCGTGCCTTGCACGAGGCGTTTCTATTAAAATTTATTTTACTTATGAGTATATGCTAATTACATGTTCCTATTGATATTAGAGAAAATAACTTTAAATAATATAAACAACTAACTATCATACATAATACAAACTTAATAAATTGTAAGTTAGTTGCTTATTATATATTTATTTATATATTGAAAATAAAATGGTTCAATTCCGACGACAATTCTAGCGAAAGTGATGACGTGAACTTCGAAAATTTGAGTGGACTTATGACATGACAAAAAATTATAAATGTACTTCAACAGGTTTCGAACACACATTTTATCTTTGGCCATGCCATTAGTCCGGCCAAACTTCTAAAGTTTACATTATCACTTTGATGAGAATTGTCTCAAGAAAAGAGAATAAACTTATTTTCAATGTATATGTAACAGTTTGGCTACCAATTTTTTTTTGAATTCGCATCATTTTTTCTCATAGTTGATCAGATTGATTCATAACTATTTAAGTAATTAAGTATAACAATATCTTGATCAAACTATTATTTAAATCAAGTAAAAATTATTCTATATAATTGCATATGATTGAAACTCAGTCATATTATTATTTACGATTTCAATAGTCAAGTCCATTTTAGTTTTATTTTTTACATCATCCGGCATATATAATGGAAATGTTATTATCATCAAGATTTGTGAATTTCTAAAAATAGTGTTAAAAAATAATGTATTGATTTTTTGTTGTTTAATAATATCATTTCTTGGAGATTGAAGAAGGTAAAGTTCCAAAATGAATATTCTCATTGATTTATATTATGGGGTCTTTTAAGAATTTGAGTTGGGTTAATTCTTCGTTTGAATATATAGCTAGCCAATTAGTCATGTTGTTAGTCACATTTCAAACTTGATTTTCTTAAAAGTTATTACCTTTCGAAATTGAAATGAACTTGTTTAATTACGTATTTACTTTTATAGAAAAAAAAACATACAACATGATTAATTATATGAGTTGATTAATTTGAATGTTTTTGCTTCTCTTATAATTTAAATTATGTCCAGATAGGTATATATAGTTTGAGTGATCCATAGTCAAATATGTATTTAATATGATTCTAAATTTTTAAGGAATATTTACGTATAGTAATATTTTAGGATAATATTTAAAAAGATTCAAAACACGATTATGTCCATTTTGGGAGAAATACTAAATTTCAAAATGAAGCTGACAATTTAGGAAAGAAAGAGAAAAACTATTAAATAAAAGGATAAAAATGTAATTGGCTTTAAAATTTTGCCTACATGGCATATCTAAATGGTTGACACTTAGGAAATATACATTTGGCTTTAGGATATGTATATAGAATGTAGTATAGATATAGATAATATTAATTTATGTATAGATACATTTAAGTAGGTAGAAAAATAAATTAAAGTATATATAACCTTATTTCAGTAAATAAAAACAACTTATTAAGAGCATAATCACAATAAAAATTTGATATACAAATCTTATACAAAATAATGTCATATATACACTAAAAAGGCAAGTAAGATTATGACAAATATAATCACATAGTTAGATTGAAATCTATATAAAATTATAAATTATGAAATCAAACAATGATAAGTGATAGATTGCAGAGAAGAATGTAACGAAAGATGACTTGGCTCAACGTGGAAATGTCAGGTGACATCAATCACTTCTACTTTAGTTAGAGATGGTAAGAGAGCAGATTCGGGAGAGGGAGTGCCTTCCCCGTCTCTGTCCCCATTTACCCCCTTATTCCCTAGTCCTTGTCATCATCCCTCTCGGGGCCCTTTTCCCTGTTAAAAAGCCCCATCCTCGTTCTACAAAATAAAAACCTTAAAATTTGTGTAAATGCATATATATTAGAGTTTAGGGTGTAAAGGGTTAGAGATTTAAGGTTTACCATCTAGATTGTATGATGTTTAAATTAAAGAGCGTGAAATTTAGGCTTTAGGGATATGAAAATTATACATTTAGTGGGGATCCCCACAGGTTTCCCCGTCCTTGCGTCGTGATTAAAGTTTTTCTTCGGCCCCGCCCCCATTGCGAGGAATCCGCGTGATGATAATCCCCACCCATTACCAGCCCTAACTTTACTATTGTATATAGATAATAGATTAAATGAAACAATTTATTTAATATATATGATGTTAAATTAATTAAAATTAACCGATCAAATCCTATTAGAAAATGTCTATAGAAAGAAACTCTTTATTGAAATCATCAATTCGTATATATATGGTTAAAGGGGAGAAGTAAATCACCCAATATACACACAATAATATATAATATGCAATCAAATATTTCCATAAAAATTGTTTTAATAGCTAACGGGGTAGGGAGGGTGACACATGTACCAGTACACCACCGTAAGTAAGTATATAAATACACGTGTAGTAACGTACACACGTATATAGTAATATAAAATTGATTTCTAAATAAAAATTAAATGAGTTAGATATTAATGATATATTTAGGGTTAAATTAGGAAGAAAATAGTACTAGGGTTAGGATATAAATTTTTAGTTTGTAATTAAATATATTAAAATAATGAAAAAAAATGAGAGAATGACATGCGACACATGATGTGTAATATCCCACTTAAAATAAAAGGTTAATATGGTAATTTTAATTTGATAATATAAAATTTATGAAATTTATTTTATTTCTTTTAGAGGAGTAATTTAAACTTTCATTAACTTAAGTTCAAATGTTGGGTTTTGATAATTTTTTAGTACAAATTATTAAATGGGTTATAATAGTATGGTGTAGAAATAAATGAATAAGTATAACAATAAATGTAGTTTTAAAATTTAAATATAATAATAAAGTTTATAAGAATTATTATGTTTATCCATGAAGGGATAAAATAAGAAATACACTAAGTATGTTATCTCTTTAAGCTATGAATGGTCTAAATTATGATTAACCTTATGTTAATTATAATTTAAATAAACTTATCAATTTTAATTATTTAAATTAAGATTAACACAATATTAATTAAGAGCTAATATGGTTAAGTTTATAAGAAAAAGGTGATTTAAGCTTAAAACTAGCTAATTTAAATTTTTTTCCTTCAACTTAAATTTGGGTTAAAATAATTATATAAACATAGAATACTAAAATAAATAAGTTTGGGTAAATTTTTTAATTTTTGAAAAGCTATTAAAGGACATTTTTGCCACAACTTATAAAGTGCGCAAAATAATTCAATTAAGCCAAAACTCGGGGCCCGATTCGGTTTAAGTTCATCGTCTTCCCCCCATTCCAAGCCTTCTCGTCCGCGCGCGCCAAGGTCCGTCAATGGCGGAAATTGGCCTATTCTCGAGCTCGATTTTAACAATAGACCATTGGGCCTTGTAGAGGAGATCAAAACGTATAAAATCTTAGTGAAATCGGAAGGAATCATTCCCGGATAAGATCAAATTTGTCCATGAAAGGCAAGAAATATTTTCGAAACGCGTCGATCGTATTTTGATGAAATCGGGACCGATTCGAGATCGTTTTGCCCAAATTTGATATGGTTGTGTAGGTTTTTCCGGGAGATTTCCAACCACTATAAATAGGGCCCCAACCATTGAGTTTTTGGCATCCAATTTCTCCCCCAATCTCACGAACCCTAAAATTTAGTCGCACCTGTTCGTCGTCCAAATCCGGCCACCACCGAGCTCCGCCGCTGCAATTGTCACCACCACCAGTTGCACCCGTGTGTCCTTTTCAAAAGCCCCTTGACCCCGATGCTGACGCTGCCCCGACGAGCCTCAGTTTTCCCAGAAACCGGTCGGTGCCACCATGAATTCCCGGTGGAAATTTTGCCCATTTTCGGTTTTGTGTTTCTTTTATTTTTATTTTATTTTGCCTAATCTTGATTAATTTGGTTAATCTTGATTAATGGAAAATATGTTAGGATTAATTTAATTTTATGAATATTAAAATTAAATTAATTATATTTTTTGGGTATTATCTTAATTTATGAATGGTTAAATTATAACTCTTCATTTAGATAATATTATGAGTTAGAAGTTATTAGGGTTATAAATAAATTATTGGATAAATTTATTTAAGATATGATTGTTTAGAATATACGACTAATTGATTTTTAGGATCGTATAAATAATCCTTCAAATTTCGATACTGAATAAATTATCTAATTAAAATTTATTTATTGCGTGTGATTTGGGTACGTCTCGGATTTGCTTTTGAAACTAAATTAAAGCAGGAAGTTAATAGCCAGTTGAAAGCAACCGCTCCCGTTACGCCGTTCAACCTTCTTCGTGATTCAAGGCAAGTGCCAGCTCACTCTTGTAATTTATTTCATATTTTTCTTAATTGACAATTAATCTATCGTCTTAATTAAGTTGGAATAAATATTCTTAATTTTGTGTTTGAGAACTTGTGTGTTAAATTGGTATGTAAATGAACCTTATTTATTAGGTTGTATATTTGCTAGAAACGACCATCATATATATATATATATATATATATTATTGTAGGGCGCTAGATGAACTTTGATATTGATTTGGTGTGGACTTATATGCTTAGTAAGCACGGGTATTCGTAGGAATGTTAATTACCTTACGAGGTTTAACTGTTTTTTTTTATAACTTGGTATTAGGAGGATTATTGCCCTAATACTTTTGGTCATGACCTACCCTTATTCGTATATAAGTGGTGGTGCACTTAGCTAGTGCCGAAATTCGGGATTCGTCCCATGATATATATCTCATTGCGAGATTGGTGTAGATTAAAAGCTTTAACGTAAATGCATGTTTTAGAATTAAATAAGATAAGTGCCGTTTTGCACATAATTAATATAACCTCAAGCGAGAAGTACAACGTGGAACCTGCCCGGTCTCTTGTCTAAGGTAAGTCCCCTTTCCAATATGAATTCGCATTATGCGGTGAGGTTGGTCGAGGACCCAAATATTCAATTAGGCGTTTTCAAAACTTTGTTGTGATACTTATAAATGTTCCCAAACAAAGTCATTTAATTCCCATAAGACTCACTTCGTTGGAGTCTTCTCTTGAAGAATATCTCTTTCTATCGTTTCAGTGAGAGTATCCGAGTTATGTATCGTCCATCGACTATTATTCGAGAGACAATGATAGTAACTGGATACAATCACAAGAACCATTCTATTTGCACCCTTGCGTAGTCTTTCATTAGACTAACTAACCTTTCTATTCCTTGCATGGTTCGTTGGTGTCATCCGTCCTATACGGCACATCAATGGTTGGTCTCAGACAACATTGAAGTATCAAACCGAAGACGAAGGCTTGTAGTTGAAGGTTGTGTTCTAAAGTGATATTATTTGAAGATGTTAAGTATCGATTTAATATTCTTATTTAAATGTAATACTTAGATAAACTAGTCATGTATTTAGGGTTTATTTTAAAAGTCTGCCACTGTAATTTTACATTGTTTGTAAAACTATCCTTCTCAATGTAAGAAATGAATTTTGATAAGAGAATTGAGTTCATTATACAAGTCTTCCGCTACTCTTTCATTATTTAATGTTTATTTAAATATTAAAGCATAATTGTTCCGACTAAAGCCTAGGGTGACTTTGGACATTAAAGTCCGAGGTCACTGGCGTGTGACACTACCGACATAAGTCGAGGGTGTTACATGATGAGGTGACTTAATTAGGGGGTGTCATGTGACTATGTGAGTCATGTGACTAAGTTAGGATCTAGTTTAGTGTATATATAGTATATTGTTGTGGAAGTTTTGTATTGGTAATCTTTGTTATTGATTTGTGTGATTGATTTGTATGTAAAGTAGGAAGTGATTAGTTAATATATGTGATTGATTTGTATCTAAATTAGGAAATTATATGTAAATTAGAAAGTAATTAGTTCATTTGTGTTATTGATTTATAGCTCAATTAGGAATTAGTTTAGGTTTATGATATAAATCTTTTCTATATAAATTTAGAGAGTGCGGTTCCGGTGCGGAGCACTCTTCCCGTGCGGACGTGTGGACATGCACTATAGGGCCTTATTTGTGCACTTTTGGGCCTTATTTGTGCACTTTTGCAAAAATTTTGAAAAATGCTTGGAAAAAAATTTGAAAAAGATTTTTTTTAAAAAAAGTGCACAAATAAGACGTTAAAGTGTACAAATAAGATCCAAAAGTGCATGCTCCGCACGTCCGCACGGGAAGAGTGCTCCACATATGATTCAAACTCTAAATTTAGATATTAAAAAGTGAAATTTTAAGAAAATGACATGTGGCATTTTTTCATTGTGGTGGTGCCATGTGACATAGTGAGATTTTGTTTTAATAGATATATAGTAGATTGGGTCAAAACATCTGTTATGTACACAATTCTACGTGTAACCACTCATTATATACGAAATTATTTTGAACTACCCAAAACAAGCTTTCTGCTAACAAAACGCCACCTGTAGACGATTGTCATTCAAATCCGCTAAGTTGTGTGACAAGACCACTTTGCCCTTTGTTTTTAAGAAAATTACAAATTCATCCACGGTTTTAAATGCTCGATATTCTTTTTCTTCTTCCTCTTGTTCATGGAAGAATAACCTCTGTGGTTATTGAAGCTTAAATTCTACAATTTTGGAGATTTTTTGCTTCAAAACAACCAAAATTCACAAATTTCAAAACTAATTTATGTCCCAACTCTACCAAAAACCACAAATCCAATTGTCACATATATAACCAGAGGGCCGTTCGGATGGAATTGTCTCTTAAGATAAACACTATGAAACAATCACAACCGTAGGATGGAGCCAATAGACGGCCCAAATTGAAGGAGAAGGAAAAAGAGAAAAAAGGCAAGTGAGCGAGTACCTGTTGGACGCGGTGGCATTTCTATAATTAAATCTAAAATTAACACATTATTACACGTTTGCCCCTCACATCTAAAACCCCAAAAAACGAATCAAGGCCTTCCGCTTCGTGGAGCTCTTCGCCGCCATGGCTCTTCTCACTTGGCTCTCAGCTAGCGCGCCGCTCGCCGTCAAGGCCTCCGCCGCCGTCGCCAGCCCTGTCTTCGTTTTCTTCCTCGGAAACGAGATTGTCGTAGCTCTCTTCGCCAAGTCCGGCCACATCACTCGCTCCTCCGGCGCCGCCAATGCCGAGAGTGATATCCACGAGGAGTTGAGCTCCAACGTCGCGGCGGAGTTGTAAGCCTCGCCGGAGAAGGCGATCGTGTTTCAGGACAAGAAAATCATATGCGAGGAGGTAGCGAAGCTCAAGGCGCCGGAAGAAGATGCGACTGAGAATCGGAATCCTAGGGTTTCTGATTCCGAGCCTCGGGGCTTGCGATTGTACAAAAGGAGCGATTCGGACAAGATTGGGAGAGGAAATCGCGAGGAGAAGACGTCGGAGTGTAACGGAATACTCTGGCGATCGGAGACAGATGTATGCCGGAAAGTCGCTGGAGCCGGCAAATCGGAGTATCCGGAGGACGGCATGAGCAATGACGAGTTTCGCGCGCACGATAGAAGAGTTCATCGCTAAACAGGTAAAATCTGACATTTGCTTGTCAGTTGTCACATAAGAGAATAATTCATGTGCAATGCCTCTGCAGCATGTTAAACGATTCGTTCATGGGTACGAATCAGCAGTAGAAAGATACAGTTATCTCTTATGCATTGCGGTTATCTGGGCTTTTGCTGTTGTCTTGACAGTTTCTGGTGCCTATAATCATGTCAGAGCTGTGACAAAACTAAGCTGCAGAACGGATCATTCAAACCTCATATCCTCTGCTCCATGGTATATTCAATCTCCTTGTTGTTATGCATTTAGAAGCAACGGCGTTTGATGAAAGCCTGAAGTAAGCGGTTAATCACTGTAGGATAAAGATTCCTTATCCTTTCCAGTGGGGTGCTCCTATATTTAGAGCTGGTGATGTATTTGGAATGATGGGTGCAACTCAGATATCAACGGTTTTCATGATCTTCTTCTCTATATTCGGTGTGCTACATGTCTTGAAATCTCAGTCTTACTTGATTCATCATCACAAGGATTACTGATTCCATTTTCTACCTTATTTCAGGGAAATTTGGAGCATTTTTTGCTTCAATTCCTTTGCCCATATTTGCAGCTATATATTGTGTTCTATGGGGAATAGTTGGTGAGTTGTTATGCTGTGTGACTACAATTTGCCCATAATTGATTCATCACAAAGATACACTATTTTTTTGCTTGCTTTACAGCTGCAGTAGGCATTTCATACATTCAGTTCACAAACCACAACTCCATGAGAAACAATTGTGTATTGGTTGTCATAGACTCATAGCCTATTAGCTCAAATGGTAGAGCAATGTGTTTATTCACATGGATGTGGGTTCAAATCCCTCATAGGCTATATTTTAGAGGTTGATAAACCCTACAAGAGAAGTTTAAGCCGATAATCTTGCAGGTTCATGAGTTTTTCCATTCAGGTTCATGCATTTGAACTTGTAGGTTCATGAGTTTTAACTTGTAGGTTCATGAGTTATGGCATATAGGTTCATGAGTTTTATTTTACAAGTTTATGAGATTTTTCTAAGGTTCATGAGTTTTAACTAGCAGGTTCATGAGTTTTGTCTTACAGGTTCATTAATTTTGTTTTACAGGTTCATATGTGTTTTCTAAGGTCTCTTGAGTTTTTTTATCTTGCAGGTTCATGAGTTTTTTATCTTGTAGTTTAATAAGTTTTATCTTATAGGTTTATGAGTTTTAACTAGCAGGTTCATGAGTTTTATCTTATAGGTTTATTAGTTTTGTTTTACAGGTTCATGGATTTTTTCTGAGGTTCTTGATTTTTTTATCTTGCAGGTTTATGAGTTTTTTTATCTTGTAGTTTAATAAGTTTTATCTTATAGGTTCATGAATTTTAACTTGCAAGTTCATGAGTTTTAACTAGCAGGTTCATGAGTTTTGTCTTATAGGTTCATTAGTTTTGTTTTATAGGTTCATGGGTTTTTTCTGAGGTTTTTGAGTTTTTTTATCTTGCAGGTTCATGAGTTTTTTTATCTTGCAGTTTAATAAGTTTTTTTTAAACTAATGGACCCTTAGCAAAAAAGGACCCCTCTCCCTCTCCCTAAACCCTACTCCCTAAACCCTACCCTTTAAACCCTAAACCCCAAAAAACTAAATTTTAGATAGAGAAAAAACCAAGAAGAAGGAGGGAAAAAAATAATAAAATAAGCTAGTAGGGACTAGGAAAAATACATAAAAACTAGTAGGAGTCTCTTTTATTAATTGAAAAGTCTTAAAGGATCAATGGGCCCAAAAACCTCATTTTTCTAAGGTTCATGAGTTTTAACTAGCAGGTTCATGAGTTTTGTCTTACAGGTTCATTAGTTTTGTTTTACAGGTTCATGGTTTTTTTTTCTGAGGTTCTGAGTTTTTTTATGTTGCAGGTTCATGAGTTTTAACTTGCAGGTTCAAGGGGTTTAAATAGCAGGTTCATGAGTTTTATCTTATAAGTTCATTAGTTTTGTTTTACAAGTTCATGTGTTTTTTATGAGGTTCTTGAGTTTTTTATCTTGCAGGTTCTGAGTTTTTATCTTGTTGTTTAATAAGTTTTATCTTATAGGTTCATGAGTTTTAACTTACAAGTTCACGAGTTTTAACTAGCAGGTTCATGAGTTTTGTCTTATAGGTTCATTAGTTTTGTTTTATGGGTTCATGGGTTTTTTCTGAGGTTCTTGAGTTTTTTTTATCTTGCAGGTTCATGAGTTTTTTATCTTGTAGTTTAATAAGTTTTATCTTATAGGTTCTTGAGTTTTATCTTCTAGGTTCATGATTTTTAACTTGCAGGTTCATGTCAATGATCATTCAGGTTCAGGACTATTCTTTTGTAGGTTTATGACTTTTCTCTTTCAGGTTCATGCTTTTTTTTAGTACCAATTTTCACATAACAATAACAATAACAATAACAAACTACACAACACCACAACAGGGTGATTATATCTTTAGACATTGACAAATAAAAGGTTTTTACAAATTATTCGGCTATACACAAGATAAATTTCTACATAAGAATAACAAGCAAGGGTAGAAAGCAACACTGTATGCAGTCTTGAATTCCTTCTTGCCTTCTTCTGACAAAGCATTATATACAACCAACATTCCCTGTTGATTTAATGCAAGGTGAGCCAAGGGCAACTGACCATCCAAGTGCAACATCAGTTGCTCTTCCATCATCATCCTATATTAAGGTAAAAGGTCATTTCACATGAGGTTATGTAACCAAACAAACAGTCTTATAGATGAGTTGGCATAATGCAGCAAACCAAGAGAACTAAGGGGAGCACCTGGTGAACACCAAAGCTAGAGTTGATTCCAGCTGCATTAACCTCTTTACCCTGGACGTACAACCTCCTCACCGAAGGACCCATTCCCTTCGGGCATACGGCAATGACACTAATGTTTTTGGGAAAATCCTGCCCATTTGACTGTAGATGCCCAAGAAGGAATCCATGAGATAACCCCAAAATGTTGTTTGGCTTCATATGGGAGACACATTTTCATAACAGTCAGCCTGAAATACAAGACAGAGAGGATTTATTGGAAAGCAGTATGTCAGTAGGTAAAAATCAAGAAAAAGAGTTCCAGGAACAGAAACAAAACCCTTGGGTACAAGAAAAATGATCAAGAAGATTCAGTAAAGACAAATGAGAGTAGACAAGTGAAACAATATTTTCGTAATACACACACCTGGGCAGCATCTGAGATGAATAACATAACAAGGTCGCTAGTAGCAATGGTATCCCACATGTCACCCAAAGTCCCACTCTCTTTTGTGAATCCAGCAGCGCGAGCCTCAGCAAAGGAACGTGATCCCTTACGCAGGCCAATCTGCAAGATAGATCCCAAAATGAACCACTAGAAGAAAATACAAATTTTCAAATGCAAAATAATCTTTGAACAAGCAATCATATAATAGCTTTATAAAGGGTGAGAAATAGTAATTACTACACCCACCTTAACCACAATATTTGATTTGATCTCAGCTAATGAATCCCTCAGATTCTGGGCTTGAGCAGGACCCTATGTAGCAAGACAAACTGTTTAAATATGAGTATCGACAACACTCTTGCTCAATGAAAAGTAACAAATAACTTGTAAGGAACACAAGTTCATATCAACAACAATGTAGCAACCCCATATATACAGAAAGATTCATGCTTGAAACTACAATAAGTAAAAGTTCGCAATCTACTACTTCCAAACCCAAAAGATCAGTGAGCTACATTTGCACAACTTTCTCACTTTTTTCGATGCTAATCTATCTCAAAAATCTTAAATTTACTCACACTTTACTATAAAAGGGTATTAATACACAGTTCAGTGCACAACCAGATTAGTAAAACTGAATAGGGAGGAAAATTAAGCTAGTAAAATGAACTTGTAACGCCAAATTCACAAAAATATACCCCCAAATCAAACATACAAATGATACAACCAAACTTGTCTGACTCATTACATTCAGAGGCACCTCTGATACACAACAACAAATTGTATCAAATTAACCTCGAATACAAATTTGCAACAAAATTAATAGATTTGAACACATTTATGTAAATCTTAAGAAGCTAAATGCACTGATTTGTTAGTTTAAAATATCGAAACTGAGACAACAATCAAAACTTTCATTGAGCCATTCCATCAAACAAGTTGAGTGCATGAACAAAATCACAAGTAAAAAGATTGTTCTCCTTCTCAGCCACCATTCAAATCATGTATGGAATTATTTGCTACAAAATCACAAGTAAAAAGATTGTTCTCCTTCTCAGCATATCAAAATTCCCGAAGCTCTAAACACAGACAAAATCGCAACCACGAAAATGAATCCCAACCGAATATGTATCAACTCAGATCGAAATCAAAAGGAGAAGACGAAGAAAAGCTTACCAAAGACGGTGTTGATAGGGTTCATGGCGACCTTGAGTGTCGAGATCCAGTCCAATAGGATTCCAGCGCATCGATCTCGGATACGAAAATGGCTCCATGGATCAATATGTGAAGAACCCTGGAGTGCCGAGACTGGATGATATGAGAGGAAATGACAAAACTGCCCTTCTCCAATTTTAAAAGCCTCAAACGCAAATAAAACACGAGCCGCACGATTGTGGGAGATGGACGGTGCATATGTGTACTCTCTGCTTATAATAAGAGCCATACTCATTTGATCCCCACTCTATATAACCATTCCAAACCCTAATTTCCACAATCGCGAAAGAGAAACTGGACAAAATTTACCCATCAATCGCAAAAGAGAAACTGGCCAAAATTTGGAGCCCTTGCCGTTGGAGCCATTGTTGTCGTTGGAGCTCTTCACCAAGTTCTGGAAGGGGTTGACATCATTTGCATTCCCTTCACCATTGGGTTCAACGCTGCTATAGCACCACTCTCCCTTCGACCAATTTGGCTCTGCTACAGCACCACTAGGGTCTCCATGGATTTTACTCGCTGAACTCGAGCCGACATGACAACCATTTGATGTATGTCAACCTCGAGCTCGATCCTGCCTTCTAAACTTCTTTAATATCTAGCAAGTTCGCACCATGGATCAAGATCACCTTCTTGCCCTTCGCGCCCTAAATTTGCTCTCAATCGCGCCATATCAACCGGTTATGGGCTTCCTTGCGATATAGGGTTTGTAGAATTGTCACATATATACCCACTGAGATTTTGCAAGTTTTGTGTTTCTTAGGTTTTGAATTGATAATTGGGATTATGAGTTTGCGCTTGAATTGGATTTGAAATCATAAAGGCAATTTCAAATTAGTTTGGAAATTTGTGATATTTAGTGGAACCGAGACAAACTTAGTCTTGGATTTGATTGCCCGAAATTACAAAGGTTGAGCTTTAATGGTGATGAAGGTTGTTCTTCCATGCACAAGAGGGAGAAGAAGAATATTGGGTATCCATAACTGTAAGGCCCGAGGCCTTAGAAACGTCATCTCATGCTAACCCGGGGACTTCCCAAGATGGGTGACCCTAGCACGCTTAACTTCATAGTTCATTGTCCTCATTTGAACCATGAAAATGAAGTGCTGTTGTTGACATGAGTAACACTCTAATCCTTATAAAGGATTACAAATCTGGGGTGATACAATCACCCCCAATAAAACCCTTGACGACCTCGTCAAGGCCCAAAGACCGCCCTCTGGGTCAAGCGACCGTCCACCGGACCAAGCCCACTCGTAACCCGGAGTCGGCTCTGATACCATTTGTAAGGCCCAAGGCCTTAGAAGCGTCATTCCATGCCAACCCGATGACTTCCCAGGAGGTCACCCATCTTGGTACTACTCCCGCCCTAGCACGTTTAACTTTATTGTTCTTTATCCTCACTTGAACCATGAAAAGGAAGAGCTCTTGTTGACATGAGTAGCACTCTAATCCTTATAAAGGATTACAAATCTGGGATATTACAATAACCCGATATAGTCCATATTTTTTGAAAAAACAAGGGCAAAGTGGTCTTTTCCCAAACACTTAACGGATTTTGGACTGCAACCGTCTATGGGTGGCGTTTTGTTAGCGTAATGATTGTTATGGATCGTTTAAAATAATTATGTATATAACGAGTGGTTACACGCAAAATTGTATATATAACAGGTGGTTTAATGCAATTTCACTTAATCTTAATTACTCTCTTCGTTAACTTTTAGATGTTCTTTTAGCAATTGACACATATTAAGAAAATTGTTATTCATATATACAAAAATACCTATTGTATTGAAAATTGGAGTATATATACATTATCATATATAGATACATAAAGAGTCTAGAGTAAATTAGTAATGAATGAATAGATATTAGGGTAAATTTGGTAAACATTTACCAAAATAGTTATAAGGATAAATAATTATTAACAAAAATCTGAATCCAAAAGAATATCTAAAATTTAATGGAGGGAGTATAATTTTTTCATGGATCTTTTCAAACATTCTAAATTGCATAAATTACTAGCATTTATAAGTCTAACAACGAGCCCCATGTACATTTCGAAAACAAAAAAGATATAATTAAATTTTATCTAAAAATGCCCTAAATTGTCTCTACGACGGTCAGATTAAGATATTTGGACCTTTGATTTTTTTAAATCTGACAACCCTCACGAGGTCTCATTTCTCTCCCTTCGGTCGTTCTTACTCGACATGTTTCATTACATATTACTTTTAAAGGTAGTTTAGGTTTAAATCGAAGATAAATTGGATACAATTTCAAATAAGGTAAATTTCAAAAAATAAACCTTGAAATATAGGCTTTTGCAGCAAACCAGCCTTAAAAATAAATATTACAAAAAAATCATCCTTAAATATAAGCTTTTGCACCAAATACATTCTTATAAACACATTTTACAGAAACTGAACCTTAAGTCTCACCCTTTATCAAATGAACACTCTGGAACTATGCCTAACACGCTAAAATATCAATCATTGGGTTATTTATAGATTTTTTTGTACAAGAAAACACTAGACTCCTTGCTAGTTATAAGGCAAGTAAAAATCATCATAGTGAATGATCTTCGGAAAATCTCGGACAAGAAGATTCGTAGTAAAACTCATGGAATGAAGTTCTCTTCTCATATTGCAAAGTTGAACAATATGAATGATAGATAAAGTCTTTGTGATCCAATCATGGAGATGGACAATATTGATGTTATTAGATGCAAAGAAATGTGTTGCATCATTACATTCCATGTAACAACGAAATATCCTAATAAATCAAAATTCAATAGGAAAATGATGTCTAATATCATAGTTCTAATTTCCAATGAAATCTTCCATATCTTCATGGCGCAATTAATCAATGTAATTCAAAAGGGTTATTATATAGATTGATTAATTTTCTCATCATGTCAACGACTTCTTTGTTTTCCTGGTGGCATCTTTGCGGCCAAAACTTATCGTTTTCTATTGTAGTGAAGGGACCAACATAAATTAGGTTGTCCATCCAAACATTGTTGAGCCCCACCGTGAGTGCTGATACAACCGGCTCTTTAGTTTGTTAAGGAATTAGAAAAGATAATAATTATGTAAACTAGATGGTTGAACTCGTGTTTGACAAGGGAAGAACATATTATTATTTTTCTTTTAATAATATATAAATAATAAGTTTGCATTAATGTGTATTTGCATTAGAATTTGGAATTAGACCTGTTGGATCGTTAGAGTTACGTCTGAGGGAACAAAAGCTTTGTTCCCACAGAAGGCACAACGAATTTAAATAGCAAGAAAGATAACAGAACGAACTCACGATATATAGTGGAAACCCTGATTAGCAAAACTAGCTTCTCAAGGAAAAACCACCACCTTCAAGCTTCCTCTTGAGAGGATTTTGAACTGCGTATTTGTCTTATTAGTTTCTTGCTTGATTACACTTGTATCCTGGACTTCGACCTCTAAACAACCAGCTAGACTCGAAACCTCTTCTACAACGATGAATCAAACTCAACTCTCAAAGACTCACACGCACCTCACTCTCTTTCTCTTTTTTTTTTCGTTCAAAGTCGTTCTAAGCCGTGAAGTCGTCCCTAAGAAATGAATCCTCACTTCACTTAAATACAACTCGGCAGAAACCCTAATTGACACAAATTAGGAAATACTGGAATCGGATTACAAAGATATGATTTTGTTTGGAAGATAAGATATCACAACCGATTATATTAATTAAGGAAGGAGTTCCCTAATTAATCCAACCGATTGGATATTATTCTTCTCTCTCCAATCGCCTTATCTTAGGAAAGATTCCTAGGATAACACGATCGGGTCTTTTCTCTCTTTCCATATCTTCGCGCAATCCGGCTTGATCCTTGGAGCCGAAGTCTTCATCCTCTACCGCGTGGCTTCTTGATTTGTTTCCTTAATTCTGCACGCTATATGACTTCTTTCCTTTTGCAGCCTCAATCCTGGTCTGTCACTTCAGTTCCTGGAGAGGTAACAAAGCACTTGCTAAGTCTTTGTTCCCTCTGAGATCCTCTGCTGCAACGCTCCTTGAGAAAACTCTTCTTGTCCCTGAAACACTTGGTACACATATTAGTTGGGTGTTTATAACCATCAAAACCTAAGGAATTCAACAAATTCCCCCTTTTTGATGGTGACAAACACCCTTAACAATAAAGCATATACCAACTAGAACAAGACAAAACTGACAAGAAAGTTTCCCACTAAAAACACCGTTAGTTCTCCCTTAGTTCAGCAATACGTTTTACCTGTTCTGTTCCCCCTCAGACAATGCTACCTGTCATTTTCCCCCTTTTGGCATCATCAAAAACACAGTAAAGAGTTAGAGAAGAAAGATCAATGCCAGATAAACAAAAACACCCCTTGTCATTAATTTAAAAAAACTGGAAAACATGCAAACACAACCAAAACAGACAAAACATCAAACATTGTCAACTGCCACAACGGGCACATAAACCAGATAACAAGAAAACAGAATAAGGAGGGATAGACAGCAAGGGAACAAAAGGGGATAGGATGACAGGTAAGCGATCAGGCACCACTGTGACTAGCCGATTGAGCTGATGCGTGGTGAGAAATAAGCGCGCGCACATCTGCCATGAGGAGAGTCTGCTGAGCCACCATGTCCTTCACTGCTCGGCACAGACTCCTCACATCCTTTCCCAGCGAGGAATTTCTATTCTGTTCCCCCTCGGAGCTATCAGCTTCAGATCCCTCCATTTCCTCAACATCCTCTACAACCATAGAAGCAGGAGCGCCCTCGACCTTCACCCAGCCTTCTCCCTCTAGAAGAGCAAATTGCATCTTGTGCAGATTGCTTGCATTGAAGGGACGGGAGAAGACACTCACATCCTTCGACGCGTCGTAGACTTTGTGGTACTCCAGAATCTTTTTGACGACACGAGGGAAGGGAAGAGCATGCTGAGTGGTGTTCCGGGCATGGGCCATATGCTGCATCAAAATCATTGGGAGGCAGACGAGCTCCTTTTTCAGCAGAAGGGACAGAAGGACAATGTCCAAGATCAGAAGGCGGTTCCTCTTCTGTCCCCTTGGCATGATGTTGGTGATGAGGAAGTGGTATAGCACTTTGTTGACGGCCGACATCTCTGAGATGTCAAGATCAGCACTCCTTGGAGCATTCGCAATCCCAGCTATAGCCAGCACAGCCTCTGAGTAGGCAAAATCTTTCGGCCACCTGCCCTTTGGGTATTCTCCATACCCTTCATGAGGAACACCCAGAACCATGCCCAGCTCAATACTTGAGAAGACATGAATATCCCCTTTCATCTTGTAGCTCCCCTGGACAGCATGCGACCGCACTTCCATGACAAATGTGGAGTAGAAGAACTCCCTCAGTAACTCCTCATCCATCTCCACTTCCTCCACAAATAGCCTGCTCCACTTCTGTTCCTCCAAGACGTCAAGCACCCCCTCCAGAAAGTTCTCCTTTAGGAACTCAGGGTCCATCAACAGCTCTCTCACCACAGACTTGTGGCTCATGTCTTTGACATCATCAACCGCCACAGCCTTTCCTTTGGCTTTGGCTGGCAGACGACGCTGGCTTTGTCGGACGGGAGCGGTGGACACCTTGGCTTTCTTCGCTTGGTTCCCGGAGAGGGGTACCGACTCCTCATCGGAACTCACAGTAATCGCCTTCTCAGACTTCTTCTGAGAGCGGGTCTTCCTCTTTGACGAGCATGCAGTTTTCACCCTGCCGGACGGCTTAGGAGCTTTTGGGGACTCCACCACGTCCACTCCTTCTTCGAGCTCCTTGGAGAGGTCTCGCACCACAGACTGAATTTTCTCCATGACGGCCAGGTGCTCCTCCACCGTGACCGGACTACCTTGACCGGGCAGCACCTCTGTCTCCTCCTCTATGGGGTCGGGATGGGTAGGCGAGGAATGTACCTCCTCTGTGTTAGTAGAGGAGATGGCTATGGGGACGGCAGAGGCGGTGTTAGGGTTAGGGTTAAGGTTTTGTGGTGCTGGGTCTGTGTTTAGGATTGTGGGGGATATGTAGGGGACCATGGCGAGTTGGTCCTGGGATGATGATGGAGGAGGGGTTATGGTGGTGGTCGCCGGAGTGGTGGATGTGGAGGGTAGGGATTGATTGATGACGGCGATGAGAGCTGGATCGGCTCCCATGGCTGTGAGGTTGGAGATGAGGGTTTGAAGGTTTTCGGCGAAGTTGCTGGGAAGGTTAGAGTTGGAGGCCATTTTTGTGAGAGAGAGAGGGAGCTCAGGGAAGACGAGAGACAGAGAGGAGAGAAGATACTTGAGGAAGATTAGGAAACAGTGAGGAGGAGACTTACCCGGAACACCTCAATATGTAGCCTTCAAAAGATCTTTAAGGGTTTCCAAAGATAAGACCAAATCAATCTGTTTCCAAGAGATAATAAACGCGATCTTCCAACTTCCCAAAAATAATTCAAAATCTCGTCTGAATCCAACTGAGCTGGCTGAATTTCTCTTCCCAACTCTCTTCCATCAAATCAACCCTTAAATGTGCAACGCGGCTCAACACAAAATATCATCATTATACCCTGCAAACACGTCACCTCAACCTGCACGCACAGAAGCCGAATCGTTTCCCGCCAATCCAAAAGAGTAGTAGGGTGTGATGCTGGGGGTTAGATACCAGAGAGGGTACAAAAGAGCATCACACCAAAACATATGATTTTTGCGATTGAATTTTATATCATGCATAAGAGGTCTCTAGTTGTGGATGATAAGAGGGGTTCATAGGAGACTTTAAGCACGGCGGTCTGGGTAAGTTGTAGAATCAACTATCATTTGGGCTTATGATGAGGGAACAAAACATCAAGTTGATTCTTTTGGGCCGAAATAGAGCTGATTCATGTGACATATGATAACATAGATGACCATGCAAGACATTCAGTATGTAAATGAAGTAAAAGCACATAGTCAAGCTTTTCAAAAATTAATACCCAAGGAAGCTAATGCATAATAAGGCATGAAGATTCGACTTTCACAGTTTACCACGTAATCTAGCCAATCATTGAGGGAACACAACACATAGACATGTAGTTAGGGGAACAAACCAGACTTCGTATGAAACTGAATGCAGAGTTCCCCAACAGGTGTTCCAATGAGAAGATTGGCGTTTGATCCCCCGTTTTCCAATCTTTCTCGACACAGTGATGTCCTTCCTAGATGTACATGGTACCTGAAATTTTCACACAAGGTACATATTAGTCATTAAGTCCTTGTCCATATCACCTTTACCTCTGCCACCAGGCCTTTGAGTCTCAAGTATTCCATGCAGAAGTGAGGTGAGACTCGCTTTGTTCCCTGTCAAGTAACTGACCCTTGAATGAATGAAACACTAGGAACATTCCTCACTTTATCCTGCACAGAAAGAGTTAGTTCTTGCGAACCCAGACAAGCTTATGCTTTCTGGGTTTAGGGGCAACATATCTAATCTTGGGAGGTTCAGCTTCTATATGCTCTCTTGTAGTGTGGGCAATTTCCTCATTGTGTTGCTTCAGAAGGCACTCATGCTTGTAATGACCAGAATGCCCGCAATACCAACAGACCCTGTGACACTTCAGATTTACATATTTGCTATGTCTAGGCCAAATCGTTTTGTTAGCAATCCTTGAATGAAAATCAATGTTATTGGACTTCCTGCTTTGGGATTTCTTCAGCCAAATTGCATGAGCCTTCTGTCCATGATACCAAGCCTTGCCTTCCTCAGTCGAATTAGAACAGTCTTTGCCTTTGTTCCCTCCGGAGGAACATTCCCCCTTTTCTTTTACAGACTGTTTTCCTTCGACTTTGGAGCCGTTTTTCTTAGTGTCATCAACAGGAAGCTTAGGTTGATAGCCAATTCCAAAGCGAGGTACTTCCCTCTTTTCAGGTTTCTTTTCATTCTTGGCTGCAACAAAGACAATACCTTTTGGCTCGTCCTTCTGTTCCTCACTGAGTTTGGTTAGATCACTAGAAAGTTTTGCATTTCCTAGTTTTAACATTAAAGACCCAGCCTCGAGTGAGGAAACAGTGGACTCTAGAGACTTAATCTTTTCAGTGAGTTCTAGACATTCAGAGCATGTGTTTGAAGAGGAAGATGAACCTTTCTCAAGTGTGAACACTTTTTCAGCCCAAACCAGATTTTTTTCGATCAGACCTGAGATCGATTCATCTTTCTCTTCGAGTTGCTCACTGAAAAGACTACTCTCGCGAACGAGATTCTTAATGAGAGAGATCAAGCTTTCTTTAGATTTGCATCTTAAGCTTGATATAAGATCAGATTCAGTTACCTCATCGTTGATTACCTTTCCCTTTGTCTCGTTTGGAACTTCAACGGCCAGTACGCATACATCCCTGGAATGTGACGAATCTTCGTCATCTGAGTCTGATTCTCCCCAGGTGGCAACCATTGCTTGCTTCCCTTCATTTACTGGAGGCATTCCTGCCTTCTTCTTGAAGCAGTTTCTGGCCATGTGTCCCTTGTTCTGACAGTGGTAACAAACCACATCTTTCATGTCTCTGTTCCCTTCAGAGGAACTGGGCGAGTCCTTGTTCCGAGACCATATCTTCCTCATTGCCCTTGTGATAAGAGCAACATCTTCATCGCCATCCTCATCTTCATCGCCCGTTTGGGACAGGTCAAATGCCCTTTCCACCTTCAGGGCAATGCTCTTCGCCTTCTCCTCTCCTTTCTTGTTTATCTTATGGTTGTAGACAGAGGCATTACTCTCTAGTTTAGCAACCACCTCTTCCATTGAAAGAGTCTTAACATCTATCTGAGAGTAGAGAGCAAGAGCGATGGCGTCCCACTGAGTGTTGAGGCCTTGCATGAAGTGGTGAGTCAGCTTCCAGTCTGACAATATTTCACCAAGGTGCTGAAGTTGACCAACTAGCCCATGAAACCTGGAGTAGTACTCTTGAATGTGTTCATCTTTCCCTTGAGAAATTTGGTCGTACTCCTTGAATAGGGAAAGGATCTTGTTCTTCTTCGAGTCTTCATTTCCTTGATGAAGACGTTTCAGGGCATCCCAGATCTCCTTGGCAGTCTTATAGCTCATGACTTTCTTGAGATCGGAGGGAAGAAGGGCCATGTGAAGGATTTTCTTAGCCCTGCTGTTTTTCTCCAGTTTCTTCCAATCCTCATCGGTGTAGTCGACCTTTGGTTTTGGCTTTGTCTCATCTGTCTCATTCTTGATCGCAAAAGGTCCGACTTCAATAACTTTCCAGAGCTGTCCATCAAGGGAACATATATGGGACTCAATTTGCTCCACCCACCAGCTATACTCACCAGACTTCAGAGTTGGTGGTTTCCAGAACGAATCACCGATTGCATTGCTGTTTGACGATATCTTTCCTGCAAATTCTGTAACGAACACAATCTAGAGCACCAGGCTCTAATACCATGTGAAAGATCACAATGGGCCAAGACGAGCGGGCCTAGCAACAAGCCCAAGTGGGGTTCCACCCTAAAACCAATTGGCAATAGGGGGAGTAGACCACTTGCTTATATACTAGGAGAAGAAGCCCCAAACTATCGATGTAGGACTCTCCAACACACCCCCGCAAGTGTGACGGGCCATACACGGCAACAAGTCACACTTGGCGCAACAACCAGGCTCTGATACCATGTGTTGGATCGTTAGAGTTACGTCCGAGGGAACAAAAGCTTTGTTCCCACAGAAGGCACAACGGATTTAAATAGCAAGAAAGATAATAGAACGAACTCACGATATATGGTGGAAACCCTGATTAGCAAAACTAGCTTCTCAAGGAAAAACCACTACCTTCAAGCTTCCGCTTGAGAGGATTTTGAACTGCGTACTTGTCTTATTAGTTTCTTGCTTGATTACACTTGTATCCTGGACTTCGACCTCTAAACAACCAACTAGACTCGAAACCTCTTCTACAACGATGAATCAAACTCAACTCTCAAAGACTCACACGCACCAAACTCTTTTTTTTTTTTTTTCCGTTCAAAGTCGTTCTAAGCCGTGAAGTCGTCCCTAAGAAATGAATCCTCACTTCACTTAAATACAACTCGGCAGAAACCCTAATTCACACAAATTAGGAAATACTGGAATCGGATTACAAAGATATGATTTTGTTTGGAAGATAAGATATCACAACCGATTATATTAATTAAGGAAGGAGTTCCCTAATTAATCCAACCGATTGGATATTATTCTTCTCTCTCCAATCGCCTTATCTTAGGAAAGATTCCTAGGATAACACGATCGAGTCTTTTCTCTCTTTCCATATCTTCGCGCAATCCGGCTTGATCCTTGGAGCCGAAGTCTTCATCCTCTACTGCGTGGCTTCTTGATTTGTTTCCTTAATTCTGCACGCTGTATGACTTCTTTCCTTTTGCAGCCTCAATCTTGGTCTATCACTTCAGTTCCTGGAGAGGTAACAAAGCACTTGCTAAGTCTTTGTTCCCTCTGAGATCCTCTGCTGTAACGCTCCCTGGGAAAATTCTTCTTGTCCCTGAAACACTTGGTACACATATTAGTTGGGTGTTTATAACCATCAAAACCTAAGGAATTCAACAAGACCTAAACCATTACAAATTTCCCCCAAATCCGCAACCCAAAAGTACTATCCGATTTTGCCAAGAGTGAAAGTAAATGTTTTGATGGATTCTTCACATATTCCCCACAAATTTGAGAAGCACCAAATCACACCAACTCGCTCAGCTGTAAATCGTGAAGATCCGATAGTCGGGTTTGGGATCGAATATCCATAATTGGGCAAATCCGGTCATTTTGGAAAAAATGAGGGGTAAAAAGGTAATTTTACCCATTTTCACAACCCTTTGGATGAAACAGCCCTCTGGGTGGTGAATCGCTAACAAAAAGAGAGATGCGGGTGGATAAAAATAATTTCGTATATAACGGGTGGTTACACGTACAATTGTGTATATAACAGGTGGTTTGCTGCAATTTTGCCATAAAGTAAAGATGATAATATATGACATTTTCTCATTTATATGAAAATGACATTTAGATTTATTGATAAAAAATATGACTTTACATTTAGAATAGATATACCAATTATTATTGTGATAACAATAATAGTGTAAATGCATTAAATGTGGTGTTTTGGATTGAAAGAGAGGAAAAACATACACAATATTACTTTATATTTAGAATAGCTTTTTTCCCCCAAAAAATTGAAAGAATTTATTGGGGAAAAAAAACTAACTTTTAAGTAGTGTAGATATATGGTATATTATCACAACATACTAATGGATGAAGTTATTTCAGAGGCTTTTGTTGATTTAGGGTCCGATTAGTTTGAGCTTATGGAAACAGTAACAGAAATGAAACAAATCTAGTCCACTTTGACATCATGATACGTTGATCAAAAGTTTCATCTTGGCTTGGGAATCTAAAATTTGTGTGCCAAAAGAAAAGGGGAAGAAAATACTTTTATCATTTTAAAACCCATCATAGTGTTGAAAAAAGAATACCTCCATCACAGTGAGACACATCCCCATACTTTTATGGAAAATAAGGAGCTCTGAGTCAATACCAACATTTTGATCAATGAATAATGACATTAAAATAAACTAAATTCGTTTCATTTCTGTTATCACTTTCATAAACTCAAAACAAACGAACCCTTAATATATTGACTTATGAATGAATATTACCTAACATATGATATTATTTAACATAAAAGTCCTATGAATATTACCATGATAGTGCTTGTGTAGTGAGATAGACTTTCTTTTGTTCCTTGTCATGTGACTTGAGCATCTGCTATCAATACACCATGAGTTGTTCGTCACTTCATGCTATAAATAAGAGATTAGTTTTCATGAACCAAGATAAGCTTAAGCTCACTGGGTTTTGGAGCAACATATTTAACTTTAATAGTAGTCCTATCATGGTTTTGTCCAGCAGTACGTGCCTTTTCCTCAACTTGACTTTTGAGGTAACAATTCTTCTTGTAGTGGTCTGCTTTACCAGTGCCAGCACATCCTATGACACTTTAAGTTCACATTTTTAGTTTGACTTCGCCAGATGTGTTTATTAATAGTCCATGATTGAAAGTCGATATGTGTTAGTTTAGGATTGCGTACTTGTTTAAGCCATATTAAGTGAGCTTTCTGACTAGTGTACCATGGATTGTTCCTTGTGGTCGAAATGTTCCCTCCAATTTTGGGAGACATGTGTTCGTTCCCTTTGGAGGAACTTTCACAATTTTCTTTGATTGGATATTTTTCTTTCCAACCTTAGATGCAACAAACTCATTTATACATGCCTTCTTTTAGTGCCTTTCATTAGCTTTAAGTTCTTATAGGTCATTAGCAAGTTTAGCGTTACTCAATTTAAGCATGATAATTTCATACTCAAGAGTAGAGACTTCATTTCCTAGAGAACTATTTTGCTTATTCAATTCTAGGCAAGATTCACATACATTTGAGGACGAGGATGGTATGTTCTATAACTTAAGAATTTTTTCAGCCAAACCCTGTTGTCGTCCACTAAGTTAGTGATCATATCATACTTTCCCTCAATTTGCTCATCAAACTCATTATTTTCTTCACCAAGTTTTCTTATAAGAGCAATTAATTGATTCTTAAACTTGGTTTTTATCTAAGCAAAGATGTCATAATCATCTACCTTAAGTGATGAGTTACCACCATCTTCCATGAGACAAATATCCCTCAATTGGGTTTCGCACTCCCCATCTGATTCAGAATCACCCCAAGTGGCCATCACTGGACTAGGTGGTTCACTAGCCTTTTTCTTGAGCAGTTTTTTGCAAAGTGCCCTTTCCTTTGACATTGATAGCCCACAATGTTCTTCGTGTCTATGTTCCCTTAGGATGAACAATTGAGTCCTTTGTTATGAGATTAGATCTTCTTCATAGCTCTAGTGAGGAGAGCAACATCCTCATTCTCATCTTCTACTTCATTTTCATCTTGAGCAAGATCAAATGCTTTTTTGACCTTCAAAGCGATGTCATGCGCCTTCTCAATATCTCTATGAGCCATCTTGCATTGTTGCACACCATCATTGCTTTCAAGACGACCAACCAAGTCATATAGAGTAAGAGTCTTTATCTCACTTTGGACTTGAAGAGCAACTGAGATAGCATCCCATTTGTATTTGAGTCTCTGAAGGAAGTGATGAGTTGTCTTCCATTCAGGGATCGTTTCTCCAAGAAACTCAAGTTGACCAAGCAACCCTTGAAACCGAGAATAAAAATCTTGAATTGGTTCATTTTTTCCTTGATAATTGATCTAATAGTCTGTTGAATTCCTTAGGTTTTGATGGTAACAAACATTCAACTGATATGGGTACTAAGTGTTTCAGGAACAAAGATAGTTATCTCAGGGAACCATTGCAGCGAAGGATCGCAGAGGGAACAAAGCTCTGTTCATGTGCTTTGTTACCTCTCAAGGAACTGAAGTGATGAACGAGATCGAAGCTGCGAATGGAAAGAAGAAATCCAGCGTGTTGATTATGGAAACAAATCAAGAAGCACACGCGGTAAAAGATTGAAGACTTCGGCTCCAAGTATCAAACCGGATCGAGAAGATACGGAGAGAGAAAAGCCCGATCCATGTTATCCTAGGAATCTTTCCTTAGATAAGAAATTGGAGAGAGAAGTTTGATATCATTTCCGATTAGATTAATTAAGGAATTCCTTCCTTAATCAATATGATCGGTTAGGATATTATTCTTAACATAAAATCCTATCTTCTAGTAATCCATTTTCAGAATATCTTATCTTGTTTGATTAGGGTTTAGCCGAAGTTGTATTTAGGTGAAATGGGGATTCATTTCTAACTACGACGAAGAACGACTTTGAACGACGAAAAAGAAGGAGAAGAGAAAAGAAAGAGAGTGAAGTGTGTGTGAGTCTTTGAGGGTTGAGTTCGGATTCATCGTTGTAGAAGAGGCTTCGAGTCTAGCTGGTTATTTAGAGGTCGAAGTCCAGGATACAAGTGTAATCGAACAAGAAATCAATAAGACAAGTACACGCTTCAAAATCCTCTCAAGCGGAAGCTTGAAGGTAGTGGTTTTTCCTTGAGAAGCTAGTTTTGCTAATCAGGGTTTCCACTATACATCGTGAGTTCGTTCATTATCTTTCTTACTGTTTTTAATCCGCTGTGCCTTCTGTGGGAACAAAGCCTTTGTTCCCTCAGACGTAACTCTAACGATCCAACAATTGGTATCAGAGCCTGGTGCTCTAGATTGTTTTCGTTATAGAATTTGCAGGAAAGATGTCGTCGTCAAGCAATGCAATCAGAGATTCGTTCTGGAAGCCACAAATTCTGAAGGCAGGAGAATATGACTGGTGGGTGGAACAAATTGAGTCCCACATCTGTTCCCTTGATGGACAGATCTGGCGAGTCATCGAAGTTGGACCTCTGGCTATTAAAAATGAGACAGATGCTAATAAGCCAAAACCAAAGGTCGACTACACCGATGATGACTGGAAGAAGTTGGAGAAGAACAACAGGGCTAAGAAGATCCTTCACATGGCTCTTCTTCCCTCAGATCTCAAGAAAATCATGAGTTACAAGACTGCCAAGGTAATCCGGGATGCTTTGAAGCGCCTTCATCAAGGAAATGAAGATGCCAAGAAGAACAAAATTCTCTCTCTGATAAAGGAGTACGACCAAGTCTCTCAGGGAAAAGATGAACACATTCAGGAGTATTACTCCAGATTCCAGGGGCTAATTGGTCAGCTTCAGTTCCTTGGTGAAGAAATGCCAGACTGGAAACTGACTCATCACTTCATGCAAGGCCTAAACTCTCAGTGGGATGCCATTGCTCTTGCTCTCTACTCTCAGACGGATGTCAAGACTCTTACCATGGAAGAGGTTATTGCTAAGCTGGAAAGCAACGCCTCTGTCTATAATCACAAGCTGAACAAGAAGGGAGAGGAGAAGGCGAAGAGCATTGCCTTAAAGGTGGAAAGGGCATTTGACTTGTCTCAAGTTGAAGATGAAGATGAAGATGGTGATGAAGATGTTGCGCTCATCACAAGAGCCATGAGGAAGATTTGGTCTCGGAACAAGGATTCGTCGAGTTCCTTCAAAGGGAACAGAGACCTAAAAGATGTCGTGTGCTACCACTGTCTGAACAAGGGACATATGGCCAGAAACTGCTTCAAGAGAAAGGCAGGAATACCTCTAGCAAATGAAGAGAAGCAGGCAATGGTTGCCACATGGGGAGACTCAGACTCAGACGACGAAGAATCGTCACACTCCAGGGATGTCTGCCTGATGGCCATTGAAGTTCCAAATGAATCAAAGGGAGATCTACTCAACGATGAGGTAACTGAATCTGATCTCGTATCAAGCTTAAAAAGCAAATCTAAAGAAAGCTTGATATCTCTCATTAAGAAACTTGTTCATGAGAATAGTCTTTCAGTGAGCAAATGGAAGAGAAAGATGAATCGATCTCAGGTTTGATCGAAGAAAATCAGGGTTGGGCAAACAAAGTGCTCAAGCTTGAGAAAGGTTCATCCTCCTCTTTAAACTCTTGCTCTGAGTGTCCCAAACTCACTGAAAAGATTATGTCTCTGGAGTCCTCTGTTTCTTCACTTGAGGCTGAGTAATTAATGCTGAAACTAGGAAATGCAAAACTTTCTAGTAATCTAACCAAACTCAATGAGGAACAGAAGGACAAGCCAAAATGTATTGTCTTTGTTGCAGTCAAGAATGAAAAGAAGACTGAGTCAAAGAAAATACCTCACTTTGGGATTGGATATCAACCCAAACTTCCTGTTGATGGAACCAAGCAAAAAGGCTCTAAAGTCGAAGGAAAACAGTCTGTAAAAGAAAAGGGGGAAAGTTCCTTCGGAGGGAACAAAGGCAAAAACTGTTCAAACTCGACTGAGGAGGGAAAGGCTTGGTACCATGGACAGAAGGCTCATGCCATCTGGTTGAAGCAATCTCAAAGCAGTAAGTCCAAAAATATTGATTTTCATTCAAGGATTGCTAACAAAACAATTTGGCCTGGAAAGAGCAAGTATGTCGATCTAAAGTGCCACATAGTCTGTTGGTATTGTGGACACTCTGGTCACTACAAGCAAGAGTGCCTTCTGAAGCAACACAATGAGGAGATTGCTCGCACTACTAGAGAGCAAATGAAGGCTGAACCTCCTAAGATTAGATATGTTGCTCCTGTGCCCAGAAAGCATAAGCTTGTCTAGGTTCGCAAGAACTAACTCTTTCTGTGCAGGATAAAGTGAGGAAAGTTCCCGGTATTTCATTCGTACAAGGGTCAGTTACTTGACAGGGAACAAAGTGAGTCTCACCTCACTTCTGCAGGAATATCTGAGACTCTAAGGCCTGGTGGCAATGGTAAAAGAAATGGAGATGTGGATAAAGGCTTAATGACTAAATTGTTCCTTGTTTGAAAATTCAGGTACCATGTATATCTAGAAAAGACATCACTGTGTCGAGAAAGATTGGCAAACAAGGAATCTCGTGGAACAAAGAATCAGACGCCAGTTTTCTCATTAAGACACCTGTTGGGGAACTCTACATTCAGTTCCATACGAAGCATGGTTTGTTCCCCTAACTACATGTCCATTTGTTGTGTTCCCTCGATGATTGGCTAGATTACGTGGTAAATGGTGAAAGATGAACTTTCATGTCTTGATATGCATTCTCTTCCTTGGGTATTAATTAAACATTTGACTTGAATATGTGCTTTTACTTCCTTGATGTACTGAATGTCGTGCATAATCTTCTATGTCATCATTTGTCACATGAATCAGCTTTATTTCAACTCAAAAGAATCAACTTGATGTTTTGTTCCCTCATCATAAGCCCAAATGATAGTTGATTCTACAGCTTACTTAGACCGCCATGTTTGAAGTCTCCTATGAGCCCCTCTTATCATCCACAACTGGAGACCCCTCAGACATGATGTAAAAATCTATCGCAAATATCATATATTTTGGTGTGATGGTCTTTTGTACCCTCTCTGGTAACTAACCCCCAGCATTACACCCTACTAGTTTTTGGTTTGGCGGGAAAACGATTCGGCTTCTGTGACTTGCAGGTTGAGGTGACGTGTGTTTGCAGGGTGTAATGATGGAAGTCTGTGTTGGGCCGCGTTGATCATTTAGGGCTGATTTGATGAAAAGGAGTTGGGAAGGGTAATTCGGCTGGCTAAGTCAGATTTGGACGAGATTCTGATTTTATTTTGGGAAGTTGGAAGATTGCAATTGTTATCTGTTGGAAACTGAAAAGATTTGAATTTATCTTTGGAAACACTAGAAGATTCGGTGAAGATTATAAATCGGAGTCTCCGGGTAAGTCTCCTCCTCACTGTTTCCTTATCTTCCTCAAGCAATCTCCACTCTCCTCTCTGTCTCTCGTCTTCCCAGAACTCTCCCTCTCTCACAGAAATGGCCTCCAACTCAAACCTCCCCAACACCATCGCCCAAGACCTCCAAACCCTCCTCACCAAACTATCCTCCATGGGAACCGACCCCGCTCTCCTCGCCGCCATTACCCAATCCCTACCTTCCACCTCCACCACCCCAGCAACCACCACTGTTACCCATCCACCATCACCAACCCAGGACCAACTCGCCATGGTCCCCTTCGTAGCCCCAAACACAGACCCCGCTCCACAAAATCCTAACCCCAAAACCTCTCCAGCCGTCCCAACCACCATCTCCTCTACTGAATTAGAGGAGGTCCATTCCTCTCCAACCCATCCCGACCCCATTGATGAGGAGATGGAGGAGATGCCCCGTCAAGAGACCCCGGTCACAGCTGAGGAGCACTTTGTTGTGAAGGAGAAGATTCAGTCGGTTGTGCGAGACCTTAACAAGGAACTGGTTGAGGAAGTTGATGAGGAGGAGCCCCCAAAGGCTCCTAAGACTTCTGGCATGATGAAGACTGCCTGCTCCTCTAAGCGGAAGACACGCTCTCAGAGGAAGTCTGAGAAGACGATAACGGTCAGCTCCGATGAGGAGTCAGTACCCCTCTCGGGGAACAAAGCAAAGAAAGCCAAGGTGTCTGCCGCTCCTGTCCGTCAAAGCCAACGTCGTCAGCCGGCCAAAGCCAAAGGAAAGGTGGCGGCTGATGATGTCAAAGACATGAGCCACAAGTCGGTGGTCAAGGAGTTGCGAGTCGTCCCTGAGTTCCTACTGGAGAACCATCTGGAAGGGGTGCATGATCTGTTGGAGACCCAAAAATGGGGCAATCTGTTTGTGGAGGAAGAGGAGATGTATGAGGTGATGCTAAGGGAGTTCTACTCTACCTACGCGATGGAAGTTCGCCCCTACGCTGTTCTGGGGAGTTACAAGATGGAAGGGCAGGTCCACATGTTCTCAAGTATTGAGCTTGGTGTTGCTCTGGGCGTTCCACATGAAGGGTATGGGGAATACCCAAAAGGAAGGTGGCCGAAGGACTTTGCCTACTCAGAGGCTGTGTTGGCTATTGCTGGTATTGAGAACCCTCAGGGGAGTGCTGATATCGACATCTCAGAGATGTCCGCTGTCAACAAAGTGCTATACCACTTCCTCATCAGCAACATCACGCCAAGGGGACAGAAGAGAAACCGGCTTCTAATCTTGGACATTGTCCTACTGTCCCTAATGTTGAAGAAGAAGCCCATTTGCCTGCCGAAGATTCTGATGCAGCACATGGCCCACGCCAGGAACACTCTCCAGCACGCTCTTCCCTTCCCACGGGTTGTCAAGAAAATCCTTGAGTACCATAAAGTGTACAACCCGTCGGAGGACGTGAGCATCTTCTCCCGCCCGTTCGACGCCAGTAACCTGCACAAGATGCAGTTTGTTCTTCAAGATGATGAAGGCTGGGTGAAGGTTGAGAGTGCCCCTACAGCTTCTGAGGCAGTCGAGGATTCCGAGGCAATGGAGGTTTATGAGGCCGACAACTCTGAGGGGGAACTGAACGAGAATTTGTCTCTGGGGAGGGATGTGAGAAGTCTCTGCAAGGATGTGAGACGTCTCATGGCAGATGTTCACGCGCTTATCTCTCATCACGCATCAGCTCAACCGGCTGGTCACAGTGATGCCTGATCGCTTACCTGTTATCCTTACCCCTCTTTTGTTCCCTTGCCCATCTACTCCCTCTTAGTTGTTTTTATTGTTATCTGGTTTGTGTGCCCAGTGTGGCATTTTGACTATGTTTTGATGTTTTGTCTGTCTTGGCGGGGTTTGCATGTTTTTAAGTTTTTTTTTAATTAATGACAAGGGGTGTTTGCGTTTATCTGGCCTTGACTTTTCCTCTCTAATTCTTTACTGATGTTTTTGATGATGCCAAAAGGGGGAATATGACAGGTAGCATTGGTTGAAGGGGAACAGAACAGGTTTCACATGCTACTGAGTTGAGGGGGAACTAACAGTATCTTAGTGGGAAACCTTTCTCTTCATAACTGTCTTTTTCTTGTATGTATATGCTTTATTGTCAAGGGTGTTTGTCACCATCAAAAAGGGGGAATTTATTGAACTCCTTAGGTTTTGATGGTAACAAACATTCAACTGATATGGGTACTAAGTGTTTCAGGAACAAAGATAGTTATCTCAGGAAACCATTGCAGTGAAGGATCGCAGAGGGAACAAAGCTCTGTTCATGTGCTTTGTTACCTCTCAAGGAACTGAAGTGACGAACGAGATCGAAGCTGCGAATGGAAAGAAGAAATCCAGCGTGTTGATTATGGAAACAAATCAAGAAGCACACGCGGTAAACGATTGAAGACTTCGGCTCCAAGGATCAAACCGGATCGAGAAGATACGGAGAGAGAAAAGCCCGATCCATGTTATCCTAGGAATCTTTCCTTAGATAAGAAATTGGAGAGAGAAGTTTGATATCCTTTCCAATTAGATTAATTAAGGAATTCCTTCCTTAATCAATATGATCGGTTAGGATATTATTCTTAACATAAAATCCTATCTTCTAGTAATCCGTTTTCAGAATATCTTATCTTGTTTGATTAGGGTTTAGCCGAAGTTGTATTTAGGTGAAATGGGGATTCATTTCTAACTACGACGAAGAACGACGAAAAAGAAGGAGAAGAGAAAAGAAAGAGAGTGAAGTGTGTGTGAGTCTTTGAGGGTTGAGTTCGGATTCATCGTTGTAGAAGAGGCTTCGAGTCTAGCTGGTTGTTTAGAGGTCGAAGTCCAGGATACAAGTGTAATCGAACAAGAAATCAATAAGACAAGTACACGCTTCAAAATCCTCTCAAGCGGAAGCTTGAAGGTAGTGGTTTTTCCTTGAGAAGCTAGTTTTGCTAATCAGGGTTTCCACTATACATCGTGAGTTCGTTCATTATCTTTCTTGCTGTTTTTAATCCGTTGTGCCTTCTGTGGGAACAAAGCCTTTGTTCCCTCAGACATAACTCTAACGATCCAACATAGTCTTTAATAAGAGCATGAAATCTGTTTCTTTTGACATCTTCATTCCCCTCATGAAAACGTTTTGGAGCATCCAAAATTTCCTTAGCGTACCTTCTTTAGACTACAAGGTAGGAGGGCATAGTGCAAAATTTTCTTGGCTTTATTGTTCTTCTAGCGCTTCTTATAATCAGCATCATCATAGTCAACTCCTTTCTTAGGTTGGGGATCATCACTTTTGTCAAGAATTACTTTATTCCCTTGCCTAATGATCTTCCAATTTGACAATCAAGGGAACAAATGTGAGATTTAATCTGTTGAACCCACCAATCATATTCTCCATGCTTCAAACGCGTGGCTTCTAGGATGAATAGTTGATTGTCATGCTAGGTGACATCTTTTCTGCATACTTAACAAACACAATCTAAAGACCAAACTCTTATACCAATTGTTTAGTGTTTACATATGATGGAACAAAGGCTTTGTTTCGTCAGAACGTGTAGCGAAAGGAACACAAGAAAGTTAACGAAAATTAAACAAACGACTCAGAGTGGAAACCCTAATTAGCCAACTAGCTTACCAAGAAAAAACCATTACATTCAAGCTTCTCACTAGTGAGGATTTAGAAGAATTATTATTATCTTATTAATTTCTTGTTTGTGTACAAGTGTAATTTGGATTCAAACTCTAGATTTCTCATCTAGTCTTAAAACTCTTCTACCACTGCAACTCACGAACTTAACCCTCTAAGATACATAGGCTTATTCTCTTCTTCTTTGCGCAATTTCTCTCTTTGCTCTTGTTCAATGACCGTGACCACATAATGGAAATCTCATCCATATATATTGTCAGTCTAAACCCTAGCACAAAATAGATGATATTTGCTTACTTTCCTAGCAAGAAAATAATATTTTTCCATACTTAAAATCTCAAAGTTCTATCTTATACAAAAGATAATTACCTAAAGTACACTTATTATAAATAAAAACCCAAGATAAGATAAAATCTTATCTCTCCTATTTTTCATAATTCTACAATTTATTCTTTCATTCAAGTCTTTGACCAAGATCTCCATTTTTCTTTTTCGAACGAATGAAGTCGTCTTCATTCCCTCACCCGCTTCCCACAATTTTGATCACTCCAAGGATTCTACTCACATCTCCTCGCTTCTATCAAGCGACTCATCATTCTACATTAATTGGATTAGTTGTTCACTCATCTTCAAGACATTTATTCTTTTTCAACGTATTGTTACCTCTTTTGGGCACAAAGAGTTTAATCATTATGTTCCCTATGATAGATCTCGATTTCCTGAAACACTCAACACATATAGTATTTGTTACTATTAACAAAACTCAAGGAATTCAACAAATATTATATTCCAAAATTAAACGAAAATTTGCACTTAATACTTTGGCTAGATTTATTTTGGACTGATTACTTTCCATGATATTACATACCTTTAATACAGAAAAAATGCATTTACACGTTTATTATTAAATGCTTTTTAACTTGAAATTTCAAACTCATACATTGCTTAGATTTATAATAATAAAGATAAAGTATTCTTACTGATATATAAACTAATTAGTACTTATATTTAGATAATATATAGTGGTTGTTTTTGATGTTTTGCTAATTATTAAATGGGATTGTTGAATTCCTTAGGTTTTGATGGTAACAAACATTCAACTAATCTGGTATCTAAGTGTTTCAAGAACAAACAAAGTTGTCACATGGAACCATTGCAACACATGAGTGCAGAGGGAACAAAGCTTTCTCCATACGCTTTGTTACCTCTCAAGGAACATCAGTGCCGAACAAAACATCATGCTGCAAATGGAATGAAGAAATCAAGCATGAAGATGATAAATATTATCTTTGAAGATCATGCGGTTGACAAAAAGGGAAATCGGGTGGATCACGCCAATTGGAAGATTTGGAGAGAGAAAGATATTATCTTATTCTGATTATATTAGCTTAGGAAATCTTTCCTTAGATAATATATTTGGTTAGGATTTTATCTTATCAAATCAAGTTAAATATCTTCTTGTTGCTGAAATTAGAGAGAGAGAGAGATCTTATCTTGTTAGTAGGATTTTCGAGTTGTATAAATAGAAGTGTGAGACTCATTTCTTAGGTACGATTTCGGAGCATTTCATTGAGTGAAAAGAAAAGTGAAGCGTCTGTAAGTCTTAGAAGAGTGAGTTCATGTTCTCGTTGTAGAAGAGATTCAAATCTAGGTGGGAAGTCTAGGGTTTAAAGTCTATGCCATAAGTGTAACCGATCAAGAAAACAATAAGACAAGTTGACTCTTTAAAATCCTCTCAAGCGAGAAGCTTGAAGGTAGTGGTTTTTCCCTGATTAGTTATTTGAGTGATTAGAGTTTCCACTATACATCGTGAGTTCTTTAGAGTATCTTTCTTGCTATATTATTCCGCTGCACCTTCTGTGGGAACAAAGCATTTGTTCCCTAAGACGTAACACTAACGATTCAACAATTGGTATCAGAGCCTGGTCTCTAGATTGTTTTTTCGTTAAGACTTTGCAGGAAAGATGTCGTGAAGCAATGATATCGGTTATTCATTCTGGAAACCTTCAGTCCTGAAAGGTGGTGAATATGACTGGTGGGTTGAGCAAATCGAATCCCATATTTGTTCCCTTGATGGTCAAATATGGAAAATCATTGAAGTTTGCCCCATTGCTATTCCAAATGGGAAGGATGCCACAAAGCCAAAATCAAGGGCTGACTATACTGATGAAGACTGGAAAAAGCTGGAGAAAAACAGCAGAGCCAAGAAGATACTCCATATGGCTTTGCTCCCTGCTGATCTCAAGAAGGTCATTGGTTACAAAACGGCCAAAGAGATCTGGGATGCGTTAAGACGCCTTCATCACAAAAATGAATATGTCAAAAAGAATCGTATTCTTTCTCTGAAGAAGGAGTATGATCAAATCTCCCAAGGAAAAAGTGAACACATCCAAGAGTTCTACTCAAGGTTTCAGGGAATTGTTGGTCAACTGGAGTTCCTTGGTGAAGAGTTTCCAGACTGGAAGCTCAATCATCACTTCATGCAAGGTCTCAACTCCCAGTGGGATGCGATTGCTCTCGCCCTTTACTCCCAGACTGACGTCAAGACTCTCACTATGGAAGAGGTTGTTGCCGAACTTGAAAGCAACGCCTCTGTCTATAACTACAAAATGAACAAGAAAGGAGTAGAGAAGGCTCAAAACATTGCTCTAAAGGTTGAACGTGCCTTTGACTTGTCTCAAGTTGAAGATGAAGATAAAGACGGTGATGAAGATGTGGCTCTCATCACCAGAGCAATGAAAATGATATGGTCTCGAAACAAGGGCACCCTTCGTTCCTCCAAAGGGAAAAAATACACGAAGGATGTTGTTTGTTATCACTGTCAAAACAAGGGACACTTTGCCAAAAGCTGCTTCAAGAAACAAGGGCACCCTTCTGTGGGAACAAAGCATTTGTTCCCTCAGACGTAACACTAACGATTCAACAATTGGTATCAGAGCCTGGTCTCTAGATTGTTTTTTCGTTAAGACTTTACAGGAAAGATGTCGTGAAGCAATGATATCGGTTATTCATTCTGGAAACCTTCAATCCTGAAAGGTGGTGAATATGACTGGTGGGTGGAGCAAATCGAATCCCATATTTGTTCCCTTGATGGTCAAATATGGAAAATCATTGAAGTTTGCCCCATTGCTATTCCAAATGGGAAGGATGCCACAAAGCCAAAATCAAGGGCTGACTATACTGATGAAGACTGGAAAAAGCTGGAGAAAAACAGTAGAGCCAAGAAGATACTCCATATGGCTTTGCTCCCTGCTGATCTCAAGAAGGTCATTGGTTACAAAACGGCCAAAGAGATCTGGGATGCATTAAGACGCCTTCATCACAGAAATGAAGATGTCAAAAAGAATCGTATTCTTTCTCTGAAGAAGGAGTATGATCAAATCTCCCAAGGAAAAAGTGAACACATCCAAGAGTTCTACTCAAGGTTTCAGGGAATTGTTGGTCAACTGGAGTTCCTTGGTGAAGAGTTTCCAGACTGGAAGCTCACTCATCACTTCATGCAAGGTCTCAACTCCCAGTGGGATGCGATTGCTCTCGCCCTTTACTCCCAGACTGACGTCAAGACTCTCACTATGGAAGAGGTTGTTGCCGAACTTGAAAACAACGCCTCTGTCTATAACTACAAAATGAACAAGAAAGGAGTAGAGAAGGCTCAAAACATTGCTCTAAAGGTTGAACGTGCCTTTGACTTGTCTCAAGTTGAAGATGAAGATAAAGACGGTGATGAAGATGTGGCTCTCATCACCAGAGCAATGAAAATGATATGGTCTCGAAACAAGGGCACCCTTCGTTCCTCCAAAAGGAACAAATACACGAAGGATGTTGTTTGTTATCACTGTCAAAACAAGGGACACTTTGCCAAAAGCTGCTTCAAGAAAAAAGGCAGGTCTTCCTCCGGTTCGTGAAGGGAAGCAAGCAATGGTTGCAACATGGGGTGATTCTGACTCAGATGATGAAGAATCCTCTCATTCAAGGGATGTCTGTTTGAAGGCCATAGAAGACCCTGATGGATCAAAGACTGAAGGTGGCCTGTAGGATTCCGAGGTAAATGAATCTAAACTCATCTCAAGTTTGAAAAGCAAGTCTAAGGAACAACTAATCTTCTTCATTAAGAAATTTGTTCATGAGAATAGTCTTTTCAGTGAGTAGATTGAAGAAAAGGATGAATCGATCTCAAGTTTGATCGATGAAAACAAAGGTTGGGCAGAAAAAATAACCAATCTTGAGAAAGTTTCATCCTCTTCTGCAAGTCCTTGTAATGAGTGTCCTAAACTCACTGAAAATGTTACGTCTCTAGAATCCACTATTTCCTCACTAGAATCTGAGTCATTAATGTTAAAACTAAGCAATGCCAAGTTGTCTAGTGATTTGTCTAAGCTCAGTGAGGAACAGAAGGAAGAGTCAAAAGGCATTGTGTTTGTAGCAGTCAAGGATGAAAAGAAGAAAGGGAAGAAACACGTGCCTCGCTTTGGAATTGGTTGCCAACCTATGCTTCATGTTGATGGCACCAAGTCTCAAAGCCCTGAAGTCGAAGGAAAACAGTCTGTGCGAGAAACAGGGGAAAGTTCCTCTAGCAGGAACAATCATAAAAACTGTGCAAATTAGACTGATGGGAACAAACCTTGGTACCATGGACAGAAAGCTCATTCCATTTGGCTAAAGCAAGCACATAACGGTAAGCCCAATCATATTGATTTTCATTCTAGGTTTGCTAAGAAACCAATTTGGCCTGGACATAGCAAGTATGTGGATCTAAAGTGTCATAGGGTTCGCTGGTACTGTGGTCACTACAAACAAGAGTGTCTCCTGAAGAAACACAATGAGGAAGTTGCTCGTACTGCTAGGGAGAAAATAAATGAAAAACATGCTAAGATCAAATATGTTGCTCCCACACCCAGAAAGCCTAAGCTTGTCTGGGTTCGTAAGAACTAATCTTTTCAATACAGTTTGAACTAAGGAAAGGTTCCTCGTATTTCGATAGTGCATGCTCAAGTCATATATATATGACAGGGAACAAAAGTTGGTTTACCTTACTTCAATAGGCCTCCGGAGGTTCAATAACCTTTGGAATTAAGAGTAAGGGAGAAGTTTGTGGTCTCGGTAAGGTAAGGCTTTCTAACCATATAACCGTGGATAACATGACACTCGTGAATAATCTCATATTTGATCTTTTTAGTGTCGCTCAACTGTGTCAAAACAAGAAAAATAGGATAGTCTTTACTACCGATGATTGTTATGTTGAGTGAATAAGTATAAGGAAAATTCTGTTGAAAGGGATCTGTGATAACAATGTCTACAAAGTTGATCTTGCTTTTATCCCAAAGAAGGAATTGTGTCTGTCATCCATCGCTACGACGACAGATTTGTGGCACAAGCGGTTTGGATATGCAATTCTTCAGCTTCTTTCCAAACTTCATAGACAAGAACTGGTGAACAGTCTTCCTAATATCAAAGCAACGCGCAATGAAGTTTGTGATGCTTGTACCAAAGGTAAGCATGTAAGGTCCTCCTTCAAATCAAAGAAGGAGGTAAGCACAACTCATCCTCTCGAACTAATCCGCATGGATCTTTATAGGCCTATGCGCACAAGGAGCCGTGGTGGAAATATCTATGTGTTTGTTATTGTTGATGATTTTTTTAGATACACATGGACCCTCTTTCTGTCATCAAAGGATGAAGTGTACGTTGAGTTTGAATCTTGGCTCAAGTCAGTTGAGAAGAGTGTAGGGCAGTCTCTGGGGTCCATCCGCACTAATCATGGGACAGAATTTGAGAACTCTCAGTTTCTATCCCTTTGTAGGAACAATGGAATAAGTCACAGTTTCTCAGCTCCTAGGACTCTGCAGCAAAATGGTGTTGTAGAAAGGAAGAACAAGACTCTGGAGGATATGACGCACACCTTGCTTATTGCTAGTGGTCTTCCTATGAGCTTCTGGGCTGAAGCTTTGAATGCTGCTTGTTATCTGTTGAACAGAGCAATCATTCGCCTGCTGTTAAACAAGACACCCTATGAACTCCTAAGGGGAAGAAAGTCGAATGTGTCTCATCTGCGGACTTTTGGTTGCAAGTGCTTTGTCCACAACAATGGGAAGGATTCTCTTGGAAAGTTTGATCCAAGAAGTGATAAAGGAACCTTTGTAGGATATTCTCTCCACAGCAAGGCCTACAAAGTGTTCAACAAGAGGACTAGAAAGGTAGAGCAAAGCATTCATGTGATTTTCGATGAATCTGTCATGGTTGGTAACAATGTGCAGGCACAAACGACTAGTGTTCACTTGAACACCGGTCTCTCCGAAGATGACAGCTTTCAGCTTATGGAAAATGGTGGTGTGGATGGGGTCCCTCCTAGTCAAGACCGTCATGATGACCCATCAATACCAAGAACTCAAGACTCTATTGACAATGTTGAGTCAGATGAAGGTGCCCAGTCGTCTAGTTCCTCTCTGGTCGCTCAGGAGGAACAAAGCCCAAGTCCTAATTCAGTGGAGACATCTGAGGAAAGTCTTGTTGCTGGAGAAACTGTTGGTGAAGGTCCCATTGGTGTAGGGACTGGTGGTGAAAGCTCGACTACAGGTAACGTTGACTTTGACGAGTTTGACATCGACAATCTGCAAATAAGGAACTACTAGCAGAAGAAGGATCATCCAGTGCATCTAATCGTTACAGACTTTAAAAAGGGAATTCCTCATAGCACTCGCTCTTCTTTGCAAATTTTTTGTACTTTCAATGCATTTCTTTCTTTGCAAGAACCTACAACTGTAGGAGAAGCATTGAAGGATCCGTACTGAATAAACGCCATGCAAGAAGAGCTCCATCAGTTCGAAAGAAACAAGGTTTGGCGTTTAGTTCCTCGTCTATGGAACAAAATAGTGATAGGAACCAAGTGGGTATTCAGAAACAAGTTGGATGATCAAGGGCAAGTCACAAGGAACAAAGCAAGGCTAGTGGTAAAAGGGTATAACCAGCAGAAGGGAATTGACTATGACGAGACGTTTGCCCCTGTTGTTCGTTTGGAAGCCATAAGACTACTCATTACATACTCATCTTTCCATGGCTTTAAACTGCAACAATTGGACCTAAAGATCGCCTTCTTGAACGAAGTTCTCAAGGAGGGGGTCTATGTAGAGCAAACCCTTAGATTTGAAGACGCCTCCCAACCTGATCACGTCTACATTCTTGACAAGGCGTTGTATGGTCTTAAGAAGGATCCAAGGGCCTGGTATGATAGGCTCTCTCAGTTTCTTTTGTCTCATGGTTACACTCGTGGGAAGGTCAAAAAGACTATGTTCCTTCTGAAGGAAGGAAAGCACACTCTAGTTGTACAGGTTTATGTGGATGACATCATCTTTGGGTCTATTGACGACAAACTGGTCCAGAAATTCTCAAGTCTTATGGCCAGTGAATTTGAGATGAGTATGGTTGGGGAATTAAAGTTCTTGTTGGGTGTTCAAGTTTCTCAGGGAGAAGATGGAACAAGAGTTCATCAGCAGAAGTATCTCCGGGAGTGTATCAAGAAGTTTGGAATGTCTGATGCAAAGCCCTTCATAACTCACATATCTCCCAATAATCCAATGGGAAAGGATGAGCATGAAAATGGAGTTGATCCAACACTCTATCGAGGAATCATAGGTTCGCTATTTTATCTCACTGCTAGTAGACCTGATATTATGTATAGTGTGTGTTTGTGTGTTCGATTTCAGGCTGATCCCAAGGAGACATACCTCAAAACAGTAAAAATGATTCTGAGATACTTGAAGGGAACAAACGATCTATGTATGTGGTATCCAAGGGGTGGCAACTTTGATTTAGTTGGATACACAGATGCCGACTTCGCAGGGAACAAAGTGGACAAACAATTTACATCCGGAATGGCTCAGTTCCTTGGGCCATGTTTGGTTCCCTGGGGATCGAAAAAGCAGAATTCAGTTGCCTTGTCAACTACAGAAGCCGAATACATAGCCGCCGCAGCTTGTTGTACTCAACTCCTATGGCTCAAGCAATAACTCAGTGACTATGGTATTCTTCTTGACTCTATTTCCATTCTTTGTGACAATACTAGTGCTATAAATATCTCCAAGAATCTTGTGTAACACTCACGTACCAAGCATATCGATATAAGACATCACTTCTTACGTGATTGTGTGGAGAAAGGGTCGGTGTCCATGGACTTCTGTGGAACCAAGGATCAAATCGCTGACATTTTCACCAAGGCACTGAATAGGGAACCCTTCGAAAAGTTCCGCATGGAACTTGGTATGATCTCTCTCAACTAATTGTCTACTTGTTGTGTTCCCTCGATGACTGGATAAATTACTTGGTAATTTGTGGTTGTGTAAGTGTCGTGTCTTGATTTGCAATCTTTCCTTTGATCATTGTATGAACAACATGCTTAGCCTCTTGCTTGTGCTTCACTAATTTGCAAAATTTCTTGCATGATCATCTATGCTATCATTATAATACATGAAATAGTTTTCTTTCGGCCCAAAAGAGTCAACTTGATGCATTGATCCCTCATTATAAGCCCAAATGATTGTTGACTCTACAGCTTACCCTAGTCATCATGTTTGATGCTTCCTATGAGCCCCTCTAATCATCCACATCTGGGAGCCTCTCATTCATGATTAAACACTTTAAAAATTCTCGTATTTTTTTTGTGTGATGATCTTTGTACCCTCTCTGGTAACGTTACCCCCGCATCGCACACATCTACTTTTTCGGTAAGACGGGAAAACGAATCGTCTCTACTATGGTCTGTAGCAGAGATTTGAATGATTTGATGGGTAATAATGGCATGCACCTGCGATTGGAAAGTGTTGCTTGCATTTAGAATAAAAGTGATGGCCGTGTGATATGATGGGCTCGAGAATTGTGTGGGCTTTGATGAATCTGGACAAATTTTGCAGAGTTTTAATTTTGGAAGGTGAAGATTTCGGATGCAAATCTTTAGAAAAGATAGAAGATCTCAAGAGTTATCTTTGGCAACCGAAAAGATTTTGTGTTCTATTTATTCGACTCTCCCAGGTAAATCCCTCCTCATTGCCTTCTCTGCCTAAATCTCTCTTGCCCTCTTGCTTTCTCTCGTCTCCATCCTCACAGCTCCACAAATGGCCTCCCCCTCCAACATCCCCATTGTCGGCGCTGAGGATCTCCACTCCTTAGCAAGCTCTCTGCTATGGGAACTGATCCCGCCATCCTCACCGCCATCACCCAATCCACCCCCACCTCCACTCTTGACACCACCAACCCTCCACCACCACAATTGGCCGCCGCCCCCACCACAATCACTCTGCCTTCATCGCCTACACCAGAAAAACTCATAATGGTCCCATACGTAGCCCCCAAATCACCCTCACCACCTCCTGCCTCCGCAAACCCTAACCCTAACTGATGCGCCCCTGCCTACCATGACATCCACAGATGAGGAGATCTCTATGAGCCTGCAGTCGCTGGGGCCCGTGACAAGGTCGCGTGCCAAGGCCATCGCCAACACCACGCAATATCTCATCGCACGCCTCATCGCCAGCCAAGGCGCGCCTGAAGCCGCGCCTCCACTTCGCCTTCTCGCCACCATCAGCGGCCCAGAAGAGATCCAGCCAGGCACACTGCCATCCCAGTCAGGCGTGACAATCCAGGAGCTTCCACATGCCTAGCCCAGGCTCGCGTCAGCCAGCGCCACAGCACGCCGCGTCATCGCCCCCGTTGCCGCGTCTCCGCGCCCACACCGCCTCGTCAGCGACTTCCTCGGCGCCTATCCAAGACTTAGACATATTTTTGTGTTTAGAGGTTCATTTCATATGTTAGACTTTCTACTTTTGGCATGGCTATTTTTGGGACTTTCTATTTTTAGAAGGTTCCCATTTTTGAAATTCTCTATTTTTAGACTTTCTATTTTATGACTTACTATGTTTAGAAAGTTTCTATTTTGGGTGTGTGCTCCACTTATGTCGAGTGGGCTAGCCCATTAGGCGGGCCTCGACCCAACCGAGCCCCGCGGCCCCTTTATAAGGCCAACTCGGCCTCTTGTATTAGGGTTACGTCAATAATTAATCTAAGATTCAAGTTGAGTGCCAATCCTCCTTCTCTTAGACCGACGTCACCATTATCTCTACTCTCCTCCCCTTTCACGCCGCCGCAGACGCTATTGCACCGCCATCGGCTCGTCTCTTCGAGTCAATCTCCTTGTCGCGTGACACTTAACGCCTTCGCACGCCTAGTCCTAAGGCTGCCGCTACCCCCGCGTCGAGACAACCCTCGCGCCGCGTCCTTCGCCAAACCCCGCTATGTGAACCTCTAAACACCATACCGAGGTCCACCCGCCCATCTCGAGACATTCGTGCAATTCAACAAGGCCCCAAGGCCAAGGTTTCCACGACAATCCTCGAGACGAGTCGAGCGACTCAATACAAGGCCTAGATCCATCGCTGTCGAGATATTTGGCCGCATACGAAGACCAAGGACGCATCAACTGGCATCAGAGCCCAGTGGTCTTGTAAGTCGCTATCCTTCAAGTCTCAATTGTTCATGATTTTTTTTCATCACCAGTACCATCGCTTCCGCCACCACTTTGTCAATTTTTTTTTCTTTCCTCTTGCGTTTGTGTGTTGCATGCCCTAATCGGTTTCTACAAGTCAAGAACTTGGCCAAAATTTTTCTTCCTTCCCTTGCAAGCTTGCGTGTGATTGGTAAGGTTCGAAGATCTTGCGTGATTTTGGTGATTTCTTTCCTAATATCTTGCATGGAATATCTCCTAATATCTTGCGTAATTTATTTTCTTGGTTGTTACCAAATAAAATCTGCATTATCTTCTTTTCTCTCTCCTATCACAAAAAAAAGATAACAACTTGTGATTTCTTTCTTTAGTTACTGAGGCCGATATTCTTTTTATCTTTTCTGAGATTTTGTCAAAATTCAACGATTCTCTTGGATTGTAATTAAAAAAAACACCGAGTCGGATATTAAAAAAAAGGCATCCGACTTTGTTGAAGGAAAAGCCAAAATAAGGCAACCTTCACTTTTCACCATCGGCCTTGGCTCATCTTCGCAACCCCTCCACCGTCTAGATCAACATCTAGGAGGTACAGTTCGTGTGATATTTTGTGATTGCTTGCGTTCGTGTTAGAAAGACATTACTTGGTTACGTTTGGTCTACGTGCTTTGCTTTCTCACACTTTGCTTGTTGCTTAGCCTATGCCGCCCTCACGGCAACCAAATTGTCTGCCAAGTGAACGCTTGTTTCTTGGGTGTAGTGATTGCTTGATCATTGTTGCTTGTGCTTCTTGTTCGTCTTTACTTCGATGTCTGGTCATATTGTTATAGGTAGCATGACGGCCCCGACCAACAATAGTGGCGACGACAATGGTGCCGGCAACAATCCTCCAAATCCCCCTTGGTTCCCCACGATCCACGACTTGAAGATACACCAATATTGGAGCTTTCCGTTGAGCAACATGAGATACAAGAGTTGTGCTGCCAGGTTTCCCAACTCCAGAGCCAATAGCGCTCCGTGCCGACACCCTTGGTCGAGATGGATGCCACGGGCTTGCTCTGCTCCACCGTGGATGGCCCCAGCAACCCCCGCATGGATAAAGGTAAGGGCTTGATGCCTTCGATATCGAACCCGCAGCCCCGCCTCCAACGCATCCAGTCGATGATCGAGATCCGACAAGGCCATGTCTCGCCCCGAGACTACTATGTGCCGCGCGCCACGCCTGCTGGCAGCAACAACGGCTACGACCAGGCCGCCGACTCTCAAGGTGAATTTTCTGAACCCTATGACTTTGCTGACAGGTATGCAGCACGTGAAGAAAGAAGCCGCTGTGCGCCGGCCTCGACGCCACGCGATAACCGCGCGCGCTGCGAGGAACGCGGCTCCGCCTGCCAGCACCGGCCCAGCCGCCGCAATCCTGTCGATGAGCCCCGTTCACGTCGCCCTGCCCCTACCCCCATGCCCTTCGACATCAACGACCATCTTGGCCACTAGAGCGCGCGCACGCCGCGGTATGGATCCGTTGGCTTTGGCTCGACAACGCCGACTATCCACGACGACTTCAACGAATTTGATGACAAAGAGATGGAGGATTCGGGCAAGATAAACCCCGGCTTCTATCACCCACCCCTTGGTGACCCCATCGAGCTCCAAGACAGGCTCGCGGATTAGATTTTTCCCCCGCGCTAGCCGATAGGCCCACCGCCTCCTTTCCATGGCGCTTCCAAGCGTGACACTCGCGGCCCGCACCGCGCAAAATTCGTCGCTGTGACGATGCCGCTGCCCATCCGCGACAACACCACCGCGACCCCAGCAGCCTTCGTCGAGGCCGGTGTCCAGGAAGGCCACGATCGCCGCCAACTTGGCCACATTCCGCCCTCTGCAGCTCGCGCCTACGCGGACATGCCCTATGTGGCTCCGCGCCCATACCCACCCGTGGCCCGGTTTAGCCGCCATGAGGTTAAGGTAAAATTTGAGCATTGTTTTGGTGAGTATGACCCCGTTGTTTCTCTTGAATTGGTGCAGGCTACGGAGTATACTTTGAGGTATTGTCACATCCTTCCGGACGAGCATGTTGACGCGGCCACGCTTTACTTTCGCGTCACCACTAGGGTTTGGTGGCACTGCTTTGTTGATGACCACATCCGGTGACACATTGTCCCGATGATGGAGTGGCACCATCTCATCTATGTCATGACACAGAAGTACGTGCCCGCTGACTATAGGAACCAGATGCGAATGGAGATTGCCATGGCTCGCCAAGGCACTAAGACGCCTCTAGAATTCTTTTCCCCTTTGGAGGACATGTACTACAAGGCCAGCATTAGTGTTGCCCCGTCCACCCTTAGGACAAAATTTTTGAGTGGGTTGAATGATCCCATCCGTGACCAGCTGGAGATTTTGCCAATTAGGGATCTTAACACTTTGACGCACACCGCTATATAACTCCACAATCAATTAGTGCGTCGCCGGCAATCCCCTTGGCAATCTCTGGGCTCCCGCATGTATGATTCTCGTCCCTCTCAATCTTCTTATGCTCCTGATGTGCGTTCAGTCCCTGCAGCTAGCGCCTCTTCTGGCTCCGTGCGCAATGCCAAGACCGCGCCCCCGAGCACCATACAAGGCCGCGTTGCCGCGCCTAAGGCCTCACCGCAAGGAAATGAGCGCGCGTGATTTGGAGTGCTTCAAATGTGAAGGCCGAGGACATTACAAGCGGGACTGTCCCAACACCAAAAAGGTCCTCTTCTCCCAAAAAATGGGATATGAATCCTATGAGGAAGATGAGCCTCGGTTAGAGGCGATTGAGGATGGATTTGAGGAGGCCGATGAGGATGCTTATGCGTGTGAGCCCACTGCCCTCGATGCGGGCATGCCGCTGAGCCTTGTCACGCGACGTGTCCTCACCGTCAAGGAGGCCGCTTTAATGAACCAGCGTGAGAACCTTTTCCATACGCATTGCCTGGTCAAGACCGCCTCCTTGAGCATGATTATTGATGTGGGTAGCTGCTGCAACATCGTCAACGAGAAGGTGGTAAAGCACTTCAACTTGCCGACGACGCTACACCCCCAACCGTACGGCCTTCAATGAATTTCTTCGAGTTCGGGTAACACTGTATCCCGACAATGTTTAATTTCTTTTGCCATAGGCCAGTATGCCGATTCTGTGATACCCCATAATTCAGTAAGGATTATTTTGGGAATTTTTGGAATTTTTCCGAACACCCGTTTAGTACGTCGGATTTAATTCAGAAAGTTGGAGGCATTCTGTAATATGCTTTGTATCTGTAATATTTTTCTCAGTGAAATAATATACAGACGACGTGCTTTGGATGTTAATACTCGTTCGCGTACGATAATTTTATCCCGGGTTATCATCGTTTTCGTCTAAGAGCTGAGGAGGCGGCAAAGCCAGGGTGGCGGCGCCCGCCGTGGGTATGGCGGCGCCCGCCGTCGCAAGGCTCGAGGAGCAGACGGATCTTCTCCTACCTGGGGACGTCAGGCCTATGGCAGCACCTGCCGCATTGATGACGGCGTCCGCCGCATTAATGGCGGCACCCGCTGCATTTATGACGGTGCCTGCCGTCGTTGTTGTCCGGAGGTCTTTGCCCGATGGTCGCCGGCGAGCGTCTGACGACGCCGAACTAGCCCCGCCACGCCTCCATTTAGGCCATCATTATGCTCCCTTGTGATCTGGCTATAAAAGGAGAGGCTTGGGGATCGGATTTCACACAAAATCAGAAGCTCAAATCTCAAAATCTCTCTCGCCGGAGTTTGGTGCCCTTGCTGGATTTCTGAAGCTTTCGCCAGTGTCGTTTGGTGGTGTTTCCAGAAGCCCTTGTGAAGCCTTTTGGTTGCCTTTGGAGGTTGGAACCTAGGCAAGGCAAAAAGGGGTCGAAACGCGCATCATTTGGGTGAGTTTTTCTCTCATTCTGTCGTCGGAGTTCTTCACGGCGACCGCCGTGTTCTTTACGGCGCCCGCCGTGATGAATGCGGCGACCACCGCCAAGAACGGCGACCGCCGCCAGTGCCCAGAATGCCTTTGTGGATTTGGCTTGGTGGGTTGTCGTCGTGGCGTCGTTTCTTTCGGTTCCTTTCGTCTTTCCTTAGATTCGTACTAGTTTATGTCGAATCTAACTTGGGGTTTCCTTATGGGTCGACTCGAAGGTCGTTGTGCTGTCGGAGCTATACCTGTGTCGAGCCCGGAATCCCGTTGTCTCTGCTTTGTTCCAAATCTGCAGACTAAGGCAAGTGGCGGTTCGCTCTTGCTCATCGTTCCATATTTACATTAATTATCAGCTGTTTATCTGAGTAATTAATTTAGAATGATTATTGTGTTTGTCTGGAATTGGTTTTATAAACTGATTTGGAAAATCATATAATAGGTTATATATCCGTTAGAACGACACTATTATTTATGATCGCCTTTCTGGCATTTATGTGGATTTATCCAGAACTGTTGTTTTGTTTGGGAACTAATTTCATAAATAAACGTGATTAAAGTAATGTTACGATAGGTTGTATATCTGTTAGAACAACGCTATCATATGTGATAATTACCGTGATGGTATTGTTGTGAAATTAATCTTAATGCTAGAATAGCATGTGGGTTAATAGGAAAACTAATCCAAGTAAGGATTAGTTGTTTCTATTATCTCTGTGTTTAAGTTGTTTGCCTGGACGGCTTTAGTGTGAATAATTGTTGTGTTAGACTGTTTAGTTAACACGAGTGTTTGTGGGAACGTTAATCCAAGTAAGGATTAGTCGTTTCTTTATAACTTAATGTTCGTAGGAACGCTGATCCAAGTAAGGATTTGTCGTTTCTTTAAATCGTAATATTCCTCGGGATAATTTCCGAATAATAATTTAAGGGTCATGACCTATGCTTCTTATCCACCTTTAAGGATCTGAAGTGTTTAAGCGCCTTGCTAGCGCCAGTGGATGAGCTTAATAGCAGTCCTGTGTATTAAGCACCTAGCTAGTACAATTGGGGTGGACGTAACTGTCACCCTATAAATTAAAGTGTAAGCGGTGTGGCAGTGCAATCTGGGTGAACATAAGATCACCCTGTGTAACAATAACTTCCGTTGTTCTCGGAATAATATTAAGCCTCGTGTGTGCGTGTGTGTGTTTGTGTGTTGTATTAATTTTGGTCGACATAATTGTTACCCTGTGATTTAAACTTTGTGCCGCGCTTAATAATATTAATATACTTCAGTAATGTGTGTTTTATAATTAAATAAGATATGTGCCCGAGTGCACTTAATTAATAAATCTTCGGCGAGTAGTGCAGCTAAGTAATTAGTGCAGCTAGGAAAGCTCGTCTCGACTTTTGATCAGAGTACGTTCTCTTTCCAATCTGGATTCGCTGTAAGTGATGAGGTTGGTCGTGAACCGAAACATCTTAGTCAGTTTTTAAATCATCGTTATGTGGTTTTGTAAGATTCAGACTTGAATGTAGTACGTTCTCTTTCCAATCTAGATTCGTTGTAAGCGGTGAGGTTGGTCATGAACCGAAGCATCTCAATCAGCTTTTAAATCATTGTTGTTTGATTCTTAACATTTCAGATTTGTCATATTTCCTTAAAGACTCAATCTCTTGGAGTCTCTTTTCGAGTCGATTTCTGCGAAGATTCAGTCTTCCAGAATCTTCTCTTGTGCATACCTCTTGTTTATTCCAGTAGGAGTATGATGGTTGACTATCGTCATCGATTATTATTCGAGAAGCGATGAGTCTAACCTAATACGACTGCTTCGAACCATTATGCTTTTTACCCTTGCTAGTCTATTCAAGTAGACTAACCCACGAACTTTGTTCTCTGCATGTGGGCTGGTGTCATCCGTTCGATTCGGCACATCAGATAGAGTGTAGTTGAGAAGACTAGAAGGACTATGGAGTCGACGGTGGTTTTTCGACGTTTTTAATAATTTCTTTTAATCAGGTTGAGATCCTTGGGAGATGACCATTGTGGTCAAGATCCTTGTTTGTAATATATTTTATAAGACTTCCGCTGTACTTTGTTTAAGACTTCCGTTGTAATTTATTTAAACCTTGTATTTGTCCTATTTGGGATTGGGATGTAATCCCGGGACTCAGGTTTTATATAAATAAGGTTATCATTTTGTATCATTATATGTCATGAATTGTATTTAAACGGTAAAGCCTTGGGTGATCTCGGTAAGGAACACTGGGGTCACTGGCGGTAATACCTTTCCAAAAGGGTTAAGTTTTGGGGGTGTTACAGTTGTGGTATCAGAGCTAAATATTTTTTTTTAAAACGGGTTGGGTATTTGAAAACCATTTACTCGTTTTAATTGAAAAGTGTTTTCAAAGAACTCTGAATTTTTAAAGTGAAAAGAATTTGAAAACACCATTTATAATCATGTCTTCTATATGGTCTGATATAGTAAGCTTGCTTCTATATCTAGAAAGACTAATTCCTTCCCCGTTGCCCCGTAAGATATGGGTGCATTCTGTTCTCTTCAGAGGAACCGGGAGAAGCCAAGGTGGTTTCTCCATACCCAATAAGGCTTGAATTCCCAGTTCTCTTGTTTTGAGTTCATCAATAGAAATTACCAAGTTGATCTATTCTAAGTTGATTTTATTACAATAAGTATATCAGAATGATACTAATGTGATAAAATCCTTGGAATTTGATCGGTAAACAGATGGTGAACACAAGGAACGTTATCCGTGCTGGTGCTGGGCCGAGTAATGACCCCAGACCAAATGCGAGGAATGCTGCAGACCCAACATGAGAACGTGAGTCTGTCTTTAACAATAACCAGGGAGGCAATGGCCAAGCACATGCCAACGCTCTGATATTGTTTGATGCTGCAGCAGTGGAGGCAATTCGAGGAATTGTCATGCAGGCAATCACATATGTTATGCGACCAGTTGCACCACAAGCACAAGGTGGTCCAGTTTCTCAGGCAATTCCTGAAGTTGAGGATTCAGTGGAGCAAGTACCTCAGATCAATGTTGTCGGAAACAGAGGAACTTACGGTCAAACGTTAAAAGCCGTGAGTTCAATGAGGCCTGACAGCTATGACGATACTGGAGAACCAGTCAGGGTGACATATTGGTTCTCGCATATGGAACGGTTGCTCCGGAACATTAATTGCACTGAGGCTGGGAAAGTGCACATCGCCTCTCTTCAACTCAAGGATGTGGCTAGCGAATGGTGGGAGAGCACCGGTCTGGCTGATCATCCCGAGCTGAATTGGAGCATGTTCAAAACCAAGATGACCGATCGTTTCTTTTCCCGAGCTATGAGGGAGGAGAAGCATAAGGAATTTCTATACCCGTAGACTGATGGGTTAAAGGTGACTGAGCTCGCAGCTAAGTTCAATCACTTGATGCAGTACGCTGGACCTGAGGTGTCAACCGAGGAGCAAAAGATCTGGTACTTCCATGGATGGATGAATCCAGAGATCAAGCCTCTAATTTTGCGTCATGGTTGTTCTACGTTAGAACAATATGTGGATGCAGCCTTCAAGACAGAAGTCACACTGGAGGAGTCTGTCCTTAAGCGGGAAAAGCAAGTTAAGGGAAAGGGTGCGCAACAGGATCGCCAGGTTGGTTCATTCAAACGACCGGCATCGCCTACCAAGTTTGAAAAGTCTGGTCGTGCTAAGACCGAGACAAATCAGTCTGACTCTGCCAGAGGCTCAGGTTGGAGCAGCGGAGTAATTCAGTGCCACAACTGTGGTGAAGTTGGGCATAAAAATTTTAATTGCCAAAAGGACAAGAGAGTATGTCATAATTGTGGAAGAGAAGGCCACATAAAAACATACTGCAGACTGAAGGGTCAGGGACCAATGCAGTCTTATCAGGTGTCAAATGTTGGAGGTGGGCAGAACCCAAGGCTAGTGGTATCTACTCCTGAGCAGTCTATGACTCATAATAAAGGCAAAGCGCCTATGGGGTCTTCAGGCCAAGGGCAACGACTCTTTGTAATGAGCCAAGCCAACGAAGAAGAACCCTGATCCATTAAGTTGTATTTGTGTTAAGTCTTTCTGTAAGATTAAGGAGTAGCGACGTGTGTCGATAATCTCCGTGGTATTGTGATCTGGTTGTGCAACTTTTGTCAGTAATGTAATGCTTAATGTTAATGAAGTGTTTCCTCATTTTGGAAATTTCAGAATGCGTTGTCGTTACGAATTAGTTGTTCATACGAAACCCCGTAAGTGTCGAGAATAGCTTATGCCAAGTAAGGATAAGGACTGTCGGACTTATGGTGGTGGAGTTTTGTGGACAACTTAGATGATCGTTCCCTATGTGGTTAATCCCAAGGTCGACTCTGTTGTTTAAATCTAAATCCACTCCTAAGGTTCTTCTTCATACATAGAGTATGTCATCTATAAGAACGGATGCAACTCTTTGAGGAAGATTAAGTTGTGGAGCGGTCATGTTGAGAGGAAAGGTTGCAGTTAAGGATGGGATATGTTGATGATCCCGATGTATTAAAGATTCAATAAGGAGAATTGTCTATATACATCTAAGGAGTACTGTGGTAAGCGTTATCTCATACGCTGAGTTCTTCCGAGATTTCTTAAGGAAAGGGAATGAACTTGTAGAGTTTTGTTCGGAGAGATCAGGAGCTATCTCTCATGTGCGAGTTTGTGCCATAAGCATTGAGGCGGATGAATCATTTTCAGAATGATATCCTAAGGAATTAAGAGTAATATCTCTTGTGATCCATTTCAAGGATGAAGTGATTGAGGATGTTGGATCTAGGTGGTAAGATTGGTTTCGAGGCAGTGTCCTCATTGGCTTCCTGTAAGTTTCGGGGTCGAAACTTCTTTTAAGGGGGAGGTGATGTGATACCCCGTAATTCTGTAAGGATTATTTTGGGAATTTTTGGAATTTTTCCGAACACCGGTTTAGTACGTCGGATTTAATTCAGAAAGTTGGAGGCATTCTGTAATGTGCTCTGTATCTGTAATATTTTTCTCAGTGAAATAATATACAGACGATGTGATTTGGATGTTAATACTCGTTCGCGTACGATAATTTTATCCCGGGTTATCATTGTTTTCGTCTAAGAGCTGAGGAGGCGGCGAAGCCAGGGTGGCGGCGCCCGCCGTGGGTATGGCGGCGCCCGCCGTGGCAAGGCTCGAGGAGCAGACGGGTCTTCTCCTAGCTGGGGACGCCAGGCCTATGGCGGCGCCCGCCGCATTGATGACGGCGCCCACCGCATTGATGGCGGCGCCCGCCGTATTTATGACGGTGCCCGCCGTCGTTGTTGTCCGGAGGTCTTTGCCCGATGGTCGCCGACGAGTGTCTGACGACGCCGAACTAGCCCCGCCACGCCTCCATTTAGGCCATCATTATGCTCCCTTGTGATCTGGCTATAAAAGGAGAGGCTTGGGGATCGGATTTCACACAAAATCAGAAGCTCAAATCTCAAAATCTCTCTCGCCGGAGTTTGGTGCCCTCGCCGGATTTCTGAAGCTTTCGCCGGTGTCGTTTGGTGGTGTTTCCAGAAGCCCTTGTGAAGCCTTTTGGTTGCCTTTGGAGGTTGGAACCCAGGCAAGGCAAAAAGGGGTCGAAACGTGCATCATTTGGTGAGTTTTTCTCTCGTTCTGTCGTCGGAGTTCTTCACGGCGACCGCCGTGTTCTTTACGGCGCCCGCCGTGATGAATGCGGCGACCGCCACCAAGAACGGCGACCGCCGCCAAGAACGGCGACCGCCGCCAGTGCCCAGAATGCCTTCGTGGCTTTGTCTTGGTGGGTTGTCGTCGTGGCGTCGTTTCTTTCGGTTCCTTTCGTCTTTCCTTAGATTCATACTAGTTTATGTCGAATCTATCTTGGGGTTTCCTTATGGGTCGACTCAAAGGTCGTTGTGCTATCGGAGCTATACCTGTGTCGAGCCCAGAATCGCGTTGTCTCTGCTTTGTTCCAGATCTGCAGACTAAGGCAAGTGGCGGTTCGCTCTTGCTCATCGTTCCATATTTACATTAATTATCAGCTGTTTATCTGAGTAATTAATTTATAATGATTACTGTGTTTGTCTGAAATTGGTTTTATAAACTGTTTTGGAAAATTATATAATAGGTTGTATATCTGTTAGAACGACGCTATTATTTATGATCGCCTTTCGGACATTTATGTGGATTTATCCAGAACTGTTGTTTTGTTTGGGAACTAATTTCATAAATAAACGTGATTAAAGTAATGTTACGATAGGTTGTATATCTGTTAGAACAACGCTATCATATGTGATACTTACCATGATGGTATTGTTGTGAAATTAATCTTAATGCTAGAATAGCATGTGGGTTAATAGGAAAACTAATCCAAGTAAGGATTAGCTGTTTCTATTATCTCTGTGTTTAAGTTGTTTGCCTGGACGGCTTTAGTGTGAATAATTTATGTGTTAGACTGTTTAGTTAACACGAGTGTTTGTGGGAACGTTAATCCAAGTAAGGATTAGTCGTTTCTTTATAACTTAATGTTTGTAGGAACGCTGATCCAAGTAAGGATTTGTCGTTTCTTTAAATCGTAATATTCCTCGGGATAATTTCCGAATAATAATTTAAGGGTCATGACCTATGCTTCTTATCCACCTTTAAGGATCTGAAGTGTTTAAGCGCCTTGCTAGCGCCAGTGGATGAGCTTAATAGCAGTCCTGTGTATTAAGCACCTAGCTAGTACAATTGGGGTGGACGTAACTGTCACCCTGTAAATTAAAGTGTAAGCGTTGTGGCAGTGCAATCTGGGTGAACATAAGATCACCCTGTGTAACAATAACTTCCGTTGTTCTCGGAATAATATTAAGCCTCGTGTGTGCGTGTGTGTGTGTGTGTGTTGTATTAATTTGGGTCGACATAATTGTTACCCTGTGATTTAAACTTTGTGCCGCGCTTAATAATATTAATATACTTCAGTAATGTGTGTTTTATAATTAAATAAGATATGTGCCCAAGTGCACTTAATTAATAAATCTTCGGCGAGTAGTACAGCTAAGTAATTAGTGCAGCTAGGAAAGCTCGTCTCGACTTTTGATCAGAGTACGTTCTCTTTCCAATCTGGATTCGCTGTAAGTGATGAGGTTGGTCGTGAACCGAAACATCTTAGTCAGTTTTTAAATCATCGTTATGTGGTTCTATAAGATCCAGACTTGAATGTAGTACGTACTCTTTCCAATCTAGATTCGCTGTAAGCGGTGAGGTTGGTCATGAACCGAAGCATCTCAATCAGCTTTTAAATCATTGTTGTTTGATTCTTAACATTCCAGATTTGTCATATTTCCTTAAAGACTCAATCTCTTAGAGTCTTTTTTCGAGTCGATTTCTGCGAAGATTCAGTCTTCCAGAATCTTCTCTTGTGCATACCTCTTGTTTATTCCAGTAGGAGTATGATGGTTGACTATCGTCATCGATTATTATTCGAGAAGCGATGAGTCTAACCTAATATGACTGCTTCGAACCATTCTGCTTTTTACCCTTGCTAATCTATTCAAGTAGACTAACCCACGAACTTTGTTCTCTGCATGTGGGCTGGTGTCATCCATTCGATTCGGCACATCAGATAGAGTGTAGTTGAGAAGACTAGAAAGACTATGGAGTCGACGGTGGTTTTTTGACATTTTTAATAATTTCTTTTAATCAGATTGAGATCCTTGGGAGATGACCATTGTGGTCAAGATCCTTGTTTGTAATATATTTTATAAGACTTCCGCTGTACTTTGTTTAAGACTTCCGTTGTAATTTATTTAAACCTTGTGTTTGTCCTATTCGGGATTGGGATGTAATCCCGGGACTCAGGTTTTATATAAATAAGGTTATCATTTTGTATCATTATATGTGATGAATTGTATTTAAACGGTAAAGCCTTGGGTGATCTCGGTAAGGAACACTGGGGTCACTGGCGGTTATACCTTTCCAAAAGGGTTAAGTTTTGGGGGTGTTACAGATTCATTGCTTTGTGATGTCATTGCAATGGACGCCACACATCTTTTGCTCGGGCGCCCATGGCAATTCGACAGGCGCGTACTCCACGATGGGAAATTTAAACACTTATGTGTTTACTTACCACGGGAGGCACGTCACTCTCTTACCTATATCACCACATGAGATTTTCCAGGACAAGGTGGAGAGAGACCGACAGAGGCCTATTGTTGTTGCCGTGGACATGTCGCCCGTGCCGCACACAGCGCCACCGCAGCGCCGTGGCTCCGATTCTGGCGTTTTGGGTTCTAGTTCGGGCGTTGGTCCTACAACGCCCTTTGCCACCTCAGGAAAGCCCCGTGCCGCTCTCCCCGCAGATAGCGTTGCTGCCCACACCACGCGCAAGGCCAAATAGAGGCCCACATAGTCTTGGTCAGGCGCTGCTGCATTGGGCTCAGGTTTTGGACTCCCCAACTCTAGTGCCTCGTCTTCCATGCCCAGTGCCTCATTTTTGCCGCCTGCTGCTTCGCCGTCGCAGCCGCTGACTCCTTTGCAATGCCATTGCGAGCATCGGTTGCTTTTAGCCAGGCCTAGTGACATGACCAAGCCCCTGAAGGGTCACCGGCCGTGTTTCCTGCTTGTGCCTACTCACAGCCTACCGCACGCCGCTGAGAGTGATGTTTTGCCACCGCCGATCGCCGTGCTGTTGCTTGAGTTCGGCGATGTGTTGCCTGATGAGCTTCCACAGGGCCTGCCTCCTATTTGTGGCATTGAGCACCAAATCGACTTGGTGTCGGGTGCTTCACTTCCCAATCGCGCTGCCTATCGTGCTGGTCCTGGGGAGACTCGAGAGTTGTAGAGACAGGTCCATGAGTTGCTGGATCGAGGCTATGTGAGGGAATCTCTAAGCCCTTGCACTGTGCCTGTGATTCTGGTCCCCAAGAAGGATGGCTCGTGGCGTATGTGTGTTGATTGCCACGTCACCAACCAGATCACCGTGAAGTACCGCCATTCCATTCCCCGCCTTGATGATATGCTGGATGAGCTGCATGGGGCCACTTTGTTCTCCAAGATTGATTTGAGGAGTGGCTACCACTAGATCCGTATGAACGAGGGTGATGAATGGAAGATGGCGTTCAAAACCAAGTATGGTCTCTATGAGTGGCTTGTTATGCCATTTGGGCTCACCAACGCCCCAAGCACATTCATGCATCTTATGAACCACGTGTTGCGCGAGTTCCTTGGGAAGTTCATTGTGGTTTACTTTGATGATATATTGGTCTACTCACGCTGCTTGGAGGATCATATGCAGCATCTTCTCCTTGTGATGGAGACTCTGTGCAAGGAGAAGCTCTACGCCAATTTGGGGAAGTGTCGTTTCTGCAGTGGCACTACTAATTTTTTGGGCTTCATCGTGTCCAAAGATGGGCTGCGTGTGGATGATGAGAAGGTGAAGGCCATTCGTGAGTGGCCCACACCTACCAACCCTACCATGGTGCACTCCTTTCTCGGGTTGGCAGGTTTTTACCGGCGCTTTGTGCGTGATTTTAGCTCCATTGCCGTGATCCTTCACGAGCTTACTAAGAAAGGGGTCACGGTCGAGTGGAAGGACACCCATGAAAGAGCCTTCACAGCCTTGAAGGAGGTTCTCTGCCATGCATCGCTTGTACAGCTTACGGACTTCTCCAAGCATTTCGAGGTTGAATGCGATGCTTCCAATGTCGGTATTGGGGGTGTCCTACACCAGGAGAGGAGGCCGATTGCCTTCTTTAGCTAGAAGTTGACTGGGGCCATGCTGAACTACCCCACGTATGACAAGGAGTTGTATACCCTGGTTCGGGTGCTCAAGAAGTGGAAGCACTATGTTTGGCCTCACGAGTTCGTGATACACTCAGACCACGCGGCCCTGCGTTATTTGAGGAGCCAGGCCAACCTCAACTGACGCCACGCCCGTTGGGTCGAGTTCTTGGAGATGTTTCCCTACGTTATGGTCCACAAGAAAGGTAAGGAGAATGTGGTTGCTGATGCCCTTTTCTCACAGGTATAATCTTCTTACTCATCTCCAGACTAAGGTTCTTGGTTTTGCTTTGATTAAAGACTTTTATTTGTTTATGCCTTCTTTAATCCTATTTTCGAGCAATGCCTCCAAAGTCGTGAGTTTGAGTCTTATTTTATGGATGATGGTTTTCTCTATAAGGAAGGTCGATTGTGTATCCCTAACTCTTCCATTAGGACCCTTCTCATTCAAGAGGCGCGTGATGGCTGAGACCACTTTGGGATTTCTAGGACATTGGCAGCCTTAAGAGAACATTTCTTTTGGCCGCATATGGCAACATAAGTGGCTAGGTATTGCAAGAGTTGTGTGAGTTGCCAGAGAGGTAAGGCACCACTACTACAAAAATTGCATTTTAACCCGTGATTATTTAGCCCGGATCTTAATTATCCGGGATATTAAGGCCATTTACCTCATGAGGCTTCGGCTTATTTGAAAAACTACACATAATAGCCCGGACCGTTTTAGAGGAGTCCGGGCTAAAATAAAATTAGTTTCAAAAAATATTAAACTTAATAGCCCGGGCGTGTATTTTTTCTACATATCCGGGCTATTTAATGGTATGAAAAATTATGATACAAGAAAATAGCCCGGATATTTATAATCCGGGATATAACCTATAATAAATATATCCCTATTATTAATTATCCGGGCTATTTTTCTTTCCCCTCCGGCCTAAATAACCTAGACAGTCATAGACCTAACTCTTCCTCCTCGCGCCTCCTTTCTGCTCCCGTAGTCCCTTCCTCCTCCATAGTCGCTCCTTCACTTTTAATTCCGACTCCTCCACAGTCCCTTCCTCCGGTGCCTCCTCCGACTCTCCGAACATCAATTCGTACCCGCGCCCAGGTAAATTTGTTCCTTCTGTTTCAATTCATTCTTCCGTTCGCTGCTTCTTCCGTTCTCTGTGAATTTGTTTCAATTCACTGACCTAGCTCTTCCTCCTGATGCGAAATTTGCTGCTCATTGCAAATACGAAACCAGGGGTGGAGAGGAATCGTGTGAAGAACCTTAAAGAAGCAGCGAAGGTGGGCGCGCTACCAAGGTACCCACTTTGTACCCGACTCATCTCTTGGCAGTTTGGCGTTGTAATGGAAAAAAAATAGTAACCTAAATAACCTGGCAGTTTAGGTCCTCTGAATGAACAACAGCCATGGTTGCTGAAGCCAAAACTATAGATATCTATAATGTACTGCATTCTAATTTTACTCTGAAGCTTTCACTCGTAATCTCTTTGAAAGTTCTTTTATGATTGGCTTCTCCTTCATATCCTGCTCCACTTCGTGGTGCCATTTCTTCGACCTTTCATATACAGGATGTCCCAAATATTCCAATTAACCAACAACCCTACTGAATATTATCAAATGGAAAGAGCTTAGGGGAATATACAGCACAAGATGTAATTTACCCCTGAAGTATTGGTGAGCAGTTAAACCCTAAAAAGGTAAAAATCCATTGTTTGTTGGACAGAATCTAGGAAGGTTTGAACTTTGGGTAAAATTCACTCTATTTGTGGCCACACTGGAATTGATGAATAGAAGATGAATGATACTAAAGTTTAGGAGTTGAATCCAACTGAGGGAAAACAATACTCTAGAGGAAAGAAGCAAGGAAAGATTAAGAAAATCAATCAAGCAAGGAAAGAAGCCAAAACTGTATGTGTGGCCACACTGGAATTTTGGCTAGTTCAGTCCTCTAAACAGTTTAATTAAAACTACTTTGACTGATTAAGAAAATCAATCAAGCAAGGAAAGAAGCCAAAACTATAATAGAACTGCTTATATGATATGCTCTTCTTTTACCTCATTAACTGAAATTGCAATCTAGATCCTGAATTACATAACTGAAATTGATTTCTTAACTGAATCTTCCATTTTAGTTAGAACTTCCATGTCATTGCCTGAATCTAGGTTGGTCCAATAGCTGCAGATTTTAAAAAGTACAAGAGCAAATATTTTTGATTTTTCAAAATATGCACTTAGGCATGTAGAAACTGTACATGCAGGAAAGAAGTTGCAAGAATTGTATCAACCAAATCCTTAAATCTCATTAAAAAATTACAGTGACCTTGTCCACCTGCCATGACAAATATAATAGCTTAGACACATCCATAAAATCATTAGCTGATATAAAGATGAGTAGTAATTCATTATTAAAACATGGTACTTGATTTACAAAAAAAAATCAGAAAAGTTCAAAGGAATTGCATTCTAATACTAACAGGATGAAAAAGAATATCCAAACAAATCAAAATCTCCCTGAAATTCAGAGTCCTTATGCTCTTATAATTTGGATTGATTTACTACATTTTGTAATTTAGCTTTTGCTCTTGAAGATAGATCCTGAATTGATGTTACCTGTCCTATTTATGAGTAATGTAAAATCTATAATTTAGCATATATGAATGTTAATTTTTTTAAACTTACATAGAATGGTGGATAAGTCATGGATGGAAGCAAGTCGGAATTCAGTTCAATATGTTGAAGGGGTGGAATTGTTTATCAAATTTGCTCTCGATCATGGGGCTGATCCTATTAGATTTATTTGTCCGTGTAATGATTGTGATTTTTCAAGGAGGCACAAGGTTAGTGTTATTAGAGAACATCTGATCTGTGATGGTTTTAACCGTGACTATAAAGTATGGATATGGCATGGGGAGAAAACACCGAATCAGTCTGCGTCATCTAACCCCCAGGAATTTAACGACTTTGGTTTTTGTGAAGATGATCGAATAGATGATATGATAGGTGATGTTGAGCAGATTCTTATTGACCGTCCAGATATGTTTGAGAATTTTGTGAATGATGCAAAAAAGCCCTTATATGCTGCTTGCTCCAAGTTCTCCAAAATTACAGTTGTGCTAAAGTTGTATAATCTGAAAGTTGGTAATGGGTGGTCTGATAAGAGTTTTTCAGCATTACTTGAGCTACTTTCAGAAATTCTTCCAGCAGACAATTGTCTTCCTAGTAGTACATACGAGGCCAGAAAACTATTCTGCTCAGTGGGTATGGAGTATGAGAAGATTCATGCTTGTCCAAATGATTGCATTTTGTACAGAAAGGAGTATAATTCATTAGATAGCTGTCCAAATCCTGACTGTGGTGAACCGCGATACAAGGAGAATGGCACTCCTGCTAAGGTGGTGTGGTACTTTCCAATAAGGACTAGGTTCCGACGTCTCTTTGGTACTCCTAATGATGCAAAAAAACTGACTTGGCATGCAGATGGGAGGATTAAATATGGTAAAATTCGACATCTAGCTGATGCTTTACAATGGAAAAAAATTGATCAATTGTATCCTCAATTTGCTGCTGAGGACATAAATCTTCGTCTTGCACTCTCCACGGATGGCATGAACCCTTTTGTGAATATGAGCACAAGCCATAGCACATGGCCAGTCGTTTTAGTGATGTACAATATGCCTCCGTGGTTATGCATGAAGCGCAAGTATATGATGTTGTCTCTGCTGATTTCTGGGCCAAAGCAACCAGGAAATGATATTGATGTCTACTTGGCACCCCTTATTGATGATTTAAAAGACATGTGGACAATGGGAATTGAAGTTTATGATGCACACCGTGAGGAGAATTTCCGCCTTCGAGCCATGTTATTTTGCACGATAAGTGACTTTCCGGCTCTTGGAAATCTTGTTGGATATACTACGAAGGGATACACTGCATGCCCTACGTGTGGAGTTGATCTTGATGCTATGCACTTGCCATGTAGCAAAAAGGTTGTTTATCCTGAATACCGTAGGTTTTTAGACGACGATCATAGATATAGGAAGCTTTGTAAGCCTTTCAATGGTCGTCGTTGTAATGACAAGGTTCCAATACCCTTAAGTGGAGATGAGGTGTTGAGTAAGGTGAGTGACTTAAATGTCACATTTGGAAAAAAAAGTGACTTAAATGTTGTTGATGGATGGAAGAAAAGGTCCAAATTTTTTGATCTTCCGTATTGGAAAGACCATATTGTGAGGCATTGTCTTGATGTAATGCACATTGAGAAGAATGTTTGTGAAAGCCTAATTAATACAATGTTGAACTTGGCAAAATCAAAAGATGGCATCAATGCTCGGAATGATTATGTGAAGATGAATATCAGAAAAGAGTTGCAACCCGTGCAAAGAGGCCAACGTACTTATCTACCACCTGCATGTTATACTATGTCCAAGCATGAAAAAGAAATTTTTTGTGGGTTTCTGAAGAATGTTTAAGTTCCTGATGGATTCTCTTCAAATTTCAACAACCTTGTGTCAATGAAAGAACTGAAATTGGTGGGGATGAAATCTCATGATTGTCATATTCTGATGCAGTATTTATTGCCTGTTGCTATCCGTTCGATATTGCCCAATCATGTAAGGAAGGTTATTACTAATCTTTGTTTCTTTTTCAAGAAACTTTGCAGTGATGTCCATGATCTAAATGAGCTTAAGAAGCTACAAAAGGACATTGTAGTTATTTTGTGTCAGTTACAGATGTATTTCCCACCTTCCTTCTTCGACATTATGGTGCATCTAATGGTTCAATTGGTCAGAGAGATTGAAATTTGTGGACCGCATCATATGCACTGGATGTACTCTTTCGAGAGGAATATGAAAGTTTTGAAAGGTTATGTCATGAACCGAACTCATCCTGAAGGCTGCATTGCTGAACGATATATAATTGAGGAAGCTGTTGAATTCTGTAGTGATTACTTAGCTGATGTTGAACCAATTGGTCTTCCAAAGTCTAAATATTCGGGGGAATATGAATGGAAAGGTACTTTGGGGTATAAGGTAATCAGTGTTGATCGTAAATCCTGGACTCAAGCACATTTATATGTCCTTCAAAACATGGAGGAAGTTCAGCCGTATGTATTACAACACGAGGCTTACTTGAGGAGCCAACATCCTAGATTTGCAAAGGATGACAAATGGATTGCAGCAGAACATAACCGCACTTTCATTGATTGGTTTCGAACTTGTATTTCAGAAAAAAATCAGTTTGGAGAAGAAGTATCTCATACTTTGAAACTTCTTTCTAAGGGACCAAGGTTTCAAGTGCTTAGTTATTCTGGGTTTGTTATAAATGGTTGTACCTTCTATACCAAAGAAAGAGATGATAAAGGCACGATGCAAAATAGTGGTGTTACATTGTTTGCACAAGCAATGCACATTTCAAGTGCAAAAGACAAGAGACCTTCATATGCCAGCATGTCCTATTATGGTGTTATTGAGCACATTTGGGTATTATTGTACTCCTCAGAGCTGAAGATACCGGTTTTTAAGTGTAAGTGGGTTGATATTAACAGTGGGATAAAAGACAACGGGTTGGGGTTTATTTCAGTTGCCCTTCATAAGTTAGGGTATACACAAGAACCATTTATATTGGCATCACAAGCCAAACAAGTGTTCTATGTTCCGGATCTCATCAAACCCAATTTGTCTATTGTATTGTTTAAACCAAAGAGAAAGATAGATGAAGAAGGTGATGATGACAATGGCATTGAAGAGTCATTATCAACAACAGAACTGCCCTTCTCCCATAACAATGCTAATGAAGAGGAAATTTGTCATAGAGATGATCACATAGAAGGGATTTGGCTTAATGAAGCAATACAAGTACAAGAACCACCCTCTAGTAGTGTACTTCCAGCCAAACGAAAACAAAAATCTGTCACTTGGTATCAACTCAATATTGATTGATTCATTTCCATGCATTTTATATTTTATACATCCATGCATTTATATTTTATGCCATTTAGAGTGTATTTGATATGTGTTTTACTTGTGCAGATGGTTCGAAAAAAGCGCCAGATCTCCAATCCAGTAGAAAATGTGCCCAAGAAGAAACCTAAGACTAGAGGGGCTTCACTTTTGAAGAACATTATCAAAGGCATTGCGCATGGTACTCGTCTCTCAATAGAATTGAACAACAAAGGCCAACCCATAGGCATAAACAAACCAAAATTGTCCACATATATTGGCACTACAGTAAAGAAGTGGGTGCCTATCACAGTTGATAATTGGAAACTGGTTTCTGAAGAGCAAAAGAATACTATTTGGGAAGAAGTCTTGGTAATAATTGCATTTGTTTGTTTATCTTTATTACAACAACTATTTTACTTGCATATGTTTTATGAAGACTGGTTTCTGAACAACTATTTCACTTGGAAACTGGTTTCTAAAAAGTTATTTTACATGTAATTTCTAAAACATGCTTGTTCATTTTACATATAGGGAGGCTTTGATCTTTCTATCGAGTTAAAGGATTGGGTGCTGAAAAAGGCAAATGATTTATGGAGGGCATTCAAAAAGGACTTGGGTAGATTTCATATGAAGGATGAGGAAACAGGGGAACTTCGCACAAAACCTCCAGCCATGTATGACTCATACATCACTCAAGATCAATGGACATAATTTCTTCAGATAAGGCAATCAGAAGAATTTAAGGTAAGATTTCTCTTTGGGATTTAGAGTCTTGTTAATAATTTATACACTAAATACTTTAAATTTATAACAGAAAAAGAGTGAGAAGTTTAAAGAACTCTCAAGTCAAAGTGATTATACTTACAAGGCATCTCGTAAGGGTTATGCGGGCATTGAGGCTGAATATGTAAGTACTTCAATACTTTTAATTCAAGTAACTCCCTAAATATGTAAACTTATATTTTTGCGTATATGTTAGAGAGCTAAGCACCAAATGGATTCATCTTCTGATGTGTCCCGATCAATCCTATGGATGGAAGCAAGGAAAAACAAAAGTGGGGACTATTCTGAAAAATCTCAACCCATTATTGACAAACTAGTAAGCTTTTTCTATATATGCTCTTTTGGTGTATTGCTTGATTATGCATGATCTGCTACATATTGAATCTGTAAACTCTCTTTGATGAGATAGAACCAATACATGCAACAAGAAGCTTCAGGGGAGCTTACTACATGTGGACAAAAAGATCCATTAGCATTGGCATTAGGTAAGCCTGAGCACCCAGGACGCGTATGAGGGTTTGGTCAAGATGTCTCGATTAGGAAAATTTGGCCTCGTTCATCTCAAGGAGCGGCTCAAGGAGCGTCTTCATCTAAAGTAAATGCTTTTGAACAAGTTGTCATTTCTGAGCTCCATGACAAAATAAAGGTAATGGAATCCACATTTGGGGCAAAGATACAAGAACTGGAACTTACCATTAAGGAGTTGATTTCGGTGAAACAACCAGTCAAAGAAGGAAATCTACCTGAAAAGGTGCATGCACTATCTACTCCAACACCTGGATTTCCTCTTCCTCAAAGTGGAAAAGCATCTTGTTCTGCTTTGAAAGATCTACCTACTGTATCAAAGGATTTGGTGAGTAACTTGTTGATTTGGATCCAACAAATATTATGTAATTCTAATATATGTGCCTAATGTATCAAATCTGCCTACTAGTTTAAAGTGATTTACTTATTAATAAGTTTGGAATACTTATGAATATGAATTTCTGAAATTTGCTCTCTATCAGGGATGGAAATCATGTGAGCTATTTTGGCCAGACCTGACTCAAGCGGTAGCTCGAGGGAAGTTGTATCCATCCTCAACTCCTGGGGTACTTCATACTCGCCCATTGAAGAGTGGTTATGTAAAGGTTGCAGTAGTTACCTATATTAAAGGGGATGTCATATTACCCTGTCCTACTGAAGAGGTTCATAAAGTCAGCGATGCAATAGGACAATTTATAGCTTGGCCCGAATCACTTGTGGTTCCCATTGAGGTAAGTAAACAAAATTACATAATTAATTTCTCACTTCTTATCTTTGCATGTTACTTGAACTTTTAATTTTCTTTGTTCAATTAACAAGGATCTGGATCGACCTAAAACTGATACACTAAAGAAAGACTCGACCAAGGGAAAGTCGTTGACTTATGAATCTGTCATTGGGCCACTTGAAGCTGAATCTGAACCGAGTAATTTGGAGACGTACTAATGGATGTTAGATGAGTTCTATAAAAAAAAGTGTCAGAAAATCGAACTTCTTCCTGAAAATTTTCATTATGACCATCCGGGAATTGAAATTGGAAAGGAGGAGATCCATAGTTGGCTTGAGAGGAAAGAGATTGGAATGGCTCATATATTATTATACATCAGGTTAGTAAGTTGTAATATAATTTTACTAACATTTTAAATTTGCACTGGATATTTTATTTTAGTCAATTATTTCAAACATGTAATCACATGTTCATATTTCTTGCAGAATTCTATTTGACAATCATTGCAAAGGTGTTAACGACATGATTAAGTTTCTTTGTCCTACTCAAATTTCGCCATTGACTCAAAGAATTGAACAAAGAGCTACTTATATTGCGAAGACCATGGAAGGGGATGTCAAAAATAAGATATTTGTGGCACCCTATCATTTTAGGTAAGTTGCCTTTGTAGTTTTTTAGCTTTGTGACTGAACTTGTATTATCTATTTATTAAATATACATACTTGTAGGGACCATTGGGTGTTAATTATAATGATTCCTAATCTGGGCCAAGCTTATTGGGTTGATTCAAATCATGGAAAGATAGAAAAGGATGCAGAGTCATTAGTTACACTGTAAGTGTTTATTTGTTATATTGACCAAGTTTTCTACAGTCTTCTTATTCGTTGTACATGTAACTGTGTCTGCTGTAAACAGGAGTTATAAAATGAAATATGCTAATTTGGGAAGGAGAACACCACGAACCAAAACTATGTGGCATGATATCAAGGTAAAATTACTGATTTTCTAAACTTGTTTGAGTTTGAGCTGGAACTTCCTTATTAAAGTGATGAATGTATATGTTTGATTATTGTTTCACAGTGCCCTATTCAGAAAAATGCCATTGACTGCGGATACTATGTTTTCAAGTTTATGAAAGATCTTGTACTTCACCAAAAAAGTTCTTCTATAATCCCTATCAATGTAAGGCTTCTTTTATTAGTAATATATTTGTCTATGAGAAATAAGGTCAAATTATAATCATGTTGTATTTTACAGTGGTATGGTGACCAATAGAGTACCTACACAAACAAAGATATTGATGAAATTCGACGGGAGTGGTTTGACTATCTCCTCAGTCTTATGTAGGTATGAAACCCTTGCTTCTCTTTCCTTTTTAATGACTCTCTGTTCTATACGGGAGAGAACAGGTGAATCCTCTGTTTTTTTCTCTGTTTTCCTTTGATGTGGGCTTTTGGTTTTATAATTGTTGGATTTTCTTCTTCTGTATTCTTTCATGACCCCGTCTCAATGTCTCTCCTTGTAGCTGAATACGAGTCTTTGCAGTCCAAGTGTTTGAATTGCATCGGCTAATAAAGGTATGCTTGTATTCAATGTATTAAGATCATGCTATTTCAGAGGCTTTTTCAAGGTGTTTCAGACTGTAGCCAGCTTAATATTGACAAAATTTATAGTTGTGCATGTTTATTTTTCTATATCTAGCATTTCAAAGGATGTACTGGACTATAGGGCTATAGGCTATCATTGACAGCAATATATGGGTTGCCAGACATTCTGAGCAAATTTGCAGTCACGTAAGATATGGAGGAATTCACAAAAATTCAGTATCATGGTGAGACAATTTTTGGAAGGACAATTGATGGTCCTTTTTATTAACACTAGCTACGAATGGATGGGAACTTGCATTGCTAATTCCTCCATGTACCAACTAACCAACCTATCTACTTTTGTTCATTTGTTGACAGACAAGTGGTGAGTATTGTTGATTTGACCAATTTGACAAAGTGCATTAAATGACCTCTATTTTAAGTCATTAATCTTTTATTAGGAGTGATGCTATACTCTCAAAAAATGGTAGTTTACTCATTGAATAAGAATATGAGTAACTGGACTATAGGCTATCATTTCTATTTCAATCTTTATAGGTTCTGGATGATCCTTAAATTTTGTTTAAAAATGTGAATGGGTTGGAAGTTAATCCATATATTGCGGATGCAGTGTCTAATTCACTACATTATATGATGCATGTATTTTATATCTTGTGGTCCAAATTTAATGGTTACATGTATTTTTCTTTTGCTCTGACAAATTTTGTTGGATGTTGAACATGAGAAGGAAAGGAGGAGATAAGAGATCAAGTGGTATTTTGCTAGAAGAACTATAATCGTGGTTGTTGTTTAGTAGGTGTTAAGAACTTCTATTTAGAAGTCTTTTTTTAACTAAGTGAAGGATTATACTTTAACTAGAAGTGTATTGAAATACCACTTTATAATATCTAGTGTTATATAAATGTTTGTACTTTTTAATGCTGGTTAAATATTGGTGCAATGCTACAAATTAAATATATATATATATACAGGATGCTTAAATAGGCAAAATAAAAAATATCACGAAAAAATTATTAATACTATATAGCCCGAATGTTCATGATCCGAGCTATATACTAATGACCTACATCTCACGCACCACTTTTTAGCCCGGATATGTGTTTACATATAGCCCGGACATCAAATGGTAGTACTTTCTAAATATTGGACTTTTTAGCCCGGATGGTTGATTTACACACACCCGGGCTATTAAGTATAACACAATCAAAATATACCCATACTTTATAGCCCGGGCGTGTCATTATAGGTCCGGGCTATTAAGTATAACACAATCAGAATATACCACTACTTTATAGCCCGGGCGTGTCATTATAGGTCCGGGCTATTTGGTCTATTATCACACTGAGCTGTAGCCCGAACCTATTTTCACAATATCCGGGCTATATTAAGTAAAATGCCCGGGCTAAAAAGCCATTTTTGTAGTAGTGCACGATCTAGTCCCCACGGCCTTTACACGCCCTTATCGATTCCAGATGGCCCTTGTGAGGATTTGTCTATGGATTTTGTCACCGATTTGCCTCTTACTCGTAGTGGTAAAGATTCTATTTTTGTTATTGTGGACAGGTTTTCCAAGATGGTCCACTTTATAGCCTGTAAAATGACCCATAATGCGAGTGACATAGCTATTTTATTTTTTGAGCATGTGGTTCGTTTACATGGTATTCCTAGGTCTATTGTGAGTGATAGGGATACCAAGTTTATAGGCCATTTTTGGAGAACTCTTTGGGGTAAGCTAGGAACCAAACTCCTATTTCCACTAGGTACCACCCCCAGATGGCCAAACTGAGGTCACGAACCGAACTTTAGGGGCCCTCCTTAGGACGATGCTCAAGGCCAATCCCAAGCGTTGGGAGGACTTACTTTCTTTTGTTGAGTTCTCTTATAACAGGTCCATGCATTCGGCAACCAGGCTCATACCATTCGAGGTCGTCTATGGTCCCAACCTGTTGACACCTTTGGACATGTTGTCGCGCCCGCTGCAGGACAATGAGCATGTCACCGCCGCCGGCCGTGCCGCGCAGATTCAGGAGCTCCATCGCTGAACGAGGGCGCAACTTGAGCGTCGGGTGCGCCAGTATGAGGCCCAACACAACAAGGGCAGGTGCAAGATGGTTTTCGCACCTGGAGACATGGTTTGGGTCCACCTCCACAAGGATCACTTCCCCAACAAGCGCAAATCCAAGCTAGCGCCGCGCGGAGATGGCCCATTCAGAGTGGTCAAGGCCATTGGGGACAACGCCTATGAGATTGACTTGCCCCTGGATTTTGGTGTCCATGCGACCTTCAACATTGCCGATCTTCACCCATTCGTGGAGCTAGAGTTAAATGAGGGTAAAGCGGGGACGCTTCACAGCCAAGTGGGGGAGGGTGATGCACCCTTGCCTTCCATGACAGCCGCAGAGGAGGAGATATCCATGAGCCTACAGTCGTTGGGGCCCGTGACAAGGTCGCGTGCCAAGGCCATCGCCAATGCCACGCAATCTCTCGTCGCGCGCCTCATCGCCAGCCAAGGCGCGCCTGAAGTCGCGCCTCCACTTCACCTTCTCGCCACCATCAGTGGCCCAGAAGAGATCTCACCGGGCACACTATCATCCCAGCCATGCACGACAATCCAGGAGCCCCCACAGGCCTAGCCCAGGCTCGCTCCAGCCAGCGCCACAGTGCGCCGCGTCATCGCCCCCGTTGCCGCATCTCCGCGCCCACACCGCCTCGCCAACGACTTCCTCGGCGCCTATCCAAGACTTAGACATATTTTTGGCATGGCTATTTTTTGGACTTTCTAAGACTTAGACATATTAGAGGTTCATTTCATATGTTTGACTTTCTATTTTTGGCATGGCTATTTTTTGGACCTTTTATTTTTAGAAGGTTCCCATTTTTGACATTGTCTAATTTTAGACTTTCTATTTTAGGACTTACTATGTTTAGAAAGTTTCTATTTTGGGTGTGTGCTCCACTTATGTCGAGTGGGCTAGCGCATTAGGTCGGCCTCGGCCCAACCGAGCCCCACGACCCCTTTATAAGGCCAAATCGGCCTCTTGTATTAGGGTTACGTCAATAATTAATCTAAGATTCAATTTGAGTGCCAATCCTTCTTCTCTTAGACCGACGTCACCATTATATCTACTCTCATCCCCTTTCACGCCGCCGTAGACGCTACTGCACCGTCACCGGCTCGTTGCTTCGAGTCAATCTCCTTGTCGCGTGACACTTCACGCCTTTGTACGCCTAGTCATGAGGATGCCGCTACCCCTGCGTCGAGACAACCCTCGCGCCGCGTCCTTTGCCAAACCTCGCTACGTGAACCTCTAAACACCATACCGAGGTCCACCCGCCCATCTCGAGACATTCGTGCAATTCAACAAGGCCCCAAGGCCAAGGTTTCCACGGCAACCCTCGAGATGAGTCGAGCGACTCAGTACAAGACCTAGATCCATCGCTACCGAGACATTTGGCCGCATCCGAAGACCAAGGATGCATCACTAACCCTGACCCCACCACCCCGACTACCGTCTCCTCGAATAAAAAAGAGGAGGTGATTTCGTCTCCCACCCACCCTGAGGAGGAGTTCGAGAAATTTCTCGACGGCGCCACCACGGCGACGCCGACAGGGGATCATGCTGCCGTTACCGCCAACATCAAGGGTGTAGTGCGTAGTCTGGACAAGGAATTGATGAAGGATGATGCTGAGGCTTCTTTGCCTAAGGAACCCAAGTTCTCTGCACGGGTCAAGATGGACTGCTCTACCAAACTCAAGACACGCGCTCAAGCCCAAGCCGCCAAGGCAATTCCGGTGAGCTCGGACGATGAGTCTGAGCCGGTTTCTGAGCGCAAATCGAAATGCGTCAAGGTGTCTGTGGCTCCTATTCGCAAGAGTCAACGACGCCAAAGTGCAAAGGGCAAGGTGAAGACGGAAGTCGAGGAGGTCAGGGATATGAGTCGTAAAGGCATGGTCAGGGAACTGTTGCTGGATGTTGAGTTCCTCAAAGCATAATGCTTTGGAGGAGATTGTGTCATTGTTGGAGGCGCAACAGTGGAGTCACTTGTTTGTTAAAGAGGAAGAGGTTGATGAAGACCAGCTCAAGGCCTTCTGCACAACTTTCGTCATTGAGGTTCGACCCTACGTATTTTTGGGAAGCTACACGCTAGAGGGCAACACCCATGTGTTCCCTAGCATGGAACTGAGCCTCATTCTGGGAGTTCTGCATGCTGGGTATGATGAGTATCCGAAGGGGTGGTGGCTAAAGAATTTTCCCTACCAGGAGGCGGCTCGCCTTGTTGCTGAGATCCCTAATCCGCCTGAGTCTGGAGCACTTGATACCTCTGCTATGTCGACTGTCTACAAGGTTTTGTACCACTATCTCATCTGCAATTTCACTCCAAGGGAACAAAATAGAAACACACTCTTGATCTTGGATGTGGTTCTCCTCGCCAAGCTGCTTTAGAAGATACCAATCAATCTTCCAAGAGTGATGATGCAGCATATGGACCATGCCAGGAACACTGATCGCCACGCTCTTCCGCACCCCCGTGTTGTCAGGCAAATTTTGGAGTACCACAAGGTATACAAAGGGGCCATAGAAGGCTTCTCCTTTCCTCGCCCTCTTGATGCTAGTAATTTGCACAAAATGCAGTTTGTTTTGAAGGAAGGAGTTGGGTGGGTCAAGGAAGTTTCTGCACTAGTGGTTGAGGTTGTGGAAGAAGAGTCTGAAGGTGTAGACTCTGAGGGGGAACAAACAGAGCATTCTGATCTGAGGAAGGAACTTAGAAGGTTGTCTCGCATAGTATCTTCACTGACGGAACAACAAAAACGTCTTACAGAGGGTGATGCATGCCATGATTACTCATCATTCTTCAGCTCCCTCTGTTGGCACCAGTGGCGCCTGATTCATCTTTCTCCGCTTACTAACCCCTCTTTTGTTCCCAACACATCTATCCCCTAGTTGCTTTGTTTTTTCTTTGTTTATGTTTCATGTGTTTGTCTTGACTGGCATGTTGATCATGTTTGTTATCTTTGCTTATTTTGTTGTTGTCCACGCAGTTGTCTTTGTTTGTTTTTGTTAATGAAAAAGGGATTGCTTGCTTATTCGGTTATGCTCATTTTCCTTCTGTGTTTTTCCTTAGGTTTTTTATGATGCCAAAAGGGGGGAAATTACGGGTAGCTTAGCTGAGGGAGAACTAATCATGTTCTATTTGTACTGTCTCTGAGGGGGAACTATTATGTCTAAAAGGGGAAAAGTTTCTTCATGCTAATGTCGTTATCTCATATGTGTGTTATTTTGTCAATGATGTTTGTCACCATCAAAAAGGTGGAATTTGTTGAATTCATTAGGTTTTGATGGTAACAAACATTCAACTAATCTGGTATCTAAGTGTTTCACGAACAAACAAAGTTATCACAGGGAACCATTGCAGCGCATGAGTGCAGAGGGAACAAAGCTTTCTCGATACGCTTTGTTACCTCTCAAGGAACATCAGTGCCGAACAAAACATCAAGTTGCGAATGGAATAAAGAAATCAAGCATGAAGATGATAAAGATTATCTTTGAAGATCATACGGTTGACGAAAAGGGAAATTGGGTGGATCATGCCGATTGGAAGATTTGGAGAGAGAAAGATATTATCTTATTCCGATTATATTATCTTAGGAAATCTTTTCTTAGATAATATATTTGGTTAGGATATTGTCTTATCAAACCAAGTTAAATATCTTGTTGTTGCTGAAATTAGAGAGAGAGATCTTATCTTGTTAGTAGGATTTTCGAGTTGTATAAATAGAAGTGTGAGACTCATTTCTTAGGTACGAACTCGGAGCATTTCATTGAGTGAAAAGAAAAGTAAAGCGTCTGTAAGTCTTAGAAGATTGAGTTCGTGTTCTCGTTGTAGAAGAGATTCAAATCTAGGTGGGAAGTCTAGGGTTTGAAGTCCATGCTACAAGTGTCACCGATCAAGAAATCAATAAGACAAGTAGACTCTTCAAAATCCTCTGAAGGTAGTGGTTTTTCCCTGATTAGTTATTTGACTAATTAGGATTTCCACTATACATCGTGAGTTATTTACATTATATTTCTTGCTATATTATTCTGTTGCACCTTCTATGGAAACAAAGCATTTGTTCCCTCAGACGTAACACTAACGATCCAACAGGGATATACAACCATACAAATATTAAAATCATCGCATGAGCGATTTTATGTAAAGTACTATATTAGGAGTGGTTTGCTTAGGTTGTGTTTGTGTAGTCACTAAAACTAGTTATTTAAGTAGTTATAAGTTCATAATATAAAAAATGTGTGTTAGGTAAGACAAAATAAATTAATTACTAGTTAATTTTACTAGTTTAAATGAAAATCTAGAAAAATAAATTATTTAGATAGTTTTTTACATAGGAAAACATTAGGATACCTTCCTATGAAAGCGATATCCTAAATCATCTTGTAGGATGATCTATAATAGTTATTTCACTGAATTGTCAGTGTTTCCCGTCATATAGTGTGGGTCATTTAGTAGAACTAAAGTGATACTACTAAGATTATGATGGATAAAATATTTCATACCCATGGTTTTGCTAGCCCATAGTTTCATACCCATGGTTTTGTCTCATGGTTTTGGTAGCCCATAGTTTTTGGCCCATGGTTTGCCAACCTAATACACTATATATATTGTCCTCCATGAAGCAAGCCTCACACGCACATTAGCATATTTCAGTTTAAGTGTAATAATAAAATAAGGGGGAGATTAGAAGGCGGAAGATCGGATTCTCATTTTTCAAGGTGATTATTCTTCAAGTCGAGATTATTAATTGTAGTACGAAAAATTTCTACTACAGTTTGGCATCGTCCGTGGGGAAACGAAAGCAAGAATGGTCACCGGGAGAACTACAAGGAGTTCAGCGGCGGAGGACGCCCGAAGGGCTGAGATGGATCAAGCCCTAGAGCGTCAGCGTCTGGAATTTGAAGTGATCTTGGTGGATAAGGAGACGCAGGTTCGTGTGGCCAGGGGAGAGGCGGCCGAGGCTCGACGGCTACTCGACAAGGCAAGGGACAAGCCTCCAACGGAAGAGCATGAAACTAATGGCGATATGGGACATCTGCGAAGTGTGATTGAGGCCAACACGACTCGCGAGCGGACCAACCCCAGGGTTGTGAGTGGCGGGCGTTCCGATCCTGTTGCTAGGGCTGTGAGTTTCGAGCAAGACCGTCTCCGAGGGAGAAGCCTGAACGGAAGCATGCTGAGGACGGCTTCGTCTTCATCTCGGCATGAGCCGCTCCAGAGTGGGAGGCGAGGTGAGCCGTGCGAGGCTGGGGCAGATCAGAACCACCGCGCGCGTACCCGGCGTTCTCGATCCCCTCCTGTGCGCATGCATTGGGAAAGGGAAGAAAGTGTCGAGTCTGGACGAATTCGAGGCCGGGACAGCGAGAGGTTTCGGGACGCGGAAAAGTGTTTGATGCGCTTGCTTGACAATCAGGGAGAATCTTTGATCAACACTCAAGAGCAAGCAGAGAAGAAGCTTGCTTGAATGACTTCTACACCGTTCGTGAAGCAAATCAGGGGCCAACATCCCCCAGCTAAGTTTTCTACCCCTTCCTTTGAACTATATGATGGAAAGTCGGATCCCGTTAGTCACATAGCTATGTTTTCTCACAAGATGGCTTTGTGGATTGCGAATGATGCCCTGATGTGTAAAATGTTCCCTGCAAGTTTAGGTAAAATCGCAGCAAAGTGGTTCCACACCTTGAAATCTGATTCAATTTACTCATGGGACCAGTTGGCCAAGAAGTTCGTGTCTCATTTTATTGCTAACAACCGGGAGGCCCCGTCAGTTGATTCTTTGTATGCTTTAAAGATGCGTCGAGATGAAGGGCTGAGACAATTTGCCGCAAGGTTTATGAAGTGTTATTCAGACATCGATGATTGTGATGAGAGATCAGTCGTGGGTGCTTTTAGGCTCGCTCTAGCCCATGAAAATAAGCTTAGGGAAAGCCTGACATTGAGACAACCTGCAAGCATAACCGAGCTGCACGAGCATCTAAGGCAGTATATGAAGCTTGAGGACGATACTAAGATGTCTCGCTCTCCCACCAGAAAGCAAGGGGGGGTGATGCCTAGGAATCCAGGGTCCGACCTCCACACGGACGGGACAGGGGGCTTCTCCCACTGCCCGTTGCCCAGTCTGTCCATACTGCGTTTAAAATCCCCATGTGCGAGATTCTAAGACAGATAAAGGACAAGCCTTTCTTCAAGTGGCCCGCTCCCATGAGAGATGGGCCGGAGCGAGATCAATTTAAGTTCTGTTTCTATCATAAAGACAAGGGACATGCAACTATTGAATGCAAAGCCTTTAGGCGGTTCCTTGATCAAATGGTTGAGAAGGGAGAATTGAAGGAATTCCTATATGGTAAGGGTGCATCGAAGGGTACCCAGGGTGGAAGGATAGTTCATGAAATGCTAGCAGACAAGGCACCGGGGCCACCAAGGCAGGTTATTCACATGATTGAGGCATCGGCCAGGCAAACTCAGTCATCCAGACATGAGTTCAGGAAGAATTGTCATCGAATAGAAGTGTTAAAAGCGGAGGTTCAGGATAGCAAGAGGCCTCGTTCGGAGGAGGTTATAAGGTTGTCGTTCTCTCATGAGGATTTGGAGGGCGTCCAGCTCCCACATAATGATCCGTTGGTTTTGACCATTGAGCTAGCATCGTTCGACGTACGTCGAGTTCTGGTTGATTCAAGTAGCTCGGTGGATATCATGTACTACGAGATGTTCAAAAAGCTTGGGAAAAGTCAGGAGGATTTGGTTCTTGTGTCTACGTAGTTGACAGGTTTAGGGTCGTTCCCTGTATGGCCCCTGGGCATGCTCAGGGAGACCGTCACGCTAGGAGGAAAGTCTGTCACTGTTGAGTTCTTGGTGGTGAATGTTCCATGCACCTACAACGCTATCCTGGGGCGACCTTGGTTGCACGCTATGCATGCGATCCATTCAACATTTCATCAGGCAATCATCTTCCCGCTACAAGGAAGGGTGGTATGAGTCAGAGGCGATCAAAGGGCCGCCCGGTATTGCCTTGGGGTAGAGGGTTCGGTCTCCTCGATACACACCATTCGGGCTGATCCGCAAGTCCTTGACGACGTTGGCCAGAATCCATCGGAGAAGTCAATCGAAACCTTGCGAAAGATTGTTGTGAGTACCTCTAAACCTGAAAAATCCTTTCTCGTTGGAGCTAACGTTTCAGGAGATGAATTAGAATCCTTAGCGGGGCTCTTAAGAAGGAACATAAAGGTGTTTGCGTGGAGCCCATATGAGATGTCGGGCTTGAACCCTGCAATTGCCTGTCATAAGCTTAGCGTTCGTCCGGACGCAAAGCCTGTGGTTCAGAAGGCGAGACAATCCTCAGTTCAGCACTCAGACGCAGTCATCGCCGAGTTGGATATGTTGGTTAATGTTGGGGCAGTAAGGGAGGTTCAGTACCCTACTTGGCTTGCCAATACTGTGGTTGTTAAGAAGAAGAACGGTGATTGGAGAGTTTGTGTGGACTTCACTGACTTGAATAAGGCATGTCCCAAAGACTTATATTCACTCCCCAAGATCGATCAATTGGTGGATGCGACAGCTGGGCATTCGAGAATGAGTTTCCTGGATGCTTATAGGGGATACCATCAAATCCCTTTGCTAGAGGAAGATCAAGAGAAGACATCGTTTATCATGCCTCGGGGCATCTTCTGCTATAAAGTCATGCCATTCGGACTAAAGAATGCAGGGGCCACTTTTCAGAGGGCTATTGTTTCTTTATTCGCTGACTTGATTGGATCCAGGGTAGAGGTCTATATCGATGATATGGTGGTCAAAAGCAGGCAGAAAGAAGACCACTTGGATGATCTGCAACAAGTATTCGACATCATGAAAAAATACAGCTTGCGTCTCAATGCTTCTAAGTGTGCGTTTGGCGTCAGTTCTGGCAAGTTCTTGGGACATCTGGTGACCCATCGGGGAATTGAAGCAAGTCCAGATCATATTAAAGCGATCCAGGCAATCCGCAGTCCGACCTATGTTAAGGAAGTTCAAAAATTGGCAGGTATGACAGCTGCCTTAAATCGCTTTATTAGTAAATCCTCAGATAGGTGCGGGAACTTCTTCCGGTTAATGAGGGGAGAAAGGATTTTTCAGTGGTATGAGGAATGTGAGCAATCACTATTAGAATTAAAGGCATACCTTCAAAAGCCTCCAATTTTAACGGTTCCCGAGTCTGGTAAAGAATTGTCATTGTATTTATCAGTGTCGGATAGGGCAGTCAGCGCAGTCTTAATTAGGGAGGTTGGAGGAGCTCAGCACCCAGTCTATTATGTCAGTAAGACGCTCATTGACGCAGAGTCCAGGTACACACCAATGGAGAAGTTACTTTTAGCTTTAGTAGTGGCGTCGAGAAAACTCAATCATTATTTCCAAGTGCATGCTATTGCTGTTGTGACCGCTTTCCCTCTCAGAGCTTTGATGGCAAGTTCAGATTTGTCTGGGAGAGTGGCAAAGTGGGCTGTAGAGTTGGGGAAGTATGAGCTACGATATGTCCCAAGAGTAGCGATCAAGGGCCAAGTGCTTGCAGACTTCGTGGCGGAATTTGTTGGAGAGACTCTTGAGGAGATTAGTCCAGTTTGGAGTTTGCAGGTGAATCTTCAGCATACTTGGGAGCTCCAAGTCGATGGGGCATCAAACAGAAGAGGTGCAAGGGCAGGATTGGTGTTGAAATCCCCAACGGGGGAGACAATTCGCACGGCTATAAAGTTGGGATTTCCAGCAACCAATAATGAAGAAGAGTATGAGGCTTTGATCTTGGGATTGACGGCAGCCAAAAACAAGGGAGCAAAGGAACTGGTAATTTATTCAGACTCGCAACTCATAGTCAATCAGGTTACGGGGGAGTATGGAGCGAAGTCATCACGTATACTGGCTTATCTGGAGAGGGCTCACAGTTTGTTAGCAGAGTTTCAAGAGTTTATAATGCACCAGATTCCGCGGGAACAAAACGAGGTGGCAGACGCGCTGGCCACTTTGGCGTCATCCAGCTTAGGCAGTTAGAGCTCCCGAATTACGATCAGCATCCTCGAGTCACCCAGCATTGAGAGCGAAGAAGTCCTTTGGCTCGACATTGAACCAAGTTGGATGGACCCCGTCTTTGATTACTTGCAACATGGTAAGTTGCCTGAGGATAAAAAAGAAGCACGACAAGTCAGACTCAAATCGGCGCTGTTCTAGATCTCACCAAGTGGGTTTCTATACCGAAAATCCTTCTCAGGACCCTATCTCAAGTGTGTACCGCCTTCTAAGATGGAAAATTTTCTATACGAAATTCATGAAGGGGTATGCGGTTTCCATTCTGCTGCTAGGAGCCTGGCAATGAGAGCGAGAGCACAGGGGTATTGGTGGCCGTATATGCAGAAGGATGCTGAATGCTATGTTAGAAAATGCGAGAAGTGTCAAAGGTTTGCTAAGATGATATATCAACCCGCCACTGATTTGAATCCGTTGACGAGTCCTTGGCCATTTGCACAATGGAGCATTGATTTAGTAGGTCCCTTCCCAAAGGCTCCAGGAAATAAGCGTTATCTTGTCACAGCCACAAACTATTTTACAAAGTGGGTAGAGGCCAAGCCTCTATCAGGGATCCGAGACACTGACATACAGAAGTTCATTTGGGAGTTTATTATCACCCGCTTTGGCATCCCCTATGCTTTGATTTCCGATAATGGGACTCAATTTAACAGCGTTGCGTTTAAGTCTTTCTGTGCAGGTTATGGCATTAAAAACTTTTACTCATCTGTAGCTTACCCACAGGCAAATGGACAAGCAGAGGCAACTAACAAGGTCATCCTTGATGGCCTTAAGAAGAGGTTGGACAGCGCCAAGGGGCGATGGATGGAGGAATTGCCAGCCGTCCTATGGGCATACCGAACGACCCCTCGGCGGTCAACTGGGGAGACACCCTTTGCTCTCACCTATGGCTCAGAAGCAGTAATTCCTTTGGAGCTTGGCCTTCCCACGATCAGGACCGAAGCATTCGAGCAAGGAGGGAATGACGAGGCTCTCAAGGTCAATCTCGACCTCTTACAAGAGAAAAGGGAGGCGTCGACGATTCGCCTAGCAGCTTACCAACGCGAAATGATGCGTGCCCACGAGAAGGGTCTCAAGCCACGAAGTTTTGAAGTGGGCGACTTTGTCTTGCATAAGGTTCTGGCTAATACGAAGGATCCGACCGACGGCAAACTCGGACCAAACTGGGAAGGTCCGTACCGTGTCACAGCTTCTTCTGGTAAGGGGGCATACAAGCTTGAGGATATGTCAGGGAAAGAGGTGCCGCACACTTGGAGCATTTCAAACTTGAGGAGGTTCTACATTTGATCCCTTTCTTTTTCTAAGTTGTAGTGAATGTAGTTGAACTAGAGGTACTCTTCTTCCTCTTTGTGCGGTTTTCTCCCACGTGGTTTTCCCACGAAGAGGTTTTAACGAGGCCCTCTCTGGATGTTTTTTTTTCCTTTATGTTATTCATGGTTGACATTTAGCAATAACCAGATTGCAGTTTCGTCTTATGTTATTGAGTAATGGCAGAAAGAGGTCCCCTCTAAACCGACACCACGTTGTCGTACTAAACCGACACCACGTTGTCGTACTAAGCCGACTCCACAAAGTCGCACCTAAACCAACACCACGTTGTCGTACTAAACCGACACCACATTGTCGTACTAAACCGACACCACGTTGTCGTACTAAACCGACACCACGTTGTCGTACTAAACCGACACCACGCTGTCGTACTGAGCCGACTCCACAAAGTCGCACCTAAACCGACACCACGTTGTCGTACTAAGCCGACACTACGTTGTCGCACCAAGGCCGACTCCACGAAGTCGAATCTAAACCGACACCACGTTGTCGTACTAAGCCGACACCACGTTGTCGCACCAAGGCCGACTCCACGAAGTCAAATCTAAACCGACACCACATCATCATACTAAGTCTAACATCTCAAAAGGCATGAAATCAGCTGGAAAATGACTTCTGGATAACCGCACGGTTTGTCGCAAGCTGTATGGGTCTCGTCCTTGACCATGCCAGATAGACGGTGATGTGCCCAAAAAAAACAAATGGTTCTGGAGGACCGCACGGTTTTTGACAAACCATGCGGGCCCTATCCCAAACTGTACCATATCACGATTCGGTATTCTTGAATAATCTGGTACGACTTAATAGTTTTTCGGACTCTCGATCCTCGATCAAGTCTCGAAAGTCCGAGGGACAAATTGATGGATAAAATATTTCATACCCATGGTTTTGTCCCATGGTTTTGCTAGCCCATAGTTTCATACCCATGGTTTTGTCCCATGGTTTTGGTAGCCCATAGTTTTTGGCCCATGGTTTGCCAACCTAATACACTATATATATTGTCCTCCATGAAGCAAGCCTCAGACGCACATTAGCATATTTCAGTTTAAGTGTAATAATAAAATAAGGGGGAGATTAGAAGGCGGAAGATCGGATTCTCATTTTTCAAGGTGATTATTCTTCAAGTCGAGATTATTAATTGTAGTACAAAAAATTTCTACTACAGATTACAATACGAAATAGCTAAATAATCAGCTACTCTATTTCCTTTTCTACATCAATATTTAATTTGAACATCTTCTAACCAATATAAATATGACTTGATGTCTTCCACGATCATTTGAATCTCCCAGAGTATTTTCCAAATCCCTTTAACATTGTTGATGACTGTAAGGTTGTCTTCTTTTGTGGGAACGATGTCGTTCCCACTGATTTTGATGATGATAAATACCATTAGGATTTATGATTTACTTAATCTTATGAGTTTTAGTTTACATGAATAAGGAACATTGGAAACTAAAAGAGAAAGCAAAACAGAGGAGTTAAGGAACAAAGAGTTAACAAGGGAACAACAATGTTGAGCATAGTGAAGAAAAGTAGCCCATTGTCCGTGAAAGAAAGAAATGAAGGGAACAACGTAATGAACGTAGTGTTTACCCAGAGACGAGCGCTGTGAACTTTAAGATAATATTGACTAAATATGCAAAGAAAAGTTCATGTTCTCTTGAGTCAAAAGGAAAGAGAAAGATGTAATATTTAGTCAAGTCTTTGGATCTTAAAAATAGTATTTTTAGAAGAGATAAGAGATAGTTGTATTTATGGAAATAGATAATGTTAGCTTAGTTATCTTAGTTGGCACGTGATGGGACAAGCTAGGTTTGATTAATGAGCTTTATCTATGACTATATATACATGATATGTAACCTAGAAACTGTTACACACAACCTAAGCATTTGGAGGGAGATATCGTGAGAAAGAATAATACAAGGTACTAGCTTTGTGTGAGTAGTTTGTTAGGGTTCAGTCATTGCTCTAGTGATTAGGCTTACTTTCACTTGCTTAAAAGTTATGAGATCTAAAAACTGTGTGTGATTAGATCTTAGGCCGAACTTGTTTGATTGTTTATATTCCATTAATAATAAAAGTAGACGTTTGAAATCCTACTAGGTTAACCACCTAAAGGTAGAGGTTTTTCTTAATCAACTAGTTGCTTGATAAGGATTCCTCTATAAGGAATTGTGTAACTCTTACTTAACTAAATTATTACTTTCCGCTGCCCAATAAATTTTTAACCGTTCCTTTTCTAACACACTTGTGATTCAATACCTTCAATATCAAGTTTCCTGATCCCTAACCGCAACGCCTCTGAAACACCAGGGAAAAGAGCCAAACAAAGAAGTTGGTTATTACATTTTGTTACTTTTTCCAAAACTTTAAATTCTAAATTAAGACTTAATATTCCAAATTACTTATTAATTCTAAATTAATTCTACATTACTTACATCTTAATTCTAACGTAATTCTCATTTTAATTCTAAATTATTTTCCTTTTTTTTTCTAATTAAAAACTTCAAATACCATTACATAACTTATATCCATAATAATATCTAAATTGATTTTGGTAACTAAAATTACAATAAATTCTAAACTAATTAAAAATCATGTTTAACTAAATTAACGTCTCATTCTAATTATCAATTCCTGCCACCACCAATGCCATAACCCGCTTCTCCACGACCTAGAATTGGGTTGTCTACAATTTCGCCGCCACCAACAGGAGCAATGCCATCACCTTTGCGACCTGGACCAACGCCATCACCTTCCCTGGGATCACCGACGGCCATCACCCATTCTTATTAGAAGCAACATTTAAGAGTATATTGCCAATCCAACTTCTCGAGAGAAACTATTGAGATCGCGTTTATAATTTCATATTCGTAACTCTCGACTAGATAATATTTGTAAGAAACTTATAAAAATTAATCATTGTGATGATTTAAGAATTCATTTTCATATAAAAGAGTGTCTTCTGTTTATCTTGTATAAAAAAACAGACAAATAACATAGTGGTTATCATGTATTTATATATAAAATATTACAAAATAATATTTCATCCAAATTCGAGGTTATATATGTAATTTTGCTAAAAATTATTTGATGAAAGTGAGAAAATGACAAAAACTCTAAACTGGTCATGATGGCCACCAAAATCAACAGTGACCCAACCCAAATGATGTAGTTTCCCACCTTTCCACTCCAAAGTCTCCAACACACCAAACTAATATGTAAAGTTTTTTCATAAAAAGTAATATAGAATATAAAGTAAGAATTGCAAATGTATGTAAGTATTAAATAAAAATAAATATATTGATACTATGCAGAAAATACGACAGTATATAGTTTTACTCTACATTCTTTTTTCTTAATTTCTTCTCATTTGATTGATAATTTAGGTTAATTAGCTATCATTTAACAAAGGTTCAACCTTTATATTTCCCAATTATTATCTAAAACATTATGTAGGAAAGATCACCTGATTTTTAATTGTTCTCTCTGCAATAATAATATTAAAACGAAGAATTGAATATCTTCTATATGATCATTTTTGTCTCCTAGTATTTTCAACTCTACCTACTTGATGTCTAACATGAGAGAGACTAATAGACGGAAATATTATAGGAATTCAAAGATTTTATTCCCCTAGTACGTACGATTCTGACATCATCTTCACGTCGCCACTACGCTATGATGCCTGCCAAATTTCTTTTTCTTCACTCTTTTCTTTCTGCTGTACTTGTTACTTATTACAATTTTTTTAAATCTAAAAAATAATAATAACATATTTTTATTAATCAATAAGTAATTTAAACAAAAAGTGGTAATGTGTTTAATTTTCAATAATATATCACGTAATTTATTAATAAATTATTACTAAAATGTCAAATATTTCTTAATAAAAATAAATGGTTAGGACGATACTTATTACTAAACAGATGGAGTATTATTTACAGTTTATAACACTTGATTAATCCTTATATAAATTTGGTTCAAGTTTGTTAGACTCTATAAGCGAGATTTTCTCTCTACCATCTCTCCTCTACTTATTAATAATTACACGGATTTGCATATATACTCCAAATGAATTAGTGAGTTGCATATATATCAGTTTGACTTTTTTTTTGCATATATATACCAAATGGGGTATTTTTGCAAAATATTAAAGTTTTTCTTTTAATTCAGAAATGAAGTAAAATAAAAAAAAGCATGAAAAAAAAGGAAACAAAAAGCCAAAAATAGTAAAATAATAATTTTTGCAATTTCCCTCTAAAACCCCAAAATATTTCCCGCCCCCTTCTTCATCTCTCCCGCCCACTTCCCGCCCATCCCGGCTTCATCCATCCCGTCGGCCGGTACATGAGCAGTTGAAAGTGAAAGATGCAAACCCATCCTCCCTCCCCTCCCTCTCCCTTCCATTCTGCACACGTCCTTGTAACTGTTAAACAAGATGCGATGAACTGGTAGGTAGTTATATTCACAATTTTTTTCCATGGCGAACTGTGCTAGAGTTTAGAAGGAATGGCGATGTATCTCCATGGCGATGTAAACAGGAATGACGATGTATCTCCATGGTGAACTGTGCAACTGTTAAAAAGGAATGGCGATGGGCGAGAGAAGGGTTGAACCTCAGCATATGAACCCGAAGAACTGTTGAACTCAGCAGATTGTTTCAGAAGCAGTTTTCCAGGTTAGGGATAGGGCTAAATTATGTAAAAGCAAATATTCAGAAGGGAGGAAATGTAAAACCCAAGTGAAGAGATGAAGTGGTAATTTTCTGAAGTAAAGAAATGATTCTAGTCTAGATGAACTGGTAGTTATATTGACAAGGTGTTTTTCCTGCTATAATAGACAGATCTTGTCGGACTTAGTAAAACAATTGTCACACTTAGTAATAAAAATGTCATAACTACACCGCTTAAATTGGATATATGTCATACCAAATATCACAGAATAATGTCATAATTAATAACTAAAAGTTTTTAGTCATTAGACTATATTACATGCTTGTCTATTGCCTAATTTGGGTAGGACGTGTGACATCTGGCTGAATAGTTGTTCTCAGAAGCTGGATAGTTCATCTAAATACAAGATGTCTTAATTAGATCTCTCGTTCCTGATACTCTGATTCTTTGACAATTTTACTTTACATAGATATTAATTGCACTTCATCTCACCAATCTACTTTAAAGATATCTTAATTAGAAAATGCTCCATGTTTAAGTATTTTTAGGTACAGAGGAGGCACTTGTAGTGCTGGTGATTTCCAAAGCGTGACATTTTAAATTGTTATTGTGACATACTATTTATACTATTTTCACAGTGTAATAATGTATGATTGACAAATGTGACCGTATTCAGACTGATTTACTTCGCAGAGATCTTACTTTATGGAGATAGTAATGGCACTTCATCTACCCCATCTCATTGGAGTGTGTGTTGTTTGACTATCCTAACTGTACATACTTCCAGTCCTACTCTCTCTTTGTGTCACTTCATCTTACCCATCTCTTTCTACTCTTCATCTCTTTCCTCTCCTTAGAGCAGCTCGTGTGGTTGTGTTCTTTTCCTGTGGACTCACAAATTTCTGTTGGATTTTAATTGAGTGGCAAATAGGTATGGACGATGAATACTCCACCATTGGAGACAAGGGAGAGGTTGGCTTCATCGATGTTCCTTCAGTCACAACATCATCGCCATTTCCATTCGCTGGAGGAAAGCCTCAATCGATTCCTGTGAACGAGGTTGCTGTGGCGTCATTCACCATAGAAAACACCACAGATGAATATATTTTACTTTGGGGTGTGAAGATTTATGCTTCAAATCTTGAAGATTCATTTGTGTTGTCATTGATGAAACCTCCATCTGGCTAGCCAGATGACATACCCAAGGAAGATTTTGTCCCTTGTTTTGATATGGAGGAACGAAATTTGAACCCACATGGTAGCTTGACTATATGGATGTCTTGTGTGCCCAAGGAGATTGGCCTTTTCACATCTATACTGCATATCCAAACTGATCAGGGGATTATTGAACGACTTGTCTTCATCTTGGCTGAAGATGAGGTATCCAAAGCTTTGGCACCTCAGAGACCATATAACATACCAACACAGATCAGGAAAGCGATGGAGTTTGAGGAAATCCCTGAAGTGGTCTTACAAGGCTTAACAGAGGAAAATTATGTGTCGTATTTCAATGAGTTGTTAGGGATGGAGGAACTTCTGATTATGGTAAGTGTTATGTTTTCTATGTATGGGGGTTGGGGGACTGAGGGGATAGCTAAATGGCATCGTTCTGTCGTAGTACCAAGTTGTTGAATGAATTTTTTTTAATATTTGTTTACAGGAGTATGTCAAAGCTTATAATATGAAGTTTGTTACTTTGAGACAAAGGAATGATGTCAGGCTTGTAGCACTTAAAGTGCCAGGAGTAGGTGAAAGAAGGCCCTCAGTTGTCAGTGGAGATGTGGTGAATGTTTATGGAGAATATTCTGTCCATCAGGTATGTTAATAATGTTAGGTATCTTATGTTTTTTGTCAAAGTGTAATATACTATTGTCGGTATGAATTATGAAATTGCACGAATTATCGTTGTCAATGTTATGTTCTCATGTTGAACTTGCTAATGTTCTTTGAACGGGGCTTGATCGACCGTGTTGAGGCTGATGAATTATTATTGCAATTTAATGATGAATTTTACCAAAGGCATATAGATAGCAATGCGTATGAAATCTGTTTTGTGTTCAACGGGACAAATTTCCGTAGGCTTCATGAAGCCATTCTATCTGCAGAGGCATTACATGAAAACTTCCTCTTTCCCCATGAGTATCAGTCAAAACGGAGGATTACAACCAACAATTTTGTGCCTATCTCACTTCATCTTGATGAAGACCAAAAAAATGTTGTTCGCTTAATTTTAGGCTACAGAGGAGGAGCTACTTATGTGATTTATGGACCCCCGGGAACAAGAAATACAAAAACACTGGTGGAGGTGATCCTACAACTCTATACAACTAGACGTGATTCTCATATACTGGTATGTGCTTATTCAAATTGCGCGGCAGATCACATATTAGAGAAAATCCTTGGTGAGTGTCCTTCACTTAGGGAGGAAGATATTTATAGGTTGAATGCCACACATCGTCCCTTACAAAAAATAAACGCTTCATTATTGAGGTTCTGCACCTACAGTGCTGGTTTCTTTACTTGCCCTTCTCGAGATGCACTCCGCATGTACAAGATAATAATAATGACATACACGAGTGTATCTTACCTCTATCATGCTGAAAGGGTTAACCGTGGCCACTTCTCCCACATCATCTTAGATGATGCAAGCCAAGTTTCAGAGCCAGAGACAATGATCCCTATATCAACCCTCATAGAAAAGAACACGGTTATTGTTCTTTGTGGTGATCCCAAATAACTTGGGCCTGATATTTATTCAAAGCAAGCTGAGGCTTGTGGTTTGGGAAGATCTTTTCTAGAGAGGCTGTTGGACTTTGAAGTTAACAGATCAGGGGATCGTAATTATGTCACAATGTTGTTGAACAGTTATCGGAGCCACCCTACTATTGTCAATGTTCCTTCAGGACTATTTTATAGTGGAGTATTGAGGCCATATCGAGAAGATAGTAAGACATGTTTCTTACCTTGGGCTGATATGCTTCCCAATAGGAACTTCCCTTTCATGTTCTGTGGCAGCTTTGATGAGAGGGAAAAGGGCAGCCCATCATGGTTTAATAGGATTGAAGCTAGCAAGGTGGTTGAGCTCGTACAGAGGCTGATAAGAAGGAATGTGCCTGAGCAAGACATCGGGATTATTACCCCTTTCCCACAACAAGTACTAAAGATAAGGAAGGCTCTCATGTCTCTACGTATGAGGGATATTGAGATTGGCAGGGTTGAGCAGTTTCTGGGTGAAGAAAAGGAAGTGATCATCCTGTCAACCGTCAGATCGACCGCTAACCACGATGAATATGATAGGACTTTCCGCATGGGATATATGAGCAACCCGAAGAGGTTAAATTTTGCCCTGACTCGTGCCCGATCATTGCTTATTATAGTTGGAAACCCTTATATTTTAGAAAAAGGTAATTCCCGGTAAAAAAATCCTAAGAGTTGGTCATTGTTGTTGGTCATTGACAGGATTAACAAGGTTGATTAACTACCGTATTTTTGGTCTTTGACAGGATTGGCACTGGCAAGAAATCCTAAAGGATTGTGTTTTAAATAGCGCCTATGAAGGCTGTGCATTCCTCGTGCATGAGGAGGTTGTGAGTAGGTAGTTGTGATTCTAGTAATGTAATGATATCATCCAGTTGACAACTATCTTTTTTATAGACATGTAATGGTAGCCCACGCTACAATTTTATCAAAATGCGGGTCATCAAATTCAACAACATAGTAGCAGTCGGACAGCTTATCCACCTCATCCTCATCGGGAATAAGAATGGGCTTAACCACATGTGTAGGATCAGCCAAAGACAACTCCAACACTCCATGTTCAGGGGCGTCATCTGAAAACCAACGAAGACCTCGAGGCATTGCAGATTCACTCAACTTTGATGCAAATTGGAGACCAAATGTTGGCACAGCTTCCCATACCCATATCTATAATAACAAGCGGTTTGAGAATTAGCAAATTAAGATACATTATTTCATTTTATCCTGTCACCCTATAATTTAGATCAGGTCACCCTAAAACAATATGGAATGCAAATAAAAGTATGTTGGAAAACTACTATGTAGTGTCAATCAAACAAGAAAAACTTCCTGCATATTCACCATTATCATGTCGTCCTGTACTCAAATATCCTGTCATAGTATAGCATAAAGTATACTACTATGCTGCAAATAAAACACATTCAGTAATTCATATTTCAACCATTACAAATTTAGATCAGGTCACCCTAAAACAATCTGGAATGCAAATAAAAGTATGTTGGAAAACTACTATGTAGTGTCAATCAAACAAGAAAAACATCCTGCATATTCACCATTATCCTGTCGCCCTGTACTCAAATATCCTATCATAGTATAGCATAAAGTATACTACTATGCTGCAAATAAAACACATTCAGTAATTCATATTTCAACCATTATAAATTTAGATCAGGTCACCCTAAAACAATCTGGAATGCAAATAAAAGTATGTTGGAATACTCCTATGTAGTGTCAATCAAACAAGAAAAACTTCCTACATATTCACCATGATCCTGTCACCCAGTACTCAAATATCCTGTCATAGTATAGTATAAAGTAATTAATATTTGAAGCAATAAAACTACCTGGAACACAACTGGCATGCCTTGAATGGAATATGGAATTCTTGGTGTGTCGGAAAGTAGCTTTGCCTTCTCTACTGTTTGCATCCTTTTGGCCAATGCTGTGGTCAATGACTTATGAAGCTCTTCATAAGCAACCATTCCCCATGGATAATCCCAAAAGTAATCCATATTCTCCAGCAGCCTAACATGCAGCGGCTTCACTAGCCTCTTCTTATCCCCTCCCAGTAACAGACCTTCAACTATCAACAACAGTGCCAATTTCATTTTGTAGTTGTCCAATTCACGATGTTCTTTAAATTTGTTGTAAACATATTGTATGGTCGTCTTAGGACCACCAGGACTACCAAAAAAATGCTCCATTACTAGCTCGTCTGCTTTAGTATCCACAAATGGAAGTTCACCACAATTCAGTCCAGTTATGAGAGAGAACTCCTTAATCGAAAACCTCAACTCTTTTCCTGCCACCTCATACCAAGACTCTCACTTCTTTTTTGTTTCAAGTTGCTTAAATAGAACTGCATGCAATGTCTGTGAAGAAAATGATATATGCTTCAACATTTTCAAAACTTTTCCAAACGGGCCATCCAAAACCCGTTGCCAATCCACATGTGTCAACTTGTTTTCAATCTCACGAACAAAGTGCACCCTACAGTTGATGTTAATTCTGCCATAGAAAGTTTTACCTCTGAAATAATTGTACCTAATCTGCAAGCCAAATGAAAATAACCATAAACAAACGCAATCGAACCATTTCAGAAGCCTCCGACGACAGATAAAAAAACATAAAATCCTAAAAAAACACTCCTGATACAAAGTAAACCATTTCAGATGGGTGACAGGACAATTGAAAAATTACGCTAAGACCTAAACAAAAACATTTAGACAACTTACATCCTCTTTAAAGATTAAGGGTTTATTCCCCTCTATTGGTTTCGCTTTTGGCCTCGACCTGCCCTTCGCGGCTTTTTTCCCTATGGAACTGTTAGAAGTTTTTCCGCCTTTCGCCTGCACTTTGTCTCCCTGCTTCTTCTTCTTTCGAACCTGGCTATCGTCTTTTTTTCTCTGCCTTTTCTCTCCACTCTTCTTTGGGATCGATTCTTTACGGTCTCTAAGCACTGTCATTTTCTAGGGTTCTTTTGTAACGCGTTAATGGAGAAAGATGGAGGAGGGAGTAAGTAAGAAAATGTGGAGATGGACTTCAAGAGTAAGCAAAAATCGAGAAAGATGGAAGAGTTGAAGAGTCGCCTTCTGGGGAAGAAGAAAATGTCTGATAACAATGATGGATGTTTGCAGAGTCGCCTTCTTGGGAAGGAAAAAGAAGAAATGTGGAGGGAATTTTGGAAGGTAAACACGGAGGGGCTTTTGGGAGAATTCGAACTTCGAAGAAAGGTAAATCGGTGTATGTCTTACGCTTTTTATTCTAAATTAAATATGATTAAAACGGTCAAATCAGTGAACAAATAATATTACAAAATAATATTTCCGACAATAGGATTATACAATGTGACAAAAAACATATGTACGCAAATTACAAAAAAAACTTTACTGGCAGGAATTATGAACAACACTGACACGAAATATACATCTACAACGAAGTAGCAATTACCCTAGATTTCCAAAACAACATTGACAGGAATTATGAACAACACTGGCAGGAATTATGAACAAGAAATGCACCAACCAATTTTGCTAGATTTCCAAAACAATTTCAACACAAGTTATTGTCAACAATACAAGTCAATTCTAGCGAAAACCACCCAACAAGGAATCATACAACACTAGCACTATCCCAACTACAGTGAAGCTTACATGAAAGTGAATAACATATTCTCCACTAATCAAACCAGTTCATATCGAACAAACTATTAGCTATCCTTTTTCTGTACTCATCCACAAATTTGTCATCCACGTTCATGATGTTTTGACGTCCAGAACTTAGCAATTCTATGTACTTGATTGTGAAGACGCCACAATCGCCCCTGCACACAAGTAAAAAATGTAGTTGGTTTGATGATATTATAACCAATTTCACACAAACAAATGAACAATTTCTGTAAACAACTTACCCTATCTTGTTTCTCTCCAATGTAGGAACACGAGTCACATTTAGGGGATTTCCCCGCTTATCTTCATAAATTGTTGCCAAAGGCTCATATTGTGCTATCATGACAGGAAGAATATATGTCAACTCTGCAAGGAGCCTATGGACTTCCGACAATTTGAACAAATTGACGTCGGGATCGTATACAGTGACACACCATTTACTTAGTTGTATCTCCAGAGCTACCCAATGTTTGTCCTTGAAATTGAAGGGGAGGTATATACGATCCACATCCTTCCAATCCTTCCCATAAATTGCAGGCAGTTCCCCACGTAGGTATCATCTTAGATCCATCAGCAACATAACTTTGCTTATCTGATAACCATCTATTCATTTCCTTATCCAAATTACGCTGAAACCAGGTGTCCAATATTGCCACTGGTTTGTCACGCACACGACAGCCAAGATAATACATACATTCGTCCAAGTGCTACAAACCAAAAATATATGTCATAACAGAAATTTACTGCATGCCACGATAATTTATATAAAAATTGAAAGAAGTTTACCTTAGATTTCAGCCACCCCTTTGGTTGCAACAATGGCTCAAAAAACTCCCTCTGTAGATTTTCTCCACTTGGAGAAACAATTTCCTTACTGCATCATAACATGGTTTAATTAACACCTCAAACACGCATTCATATCTTCAAGACAGGTTCATATCATCAAGACAGGAGGGACAACTTCCTAACCTTTCCTTCGAGTCTAACCAACACTGCAATTTATTCATGTTTGAAAATCCTTTGGGCGTTGAAACCTTGCATCGTTTGGGATTATCGGCTTCTCTGGACAGTCCTCTCTTCCTGACAGGATGGTCCTTCAGTTCACCAGTTGTATGATCAATTGTTTTTTTTTAGCTGCTTTTTCTTGTTGAGAGTCCAATTGATTCTTTGGTAGACTCTCCTTCCACCTCAGCTTGTTTTAGCGTCTGCAAATAAGTTTTTTCATAAATAACATGTTGGTGATCTAAGGGACCATCATGTCAGGAAGATTTATTGATGCATACCTCAACTCCTCTTGTCCTCCCTTTTTTATTTTTCGCCTCATTCTGAACTGCGCCATCTTCATCACCCATCTTCTTTTCTGAGCGAGTCTTTCTTGTAAATACTTTTCCTTCCTTGCAAATACTTTTCCCCTCATCCTGTATTGCACCCTCAACATCATCTCTCTGAACTGCACCATCTTTATCATCCTTCTTCTTTTTTGAACGAGTCTTCCTTGCAACTTGCTTTCCTTCTTTCTTATCGTCTTCTTCTTTTGTCATCGTTTCTCCATTTTCCCCCTCATCTTCTACTGCACCCTCAACATCATCGCTCTGAACTGCACCATCTTCATCATCCTTTTGCTCTCGATAAATAACCATATATCCTAAATTGCCATTGTCGACTTTAGTGGCACCTTCATCATCGTCATCCTGTAGGGGATTTGAATCAGACCCCCCTCCCCCAACATTCTATCCATTTCAACATCCTCATCACGACCATGTACAACATTCTGCTTCAATAAATTACAATTTAGATTTAACTCAAAAGAATAATAAGTAAGTGCACCATTCTATAATGATTGTCAAAAACAGAGCTTTATGCATCCATCCAACTTATAAAACTACCTTTTTCTATTAACTAACTATGACATTCCTGTTATAATGTCTGTAAAAAAAAAGGCTTAAATTGACAACAAATACAAGTAACTGCCAATCTCAAGTTTAACAAAGTGACATTTTGCCTTTTCAAAATGACATTACTATTCTACACAAGTAAAAATGCTTCAGCTTCCACGAAATATATATCTAAGTTCCCAAACATAACTTAATAACGATTGTTGACAGTTATCTTACCTCTCCTTCCTCTTGTTCATCATTTGTTGAACCTGACTTGTTGAATACCTTCTCCTTGATCATCTGTTGCATTATGCCCAAGGTTTTATTCATAGCACAAAACCCTGCGTCCACTTGGTTTTCCAAATTAATCATACGCTCATGAAGCTCTTTCATAGCGCACATCACCTGTCTTGCATCCAGGCCTGAGGACTTTGTAGCAGGGGCAGAGTCCGAATCACTCTTTCCTTTTCTTCTACCATTGATAGACCTCTTATTACTTAGCTTGAATTTCTCAACTGCCTTGTCAAAGTAAGTGTCCTTCACTTCCCCATAAAATTTGCATTCTTTCAAGACCTCCACCTTAGCTTCTTCCTCTATCAACACCACATTTGGAATAAAACGGGATGTGGCCTTCCCTAAGAAAGACTCCACAGCCGTCGCATCAGGTTCTGAATCTGATGACCATCGTAGACCGCATGGGTAGGCCTCCTTATCCACCAAATGTGCAAACGCTGAAGTAATTGGTTTAACAGCTTCAAATAGCCAAACCTGAACAGCCAAACCATCAATATATTATAACTATAATACCAACTTCAAAACAATATACATTACATCTTGTCATGTTACTTGTGTAACACCCCCAAAACTTAACCCTTTTGAAAAGGTATTACCGCCAATGACCCTAGTGTTCCTTACCGAGATCACCCAAGGCTTTACCAAATAAATACAATTTATGAAATGCAATTGATACACAAAGATCAAGCATTAAATTCCAAAACATAACATTGTCAAGGAAATAAGAGTTACGGGATTACAACCCAATCCCGAATAGGTCAAAACATAGTTTAAACCAAACACAACGGAAGACTAAGAAAGTACATTACAAACGGAGTTATTGTCCAAAGGATCATAACCTGATTAAAGAAATACTTAAAACATTCAAAAACCACCGCCGACTCCATAGTCCTTCTAATCTTCTGAGCTACTTCTTAACTGATGTGCCGAATCAAACGGATGACACCAGCCAACCATGCAAGGGAAAATATTGGTTGGTTAGTCTAAATGAATAGACTAGCAAGGCTATAAAGTAGACTGGTTCGAAGCAGTCATATTAGGTTAGACTCACCGCTTCTCGGATAATAACCGATAACGGTAGTCAACCATCATATTCCTACTGGAATAAACAAGAGGTATGCACAAGAGAAGATTCTGGAAGACTGAATCTTCACAGAAATCGACTCGAAAGAAGACTCCAACGGAAATGAGTCTTTAAGGAAGAAAATGACAAATCTGGAATATTACAGAATCATTCAACAATGATTTAAAACTGACTGAGATGCTTCGGTTCACGACTAACCTCATCGCCTACAACGAATCCAGATTGGAAAGAGAACGTACTACATTCAAGTCAAGACGAGTTTTCCTAGCTGCACTGAACTTAGCTGCACTACTCGCCCAAGGTGTATTAATTATGTGCGCCAAGGTAGCACTTATCTGATTTATGTTTCAAAAACACACATCACGTTATAGACTTTTACATGTGTACCCCACTAGTGGGACGACACATCTTAGTATACGTTTCGTCGAGAGTGACGTATACCGAAAGGTTTGTGACACCAGCTAAGTGTCTTGTCTCTACACACATGTGTAAGAGACCGATCATGATCTTAGAATGGTATTGGATGGGGACGAGCCACCCCTCTATCAGATTATAAAGAAACGACTGGACAGAGTCCGAGTAACGTTCCTATCTAACAATGCTAACTAAACAGTTAAAGCACTACCACAGTTATAGGATAAATCCACATAAAAGCCCGAAAGGCGATCACAGATAATAGCGTTGTTCTAACAGATATACAACCTATTATATGATTTTCAAAACAGTTTATCAAAACCGTTTCCAGACAAACAGAATATTCATTCCAAATTAATTACTCAGATAAACTACTGATAATTAATGTAAATATGGAACGAAAGAGCAAGAGCGAACCGCCACTTGCCTTACTCCGCAGAATAGTCTAAAGACGTCACTGGATTCCGGGCTCGACACGGTATAGTTCTGACGGCACAACAACCTTCGAGTCAACCCATAAAAGGAACCCTAAGTTAGATCCGACATAAACAGTACGAATCTAAACACGGCGAAAGAACACGAAAGGAAAGACGCCACGATGACAACCGACCAAGCCAAAGCCACGAAGGCGTTCTGGGCACTGGCGGCGGTCGCTGTTCTTGGCGACGGTCGCCGTATTCATCACGGCGGTCGCCGCGAAGAACACAGCGGTCACCGTGAAGAACTCAGACAACACAGAACGAGAGAAAACTCACCCAAAAACACGAGTGGTTCGGCCTCCTTCGACTAGCTTTGGCTTCTAACCTCCAAGGCTAACCAAAAGATTCACAATGGCACTCAGGAACCACACCAAAGCAACACCGGCGAGACCTTCAAATTCCGGCGAAAACACAACTCCGGCGTGAGGCGAAATTGGCAGCGATTCGGGGTTGTAGATGACCCAAAACCCATGCCCAAGCTCATCTATTTATAGGCAAACCCCAAGGAGTGATCTACAAACCCTCAGACGCGGAAAACGACGCAACGGCGCACCTCGAACGACACCGGCGACCAACGGGCAATGCCCACTGGACAATCATGGCGGTCGCCGTGATTTTGCCTGCGGCGGGCACGCGGCGGTCGCCGTAAATGCGGCGGTCGCCGTCGTTAGGCATGTCGCGGCCAGCTAGAATCTGACACGCTGACATCTCGGGCCCAACCACGACGGTCGCCGTTTCCCCCTTTTCCCGCCCATTCGGTTTTGAACGAGCTTGACGATAAACCGGGATAAAAATTATCGTACGCGAACGACAATTAAACTCTAAGGCACCTTGTCTGTATATTATTTCACTGAGAAAAAATATTACAGATACAGAGCACATTACAGAATGTCTCAAGCTACCTGAATTAAATCCGACGTACACAACGGGTACCCGGGAAAATTCCCTAATTCCCAAAATAACCTTACAAAATATACGGGGTATCACAACTCCTCCCCCTTACAAGAAGTTTCGACCCCGAAACTTAGGTCGAGAATAACTCGGGAAAACGCCTGAGCATATCTGACTCGGTTTCCCACGTCTCCCAAGTAACTTCTTCGGTCCTTGACTTGGACCACAGCACTCGTACCAAAGGTACGATCTTGTTGCGCAAATGCTTCTCCCGACGCTCCAAAATGCGCACGGGCAACTCTTCATAAGTACCATTAGCTTGGATCTCGATGTCCTCGTAGCTAAGTACATGAGACTCATCTGGTACATACTTTCTGAGTAAAGATATGTGGAACACGTTATGCACCGGGTGAGCCGATGGCGGCAACGCCAAACGGTACGCTAGAGATCCCACTCTATCCAGAATCTCGAATGGTCCCACGTAGCGAGGGTTAAGCTTCCCACGCTTACCAAATCTGAAAACTCCTTTGGATGGCGATACCTTGACAAAAACCTTGTCACCGACCTCGAACTCGACAGTCCTGTGCTTCCGATCTATGTAGGACTTCTGTCGACTCTGAGCGGTCAACATTCTTTGTCTAATCAAAGTAATGTCTGAAGCCGTCCTTTCGACCAACTCTGGTCCAAGCATAATTTTGTCGGCATTTTCGTCCCAACAAATCGGAGATCTGCATCTGCGACCATACAAAGCTTCAAACGGAGCCATCTTGATTGTAGCATGCCAGCTATTGTTGTACGTGAACTCAATCAGACTCAAGCTGTCCTCCCAGCTAGTCGGACGATCGAGCACACAAGCTCTAAGCATATCCTCCAGAGTCTGGATGGTCCTTTAAGACTGGCCATCTGTCTGAGGATGAAACGTTGTACTGAACCTCAACTCGGTCCCCATAGCCTTATGAAGTTCCTTCTAGAATCTTGACATGAAACGGCCATCTCGGTCCGATACAATGGTCTTAGGAATGCCATGTAAGCGGACAATCTCCTTCTGGTAAACTTCGGCTAGCTTCTGGGTTTCCCATGTGGTCTTGATGGCTATGAAATGAGCACTCTTCGTAAGCCTATCCACAATTACCCAGATAGTATCTCTCTGATTTCGAGTCTTGGGTAGCCCAGTGACGAAGTCCATGGAAATGTCCTCCCATTTCCATTCTGGCACGGGGAGAGGTAGCATCTCACCACCTGGTCTGCGGTGTTCGATCTTGACTTTTTGGCAAGTTAAGCACTTTGCCACAAAGTCTGCTACGTCCCACTTCATGTTTGACCACCAAAACTTCTTCCTGAGATCCTTGTACATCTTGCTAGAGCCAGGATGCACAGAATAAGCAAATGAATGAGCTTCTCTCATCACCAACTGACGAAGACCTTCTGTGTCAGGCACACAGATCCGATCCTGAAACCAAAGTGATCCATCATCCTGAACCACAAAATTGGGAGCTTTCCCATCCATCACTTCACTGCTTAACTTTACCAAGATGATGTCATCGACTTGCTTTTCTTTGATTTGATCCAGCAGTGTAGCCTGAATTTCCATCATACTCAGGTACCCTCTACGCTGGTCATACAAGACTTCAATGTCGCATGACTCTTGGTTTAGCTTGGTCTGAGCAGTAAGCAACGCAACCACAGTCTCGTGCGTTGTCTTCCGGCTTAGCGCATCAGCTACTACATTAGCCTTGCCCGGATGATACAACAACTCCATGTCGTAGTCCTTGAGCAACTCTAGCCAGCGGCGTTGTCTCATATTTAACTCCTTCTGAGTAAATATATACTTGAGACTTTTGTGGTCGGTGAAGACTTGGCATCTTATACCGTAGAGGTAATGCCTCCAAATCTTCAGCGCAAAGACAATCGCTGCTAACTCAAGATCGTGGGTCGGATAGTTTTCTTCGTAAGTCTTGAGTTGTCTAGATGCGTAAGCAATGACTTTGCCTCTTTGCATCAAAACACAACCAAGACCACACTTGGAAGCATCACTATAGACCACATAATCGTCATTCCCCTCTGGGAGTGCTAACACGGGTGCCGAGGTCAACCGTCGCTTCAACTCCTGGAAACTGACCTCGCACTTGTCATTCCAGACAAACTTCTTGTGGACTTTACGGAGTAGATTGGTCATAGGTAGAGCGATCTTTGAAAATCCTTCTACGAACCTTCTATAATACCCGGCAAGTCCAAGAAAACTGCGCACCTCTTTTACGTTCTGAGGCTGTGTCCACTTAGCCACAACTTCAATCTTTTGGGGATCAACCATAACCCCATTTTTATTGATCATGTGGCCTAAGAAAGCCACTTCCTTCATCCAGAATTCACATTTAGACAGTTTAGCAAAAAGTTGATGTTGTCTAAGGATCGACAAGGAAATCCGTAGATGTTCCTCGTGGACTTCTTCATTCGGAGAATAGATCAAGATGTCGTCTATGAAGACCACCACGAACTTATCCAAGTACTGGTGAAAACATCGGTTCATCAAGTCCATAAAGACAGCTGGAGCATTTGTAAGCCCAAAAGGCATCACTACGAACTCGTAATGACCATATCTGGTCCTGAACGCAGTTCTAGGAATGTCCTGCTCCCGAATCCTGAGTTGATGATATCCAGATCTTAAGTCGATCTTGGAGAACACCTTTGCTCCTTGCAACTGGTCCAACAAGTCATCAATCCTAGGCAAAGGATACTTGTTCTTGATCGTCACTTGTTCAACTCTCGATAGTCGATACAAAGTCGGAACGATCCGTCCTTCTTTTTGACGAATAAAACCGGGGCACCCCACGGCGATGCACTCGGCCTGACATAACCTTTATTAAGAAGATCTTCAAGTTGATTCTTCAATTCTTGCATCTCAGCCGGAGCCATCCGATACGGTGATTTGGAAATCGGCGTCGTACCAGGCTCGAGATCAATAGAAAACTCAACGTCACGGTTCGGGGGTAATCCAGGAATTTCTTCCGGAAAGACATCCGAAAATTCCCTAAGTACAGGAATATCAAGAACCACAGGTCCACCCCCCTCGGGCGAATCCAAGTAGCAAAGGTACCCGACACATCCTTGTCGTAGTAGCTTAAACGCAGCCATCGCATTGATCAGCTTGCCGTTATCAGCGTCATTTCGACCTTTGAACTTGCACACGAATTGGCCCCCGGATGACACCGTCACCATTCTTGAACTGAAGTCGATCACCGCCTTGTGACACGTCAGCCAATCCATACCGAGAATAATGTCGTATGGAGCCATGGCTATACAGATTAAATCTGCCTCGAATTCCTTACCCTGAATGGTAATCGGAAAGTCGGACAAATGCTTGGTTCCCACCAAACGTTCTCCATTAGGAAGATTAACGATGAAAGGGTCGCACGAATCATTGCACACTAAGTCTAACTTGCTAACACAGCTATCCGAAATAAAGGAATGCGTAGCACCAGATTCAAACAGAATGCACACTGAAGTAGAGTGAAGGTATAGAGTACCTTGAGCAATCGGAGCGTTGGGTCCATCTGTCTCACGCATCTCGTACAAGCGTTGGCCCTGAATTCTAGAAACAGCTGGGGCCTTTCCCCTGTTCTGAGCAGTCGTCTGCACTGAAGGGCTAGGAGTCTCGGCAGGCTTAAACCTAGGTCGGTTGCTCTGATGAACTGACCCTTGCTGCGACTCTAATCCCTTCTGCTTCCCCTGCTTGCAGAACTTTTGCAGATGACCATCACGTCCACACCCAAAGCATGGCCTCCTCTCCTTCCGACACTCAGTGCTCTTGTGCCCAGCAGTACCGTAGTTATAACACTGAACTGAACTCCTGGTATGCCCTGACTGCTGAGTCGATCCCCCTTGCGTCATCTCCGTCTTAGCTCGGCCGGACTTGGCGAAGTTAGACGGTGGCGCAGGGCGCTTAAAACCACCTCCCTGGTTCTGATTCTACATCGACTTCTGTCGGTTGCGGCTCTTGGTCGACTCCTCGAGAGTTACCTCCAGCTTATAGGCACAATCCACATACTACTCCAAGGTAGAGCATGTGTGGTGCACCATTAATGGCTTGATATCCGGGTTCATCCACTCGTGGAAGTACCAGATCTTTTGAGCCTCGCTGGTGATCTCGGCAGTGGCGTACTGTAGAAGATGGTTGAACTTAGATGCCAACTCGGTCACTCTCAGACCATCAGTCTGAGGGTACAAGAACTATTTATGCTTCTCCTCTCTCATAGCACGAGAGAAATAGTGATCAACCATCTTGGTCTTGAACATCGACCAAGTCAACACTGGGCTCTCAGCCAAACCAGTGCTCTCCCACCACTCGCTAGCCTCCTCCTTCAGCTGAAGAGAAGCGATATGGACCTTCTCGGCCTCCGTACACTCCACGTTCCTGAACAGCCTCTCCATATGGGAGAACCAATGAGTCACTGCCACTGGCTCCCCTTTCCCGTTATAGCAGTCGGGTCTCATGGAAGTAATGGTCTTAAGAGTGCGACCATAGCTATCCCTCTCCCTAACGTCAGTCTCCTGAATCACGGGGTTTCTGGGTTCCACAACATCAGGAACCGCTGCGTGAATAGGCACTTCTTGTGCTTGATGCGCACTTGGTCTCAAGACATCTGTGATAGCCTGCATCACGATCCCTCGGATCGCCTCAACAGCTGCGACGTCAAATAGCGTCGGCGCCTGGGTCTGATCCTGACCTTCACGCCTCTGCTGGACGCGAGACTCAGACTCGTGTTCATCCTGAACACCTCTTCCTGCTGGTCTGGGGTTTTGGCTAGTCCCAGCACCGGCTCGAGTCGAGTTTCTCGTGCTTCTTGGGTTCACCATCTGTTACCGATCCAATTCCAAGCATTCAATACATTAATATTATGCAACATACTTATTCAATATATCAATGTACATAAATAACTCAGAATAGATCAACTTGGCATTTTATAGATGAACCTTCGAATTCTTACACAAGTTACACATAAGTTTATCATTCGAGCGTTTGGACAACATTGCTCGAAGATATAAGTGTTTCTCAGAGTACTTGCCGCAATACTGAAATATTACACAAAGTACAACTTGGAATACTAAGAAATGAAACTACTACGATAGGCAACGCCATTCCTCCTCAAGGCGTTCCAAAATGTCTCCCATACGACTGGCTACTCGTTCATGGTCTCTTCGGGCTAGGCTCACCATCGAGCTCTGGCGATGGGTTTCGCACCCTGCTTGACCCTGAAGCACATAGTCCTAGCTCAGCCATAGAAAAGTATGGGTCGTCCATGACTGGTCCTCCTATTCCAGCCCTCCTCTGAGTATTGGCGATCAGCTCATCCCTCTGACGCTGTTGTTCTGCGGAGATTACCCCGCTCTGGCGGAGAATCTCCTGCAGCTCGGATTCCGACCTCCATCTCCTTGGAGTAGGGATAGGCTGAGATTCCCTGTCACTTCTCCTAATACCGTACTCGGTATACAGTGCCTCCCAATCAGCTTCTGACATGGGTGCGTACTCTGGAACTGGTGACAATCCTATACCGGGCTCCTGATTCAGCCCTCCAAGGTCCAACTCTGGATCCTCTTCTGGATCATCCTCTATGGGATCCTCATCCTCGGGATCATCCTCGATGGGATCCTCATCCTCGGGATCATCCTCGATGGGATCCTCATCCTCGGAATCATCCTCGATCATATCCTCGTCCTCGACAGGATCTTGCACAAGCATCTCCTCTTCCTCCTCCTCGTACTCGATCTCCTCGGGAATTGGTCCCAACAGAAAGTCATCTTGGTAAACCCCTTGTTCATACCTTGATAACTCATCTTCCTGCTCCCATTCCTGTACTTCCTCCACCCTTGGTGGCGGCACAGGTGCAGGCTCAGGGACCATAGCATTCCTAGCTACAAGGACAACCGACTCGGGGAGAACGTGCTTGACGTGTTCGGGCGGGCTACTCGCGCCTCCAACCTCGAAACATCGCTGAGGTAACGGAAAATCTAGCCTCGGCTGATCCGACTTGGCGTCTTCCGACCCCCTACCAATAGAAAAACAAACACCCATCCTATCGAACAATAAGGAAGGAATTAGTCTTTCTAGACATAGAAGCAAGCTTACTATATCAGACTATAAAGAAGACATGACTATGAACGGTGTTTTTAAATTCTTTTCAGAATGAAAATTCAGAGCCCTCTTTAAAGCATTTTCAAAAACGGATAATTGATTTATAAAATCCCAAACCCGTTTTAAAACCTTTTGCTCTGATACCACAACTGTAACACCCCCAAAACTTAACCCTTTTGGAAATGTATTACCGTCAGTGATCCCAGTGTTCCTTACCGAGATCACCCAAGGCTTTACCAAATAAATACAATTTATGAAATGCAATTGATACACAAAGATCAAGCATTAAATTCCAAAACAAAACATTGTCAAGGAAATAAGAGTTACGGGATTACAACCCAATCCCGAATAGGTCAAAACATAGTTTAAACCAAACACAGCGGAAGACTAAGAAAGTACATTACAAACGGAGTTATTGTCCAAAGGATCATAACCTGATTAAAGAAATACTTAAAACATTCAAAAACCACCGCCGACTCCATAGTCCTTCTAATCTTCTGAGCTACTTCTTAACTGATGTGCCGAATCGAACGGATGACACCAGCCAACCATGCAAGGGAAAATATTGGTTGGTTAGTCTAAATGAATAGACTAGCAAGGGTATAAAGCAGACTGGTTCGAAGCAGTCATATTAGGTTAGACTCACCGCTTCTCGAATAATAACCGATAACGGTAGTCAACCATTATATTCCTACTGGAATAAACAAGAGGTATGCACAAGAGAAGATTCTGGAAGACTGAATCTTCACAAAAATCGACTCGAAAGAAGACTCCAACGGAAATGAGTCTTTAAGGAAGAAAATGACAAATCTGGAATATTACAGAATCATTCAACAATGATTTAAAACTGACTGAGATGCTTCGGTTCACGACCAACCTCATCGCCTACAGCGAATCCAGATTGGAAAGAGAACGTACTACATTCAATTCAAGACGAGTTTTCCTAGCTGCACTGAACTTAGCTGCACTACTCGCCCAAGGTGTATTAATTATGTGCGTCAAGGTAGCACTTATCTGATTTATGTTTCAAAAACACACATCACGTTATAGACTTTTACATGTGTACCCCACCAGTGGGACGACACATCTTAGTATACGTTTCGTCGAGAGTGACGTATACCGAAAGGTTTGTGACACCAGCTAAGTGTCCTGTCTCTACACACATGTGTAAGAGACCGATCATGATCTTAGAATGGTATTGGATGGGGACGAGCCACCCCTCTACCAGATTATAAAGAAACGACTGGACAGAGTCCGAGTAACGTTCCTATCTAACAGTGCTAACTAAACAGTTAAAGCACCACCACAGTTATAGGATAAATCCACATAAAGGCCCAAAAGGCGATCACAGATAATAGCGTTGTTCTAACAGATATACAACCTATTATATGATTTTCAAAACAGTTTATCAAAACCGTTTCCAGACAAACAGAATATTCATTCCAAATTAATTACTCAGATAAACTACTGATAATTAATGTAAATATGGAACGAAAGAGCAAGAGCGAACCGCCACTTGCCTTACTCCGCAGAATAGTCTAAAGACATCACTGGATTCCGGGCTCGACACGGTATAGTTCTGACGGCACAACAACCTTCGAGTCGACCCATAAAAGGAACCCTAAGTTAGATCCGACATAAACAGTACGACTCTAAACACGGCGAAAGAACACGAAAGGAAAGACGCCATGACGACAACCGACCAAGCCAAAGCTGGGCACTGGAGGCGGTCGATGTTCTTGGCGGCGGTCGCCGTATTCATCACGGCGGTCGCCGCGAAGAACACGGCGGTCGCCGCGAAGAACACGGCGGTCGCCGTGAAGAACTCAGACGACACAGAACGAGAGAAAACTCACCCAAAAACACGAGCGGTTCGGCCTCCTTCGACTAGCTTTGGCTTCTAACCTCCAAGGCTAACCAAAAGCTTCACAAAGGCACTCAGGAACCACACCAAAGCAACACCGGCGAGACCTTCAAATTCCGGCGAAAACACAACTCCGGTGAGAGGCGAAATTGGCAGCGATTCGGGGTTGTAGATGACCCAAAACCCATGCCCAAGCTGTTCTATTTATAGGCAAACCCCAAGGAGTGATCTGCAAACCCTCAGACGCGGCAAACGACGCAACGGCGCGCCTCGAACGACACCGGCGACCAACGGGCAATGCCCACTGGACAATCACGGCGGTCGCCGTGATTTTGCCTGCGGCGGCCACGCGGCGGTCGTCGTAAATGCGGCGGTCGCCGTCGTAGGCCTGTCGCGGCCAGCTAGAAGCTGACACGCTGACATCTCGGGCCCAACCACGGCGGTCGCCGTTTCTGAACGGCGGTCGCCGTTTCCCCCTTTTCCCGCCCATTCGGCTTTGAACGAGCTTGACGATAAACCGGGATAAAAATTATCGTACGCGAACGACAATTAAACTCCAAGGCACCTTGTCTGTATATTATTTCACTGAGAAAAAATATTACAGATACAGAGCACATTACAGAATGTCTCAAGCTACCTGAATTAAATCCGACGTACACAACGGGTACCCGGGAAAATTCCCTAATTCCCAAAATAACCTTACAAAAAATACGGGGTATCACAACTTGAAAGGCCATTGGCAACCCCTTGAGTTTGTAACCCAACCTTGCACTTGAGTCTCTGCTTGTTTCAACCATTTCCAATATGTTCTTCACCGTTGAACTCAATCACTGGTGAGTTTCAATGTAGCTAACCCTGCCCCATGGGAATTTCGTGAATCGATCGATATCAGCCAATAATTTGACATGACATGTGCTTATGCGAACTTTTTTCTCAACCCCAAGAATGACGCCCTCTAATATAATCAATAACGCCATCTTATATTTCAAAGGGCTATCAAGCTGTGTACGCATAAATAAAGACTCGAGCTCACCCAACGTCAAATTATGTACATCAAATAACTCTTTCACGGCATTTTTATCCGGGTTCAGCTCATTATCTTTCATTCTGTGACAGTATAACCTCGTCACAAGTGCAAATTCCTTCATTGAAAAACGCAGCAGCTGTCCTTGCAGGTCATACCACGTCTCCCACAACTTCCTCGTTTCTACTTGACGGAATAAAACGTAATGTACAAGATGGCATGAAAAGTTTTGTCGACGAACCATCGTCACAGTAGGTCCAAATGGACCATCTATTATCCTCTGCCAGTCCACAGGGGAGAGGCATTTCTCAATAAGATTCAGCAATTCACGCCGACAGTTTTGGTTGACTCTGCCGATGAATTTTTTCCCTTCAAATCTCAATAAATGACCCTAAAAAATACAAATTATACAAGGTCAATATATACAAAACGAACATATACTTAAACACAACATGACAGGATGTCAACTATGGAAAACTACACACAATGAGCTAACCAAAATTTACTTTTTTACCCATTTTAATCTCCTCCGTTTCAATATGAAGAACTACACCACTTCAGCTGCACTGGGGGAGATAGACAAACAACAAAAAATATCAACATTTAAGCTTTTTCTAAGCACCTAACTCAACTCAACATACCCAAATGTACAGATCACACGAGAAGACAAGGAAGTTGCAAGAGTAAGAGAGCTATAATGTCAGGAAAATAACAACATTAGAATTTCAAAACACAACATAATCTGACATTCATGACAATCAAATTAATCATTTCAACAATAACACTATACGGTGTGACAAATATTTCATCAACGCTGACAAGAAATGTTCATACAATGGTAATTCCTGCAATTGTGACAAAAACAAACATAATCTGACATTCTCATTTTACAAACACGGATTTCACAGGTTGATACAATTCGATGCATTCAACCTCACTTTCTCACTTCATTTCAGCTCAAACAACAGTGAATCAACCCTAAAAACCAAATGAACAGCAACGGAGCAACCCTAAAATGGCGTTAAATGACTTGAACTCTGAAAAACTTGACATACCTACCTCGAACAACAAGGCTCGAAGGAGATAGACAGAAGAGGCATATGAATCGGAATCGCGACAGAATCGCAAGAGCCTTAAGCGGAATCGCAAGGGCCTTACTCGGAGCTCAAGCGGCGATGAAGGGATTAAGCTACCTCGAACGGTGAAGAAGGGTTTAAGCTACCTCGAACGGTGAAGAAGGGTTTCAAGCAAACAAACCTGGAAGAGAAAGCTTCACGCTAGAATCGGTGAATCTCGCCGAAAAAATTAAATCTAGATTCCGCCGGCGAAGAGGAAACCTCTGGGAGAGAAAAGGAAAATGAAATGATTTGGGATTTTTTTACCTGTAGCAAATTTTTCTCATTTCATTTTGGAATTTAAAATGATTTGGGGTTTCATTTTTTTTCCAATTAAAATAGTGCCATGTCAGAATTTCTTTTCCAAAAGAAAAGAAAAAGTCAGATTTTCATTTAACTTTTTATTTATGGGATATAATTACAAAAAACAAGAGGAAAAAAAATCTTTGGGATAGATTTGCAAAAACCAAAAGAGGTAGGATAGTTTTGCAAAACCTATATGAAAATGTGATATTGGATGCTATTTCCCTTAAAATTATATATACGAACTCCAAGGAGCTAGTCTAGTAAAGCATAACAGAATCGATAACTTGGACGAGGTATATATATACACCTCTCGAGCTCGAATGTTTTTTTCTAAATTTATACCGAAAAAAATATTACATATATGAGTTTTATAAAGCTATACCCTATACTAGTTATATAGAAATATATACCCTTGAAGCATAAGTTAAATATCTATTCTTAGGAAAATATTCATACTTATTATAAAAAAATATCCTTTCAAATTTAAAAGAACAATTCTAAAATCAACATTTTAACTTATGCTCTGAAAGATCATAATATATAATTGTTAAAAGTTCTTGGTTCGTTCTAATGTAGATTCAAGATTACATGTTTATATTAAAAGTTTAGAATCCATTTAATCAAAGCGTCTATCTTTTCTAATATTGTTTTCTCAATATTTATCCAAATTTTCAATGAAGAATAAAACACCTCATCAAATTATAAACAAATATAATCTCTAAATGTGATGGGTTTAATCGGAATATGAAACATAACATGCAGAGTTGTCAAAAAGTGACCGAATCCGTTTTACCGACCTGACTGGCCCGCTTTTAGACCCGACCCAACCTGACCGAAATTTTTGATAACCTGAAGTTATCGAACCCGAATTTACCGAGACCGAACCCGGCCCGATTAACGAATAAATGTGGAGTATTAATAAAATATAACATAAAATATATATGATAAATGACATATAAATAATGATAATATGCTTAATATCCTAAAAAAAATATTGTTGTACTTCTATTTTTTTTATAATGTAGAAATTTATAAATTAATATAATAAAAAATAAAAATAAAAATAAAATATGATTTTGGTCTACTAATATCAATTACATTAAAATAATTAATAATATTTTAATTATTTTAATTCATTTCAACTTATTTTGATATATTTAAATTAGTTTTTAACTATTTAATAATATTTAAATAGTGAACAAAATATTTAAAAATGACACTCTTGACTCGTTGGTTAACCCGAACCGCCCGCCGACATGTAATGACCCGACCGACTTGACTTGTTATCCGAAATGACCCGACTCGTTCTCAACCTGAACCCGAAATAACTGAATCGAACCCGACTTGATCGATCCGATTGACAACTCTAATAACATGAAAAATTTAATCGATCATAACTCATATGAAAATTTTATTTCATTTCTTTTTTTTTCTTTTTTTTCATTTCCTCCTATATTTCATGACTTTCTACAAACCAGCCAAATGATGTTCGATGTTCAATGTACAAAGTTTATGATATGGAAATTTTTGGTTCATTCTATTAACTCGGCTAATAAAAAATCAAAGTATCTTCCCAACTACATTGTTTAAGAAAATTAATGTATCTAAGTTGTACATTTTCTAGCTACAAGACTTTTTTCTCTACGTTTTCTCTTAAATTACCTAGAGGGATATCTCAACCTAGGGGAAGTTTTTTTAAAAATCGTCCATATGTATGATTTGAATTATTTTTTTTGAGGGGATGTATGATTTAATTTGGCTTTATCCCAAACGGCAGGCCTAATATTTTCCTCTTATCTCCAAATAAAAATTATAATTAAACAATAGTTTGAAAGAAATACAAGTACATAAGAATAAATAAGCCAGACGAACCTTAATTTTTTAATCCACTTGCATAAGATAATGTGTATTTAATAATGTTCCGTTACTATAGGCTAAATCACGGGAAATTGTGTAGATTATCCAATATATATTTTTATTTAAAATATTAGTGTAATTCACCTGTCAGATACGGGTTTTCACGTCATACATGTTAAATAAAAATATAAATAATTATTAAAATTAATCTATATATTAAAAATATAGATCTAGATAATATTGATATCAAAATCAAATTTGGATTATAATCTCGTATATCAACCATCCAAGTAATTAGAAAATTTTAGACTTGTATATAATTAGGAAATTTTGGATTTGTATATAGTTAGAAAATTTTGGATTTGTAATCTTTGTGATTAACTTGTAATCTTTGTGCTTGATTTGTATTTAAATTAGGAAGAGATTAGTGACAGGTTTAGGATAAAAATCTTTGATTTAGAATTAAATTTATTTTAAAAAAGCAAAAAAAGCAAAAAATGACACGTGGTGATATTAATGAGGGAGTGTCATGTGACGTAATTAGGTTCTAGATTAGTATATATATATAGTAGATTTTGGAAAGAATTGTGATTGATGATTTTTGAATGTTACCTTTATTATTTTCTGTTTAATTTTGGCATAGTATACAGTTGTTTAATTTGGAAGCAAAATGTTGCATTTATCATTGCAGATCGTGCAATTGCAAAGAAGGGTGATTGCAGATTTCGGAAGCAAGTAAATTGTTTGGTATAGTATACGTATGTGTTGCTGCTATTTTGGAAGCAAAATCCAATTTGTTGCTATTTTTGAAGCAAAATTCAATATGAATGTCTTTTGTGTTAAATTTTGGAAAGAAGGGTAATTGTAGATTTTTGAATATTGCCTTTATTATTTTGTGTTTAATTTTGGTATAGTGTCGAATGTTTAATTTGGATTCAAAATGTTGCCTTTATCATTGCAGATATTACAAGGCACCTTTTAGTTTTGGTAATAGAATAATCCTATATATAATCATTATATCAAATTTTGAATAAAGATTTTTGCAGATCTTGTATTATCCGAAATATTGATTATATTGATTTAAAAAAAATGTATAAAATGCCATGTTGTAGAAACAATGGCAAGATGCCATGTGGCATAAGAAAGGGGTGGGTTTAATAGGGGAATACCATGGGGCTTAGAGGGGTTGTGGTTTAGTAGATATAAAGTAGATTATGGAAGGAGTTTTCTTATCGGGGGTTAGAGAGTTCGAGTAGATCGGATATACACCAATACATAACGATCAAAGACTAAGATTCGAGATCATGTAGAAACGTGGCTTCCCGTGCAAATTGCAAATTGCAAACTGGTTGGAGTCGTTGATCGCGATGTGTGTGTCAACTAGAGGAGGCGTGATGTTATATATTTTTTTCAATAAATTATAAAAGTCTCATAGCCCAACAAGTAATGAAGTATGGGGAGTACAGTGAGATCTTGGATTTAACTCCCTCGACAACACTCCTTTGTTACTTCTTTTTTCCTTTTTTTTCACTTTTCTCTTAATTTTATAAACCACAAATATTCACAAATTGTTTTAGATAAAATCCGGGAGGAAGAGACATTATCATATACCAATATTAAATGACAATATATGAACATTAACACACAACATATGCATCTCTAATTTATGAACCTCATAGAATTATGATATATGAACATGTGCATGTTACATATGAACCTTGACAACATCATATATGAACATCAATCCGCAACGACAGAATTTCAAATATACGAACATGTGCATGTTACATATGAACCTTATAGAACTAATATATGAATGTGCGTATGTTACATATGAACCTCAAAGACCAAGTAAAGAGAACTTCAAACATGAACATGTGCATGTTACACATGAACTTTATAGAACTAATATATGAACAAGTGCATGTTATATATGAGCCTCAAAAACCAAGTAAACAAAAATAAACGTAAAGGGTGATGGGTTGATAGCTATACACTATTCTTAAGGTTCACATTTAACACAATAGAAGTCCACACTTAATATACTCAATGAATCTCAAGTATAAAGTGTATTTATACATCTTTAGTTCACTTTAGTTTGTAAACTTTCAGTACAAACTGTATGAACATCAATTATTAATATATGAATCTTATAGTACAAATAAACGAACATCTATTGTGTATATGTGAACGTAAAGATAACAGTTCAGAATGATGAGTGAAAAAATATTGTGGAGCGAAAAAAAGAGTTCGCGATATTTACGAAATATCACCGTGCCACTTAACATCACCCTTATTTCCCCTTGATCCAGGGGCTCACAATGCTTATCACTTCTTACTTCTAAGTAAATATATTGGAACCCTCCAAAAAGTAATCCATGTTCGTAGTATGGTCTTAGGAATGATGTTTTGGGATTAACAAACACAAACAATAAATATGAGTTTCGAGCCTTGGATTTGAAGCACCTTTAATAATTCAAATGTGAAAATAATTACTCTGTACATATTGAATCTATTCGAAATAAATTAAGGGCTCGTTCAAGAATGAAAATGAGAATGATTGATTTATACAGTTGTGTTTGATAAGGATGTGAATGATAATAGACCTTTTTCTTAAGGAAATAATTATTTCAAGCTTACTGAAACATTTGATTCCTCCAAAAACATTGAGATATTATTCATTCCAACTACACATGTCAAAAATAGATCCGACACGAAAACCCGATCCGACCCGAAAATCACTAGGTCAAGAAGGACTTGAACATGACAGAGCAGAACCCAACCCGAACTCAACGCACCCGTTATTTCATATATATTATCTCATTTATATTAAATATTACAATATATTTTATTAAGTAATTAATTTTATTTTTTTATAATATTATAAAAGTCATAAGAAATGGTCACCTTCAACCCGTTGGGTCAACCAGAACCCGAGCCAAACCCATTATGACCTAACCCGATCAACCTGGAAATTTTAACGACTGATCGACCCGAACCGACTTCACTCGAACCCGACTCGCTCAATCCAGTTGACAAGTATAAGTTATATCGTGTTGTAGGATCGTGATTGTTAGATAAAAACTTAAGGAACTCAGAATATCAATTCTCAGTTCCTTTCGCAGCGGAAATAAACAATCAAACAAATGACCAGTTCCTTATAGTGGAAACCTTTGATTGCCAACTAGCAATCCAGGATAAAAACCACTACCTTTCTTTCGAAATGATTTCAAAGTCTACTTCTTGATTTCTTATCTCTTTTGGTTACAGCTTATCCTAGGAACGAACACACAGTTCCTTTGCCTTACACACAGTTAGACAATCCTAGATAACTTAACACAATCAATAAACAATCCAAGAAACAGACTTTCGCACCTAGGAACTATCACTTACAGTCACAGGAACTTAGCACTCAGCTCTTCTTCCTTGACTGGTTCCTCTTGATCTCGGTTTGCTTTGATGATCTTGTTTGGAGGTTCACACTAGATATTTGCTAATGAGTGTGAGTCGTGTTTCAGTGCTTGAAGATAACCCTTGAGTTAGTCTTCCTTTTATAGAGGATTCTTCGTAACTTAATCTTCTCTGGGTTCCCACAGATTGAGCTTGCCCTAGGATAAGTGGTTCTCCTTGGTCCACGTTGTTCTTGGCATGTGCAAACAACCTAGGCAGCTCAGAATCCTTCTAGGTTAGTCAACCTCTTCAGCCAAGTCGTTCTCCAGCTTCCTTCTTCCGAGGTTTAACAATCTGGGCACTTGGGAACTGTCTTCTGGACAGCGACAGGTTCCATGTCCTGTCGCTTTCACCTTTTCTGTCCGAGGTTCAGCGTCTCTAGGTTTCTTGTTGTTTTGCTCTTGGACAATGGCAGTCTTTTGGAAGCTTCGGACAAGTCGTTTTCAACAACTTTTGTCCGAGGTTGTGTGTCCCCAGATTTCTCAGGAATCACAAAGTCGCATGCTGCATTCTGGGCACACCTGGGTTCCTCTGGTTTCCTTCATTTGTCTTGTTCCTTTGGTTCCCTTGTCCTGTTTGGCTTTCTTGCCTTCGGTATATTCCTGTGGTTCCTTAAAACACATCTTTGAGATAAAACATTAGTATCATAATATTTGTCATCGTCAAAAGTAGAGAAACTGAGGAAAGGAACTCTCAGGGGAATCTATATTCCAGAGTTCCGTTTCCTAACAATTTACCCCTTTTTGATGATGACAAATACAAGGAACCTGGCAACATAATAGGACTTTGAATTTCATGAGACCAGTTGAGATTAAGGGAGTTACAACATTACAAATTAATGATAGAGCATTCAATGGTTGCAAATTCCCCCTAAGCAAGTGAACGAGTTTATTTCAAATTCCCCCTTAGAAGTAGAACTAGTTCAGAGTTCCTATTAGTTCAGTAGTCTCCAAAGTTCAAGGTTCCTATCCTTTTCTTCCCCCTTTTGACATCATCGAAAAGATTAAGTACGAGTTAAGAACATGATATCCAAGAGAATGTACAATTGCATCAAACTCATAACAGAAGCATAATGGAAACTTAAGGCAAAGGCAAATTAATCATAGAAACGAAGCCAAAAGATAATCATTAAAGCTTAAACTGATCATTGTTCAAGGACGGGTACGACACAATACAACCAACATAAGCCAACAACAAAAACAACAAACTGCAAAGACAACAACAAAAGCAATCATTAGGAAAGACGACAAATGGATAGAAGAGGGGAGTAGGATCCTAAGGGAAGCTACTAGCACGCTGTGGTGTTTTAGCACTGGGAACCAGAACAAGCGTTCCTATGGCAGAGCAGCGGCCTCCTCTTCAGCATCTTTGTCGACAGTTCCTACATTTTGGCCCGTGGCCTGATGGGCATTGATTGCACCTTGCCAATCCTTCTGAAGAACTTCTACCAGAGCCACAACAGCAGAACGTATATGCCCCAACTCTCTTACTTGATCATGGAGGGCGACCGGGATAGCAGTCAAGCCCACCATGATAGCCTTTTCAATACGATCCAGAGCAGTAAGGATCGCAGAGGAGTATGGAGAGGGGTTGAGATGTGGCTGGGAACTAGAAGGGGCCTTGGAATTGGCCTTTTCCTTAGGAAGTTGAGCTTGAGCTTCAGAAGGGGGATCTTGTTGTTCCTTTGTCTTCAACTTCCGAACTGTGGCCATGGTAAGACACTTGCTGTAGACTGTCTCAGGCAGATCAACTGGGTACTGGTGAAGGTTGGAGAGAATGTTTTTGATGATATGAGGGAAGGGTAAAGCATGGGAGTCATGGGATGAGCAGAACTGCATGTGGGCTAAGACAATGCGAGGGAGATCCAATTAAACACCAGAGAGCACCTTGTCCATGTAGATGGCATCTGTGATGAGAACATTGTTCTGGTGCTCCTGTCTGGGAACCAGATTGCGGGTGATCCAGAAGTATAGCAACTTGTTTGCGATGGAGAGATCCTTTGTCTCCAAAGATGAGGGGGAGGCGCCATCATAGATTTTCTTGACCACTGCTCCCTTGAATTTGTAGCCCTTTCCTTTGGGCCATCCCTTCTTTTGAGGCAGAATGCCAAACCCAGACCTTGACTCGATCCCTAGAGCAGACGCAATTAGGTTGGCGGACAGAGGATAGCTGGTTCCCTTCCATATAAGAACGGCGTCGTTACAGGGAGAGTTCTCCTTCGCAGGCACAAACTCCATAGACTGGTAAAACAAGCGGACAATCTCATCAGAAGCAGAGAAGGGTTCAAACAGCATCTCATCCCATCCTTGAAACTGCAGCAGAGAATGAAACTCATTCAGGGCTTCTCCAAACATTTCCTCATCTTCTTCTTCCAGTTCTTGGGTCTAGAACTCCTTGCCGATTATGAGAGGCTTAAGGATCTTCCTATTAGAGAAGAAAGAGGAGACCTGACCCAGGGAGGAGGAGGCAGAGAGGGTGGTGATTTTGGCTCTTTTTGAGGATTTGGTTTCATAGGGAACTATGGCTTGGGAACTCCTCTTTCTTTGTTGCATTCTAGTGGCGACAGAGGGACCAGGGTTAGAAGTGGTTTTGGATTTGAGGCTTACTGGTGAGGGCTCAGGGTTGAGGAGCTCTTTGAGAGACTTGTCAGGCGAGGAGTCATGAGAGCCCCCTTCGGAGACGGTTTTGGTAGCCGATTCCGAAGCCAGAGAGATGGCCATGGCTTTCTCCTCACCCTTGGGCTTTGTTGGCTCCTTGGGTTCCTCTTCGGCTTTCTCTTCAGGTTCCTCCACTATTTTCTCCACAGGTTTCTATTCCGGTTGGGATTTATGAGAAGAGATGGCAGAAACGGGTTTAGAGGATGAAGCTGCCTTCTTTTCTCGAAAGGCTTTGAGAAGGACAACCTCCTCTTCGTCTTGAACAAGGTTAGGGTTTGGATCGGCCATTTTGAGGAGCTTAAGGATTTCTGTGTTTGAGAGAAATGAGAGGCAGAGGATCAGAGAGATGGTGAGTTGTGGGATCAGCTTGGAGCAAATGTGAAACTCTTTAAAGGCGGTGAAGGCTGAGATGACCGTAGAACCAAATCCAGCCGTTGAGAAGATCAAGGTAAATCTGGGGCATTGAATACTCTTACAGCTTTTCGGAACGGCTAACCCATTTTCAAAACTTATCCATTTAGAGAAGAGGGATGTCTGCCATCTGATAAGACCGTTCTGAGCCTCTGCAGTTTGCCATAAATAACTTCTGGGAAGTGCCAATCTAGCCGTTGGAGAGACGTTTAATCCTGGTTCCTTTCTGGCGAAGTGTTGAGCGTGCTAGAGGAACATATAGGAACCTTTGATGTGGGTTAACATAATGGAAGCAAAAAGTATGTTCCCATAAAAGGAATCATGGTAGGCTCTTTATCGCATTGCACAATAATTCTCAGAGAGGGTTTTAGAGATGGATCATAGAGAATTAACTTGAGCAATGAGGCAAGGGTGGGTCTTAGTACACAATCATCATTTCGGCTTGTATCGTTGGGAAAGAAATATGATCAGATTGTGACTTTTGGGCCATGAAGAAAACTTGAACAATGAGGAATTAAAAGAATAGTGAGGACCAAAAGGAGACGATCCAGAAAAATTTAATCTAAGCCTTTTTTTTTAAGAAACCATTATGACAAGAAGGGTTTGTAGCAAAAGATATAACACAAGGACATCAAGACTCAACAAGTTAAATATCTTAAACTAGTCAATTATGGGAACTGGAAAGAATTCTTTGAACTGAGGTCACTACTGAGTAATAGGAATCATTCCTAGTTCCAATCTAAGGTTCTCGAAAGGAACTCTATTCAATGCCTTGGTGAATATATCTGCAACCTGATCTTCAGTTCTACAAAATTTCATAATGATGTTTCCCTTCTCAACATGATCTCTAAGAAAATGATGTCTTATGTCAATATGCTTGGTCCTAGTATGGTGCACAGGATTCTTAGAGATGTTTATGGCACTAGTGTTATCACAAAGAATAGTGAGAGGGCCATAAGACATACCAAAGTCCGCGAGTTGTTGCTTTAGCCAGAGAAGTTAGGAACAACAGGAGGCAGCCGCAATGTACTCGGATTCTGTGGTGGAGAGGGAGACTGAAACTTGTTTCTTTGATCCCCATGACACAAGGCAAGGGCCTAGGAACTGTGCCATTCCAGAAGTGCTCTTTCTATCCACCAAATATCCAGCATAATCAGCATCAGTGAAACCCATGAGCTCAAAGGGACATTCTTTGGGGTACCAAATGCAGAGATCGTCAATTCCCTTGAGATATCGAAGTATTCTCTTCACAGCAGCCAAGAGGGTTTCTCTCGGACAAGATTGGAACCTAGCACACAAGCCAACAACAAAGACAATGTCTGGTCGACTAGCGGTTAGGTACATGAGTGAGCCTATCATACCTCTATAGAGCTTCTCCTCCACTAGAGGACTCGAGTGGTCCTTATCCAGATGGGCAATGGTGGATATGGGAGTGGAGAGAGGCTTGCATGAATCCATTTTGAACTTCTTCAGTAGTTCCCTAACATACTTCTGTTGATGGATTTGAATACCATCTTCCTTTTGAGTGATTTGTAATCCGAGGAAGAATGTGAGTTCCCCAATTAAACTCATTTCAAATTCACTGCTCATCAAGTCTTTGAACTTGTCTACAAGGGACAGGTTAGTGGAACCAAATATAATATCATCAACATAGATTTGAACCACTAAGATGTTACCTTCTTCTTCTAGGATGAAGAGAGTTTTATCAATGACTCCACGCCTGTAGCCATTTGAGAGTAGGAACTGGGCAAGACGATCATACCACGCTCTGGGAGCTTGCTTGAGGCCATAGAGTGCCTTGTCTAGAAAGTAGACATGATCTGGATGATCGTCGTCTTCGAAACCAGGAGGTTGTTTGACATAGACTTCTTCTTGAAGAATTACATTGAGGAAGGCTGTCTTTATATCCATTTGGAACAACTTGAATCCTTTGTGTGAAGCGAAGGCAATCAACAATCTTATTGCCTCAATCCTTGCCACTGGAGCATAGGTTTCATCATAGTCGATGCCTTCTTGTTGATTGTATCCTTGAGCAACAAGTCTTGCTTTGTTCCTTATCACAGCTCCTGTATCATCCAGCTTGTTTCTGAAGACCCATCTAGTTCCTATGATGTATTTATCCTTGGGACGAGGAACTAGATGCCATACTTTATTCCTTTCAAACTGATGAAGCTCTTCTTGCATAGCTTGGATCCAGTCCGCATCCTTCAGTGCCTCACCTATGTTCTTTGGTTCCACAATAGACAGAAAGGCATTAAAAGCAAAGAAGGTTAGATGTTCATACCTTACTGGAGGCTTGACGACTCTTCTTTCTCTGTTGGGAGCCAGAGCATTTGATGTGGAGACATTCTGAGTTGAGCATTCAGCTTCCTTGTTAGGATCACTTTCTCCATTGAAGATCATGTGGGAAGATGAATCATTGAAGTCTCCACAGATGTTGTCGTCATGCTCATGGTTCCTAGAAATGGATTGTTGTTCATTATCCATGGGAACTAGTGGGGGTGCCATTGGAGGGTTCCGATCAGCGGGACAGGAACTGGGAGGAGTGACATCTTCATCTGGATCTTCTTGAGATGACTTGGGAAATGGATCTTCAAAGGAACTGGTGGGGTTCTGCACAATCTTTCCAAGTGATTTTTCATTAAAAATAACATGAATACTTTCTTCTACCTTTTTAGTCCTTTTGTTGAAGACCTTGTATGCCTTACTGCCTGAGGCATTACCAATGAAGATTCCTTCATCAGTTCTTGGGTCGAACTTACCAAGATTGTCCTTCCCATTGTTGTGCACAAAGCATTTGCATCCGAACACCCTCAGATGTGAAATGTTGGGAACTCTTCCTCTTAGGAGTTCATAGGGTGTCTTCTCTGTGATTGGGCGAAGCATGGCTCTATTGATGATGTAGCACGCTGTGTTGATCGCCTCAGCCCAAAATGATTGGGAGAGCCCACTTGAGATCAGCATAGTTCGAGCCATGTCCTCCAAGGTCATGTTCTTCCTTTCTACTACTCCATTCTGTTGAGGAGTGTATGGTGCAGAGAAGTTGTGATCGATGCCATGCTCACTGCAAAAGGTTAGAAATTCTCCATTTTTGAATTCGGTACCATGGTCAGACCGGATAGCATTTAGTGAACAATCAAGATATTTTTCTAACAAGGGAACCAGATCTTTAAAGCGGTCAACAACTTCACTTTTAGATTTAATGAAAATGGTCCAAGTAAAACGAGAGAAGTCATCAACAATAACAAAGATATACCTGTTCCCTCCTAGGCTTTGAACTCTCATGGGTCCACAAAGATCCATGTGGATGAGTTCAAGAGGCCTTGAGGTGCTTACCATGTTTTTGGACTTGAAAGAACTACGAGCATGTTTTCCTTTTACACAGTCAGAGCACAGTTCCTTAGATGTGCCACTTAGATTTGGCAGTCCTCTGACTAGCTCCTTTGAGTGTAGCTTTTGAATCATCTTGGTGCTAGCATGACCGAGGCGTTGATGCCACAAATCAGCTTGGTCATTCACAGTTGAGAGACAAAGTTTCTCCTTGGGAACAAAGGATGGATCAATTATGTAGACATTGTTGAATCTTTTCCCTTTTAGGATGATTTGTCCCGAGGAGTCAAGGACTGAACATTCGTTTGATCTGAATCTAACTTCATTGTCTCCTTGATCACACAGCTGTGACACACTTATTAGGTCAAAACTGTAATACCCCGTAATTTTTAAGGGTATTTTGAAATTTTATTTTTCTTATGCCCGGATTGCTAGACGGATTTAATTCAGAGAAGATCGGACATTCTGTAATATATTATGAGCTCTGTAAAATTTTCCGAGCATTATATAATACAGTTGAAGTGTTTTCGGGGTTAATATATCGTTAGTGTACGAATAAATTTAACCCGGGGTTAAAAGAACTCGTACCCAAGAGCTTTGAGTTTTCAAATAAAAAGTCGTTCATAGTCATGCCTTCTACAGTCTGACATGGAAGTTTGCTTCTGTGTCTAGAAAGACTAAGACTCTCTGTTTGTCACCCGTAGTTGAGGGTGCATTATGTTCTCTTCTGAAGGACTCGGAAGGAGTCGAGGTGGTTTTGCCATCTCTAGTTAGACTCGAGTTTTAGTTCTCTTGTCGTGAGTTGATGTTGTAGAACCTAGTATTCGAGATTGGTGTTCATCTAGGAAAGTTACCAGGTTGATCTACTCTGAGTTGACTTTTATTATATTTTGAATAGATATTAATGTGTAAAGTACTTGGACTTTGATCGGTAATAAGATGGTTAACCCTAGAAGATTGAAGCAGTTGTGCAGTAAGGTGGTACCTTTGGTACGAGTTTTGTGCTCCAAGTTAGAAACCGAAGAGGTTACTTGGGAGACTGAGGCGGGTATGCTTAGATACTTTCCCTAATTGTTGTCGGCCTTGAATGATGCAAGTTTCGGGGTCGAAACTTAAAATAAGGGGGTAGTAATGTAATACCCCGTAATTTTTAAGGGTATTTTGAAATTTTATTTTTCTTATGCCCGGATTGCTAGACGGATTTAATTCAGAGAAGATCGGACATTCTGTAATATGTTCTGAGCTCTGTAAAATTTTCCGAGCATTATATAATACAGTTGAAGTGTTTTCGGGGTTAATATATCGTTAGTGTACGAATATATTTAACCCGGGGTTAAAAGAACTCGTACCCATACTTTCCTCGCCCATACAAGTGCGACCTTTTAGCAAAATCGTCATAACTCTTGATTCCATAATCCATACAATGTGAAATTTGGAAGGATTAAAATAGACTTCTAGATCTAACTCCTCGATTTGGAATCACCTCATTTGGAGTTCGGATCTGAGAGAACGGCCCCGCCGAAGTCAGGACGATTTCCTGATGGTCACGACCGCACCCGCGGTGAGAGCATGACCGCACCCGCGGCGAGCGCTGACAGCTTCGTCTTCGCGATAAGATTTCCGAAATTCTATCCATTTGCCCACTTGATCCACTTGTTGTCTCTTGTTCCCTTGACTTCGTGGGTTGTTGTTCCCTTGTCCCCTTGCTTGTCCCCTTAGAGGAAGCTCGAGTTGAGCTATAAAAGGAGATCAAATCCGAAGCCAAGCTTCTTCTTCTTCTTCCTCCTCTGTTTTTCTGGTTTTTCACCATTGTTGAGCAGCTTGTGAGCTTCGTTTGTGTGAGATTCGAGATCCCTTTGAGTGTTAGAAGGAGCTCGTGAGTGTTGTGTGAAGCTTTAAGGTGTTGGGAGATCGAACCATAGACAAATCGAAGCAAACAAATCGGTTTTGGGGTAAGAAATTCTCCATGGCTGTCGAGTTTCCCCTTCGCCACTGTCTGTCCACCGCACCCAGCGGCAAGGCCCACCGCACCCACGGCGAGGCTTGTCCGAAGGTGTGTTCTTGGAGTTTTGGCTTGGGGCTTGGATCGATTCCTTTGATTTCTTCTTGTATTCTTTTAGATTCATATATAAGTGTATTGAATCTAACTTAGGGTCTTGTTATGGGCCATTTCTTAGGGATTTAATATCCAAGATCTGCTCCAGTTTCAGATCCAGGAACTAGACGTTGTTCTGCTTGGTTCGAGCTTGTCGGATCTAAGGCAAGTGGCGGTTCTCTCTTGTTCATCATTCCATATTTGATTATTTATCAATAGTTTTGTTGTTAAATAATTTGGGATGATTGTTAATTATGTTGGGAATTGATTTGATAACGTTATGTGAAATAAAACGGATATTATTGCTAGGTTGTATATTCTGCTAGAACCGACGCTAGTATATGATAGATTTGTTGTGCAGGTGAAGGCCGTAAGGGTCCTTGATATGATTTATTGTGTGTGGCTTAGATTATTAAATCTAGGGTGATAGTTGTGCAGGTTGGGCCGTGATGGTCCTGTGTGTGGTTGTTGTGTGTTTAATTGTTAGTTAGCACGAGTATTCGTAGGAACGACTGGATCCTATGAGTTCCATGTGCATTTCTTTATAACTGTTAAGGGCAGTTGAGACCCATGCGATAGTAAGAGGTTTGGATCCTGGGAGGTCCATTCTTCGATGAGATGTTAGAGGTTTGGATCCTGTGAGTTCCATTCTGAGTCCTGCGTGACAGGAGGTTAAGTTAAAAGCTTATAACGTGATGTGTGTGTGTGTGTGGTCATTTAATTCGGATAAGTGCTTGAGGGCACCTAATTAATGAATCTTGGGCGAGTAGTGCAGCTAGGCGCTAGTGCAGCTAGGAAAAACTCGTCTTAGTTGTAGATCGCTCGTATGCGATACTTGTGTGATGTGGTTATGTGTGTTTGTTTGAGTTTTCCAACATTTGTCATCATTTTCCGTAAAGGCTCATTTCTTTTGGAGTCTTCTTTTGACAGAATCTATGCTAGTTTCATCACAAGATTTGCAAGTTTTAAGGTGACTAGCATGCACATTCCTAATATCAATGAGTTTGGAGTGAGTTTCAGCTAGGTCTTTCTCAGTTTCATCAAGTTTCTTACTCCAAACAGAATTCTCAACAGTCAAGCAAGCAATTTCATCTTCACAATCATCTAGTTTCTGTTGAAGGGAACTGGTTTCCTTTCCTAGTTTCTTTATGATCTTAAGAAGTTGTTTCTTATCACAATCAACTAGGGATTTTAAGAGATCGTCAGAAGTTACCTCAAGGTCTTCTGAGTCGCTTGAGTCTCCTTTTGCCATGAGACATCTTCCTCCAGAGAAGCCACTGAGATCCAGTTCCTCATCTGAGTCTTCTCCCCATGAGGCTACGAGAGCCTTCTTTCTTTGAGGTCTTTCCTCTTCCTTGGACTCTTCTTTGTTGGGACAGTTCTTAGCATAGTGTCCCTTCTCCTTGCACTCGTAACAGGAAAATTCCTTGAAATTTTTTCTTGGTCCATTGTGAGAGGAACTGCCCTTTTGGAACCTTCCCTTCACAAAGAATTTTTTGATGTTCTTTGTGAAGAGGGTTGTTAGTTCGTCCTCCTCTTCTTCAAGATCTGAGTTGTCTTCCTCCATCTCGAGCCTAGAGAAGGCTTTGGAGATCTTGAGGGCAATTCCTTTCTCCAGTTTCTTGTCGGTATTGGCTTTGGTGTGCTCTCCTTCTTCAACCTCCAGTTTCCCTATGATTTGTGTCAAGGGAAGGGATTGGATGCCTGGAGTGTTCTTCATGATTCCCTTCAGAAGGGTGAATTTGGAGTTGAGTCCATTGATGACCACTAGGGACTTGGAGACTTCATCAAGATCGACTCCCGCCGCTGTCAACTTTCCAATCAATCTGTTGAAGCGGGAGTAGTACTCTGAGATGGTCTCAGTTTCCATCATTTTGAAGGTGTGGTATTCTCCTTCCAAAGCAAACTTTCTGCTTTGCTTTAGTTCCTCACTTCCTTCATGCATCTCCTTGAGAGCTTTCCACATTTCCTTCGCCATCTTGATGCCTATGACCTTGTCCATGTCTTCTCTGTCCAATCCATTGAGGATGAACTGCCTGGCCTTGGCATTCTTCTCCATGATGACATAGTATTCTGGTTTCCAATCTTCTTCCTTCATGGTAAGATCGACGTGGCCATCTCCATTTTCGACTATCCTCCAGCATTGATAGTCGTTGGTCTTGATGTGGCTTTCCATGCACTTTTCCCACCATGTTTCTTCTCCTTTCTTTCGGAGATGTGGCTTGTTGGTGGAGATTCCGAGCTCAAACTTGCTTGGTTGAGACATGATCTGCAAACTTAACAAAGATCTAGAGCGTTTCCTGCTCTGATACCAATTGTAGGATCGTGATTGTTAGATAAAAACTTAAGGAACTCAGAATATCAATTCTCAGTTCCTTTCGCAGTGGAAATAAACAATCAAACAATTGACCAGTTCCTTATAGTGGAAACCTTTGATTGCCAACTAGCAATCCAGGATAAAAACCACTACCTTTCTTTCGAAAGGATTTCAAAGTCTACTTCTTGATTTCTTATCTCTTTTGGTTACAACTTATCCTAGGAACGAATACACAGTTCCTTTGCCTTACACACAGTTAGACAATCCTAGATAACTTAACAAAATCAATAATCAATCCAAGAAACAGACTTTCGCACCTAGGAACTATCACTTACAGTCACAGGAACTTAGCACTCAGCTCTTCTTCCTTGACTGGTTCCTCTTGATCTCGGTTTGCTTTGATGATCTTGTTTGGAGGTTCACACTAGATATTTGCTAATGAGTGTGAGTCGTGTTTCAGTGCTTGAAGATAACCCTTGAGTTAGTCTTCCTTTTATAGAGGATTCTTCGCAGCTTAATCTTCTCTGGGTTCCCACAGATTAAGCTTGCCCTAGGATAAGTGGTTCTCCTTGGTCCACGTTGTTCTTGGCATGTGCAAACAACCTAGGCAGCTCAGAATCCTTCTAGGTTAGTCAACCTCTTCAGCCAAGTCGTTCTCCAGCTTCCTTCTTCCGAGGTTCAACAATCTGGGCACTTGGGAACTGTCTTCTGGACAGGGACAGGTTCCATGTCCTGTCGCTTTCACCTTTTCTGTCCGAGGTTTAGCGTCTCTAGGTTTCTTGTTGTTTTGCTCTTGGACAATGGCAGGTTCTCCTTGGTCCACGTTGTTCTTGGCATGTGCAAACAACCTAGGCAGCTCAGAATCCTTCTAGGTTAGTCAACCTCTTCAGCCAAGTCGTTCTCCAGCTTCCTTCTTCCGAGGTTCAACAATCTGGGCACTTGGGAACTGTCTTCTGGACAGGGACAGGTTCCATGTCCTGTCGCTTTCACCTTTTCTGTCCGAGGTTCAGCGTCTCTAGGTTTCTTGTTGTTTTGCTCTTGGACAATGGCAGGCTTTTGGAAGCTTCGGCCAAGTCGTTTTCAACAACTTTTGTCCGAGGTTGTGCGTCCCCAGATTTCTCGGGAATCACAAAGTCGCATGCTGCGTTCTGGGCACACTTGGGTTCCTCTGGTTTCCTTCATTTGTCTTGTTCCTTTGGTTCCCTTGTCCTGTTTGGCTTTCTTGCCTTCGGTATATTCCTGTGGTTCCTTAAAACACATCTTTGAGATAAAACATTAGTATCATAATATTTGTCATCGTCAAAAGTAGAGAAACTGAGGAAAGAAACTCTTAGGGGAACCTAAATTCCAGATTTCTGTTTCCTAACACGTGTTGATACAGAGTATGTCAAAGAATCACTCATTCCGACAACATATCTATAGAATCAAAGATGTGTTAGAATCAAAGAGAATTGAACCTTAAAGAGGTTCAGTTCCTTATGCAGCGGAATAATAACATATTAACAAGACAAATACATAGACGAGTTGCTTACAATGGGAGCCTTTGATAAACAACTAGTTATCTAGGAGAAAGCTAACTACCTTTCCATTAGAAAGGATTTTGACCATGACTACTTGTATTATTAATGATTCGATTACAATATGAACAATTAAGACACCACATAGTAATGTTCACAAACACTCATATGAACATATTCCTAATCAACCAAAGTAAACAATCAATAAACTCAAATTAGACTTACTCAACCACGTGATCTTCAATAAACACTCTAATGACGAACACTTGCTTTCACTCTTATCTTGATGCTCTTTTAACTCATCAAAAGGCATAAGTATTATATGAGAACGACTTTGTTATTTAAATCAACGAAAGAGTGTTGAGGAAGCTTGTTGCTAGATCTCAACAGCTGGTTGTTAATATAAATAACAAATTCGTTTAATTCAAATAAAAATAATGCTTGATATCTAGAATAATAACAAACATAATCTTTACAAAATCTTCACAATGTACAACTTTTATAACAATTATGAACCTAATCTTCATTGTTGTCATGTTAAGCACACTTCAAGGGCACCGACTTGATCTGGTTCCTTTATTTTACATTATGTTGTCATCGCTCTGTAGTTCATGACTTCAGTTCCTTTGTTAGTTCCATGGTATATTTTCCTTGTTTCATCAAGCTAATCATACTGCAATATTAAACTCATTGAAACATTAGAAGTATATGTGTTTGTCATCGTCAAAATAGAAGAAACATAGGAAATGAACTTTCAAGGGAATTGAGTTTGAGAAAGTAAACTTTCAAGGGAATTGAGTTCCAGAAAGTCACTTTTCAACAATTTCCCCTTTTTTTTATGATCACAAACACCCACAACATGTACAACCAATATTAAGCATCATATATGTTATGAACAACACATTAGACACTTTATGCATATGAGGAAACTAATCAAAAAGCAATATAGTCCTCCCTTAGCAAAAGCATATAGTTCCAAAATTCCCCCTTAGTCATATATCCTTGGTAACCTTTCCAGTCATCCTATTGGTATTAGTCCCTAAATTACTTTCCTCCATTTTGGCATCATCGAAAAGTCAAAAACAATATGCACAAGGAACTAATCAAGGGACACACAATAAATAAAACAAGTAATTATACTATATGATCAAAGGAAACACAGAACTAGATATATATACATAATTACTAGAGACAAGCATAAATTATACCAGCAAGACTAATGAACAAGAATGCAATCAGTAAAGGGAATCAAGACTTCATGTCCAAAGGAATCACATTAGACTTCACCTTCTTAGCAACAATAATCAATTCCAACGACTCTTCAGAGGAAATCTTCACTTCTTCATCTCCTTTTCTTGTATGGGAATGATGCTTCGCATCAGTAAGAATTTCTAACTTCTTCAGTTCCCAAAGATAAGAAGTAGAGATCTTTGTCCACTTCTTTCCTTTCTTTCTTTATTTCTTTCTTTCTTTCTTTCTTTCTTTCTTTCTTTCTTTCTTTCTTTCTTTCTTTCTTTCTTTCTTTCTTTCCTCTTTCCTTTTTTTTTTAAATTCTATGATTGCATCAAACACCGTTTTCTTTCCAGTTCCAATAAATTTGAATTGACACCATGCATCATTCCGAAAATGAGTCACCATAATACCTTGGATACAAAGCCGAGGCTGGTTTAGATACGTTTATGTATAGGACAAGCAGAATGCACACAAGAGTACATATCCAAACAACAAGTACAAAGAAGGCAATTTTTGACATCATAATAAATTAACCTCGTTGTGGACAAATCAAGAAATAAGGATCATAGGGCAATTTAGAGCAATTAGACTTAGGGACGGCAAAAAATTCAATTATCATTTCAGCTTATAATGAGGGTTCAAATAATCAAATTGACTTTCTTAGGTTGGAAATAAGTTATTCAAATTCTAAGGCACAAATCAATGCAAATCAAAATAACAAGTAAGTACATTAGGAACCATGAATTACAATCTCAAAAATATAGTGTAATAAACAGAATCAAACATTAAGATAAACCCACACATATAGTTCCAAAGCAAAATAGTAGCGACAAGACTAGCCAAATGGAGAAATTACGTAGGGAACTGTGACTTCTAGTTTTGGAAAATCATGCCAAGGAGAAGTCTAATGGATTCATAAGGTCCTCTATGCAGTGTCTTAATGAAATAATAAGCTCTTTGACCCCCTTATATGCAAAAATTCGATAAGGATAAATCCTTTTTCAATATTGTCCCAAAGTAAATGATGTTTAATGTCAATATGCTCGATCTAACATGAGGAACTGAATTTTTAATAATGTCAATGGCATTAATAATATCAAACATGATAAGAATAGTGTCAAAAGAACATATCGTAATCACCCAGTTGTTGCTTCAACCATAAGACTTGGGAACAATAAGTAGTTACAATGACGTATTTCCTCATTTACGTCAGTTCCCCCTTAATTTTTTTGACTTCTTTTATCTGTAGTTCCTATGGTATCGACATTGGAAACTATCATCGGTAACATGTGACCTTCGATCATTTCCATTATCATTGGATTTCCCTTCATTGTTTTCTGCCTCTCCATAACAATCTCCTTTAACAAATGATAAATTTCCTCAGTTATTCCTCCGAAGTGAGATGAGCTTCGTGACATCTTCAATTTTGCATCTCAATCATCAATTACCCACCTAGACAAGCTTGTCTTTTCTGGGTTTGTAGGAGTGAAAGTTCCTTTAGTCTTGCAGATTAACTGGGTAATACACATGATCATCAATCTCAACATCCAAGTTCCATTTCCTATGACTCTCTTCTATTTGCCTTTTCTTATGGATGCAATCATGAATATAATGACTATTGTTACCACAATGCCACCAAACACGATTGTACACAACATGACCATACTTACCTCGACTAGGTCTGAACGATTTTTTCACTTTCCTTTGCTTAAAGTCAACGTTCCTATCTCGGTTCCCTTTGGCTTGCTTGATATACATTTTGTGAGCCTTCTAATCAATATACCATTCTTTATTCCGACTTTTACCCTTCTCAAAAACATTAATATTTTCTCCTAAGTGCTAGTTCCTATCTTTGGTACTTTGAAGAGCCTTATATAGGGATTCATTTTTCTCAAACAGTTCCTATCCAATTTTTCTTTATCACTCAAATGATTTTTGGGAATTCTCAATTTTGTCTTCACAATATCCAATCCCATACCCAGACCTTACAAAAAAAGTTTCTTCTTTCTCTATTGACTTTTCAGGAATGGAAATGGTTAACTCATTTAATTTATCCTTAATCTCAGTAAGTAGTTCACATTCAGTTTTTTGTGTCACTAGAGAGTATTTAACATGCAATAGTTCCTTTTCAATCACAACACAATTGTCACATGAAACATGAAAAATGTTAGACATGCTTGGAAAATATTTAAGATGCCCTAGTTCCTCTTCAAGTTCAGTACAATTGTCACATGAAACATGTGAAACATGTGAAACATGGGAAACATTAGACATGCTTTCAGATTTTTCAATTTATTCACACCAAACAACATATTCAGTGGTTAAGCAAGAAATAACATTCTCATGTTCATCAAATTTCTCTTGTAGGGAACTGTTCTCTTCACACAACTTACTCACCATGCGAACAAGATGTTTCTTATCTTGCTTAAGGAATGATTCAAGGAATTCAGTTTTGCTTACCTCAATGTCTTCAGTTCCTTTGGATTCCTACTTTGTCATCAGACAGTTCCATTCAAAGGAAGTTTCTATGTCAACATCTGCATCCAATTCATCTCCCTATACAACAATAAAGGCCTTCCTATTTATGCTTTGTTCCTCATCTTCTGGCTCATTTGGGACAATTCGTTGCCATGTGTCCCTTTTCCTTGTATTTATAGCGAGAGAAATATTTCATGTCTCCCTTAGAAAAGGACTTACCTTGAAACTTATCCTTGGTGTAAGGAGATCGCAAAGAGTTGGTGAAAGCAAATGTCACTTCATCTTCTTCTTCATCATCGTCGCCCCCATCTTCCTCATGAACTCTATTTAGTGTATGGGTGACTCTTAGAACGATCCCTTTTTTAGACATATCCTCAGTTTTGTTTTTGGATTTCTCAAGGTCCTCATCTTCTTGGATTTCCAGTTTTCCAATGACTTGCTCTAAGGGAAGAGCTTGAATTGCTGACATTTGTTGCATAATTCCCTTGGTGAGAGTAAACTTAGAGTTGAGACCTTTGATGATGACTAAAGTCTTGCACCACTCTTCTACTATTTCACCACAAGCTACAAGTGTATTAGTTAGTTTCCTAAATCTAGAATAGTGTTGAGAAATGGATTCATTTTCAAGCATATGAAAAGTGTGTAATTCTCCCTATAAGGCAAACTTTCTGCTATTTTTCAGATCATCACTTCCTTCATTTAGGTCCTTGAGAGCTTTCCACGCACTTTTGGCGTCCTTGATGTTGAAAACTTTCATGGTAAGATCAAATGCTCAGGTTTCCATTCCTATTCTTTCATGGTAAGATCAACCTTAGATTCACCATTTTCGATGATGCATCAACATTGATAGTTGTTGGTTTGATGTAAGCTTCCATGGTAGTCTTCCACCATTGGTATTGCCCTGGCTTCAGCAAGTAGGGCTTGTTTGTCAAAATTCCCAATGTCGTTTCCTCATTGCGATTCATCAGGTTAAATATGCGAGTAGCACACAATCTAGAACTCCTTCCTTGATACCAATTGTAGGATCGAAGATGGGTTAGAATAAAATGGAACAGAGCCTTAGAGATGTTCAGTTCCTTATGCAACAGAATAATAACAAATTAACAAGACAAATACATACACGAGTTCCTTACAGTGGGAATCTTTGATAACCAACTAGTTATCTAGGAGAAACCCCACTTTCTTTTTTCTTGGAAATGATTTTGAATAGGTCTATTTGTATTATAAATGATTCGATTACAATATGAACAATTAAGACACAACACAATAATGTTCCCAAACAATCCAAAGAACATCGTTCTAATCAACTGAAGTAAACAATCAATAATCTCAAAGTAGACTTACTCAACCACCTGATCTTCAATAAACACTCTAATGAAGAACACTTGCTTTCACTCTTGTCTTGATGCTCTTTCAACTCGTCAAAAGGCATAAGTATTATATAAGAACGACTTTGTTATTTAAATCAACAAAAGAGTGTTGAGGAAGCTTGTTGTTAGATCTCAATAAATGTTTGTTAATATAAACAACAAATTCGTTTAATTCAAATAAAGAGAATGTTTATTATCTAGAATAATAACAAACATAATCTTTACATAATCTTGACAACAACTTTTATATCGAACCTAATCTTCATTGTTGTCGTGATAAGCACACTTCAAGCTAGGGCACCGACTTGATCTGGTTTCTTTCTTTTACATTCTGTTGCTATCGATCTTTAGCTCACGAGTTCAGTCCTTTATTAGTTCCATGTATGTTTCCCTTGTTTCATCAAGCTAATGATCGATAGTGCAATATTAAACTCATAGAAACAATAGAAGTATATGTGTTTGTCATCGTCAAAATAGAAGAAACGCAGGAAATAAACTTTGAAGGGAATTGAGTTCTTGAAAATCACGTTCCAACAATATCAAACGACAAACTACAAAAATGAGTCATTTATAATTTCGATTCCGATTCGAATTCTTCAATAATACAAAGTGAGCCCTCAATAAATCATATATCTATATACCGTAATAAACGATAATATCCAATGTGTACGGGGAAAAGAAAACGAGAGTGGTGTCATTCACAATCAGTGGTTGATATATAAGGGGGGATGATTCACTTACCTTGAGGGTGGGCAACCCTCAAATTTCCATACTCCCACCTTTTACAGCACAAGGTTTTTTTATTGATATAGGAGTAACTTTTAATATTATGGGGGTTTCACCATTATGCTTACTTTTATAAGCTAAAAACTCTTTTATTATTTTTTTGTTAATTATACTCCTTATTAATTTAATTTTTAAAATCACTTTTTCTGCTTTTTACAATATCATTATCAGTGATGTTATATATAATAATTATTTTGCAGTATTTAATCATTTTTTTTAATTTACACACAATTAGGTTGCTCAATTTAATTTTTCATTCGTTATTGATAGATGATAAAAAAAATATTATTATTTTAGATAAGTAATAAAATATTTTAGAGGAGTGGTCTGAGTTGGGTATTTCATTTTTTATTTAGTTAAATAAACTTTTATGTTTCGCTATGTTCACTTAATATTTCTATGCTTTATTTTGAAATACCCCATCAATTCTTCAATTTACACTTTAGAGCCATGTTTGTTTGTTAATTTGAACATATCAGGTTTACACTAAGTATAGATAATATATTATACCACCAATACTCATTTTAATTATTTATGCTAACATAATATCAATTGTATTATAAGATTAATTATGACACTTTATTATAAGGCTAGTATTCAAATACTTTCATCGTCGAAAACAAATTTCATGTTTCTCAAAAATAACAATTACTGTAATAAAAAATGTTTTCGCCCTAATTGATGCAACATTACAAGGTACTACACCTATCAAAAACCGACTTGATTCAATCCGAATTTTTTGGTCTACTAATATCAATTAAATTAAAATAATAATATTATTATTATTATAATTTATTTCAACTTATTTTGACATATTTAAATTAGTTTTTAACTATTTCTAATATTTAAATAGTGAATAAAATAATTAAAAAATGACGCTCTTGACCCGTTGGTCAACCCTTTTGTTAAAATGTTCACCCTTTTATATACCAAAATCTCAAACCTTCCAATTTCATATACAATACAACTTCATCTGTTTTACAATCTCCTAATTTCTTATATAGTACCACTACACCTCATTTCCTATTTAAATTCGTTTTTAATTGCTTTAAACTATCTGTATCATTTATATTAAAAAATTGATGTCTGAAAACTAGCAGTTTGTATATAGATAGCAAAAGTAAAGGTTATAGGAGGGAGGACAATGGAGATACGGTTAACGGTCGGCGGTGTTTGGTATCCATTAAAGTTAAGGGAAAGAGAAATCCTTTTTTATTTGTAAATGAGAATTAAGGTAGATCTAGGATAATTTCTAAATCTAATAAGGGTATTATTGTCTATATAGGGGTGTATAAAAAAATTAGTGGGGTGCGCAAAGTAGCACCCTATAAATAATATACTAAAAGATGGTAGTAAAATCGGATAATAAGTACTTAATATTACAAGTAAAAATATTTATTGGCTTAATTATGTAAATTATTCAAATATATGTATGTATCCACGTAATATTGTTATTAAACAGTTAAAGAAAACTCATAAATATATACATTAGCGTTAATTAGCATTAATAGATAGAAATAAACAAATATTAAAAAGTAACTGATATCACAATTACGGAGTATAGATTGATGGAGGAGAAAAATAACAATCCTTACTCATCCTTTCACATTCTAGATAAAAAGTGATCAAAATGAAGCCTAGTGGGTGTAGGGGTCGGCGACCCCGAGGGTAACTAAAACAAATTCCATATATAAGTATGTAACGTAATGTTGGCATTGGCCGGTTTCCGTCCGTTACGTTTCCGTTCGGGGGTCAGTCTCGGTACCAAACATCTTAATACACTAACATTAATCATTATATATTCTTTTGGGAATTTGATGGAAAGGACTGGTGGCACTTCCATCCCATCTCATTCCAATGGCCGGCACAAGATGTGGTCTGACGATGAAGAAGACGCACGCGCGCGCGTTACACACCCCAAAACTAATCATGATTCAATACGCAGTCAGTCGACCAGTGCAGTCCAGCAGTATATATATATATATAGAAACACGTACGTACTTGGAATATTATTTTGGCATTAAGCTGTCCCTGTTAACGTCCATGATCACTTTGTATTAGGAGTAGTTGTAGTTGGTGCTTTTATTCAGCTAGCTATAGCTAGAGCGCAGGGAAAGATAGGTACAGCGCAGCAGCAGGGTATAACATCCCCCCACCACCCACCCCATACCCAGTGAGACGTGCCCTGCTTTTGCAGTCTACATTCTACTACTCCGCTACAGAACTGTCATTTTCATTTCTTCCCTCTCCACCTTCTACTCTGCCCAATTTTATTTTCTTCATATATAAATATATATTAATTAATCTTGTATTTGTCGCTAATTATTATTATGCATTTTTTAGGTAAGTACACACCGGAGCCGAACTAGAATTTTTACTCCATATGGGGCTAAAATCCTGCGCGATAAAAATCTCGTGTGGTTTAAATTTTATTTTTGCAAAAATTAATTTTAATTTTTTATTAAGTTTAAGGTAATTTTCACATTAGATGAGGATAAATTTTTTTTTTTTGTGACTTAAATTCTGTTAGGGTTGGCTGAAATTGCATATTCAAATGACATGAGGGAAAAAAACTTAAGGTAATTTATTTTCATGGCTTAAATCTATTAAGGCTGATTGAAATTACATTTTCAGATTAAATAAGGATAAAAAAAGCTTTAAAACTTTAACTTTTTTATAAAAAAAAGCTCTCATCAAACCCTAAATTTTTTTCCTACCCCGCTGCCACATCTTCAATCTTGAACTCAACCCCCATACACGCCCTTATGCTAAACCCAACCACCGTGCACCGCTGCTCAGTCATGGTCGGACCACCTGATCAATGCTTGAACCCATCCCCAACCCGACTCCCTCTTTCCCTCACTCCCCCAAACCCACTCGCACCACTCTGAGCCCCGCAGATCCATTGAGCCGCTGCCGAATCCAGACCCCCATGACCCACCGCACCAGTGCGAACCCTGATGTGCACTCTTCGCTTCAGCAACATCCACACCAGCCGCTTCGAACCCACGCTCCCCTGCTCGAGCTGTCTCGACACGAACCCTCACTCCATTGCAACCTCCACTTTGCTCAACCACCACGACCTCATAGGCGAAACACCACATGCGATGGTTCCTGATGCAACACCGCACGCACCAACCGCGCCTTGCCTCGACCACCATTGCAGTCTGCGCTGCTTTACCTCTCACACCAGAAATCTGACCATTCGGTGTATTCCGACGACTTCCTCCATCAATAATGCTTGAAGATGTTTCGTCATAGGCCACCTACATGACCCCCTTTAGCCACCACCTATTTTATTTGAAATTTCAAGATTCACTCTTTCTGATGTGGAGTTTGATTTCAGGTTTAGTTTGAGATTGTTGTTCCGGTTTAGAGATCAAGACAGTGATCGAGTGATCCCTGGTGGCGTCTATCAACTTTTTGCCTTCCAAATTGTGTCTTGCATCTTCTTCTCGGCTGCTTCATCGTCGTGTTGGTGTTCCTAGCCCATGTTTGAGCCTTTCTCTTCGGTTAAGCCTTTGTCTTTACTCCCTTCGGTTTGTTTGTTTCTTTTGAACCATTGTTGTATTTTGTTTTTTCCTTTGTTGTTTCTTTTGTTCGCTATTGTCGGTTGATCCGACTGTCGTTTCTTCGGCCTCTCGAGGATTCAAGATTTTTTTTTCATGTTTCCTTGAATTCTTACTGTATAAAAAAAAAGATTACATATAATTAACAGAAATTTTGTATGGTACTCTCGAGGTTAAGCCTATATTGCGAGATACCCAAAGGTTTGATATATTTCACGAGATACCCTTCAACTTTGTATCTTTTCGTCAAATACCTTTTTGTTGCTTCTCCGTTAATGATGCATTGAGATCCATTAAAAATAAAAGCTAAAAACGCATGGTGTCTTAAGGCCCAATAGCCTGGAGAGGGAGAATTGAAGAACCAATGGAGGAGTTTGCCAATGGAGGAGACGCCGGTGGAGGAGATGACGTCGACTCTGGAAGAGGTCGTCGGCTCGGGCCACGGGGCTGGAAGGAGACGCCAGACTAGCCGACGAGAAGCTGGAAGAGTTCGCGATGACAATGCTGGTGACGACGACGACGAGGTTGGTGGTCGGTGCTGTTGCGTTTAGGTACGTTGTTTTGCAGATTTTCATGGTCGAATTTTGGCTTTAAATTTTAGGGTTTTAATTAAACTTGAATTTGGGATGAATTTCTGGAAAACAATATGATTTAAGGTTATAATTGTGAACGAAATGGAACTAATTTAGGGCTATGATTTTCATTGAAATTGAATTTGGGGATGAATTTCCTAATTGTGCATGAAATATGATTTTAGAGTTATAATACGAATTGATTTAGGGTTATTTGAACTTGATTTAGAGAGGTGTGATTCCAAAAACATCAACGCCTAGGGAGGCTGCTTCAAAAGAGCGGGAACTGTCACACGATTGTCTAATTGATAAACCGATTGACTCTTGTTTCGTTCTGGATGATAAAACCCATAAGGAATTGTTATGAATATATGATCCATCTGATGAGGGAAATTCCACTTTCCCTATTTATTTTTAATTAGCTATTTTCCCCAATAAATGATAATTAATTGTGGATAAGAAGTAAGATATAATAGAAGCCTTTTATTCATTAAAAGCACTTAATGAGCATTTTAAGTAATAAGCCCATAACGAAGCTAGCTTATTCAAGCCCAGGTACAAATATTCTTAACCTAGCTCTCTTTCTCTTTTTCTTCTACGTTATTTTGCTTCCTTGGTTGCGACCATTAATCATTGAGAGTTTTTTTGCCTGACTTGAGTGTCGGAGAGGCTTTAGGAGAGATCCAGCCCTCTCGTTGACTCATTTTGTGGTTTCAGGATCAACTGAAAGGTTAGTTACTTCATCTGGAGTGCAGATATCATCGGATAGAGTCATTCCAGTTTGAATCCGTAGGGAAGATCAAATTCCTTCTTCTACATTTGGCGCCGTCTGTGGGAACGACGACGATGGTTGCCGCTAGGAGAAACACCAGCACGTCCGGGTCGGCAAACCCGACTGTTGATGGGGCTGTACAGGCCGAAGCCGCACGCCGACAAGCGGAGTTGGAGGCTGCGGTCACCGAGAAAGACTACCAGATGGCGGAACTCGCTGAAGCTTTAGCGAGCCGAGACCATGAGATGCAATTTATCCGGGAGGAATTGAGCGTGGCGCGTAGGAGGGCTGAGCGCTCTGTAGGGAAGCGTCCAATGGATGATTCACACGCTGCTAGAGAGGGGCACATACATTCCAGCGTCTTGGAGATCTCGGAGGGTCGTGTGCGCCGAGACGAGGAGGATCAGCGAGACCATGCTAATAGGGTTCCAATGAGAGACACGGAGCCCAACCGCGATAACAATTCGCGTGGTGATGAGGGGGGGAGCTGGAGAGGAGTCCGGACGTCGTCAGTGTCCAGGCCGAGTCGCGGCCGCTCTGATTTGCGTCCGTCCCAAGTTCACGCACGGGGGCGTCGTCGGTCGCATCTGGCGCGTAGAGATGGGCAAGAAGCTGAGCGCTCAGGGGGACGGTCGCATCGGTCTCGATCCCGTTCGTCCGTGCACAGGGAGGGGTCGATATCTGCTGAATCAGGCCGTAGATCCCCGCGTCGCTCAGATCGTTTGGGAGAGGCAGAGCGACGTCTGCTTCATCTTCTTCATCTTCTTGACAATCAGGGTGAATCCTTGATTAACGCACAAGAGCAGGCATAGATTAGGCTTGCGCGTATGACATCCACACCGTTCGCCAGATTCATTCGCGAACAAAAACCCCCAGCTAAGTTTTCTTCTCCATCCTTTGAGCTTTATGATGGAAACACCGACCTTGTTGTGCATATTGCTTCTTTTACTCATAAGATGGCTTTGTGGGTGTCCAATGATGCTTTAATGTGTAAATTATTCCCTGCTAGCTTAGGCAAGACTGCTGCTAAGTGGTTTCATTCATTAGAGCCTAATTCAATTAATGCCTGGGATCAATTAGCAAAGAAGTTCGTGTCCCACTTTATTGCGAATAGTAAGGAGCCTACTTCTATGTATGCATTATTTGATTTGAAAATGCGCAGGGGGAAACTCTTTGGCAATTCGCTCCCATATTCATGGAGTGCTACGCTGATATGGAGGGGTGCCAGGAATCAGTTACAGTGACAACTTTTAGGCTCGCCCTCCCGCGTGACAGTAAGTTGCGAGAGAGCCTAACGTTGAGAATGCCAGTAGTAGTTTCTGAGTTGCATGAACAGGTCAGGCAGAATATGAAGTTGGAGGATGATGCAAAGCCTTCACGTGACAGGAGATCTTCATCTCCCCCAGCACGTCAGGGGGGCGGTGATAGGAGGAAATTTGCATCCTCTAGAGACAAAGGCCTTCCGCCCACTTCAGTTCAGCAAGCCGTACACACAGTTTTCAAGGTGCCCATCTATCGTATCCTACCGCAGATTAAAGAGAAGCCGTTCTTCTCTTGGCTGGCTAAGATGAAAGCAGAGGCCAAGGACAGAGACATGTCTAAATATTGTTCTTTCCACAGGGAGAAAGGACACCTTACCGGAGAATGCAAAGCTTTCAAATCTATGCTCGAGAAGTGGGTTTCTCAGGGGTTCTTGAATGAGTTTGTCGACTCGGGTGCCAGTTCAGAAGGGAATCAGGCAAAGCAGAATAACTCAGATGCACAGGGTGAAAAGGCGAAAGATGTGCATAGACAAGTCATTCATGTGATTGAGTCGATAGTTAAGCAATATGGAGCGTCCAGGCATGACTATCGCCAGAAGTGTCATGCCTTAGAGGTGATGAAGGCAGAGCAAGTGCCCGTCAAGAGACAAAAGTTGGAGGATATAGTGTTGCTAGTTTTCTCAGACGAGGATTTACACGGGATCCAACTCTCGCATAATGACCCATTGATTCTTACAGTGGAGATAGGGGCATTTGACGTGCGCAGAGTGTTGGTAGATTCTGGTAGCTCGATAGACCTCATGTTTTTTGATACGTTCTAGAAGCTCGGAAAGAAGCAGGAAGACTTGATTCTTGTTTCAACTCAGTTGTTTGGTCTCGGTAAAGAGTAGGCATGAGGTTGACCATTTGAGAGACCTCCAACAAGTACTTGATGTAATGAAGAAGTATAATCTATGACTCAATGGTTCCAAGTGTGCTTTTGGAGTGAGTTCAAAGAAATTTCTGGGGCATCTAGTGACGAGAAGAGGCATTGAAGCCAGCCCAGGTCAAATTTCAGCAATTCAGGCCATCAAGAGTCCAAGTAATGTGAAAGACGTGCATAAGCTCACAGGAATGGCTGCAGCGCTGAACCGTTTCATTAGTAGATTTTCTGACAGGTGTAGCGCCGTCTTCAAACTGCTAAAGGGGGATCGTATATTCCAGTGGGATGATGAGTGCGAGCACTCGCTGTCAGAACTCAAAGCTTACTTGCAGAGGCCTCCTATCCTCATGGTTCCTGAAGGAGGGGAGGAGTTGTTTCTCTATTTAGCAGTTTGGAGAGAAGGCAGTCAATGCTGTTCTTATCAAGGAGATGGACAGAGTTCAACACCCGGTTTATTACATCAGCAAAATGCTTCTAGACGTAGAGACTCGGTACACTCCTATGGAAAAGTTGCTATTGGCATTGGTAACCGCAGCAAGGAAGTTGAATCACTATTTTCAGGCTCATCCGGTTGAAGTTATTACCGCGTTTCCGCTCAAGGCTTTGCTTTCTAGTTCAGATTTGTCTGGCAGAGTGGCACGCTGGGCGGTTGAACTGGGACAATACGAGATCCATTTTGTTAGTAGAACTGCAATCAAGGGCCAAATCCTCACAAATTTTGTAGCTGAGTTCGTGGGGCAGGTTCTGGGGCCAGAGATGCAGGTGTGGTCGTTGTGTGTCGATCGACATTCTCCTTGGGAGCTGCAGATTAACGGATCTAGCAACAGAAAGGGAGCCGGTACAAGTTTGGTGTTGACTTCTCGAACATAAGAAAAAATCAAAACTTTGGTAAATCTTGGGTTTGAGACCACCAACAATGAAGCTGAGTACGAGGCCCTAATTTTGGGCTTGATCGCAGTCCGGAACTATGGGGGCAGGGAAGTGGTGGTCTACTCTGACTCCCAATTGGTCGTGAATCAGGTTTCTGGCGAGTACGGAGCGAAGTCTGCTCGAATGTTAGCTTATTTAGAGAAGGCTCGAAGCCTTCTGTTAGGATTCCAAGAGATCAAAGTCCTCCAAATCCCTCGTGAGAAGAACGCAGTGGTAGATGCACTAGCAACCTTGGCCTCGACCATCTCTGGAGAAACAAGGACGTGGGTGCACATTGACTTGTTGGAATCTCCAAGTATTGAGGCCGAAAAGGTACGTTAGGTTGACTCTGAGCCTAGCTGGATGGATCCGATTTTTGATTATTTGAAGCATGATATCCTCCCGACGGATAAACGTGAGGCGCGGCTTGTGCGCCTTAGAGCTGTTCGTTTCTGGATCTCGCCCCAAGAGTTCTTGCATAGGAGGTCTTTTTTAGGCCCATATCTGAAGTGTGTTCCGCCCTCAAAGGTGGAGAGTTTCCTCTATGAGATTCATGAGGGCGTATGTGGAATCCACGCTGTAGGAAGGAGCTTAGCTTTCAGAGCTAGGTCCCAAGGGTACTAGTGGCCTTACATGCAAAAGGATGCAGAGTGCTATGTTAGAAAGTATGAGAAGTGCCAGAAGTTTGCCAAACTTACTCACCAGCTAGCGGTAGATTTACATCCACTCACGAGCCCATGGCCATTCGCACAGTGGGGACTTGATTTAGTTAGGCCCTTCCCAAGAGCTACAGGCAACAAGCGTTTCCTAGTCACAACTACAGATTACTTCACCAAATGGGTGGAGGCAAAGCCGTTGACAAACATAAGAGACACTGATATCAAGAAGTTCATCTGGGATTTCATAATTACCCATTTTGGCATTCCATATTAATTAATATATGACAATGGGACTCAGTTCTGAAGTGTTGCGTTTAAAGATTTTTGTGCAGGATATGGCATAAAGAACTTCTACTCATCTTTAGCTTACCCGCATGCAAATGGGCAAGTTGAGGCCATAAACAAGGCAATTCTTGACGGGATCAAGAAGAGATTGGACCAGGCTAAGGGGCAGTGGGTGGAGGAGCTTCCAGTAGTGCTCTGGGCACATCGAACCACGCCCAGGAGGTCCACAGGGGAGTCACCTTTCGCTCTAGCTTATGGAACGAACGCGGTCATCCCCTTAGAGATGGGGCTCCCCACCGTACATACGGAGGCGTTCGAGCAATGAGGGAACGAGCAAGCTTTAAAATCCAACCTTGACTTCTTCCATGAGCGGCGTAAAGCAGCGGCTATAAGGACTGCCACCTACCAGCGCGAGATTGTGAGGTCCCATGGAAAGCATGTCAAGCCACGTGCCTTTGAAGTTGGGGATTTTGTCCTACGCAAAGTTCTCACCAATACGCGGGACTCCACAGAGGGCAAGCTAGGACCAAACTGAGAGGGGCCATATCGCGTGATAGCCAACCCCGGAAACGGCTCCTACAAGTTGGAAGACATGGATGGCAAGGCGGTGCCACGCACCTAGAACGCCTTGAACCTGAGGAGATTCTACATCTGAACACATTCTAGGTATGGGGTACTTTTTTTCCTCTCTGTACTGTTTTTTCATATGAGGTTTTCCTGCAGAGAGGTTTTAACGAGGCTCACGGGGTTGTTCCCCCAATACATTCTTTCTTTACATTTGGAGATGTTTATGTTATGACACTTTGAAACTGCCCGTATTGCAATACAATATGTCTTTATTAGCACATACAGTTGAAACTCCTCAGCATAGGAAGCAAAGCATGGAAAATGCATGGGGCAAAAAGGTCAGCCAATTGCCCAACAACCAAGCCCCTTGGCACGCCAAGGGCCCGCTAAAGAGCGTAACCGAATTCGCAAGTTGCAACTCACCTAGGCCGAGTCAAGGGCTACAACGAGTCAGTAAGTTGTTGTTCTTATGTAACCGTCTCAGATTACAACCAAGATCGAGCCGGCAAGAGCCGCTCAAATAGGCCGTGACGTGGGCCATGGCGGGTCGGTAAGTGCTGCATCCCCATGACCACTCTAGATTACAACCAAGCCCGAGCCGGCAAGTGCCGCTCAAATAGGCCACGACATGGGCCATGGCGGGTCGGTAAGTGCCGCATCCCCATGACCACTCCGGATTACAACCAAGTCCGAGCTGGCGGGAGCCACTCAATAGGCCGCAACGTGGGCCATGGCGGGTCGGTAAGTGCCGCATCCCCATGACCACTCCGGATTTCAACTCAGCGTTCAAGCGGACGTCGAGCAAATCAGACGAATAAGGAAAATAGCGACCGCACGGACCGTGCGCAGAACCACATGGGCCGTGTGGTGCCCACGGCTCTTCAGCCAGTAGTACAAACAACGACCGCACGGGCCGTGCGATGCCCTCGACTTTTCAGTCAGAAAAACAAGCGTCGACCGCACGGCCGTGCGTTTTACCGCACAGGCCATGCGGTCCATTCAACTTTTCCAAGAAATCAAATCACTGCCTGCACGGCCGTGCGTTTTTCCGCACCGGTCGTGCAGTGCTCTCGGCTTTTCAGCCAGATAATTAAAAGTGTCGACCGCACGACCGTGCGTTTTTCCGCACCGGCCGTGCAGTGCTCTCGGCTTTTCAGCCAGATAATTAAAAGTGTCGACCACATGGCCGTGCATTTTTCCGCACCGGCTGTGTAGTGCTCTCGGCTTTTCAGCCAGATAATTAAAAGTGTCGACTGCACGGCCATGCATTTTTCCGCACCGGCCGTGCAGTGCTCTCGGCTTTTCAGCCATAAAATTAAAAGCGCCGACCGCACGGCTGTGTGGTCCCCTCAATTTTTCCGAAAAATTGGATCACCGCCTGCACGACCGTGCGTTTTTCTGCACCGGCCGTGCGGTGCTCTCGACTTGCTACTTAAAAATCAGACCCGTATGGTCCACTTGGTCGGTTCTTCGGACCCGATGCCTCAGAAGACCCGAGGGGAAAAATGATGAGGGAAATTCCACTTTCCCTATTTATTTTTAATTAGCTATTTTCCCCAATAAATGATAATTAATTGTGGATAAAAAGTAAGATATAATAGTAGCCTTTTATTCATTAAAAGCACTTAATGGGCCTATTAAGTAATAAGCCCATGACGAAGCTAGCTTATTCAAGACCAGGTACAAATATTCTTAACCTAGCTCTCTTTCTCTTTTTCTTCTACGTTCTTTTGCCTCCTTGGTTGCGACCATTAATCGTAGAGAGCGTTTTTGCCTGATTTGAGCGTCAGAGGGGCTTTAGGGGAGATCCAGCCCTCTCATTGACTCGTTTTGTGGTTTCAGGATCAACTGAAAGGTTAGTTACTTCATCTGGAGTGCGGAGATAATCGGATATAGTCGTTCCAGTTTGAATCCGCAAGGAAGATCAAATTCGTGCTTCTACACCATCTAATTACCTTTCACATGTATACATTTTCTTGCATTGTTTTGGTCGAGTGACAAATGCCTTAATTCCTCCCTAGGTAATGGCAAATGTTGAATTTTTTAATGGGAAACAACGTGGAAGACCCAAATGTAATGGCTGCTAATGCAACATCTGTAACTTTAATGTTATCAGATATTTCTTAGTGTGGTCTATTGGTATTATAAGGGTTAGAAGAATTTGTGGGCAGTTCATATATAACCCCACCATGGAAGATGTACGATCATATAGCTTACAGTTCTGTAAGTGTTTTGTAGAGCACTCACCTTCACCGTAACTATTTCCTTTGGAAAATTTCAATTGGATGTTCCCTCAAGGTGGAAATTTTGACTGATGTTTAAGACTAGAATACTCCCTAATTTTCTTGAAAAATGCAAACTTGGAAGTTTTGGGATCAATTCCTGCAAAAATATCAATTTAATAGAGTTGCTCCTTAGGAAATATCCATGTAATGTAAATCTATCTTGAAATTAGATTTTATATAGGTTATGAAAACCTTAATAAAATTTCTTATAGAAATGAGAATTTGAAGACCCACATGCTAAAGCTTCAGTTGAATTACATGGTGTAGAAGCTGCTTATTAATTAAAGATTTGGGTGGAGCTGGCTTATTTGGAAATTAGTTGACTAGGCAGGAACTATAGACAGAGGTATTATCATAGACTAATTAGCTCAATTTTTTTGTTAAATTATAGTGTTGAGAATGTGTTACATTCATCTTGAGTATTTGGAAATTGAGGTGGATGATCCATATAGGTGTATTTGGAATAGAGGTATACGGTTGCAAGATGACAGATCACTGGAGTATATTTGTTATGTTGGCCCTCAAAAATGAGAAATGCAGTGTTTCGGTGAGTTATAGAGGTGTATATTGGATCTCGTTTTTCTTAGTTCCTAGTCGAGGTTTTTTTTGGTTAATTTGGGATTTGACTGGATGTTACATAGCTACTTGTGGTCTAAATTTTATTGTTATTTTTCGACCAAGTTTTTTTATTGTTATCAACTATTTTTATGCCTTTCTTTTGGTCTCGTATTGAAATTTGGATGTCTAAAGAGCTAAAATTGAAGTCTATATGAGGATGTCCAAAGATGAGATTTGTTTTTTTTGTAAGTCTATAGAGAAGGGGGTCAACAACTCATCAATGTGGATTTATGATGTTTATTGATTCTAAGAAAGAGAGAAAGCACTTAAGGAAAACACTATTCTGCCTGATGTACTTGTTAACTGTACTCATCAATGAGGGTGTCTGATGCATCTTTAAAGACTACTAATTTTGTAATAATTTGTTTTAGCCTATTAAGCAATGTGTATACACATAGATGTGGGTTCGAATCCCACATAGGCGACAAATTCAACATGTGATATATCAACTCTTTATTTGGTTTATAGATGCTAAACATGGTAAAGGTAAAACATTTAACTTACTAAATTCAATTAGGATATGTACTTATTTAACTTATGTGGTTCATGATTTCAATAAGCCTATGTGGGATTCGAACCCACATGTTGTTGTTGTTGTTGTTGTTGTTGTTGTTGTTGTTGTTGTTGTTGTTGTTGTTGTTGTTGTTGTTGTTGTTGTTGTTGTTGTTGTTGTTGTTGTTGTTGTTGTTGTTGTTGTTGTTGTTGTTGTTGTTGTTGTTGTTGTTGTTGTTGTTGTTGTTGTTGTTGTTGTTGTTGTTGTTGTTGTTGTTGTTGTTGTTGTTGTTGTTGTTGTTGTTGTTGTTGTTGTTGTTGTTGTTGTTGTTGTTGTTGTTGTTGTTGTTGTTGTTGTTGTTGTTGTTGTTGTTGTTGTTGTTGTTGTTGTTGTTGTTGTTGTTGTTGTTGTTGTTGTTGTTGTTGTTGTTGTTGTTGTTGTTGTTGTTGTTGTTGTTGTTGTTGTTGTTGTTGTTGTTGTTGTTGTTGTTGTTGTTGTTGTTGTTGTTGTTGTTGTTGTTGTTGTTGTTGTTGTTGTTGTTGTTGTTGTTGTTGTTGTTGTTGTTGTTGTTGTTGTTGTTGTTGTTGTTGTTGTTGTTGTTGTTGTTGTTGTTGTTGTTGTTGTTGTTGTTGTTGTTGTTGTTGTTGTTGTTGTTGTTGTTGTTGTTGTTGTTGTTGTTGTTGTTGTTGTTGTTGTTGTTGTTGTTGTTGTTGTTGTTGTTGTTGTTGTTGTTGTTGTTGTTGTTGTTGTTGTTGTTGTTGTTGTTGTTGTTGTTGTTGTTGTTGTTGTTGTTGTTGTTGTTGTTGTTGTTGTTGTTGTTGTGTTGTTGTTGTTGTTGTTGTTGTTGTTGTTGTTGTTGTTGTTGTTGTTGTTGTTGTTGTTGTTGTTGTTGTTGTTGTTGTTGTTGTTGTTGTTGTTGTTGTTGTTGTTGTTGTTGTTGTTGTTGTTGTTGTTGTTGTTGTTGTTGTTGTTGTTGTTGTTGTTGTTGTTGTTGTTGTTGTTGTTGTTGTTGTTGTTGTTGTTGTTGTTGTTGTTGTTGTTGTTGTTGTTGTTGTTGTTGTTGTTGTTGTTGTTGTTGTTGTTGTTGTTGTTGTTGTTGTTGTTGTTGTTGTTGTTGTTGTTGTTGTTGTTGTTGTTGTTGTTGTTGTTGTTGTTGTTGTTGTTGTTGTTGTTGTTGTTGTTGTTGTTGTTGTTGTTGTTGTTGTTGTTGTTGTTGTTGTTGTTGTTGTTGGGCTTCTTTTTCTGTTTCTTCGTACCAGCTTAATTTCCTAGTGGATCGGAAGGCTTAAAATTTCTTGATCTCTTGAAATTCCATCCATGCCTTATGGTCTTCTGCTGAAAACTTCAGAGATGTTGATGCTTCTATATTGATTATTTTTGCTTCATGCTTTTCTATTGTTCCTTCTTGATTTTTTGTTGAACTTGCTGATGATGAATCGAAAGATATTGTAATAGCTGATTTTGTCGTTGTTGCCGCCTCTTGAGATTTCTTGCTTTGCACTAATATTTGTACTCTCTCAATTGCTAGAACTTTGAGGTCAAATTTATCCCACCATTTGACTTTGTATTTTTTGCAAAGTGACAGTAGGTATGGCTCTGAATGAATTTGTTGAAGTTCATATACCCAACAAAGGATCCATGTGACTCCATTGTTTTTGTGAAACTTGAGCGGTCTTGTAAACTCTGCTTTTGGAGAATGCTTGTAGTAGTAGTAGTCAAATGCGAATTTTTCTATGTCGGGGAAGATGTCTTGTATGCTTCCAAATATATTCCATCATTCATAGAACCAGTATGGTAAATCATCATTGCAGTGTTTAGAGAAGATGAAGAACCATGAGTGACTGAATGGCCAAATAAGAAATGCTCTGAACCAAGCAATTCTGTAGTCATAGTAGTTGTAGCCTTTAGGGTGGAAGTTTACGGAAAAGGATTTTATGTGGGAGGAGTTTTCTGGCCAATCTCTTTCTTTGAGGACTCTGAGGATTTTACATTTGGAGAAGGTGATGTAGTCTGGTTTTACTGCATCTCTTGTATGAGAGATATCTACTGATTCAGAATCTATAAGTATAAGCTCATAGAATTTCTGGGTTTTACTGAGGACTTTTGGGAACCATTGAAAAGAGTAAGGAATTATTTTAGGGATTTTTTGTTCGAGTTGGTCTTGAGTTAGTTGTTTGAATTCAGGGACGAGGCAAATTTCTCGGACAATGTTTGGCTTGAAATAATATTTGTGGAACGCTGATTCTGCTTCAGGTTTCTTTTGTGGTTGTTTTACGGGGGTTTCTGGTGCCAGTACCACTTGATTATATGGTAGCGGAGGAAATTGTGATAAGGGTTGAAATCGGTTTGTGGTTGGAACAACTGGTATTGGGTTTTGAGCATGTTGTGGATGGTAGATGATATAATCTTGAGGAGTTTGAACTTTCTTGGAGGAGTCTCTACTCGGACTTGCCATTGCTGCAAAATGAACATGTAATTAGAACGAAGTTCCTAGGGCCATGAGTGATAATTTTCTTGATAAGCTCTCTCTTTATGTTGAACAACGTCCAAGATGGTCTCTTTGTCATATGGACAACTTTTTTGAGAGAGATCTAAGCTTTGTCTTGCTCAAACTAAGATTTTTCAAAAGAAAAACTTATGTTTTGCCTTGTAAAAATTCTCTTGTAAGGAAATCTGGTAAAGAGTTATTTTTCCCTTTTATAAATTCATTGTCGAAATCAAAAACAGAAAGGATTGCTTGCCATCTTGCGAAAATCTGTTTTGAAACTATGTTTTGAACATCCTTTTGTAAAACTTCTTTTGCAGATTTACAATCTACTCTTAAAAGAAATCTTGTATTGTAAAGATCATCCTGAAACTTTGAAATGCATGCAACTATGGATAGTATTTCCTTTTTGATGGTGCTGTAGTTTTTTTGAGGACCTGACCATGTTCCTGAATGATTCTAACTAATTGCTCGTCGTGTTGATTATGCAGACTTTGTTTGAGTATGCCACCATATCCTAATTCTGATGCATCTGTTTCAACTATCATAAATGCATTGGGATTTGGGATGCTAATGCAGGGTAATGTCTTGACCTTTTCTTTAATTATTCAGACTATACTTGTATGATCATGAGTCCATGCAAGTTTTTATTTTCAATCTTTGGAATAGAGGATTGCATAATTGTCTTAATTTAGGAAAGAAGTCAGAAATATAATTGAGACATCCTAAAAATCATTGTAATTGATTTTTGTCCTTAATTTCATCTGGAAATTTGTTAGCAAATTCAATACTTCTGTTGATAGTTTTTTATTGTTTTTTGATAGATTTCACGACCAAGGAAACGAATCTTTGTTTGAAATAATTTCATTTTAGTTGCAGAAACTACCAAGCCACTTTTCTTAACTATGTATAAAAAGATGTTTAAATGTTTGAAATGTTCTTCTATTGTTTTAGAGAATATTAAAACATCGTCGATGTAGACTATAGAAAATGAAGAATAAGGGTTTAAAATATCATTCATAATTCTTTGGAATTCAGAAGGTGCGTTTTTTAGACCAAAGGGCATTCCATTCCATTCATAGTATCAGAAAGGAACAGTGAATGTTGTTTTGTATCTGTCTTTCTCTTTTACTTGGATTTTCCAAAATCCACTTTTCATGTCAAATTTTGAAAATAAGCGGGAATCATAGAGTCTATTAAGCAAATCTCTTTTATTGGGTAAAGGATATCTAATCCATTGTAATGCTTTGTTTAGAGGTTTGTAATTGATAACTAACCTAGGAGCGCCCCTTTCTCTCTGCTTGATTTACTACATAGAAGGCAACACAACTCCAAGGGCACCTGGATTTCCTAATAAGAGCTTTCTCTAGAAGAGATTCTATTTCTTTTCTACAATAATCTAGAAGTTCTTTGTTCATTTGAATAGGCCTTGCTTTTTTAGGGATGTTTCTTTCATCAAAATCATTTTCATAAGGTAAAGATACTTGGTGTTTCTTTCTTTCCCAAAAAGCATTAGGCAAATAAGAACATACTTGAGTTTTGAATAATTCTTCTATATCTTGTATTTTCTTCTGAATATGAGGTTGTTGTAGTTTTTCTTCTATTCTTAGATTACATACCTCGTCAATGAGGGATTCTATGAAAGAGGTTTTATTGTTAATAAGATTTATTTGTTTATATATAGAGGGGGACTGAAGAAGGGATATATCTTTTTGTTTAACTGAAGAAAGAAATTCAAAGTTTATTTCTTTTCCTATGATATTGGTATGTAAACCTTTCTGATCAACTTTAAAAGGGTAAATTTGAGTTAAAAATTGAGTACCTAAAATTACTTCTTGAGTAAGATCCTTGACCATAATAAAAGAATTTTTGAAACAATATCCCTGATTGCAAAACGAAGCTCTGGGTAGTTTATAACTTATTTTCATATGAGATCGACTTGCATTATATAACTTCTCCGTGGTCTTCTCAAAATATTTTGACGGCACGAATCCTTCTTTTATACAGTTAAGATCTTCACCGTTATCAAATAATGCTATACTGGAGAGGGTAAATGTTTCTATCTTAATGGTTATAGGAACATACCATTTTTGAAAGGTTATCTTATTTATGATAGTTATAAATTGGTGATTATTGTCCTTTATATTATTTCCTTCTTCTTCAAATTCGTGATTCAGAGGTGCTTGAGATGAGCTGGCTTTGTTGAGGAGCTTTCCTTCTAAGAGTGTTAGACAGGTTTCTAATTCAAGATCTCTGGTCTCTCCGTAGTAAGCTTGTTGTTGAAGATCTTTTACTTCTCGTTTTAGTCGGTTAATTTCGGCTTGAAGATCTTTGGTGGTTATTTGTGTAAAAACGTTTGTAGGAGGATATTTTTCATAAAGCTTGGAAATGCTAAAAGGTTCTTGTATAAGGGGTTTTTGCTCCTTGAAAAGGAAATCTTTTAGCTTAAGAAAATATTGTTGCTTAATTTTTGGGTCTTCTATCCCATCTATTAATTGAAATAAGGCCGCTTTTTCATGTCCTTTAGTAATTACGTTGCGAAACTGAGGAGACTGAGGTTCATCCTCATCCGTGCTAGAATCGAGATTTGCTTCATGTAGGTAACCTTCTTATTCTTTGGAAGAGGAGCTCTCTTTTTCTGTTACAAGTATTCTCATTATCTTATTCCTCATCTTTTCATCTTCGCCACAAATTTCACTAATTTTTTTGTTTCATTTTACATTGGTTTGCTTTGTGACCTGGTAGATTAACTGGGCTACAACGTCTTCTTCAATTCGTACGTCTCCTTCATCATCTTCTATAGACAAGGTTGCGTCAAGTATGGCTTGTTTTTCTTCCCTAGTTAGGGCATTATCCCACCATATTTTTAATTGTCTAGTAAAACCTGATATCAGCATTGCAGCTGCCATTTTATTGCTCTGTCCGGTGCCCTTTATAGGCAATTTTTTCCATCCCTATTTCTTGTAGTGTGTTCATGATCTAATTTTCGGACTTTCCATCTATGTTCCATTCATAAATAGACTGTCAAATATAATCAGTGGATCTAAATTATGATCTTTCTTCATATTAAATATTTGGAGAGGTAGGACGCTTATAATAGTTTCTGGTATCTCCTCTAGGAATTCTCGTATGATGTTGATTTTCGGACCTTCTGTGCCTAAGTTTATTTATTTCTAGAGGATCATCTCGGAAGGTTTCTTCAATGTTTTGAATTTCCGGTAGTTCAAATCTTCTTCACTAGAAGTTTGAGACTGACCATCACACTGAATTTTACATTGATAAATACCGTTAACATTAGTAATGTTTGATGTGGTTGGATTATGAATAGAGTTTATACGATCATATATTGTTTCTATAAGAGAAGGAGGATTCAGAGTAAGGGATTGCGAAATGCTTCTAGGTAGACTTTCCACCTGAAAATGAGGTCTAGAGACGTCCTTAGGGAACCTTGGGGGGTCTAAGGATGAGTCTATTTTTGTATGGATAAGATCAACCTGTTCGGAAATGGTATGCATAATTTGATTAGAATAATTGTTTTGATGGTAGATCTTTTTGATGTCTTCTATATTGGCTGCGCTATTATTTTCTGTAGTCGTTCTTCCTATTTTGAATGGTTCAGCCATGATATCTCCAGATGAGGTAGTGATTTTCACGGCTTGTAATGGGGGATGAACCGATTGCGACACTCCTGAGGGGAGAAGGTTCCAAGATTTTGAAATTCTAGTATGAACTTCTATGGAAGGTAAAGAAAATGGATCTTGAATCTCTAACTTGGAGAGGAAAAGAGATAACCATAAAAATTACGAGATATTAACTCCTAAGCGATTCATATATGAGTACCATTCTTCTCTAATCTTATCTCTACATAGCTTGTCAATATTCATGAACCATTTTTTCTTTTGAATGTTTTGTTTTGACTCAAAGTATTTATGAAGGTAATCTTTATCTATGGTGAAAGATGTCTGAGAGATCATGTTTATAGAGGAATATCTTTGCAAGTCACTCTGAGTAGGAGAAGAAGGACCAAATCTTTGGTCTTGAAAAGGAGTCGGTAAGGGAATTTGAAAATCTACTATGATATTGGGATCTTGTCTATTGGGAGAGGTTTGAAAATCATGTATCGTAGGGTTCCTAGTAAATAAAGGTTCTGAGACTGAACTTCTAGCAGGATAGATATTTGGAATGTGTGAAAGGTGTTATGAGAAGTCTCTACTAGAATTGAATCTTAAAAGGATTCTACAATCAGGTTCCTCTATGATTTGTGAAATCTCTCTTCTTTCGAATTCTGTAGGAGGGTGAGTATTTTGAAGTTCTAATGTATCTGGTATAGTAAATTTCATTCCATCTTATAATTGTAGGTGTAAAGGTAAAATATTTTTCAACTTCTAATTGTAGTAAAAATGTTTCACCGTGCGGTATAGGAGGAACAATACATTTTGGATCCGTAAGGGATGTTAGGACCCTAAAATGAAGTCTATAAATAATTGCAAAGTTTTTTGAAAATTGTTTATAACAATCATTGATCAGCGCTACTTTGTAGGGTTTAACTAGGAGTAGTTACCAGAGTTTTAGGCACCCTTTTGATGAGTTTAGAGCACAATTGTGGAGTATGGAGTTGAGGAGAAGAAGTATGATTTTGGTGGTTTGGAGAAGCTTAAATGAACATTATGAAGATGGAGGAGAAAGCCACTTGAGAAGACCAGAGAAGACGAAGAAAAAAGAGCTGAAGAAGCTACAAGAGCTTTTCCGCGGTCGCGGAATTCACCGCCGCGGTCGCGGAACGAAGACGGAGCGAAGAAGTGCAAAATCGAAGAACCGCGGTCACGGAAGCTATTGCCGCAATCGCGGCAAATGAAGACGCGAGAGCCTTACAGTAACATTTCCGCGGTCGCAGAAATCTATTCGTCAGACGCGCCGAAGACTTCGTTCGAAGATTTACTTTTTACTTTTATTTCCTTTTCTTTTATTTCTTTTATTCTGCTTAGTTTATTTTATTTCCTTTTAGATTTCAATTTTTATCTTGAGTTTTAGGTTTTGCTAGGTTTTATAACCTAGTTTCCTAGCAGCCTCTTTTGGAGGAGGGAGATTATTCATTATTCAGTTTACATCAGTTTTTCTTTTTGAGTTTTTGTGTTTCCAAGACTATGAAGAACTAAGCAACTTTTTCTTAGTCCGACGATTGAAGCCTTCGTTTGACTTGATTGTGAGATTATAATTCTATTTCCTTTCCTTTGATTATATCTCTTCTCTTTGTGCTTATTCCTATTGATTCTTGCTGATTTGACTGGCCTGATCATCTAGTTGATATTAGTAATTGTCTATTGCTAGGGTTTGGATATTTCGGGTTGAAATTCGTTATCTTGTGTAGCAAACATGATATTCTAGGACTGGTTGGACTAGTTTATTGTGAAGAGAATTGATTATGTGTTAAATGCTATGGGTTGTGGTGTTGCATGTATCCTGGTTAATTCCTATGCTTCTTGCTGCTATTGTTCTAAATCTAGATGGTTTCTTGTGTGTTCGATAGTTAGGGTTATCAGGACTGGTTGGACTGATAACTATTTCAGAATAGGGACATGAATATTCATAGGAAGGAATAGAGATAATTTCAGAATAGGGACATTTGTATGGCTAAGTACTTTTTCCCAATTGATTACAACCCTTTGCTTTTATTTACTTTGTTACTTGCAAACAACCCAAAAACCCCCCTTTGTTACCTTTGGCATACACTTTTGCACTTAGAAAGATTACTACCTCCCTGTGGGATTCGACCCTTGCTTGCCTACTATACTTAGTTAGGTTTTTAAGGATTACTTTGTTTAGGTGCTTGCGACAACGCCTATCAAATTGGCACCGTTGCCGGGGAGGCAAGTTTTAATTTTTCGCTGTGTGTGTTTGTGTGTCAATTTTTGTGTGGACCTATCTTATGGTCCACACCCGTGCTACTGACTCCCCACTGTTAGCCTGTGATACAGAAATCGAGAGAACACTCTCTAGGAACCGCAAGATCAACAAAGCATTGTGTTTTGACAATCCGTGTTTCGAGATGGCTGAGGAACAACCGATGTTGAGGCAGTTGACTGCCCTGAATCTGCAGCAACAACCGCTTGCTGTGCAGTTCCCTAAATTGGCTGATGGCGTAAACTTTGAGCTGAAATCTGGGTTAATTAACTTACTACCCCACTTCCATGGGATGAGTGAAGAAGACCCCAACAAGCACCTTTTAGAGTTCCACATTGTCTGCACCAGCATGAAGCCACGAGGGGTTACTGAGGACCAAATCAAGCTGAGGGTTTTTCCTTTCTCTCTAAAGGATGCGACCAATGACTGGTTCTATTATTTGGCTACAGGGAGCATTGATACATGGGCTAAGATGATGAAAGCCTTCCTGGAGAAGTACTTCCCTGCGACCAAGCTCAACAACCAGAAGAGGAACATCAGCAATATCGAACAACAGGCTGCTGAGACGTTGTACGAGTACTATGAGAGGTTTAAGAGGCTGATCTCTAGATTTCCCTACCATGGGTATTCAGACCAAGACCTCGAACTTTATTTGTACGGTGGTCTTCTTGACGACGAGCGTCGGATGATGAACGCATCATGTGGAGGAAACATCTTGAACAAGACGCCAGCTGAAGCGTATGAGGTCTTCTTTGAGCTATCTGAGGGCTCAAGACAGTTCAGTAAGAGGGCGGACGCCCAATCAGTCAAAGCTGCAGACTCTCAGCCTAATTCTTCAATACTTTCTAAGATGGCTGAGATGAAGGAGATGATGAGAAGATACATGATGAAGGGTGGCCAGCAGCAAGTCAAGTCTTGTGGGATATGCTATGACACGATGCATCCTACTGATGCATGTCCTACGCTGCAGGAATCCGCTGCTGAGGTAAATGCTATTGGAGGTTTCGGTCCTCCTAGGCCAAGATATGACCCGTACTCCAACACGTATAATCCAGGGTGGAGAGATCACCCCAATCTGAGATACGGCAATCAGCAGAGTACTCCTCAAGGCCAGGAAAATCAAGAGTATCACCAGAGGCCACCACAATTCCTACCGCGCCCACAACATTATCAGCAGCCTAGGGGTCAACAACAAAATTTAGAGCTCCATATGACCCAAGACCCCAAGGCCAGAGCTCCAGTTCATCTATGTCCAACGATGACATGATCAAATCTCTCACCCAAAGCGTATCGACATTGGCTGGCACTGTGACCACGATGGGGTCACAAATTCAAGCGGTGACCAAGCAACAAGAGTCTCTAGCTCAGAATCTGTCGACGTTGGCCAATACTATGGTCTAATAAAATCAAGAGATGCGGTCAAGCATTCAGAACTTGGAGAAGCAAGTAGGGCAAATCTCCATCGCAGTAAGCAAGCTGGAAGCCCGGGACTCGAGAAAACTACCATCTCAAACGGTAGTAAACCCGATGGAGAACATATGCGCCATGACGCTGAGAAGCGGAACACAAGTGGAAGAAAGTCGAGGCCAACAGAAAGAATTCCGCGATCGCGGAGAAGAAGGTCGCGACCGCGGATTTGCTTCTGGGGACAACAGAAAAATCGGCGAATTTCCGCGACCGCAGACAGATGTCCGCGATCGCGGACAAGTCCCTGTTGACGAGGAGTTGCTCGATTAAAATCCGCGACCGCAGACAGAAATCCGCGATCGCGGAAAACTCCCTGGAGGCGACGAATGCCCAGATGAAATGCCGTGACCGCGGGCCCCAAACCGCAATCGCGGTTCTGCCTCTGATGTCCACGATGAGAATGTGCGACCCGACTTTCTTCCGCTCAGTTCATTAAAGCCACCCGCTCCATTTCCTGAGGCTCTGAAGGATACCAGAAAGCTGGAGAACGACAAGGATTTATTAGAGACCTTCAACAACTGCGAGGTAAATATTCCTTTAATCAAGCTCGTTAAAAGCATTCCTCGCTATGCAAAATTCTTGAAGGAGCTGTGCAAGATAAAGAAAAAGAAAGCGGTGAAAGAGAAAAAGAAGGTCCAGGTCAGTGAAAATGTCTCCGCTATGCTGCAAAAGCGGTTGCCCAAGAAGTTCAGTGATCCACGCATGTTCACTATTCCCTGCAAGATATTTGGCACCATGTTTGAAAATACCATGCTGGATTTGGGTGCCTCTATCAATGTGTTGCCTCTCTCACTTTATGAATCTTTAGAGGTCGGACCATTACAGAAGACGGGGATTGTGATCCAATTGGCGGACAATTCATATGTGTATCCAAAAGGAGTGGTACAGGATGTGCTGGTAGAAGTTGGCACGCTGATTTTCCCTGCAGACTTTTTTGTGATGGATACGGGGAGAGATAAAGACACATCCCTTGTGATACTGGGAAGGCCGTTCATGAACACGACAAATACAAAGATTGATGTGAGCAACGGTTCGCTCACAATGGAGTTTGACGGGGTGAGGGTCGGATTCAACATCGACGATGCAAAGAGACACCCTCTTGATGGTAACCCCGAGTGTTCGGTTGATGTGAGCAACCCAAGTTGAGTTGGAGAGCACCAAGTCGAGCCACGACAATAACCAAGGCGCTGCTCGGGAGGCAACCCGAGGTATGAAATTCTTTTCTTGTCTTTTCCTTTCTAGTTTTATTTTTGTTGTTTCATTTTGTTTTTAGACTAACTTGCAGGTAGGAGGCCCGAGCCAAAATTAAAGACAGTGTTCCAATACGCACCAGAAACTTTTCCGCGACCGCGGAAAAACCACTGTAAGCCCAACTGTCCGACATTTACTTTGGAGCGACGGTGCGCATCATGCTGCCATGGAGGAGCAATTGCTCGACATGTTTAGTTGGCACCGATGATGGCTCGACATTAGACAGCTGACGAGGAGGAACACCAGAGCCCACACCAAGATTACATCTGGGCTCCCTTTCTATGTTCATTGAAGGTCGTACAACTCCGATTTCTTTGATATACCACCACACCTTATAGTGGATCAATTTGGTTTCATGGTGGAGTTTGAGTTTGAAGACCGCCACAACACCGGAGGCATGTGTTTCATTGTTTTACCACCAGCACCAACATCCAAGTCCAGGCTCGGCGACGGTTGTGAGTACTTTTCTGCTTTTCCCTGTGCTTCCTCTTTTTTGTCTTCCATTACATTGAGGACAATGCAATGTTTAAGCATGTGGGAGGGTTCTATACTTGCTAGTCGTCTGAATTAAAAGAAAAAATAAAATAGAAAAAGTCAAAAATATGAAAAAAAAGACAAAAATAAATCCTGGGATAAGTCGAAAACCCGAAAGGGCGGCTTAGGTAATAAGCAGGTGACCTGGACCAACATTAGGCTGGGGTAATAATTGGTCAAGAGTGATGTGAGTTTTATGTGAGCCCATCTATTGAAAAAATGAAATGAGTGGCTTGGTGAAAACCCGAAAGGGCGCCTTGGCAAAATGAGTGAAAAGAAGAAGAGTGATTATTAGGATTCCTCATTTTTCTTGGCATGATGACATAAGAAGAGGTGATATAAGGAGGTTTCGGGTAGGTCACTCTGGGAGGCATAAGAAGATAGATGGAGGCTAGGACTAGATTGTTACTTTCACTCTATGGTGTTCGGGTTAAGCTTGGGGGAAGTACTCTGCTTTCGTTTAAGTTTGGGTGTTGTATATTGTGTGTTGATTATGTTGATGCCTTGGAGAATCATGTTTGGGTGCAATTCTTAGTGGAGATAGTTTTGCTATGCTTCCTGAGACCTTGGGGATTTGATTGGAGGAGTATGTTTCTTTTAGCTTACTCGAGGACGAGCACGGTTTAAGCATGGGGGAATTTGATCAGCGCTACTTTGTAGGGTTTAACTAGGAGTTGTTACCGGAGTTTTAGGTACCATTTGGATAAGTTTAGAGCACAATTGTGGAGTATGGAGTTGAGGAGAAAAAATATGATTTTGGTGGTTTGGAGAAGCTTAAATGAACATTATGAAGATGGACGAGAAAGCCACCTAAGAAGACCAGAGAAGACGAAGAAGAAAGAGCTGAAGAAGCTACAGGAGCTTTTCCGCAGTCGCGGAATTCACCGCCGCGGTCGCGGAACGAAGACGGAGCGAAGAAGTGCAAAATCGAAGAACTGCGGTCGCGGAAGCTATTGCCGCGATCACGGCAAATAAAGATGCGAGAGCCTTACAGTAACATTTCCGCGGTCGCGGAAATTCCTCCGCGGTCGCGGAAATCTATTTGTCAGACGCGCCGAAGACTTCGTCCGAAGATTTACTTTTTACTTTTATTTCCTTTTCTTTTATTTCTTTTATTCTGCTTAGTTTATTTTATTTCCTTTTAGATTTCAATTTTTATCTTGAGTTTTAGGTTTTGCTAGGTTTTATAACCTAGTTTCCTAGCAGCCTCTTTTGGAGGAGGGAGATCATTCATTATTCAGTTTACATCAGTTTTTCTTTTTGAGTTTTTGTGTTTCCAAGACTATGAAGAACTAAACAACTTTTGCTTAGTCCGACGATTGAAGCCTTCGTTTGACTTGATTATGAGATTATAATTCTATTTCCTTTCCTTCGATTATATCTCTTCTCGTTGTGCTTATTCCTATTGATTCCTGCTGATTTGACTGGCCTGATCATCTAGTTGATATTAGTAATTGTCTATTGCTAGGGTTTGGATATTTCGGGTTGAAATTCCTTATCTTGTGTAGCAAACATGATATTCTAGGACTGGTTGGACTAGTTTATTGTGAAGAGAATTGATTATGTGTTAAATGCTACGGGTTGTGGTGTTGCATGTATCCTGGTTAATTTCTATGCTTCTTGCTGCTATTGTTCTAAATCTTGATGGTTTCTTGTGCGTTCGATAGTTAGGGTTATCAGGACTGGTTGGACTGATAACTATTTTAGAATAGGGACATGAATATTCATAGGAAGGAATAGTGAAAATCTAGGATCAATCAATCAAATGAATGGTGGATATTTGTCTGGCTAAGTACTTTTTCCCAATTGATTACAACCCTTTGTTTTTATTTACTTTGTTACTTGCAAACAACCCAAAAATCCCCCTTTGTTACCTTTGGCATACACTTTTGCACTTAGAAAGATAACTACCTCCCTGTGGGATTCGACCCTTGCTTGCCTACTATACTTAGTTAGGTTTTTAAGGATTACTTTGTTTAGGTGCTTGCGACAACGCCTATCAAATTGGCGCCGTTGCCGGGGAGGCAAGTTTTAATTTTTCGCTGTGTGTGTTTGTGTGTCAATTTTTGTGTGGACCTATCTTATGGTCCACACCCGTGCTACTGACTCCCCACTGTTAGCTTGTGATACAAAAATCGAGAGAACACTCTCTAGGAACCGCAAGATCAACAGAGCATTGTGTTTTGACAATCCGTGTTTCGAAATGGCTGAGGAACAACCGATGTTGAGGTAGTTGACTGCCCTGAATCTGCAGCAGCAACCGCTTGCTGTGCAGTTCCCTGAATTGGCTGATGGCGTAAACTTTGAGCTGAAATCTGGGTTAATTCACTTACTACCCCACTTCCATGGGATGAGTGGAGAAGACCCCAACAAGCACCTTTTAGAGTTCCACATTGTCTGCACCAGCATGAAACCACGAGGCGTTACTGAGGACCAAATCAAGCTGAGGGCTTTTCCTTTCTCTCTAAAGGATGCGACCAATGACTGGTTCTATTATTTGGCTCCAGGGAGCATTGATACATGAGCTAAGATGATGAAAGCCTTCATGGAGAAGTACTTCCCTGCGACCAAGCTCAACAGCCTGAAGAGGAACATCAGCAATATCGAACAACAGGCTGATGAGACGTTGTACGAGTACTACGAGAGGTTTAAGAGGCTGATCTCTAGCTGTCCCTACCATGGGTATTCAGACCAAGACCTCATACTTTATTTGTACCGTGGTCTTATTGACGACGAGCGTCGGATGATGAATGCATCATGTGGAGGAAACATCTTGAACAAGACGCCAGCTGAAGCGTATGAGGTCTTCTTTGAGCTATCTGAGGGCTCAAGACAGTTCAGTAAGAGGGCAGACGCCCAATCAGTCAAAGCTGCAGACTCTCAGCCTAATTCTTCAATACTTTCTAAGATGTCTGAGATGAAGGAGATGATGAGAAGATACATGATGAATGGTGGCCAGCAACAAGTCAAGTCTTGTGGGATATGCTATGACACGATGCATCCTACTGATGCATGTCCCACGCTGCAGGAACCCGCTGCTGAGGTAAATGCTATTGGAGGTTTCGGTCCTCCTAGGCCAAGATATGACCCGTACTCCAACACGTATAATCCAGGGTGGAGAGATCACCCCAATCTGAGATACGGGAATCAGCAGAGTATTCCTCAAGTCCAGGAAAATCAAGAGTATCACCAGAGGCCACCACAATTCCTACCGCGCCCACAACATTATCAGCAGCCTGGGGGTCAACAACAACAATTTAGAGCTCCATATGACCCAAGACCCCAAGGCCAGAGCTCCAGTTCATCTATGTCCAGCGATGACATGATCAAATCTCTCACCCAAAGCGTATAGACATTGGCTGGCACTGTGACCACGATGGGGTCACAAATTCAAGTGGTGACCAAGCAACAAGAGTCTCTAGCTCAGAATCTGTCGACGTTGGCCAATACTATGGTCTAATAAAATCAAGAGATGCGGTCAAGCATTCAGAACTTGGAGAAGCAAGTGGGGCAAATCTCCATCGCAGTAAGCAAGTGGAAGCCCGTGACTCGAGAAAACTACCATCTCAAACGGTAGTAAACCCGAGGGAGAACGTATGCGCCATGACGCTGAGAAGCGGAACACAAGTGGAAGAAAGTCGAGGCCAACCGAAAGAATTCCGCGACCGCGGAGAAGAAGGTCGCGACCGCGGATTTGCTTCTGGGGACAACAGAAAAATTGGCGAATTTCCGCGACCGTAGACAGATGTCCGCGATCGCGGAAAAGTCCCTGTTGACGAGGAGTTGCTCGATGAAAATCCGCGACCGCAGATAGAAATCCGCAATCGCGGAAAACTCCCTGGAGGCCACAAATGCCCAGATGAAATGCCGCGACCGCGGGCGCCAAACCGCGATCGCGGTTCTGCCTCTGATGTCCACGATGAGTATGTGTGACCCAGCTTTCTTCCGCTCAGTTCATTAAAGCCACCCGCTCCATTTCCTGAGGCTCTGAAGGATACCAGAAAGCTGGAGAACGACAAGGATTTATTAGAGACCTTTAACAACTGCGAGGTAAATATTCCTTTAATCAAGCTCGTTAAAAGCATTCCTCGCTATGCAAAATTCTTGAAGGAGTTGTGCAAGATAAAGAAAAAGAAAGCGGTGAAAGAGAAGAAGAAGGTCTAGGTCAGTGAAAATGTCTCCGCTATGCTGCAAAAGCGGTTGCCCAAGAAGTGCAGTGATCCAGGCATGTTCACTATTCCCTGCAAGATATTTGGCACCATGTTTGAAAATACCATGCTGGATTTGGGTGCCTCTATCAATGTGTTGCCTCTCTCACTTTATGAATCTTTAGAGGTCGGACCATTACAGAAGACGGGGATTGTGATCCAATTGGCGAACAATTCATATGTGTATCCAAAAGGAGTGGTGTAGGATGTGCTGGTAGAAGTTGACAAGCTGATTTTCCCTGCAGACTTTTTTGTGATGGATACAGGGAGAGATAAAGACACAGCTCCTGTGATGCTGGGAAGGTCGTTCATGAACACGGCAAATACAAAGATCTATGTGAGCAACAGTTCGCTCACAATGGAGTTTGACGGGGTGAGGGTCGGATTCAACATCGACGATGCAAAGAGACACCCTCTTGATGGTAACCCCGAGTGTTCGGTTGATGTGAGCAACCCAAGTTGAGTTGGAGAGCACCAAGTCGAGTTTGACGGGGTGAGGGTCGGATTCAACATCGACGATTCTTTTCTTGTCTTTTCCTTTCTAGTTTTATTTTTGTTGTTTCATTTTGTTTTTAGACTAACTTGCAGGTAGGAGGCCTGAGCCAAAATTAAAGACAGTGTTCCAATACGCACCAGAAACTTTTCCGCAGGTGCGGAAAATTTTCCGCGACCGCGGAATAACCACTGTAAGCCCAACTGTCCGACGTTTACTTTGGAGCGACGGTGCGCATCATGCTGCCATGGAGGAGCAATTTCTCGACATGTTTAGTTGGCACCGATGATGGCTCGACATTAGACAGCTGACGAGGAGGAACACCAGAGCCCACACCACGATTACATCTGGGCTCCCTTTCTGTGTTCATTGAAGGCCGTGCAACTCCGATTTCTTTGATATACCACCACACCTTACAGTGGATCAATTTGGTTGCATGGTGGAGTTTGAGTTTGAAGACCGCCACAACACCGGAGGCATGCGTTTCATTGTTTTACCACCAGCACCAACATCCAAGTCTCGGCTCGGCGACGGTTGTGAGTACTTTTATGCTTTTCCATGTGCTTCCTCTTTTTTGTCTTCCATTACATTGAGGACAATGCAATGTTTAAGCATGTGGGAGTGTTCTATACTTGCTAGTCGTCTGAATTAAAAGAAAAAATAAAATAGAAAAAGACAAAAATATGAAAAAAAAAGACAAAAATAAATCCTGGGATAAGTCGAAAACCCGAAAGGGCGGCTTAGGTAATAAGCAGGTGACCTGGACCAACATTAGGCTGGGGTAATAATTGGTCAAGAGTGATGTGAGTTTTATGTGAGCCCATCTATTGAAAAAATGAAATGAGTGGCTTGGTGAAAACCCGAAAGGGCGCCTTGGCAAAATGAGTGAAAAAAAGAAGAGTGATTATTAGGATTCCTCATTTTTTTTGGCGTGGTGACATAAGAAGAGGTGATATAAGGAGGTTTCGGGTAGGTCACTATGGGAGGCATAAGAAGATAGATGGAGGCTAGGACTAGATTGTTACTTTCACTCTATGGTGTTCGGGTTAAGCTTGGGGGAAGTACTATGCTTTCGTTTAAGTTTGGGTGTTGTATATTGTGTGTTGATTGTGTTGATGCCTTGGAGAATCATGTTTGGGTGCAATTCTTAGTGGAGATAGTTTTGCTATGCTTCCTGAGACCTTGGGGATTTGATTGGAGGAGTAGGTTTCTTTTAGCTTACTCGAGGACGAGAAAGGTTTAAGCATGCGGGAATTTGATCAGCGCTACTTTGTAGGGTTTAACTAGGAGTTGTTACCGGAGTTTTAGGTACCATTTGGATGAGTTTAGAGCACAATTATGGAGTATGGAGTTGAGGAGAAAAAGTATGATTTTGGTGGTTTGGAGAAGCTTAAATGAACATTATGAAGATGGACGAGAAAGCCACCTAAGAAGACCAGAGAAGACGAAGAAGAAAGAGCTGAAGAAGCTACAGGAGCTTTTCCGCAGTCGCGGAATTCACCACCGCGGTCGCGGAACAAAGACGGAGCGAAGAAGTGCAAAATCGAAGAACTGCGGTCGCGGAAGCTATTGTCGCGATCGCGGCAAATAAAGACGCGAGAGCCTTTACAGTAACATTTCCGCGGTCGCAGAAATTCCTCCGCGGTCGCGGAAATCCATTCGTCAGACGTGCCGAAGACTTCGTTCGAAGATTTACTTTTTACTTTTATTTCCTTTTCTTTTATTTCTTTTATTCCGCCTAGTTTAATTTATTTCCTTTTAGATTTCAATTGTTATCTTGAGTTTTAGGTTTTGCTAGGTTTTATAACCTATTTTCCTAGCAGCCTCTTTTGGAGGAGGGAGATCATTCATTATTCAGTTTACATCAGTTTTTCTTTTTGAGTTTTTGTGTTTCCAATACTATGAAGAACTAAGCAACTTTTGCTTAGTCCGACGATTGAAGCCTTCGTTTGACTTGATTGTGAGATTATAATTCTATTTCCTTTCCTTTGATTATATCTCTTCTCTTTGTGCTTATTCCTATTGATTCTTGCTGATTTGACTGGCCTGATCATCTAGTTGATATTAGTAATTGTCTATTGCTAGGGTTTGGATATTTCGGGTTGAAATTCCTTATCTTGTGTAGCAAACATGATATTCTAGGACTGGTTAGGTTTTTAAGGATTACTTTGTTTAGTTGCTTGCGACAACGCCTATCAATCATTAAGCATTTTTACATTCAATACTAAAGATTGAGTAACTCTCGGATCAGATAGATCAACATGGAAATTTGGTGAGCAATTAAAATATATTGGACCATTACAAATATTGGACTGAATTATAGCAGGTATAGAATCTTTGTAACCCTTTAACCTATCATCTCTTAAGACGATAAAAATAGGAGAATCAATTCCTTTTCCTGATAAAGGTTTTAAAGCAACCTACACAAGTCCAAAATGAATATATCTGTATCCTTTGGTTAAGTATTTTCGCATAGAAACCGAAGAAAGTAGTTGTAAAGGTTGTTGTTATTTTTGGATACTAATGGTTTCCTCATGAGTTTTAACGCTAAATGCAGCTCTAAAGTCTAAAGTACCAATTTTATAGATAGATTCAATGTTTTGTTCAGGAATATTCCAATTTGGTAAGTCATCATTGTCAAAGGTAATATGTTGTTCATTACTGTGAACTAGTAGAACTGGATCCAGGAAGGAACATTCTCCTTATGTTTAAAGCCATAAGTCTAGATTATACTAGGATTATTTAAATTAAGTAAGGCATAGTTCATGCATATTTCACGAGACCATCGATTGGGACCACCCAAAATAGTCTTTTTAATGCGGTGACCAAGCGGATTTACGACTGACCAAACGCTCGATATGCAGTACTAAATGACTTGCTTAACTTAAATATCGTAGTATAAAATAGAGTTATACCAGTAAGCATAAACAATATGTTTCCATGGCTCTGATACCAACTCATCAAGTAATGGATAGACTAATATAAGATGGATAGTATGGTATGGATAGACTAATATAAGTAAGGCATTGTTTATGCTTACTGGTATAACTCTATTTTATACTACGCAATTTAAGTTAAGAAAGTCATTTAGTACTGCATATCGAGCGTTTGGTCAGTCGTAAATCCGCTTGGTCAGCCCGTTAAGAAGATTATTTTGGGTGGTCGCGGTCGATGGGCCCGTGAAATATGCATGAACTATGCCTTACTTAATTTAAATAATCCTAGTATAATCTAGACTTATGGCTTTAAACATAAGGAGAATGTTCTTTCGTGGATCCAGTTCCACTAGTTCCCATATAGTTCATAGTAATGAACAACATATTACCTTTGACAATGATGACTTACCAAATTGGAATATTTCTGAACAAAACATTGAATCTATCTATAGAATTGGTACTTTAGACTTCAGAGCTACATTTAGCATTAAAACTCATGAGGAAACCATTAGTATCCAAAAAGAACAACAAACTTTACAACTACTTTCTTCGGTTTCTGTGAGAAAATACTTAACCAAAGGATACAGATATATTCATTTTGGACTTGTGCAGGTTGCTTTAAAACCTTTATCAAGAAAAGGAATTGATTCTCCTGTTTTATTGCCTTAAGAGATGATAGGTTAAAGGGTTACAAAGATTCTATACTTGCTATAATTCAGTCCAATATTTGTAATGGTCCAATATATTTTAATTGCTCACCAAATTTCCATGTTGATCTATCTGATCCGAGAGTTACTCAATCTTTAGTATTGGATGTAAAAATGCTTAATGATTGTTTTAAACAATTTTAAAAAAACTTTGCAATTATTTATAGACTTCATTTTAGGGTCCTAACATCCCTTACGAATCCAAAATGTATTGTTCCTCCTATACCGCACGGTGAAACAGTTTTACTACAATTAGAAGCTGAAAATTCTTGTACCTTTACACCTAAAATTATAAGATGGAATGAAATTACTATACCAGAAACATTATAACTTCAAAATACTCACCCTCATACAGAATGAGGGCTTGTCTATTTATAGGGAAAGAGAGGGGTGCAACATTCTTTGTTCGTACAAGTTGTTAGAACTGTAGTATCACAAGTGGTTTTCCTGTTGTGAGTGGAGTTGTTGTCCGTCAGTGGGGTTTCTGTTGTGACTGAAGCTTTTGCTGCAAGTGGAGTCTTGAGTGGAGTCCTTTTGTCTGTTGCTGCAAGTGGAGTCCTTTTGTCTATTGCTGCAAGTGGAGTCTTTTGTTCTTCTTGGGCTTGTTCTTCTTGGGCTTTTGTTCTTCTTGGACTTTTGTTCTTCTTGGGCTTCTGTCCTTCTTGGGCTTTTGTTCTTCTTGGACTTGTTCTTCTTGGGCTTTCTATATTTTTTTGCCTTTTCTTGATGGGCTCTTTTCAGAGTATCGTAATGTACAAAGGAGGTAATTTAAACAGGCTAGATTATACCCCCCAAAATAAAAACATAAGTCCTTCTTTGTTTTTCTTTTTCTGAGCTTGAAAATAACTGGGACTGTTGTGCTTACATAGCATAAGGGTCTTGGGCGAACTGTTCTGGATCATCTACCGGAGAAGGGGGTGGAGTATAATCCGGACTGTCATAGCTGTCAGCCCAACATTGTTTTTCTTGGGCCAAAAACTTTTGAAATGCTTGGAATGCTTCCCATTGTTATAGTTGTTCTTTTAGGATAGAAGGAGATGTGATCTTTGCCAAAGGAGGAGTAGAGGTTGTTGTTGTAACTGTTGTAGGAGAGGCTGTCGGTTTTAGCAACTTTTGTTGAAGGGTTGTTCTTACTTTGTCGATGGTAAGTGTGGAAATGATAAATTTTTCCTACCATCTGATCATGAAGCGTCTACAAAGGGTTACAAGAAAGCCTTGAGGGTGTATTTGTAGGGTCTTGTATGTCCAACAGAAGATCCATGCAACACCGAAGTCACGATGGAAGCGGAGGGCTTTTGTGAAAGGTCTTTGTTGAGAGTGGAGAAGGTAGTAGTTATATGCTGTTTTTATCTCAGCAGGGTAAATGTCTTTTGTGGCTCCGAAAGTAAGCCACCATTCATAGAACCAGATGGGGAAACCGTTTGGGCAGTGTCTATCAAAGAAGAAGAACCAAGAGTGGTTAAAGGGTCTAAGTAAGAAGGTTCTTTCCCAGGCATTTTTGTAGTCTTGGTAAGTGTAGCCCGGGAGATTAGGAATAGCTTGTGGAAGGGAGAAAGCTTTTAAGGTCCAGGGGTCGGACCAGTCTAAGATAGAAAGGACATTAAGGATTCTGCATTTAGAGTAGGAGATGCGTGAGGGGTCAGTTAAACACATATTGTGGGAGATCTCAATAGATCCTGAGTCTACCAGGATGAACGCGTAGAACTTTTGGGTTTTGGAAGGGTTCTCAAGGAACCAATGAAGATTAAAGGGAAAGAGTTTTTTGAGGTAAGGTTCTAATTGGCTTTGTCCAATAGGAGTGTGTTCTGTTGTTAAGTAGACTGGGGTAATTGGACTTGGTTTTAAGAAGTATGGGTAGAATGGGCTATCTTTTTTGTGGTCTATTTTAGCAGGAGTCTTGGGTGCCAGGTGAGCATGGCTATAAGGAAGAGGTGGAAAGTCAGAGAGGGCTTGAAATTGGTTTTGAACTGGGACTAGAGAGAAAGAGGGCGAAGGGTTGATATAGTCTCTTGGGGTCTGTTTTCTACCTGAGGGCTCCATATCTGTAAAACAAATGGATGATTAGAACGGGATCTCATCGGTCTTGAGGTCTTTGACTAGCTCTTCTTGTGCTAGTTCAAGTACAATAGCAAGTTTTTCTTCAGCGGTTTCTATGTAGCTAAATGCAAGGCCTTTTTTCACACGCGGTTCTATATATGAAAGGACATGGCATAAATCGGGTTCTCTCTTATAATGTACCAACCTTTTTCTTGTGTGATAAACTTCCCATCTATAATAATCCTTTTTTCTGAGATAAAAAAACATTTTCATAATAAAATGTTTTTATAAAAAGGGAAGACGAGCAAGACGTTTTTGGACTTCACTTTCAAGTTCTTTCAAAAATTCAATAAGGTCAGCTCTTCCTTCAAGCTCAATTAATTGCCTATATGCTGGTATCCAAAGGCTTCTTTCAAGCTGGTCTTTGCATCTTTTGAAATGACCTCTCATAGAAATTTTTTTGTTTTTCCTTGAATTTTTTTTTCTTAGTAAGAAAGACAGGTAAAGAAGAGCCATTAAAAATGGTTTAAAACGGGATTTCTTTTTCTTTTAAAATGGCTAAAATCTGCTCATTCGCAATCCTGGTTTGTTTTTCAAGGACTTCTCTTAAATTTTCTATCAAAGGCTCTTTGAACGACATATCTATATTAGTGTTTCTTTTATAGGAAGCAATGGTTTTATAAAGGTAAGGGATATGCCATTGTCGATAAATTTCTCTTTTTAAGTCTTTATAAAACTTCATGGAAACTCCTTTATCTAGTAGTTTTTTCCCTGTAAAAATTCTCTTGTGAGAAAATCTGGTAAAGAATTGTTTTTTCCTTTTATAAATTCTATTTTGAAATCGAATACAGAGACAATAGCTTGCCATCTTGCAAAAATCTGTTTTGAAACTAAGTTTTGAACATCTTTTTGTAAAATTTCTTTAGCAGACTGACAATCTACTCGAAGAAGAAATTCTTTATTATATAAATCATCTTGAAATTTGGAAATACAAGAGACAATAGATAAAACTTCCTTTTTGACAGTACTGTAATTCTTTTGTGGTCCGGTCCAGACACCAGAGTAATACCTAACAAGTGATTCTTTGGTTTGATCTGGTAGTCTTTGTTTAAGAATTCCACCAAAGCCTAATTCTGAGGCATCTGTTTCTACAATCATGAAAGCAGAGGGATGAGGGATATTGGCACAAGGTAGGGATTTAACATTTTTTTAAGAAGTCGGACAACCTTGGAATGTTCAGTTGTCCAGACAAGTGGATTTTTCTTGAGTCTTTGAAATAGTGGAGCACAAATTTGTCTAAGGTCAGGGAAGAAGTCTGAGATATAATTTAGACATCCTAGGAATCTTTGTAGTTGATTTTTATCTCTTATTTCATCTGGGAATTTGTTAGTGAATTCGATGCTTCTATTTATAGGCTTGATTGTCTGATTATAAATATTAAGACCTAGAAGCCTAATTTGTGTTTGAAACAGTTTTATTTTAGAAGCAGAGACTACTAGACTTATGTATAAGAAGGTGTTAAGGTGTTTGAAGTGTTCTTCTATGTTTTTGGAGAAAACAAGAACATCGTCAATGTAGACTATTGTAAAATTTGAGTAAGGATTAAAAATGTCATTCATGATTCTCTGAAATTCAAAAGGGGCATTCTTTAAACCAAAGGGCATTACATTCCATTCGTAATGTCCAAATGGGACAGTGAAGGTTGTTTTGTATCTGTCTTTGTTTTCTACTTGGATTTGCCAAAATCCACTCTTTATATCAAATTTTGAATAAATATTAGAGTCAGAAAGCCTATTAAGCAGGTCTCTTTTGTTAGGAATAGGGTATCTAATCCATTGAAGGGCCTTGTTTAAGGGTTTATAATTAATAACTAGTCTAGGGACTCCTCTTTCTTTCTCAGCCTGATTGTTAACATAAAAAGCTGCACAACTCCAAGGGGACTTGGAGGGTCTTATAAGATTCTTTTGAAGGAGAGAGTTAATTTCTTCTTTACAAAATTGTAGAAGCTTTTGATTCATTTGTATGGGTCTAGCTTTAGTGGGAATGTTTATTTTATTGAAGTCTTTTTCGTATGGAAGCGAGACTTGGTGTTTCTTTCTTTCCTAGAAGGTTGTGGGGGAATCAGAGCAAACACGTTTTTTAAATATTTCTTCTAAATCAAGAATCTGTTTTTGTAAGCTAGGATTTTGAAGTTTCTCTTCAATCCTAAGGTGTGCAATTTCTTTAGTGAGAGAGTGAACTAAAGACCTTTTATTTGTTATTAAGTTTATGTTTTTAGTTATGGAGGAGGACTGGAGTAGGGAAATATCCTTTTGTTTTATGGGTGTAATGAATTTGATGCTTAACTCTTTTCCTACTACTTCAGTGTGTATGCCTTTTCTGTTTACTCTAAAAGGGTATATTTGCGTTAAGAAAGGTGTTCCTAGGATGACTTCTTGTGTGATGTTTTTAACCAATATGAAAGAGTTTTTAAAACAATATTCATTATTGCAAATGTAGGCTTTAGGGATTTTGTAGCTGAGACTCATTTTTTCTTCCGTTAGCATTATGAATCTTTTCATTGCTTTTGTGGTAAACTTTTGAAGGGATTAAGCCTTCGCAAATGCAGTTGAGGTCTGCTCCACTATCAAGAAGAGCAACAGTAGAGAGAGTAAAGTCTTCTATTTTGATAGTAATGTCTATATACCATTCTTGAAGATTAATTCTACTTATGATTGAAACCAATGGCTCAATTTTAAATTTTGATTCATTGTCAGAAGGAGAGTGTTGTGAGCTAGAGCTGGCCTCGTTGGTATTAGAAAACTCTAAATGGGCTATTCTAGTTTCAAGTTCTAGGTCTTTGGTTTCATTTATTAATATTTGCTCTTTGAGGGTTTTGACATCCTTTTTAAGATTGTTGACTTCAGTTTGTAGATCGTTAGTTGTAATAGGGGAAAATTTATTAGTAGGAGATCTTTTATTGATGATTTTGGAAATGCTAAAGGGTTCTTCAAGAAGAGATTTATGTTATTTGAATATTAAGTCTTTGAGTTTCATAAAATATTATTGTTTTACATGAGGGTCTACGAGTTTATCAATTAATTCAAAAATAACTTCTTTTTCATCACTTTTGGTGATAACGTTGCAAAATTGTATAGTTCCTGAGTTATCAGAATCTGAAGAATCAGCTTGATAATTATCTTCAGAGAAGTCTTCTATAAGTATTTTATTAAGTTTGTTTTTAAGGTCCTCGTTATCGTGGCAAATTTCATTGATCTTTTGTCTAAGGCTACAATTGTTTGCTTTATGACCCGGTTTTCCACATTTGTACCAAATAATCTTTTTACATGCTTTCTTATGTTGAAATTTCTTTTTAGTGTAATCATTGGATCTTTCAGGTTTGTTTCTGGGTCTAAATTCTCTGTGTTTGCTTTTATGGGTTTTTCTACTGCTAGAGGGTGGCTCAACCTTTTGAAGGCCAAAAGCTTCACATAAATTTCCTAATTCTTTTCTATTAGATCCTTTTTATCTACCATATTTAGCTTGTATCTTTAACTCAGAACAAATGGCTAATCCTTCTTTTTTAACGAAAGCTGTAAGTTGACCATAGGTCATGTCTTTCCAGGGGATCTCTTCAGCTTGTATTTCGGCTTTTATTTTTTGATTTATTCTTTTAGCAAATAAGGTAGGATGACCTGAGACAAAACGTTCTTTCCAGTACCCCTTATAGCAGTCGTCTCTTTTATAGACATAGGATAGAAATACGTCTTTATACCACCTATAATCACTAAGGGTTCTGCATATAAGGTTGGAAAGTATATCTCTATTGGATTGGATCTCTTCTCTAGGGTTACCTATACACACAGTTTTCAGGGTGCCCATCTATCGTATCCTACCGCAGATTAAAGAGAAGCCATTCTTCTCTTGGCCGACTAAGATGAAAGTAGAGGCCAAGGATAGAGACATGTCTAAGTATTGTTCTTTCCACAGGGAGAAAGGACACCTCATCGGAGAATGCAAAGCTTTCAAATCTATGCTTGAGAAGTGGGTTTCTCAGGGGTTCTTGAATGAGTTTGTCGACTCGGGTGCCAGTTCAGGAGGGAATCAGGCAAAGCAGAATAACTCAGATGCACAGGGTGAAAAGGCAAAAGATGTGTAGAGACAAGTAATTCATGTGATTGAGTCGATAGTTAAGCAATCTGGAGCATCTAAGCATGACTATCGCCAGAAGTGTCATGCCTTAGATGTGATGAAGGCAGAGCAAGTGCCCGTCAAGAGAAAAAAGTTGGAGGATACAGTGTTGATAGCTTTCTCAGACGAGGATTTACACGGGATCCAACTCCCGCATAATGACCCGTTGATTCTTACAGTGGAGATAGGGGCATTTGACGTGCGCAGATTGTTGGTAGATTTTGGGAGCTCGATGGACCTCATGTTTTTTGATACATTCAAGAAGCTCGGAAAGAAGTAGGAAGACCTGATTCTTGTTTCAACTCAGTTGTTTGGTCTCAGGTCCCTTCCAGTGTGGCCATTGGAAATGCTGCGTTAGACAATGACACTAGGGAGAAGGCGGTGACAATTGAGTTCTTGGTTGTTAATGCGCCGTCTTCATACAATGATATTTTGGGTCGCCCGTGGATACATCTCATGGGAGCTGTGCATTCAACTTTGCATCAACTAATCGTCTTCTCTCATTCCGGAAGAGTTGTCAAGATAAGAGGAGACCAGAGTGCAACACGCCAGTGCATGGGAATCAGGGCAGCTTGTGCAAACGTCCATATGGTGCATTCCGTGCCCTAGGTGTTGGACGAGGTGGGCACGCCTCTAGCAGACAAGTCGGTGGAGTCCCTGCAGAAAGTCCTGGTAAGTCCTTCTGAGCCGGATAAATATTTTTTAGTTGGATCTAATATTTCAGTTGATGAATTGGAGTCCTTGTCTGGGCTTCTAAGGAGAAATCGAGTATTTTTTGCATGGAGCCCGTATGAAATGCCAAGTCTAGCACCATATATTGCTTGCCATAGATTGAGTGTTCGACCGGATGCTAAGCCCGTGGTGCAAAGGTTTACGCGCTCTTCAGTGGAGCATTCCGATGTAGTTGTGGTTGAGGTAGAGAAATTGCTAGAGGTCGGGGCAATCAGGGAAGTGCAGTATCCAACTTGGGTAGCTAATACTGTGGTGGTCAAGAAGAAGAGCGGGGATTGGAGAGTATGTGTTGATTTCACCGACTTGAACAAGGCGTGTCCTAAAGACATGTTCCCTCTCCCCAAGATTGATCAATTGGTAGATGCTACAGCAGGTCATGCAAGGATGAGCTTCTTGGATGCTTATAGGGGGTACCATCAAATCCCCCTATTTGAGGATGATCAAAAGAAAACTGCATTTTTTACTCCAAGAGGAATCTTTTGCTACAAGGTAATGCCCTTTGGTCTCAAGAATGTCGGGGCCACTTTTCAGAGGACTGTCATCAATCTGTTCTCATACTTGCTCGGTGATACAGTGGAGGTGTATATTGATGACATGGTGCTAAAGAGCAGGCATGAGGTTGACCATTTGAGAGACCTCCAACAAGTATTTGATGTAATGAATAAGTATAATCTGCGACTCAATGCTTCCAAGTGTGCTTTTGGAGTGAGTTCAGGGAAATTTCTGGGGCATCTAGTGACGAGAAGAGGCATTGAAGCCAGCCCAGATCAAATTTCAGCAATTCAGGCCATCAAGAGTCCAAGTAATGTGAAAGACTGCAAAAGCTCACATGAATGGCTGCAGCGTTGAACCATTTCATTAGTAGATCTTCTGATAGGTGTAGTGCCGTCTTCAAACTGCTAAAAAGGGATCGTATATTCCAGTATGATGATGAGTGCGAGCGCTCAATGTCAGAACTCAAAGCTTATTTGCAGAGGCCTCCTATCCTCATGGTTCTTGAAGGAGGGGATGAGTTGTTTCTCTATTTAGCAGTTTAGAGAGAAGGCAGTCAGTGCTGTTCTTATAAAGGAGATGGACAGAGTTCAACACCTAGTTTATTACATCAGCAAAATGCTTCTAGACGCAGAGACTCGGTACACTCCTATGGAAAAGTTGCTATTGGCATTGGTAACCGCATCAAGGAAGTTGAATCACTATTTCCAGGCTCATCCGGTTGAAGTTATTACCGCGTTTCTGCTCAAGGCTTTGCTTTCTAGTTTGGATTTGTCTGGCAGAGTGGCACACTGGGTGGTTGAACTGGGGCAATACGAGATCCAATTTGTTAGTAGAACTGCAATCAAGGGCCAAATCCTCGCAGATTTCGTAGCTGAGTTCATGGGGTACATCCCGGGGCCTGAGATGCAGGTGTGGTCATTGCGTGTCGATCGACAGGCTCCTTGGGAGCTGCAGATTGACGGATCTAGCAACAGAAAGGGAGCCGACACAAGTTTGGTGTTGACTTCTCCAACAAGGGAAATAATCAGAACTTCGGTAAACTTGGGTTTGAGGCCACCAACAATGAAGCTGAGTACGAGGCCCTAATTTTGGGCTTGATCGCAGTCCGAAACTATGGGGGCAGGGAAGTGGTGGTCTACTCTGACTCCAAATTCGTCGTGAATCAGGTTTCAGGCGAGTACGGAGCGAAGTCTTCCCGAATGTTAGCTTATTTAGAAAAGGCTCGAAGCCTTCTGTTAGGATTCCAAGAGTTCCAAGTCCTCCAAATCCCACGTGAGCAGAACGCAGTGGCAGATGCACTAGCAACCTTGGCCTCGACCAGCTCTGGAGAAACAAGGACGTGGGTGCACATTGACTTGTTGGAATCTCCAAGTATTGAGGCCAAAGAGGTACGTCAGGTTGACTCTGAGCCTAGCTGGATGGATCCGATTTTTGATTATTTGAAGCATGATATCCTCCCGGCGGATATACGTGAGGCGCGGCTTGTGCGCCTTAGAGCTGCTCATTTTTGGATCTCGCCCCAAGGGTTCTTGCATAGGAGGTCTTTTTCAGGCCCATATCTGAACTTTGTTCCGCCCTCAAAGGTGGAGAGTTTACTTTATGAGATTCATGAGGGCGTATGTGGAATCCACGCTGTAGGAATGAGCTTAGCTTTCAGAGCTAGGTCCCAAGGGTACTGGTGGCCTTACATGCAAAAGGATGCAGAGTGCTATGTTAGAAAGTGTGAGAAGTGCCAAAAGTTCGCCAAACTCACTCACCAACCAGCGGTAGATTTACATCCACTCACGAGCCCGTGGACATTCGCAGAGTGGGGACTTGATTTAGTTGGGCCCTTCCCAAGAGCTCCATGCAACAGGCGTTTCCTAGTCACAGCTACAAATTACTTCACCAAATGGGTGGAGGCGAAGCCGTTGACAAACATAAGAGACACTGATATCAAGAAGTTCATCTGAGAGTTCATAATTACCCGTTTTGGCATTCCATATTCATTAATATCTGACAATGGGACTCAGTTCTGAAGTGTTGCATTTAAAGATTTTTGTGCAGGATATGGCATAAAGAACTTCTACTCATCTGTAGCTTACCCGCATGCAAATGGGCAAGCTGAGGCCACGAACAAGGCAATTCTTGACGGGATCAAGAAGAGACTAGACCAGGCTAAGGGGCAGTGGGTGGAGGAGCTTCCAGCAGTGCTCTGGGCACATTGAACCACGCCCAGGAGGTCCACAGGGGAGTCACCTTTCGCTCTAGCTTATGGAACGGACGCGGTCATCCCCTTAGAGATGAGGCTCCCCACCATACGTACGGAGGAGTTCGAGCAGGAAGGGAACGAGAAAGCTTTAGAAGCCAACCTTGACTTCCTCCATGAGCGGCGTGAAGCAACGGTTGTAAGGACTGCCGCCTACCAGCGCGATATCGTGAGGTCTCATGGCAAGCATGTCAAGCCACGTGCCTTTGAAGTTGGGGATTTTGTCCTACGCAAAGTTCTCACCAATACGCGGGACTCCACATAGGGCAAGCTAGGACCAAACTGAGAGGGGCATATCGCGTGATAGCCAACCCCGGAAACGGCTCCTACAAGTTGGAAGACATGGATGGCAAGGCGGTTCCACACACCTGGAACGCCTTGAACCTGAGGAGATTCTACATCTGAACACATTCTAGGTAGGGGGTACTCTTTTCCTTCTCTGTATGGTTTTTTCCCATGAGGTTTTCCTGCAGAGAGGTTTTAACGAGGCCAACGGTGTTGTTCCCCTAATACATTATTTTCTTTACATTTGGAGATGTTTATGTTATAACACTTTTAAACTGCCCGTATTGCAATACAATATGTCTTTGTTAGCACATACAGTTGAAACTCCTCAGCACAGGAAGCAAAGCATGGCAAATGCATGGGGCAAACGGTCAGCCAATTGCCCAACAACCAAGCCCCTTGGCACGCCAAGGGCCCGCTAAAGAGCGTAATCGAGTTCGCAAGTTGCAACTCACCTAGGCCGAGTCAAGGGCTACAACGAGTCAGTAAGTTGCTGCTCTCCTGTAACCGTCTCGGATTACAACAAAGCTCAAGCCGGCAAGTGCCGCTCAAATAGGTCGTGACGTGCGCCATGGCGGGTCGGTAAGTGCTGCATCCCCATGACCACTCCAGATTACAACCAAGCCCGAGCCGGCAAGTGCCGCTCAAATAGGCCGCGACGTGGGCCCTGGCGGGTCGGTAAGTTCCGCATCCTCATGACCACTCCGGATTACAACCAAGTCCGAGCAGGCGGGAGCCACTCAATAGGCCGCGACGTGGGCCATGGCGGGTCGGTAAGTACCGCATCACCATGACCACTTCGGATTTCAACTCAGTGTTCAAGAGGATGTCGAGCAAATCAGACGAATAAGGAAAACAGCGACCGCACGGAATGTGCGCAGAACCACACGGGCCGTACGGTGCCCACGGCTCTTCAGCCAGTAGTACAAACAACGACCGCACGGCCGTGCGTATCACCGCACGGGCCGTGCGCTGCCCACGACTTTTCAGTCAGAAAAACAAGCGCTGACCGCACGACCGTGCGTTTTACCGCATAGGCCGTGCTGTCCCTTCAACTTTTCCGAGAAATCAAATCATTGCCTGCACGGCCGTGCGTTTTTCCGCATCGGCCGTGCGGTTCTCTCGGCTTTTCAGCCAGGTAATAAAAAGTGTCGATCGCACGGCCGTGCGTTTTTCCGCACCGGCCGTGCAGTGCTCTCGGCTTTTCAGCCAGATAATTAAAAGTGTCGACCGCATGGTCGTGCATTTTTCCGCACCGGCTGTGTAGTGCTTTCGGCATTTCAGCCAGATAATTAAAAGTGCCGACCGCACGGTCGTTCGTTTTTCTGCACCGGCCGTGCAGTGCTCTCGGTTTTTCAGCCATAAAATTAAAAGCGTCGACCGCACGGCCGTGCGTTTTTCCGCACAGGCCGTGCGGTCCCCTCGATTTTTCCAGAAAAAACGGATCACCGCCTGCACGGCCGTGCATTTTTCCGCGCCGGCCGTGCGGTGCTCTCGACTTGCTACTTAAAAATCAGACTCTTACGGTCCACTTTGTCGGTTCTTGGAACCCGATGCCTCCGAAGACCCGAGGGGAAAACTGATGAGGGAAATTCCACTTTCCCTATTTATTTTTAATTAGCTATTTTCCCCAATAAATGATAATTAATTGTGGATAAAAAGTCAGATATAATAGCAACCTTTTATTCATTAAAAGCATTTAATGGGCCTATTAAGTAATAAGTCCATTACGAATCTAGCTTATTCAAGCCCATGTACAAATATTCTGAACCTAGCTCTCCTTCTCTTTTTCTTCTACGTTCTTTTGCCTCCTTGGCTGCGACCCTTAATCGTAGAGAGCTTTTTTGCCAGACTTGAGCGTCGGAGGAGCTTTAGGGGAGATCCAGCCCTCCCGTTGACTCGTTTTGTGATTTCAGGATCAACTGAAAGGTTAGTTACTTCATCTGGAGTGCGGAGATCATCGAATATAGTCGTTCCAGTTTGAATCCGCAGGGAAGATCAAATTCCTGTTTCTACACCATCTAATTACCTTTCACATGTATACATTTTCTTGCATTTGTTTGGTCGAGTGACAAATGCCTTAATTCCTCCCTAAGTAATGACAAATGCTGATATTTTTAATGGGAAACAACGTGGAAGACCCAAATGTAATGGCTGCTAATGCAACTTCTGTAACTTTAATGTTATCAGATATATCTTGGTGTGGTCTATTGGTATTATAAGGGTTAGAAGAATTTGTGGGCAGTTCATATATAACCCCACCATGGAAGATGTACGATCATATAGCTTACAGTTCTATAAGTGTTTTGTAGAGCACTCACCTTCACCGTAACTATTTCCTTTGGAAAATTTCAATTGGATGTTCCCTCAAGGTGGAAATTTTGACTGATGTTTAAGACTAGAATACTCCCTAATTTTCTTGAAAAATGCAAACTTGGAAGTTTTGCCATCAATTGTTGCAAAGTTATCCATTTAATAGAGTTGCTCCTTAGGAAATATCCATGTAATGTAAATCTATCTTGAAATTAGATTTTATATAGGTTATGAAAACCTTAATAAAATGTCTTAGGGCATGAATAACGGGGCCCAAAATAGGGGCTTTTAACCCAAAATATAATAAAAAATGGGTAATGGGCTAAAAGCCCCATATCAGGTCTCAAAAATGGAGCAAATCTTGGGACCGTCCCTTATGGGACTTTTAGAGTATTCAGTGCCACGTGTCGCGCTGCGATTGGCGCGCGCCCGATGTGCGACACGTGGCGATGTAACCGACGGCCAAGATTAATTCCTGGCCGTTCGGTATTTTTAAAAAAAAATTTAATTTATGAAAAAAATACAAGTTAAAAAAAAATAAAAAAATACCATAATTCTAGTTACATTTTTCTCTATCTATAGACATCAATTTTGGATATATTTGGTAGATTTTTTTATTTTTTTTGTATTATAAGTATCATTAAGTGAAAATAAATCATTTTATTATTATTATTGGTGGTTTAAAATAAAATAAATATCAATTTAATTTCTTTATATTAAAATTATATTGTAAATAATTTTGGCGCGGGGCGGTGAGTTCCACCGCGGGGCGGCGGTGCCTTTTTCATCTTCTGCGACACTTCCGTAAAAATGCCCTAACTTTTGATTCCCAACTCGGATTGCGCTCATAGTTTGAGGACTTGCAGTAGACTTCAAGATCTAACTCCTCGAATTGGAATCGCTTCATTTGGATATCTGAGTAGAGAGAACGAACCATTTGAATTCAGCACTTTGTCATTTGATTTAGTTTATGTTATTTTCGCATGTTGTTTTGTTTTCTTGAATGTATGCATCCATTTTTGTTGATTTTCCATCAATGTATGTTTTTTCCCTTAATTTTAAAAGCCCCATCTAAAAGCCCCCCACTAAAAGCCACCAATATATCATGAGGCTTTTAGCAAATAAATACATTCAAATCCTTCTAAAAACCCCAACTAAAAGCCCCCATTAATACTGCTCTTATAGAAATGAGAATTTGAAGACCCACATGCTAAAGCTTCAGTTGAATTACATGGTGCAGAAGCTGCTTATTAATTAAAGATTTGGGTGGAGCTGGTTTATTTGGAAGTTAGTTGACTAGGCAGGAACAATAGACAGAGGTATTCTAATAGACTAATTAGCTCAATTTCTTTGTTAAATTATAGTGTTGAGAATGTGTTACATTCATCTTGAGTATTTGGAAATTGAGGTGGATGATCCATATAGGTGTATTTGGAATAGAGGTATACGGTTGCAAGATGACAGATCACTGGAGTATATTTGTTATGTTGGCCCTAAAAATGAGAAATGCAGTGTTTCGGTGAGTCATAGAGGTATATATTGGATCTCGTTTTTCTTAGTTCCTAGTCGAGGTTTTTTTTGGTTAATTTGGGATTTGACTGGATGTTACATAGCTACTTGTGGTCTAAATTTTATTGTTATTTTCCGCCTAATTTTTTTTATTGTTATCAACTATTTTTAGGCCGATAAACCCCGCACGCCGATTTTTTTCGCCTCGCACTCTCCTCTGGGCGGCACTTAGAGCCGCCCAGAAAACTCTTTCAAAAAACCGGTTTGCACCTGGGCGGCATTAGGTGCAGCCCATGCAAACCGTTTTTTTTATAACCCGATTTGGACCTGGGCGGCACATATTGCCGCCCAGTGTTTTTGGTTTTGTAGAACCCGGTTTTGAAATTTAATTTATTTATTTTAAAAATTAAAAAATGATTTTCTGGAAACCGGGTTAAAATTCGGCGGCACTGAAAGCCGCCGAGTCTAAACCCAAAAATCTGGGCGGCAAAACATGCCGCCCAATGGCGAATTTGAAATTGAAACTTGGGCGGCAACTATTGCCGCCCATGTGCAAACCGCCCCAAAATTGAAACTTCGGCGTTATTAAATGCCGCCCAGGGTCGTCTTCTCCGAGAGCGATTTGCAGAGTTCGAGAGCGAAAATGGATCCCGGCGGCGATTATTCGGTTGACGACATATGGGAGTTCTTGGCGGAGGAAGAACTGAGGGACCATCAGATGGCGGCGGCGGCAGTTCTTGGCGGAGACGGCGGCGATGTACTAGAATCGACGGCAGAATCGATGGTGGCGGCGGCGGCGGCCAATCTCTGTTTCACGGGGGGCAGCGACGAGGCGGCGGAGGAGGCGGCCGAAGCGAGGCTGGGGGAGAGGGGTGGCGACGCGGCGGAGGAAGCGAGGCTGGCGGAGGAAGCGAGGCTGGCGGAGGAAGGAGGCGAAGCGAGGCTGGGCGAGGCCGAGGAGGGAGGTGAGGCTGGGCTGCACTACGTGCCGCCCACTATGGGGGAATCTGGGCTGTACGTGGTGCCGCCCAGGACCGAGGGCGAGGAGGGCGATATCGGGGCTTTTTTGGGCGAGGAGGGCGACATCGCGGCGGAGAATGCCTTCGACGTCGCGTGCGCGGTTGCTCAGCAGGCTATGTTAGACTTGGGTGAAATTCCCGTTCGCCAAAAGCGAAAATATGAATGGAGGCCAACTGAAAAGGTATGATGTTTTTTAAATTTGTAATCGTTAAATCTAATTTATTTAATTAAATTGTTACTGCACTTGTAGATTTATATACTTGGATTTTAGATTATTTAATCATTTTCTTATAAAAAATAGTATAGGTAATAGGCTCAATTATACTGTTAAATAATATTAAATATATCATTGTAATGAAAATTTTAATATATTGATTTTGTTTGTAAGAAAGCAATATTTGGGCATATGTAAATATGTTATAGTGGGTAAAATGAATATAGTTATATTTGTAAATTTGGTTTTTATTGTATTTAATCATTATAAAAAATAGTATAGGTAATAAGCTCAATTATACTGTAATATTAAATATGTCATTGTAATGCAAATTTTAATATATTGATTTTGTTTGTAAGAAAACAAATTTCTATATTTTTTATGGAAAAATAGGAAGTTTTGGGTAAGATCGCACGGTCCGATCGAGATAGTCGCCCTACTACTGCATCTGCTCGCAAGAGGAGGGTTGGCGGTGTATCGCAGGGCCATATTGAGGCCGATAGTGAGGACGATGTTGGTCCCGTCCGCTCAGATGATGACGTGATTATGGAGGACCCACCTCAACAGTCACATCAAGAGGACCCACATCTTGATGACTCACCTCAGCAGCGGCTACCTCTGGAGGAGTTACATGAGCAGCATGCCCCATCTCCACGTGAGGCATCTCAACAGGCCCCATCTCAGCCTGAGCCAACCACAGAGGCCCTATCTCCGATTGAGCCACATCAGGAGACTCAGTATGGCCCATCTCCATCTCAGCATGCCCCATCTCCACATCATGAGCCATCTCAGCAGGCCCCCTCTCAGTCTGAGCCAGTCACACAGGCCCCATCTCCGCATGAGCCAGCTGAGCAGCTTCCTTCTTTGTTGAGGAACTTTGATACGCACATTGCAGAGCTGATATGGAGGAAGGCGTCGTTGGACCCACCCGAGGACGTTGTTAGGAGTTTGAGGGTCCAGACACGCCCTACGCAGTTTGTATTTTGGAGGGATCGTATTCCTAGAGGGGTCCTTGTAGAGGAGTCCTGGTTTTGGATTGCGCAGCAGACGTGGTTGACCGATTTACTTGATTTGCAGTTCGGCAATGCTGATCACAGCCTCATTTTAGCATTCGTTGAGAGATGACATCCAGAGACGAACACCTTCCACTTTCCCTGGGGCGAGATAGCTCCTACTCTACATGACATGCTGATGATTTTAGGGCTGTCGATCGAGGGATTTGAGGTGACGTCACCATGGACCGGTCATGATAGCGAGCTGGCGGAGTGTGAGGCTTTGTTCGGCTATTTGTTTGTGATAGATTCGGACTACAGCTTTGATGAGGATGATGCTGACATGGTCCGCGACCTTAGGAAGGGTTGGGTCAAGCAATTCCAGCTTGGGAGGCATGTGATGAGGATGATTGAGGAGGGTGCCTACCCAGAGGATATAGCAGCCGGTTTCTTATGGCACGCCATGTCGGCTAGCATCTTCGTTGACAAGTCAACGAACGAGCTGAAGACAACACTGCTCCCTCTTTTTGTGGACTGGGAGCGTGTCGTTCATACTGGTTGGGGTACTGGGGTTCTGGCTCACAAGTACCCTTCTGTGCGGCACACAGTACACTGGGCTGCACTGTGTGCCGCCCAGTGAACCCTACTGGGCTGCACTGTGTGCCGCCCAGTGAACCCTACTGGGCTGCACTGTGTGCCGCCCACAACGGTCATATTTTACCATATTTTACCCTATTAATACGCACCCGCCCACAACTAGTGTACGCTTTAATGTTTTCGTGAACGTGTTTTTGTTAATGATTAGTAATATTGTTGTCGCGTATCGCATTTTCCCGATTTTTTTCAATTCAAAAAAACAAATGATTCAAAACACAATATACGATCAATCTCAATCAAACTTTCACACAAAAGGAAATACAATATCATATATAAAGTCGATTACAATCCAAAAAACCTAGGTAAGTATGTCAGGTCGCCCATGATATGCTCGCTCCTCTACATAATTCTTGAACCTATCCTTAAAGCGCTCATGACTATCCCATCCATCAACACTTGGATCCTTGTAAATGCGCCACTGTCTTGGAGGCGGTGGAATGGGACAATGGTCATTAACAAGCCAAATCTGTACACGTAAACAATACAGTTATAAAAAAAAATTATGAAAGAATAAGTAAATACGAGAGAGTATGACTCCACGTACCGGTACGTAATGGTCTCTCCTGCCTACATGTGCTATCGCATAAACCTTTGTCGGAGGCTCGGCACCCGGGGGGGCCCACAATGGAAGACATGTGTGCGGTCCGAACCAGGATAAGACAACAACAGCCACTTGGTGTTCCATGGCAAACGCCAACCCAGTAATAGGCATTACACACCAGAAGTTTGCCGAGCACGGTGAAGGAATATAATTCAATTTCCTAACAAATTCTTCCAACGTCAATGCTTCCTCCGCAAGCATCGCTACGTAGTTGGCTCCATGTGCCTGGACGTGCTTCGAAAGCCCTAACCGGACATCAATGTACTCGTCTTCTTGGCGACACAGCAAAACGGCAAGAGAACGGAACCCACAATGACCATCACCTTTGACATTTTGAACTCTAGAAATGTAGGCGAACATGAGATGATCAATATTCTCGTGTCCCCAATTGAAGCCGAGATACTTGACCGGCTTGTTTAAAGCCGACTTGGACTTGCTTGAAGCAGATTTCGGCTTTGCAGGTTTAGTGGCACTCCCCTTTGCTGTTGAAACTCCACTGTGAGGTCGTCCGCTAGAAGGGCATCCTTTCGATCCCTTTGATCCCACGGACGATTTCACATTGGTCGTCTCTTTCTCTGCAAGCTCATCATCCTCATCCACTCCCAGCTCCTCACCCTCCATCTTCATCTTCTGCTTCTCCTTCATCTTCTTCATTTTTGCATCCATATGCTCGTCCCAACCCATTTTCCTCTTGGTACCGGTCTTTCTCGCATTCATCCTAGGCCTCCCCTTCTTGGTCTCACCACGTGGCGGGTCTTGAATATCGCACGATGTAGGGTCCTTTGACTCACGCCACTTTTCCGCCATCTTCTTCAAATCAAATCCCTCAACTGTCCCACATAAGTACTCTTCAACGAAGTCATCCACCGTGACATTGTCCGCTGTCAGTGAAACACCATCATCGACATCAAGATACTTAGCATCCACCCCTTCCCATCGGATCTGCTTCCAGAAAATATCAACCTCTTCAGGCACTAACGGGTAACCCGTCTCCACGTAGACCTTAATTGTGTGTGGGCAAGGCAGCCCTAGTGTGGACCTCCACCAAAAATCATCACATTTGTTCCCAATTTTTCCCTCCTTTGCTAACACAGCTTGGGCATACAACATTCTCAGGCATTTTTCAGAGCACTTTTCAAGGATGCGCTTGAAGAACACCTTAACTCACTCAGGGCCATTCACTATCTCCATGGGAAAGGCAGTGCAGTTCTTGGTCATCTCAAATCGGATCTTCCGATGCTGATCAACAAACATGTTGTCGATGTGCTGCACAATTGTGTCGAACCCTCCGACGGATGTCTCAATCATGTCCTTAAGCATAGAATGCTGACCCTCAACCCTGACAATAATATATTCGTATACAATTAACTAAATAAATTTTATAACCCAATTTGATTGCAAATGTTTGTATGAAAGTTATCTGTTTGATGTTCTTGTGGCAAAATGGAGAACATCATCACACCATGCCGCAACCAGCTTCTTCTTATGCTCATAAAACCAAGTTTACTCCACATATCTCACCAAGCCTTCACTCTATATCTCCTTAAAGTGAGCAAGCCGCTCTCTGTACTCCTCCTTTGTGTGAGACCTCATCACCCGACGAACACTTCCCGAGAATTTCTTCTCGTCAATCTTCATCGTCTTAGCATATGCCTTCACATTACGGTCTACATGGACCTGACACAAGTGATGACGAACCTTCGGAAACACCAGTTTGGTAGCCTTGATCAGTCCTAGCTCTCGATCAGACATGATGCATACGGGATTTTTCTCCCCGTACAACCACTTCAATCGTCTCAGCGCCCATGCATAGTGGTTTGTCGTCTCCCTTTCCATGAACACAAGAGCAATGCAATATGTGTAGTTGGTGCAAGTAAACCCAACAATCTGGAATAGAGGCATACTGTACCTATAAATGCAACACAAAAAATACTTTAAACACGCATAAAATACCATTATCTACACATAATACAAAAAAGAGTAAGGTTTACCTGTTGGTTTTGTATGTCGAATCCATGATGACGACATTAGGGAACATGCACAACAAATGTCGAGCGTCTGGATGAGAAATAAACAAGCACGCCAAAACCTCCTTCCCATCTTCGCTCGTCTTAGTAGCAGTGTCCAATAAATAGCCTTTCTCATTCAAATATCCCAATGACCATTGTGTCACATTCAGATTGCCCAGAGATTTCAACCTCTCCTTAGCCCTAACAGTGTACACCTGCTTCCTCGAAATTGTTGAACCCGTATATTCATTCCTAATCTGTGTAGAAATAACCTTGGGTCTTGCACCCGCTGTAGTATCAATCATCACTTTCCTACGCTGCTCCTTCGTAAGTCGGGAAGCATATGCATGGCCGATCAAGGTGCTCGAAAGCATATGGTTATGGGATCCACTAACAACCGATATGGTCCACCCAGGATCTCTAATAGCATTTCCTTCCCTAAAAGTACCATGCAGCAAAAAGGGACAACCCTTCTTTTTTGACCTAGTTTTATTCACTCGTATCGAGCTGACCTTTTTACCATCGACTAACACCTTCTTCTTGCCGGACCTAGGTAACCCGGATCTCTCACAATGAAATATAATCTTTTTAGGCTTTGATGATTTAGTAGTGATCACCATAAAAAGACTAAAACCTACCCTTTGCACCCAATCTCTCAATCCTTCCTTACTAGGAAATATCTCAGTAGTAGTAAAATGGGATGAGAAGTCGATTGCTACAAATTCATCATCACTTGAATCACCCTATTTATATACAAAAATTATTACATTAGAGACTAATTAATAATTAAATTTCTACAAACTAATATCAAAAAATTAAACATATTTCAAAACAGTTCAAAGACTAAGTACATTTAAGATCTAATTATTTTATACAATAAAAATTACAATATTACATACCTTGAAGTACTCGGGAGAAATTGGCGCCTGCAAATCACCCTCATCATCTACAGATGTGTGCACGCTCGAAGACGACTCCGACAACCCCCTCCATCCAGAATCGCTTGACGACGACATTTTTTATGAAAAGGAGTTTCAAGATTTTGATACAATACAATACCACCATCCCCAATATATATTGCCGGCTACACCTGTCCTGGGCGGCCCTATGTGCAGCCCACATTTACCGTTGGGAGTGAAATGTATACTCCTTAGGCTGCACCTAGTGCCGTCCAGGACTCTCTTTTTAAAGTAAACTGGGTGGCACGTCTTGTCGCCCATGAACCCTGTCCTCCCAAAAAACCCGGTTCACTGAACCAATTTCTTGGGCGGCACTTGTTGCAGCCCATAACCCCGGTTTCAATGAACCGGTTTTTTAAAACACATTTTAATTTATTTTTAAAAATAAACCCAAAACTGAACCCATCATGGGCGGCAATTCGTGCCGCCCAAGGAATTCGGATTTTCTGGGCGGCAATGAGTGCCGCCCATAGGGGAGTGCGAGGCAAAAAAAAAGGCGTGCGCGGTTTTTCGCCGTATTTTTATGCCTTTCTTTTGGTCTCGTATTGAAATTTGGATGTCTAAAGAGCTAAAATTGAAGTCTATATGAAAATGTCCAAAGATGAGATTTGTATTTTTTGTAAGTCTGTAGAGAAGGGGGTCAATAACTCATCAATGTGGATTTATGATGTTTATTGATTCTAAGAAAGAGAGAAAGCACTTAAGGAAAACACTATTCAACCTTATGTACTTGTAGACTGTACTCATCAATGAGGGTGTCTGATCTATATTTAAAGACTACTAATTTTGTAATAATTTGTTTTAGCCTATTAAGCAATGTGTATACACATAGATGTGGGTTTGAATCCCACATAGGCGATAAATTCAACATGTGATATATCAACTCTTTATTTGGTTTATAGATGCTAAACATGGTAAAGGTAAAACATTTAACTTACTAAATTCAATTAGGATCTGTACTTATTTAACTTATGTGGTTCATGATTTCAATAAGCCTATGTGGGATTCGAACCCACATGTTTGTGCGTTAGCACATTGCTCTCTCCTTTGAGCTAATAAGCTATAAAAATTAACGATTAAAGATAAGTCTATAGTTGTTACAATAAAATCTCTAGGATTAGGTAAATTTATCTAAGGAAAACCCTATACAAGTTGCAAGAGAAAAAATATCTCATGCCCAACCAACTGATCTTGGATTGCAAATTAATATGATCACATGAACTAACCCATCAGAGATAAGCACGAAATGCACTAAATTTATTCAATTGACTAATATTGTCCGACTACAATGCAGTAAATTTATTTTGCCAAATCTTCTCTAATACTTTAAGAGATTCAATTCCAAAAGTATGTTATTGCACTAAAGCAGAGAACATATATATCACAATTTTGAATGTTACGCACAAAATGCTTCTTGTTCAATGAACACCATCTTCAACTCATGAATAAGCAAATGCAATTACCGGTATCAAACAATACTACATCTACCACAAATTCTTCTCCATGATCAATGGAAACTTTTATGCCTCCATTAGTTTTTAACAACTAGTAAGAAAAACAAACAAGAAAAATAGTTATACTAGATCCTAGTAACATTCCAAACCAAAAACTAAAGAGCTCAGATAGAATTATTAGACAATGCTATCTTTGTTGAGTTTTTATTTGGATGCAAATTAATTCCCCTACCTTTTTCTGGCAACAACTACTCTCATTTAATATCAACAAAGCCTCTGAAATTAAAAGAACAGTAATTGCATTTGATATCAACACAAATAATCATATTGATGAACTATTTTTCACTTGATGTATCATGTCAAATGCAGCCAACAACTCAAATACCTCATAGGAAGATTTTTCTTGAAGAAAAAGTCCACCAATAGCACCTATCCCACGCCATACCGAAGCTCTGGGTAGTTTATAACTTATTTTCATACGAGATCCACTTGTATTATGTAACTTTTCCGTGGTCTTCTCAAAATATTTTGACGACACTAATCCTTCTTTTATACAGTTAAGATCTGCACCGCTATCAAATAATGCTATAGTGAAGAGGGTAAAGGTTTCTATCTTAATGGTTATAGGAACATACCATTTTTGAAAGTTTATCTTATTTATGACAGTTATAAATTGAAAGATGGACTAATATAAGATGGATAGTATGGTATGTATGGTATGAAAGATGGACTAATATGAGAATGGAAACAAAAATAAAAATAAAAATATGAAAGATGGGAGTTGAGATTAAAACGATTATAGAACAAGATTTTGTCAGAAGAACTTACTTTATTGATAGTGTCTTGAAGTAAACACTGGTAAAACAACTTGAAAACTTACAAGGAAAATTTAGAGGATTTTTAAGGAGAGCAAGAATGCTTATTCACAGCCTTCCTTTACAAGAGAACTTGGGGGTTTATATAGGGAGGACCGTGTGTACTATTGTATGAAGCTATTTTGAAGGTGTTCATCTTCACGGGTTTGTTCCTGTAGGAGTGAAATGATTTCTTTTGTCAATTTCCATTTTCACGGGCTTGTACTGTAGAATTTCTTCCACCTTTGTCAATACTCATCTTCACGGGCTTGTACTGTGGGATTCCTGCCATCCTTGTCCTGTTTTTGCTCCATAATGCAGATAATGCTTTAGGTATTTTCTTGTCTTTGTTTTGTCTTCTTCTGGTGAGGTGCTGATTTCCTTTTTTGTTCTTCATTTGCTGAGGTGTAAATTTTCTTTTTTTTTAAAATTTTTTTAATTTTTTTTATCATACGGACACTGGGCCATTAGGCCACCATATACATCATCTGGATGTTTTGTGCTATTTGAAATGTGTTGTTGTTGTTGTAGTTGTTGTTGGGATTCTTTTTCTGTTTCTTCGTACCATCTTAGTTTCCTAGTGGATCAGAAGGCTTAATTTTTTTTGAACTCTTGAAATTCCATCCATGCCTTATGGTCTTCTGCTGAAAACTTCAGAGATGTTGATGCTTCTGTATTGATTAATTTTGCATTATGCTTTTCTGTTGTTCCTTGATTTTTTGTTGAACTTGCTGATGATGAATCAAAAGATATTGTAATAGTTGATTTTGTCGTTGTTGCCGCCTCTTGAGATTTCTTGCTTTGCACTAATATTTGTACTCTCTCAATTGCTAGAACTTTGAGGTCAAATTTATCCCACCATTTGACTTTGTATTTTCTACAAAGTGACAGTGGGTATGGCTCTGAATGAATTTGTTGAAGTTCATATACCCAACAAAGGATCCATGTGACTCCATTGTTTTTGTGAAACTTGAGCGGTCTTGTAAACTCTGCTTCTGGAGAATGCTTGTAGTAGTAGTCAAATGTGAATTTTGCTATGTCGGGGAAGATGTCTTGTATGCTTCCAAATATATTCCACCATTCATAGAACTAGTATGGTAAATCATCATTGCAGTGTTTAGAGAAGATGAAGAACCATGAGTGACTGAATGGCCAAATAAGAAATGCTCTGAACTAAGCCATTCTGTAGTCATAGTAGTTGTAGCCTTTAGGGTGGAAGTTTACGGAAAAAGGATTTTATGTGGGAGGAGTTTTCTGGCCAATCTCTTTCTTTGAGGACTCTGAGGATTTTACATTTGGAGGAGGTGATGTAGTCTGGTTTTAATGCATCTCTTGTATGAGAGATATCTACTGATTCAGAATCTACAAGTATAAGCTCACAAATTTTTTGGGTTTTACTGAGGTCTTCAGGGAACCATTGAAAAGAGTAAGGAAATATTGTAGGGATTTTTGGTTCGAGTTGGTCTTGAGTTAGTTGTTTGAATTCAGGGACGAGGCAAATTTCTTGGACAATGTTTGGCTTGAAATAATATTTATGGAACCTTGATTCTATTTCAGGTTTCTTTTGTGGTTGTTTTATGGGGGTTGTTGGTGCCAGTACCACTTGATTATATGGTAGCGGAGGAAATTGTGACAAGGGTTGAATTCGGTTTGTTGTTGGAACAACTGGGATTGGGTTTTGAGCATATTGTGGATGGTAGGTGATATAATCTTGAGGAGTTTGAACTTTCTTGGAGGAGTCTCTACTCGGACTTGCCATTGCTGCAAAATGAACATGTAATTAGAACGGAGTTCCTAGGGCCATGAGTGATAATTTTCTTGATAAGCTCTCTCTTTATGTTGAACAACGTCCAAGATGGTCTCTTTGTCATGTGGACAACTTCTTTGAGAGATATCTAAGCTTTGTCTTGCTCAAACTAAGATTTTTCAAAAGAAAAACTTATGTTTTGCCTTGTAAAAATTCTCTTGTAAGGAAATCTGGTAAAGAGTTATTTTTCCCTTTTATAAATTCATTGTCGAAATAAAAAACAGAAAGGATTGCTTGTCATCTTGTGAAAATCTATTTTGAAACTATGTTTTGAACATCCTTTTGTAAAACTTCTTTTGCAGATTTACAATCTACTCTTAAAAGAAATCTTTTATTGTAAAGATCATCCTGAAACTTTGAAATGCATGCAACTATGGATAGTATTTCCTTTTTGACGGTGTTGTAGTTTTTTTGAGGACCTGACCATGTTCCTGAATGATATCTAACTAATTGCTCGTCGTGTTGATTATGCAATATTTATTTGAGTATGCCACCATATCCTAATTCTGATGCATCTATTTCAACTATCATAAATGCATTGGGATTTGGGATGCTAATGCAGGGTAATGTCTTGACCTTTTCTTTAATTATTCAGACTATACTTGTATGATCATGAGTCCATGTAGGTTTTTTTTTTCAATCTTTGGAATAGAGGATTGCATAATTGTCTTAATTTAGGAAAGAAGTCAGAAATGTAATTGAGACATCCTAAAAATCTTTGTAATTGATTTTTGTCCTTAATTTCATCTGGAAATTTGTTAGCAAATTCAATACTTATGTTGATAGGTTTTATTGTTTGTTGATAGATTTCACAACCAAGGAAACGAATCTTTGTTTGAAATAGTTTCATTTTAGATGCAGAAACTACCAAGCCACTTTTCTTAACTATGTATAAAAAGATGTTTAAATGTTTGAAATGTTCTTCTATTGTTTTAGAGATTATTAAAACATCGTCGATGTAGACTATAGAAAATGAAGAATAAGGGTTTAAAATATCATTCATAATTCTTTGGAATTCAGAAGGTGCATTTTTAGACCAAAGGGCATTACATTCCATTCTTAGAGTCCGAAAGGAACAGTGAATGATGTTTTGTATCTGTCTTCCTCTTTTACTTGGATTGCCAAAATCCACTTTTCATGTCAAATTTTGAAAATAAGCGGGAATCATAGAGTCTATTAAGCAAATCTCTTTTATTGGGTAAAGGATATCTAATCCATTGTAATGCTTTGTTTAGAGGTTTGTAATTGATAACTAACCTAGGATCGCCCCTTTCTGTTTGCTTGATTTTTTACATAGAAGGCAGCACAACTCCAAGGGCACTTGGATTTCCTAATAAGAGCTTTCTCTAGAAGAGATTTTATTTCTTTTCTACAATAATCTAGGAGTTCTTTGTTCATTTGAATAGGCCTTGCTTTTGTAGGGATGTTTCTTTCATCAAAATCCTTTTCATAAGGTAAAGATACTTGGTGTTTCTTTCTTTCCCAAAAAGCATTAGGCAAATCAAAACATACTTGAGTTTTGAATAATTCTTCTATATCTTGTATTTTTTTCTGAATATGAGGTTGTTGTATTTTTTCTTTTATTCTTAGATTACGGACCTCGTCAATGAGGGATTCTATGAAAGAGGTTTTATTGTTAATAAGATTTATTTGTTTATATATAGAGGAGGACTGCATAAGGGATATATCTTTTTGTTTAACTGAAGAAAGAAATTCAAAGTTTATTTCTTTTCCTATGATATTGGTATGTAAACCTTTCTGATCAACTTTAAAAGGGTAAATTTGAGTTAAAAATTGAGTACCTAAAATTACTTCTTGAGTAAGATCCTTGACCATAATAAAAGAATTTTTGAAACAATATCCCTGATTGCAAACCGAAGCTCTAGGTAGTTTATAACTTATTTTCATATGAGATCCACTTGCATTATGTAACTTCTCCGTGGTCTTCTCAAAATATTTTGACGGCACTAATCCTTCTTTTATACAGTTAAGATCTGCACCGTTATCAAATAATGCTATACCGGAGAGGGTAAATGTTTCTATCTTAATGGTTATAGGAACATGCCAATTTTGAAAGTTTATCTTATTTATGACAGTTATAAATTGGTCATTATTGTCCTTTATGTTATTTCCTTCTTCTTGAAATTCGTGATTCAGAGGTGCTAGAGATGAGCTGGCTTTGTTGAGGACCTTTCCTTCTAAGAGTGTTAGACGGGTTTCTAATTCAAGATATCCGGTCTCTCCGTAGTAAGCTTGTTGTTGAAAATCTTTTACTTCTCGTTTTAGTCGGTTAATTTCAGCTTGAAGATCTTTGGTGGTTATTTGTGTAAAAACGTTTGTAGGAGGATATTTTTCATAAAGCTTGGAAATGCTAAAAGGTTCTTGTATAAGGGATTTTTTCTCCTTGAAAAGCAAATCTTTTAGCTTAAGAAAATATTGTTGCTTAATTTTTGGGTCTTCTATCCCATCTATTAATTGAAATAAGGCCGCTTTTTCATGTCCTTTAGTAATTACGTTGCAAAACTGAGGAGACTGAGGTTCATTCTCATCCGTGCTAGAATCGAGATTTGCTTCATGTAGGTAACCTTCTTCTTCTTCGGAAGAGGAGCTCTCTTTGTCTGTTACAAGTATTCTCATTATCTTATTCCTCAGCTCTTCATCTTAGCCACAAATTTCACTAATTTTTTGTTTCATTTTACATTGGTTTGCTTTGTGACCTGGTTTCCCACATTTATAGCAAATTATCTTCTTTTCTTCTCTTGGAGAAGGCCTATTGTAATATTTTTTCATTTTTTTGGGAAGTCTAGTATATATTTGTTTGTGATATACTTTTTTAGATATATTTCTATTTTTTCTTGACGGTGCTTGTATTTTTTGCATTCCAAAGGCTTCGTAGAAGTTTCCTAGTTCTCTTCTAGATTTTCTTCTCACAGCTCCATATTTTGCTTGGATTTTCAGTTCTGAGCAAAGTGATAGACCTTCTTTATTTATAAATGCCCCTAATTGTCCATAAGTTATGCTTTCCCAAGGTATCTTTTCAGAGGCTATAGATTCTTTGATTTTTGTTATTATTCTTTGGGCAAATAAAGTTGGCAAACCTGAGACAAACCTTTCTTTCTAGTAGGCTTAATTACAATTTGGCCTTTTGTAAACATAGGTTAGGAAGGCATCCTTATACCATCTATAATCACTAAGAGTAGGACATCTAAGGTTCATGAGAATAGATTTACTAGCTTGTAATTCTTCCTTAGGATTTCCTATGAAATACATGCCAATAGTGTAGATTAACTAGGCTACAACGTCTTCTTCAATTCGTACGTCTCCTTCATCATCTTCTATAGACAAGGTTGCCTCAAGTATGGCTTGTCTTTCTTCCCTAGTTAGGGAATTATCCCACCAATTTTTTAATTGTCCAGTAAAACCTGATATCAGCATTGCAGCTGCCATTTTATCGCTCTGTCCGGTGCCCTTATAGGCAATTTTTGCCATCCCTATTTCTTGTAGTGTGTTCATGATCTCATTTTCAGACTTTCCATCTATGTTCCATTCATAAATAGACTGTCCATTATAATCAGTGTATCTAAATTATGATCTTTCTTCATAATGAATAACTAGAGGGGTAGGACGCCTATAATAGTTTCTGGTATCTCCTCTAGGAATTCTCGTATGATGCTGATTTTCGGATCTTCTGTGCCTAAGTTTATTTATTTCTAGAGGATCATCTCGGAAGGTTTCTTTAATGTTTTGAATTTCCGGTAGTTTAGAATCTTCTTCACTAGAAGTTTGAGACTGACCATCACACTACTTTTACATTGATCAATACAGTTAACGTTAGTAATGTTTGATGTGGTTGGATTATGAATAGAGTTTATACGATCAGATATTCTTTCTATAAGAGAAGGAGGATTCAGAGTAAGGGACTGCGAAATGATTCTGGGTAGACTTTCCACTTGAAAATGAGGTCTAGAGACGTCCCTAGGGAACCTTGGGGGGGGGGGGGGGGGTCTAAGGATGAGTCTATTTTTGTATGGATAAGATCGACCTGTTCGGAAATGGTATGCAAAATTTGATTAGAATAATTGTTTTGATGGTACACCTTTTTGATGTCTTCTATATTAGATGCGCTATTATTTTCTGTAGTCATTCTTCCTATTTTGAATGGTTCAGCCATGATATCTCCAGATGAGGTAGTGATTTTCACGGCTTGTAATGGGGGATGAACCGATTGCGACATTCCCGATGGGAGAAGGTTCCAAGATTTTGAAATTCTAGTCTGAACGTCTATGGAAGGTAAAGAAAAGGGATCTTGAATCTCTAACTTGGAGAGGAAAATAGAGAACCATAAAAAAAACGGGATATTAACTCCTAAGCGATTCATATATAAGTACCATTCTTCTCTAATCTTATCTCTACATAGCTTGTCAATATTCATGAACCATTTTTTCTTTTGAATGTTTTGTTTTGACTCAAAGTCTTTACGAAGGTAATCTTTATCTATGGTGAAAGATGTCTGAGAGATCATGTTTATAGAGGAATACCTTTGCATGTCACTCTAAGTAGGAGAAGAAGGACCATATCTTTGGTCTTGAAAATGAGTCGGTAAAGGACTTTGAAAATCTACTCTGATATTGGGATCTTGTCTATTGGGAGAAGTTTGAAAATCATGTATCGTAGGGTTCCTAGTAAATAAAGGTTCTGAGGCTGAACTTCTAGCATGATAGATATTTGGAATGTGTGAAAGGTGTCTTGAGAAGTCTCTACTGGAATTGAATCTTAAAAGGATTCTACCATCAGGTTCCTCTATGATTTGTGAAATCTCTCTTCTTTCGAATTTTGTAGGAGGGTGAGTATTTTGAAGTTCTAATGTTTCTGGTATAGTAAATTTCATTCCATCTTATAACTTTAGGTGTAAAGGTACAATATTTTTCATCTTTTAATTGTAGTAAAATTGTTTCACCGTGCGGTATAGAAGGAACAATACATTTTGGATCTGTAAGGGATGTTAGGACCCTAAAATAAAGTCTAGTACATTATCTATCAAGAAGTTACATAGCGTGTGAGAGAATGGGAGGTGATTAAATCAAATTGTCCACTAACCCATCTATTTATCTCCTTTTATGTAATATCTCTTATCTAACCATCTTTAAATTTTGTTACATCAACTATCTAAGTGGAAAACATGCCTAGATATAAAGAGGGTTGGACATGAGATGATACGTTCACTATGCAGAAGATATATCCACTTCAAAATACTCAATTTAAGCCTACAAGAAGAACACTATAATACTCAATTTAAGGTTACCCGAATTCGAACACTTAAGCTGTCTTTGACAACTTCATTATCCTCCTCAGCTTCAAATAATTTACCCAATTTAAGGCCATACTCATCTCACTTGTTGAATTTGCAAATTCATTATCCAACTCAATTGCACTAACAACTTCATTATCCTGCTCAACTTCAAATAATTTACCCACTAAATCCCTCTGAGCTTGAGCTTGTGAATCCACATGATCTCTTGCCCCATTCCCTACTTTCACATCATGTTCTTCTTGCTCAGATATTCGAGCATCAATCTTCTTGTAGTGAGCTTCAAAGTAAGCCTTCTTCTAGGCAACTGATCCAGGAGTTGAGCACTTCTCAACCTCCTCCAAGTACCTGTTAGTAGGAAAAATGGACCATTTCAACCAAGCAAGCACATCATTCTCGAATCTACCAAACAAAACCGAGACTTCAAGCGTCGCCTCTGAATCTCCCATCTGCTAATTTAATCATACATGAAGCAGATGAAAAATCCATCCAAAAACCCAAGCAAAAGAGCAACAAATCTAGCATTAAATCCAACCAAGTACCTATCTAACTTCAACTACAAACAAAATACATATACCCAAACAAGTCATATTACCAAATAGAGCTTTCAAGATAAACAAAGAAACCACCAATTGTGAACAAATCTAGCAAAAAAGACCTTAACTTGCAAGAAAGAACAAATGGGTTTACCGGTTTATAAGTAATTGGAGCATCCATTGATGATTCAGATTCATCCATGAGTCCTGCTTGAGATCAGGATTGATCATATCTCACAGACCTAAACACAAACACACGAGTGTAAGAAAAAAAAAGTATTAAGCAAGCACCATTAATAAATAAACTATCAAACTTAAAGGGTCTTTCAATAATTGAGGGATCACTCACACTGAGAAGGGTGATAAAAGAGGAAGAAGCATATCAACAAGTTAAGACCAAAAAGTAGGGCATAAAATATATGAGCAAGTGAAGATGGATAGGAAGCCACCGTCTTAGTTGTTAAAATTATAAAACCCTAGATCAAGCAAAACAATATTTCGAACAAGTTAAGACAAAAAAGTAGGGCATAAAATGTGGCCAAGCATATCTCTCCTCATGTGGTAAATGAAAATAGAATTGGTAGTATGACGCTATCTGTGGAGCCAATGGATGTGAAAGGTGCACGTACAACAGATCAAGCAAAACACTATTTCAAACTCGTTCCTCTGCCTGTAAATAGAAGAGCATGATCAGCAAAAAAATATGAGAAAAATAAGAGGCAGACTAATCAGTTGACCACCGTGACAGATTTCTAGGAAACCAGTCGTCAATCATCTTGACAATGAAACTTTAACTATAGCATTTCGGAGAAGAGGGACGGCGAAAACGAAACAAAAAGTGCAGATCGGAGAAGAGCGACTGGATAGCATAAAACTGTTGGAATCAATCTCTCTCCTCCACTACTTCGTCTGGATCTCAAAAGGCCTCTTCAAATTGAGATTCGTGGACTGCAATTTGCGGCCGGAGGTGGAGATCGACGACCAATTCAGCACCTGTGACTTCTCTTCCCTCTCATTCGTCTCCCGGGATGGGATTTCGCGTCGCAAGCATGGACGGGTTCTCTAGGGTTTTGACAGGGCACGGTTGAATACAAAACCCTAGATCTATAGAAACAGAAAGATGGAGGCAAAACCCTAGATCTTAGGAAATAGAAAGATGAAGTCGAGAAAGCTTTGCTATAGGAAGCTTTGGACGAGGGAGTCAAAGTCCATGGCAGTTCTAGAAGGAGGACGGCGAAGGAGGATGACGATAATGGTTTTTGGTTCGAGAAAGCTTTGCTAGAAGGAGGATGACGATAATGGTTTTTGGTTTGAGAGTTTTTTGATTTTAGATTTTTTCTAGCTTTTGAGTTTTTTATTTTTCAGTTTTGAATTTGAAATTTCCAAAATTAATTAGTTTTTTTTTTTTTAAATATATTTTATTGAAAGGAAATTCTGATTTTAATTTATATTTTTTTGTGGGGTATTTTGACAAAAAAAATGATTTTTTTTTTAATGGGGTATATTTTCAAAAAAACAAAGAGGGTAGATTAAAAATGAAAATGGGTTAGTGAAAGGGAATATGGGTTGCTATTTTTTTTATTTTTTTAATATATTTTATTGCTATGTCATAATTAGTAACATGTGTATAATTCACACATAGAACTTTAACTCTGATCATACAAAATACCTTCTCACCCATATTTATATATCAAGAGATTAAGATTATAATTTACTAGGTTAGTTTTTCTTCAATTTTAACAAAGTTTTATCTTTTTTTTTATACCCTTTCTATTAATTTTTCTTCTAAAATTTAATTCGCATAGATTTTTGTATTCATTGTAGACATATGGTTCATGATATGCCATTTGAAACAATGATGGAAGTAATAGGAATAGGAGAAGGAACGTTAAGATCTTTCTATGTGGTTTAAATTATCGAATATGCTCCACACTATCATTATATTATCCTTTACTCCAATTTGTTTGAAGATGATGGGATTGAACCAATTTAGGAAGTTGTCCCTCGGAACTCGCTACATTTTTACCACCTATTGTAGGAACATAATTTTCTATATGCATACAAAAGTTTTAAACTGCAAATATACAAACATGAATTAAGGAAATCTGAAGTTTAGAAATACCGAACGAAGAACGGATGCAGAGTCGAGACCGAAATCCGATCCAACCCGAGTCCGAGCCACGGCACGGCTCGGCTCGACCCGACCCGACCCGACCCGACGCGACTCGACTCGGCGCGCGTGTGGGCTTGATGAGCTAGGTCCTCTCCCCATTGAAAATGGGTAATGACCCAAGGCCACAACCTTGAGTCCATTTCTCCTCTATATATGCTAGGAGATTTATCTCCAAACTTTCAATGTGGGACAAGAATTTTGCCCCCACATTTCCCAAGTTTTGCACTTCATACAAGCTACTTTGGGCCTCCATTTCTCATTCAAACGGAAATCATTTTTGTCGTATGAGTACACTACGAGAATGTGCTCGCGTAGAGGAAGCCAATGCTTCCACTTTCCGGTGTTGACGTTGGCCGGAGCCCACCGGAATTGTGCCCGGAAAAGTGCCCGGCGCCACATGTTAAAAATGAGTTCCAACAATCCCCCACATGAATAGAAATGATTCTAAACATTGGTTTAAAAACAGAAAGACTTTTGAGAGTACAGTCGAAAAATCACTGCATCTGGGCTGATAGCATGTTTCAGCCTTGAACCACCCATAGTGAGTAGCTATTGGATTTACTCGACTAGGTAGTGAACATGATGTCTTGAACCACCCGGGCTTTGATGTAAACCGAGACAATAACTATCACACAATTTCATCTTCTCACAGAACTAGGTTCTCTTGTTGTGTTCATTTTGGCCTTGAACATCCCTGGTTATTCATGAGTGAACTTGGAGAATTCAGCCTCTCTTAACTCTCCTAGAAACGGCCCTATTTCACACTCATAAGGTGATTGCCATAAAGAGTATCCTGTCATACCCCACTTTTATTTCAAAGCTATGGAATCATTAAAAGCCAAGCTTAACCTTAACTCATACAGGTAGCATTGTTCATCATCCTAGGAACTGGGAGGAGACTTAAGTCTCTCAGTGCTCATGTTGATTCAGCTTGATTTAGTTTTCCCTTTGAACCTACTTCTTAGGATCTCCAGTCAGGTAGGTAGGGTTAGCCATCAAGCATCCTCTTTAGTCATAAGCTTTAAACCCATTCCTCTTGACGATTTAACAACTTGATCTCGTGACAAACCTTTAGTAAACGGATCCGCTAGGTTGTCAGCCGACTTGATATAATCTATTGAGATTATACCATGCGAGAGTAGTTGCCTAATGGTTTTATGTCGTCTTCTTATATGACGTGACTTACCATTGTACAAACGACTCAATGCATGAGCTATAGCCGATTGGCTATCACAGTGTACACTTACTTATGGCACTGTTTTTTCCCACATCGGGATATCTTCCAAAAGATTTCGAAGCCATTCAGCTTCCTCTATTGCTTTGTCTAAAGCAATGAACTCAGACTCCATAGTGGATCTGGCCAATAGTGTTTGTTTGGAAGATTTCCATGAGACTGCTGCACCACCAAGTGTAAATACATATCCACTTATGGACTTTGAGTTTCTGGAATCGGATATCCAGTTTGCATCACTGTATCCTTCCAAAACAGCTGGGTATTTCCCATAATGCAGCCCATAACTTTGAGTATAGCGCAAGTAGTTCAATACTCTAGCTATCCCTTTCCAGTGTTTGTGTCCTGGATTACTTGTGTATCGACTTAGTACACTTACTGAGTGTGCCAAGTCAGGTCTTGTGCAATTGGTCAAGTACATGAAACTTCCAATCACACGTGCATACTCCAATTGTGATACTGCATCCCCCGAGTTCTTGGTCAAGTGGAGATGAGGATCCACGGGACTCTTTGCAGTCCCGCTTGAGTAGTTCTTGAATCTCTCAAGTACTTTTTCAGCATAATGTGCTTGAGACAGGATAATTCCTTCAGAATGTCTAGTGATTTTAATCCCTAGTATGACATCTGCTAATCCCAAGTCTTTCATGTCAAACTTCCCACTAAGCATGTTCTTAGTTCGGTTGATCATGTCTTTATTGCTTCCAATAATGAGCATGTCATCTACGTACAAACACAACAAAATGTAACCATTTGGAGTGTCTTTGAAGTAGATGCATTTGTCACATTCATTGATGCTGAAGCCATTTGATATCATGACATTGTCAAATTTTTTCATGCCACTGCTTTGGAGCTTGTTTGAGTCCATATAGTGACTTCACAAGTCTGGACACTTTGTGTTCCTGTCCAGGAACCACATAACCCTCAGTTTGTTTCATGTATATCTTCTCTTCTAATTCTCCGTTTAGAAAGGCAGTTTTCACATCCATTTGATGGATTTCGAGGTTTCGTAATGCTGCTATTGCTATTAGCATTCTTATTGAAGTTATTCTCGTAACTAAAGAATAAGTGTCAAAGAAATCCAAGCTTTTCTTTTTGCCGGAATCCTTGCACCACAAGCCTAGCCTTGTGCTCGTCTATTGAGCCATCAGTTTTCAATTTTGTTTTGAAAATCCATTTGCACCCAAGTGCTTTACACCCTTGTGGCAAATCAACTAACTCCCATGTATGATTCTGTATAATGGAGTCGATTTCGCTTTTAACTGCTTCCTTCCATGAAGGTGCATCAGGTGTAGACATGGCTTCTTTGAAGGTTCTAGGCTCATTCTCTAAGAGAAAGGCCGTTATGAACTCTTGCCCAAAGGTTTTCTCCTTTCGAGCTCTTTTGCCTCGTCTAGGGCCATCTTCTGTTTCATTTACAAAAGTGCATGCTTCACTCTGTTCACGAGTTCGTTTCAGATGTTCTTTATCCTTGCACGGAAACACGTTTTCAAAGAAGGATGCATTCCTTGATTCCATTATTGTATTTACATGTATATCTGGTATATCAGATTTATGTACCAGAAACCGATAAGCACCGCTTTTATGTGCATATTCTATGAAAATACAATCAACGGTTTTAGGTCCAATTGTGACCTTTTTAGGAGGTGGTACTGTCACTTTTGATAGGCACCCCCACACTTTGAGGTATTTGTACGATGATACGTTACCTTTCCAAAGTTGGTATGGCGTATTGCCAGTACCTTATGCAGTATCGTGTTGAGGATATAACTGGTGGTAAGCATCGCTTCCCCCCACATCTTCTGGAGTAACCCAGATTCCTGCAACATTGCATTCATCATCTCTTTCAGAGTTCGGTTCTTTCGTTCCGCAACTCCGTTAGATTCTGGTGAGTAGAGAGCAGTTGTTTGATGAATAATCCCGTGTTCTCTACAGAACGCGTTGAAAGGTTCAGCATACTCGCCTCCTCTATTACTTCGGATAGTTTGTATGGTTTTACTAAGTTGGTTTTCCACTTTCAACTTGTATTCCTTAAACTTTTCCAAAGCCTCATCCTTGCTTCTTAGCAAGTATACATAACAGTATTTTGTGCAATCATCGCTAAAAGTCATGAAATACTTTTTACCGCCTCTAGTTTGCACTTTAAATCACACAAATCTGTGTGTATTAAACCTAGAGGTGCGGTTGTTCACTCTACACGTGGGGATGGTGTTTTTGTGAGTTTGGCATGTACGCATACTTCACATTGTTCTTTACTCGATTTGCATTTCGAAATCAGGTTCATGTTCATTAGTCTTTGAATAGACTTGTAATTCACATGCCCTAACCGTTCATGCCAAATATTAAAAGACTCAACGACATAATCAATAAGATTATTCTTATTCATTGAAAACATTGGATACAATAGAGTTTGGGATGACTGTCATTACATTCAGTTTGACCAGTTCATCCTTTACATAACCCTTGCCCAAATACACCACATTCTTAGAAAGAACTAGCTTGTCAGACACGAACTTCACAGCGAAGCCGTTCTTGCTCAGCAAAGTACCGGAGATCAGATTCTTCTGTATATCTGGCACATACATGACATTGGTGAGAGTCAACTCCTTCTCGGAAGTAAGCTTCAACACCACTTTGTCGTGACCATCGACCTTGGATGTGAACGAGTTCCCCATAAATGGATGCTCGTCACTCTTGCTCTTCAGATAAGTGGTAAACATTCCCCTATCAGAGCAGATATGTCTGGTAGCACCTGTATCGTACCACCATTTCATTGGATTGCTTCCAACCATATTGACTTCAGACGTCAAACCACACAGATCTGCATCCGTGAGCCTGCCTTCAGTCATGTTGACTTGGGATTTCCCTTGTCCTTACGCAGATCAGCCTTGCTATGACATTCGTCAGCCTTGTGACCCATTTTATCACACTTGTGGCATTTTCCACTGAACTTCTTAGCTCGTTGCTTATTGAAGTAGTTGGAGCCTTGGGGTTGAAACTTTCGTTTATTCCCCTTGTCCTTGTTCTTGGCCAAGTTGGCCTTCGGGTTCAGTACCTGACCACCATCTGCTTTGTGGTTGGTTGACTCAAACCACAGCCTGACAATCAAGTCTTCAACAGTCATAGCCTTTCGCTTGTGCTTTAGATAGCTCTTGAAATCCTTCCATCCTGGAGGGAGTTTCTCTATGAAAGTAGCTACATGGAACGTCTCATAGATCGACATTCCTTCCGCAATAATTTCATGCGTAAGCAATTGCAGCTCTTCAACTTGTTCCATGATGGGCTTGGAGTCCACCATTTTGAAGTCCAAAAATTTCGCCACTGCGAACTTCTTAGAGCCTGCGTCCTCAGACTTGTATCTCTTTCCAAGGCAATTTAGTATTTCTTAGAAAGCTTGATCTCACTGTATCATTGTACAGTGGATCTGTCAGACGGCTTTGAACCCAACCTTTGCACAGACAATCCCCATTAGTCCAGGCCTCGACGCTGGCTAGGGAGAAAAGATATGAATTCTGAGATAAAAGCACATGCTTATCCTCTTTCAGAAACTTTTCTAGTCTGATAGGCTATTGGTTTGGACGATCTGAGTTAACAGCGTTTCCGAACCTCATGACTGGCAAATTCACTGCTGGCAGACCACTCCCAGACTGAATCCGGGGTATCGACTCAACACGATTTCCAATATCGGCTTCAACACGAGCACCAAAACTAGAATTAGCATTCTCAGTTTGGTTAATCATACATCTCATAATTTTACAAAAGTTAAACCAGATTTAGTACGATTGCAACAACAAGTTCAATGAGCAAATTCTCAAACGAAGCAATTTAAACAATAATTTGCAGTTTCATACGCGTATATAAGTTGTTGTTTTTGTTTGATTTTACTGTACACCAGTACAGATGCCCGAAAAGATTCAGATCTAGAAGACCAAAATCAGCAAGCAGACTAAACATGCAACGAGACAGATTCATGGAAATCAGAATAAAATCATGCTCAAACATGAATAATAATTAAACAAATTCATGAATCATCAAATAAATCATGAGACCAAAATCAGTAAATGCCGAAACCATAAAACAAATCATTATGCAGCAAATCAGATAATAGAATCACGAATCGGCAAAAATTAAAAAAATGCACGAACAACAATTAAACCACAAATAGCAGAATGAATCACGAAGTGCAAGAATTCACGAATGAATTAATCAGCAAACAAATTGCATATAGCCGAACAGATCCACGAAATCAGCCAAATTTTTTTTGCCAACGAATAGCAAATAGCCCACGAACAGCAAAAATAGCCCATGAACAACAGAACAAATCACGAACAGCAGATAAACATGAATATCAGAACAGTTCACGAACAGCAAATAAAATCGGAAAATAAACCTGTTCATGTGAACTCCATGAAAACCATAACCGTTAGTCCGTATAAGCAGTCAAACGAAGCGAAAGTTCAGAATTAAGATTGTGGGAACATAATTTCCTATATGCATACAAAAGCTTTAAACTGCAAATATACAAACATGAATTAAGAAAATCTGAAGTTTAGAAATACCGAACGAAGAACGGATGTAGAGTCGAGACCGAAATCTCTTTCCTTAATTCTGAAAATGCCCCGTAGTGTGACGGTTGTTGACGTTCCGAATCCCAGGATACAACTGCGACGATCTCTTGAACTGCACAACCCAGTAAAGCAAGAGCCTACGAACCCACGAATCTGTGTGTACTCTCAGACTAGATTTTTGCAAAAAAATAGAAGGAGGGAGGAAGATTATTGTGCTCGATATCTTCGAATGAGAGATCAGCTACTCTCTTTTAGAGCTTCGGAAGTTAACGTTACAGAACGTTACGAAGAAGAGGAGGTTACGAATTTGTTGACCGTTACAGATCTTCCATCATCAATGGGGGACGTTACAAGCTGTAAGAAGCCCACTACTGGGCTTCTGGATTGGCCCAAAAAGATGGGGCGTTGGCTGGCCAGCCCAAGCCGATCTAACCCGGCCCGAGCCCGAGCACGGATCGGCGCGCGTGTGGGCTTGATAAGCTAGGTCCTCTCCCCATTGAAAATGGGTAATGACCCAAGGCCACAACCTTGAGTCCATTTCTCCTCTATATATGCTAGGAGATTTATCTCCAAACTTTCAATGTGGGACAAGAATTTTGCCCCCACATTTCCCAAGTTTTGCACTTCATGCAAGCTACTTTGGGCCTCCATTTCTCATTCAAACGTAAATCATTTTTGTCGTATGAGTACACTACGAGAATGTGCTCGCGTAGAGGAAGTCAATGCTTCCACTTTCCGGTGTTGACGTTGGCCGGAGCCCACCGGAATTGTGCCCGGAAAAGTGCCCGGCGCCACATGTTAAAAATGAGTTCCAACACCTATATATATATCAAATAATTCAAATTATACCCACATCAAATTGTTGATTTGGTATAACTTAGGCTAGTGGACTGAAATAGTATAAAGAAGGTGGTTAACCCCAGCCGAATTGAAGTCCCGATTTTACTCAAAATATCAATAACTAAATTATAATCGAATTCATTAAATATTTGAACACTCGTGTATCTATAAGTTACCTTCTAATTTTAGTAAAATCAGATCTGATTTAGACTAGTTATTATTATTTTAAGGAAAAGGTTCAAGTGAGAAAGATTATTAGAGTGAAAATGAGAATAAAAATGTACGTGATTTTGTACTAGGTGTGCATGAGTTCCACTTACATATTTTCTAGAAATAAAAATGTACGTGATTTTGTGTAAGTAAAAATTCATGCACATACAGATAAAAACTTATGCACTTCCCAGAATGTGCACAAGTTTGTGCTTGTATATGCATAAGTTTTGATTGTATGTGTGACTTTGTTTAAGTGGAAACTCATGCACATATATGCAAAAACTTATGCATTTCTTGGAATGTGCACAAGTTTGTGCATGTATGTGCATATATTTCGACTGTATGTGTGATTTTGTATAAGTGGAAACACACGCACATACATGCAAAAACTGATGCACTTTTCTAGAATGTGCACGAGTTTGTACTTATATGTGCATGAATATTTGTTTGTTTTTGTTTAGTGAAAACTCATGCACATACATACAAAAAACTTACCCCTGAAATGTGCACAAGTTTGTATTTCATTTGACTATATGTGGACGAGTTAAAAAATACACAGTTTTTTGCCTGTATGTGCATGAAAATAAGTCTCTATGTGCATGATTTTTGTGTTGTGTGTGCTAGAAAATAAAAAAAACGCATGCGCATGCACCCACCCGTATTTCCCCCTAAAAATACGCGTTTTCTTCAAATAAAATTCTGTCGTGCCGAATTATTGCATTTTTGGTTTTTTTCCTTGGATTAAATTGCCCATATTCATTCTTATTTCTCACCTAATTAAGTTCCATTTCAAATCAGATTCGCATCCTTATTTTAAAAATAAATTTATAGACAATGATATCTTTTATAACTTTCCTATAAATTAATAATGCTTTTTATATGGTTAATAGTTGAAATAGTTGATACAATATATCTTCCATGTTTATTTTACTTATTGTTAATGATTTGGGTTTATATGTTATAAAATTTGTGCATGACACCAGAACATATGCTAGTTACTTATAAATATGAATGTGGATGATTAATTACAATTTAATAAAAGCTGATTTTTTGCAATATAATATAAGGTATGGGTATTTATGTGTCATAATCAATCTAGAAAGTGGGTTTTGATAATTGGGTTATGACATGGTCCTTGATTGAAAAGGTCTACTCTAATTAAGGTATTGTGATGGACACAATAATTAAAAAGTATAATGATACCAAAAGAAATAGAATGAAGTAGAGGTGAAGACAAATCTTATCACATGACAATAACAACATCATCGACCTAGTGTATCCCGCATATGCGGGGTATGAGAGTCATGATGTATGCATCCTTATCTAAGAGAATCGAAATGATATTTCTAAAGACCCAAAAAAATAAAGACAAAGGAGACAAAGAATAAAAACAAGTACACAAGTAAAGACAAACAAATGAAACATCAAAAGCAAGAACATAAGAGATCGTCAACCCTAGAACCCCATACTAAGACCCTATACTATCCACCAACCAGTCTAAACCCCTATGCCCAACACCCAAAAACTAGTCCCTAAAAAGTAGATATCCTAATCGAGACATCCACTACTCAAGTCTTCTCCGTCCACATTGCCTTTCTTGCGCCATTTGTTATGCGAGGGTCAAGAGGGTGAGGTCATATCTAATTACTTCCTTCTAGTTTTTCTTGAGTCTATCACTGCCTCAGCGGGAGTCATCGAGTACCAAACCTTCACACCCGATTCATGTCGACTTATCGCTAATTTTGTAATCGGCCAACACTCTATACCGTACAACAAGGCTGACCAGACCACCATTCTATAGAATCTTCCATTGAGTTTGAGAGGCACTTTTATGTCAAACAGAATTCCCGATGCCCCCTCCATTTAAACCAATCCATCTGTATTCAGAGCTTTATATATTCGCTTACACTACTGTTGCTCTGCATGACGGAACCCAAGTACTTTAAATTCTCCTTCTTTGAAACTATGTCTTTGTAATAACCCTCATTTCTATATATGGGTATTAGTGTTATATTTTTCTTTAATAATAAAGGATTTGATATTTATTACATTATTACAAGTGGTAATAAGTTAATCAACTTCTTATCCTGAAATGTTACATCTTTAAGTCATGGTTTGTTTAAATTTATTTTAACATCATGTTAACTTTAATTTAAATAAAATTATCAATTTAACTTAAATTATTTAAATTGAAATTAACAATACGTTATATAAAATTTTAATATTGTTAAGTGTATGATAAAGTGTGACATAAGCTTAAGTTTAACCTAATTTAATTTTCCTTTCATCTTAAATTTTGGTTAATATATATATATATAAAAACATAGGATAATATTATAAATAAGTTTGAGTAATTTTTGAAATTTAAAATAGGGTTATTTTTGCCACAACTTGAAAAGTTGGGCAAACATATGTAATTAGGGATAAAACATAGGGGGGGGGGGGGCGATCGTGAATATGTGCTATCTTCTTCAGCCTTTGGCAGTAGCGCGCGGGGAAGCTCTTTCCATGGAGGACTTCTGTCCGTTTTTCGACCCGATTGGTAAAATTAATCATGGGCATTGTAGATAAGGATGTTGTGCATTAAACTCCTCCATCAATTGAGATTAATATGGGCGAAATCGTCGGGAATTAATCCAATCATCAAAATACCATTCGAATAGCACCGAATTGAATTCTTCAAAATTCGTCGTCATCTATTGAATTGGTAGGCGAGTTTTGCGGGTTTGTGTCGCGGAAATTCAAAGCTACATTATCCCTATAGATACCCATTCAACCGTTCACCCAATTTATCCAATTTCATGCAATTCTCCACGTTAGGGTTCCTAGAATTTCCAGAAATGTTTCGGCTGTTCCAGGGTAAAATTTCCCCTCCTCAAAGCATCTCTACTCACGATTCAAGTGTCTAAATCTTCATCTTGAAGTCACGAATCCAACACCGCCAACCACGAGCCAATTAGCGGTCAATTGAGACCGAATCGAGCCAATTACTGAGCCACTGTCAATAAAATGTTCGGGTATGGGTTCGAGTTGGGCTATTTTGTGTTATTATTATTAAATCTTGATGTAATTTGGTTAATTATGATTAATTGGGGTCAAATTATGTTAATTTCATTTTATCAATATTGAAATTAAAATAAGTATAATTTTATTGTAATATTTTGGGTTAAATAATTTCATTTTTTAACATTATAAGGCATATAATGTATAGTTAAATGGTTAACTAATATTATCAAATAATTAATAATGTTTATTTTATTTGTAACCTGATTATTTAGAAAATATGACTATGAGATTTATAATATCATTTAAATAATTGATATGTTTATTATAAATAAATTGATTTATTTAGGATTAAATCAATTTAAAATTGAACCCGGTATGCATTGCGTTCAATTTCTGTTTATGAATAAGTTTTCTTATTATAATTTATTTTTGTGTGAATTGGGTACGTCTCGTCATCTCTACTGGGAATGGAAACGAACCCGGAATCCAGTTCGTTGGTTCAAAGCAACTTTCTTCCGTACGATGTTACGCCGTTAAACTGACATCTTAGTCCGATGCAAGTGGCTTTTCGCTCTTGCATTTATTCCATATTTTCCTTAATTGACTAATTGTTTTAATTAAGTTGGGATAAGTATTTATATATGTTTTTGGGAACTTTTGTGCTATAATGGTGTGGAAAAATATGTTTTATATACTAGTTTGTATATATTGCTAGTGATGACCCTTATATATTTGTTATTAATATTATAGAGTTCTAGTTGAACTTTGGTATCAAAGCAATGGTTATAAGATTAGTGTCTTATTTATTAAGACATTAATATTACTTTTATAGTTATTTTATAAAAATGGCATTGGAAAGAATTGAACTTTAAGTATATTTTATAAAAGTATGGTTTTAGAATTTGGTAAGGTTTGAAGGTATAATGTATAAAGTTTGATAATAAGTGGTTTTCAAACTTCTACAAGCTTCGATTCTGTTACTTATTCCTTAGGTCCATTCATAAGAGTATCTTCTATCCTTAGGATTTATGTCATTCAAATGTTGATAGTTCTCTTGTTTGCCTTATTCTCACGTAAGAGGATAAAATCGTTTTAAGAATAATTGTTGTGGGTCAGTCAAATTAATCAGAACTATTAGTTTGGTCCCATATAATTCCTATGACAACAAAATTGATTTAAGTATCATAGGATACAAGCTGGAAAATTCTAAAGTGGCGTTGTGGTTCATCAACAAATGGTGAATACCCGATTCTCCAACCGAGTGGCCGATGAAGGTCCCAACAATGGTTCCCAAATTCAGTTGAGGAGTGCTGCTCAACAAGGGGTCGACACATGATCGGACTCCCATAACAATAACCCGCCACCGTGAGAAAATGTTCGTCAGGACCAAGTGGACCCTCAAGTTGAGGGGGAAGTTCCACTTAATCCACCTCTTGTCCCGATTGTGTTGGATGCTTCTGTCATAGCACAGATAGTGAGGCAAGTTGTTGATGTAATAACAACCCAAGGAGTACCGCAAGCTCAATCGGCTCCCGTTCCTCTTGTTGCAGTTGATATTAGGGGACATGAAGACCATGCATATACAGTGCATCCCAAGAGAAATGAAGGGAACTACAACTGAGTGTTGAAGATGATCAATTCAATGCGCCCGAATAACTAAGATGGAACTGGGGAACCAGTCAAGCTTGCCTATTAGTTCTCTCATATGGAGCGGTTGTTCCGAAACGTTGTCTGCACCGAGGCTGAATAAGTGGACATAGCTTTGTTGCATCTAAAAGACGGGTCTAGTGACTGGTGGAAAGGAACTGGATTGGATGATCATCCAGATCTGAATTGGGCAATGTTCAAGGCAAAGCTCACTGATCGGTTGTTCTCTCGTTCTATGAGAGAGGAGAAGCTGAAAGAATTCATCTACCGAGAGACTAAGGGATTGAAGGTGATAGAGATGGCAACAAAGTTCAATCATTTGCTACTTTATCTTGGTTCTGAAGTGCACTATGAGGAGAAGAAGATTTGGTACTTCCATGGATGGAAGAGCCCAAAAATAAAACCTCTGATGGTGCGTCGCAACTTCTCTACTTTAGAGCAATATGTGGATGCAACATACAAAATAGAGGTTACATTGGTATAATCCACTCATAAGCTAGAGGAGAAGAATAAGGCAAAAGGTGGGCAACAAGGTCAAAAGTTTAATGGATTTATGTGGCTAACATCGCCTACCAAGTTTGATAAGTTTGGTCGTTCTAAGACCAAGAAAACTCAGTCCAACTCCACCAAAGGCTTCAGGTGGAGTGGTTGTACTATTCAATGCCACAAGTGTGGTGAAGCCGGACATAAGAGTTTCACCTGCCAAAAGATAAGCGATTACGATATATTTGTGGGAAAGAAGGCCACATGCAAACTTATTGTCGTCAAAAAGGCTAAGGGTTGACACAACCATACCAGACATCTAATGTCGATAGTAGGCAAAACCCAATGCCGGAAGTGTCCGCTTCTGAGTAGTCTGCTGCTCAGAATAAAGGCATGGCACCTATCGGACCTTCTAGTCAGGGGCAACGACTTTTTGCGACGCGTCAGTCCGACGAGTAGGACACCCTGAACAATTAGTTATTTATTTTTAAGCCTTTCTAAGAATAGGGTGCTATGACGTAGGTGTATATAGTCTCCGTAGTTAAGTAACTTGTTCGTTTGATATTCCTTCAGTTGACTTCAATGCAATACTTCGAATAATAAAGAAGTACTTTCTTATATTGGAAATTACTAGATTAATTATTCATTTTGAGTTATGCGTTCATACAAGAATCTTTGAGTGCCAATACAATACAAGTCACTTGTTGATAAGAACTAACTGGACTCATAAAGGATGGTGTAATGTGTTGGGACATGTGTGTTTGTTCCCTATCTTGTTAAGTGCTAATTTCAGGGTCGAAACTATTTTTAAGGGGGTAGTATTGTGATAACCTTAATTTCTACATAAGGGTATTAGTGTTATATTTTCTTATTATAAAGGATATGATATTTATTACGAATAAATTAATCAACTTCTTACCCTGGAAATGTTACGTCGTTAAGTCATGAGTTATTTAAATTTATTGTAACACTATGTTAATTTTAATTTAAATAAACTTATCAATTTAACTTAAATTATTTAAATTTAGATTAACAATATGTTAATTAAAATTTAAATATGGTTCAGTTTATGAGAAAGTGTGACATAAGCTTAAGTTTAACCTAATTTAATTTTCCTTTCATCTTAAATTTGGGTTAATATATGTATGCATAAACTTAGGATAATATTATAAATAAGTTTGGGTCTTTTTGTAATTTAAAATAGGGGTGTTTTTGCCACAACTTGAAAAGTTGGGCACAAATATTTAATTTGGCATAAAGGGAGGGGGGGGGGGGGGGCAATCGTGAATATCCGCCATCTTCTTCAACCTTCAGCAGCAGTGCACGGGGAAGCTCCTTCCATGTAGGATTTCAGTCCGTTTTTTTACCCGATTGGTCAAATTAATCAATGTGCATTATAGATAAGGATCTTGTGCATTAAATCCCTCCATCAATTGGGAGAAATCGCCAAGAATTAATCCGGGAATAAAAATACCGTACGAATAGCATTGAATTGAATTCTTCAAAATTCGTCCTCTTCTGATTGAATTTGGAGGCAAGGTTTGCAGGATTGTGTCAATGACATTCAAGGATACATAAGCCCTATAAATACCCATTCAATCGCTCACCCATTTAATCCAATTTCACCAAATTCTTCACGTTAGGGTTCTTAAAATTTCCAAAAAAATTTCGGTTGTTCTAGGGTAAAATTCTCCCTCCTCCGAGCATATCTACTCACGATTAAAGTGTCCAAATCTTTTTCTTGAAGTTACGAATCCAACGTAGCCAACCACGAACCAATTGGTGGTCAAATGAGGCCGAATCGAGCTAGTTACTAAGCCAGTGTCAATAAAACGTTCCAGGTATGGGTTCGAGTTGGGCATGTTTGTGTTCTTTTTATTAAATATTGATTTAATTCGGTTAATTAGGGTAAAATTATGTTAATTTACTTTTATCAAAATTGTAATATTTTGGGTTAAATAATTTAATTATTTAACATTACAAGGCCTATAATATATAGTTAAATGGTTAACTAATATTATAAACAAATTAATAAAGTTGATTGTATTTGTAACCAAATTATTTAGAATATACGACTATGAGATTTATAGTATCGTATATGTTAGGATCAAGGATCGCAAGGCAACGGTGCAAGTCCAAGCTCTCTAGGCGCCGAATCTCCAATTGGCGCAGCCCGGAAAGAGCCACGGCGTTGGGGACGATGGAGGCACCTTTTGTAATACCTCGACAGCTTAGCAGCCCGGTCCATCACAGGGCTGCAGCCCATACACCCCAACCCCTCACTGGCCCATATTAAATGGCGCACAGTAGGTTGTTCGTGAGTCTCGAACTCGAGACCTCACGCTTTAACAAGCTGCCAAAGCATCACTTGTCACCAATTGCGCTGCAGCACAATTGGTGACAAGTGATGCTTTGGCAGCTTGTTAAAGCGTGAGGTCTCGAGTTCGAGACTCACGAACAACCTACTGTGCGCCATTTAATATGGGCCAGTGAGGGGTTGGGGTGTATGGGCTGCAGCCCTATGATGGGCCGGGGTGCTAAGTTGTCGAGGTATTACATAAAAGTACACTTTATGTTGGTGCCTGACCTTGCCGACTACGGGCCTGACAGACACCCCGACACTGCCATCCTTAACAGGCCTGCAGGCCGTGTACCCCAACCCTTCCCCCCAATTGGGTAGGTTGTTGGTGAGAGTCGAACACGCGACCTCTCCACCCTTTATCAAGCGCAGCGCAATTGGTATCAAGGTGCTTAGGCGCTTGATAAAGGGTGGAGAGGTCGCGTGTTCGACTCTCACCAACAACCTACCCAATTGGGGGGAAGGGTTGGGGTACACGGCCTGCAGGCCTGTTAAGGATGGCAGTGCCGGGGTGTCTGTCAGGCCCGTAGTCGGCAAGGTCAGGCACCAACATAAAGTGTACTTTTTTGTAATACCCACACCACATTGGGCCGGCCCATCACAGGGCTGCAGCCCATACACCCCAACCCATCCTTGGTAGCTCTTCCTAATTAATTAGGAAGCTATTTCCAAGAGGTTGTTGGGAGCGCTCGAACTCGAGACATCTCCCCTTTATCCACTCCCCACAAGGAGTGAATACCAATTGCGCTGCAACACAATTGGTATTCACTCCTTGTGGGGAGTGGATAAAGGGGAGATGCCTCGAGTTCGAGCGCTCTCAATAACCTCTTGGAAATAGCTTCCTAATTAATTAGGAGGAGCTACCAAGGATGGGTTGGGGTGTATGGGCTGCAGCCCTGTGATGGGCCGGCCCAATGTGGTGTGGGTATTACACCTTTGGTAGGCGTTCTTGTTATGGAATGGTGGCTCACGAATAGCTCTTCAGGGGAAGGGAAGACTCGATGCAGACTTGGTTGAGAAAGAAGTTGTGTTGGAGAGATGAACTCACTCGGCAACAAAGGAATTTGACGCAAGAATGTTAGGGCAAAAGAGAGAGAGTTTGAGAAAGTTTTTGATTCAATTCAAGCGTCCCTTCTTCAGTCTTGAAAGAACCTTTAAATAGGCCTACAAAAATAGTAAAAGCGCCTATGAGAAATACCAAAAGTTAGGCGCACATTCAAGCCCTAAATTCACTACGGCAATGGTCTATTTTAGGGAATTAATGAATTAAAGTGCAATAACCACCAGGCAAAGTGGTGAACCTCTCGGCCATGGGTTTGGCCCTTTAGAGTAGGCTTCTTGAGCCAACCCATGGTGAAGGAAGTGCCGGTCAAAGAGGTCCAGAAGATGCGGCGCCTTCCTTTGAAACTCACATGCCGCTAGCGCCGAGGTTCACGGCGCTTGTTTGTAGACAATTGACAAAGGTGGCCTCGGCGTGGCTTTGGGTGGCTTGGCATGCCAAACCCTAGTTGAGGTCTTCGAGAAGCCTCCTGGCCCTAGACCTTGTGATGGCACCAGGGATTGCCTTGTCATCTTGGACGTTGGCCTTGGTGATGCTTGCGGCCAGTGTAGCCGGCGCCTTGGCATTGCTTATGTCACCATCTGGCATTGGTGTGGCTTTAGCCCTTCCTTCCACACCCTGGTTGGCTCCAGCTCCAAGGATGTCATTGATGTGATCCGCGCCTTGGTCCAGCTCCGGGGGCTCCTTGGCGCCTATCTCTTGCTTCGTGGCTTCCATGTCCTCCTTGGCGCCTATGCCCTCGCTTATGTCTTGGCCTTGATGTGGCATGGTCACATCAATATATATAGTCGATATGTTTATTATAAAGAAATTGATTTATTTAGGATTAAATCAATTTAAAATTTAACCTGGTATGGATTGTGTTCAATTTTTGTTTATGAATAAATTATCTTATTATAATTTATTTTTGTGTGAATTGGGTACGTCTCGGAATCACTATTGGGAACAGAATCGAACCCCGAATCCAGTTCATTGGTTCTAATCAACTTTCTTTCGTACGACGTTACGTCGTTCAACCGACATCTTAATCCTATGCAAGTGGCGGTTCACTCTTGCATTTATTCCATATTTTCATTTATTGACAATTAATTAATTGTTTTATTTAAGTTGGGATAAGTATTTCAATTTTGTGTTTGGGTACTTGTGTGTTATAATGGTGTGGAAAAATATGAATTATATACTAGGTTGTATATATTGCTAGTGATGACCCTTATATATATGATATGTATTATATGGTGCTAGTTGGACTTTGGTGTGAAAATTGATGTGAACTTGTATGCTTAGTTAGCACGAGTATTCATAGGAACGCTATATATACCTCGCAAGTCGCAAGGTTTAGCTGTTTCTTTATAACTTGGTATTAGGAGGATTATTGCCCTACTACTTCTACTCATGACCTACTCTTATTCGAATATAAGTGGTGGTGCACTTAGCTAGTGCCGTTATTGGGGATTCGTCTCATGATATTCTCGTATCGAAATGGTGTGGATTAAACGTTTTAACGTAAATGATTGTTTTGGAGTAAAATAAGATAAGTTCTTTTATGCACACAATAAGTATACTTCGGGCGAGAAGTATAATGTGGAAACCACTCGGGCTCCTATCTAAAGTAAGTCCCCTTTCTAATCTGAATTCGTATTATGCGGTGAGGTTGGTTGAGGACCGAAATAGTCAAAGGAGTCATTTTTAAAATCTTGTTGTGATAATTTTGAATGTTCACAAACAAATACATATAATTCCCATAAGACTTCGTTCATTGGAGTCTTCTCTTGAATCATGTCTTTTTTTATGTTTCAGTGGATGTATAGTAGTATATACCGTTTATCGAGTAATATTTGAGAAACAAGGATAGTAACTATATACGACTACACAGAACCTCACATAAATACCCTTGCATAGTCTTTCATTAGACTAACCAACCTCTTCTTTTCCTTGCATGGTTGGCTGGTGTCATTTGTCCCATATGACACATCATTTGTTTGCCTAAGGATATCTTGAAGTAATAAATCGAAGAAGAAGGCTTGAAGTGGAGATTGTGTTTTAAAGTAATATTTTGAAGTTGTTTTGTATTGCTTTAATCTTCTTAATAAATGTAATAGGGTTTATATAAGTCTTCCGCTATAATTCCATATTGTTTTGTACAACTAGCCTTCTCAATTTACGAGAGGATTTTAATAAAGATGAATATTTATTTCACAAGTCTTCCGCTGTTTATTCTTTGTTATCATTGTATTTAAGTATAAATTGTTCCGATTAAAGCCTAGGGTGGCTTTGGTCTTAAAGTCTGAGGTCACTGGTGTGTGGCACTATCGACATAAATCGGGGGTGCTATAGTCTTCACCAAGCCTTACTTCTATGTTACTCTCTGTCGAGCCCCCAAAACTGAACTCCACAAACTCCGTCTTCGTCCTGCTCAGTTTAAAGCCCCTTGACTCTAACTTATCTCATCAAAGTTCTAACTTGTTACTTACGCCAACTCTCGTCTCGTCCACCAACGCAATACACCATGGGACCTCACCCCTATATCGACCCAGAAAACATATCCATCATTATTGTGAAGAGGAAAAGACTTAAGTCTTATCAATGATGCAATCCTACCTACACCTAAAAATAGTATGTGTCCCCTCCCATCATACAAAAACTGGTCAATGCACCGTCATACAAAACCTTTAAAATCATAATATATATCCAAGATACCTCATTGACCTCTAAGCATTGGTGTAGGAGATCCCTTGGCACTCTATCATAGGCTTTCTCCAAATCAACAAATACCATATGCATCCTCTTATTTCTCTCTTTGTAAGTCTCTATCAGTCACAACATCAACTAGATGGCTTCCACGATCGACCTCCATAGCCTAAATCCAAATTGGTTTTTGGATACACATATGAGATTTCCCATCCTCAACTTGATTACCCTCTCACAGAGCTTCATTGTATGACTAAGGTGTCTAATTCCCTTATAGTTTACGCATTGTTGCATATCCCCTTTGTTCTTGTATAATGAGATCAATTTGTTGAGCCTCCACTCCTCAAACATTTTGATTGTCCGAAGATAACATTGAATAGTGATGTGAGCCAGTCAAAGCCCTTCCTCCGGACCAACAAGTCTCTTTTTCTTTATTCTACGGACTACATCCTTAACTTCTTTCTTAGAAATACACATGTAGAAGGTGTAATCAGCCTAACACTTGGTGATCTGAGTCCCTCCTGAAGGCCTATGCCCCTCATTTAGTAACTCACAAATATACCTATCCAATCTTTGCTTGATCTAGTTGTCTTCTACTAGCACGTGCACATCCCCATCCTTAATACATTAACTCTATTCAAATCTCTACTATTACCCTCACTTGCCTTGGCTATATGTTATATCAAGCTCTCTCCGCCCCCAAGGATCTATATATGTTCTTGAAGTCGCTTTCATTGGACTTTTCACACCCTATATATGTTCATTGGACTTTGCAACAACTCTTCCTTTCCATCTCAGTGTTGCTACTTCTCACTCTCTTATAGGCCATCTTCTTGTTCTTTACCTTGCCCTAAGCTTCTTTTTTCCACCAAGTTTCACCCCTCATGTGCCCACTACTACCTCTAGACATCCTGAGTATTTCACACGCCACTCGTCGAATGCAATCTGTCATACTGCCCCATATCTCCTTGGCATTTCCCTTTACTCGGTGTACACCTTTTTTCTTCATCTCCTCGAAAACCCTTTTGTGTAAACAAGGTCCTTTTGTGTATGAAAGGCATCACCATCTGATCTTGGGTTACAATTTGGTCTTCCTTGATCTTTTTCTACCTAACGTCTCAAAATTCAGGAGTAGCAGATTATGTTGGATCATTAAACCTTCATACGGGATAACTGTGCAATCTCGGCATCGACTGTTGTCCTCTCTTCTGAGCAAAAAATAATCGATTTGAGATCTGCAAGTAGAACTCCAAAAGGTGACCATATGTGGTTCCTTTTTGTCAAACTATGAATTTGTAATAACATATCAAAGGCCAATGAGAATTCCAATATAGCAAGACTTCTTCCATTTCTGTCTCAAAAGCCCAAGACCTCGCGGCATACTCATCTCTACTCTTTCCAATGTGACCATTGAATTCCCCACCTACCATGAATCAATATGTTTCTAAAATGCCTCTAAATAAGCCATCTAACTTTCCCTAGAATCTCCTCTTACCCATGTCTCCATAGACGAACACTTGAGATCTTATGCGCAAATGGCATTAAGGAAGGACTTTTTGACAACTACTTTGACTGCCAATATGCAGTCACTTATGCTCTCAACCCAAACAAATTGGTCTCTTAACTTGTCCTTAGTAATAATGTGATAAAAACATGCATGGGAGAGTTAATCAAAGGCCTCCAAGGAAGAGGCTCAAGCAAATGATGAAGTCTTGTGCAAGTTCGGAATAGTTACTGTCGATTTGGTTTTGGACAGTCCTCGGTAAAACGGCCATAACTATGTCTAGAAAATTGATCTCGTGATGATTCAAGATGCGTTGGAAAACTGATTCAAAGATCTACAACTTCATAGTTTACGTCGAATCAAGATTCCAACAAGAAGATGGTCAAAACTGAGTTTTACTGAGATCTGATCCAAAAAGACAAAGACGAAGACGACGAGTTCGCGGAAGCAGAGGGGCGGCGACCGCCGCCAAACATACGGCGACCGCCGTTTTTGAAGAGTCCGGGAATTTGCCTACGGAAAATTGCGGAGACCGCCGCCAACCTTACGGCGACCGCCGTTTTAGACTCCGCAAGGAAGTTGCCTACGGCAAATGGCAGCGACCGTCGTTTAATTACGGCGACCGCCGCTTTTCCCACTTTCGGTCCGCGCCAGCGAATTCAATCTTCGTCGTTTTGCTGAACAATTTTTATTATTATTTTATGTTATTTATTTTGGCACTATTTAAGACTTGAAACCCTAGTTTTTATTCTTTTACGTTGAATTTGAGTAGTAAAGTTGAGTACGCTCCTTCCCTTGAATTCTAACGTCAACTCTCGATCTCCGGATCGTTTATCCCGTAGCTCGTCGCTTCAAGCAATTGTCGATCATCACGTTGATCCCTTTCGTTCATCACGCCAGTGCTGCCTGCCATCGCTGCCTTGCTCAACGCGTTCGGCGACGTCTTCCCCGATGAGTTGCCACAAGGATTACCTCCATGTAGAGGCATTGGGCACCAGATTGACCTTGTGTCTGGTGCCTCCTTGTCCAATCGCGATGCGTATAGAGCTGGCCCAGAAGAGACCAAAGAGCTGCAGCGCTAGGTGCAAGAGTTGTTGGATCGCGACTACGTGAGGGAATCTCTTTCCCCTTGCGCTGTGCCTGTGATCCTTGTGCCCAAAAAGGATGGCACATGGAGAATGTGTGTTGATTGCCGCGCGATAACCAGATCACCGTCAAGTATAGGCATCCTATTCCACGCCTCGACGATATGTTTGATGAACTTCATGGCGCCATACTTTTCTCCAAGATAGATTTGAAGAGTGGTTATCACCAAATCAAGATGAAAGAAGGTGATGAGTGGAAGACCGTGTTCAAGATGAAGTATGGGCTCTACGAGTGGCTTGTCATTCCATTTGGGCTCACGAACGTTCCAAGCACCTTCATGCGCGTGATGAACCACGTCTTGAGAACCTTCCTTGGCAAGTTTGTCATCGTTTATTTCGATGACATCCTTGTGTATTCACGGAGCCTGGAGGAACATGTCGATCACCTTCGCCAGGCGCTCGAGTGCCTTCGACGCGAGAGCCTATTCTCCAATCTGGCCAACTGCTCATTTTGCTCCGCGTCCACAAATTTTTTGGGCTATGTCGTGAGTAGTGATGGTCTGCGCATCGACGAAGAAAAGATCACGGCCATCAAAGAGTGGCAGACACCGACACAGGTGCGAAGCTTTCTCGGCCTCACAGGATTTTATAGGCGCTTTGTTCGAGACTTCTCCTACATTGTCGCGCCTTTGCATGAGTTGACGAAGATGGGTAGCACTGTCTTGTGGCTTGAGTCCCACGAAGAAGCCTTCTCGGCTTTGAAGCGGGCCTTGTGCCAAGTACCATTGCTCCAGCTTCCCGACTTTGCCAAGCACTTCGAGGTGGAGTGTGATGCCTCAGACATTGGCATTGGTGGTGTGCTATACCAAGAGAAGAGGCCCATTGCATATTTCAGTGAGAAGCTCACAGGGGCCACACTCAATTACCCCACCTACGACAAAGAATTATATGCCCTAATACGAGTGCTAAAGACGTGGCAACATTACCTTTGGCCGCGTGAATTTGTCATTCACAGCGACCACGCAGCCTTGAGCTATTTGAAGAGCCAAGCCCACCTCAATCGACGCCATGCTTGTTGGGTGGAATTTCTTGAGACATTTCCTTATGTCATGGTCTACAAGAAGGGAAAGGAGAACATTGTCGCCGATGCGTTATCTCGAAGATATGTTCTCTTGAATCATGTGCAAACTAAAGTTTTGGGTTTTGCTTTGATTAAAGAATTGTATGCTAGTGATCCTTTCTTTGCCCCTATATTCGAGCATTGCCTAAGATTTCGAGAGTTTGAGTCTTACTTCCTTTCTGAGGGTTATTTATACAAGGCTAGTCGCCTTTGCATCCCTAGGTCTTCCATTAGGCTCCTTTTGATTCAGGAAGCACACGAAAGTCGTGGACACTTTGGGATTAGTAAGACCTTGGCCGCCTTAAGAGAACATTTCTTTTGGCCTAAGATGACCCATCAAGTGACTAGGTTTTGTAGAAGTTGTGTGACATGCCAGAGTGCCAAAGCTAGGTCAAGCCCACACGGCCTCTACACCCCATTGCCCATTCCTAGTGCCCCCTGGGAAGATTTGTCTATAGATTTCATCACGGGTTTGCCCCTCTCTAGACGAGGTAAAGACTATTTTTGTGGTCGTAGATAGATTTTCTAAGATGGCACATTTTATAGCTTGTAAGACAACCCATAGTGCTAGTGAGATTGTCGATCTATTCTTTGAGCATGTGGTGCCTCTTCATGGAGTCCCACGTACCATAGTGAGTGATAGGGATTCTAAGTTCATTGGTCATTTTTGGACAACTCTTTGGGGTAAGCTAGGAACCAAACTCCTATTTTCCACTAGCTACCACCCCCAGACCGATGGCCAAACGAAGGTCACGAATAGAACCCTAGGAGCTCTCCTTCGCACGATGCTAAAAGCCAACCCTAGGCGTTGGGAGGACCTACTATCACTTGTCGAGTTTTGTTACAATAGATGCAGGCACACGGCGACCAAGTTGACACCTTTCGAAGTGGTGTATGGCATCAATCCATTGACGCCGCTTGATTTGTCGCCGCGACTGCTGCGTGACCCAGTGCATGTCTCCGCAGCCCATCGCGCTGAGCAAGTACAAGAGCTCCATCGACGAACCAGGGACCAATTGGAGAGAAGGGCCGTGCAGTATGCCTCCCAGAAGAACAATGGCCGACGCCGTATCATTTTTGCTCCCGGGGATCTCGTCTGGGTGCACATGCGAAAAGAAAGGTTCCCCTCGCGGCGTAAGCACAAATTGGCACCGCATGGAGATGGTCCATTCCGCGTGATCAAGGCCATTGGGGACAACGCCTATCAACTCGAGCTTCCCCTAGATTTTGGAGTCCACGCGTCCTTCAACGTCGCGGACTTGACACCATATGTGGAGCCTGAGTTTGATGATGGTGAAGTGGGGACGCTTCACAGCCAAGTGGGGGAGGGTGATGTGACCCTGCCTCCCATGATGGCCCAAGATGAGGAAAAATCCATGAGCCTACGCTCAGAGGGCCCAGTGACAAGGTCTAGGTCTAAAGCCATCGCGTCCACCGTCGCGTCACTTGTCGCACGCGTCATCGCTGGCCAAGGAAGCCCAGACGCCAACCCAAGACTCGTCGTCCTCGCCACCATCGGCATCGAAACATCGCGTTCATCGCAGCCGGCATCGCGTGCACCCACTTGCAAGGCCATCGACCCTTGGTCGCCGTTCCTCGCGGTGTTTGCATCCATGCCTTCGCCGCGTTCTTTTTGAGACGCTTTCTATAATTGTTATTATTGCTTTTTAGATAATTTCCTTTTATAGTCCTTTCTATTTTTGGGTTTGTGCCTTTTGCATGCTTGCATGGGCTAGCCCACTAGGCTCGACTCGGCCCATCTGATGTCTCGCCCTAGTATTTAAGTCAAACTATGTTATTTGTTTCAGCACGTTCAATTTTAATCAAGGTTTCAAGTAGAGTGTTTATCCTCCTTCCCTTGATCGGACGTCATCCTCTATCTTCGCATCCCCATTCTCTCCGCCGCCGAAGCTATAGCAACCGATTGAACCTTCAAGCCAAGTCTTCCTTCACATCTTCCTTCATCCGCAGTCGACGCTATGACACCAAAGACTTGTCTTTTCAAGTCACCTATCTCTCATCAAATCGCTTCCGCCATCACTTCCATCGCGTCCATCATCGCCACCAATTCCATCGCGTTCGCCATCACCTTCTCCATCGACGTCATCTTCGCTGTTATGACACTCAACGTGACACTTAGCCTCACCGACACCGCGATCTTCCAGACCACCTCCACCGGGTTCGCTTCGCCACCATCTTGTCAACCTTTCATGCAAGACAACGTGACTTCTCGCCCAAGACTAGATCCAAAGGTGTCGCCTTTGACAATTGACTTGTCATCGGAGGCAAGAACACATCACAGATACAACAACTTCCACTCGTCGATATCCATCTCCTTGCTACCCACCCACATGGTTCCTGATTACATGCAATAATAGCCCGGTTCTATTGAAGGATCTTACCTAGTATGACTGATTGTCCCATGAGCATCCCAACGTTCCAAGACTCCAACCTCAACTTAGAATCCCCAAAACTTACCCATGATTTGCGCTTATCCCAAGGTTGTATCCAACCTGGCATACAGTTTCACTCTCTGCCCTAAATGGTCTAAGCCGTCTAGAACACCAGGAAGAACAATCAAGATACCAACACTATAAACAATCATGACCACGAAAGAAACAATCCTAGAACCAAAATTACAAATGGACAACAAACAAGAACAAAGAAAAACATTAAGACTAAACCTAGTAAACCTACATCCCAACACAACGCAAGATATGGAAAAAAATCACACAAGATAAGTAAAAAAATTAGGCCGGAAAGAAGTCAGCAGTAGAACTAAGCAAACAAAACAAAAAAAAGTACCATCACAACCTAGTAACAAGTATTGAAAATAAGAAGTGGGAATCATCACAAGAACAACTAAGGATGAATAAGCCCAAACCCAAGCATATATCCTAAACACAAACACTAAAAAACGTAATGCTAAACAGAAAACATATATTCCAAGGATTATACTAATAGGGACCAGATTACCCCGCCCAATCATGGGGCCCAGAAATGCAGTAAAGGAGGTCATCGTCCACGCCCGGTAAGAGGTCGTTAACCAGAAAAAACAATCAATGTTGGGCAATTTCAAAAGTTAGACATTAGACCAAAAAATGGGGAAGTGTACAAGCTGGCTAATAAGGGTGGAAATGTGTAAATTGGGCAAACTCGCAAATTAGGGGAAATCGATATGCAGAGTAAGGGGTACCGATTAGGGTTGAGCAATCGGAGAATGACAATGGTCTCTTCAAAGTGGGAGGAGGGAGAACGGGGAGAGGTAGAAGTGGCTTGTTGGAGGACAAGACGAGGAGGGGTATCGGGGAGCGACTGTTTCCGGCATGATGAGGGGTAAAGGAGTTGAGAGAGGAGCCGATGAGTAGACAACTCTATTGTTGGTGGATTTGGGGTTGCGAAGTTGTTGTTGCAACTATTGTGTGGTGCTACGAAAGGCAAGGCAAGGAAAGAGGTTGTAGAGAGGGGGTGGGAGTCTCCAATGGGGGAATTTACTAGTGGATCAACAAGGGGGAGATCCATCCGGATATAGGCGAGGGCGAAGGGTTGTCGCCGAAGAGGTGGAGGTAATGTGCCGACTAAAGTGATAAATAACTGACCGATGCATAAAAGAGTGTAAGAAATAGTTCTCCACCTCATTCTAATACTAGAAAACAATATGTCATACATAATATGTTGGAGACCGAGTAAAAATGGATAGTTCAACCCCCCCCCCCCCCCCCCCCCATTCGCTATGGATATCTTCACCCAACAAGCTAATAAGATTGTTTGTGATATTACATGTTTTTGGTTAAATACTTATCCAGAAGAGGAAAACTTCATTTGGAAGATGGATTACCTACTAAAACGAGGTTAACAGAGAAAAAAGTAGTCGCATCTTGATGGGATGTGCACTCTCTATTTAGGGAGTCGAAAACCTCCTACACCTGTTTTGTAAAATATTCGTTTATGCTAGAATTAATTAGATAAATTAACATGAAAACAACTAAGGTTGTTCAAGATTTTGACCCCACAAATAAAATACCTAGGGACATCCTTTTGTTTTGCATTTGGCGTGATAGAAATAAGTAATATCATTTGGTTATTGGTTGTGCATTTTGTACCATTAGATAGTTACACTACTATGAAGAAAATAAATAACCAAAGAAAAAGTTATTTGGTTGTGCATCTGGTTCAGTAGAAACAAATCAGTATTTCAACAAACACCAAACATCATCATTAAAGATATAAAAGGATATACTAGACAACATTAAAAGAAGGCGCATTAGCAAATATACCAGATTTGCTAAAGCAACTTGCAGAAATCCAAGATTTTCAAAAGTATTGCAAAAGTATCAGAATTCTGTACGATTTCTGGTATTATTGCTATTGTTGAGTGTGGAATTTATCTTTTCTTTTAAATAGAAAATGGGTAAAAGCTGGCTAATATTATCTCTAAAAAATATAAAAGAAGGGTTAATCTCTCCTTAATGAGATTGAAGCCGCCGATGACAGAGGCATCACATCAACCAAGGTGCTTGAACTATGACTAAATTTCCACACATTAAAATTGGCGGGCAAGTTTCCCTCCAAAAATCTGGCCTCCTTCAACCTTTAATCCCTCCAGCTAAGCTCCCCTGAAAATATCCTTGAATATTCTTGGAGAACTTCAAAGTAGCCTGACCAATTATTACACGTGAGATATTTCCTACCTGATATTTAACACATGACGCATGCAAATACAGCTTGAATGGGTAAGTAAACTCTCCTGAAAAACAATCGATTTCCCCCCTCTGTATACGTGAAGTTCAAAAACCTTCTTTATTTGTAGGTACGAAACTAGTGTATGTGACGTTCATCAGTGGTGGAGAATGGAAACAACAAGGGAAAAGGTGGTTGTATGAGGGTGATAGAACAGTGAAATCCATGTTGTTTTCCCCTGACATGGACTTGGCTACACTCCGCAACAAATGGACTGAGAAGAATCCATTTGATGAAGAAAAATTGTTTGTGCAATACGCTTATGAAAATAAACCAGAACTTCCACCCATCTTTATAAATGATGACGACGATCTTGGTGCGTTCAAGTTCTTGAACAAATGTGGAGAAAATTCATCAGAGTGGAATATTGAGTTGTACACCAACCTTTTAAAGAAGGAAGAGATTCAAAGTGAAAGGGATGAACATCGTACTCTTCCTTCAACAGCTCTACCACCAACTCAGAGCCAAAGCCAAGATAATAAAGACTTTTTCAGGTCAATTTTTAAACAAGACAGAGCACCTCACACAGATGTCAGGTCGATTGATGAAATTATTGAAGCTGACAACGAAGAGAGTTAAGGAGATTAAAAAGGGATGAAGTGAGGGGGAAAGACAAGATAAATTGTCCGCTGATAGTGGAAGACATTATATCATTGAGTAGCAATGATGAGGACATTGAAGCTGGTACATCAAGAAACAAAGGGAAGGAGAAAATGACTGATTATGCCAACAATGGAGATTCTTTGGAGGATGAAATAGAAGATGGCTTTGACTATGAGGGCTATTATCAATCAGGTGATGATGATCGTGTTAATGGTGTGGAAGGGTTAGGGTATGCTTCAGGTGATGATGTGAATACTGTTGGTCTAGATGATGTGTGGGAAGAAATAAATGGCATTGAGGGAACACAGAACGAGGAGCAAATAGAGGCGGATAAAGAAGAAGAGATTGATGTTGATGAAGACATGCTTAGAGAGATTGAAAAGAGGTACTATCCAGCGGAGATGAAAATGTTAGTTGAAGATGAGGAAACAAGTGAAAACAAGTCCTCATATCCAACAATGAAGGTTGCTCAGCTCTTCAATTCTAAGGAAGAGTTCAAAGCTGCACTCTTCTCCCTGGCAATGGAAAACTTCTATGAGATGCGTGTGAAGAGGTCCGATAAGTCCAATTATGATGTTGAGTACGTTGATGACAAATGCACCTTTTTGTGCCGTGGCTCATTGTATGGAAAAACGTCGTTGTTTATGGTGCGGCAATATGTTGCGGATCATACCTGTGGCATGAGAGTAAACCACAATCATCACAAAGGAGCAACTTCTCAGCTGATTGCCGATAAAGTACTTCACAAGTATGTTTGTCTTGCATTTGAACAGTTTTTGTGATCAAAGGCCAATATGAATGCATCTATAGATTCACTTCGTTACATCTCAGGTTTTTAAACGGCTGTAAAGGCCTACTTGCTTCAGAAATTCAGGATTTCATGTTACAGCATGGAATAAGGACAAGCTACTACAAAGCCAATCGAGCGCGGGTCTTCGCCCAGGACATGGCACATGGTACAGCTGTGGATAGCTACAAGGCAATGTACTCTTACATGCACATGTTACATAAATGTAATCCGGGAACATACACGAGAATAGTCAGAGATGCTGATCAACGCTTCAAGTACGTCTTCTGGACTTTAGGTCCATGGATAAGGGCAGCGCCACATCTGAAAAAGGTAAGTATTCAGTCGTGATGTTGTTACGTCAGGAAATATAGTCATTTTGTCAGGTAAATCTACTATATGACTGCATATGTGACAAACAGAACATGCATCATTTGTCAGGCTATATAACGTAGTTTCAAAGCTTATACATATCTTGTCAGGGCAACATCTGAGAAAATAGTTCTGTGTGTGTAGGTAATATCAGTTGATGGCACTCACCTCACAGCCAAGTTCAAGGGGATACTTCTTTTGGCAACGACACAAGATGGAAACGGCCAAATATATCCACTTGATGTTGCCGTTGTTAATAGTGAGAACGATGATGCATGGTCATTTTTCTTCAGTGAATTGAGGCTTGTTGTTCCTGATCATCCCGAGTTGTATTTCGTGTCTGATCGTCATCTTAGCATTGGGAAGGGTCTGAGAAATAGCTATCGTTTTGCCAAGCATGGATATTGCATATATCACATATACCAAACCTTCAAGAGGAAGTTTGGTAGGCAAGACCTCTTCGGAATATTCAAAAAAGCTTCTCATGCTTACATAGTAGCTGAGTTTAATCATCAATTTGCTCAAATAACAGCTGCATCTCCAAAGATTGGTCAATATCTAAAAGAAGCTGGAGTTGAAAACTGGGCGAGAGCGCATTTTCATGGGAATAGGTTTAACATCATGACAAGCAACAACGCCGAGTGTCTTAATGGCTTGTGGAAAACACAGCGTCAGTGGCCTATTCTTGCTCTGTTTGATGCGATTGTTGAGACCATTTCTAAATGGTTTTGTCAAAGAAGGGAAGCGGCCTCAAACTGGGACCAATACTTGTCACCCTCTGTGTACACGCTGGTAGAGGTGAACTACAGAAGGGCAGCAAAGATGAGTGTTCAAAGACTAAGCCAGTTTAAAGCAGAGGTCATGGTAGGAACTTGTAGATACTCGGTGAACCTTAATGCTCATACATGTGATTGTAACATGTTCCAGATTGATAAAGTTCCTTGTGCTCATGCCATAGCGGTTGCAAGTGATAGGGGAGTGCGACTCACTAATCTCGTCCATCCCATGTTCAAGAACGAGTGCGTGAGAGAAGTGTACAAGGAAACTGTGCATCTTGTTCCTCCCACAGGCCGATGGTCAATTCCTGAAGCCGTGTCATCCATTCCATGTTGTCCACCAAATGTAAAACGTCCTCCTGGAAGGTCACGAATTAACCGATACAGGGCGACGTGGGAGGGGAACTATACTAGGAAGAGGCGGTGTTCGTATTGCGGCAACCAAGGCCACAACAAGCAGTACTGTAGGAGGAGAAGGACTGACGAAGGATTATAGGAAGAGAATGGGTTAGTTTATGTTTAGAATTGTCACCATGTTGGTGTTTTTGGGTGTTTATGCTAGTAAATGTTGTTGTTGGGTGTTTCAGTGAAAAGATGTATGGTTTAAGTCTATATAGTCGTAAACCACACCTCTTTTTTGTGGGGGCTCCCTTTTGGATGATATACAAACTAGATAAATTAAAGCGTTTGCTTAAGATTTACTTGTCATCTTGAACCTTCAGCAACCCTAGAATCAGGTGCGAAGTTGTACTGACAAAGTTCTCAGGTTCTCTGCAAACGTTGCATTTTGTCCTGTCATCATCTTTGCTTAAGAGTTGATTACTTCTCAGCATCAGTCAGTGTTAAACTCCTCACAAGGAGAAACCATAAGACTCTATAACACCCTGTAAAACAACGTATATGTCCTGACATACTCATTTGCTCGAGGAAAACCTAGTACATAAAAATGACCTGTAAAGCCACAATACGTCCTGTAAAACGCTAACATGCTCTGACAAAGGAAAACCTAATACATAAAACGACCTGTAAAGCCACAATACGTCCTGTAAAACTCTAACATGGTCTGACAAACATCTGCGAAACCATTTCAGTTGCGAAGTCTATAAATTATTCATAAGAACCCTAGAATCAGGTGCGAAGTTGTACTGACAAAGTTGTACTGACAAACCTAATACATAAACACAACCTGTAAATTCACAATACGTCCTGTAAAACTCCAACATGGTATAAACCTTATAAACACAATCATTATATTACGTTGTTCAACTTTACAAAAAACGTGCCCTTGGCATGGCATTCCCACACACAAAATAACAAAAAAACTAGCATTGCAAAGTTCATACATTAAAAACACTTATCCACACATACTCAGAAACTACCCTGTTATGAAAACATTATCCCATCAAGATAGATATGGGGACTTCAGCTTTCCCTCCAGCGACTGAGCATGGTCCAACACCCTTTTTATGTTCAGCTCAGTGAAGGTGGTGTCCCATTCAATCTGCAAAAACAAAAATTAAGCATCTTAGGCACGTCCCTTGTACATAGGAAGAAAATATACAAGAAAAGCCTTACCAGTCTAAGCTTGAGCTTGATCCGGGCCTTTTCTTCTTCGGTCTGAGCCCCTTCCGGACTCACAGCAGCAAGCTCCTGCCTCAGGCGGCGCAAATCCTTAACTAAACTTACCAACTCCAAATCTCTGGCCACAATGTTGCGATTGTACTCCTGAAAATCGGCCTCGATCATCTTCCGGCCTCCAACATGATCCTTCACTTCCCGGGCAGATTGAAGCAGTTCATTTACTTCAAAGTATGTCCCAGTGACAAAGTGATGTTCTCCCGCCATGAATTTAGAGTATAGAGAGGGAGTATTTGAAGAACGTGGGAGTGGGAGTATTTGGGAAAGTGGGAGTATTTGAGTTAACAAAAGAACGTGGGAGTTTTTGAAGCACCTTGGTAGACAACGTGGGAGTGTTTTGAGATTCTTGGTAGAGAACTTTGGTAATGGACCGGTGAGTATTTGAAGAGACTTGGTAGAAAAGATTTGGGCAAGTATGGGTGTTTTAGGGAAAATTAAGAGGGGTCAAATCGGATACAAATTTGAAACGAACTCACTTATTTCAATGTTACCTGACAAACCTGAATACGTACTGTAAAAATGTTTATAATTCATGAGAAACCCGAAAAGGTAAAAACTATCTATGTTGTTATTTATCCGACTTCAATATGACCTAACGCGCGAGTCAGACAAACAATAAGCCCTGAAAAACTACATATCTCAGAAACAGAACAAGCATTAATCGTCAGTCGACATATGGTTGTTTGCAAGGCTTATAACTACGTTGTCAGGCCAAATTTTGAGTATGTAGAGAAGCAAGTGAGAGCATCGAAGTTTTTTTAAGAACCTTGCTACAGAGCCTGGGAAAAGCTAATCTCATTATATAATTGAATACTATTAATTATTTTATTAAATAATACTAATTATTTTCATTGAAAATTTTTGATTATTTTTATTGATAATCAAATATATTAAATAAAATTAGCCCCGTTAATTTGTTTAAATAACAAAAACTAATCTCATTATATTATTTTACCTTTTAAAAAAAACTCATTGGAAATACATAATTAAGTGATAACCTGAAAACTTATCCTAGAAGACTTAATTGGAAGAAGGATTTGGATGACGTCAGGTCAAGATTTGTATACGGTTGCAACAATTTGAAATTTTTTGACTGAAATCCTTCTATAAGAAAAAGATGTTGACCTTCACAGACATCACATCAACAGAGTAGAAACAGATTTTGACTGAAATCCTGCAAGTGCAGTTCTCTTTCTTTAATACAAACAACAAAAAACTAGTACGGACACAAGGAAGATCATCTTCTGGAGAGGGCACGAAGCTGGAAACAAGGAAGAACAACTGCATCTCCAAATTTGAAAATTTGCACCGAAGAAAAAACAAAGAACAGCGCAGAGTAGAAAGAGGAACACCGTCTTCGAAAATTTGGCCAAAATTTTACGATGACAAACGGCTGGACACAAGGAAGATCATCTGCCAATTCAAATTCGTGGAGGAGAGGGCCGGAAGCTGGTGAATCATCAACTCAAAAATGTTTCCATGGCCTCCCTACAACAATACAAACTTGCAAACACACTCAAAATTCGGGAAAACAGTTCTATGGCTGTCCATTATGGAAGGTATTGTTGAATGTGAAATTTCGTGCGAAATATGCTTTTCAATTGGGATTTCATTTAGAATTAAATTAGTTGATTGGTTTAATTTTGTATTAAACCTTAGGCAGGGCACGATTGCAAATACTTCAAATGGGTGGATGGTCAAGCTTATAATTTTAGAGCCAATGAGTCCATTGAAAGCGTAAGAGTTGTTGAAGATCACGGGACAACCTCTCGGCCAAATATTTACCCGCATCAATCGATTTCAATGAATGACATTATGAATATCAAAATAGAAAATTTCGTTTTGAAAGTTGTACTTGGTGTGGTGGTACTTGTGGTGTTACTTGTTGTCTTCGTTGTCCAATTTGTAACCTTGTTGGTTAAATTGTGATAACTACTCATAACCGTATGTTTAGCAAGACAATGTATTCTGGTTCCTTGTTTATAAAACGAGGGTTTTTCTACAGGTAAAACATGAATATTTCCTGACTTAAGCACCAATTTGCTTGAAAACATCCTTGAAATTGTCAACACAATTTCAAATACAATTACCACATGTTGTTAGTACTCTGACATATGACGCGAATTCTCCTGAATTTGTTTCAGTTGTCCTGAATATTCATGTACACATATTCGGTGTTATTGCTCTGAAATATTATTCTTTTTGCCCTGAACATTAGTACATTTAGTATGAACATGATAAGTTTTGTCCTGAAATGAAAATAGTCAAAAGTAGTAAATGCGAGAATAAGGGCAAATGATCTATATTATTATCAGTCGCTAGCATTACATAAGTAAACAACCATCTTCAAACAGCATATAAAACAAAGCAGCATCATTAAAAAACATCCCCACGGCCATCATCACTGGGGCAGATAAAGATCTGGATCGTCTCGCACCACATACACCTTCACTCCGGCAACCCTCTCGCCGAGGCGGGCAAGGTCTGCATAGTCGGCCTGTGTCTGCAGTTGTTGAAGAAACCGCTGGCCGGATGATGGGACCTGTTCAAAAAATAAGGATTTTGAACCGGGAGAGAGAAGACTTATCATACCATGCACGTACCAGATGTTCATCTTGTTCGCTGGCAATTTCAAGAGTTTGGTGCTCCCGCCAGTGTACTCGTGGGTAGTCAGGAGGGCCATCACCCCGCTAGATGGCGATAGTTGGCCATCCCTGTAGACTTGCAGGAAAACTTTCTTGCGCGAGTCGGCCATGTTACAATAGAGTTTTTTGGAAATGAGAGAGGAGTGCGAGGAGTTTCAGAGAGTAAATGAGAGAGGAGTGCGAGGAGTTTGAGAGAGGAAATGTGAGGGGTTGGGACAAGGCAAGAAGGCTATTTATACACAAGGATGAGTGGATAATGGAGTTAATGACGGGTAGTTGAGGGAATACAGGATATTTAATTGAAATTTAAGTGGGGTCAAATCGGATATGCATTGGAAATGATGACTTTGAATAGGATTTATTCATCATGACCTGACAAAGTACATCACTTACTGTAAGGAAGTAAGGTCACCTAACAAAGCTTATTGCCAAAGCTTTGGTTTGATTCGAAAACTTGTTAACCCCATCTTTTAACTAGCTTATTGCCAAAGCTTCGGTTTCAAAACCTTTTACAAACGTTTTATTTTCCTACGGTTATTTACCATTGTGATGTTTCTTCCAGATCCGCCATAAGTCATTGGATGACTTTGAATAAAAATTCTACAAAATAACCTGACAAAGCTAAATATGTATTGTAAACCTTTATTGTGGACTGACGTAAGTAACTATTAGATAACTACGTTGGTCTCAAGAACTAACCCCGCGGTAAAAAATGGTTTAAACCGTTTTTAACTGTTTTTGTGTACTTTCCCCCCTCGTTTTGCAAATACTATGAGAGGGTATGTAGTCACGACGTCGACGGCATGTGCCTGAAAGTAATGATTGAGTTTCCAGGCGGCCACTACCAATGCTAGTAGCAGTTTCTCCATGAGAGCGTATCTGGTCTCGGTGTTGAGTAGAGTTTTACTCACGTATTATCCTAGCCGTTGGGCCCCATTGGCTTCTCTGAGTAGCACGACATTCACATCTATGTCTGACACTAACAGATACAAGTATAGCTCTTCCTCGGGCTCAGAGACTGATAGTATGGGTGTCTTTTGCAAATACTTTATCAATTCTGCTAAAGAGTGCTCACATTCCTCATCCCATTGGAACATCATTTCCCCCTTTAACACTTTGAAAAATGGTCCACATTTGTCTGATGACTTGCTAATAAAGCGATTCAGAGCAACATCCATTCCTTTTAGTTTTTAAACCTCCTTGATATTAGTTGGACTCCGAATTGCCTACAGGGCTTTGATTTGATCAAGACTTGCTTCAATGCCCCGCCTGGTCACCAAGTGCCCCAAAAATTTGCATGAACTCACCCCGAAAGCACACTTCGAAGCATTAAGGCGCAGGTTTTTGCGCTTCATAATATCGAAAACCTGATGTAGGTCCTCCAGGTGGTCGGTCCTCTACCTTCTTTTGACCACCATATATGTAAACTTCCATTGTGTCCCTAATTAAGCTTGAAAATAGATTCAACACCATCCTTTGAAACGCTGCCCTTGCATTTTTTAGTCTGAATGGCATTACTTTATAGTAAAATATCCCACTAGGAGTCATAAAAGCAGTTTTTCTTGATCCTCCTCTAGCAAAGGGATTTGATGATAGCCCTTGTAAGCATCCTGGAAACACATTCTCGCATGCCCCATTGTTGAGTCCATGAGCTAATCTATTTTAGGAATCGAAAACATGTCCTTGGGACAAGCCTTATTCAAGTCGGTGAAGTCCAGGCACACTTTCAATTCACCATTCTTTTTCTTGACTACTATAGTGTTGGTGAACCAAGTCGGATACTGGACTTCTCTGATTGCCCATGCGTCCAGCGACTTCCCCAGCTCGGCAATCACATCCTCGGTGTGTTGGACTGATGACCACCTGAACCTTTGGGCTATGTGTCTCATATTAGATCGAACATTAAGCTTGTGGAAGACAATCTCGGGATCTAATCCGGGCATCCCACATGGGCTCTAGGCAAATACTTCCATGTTTCTTCTTAAGTGCCCAAATAAAGATTCTAACTCATCCCTTGTAATGTTAGTGCAAATTAAAAAATATTTCTCGAGTTCAGATTCACTTACATGCACTTTTTGCAGAGTCTCAACTAAATTTTTTGCAGTCATAGTACCGACCTTGTCTAAGACCTAGGGGGTCGATTGCACTGTCCTGACACATAGGTTGGCTCCTTCGACCCCTAGGAAGTGGTGTGATTCCCTTTGGTCTCTTCTCACTCATATTACCCCCCCTTTATAAGGGAACACAGTTGTCTGGTGCAAAGTTGAATGCATTACGTCCATCACATGTAGCCAAGGCCTTCCTAAGATAGCGTTGTAGGAAGAAGGGACACTCACCATCCGAAACTCTGCCATCACAAGTTTATTACCAACGCTCACCTCCTCCTTTAGCATTCCCAAAGGCCAGAAAGGGAAAGATCCAAGCCTTGACAACTGCATAGAGTCGGGAATTAGATCTTCTTGCTTTTTCCCAAGTTTCTTAAACATCTCAAAATACATGATAACAACTGAACTACCCGAATCAATTAGAACTCTACGTACTTCAAAATTTCTCAGACCGATAGTGAGAACAAAAGGATCGTTGTGCGAGAACTAAACTCCCTCTAGGTCGGATTGGGAAAATGACAGGGATACTGTGTCAGTGAGGCGGGGCTTCTTTCGGGATGAATCCATGACCTTCGACACTTCCAGCGCGTGGCACCTATGCATAAAATCATGTTTGCTAGACTTGTTTTGCCTGAATGTCGCTTCTATCACGTGAATTACTTATTTTTGGGGCTCCCGCCCTTTGCATGCAGGCTCATCTAGAACCTTTTTTCCAGCCTCATTCGACCTTGAAGCTGGTCGTGGACCAAGAACTCACGCAGGTGCCCCTTTTCTACCATTTGCTCAAGAAAACTCTTGAGCGCCTTGCACTCTACAGTCACATGCCCCTTTTTCCTTCTGATAGAAACATAACTTTGTCTAGTCCCTCTCCCCCTAATGGGAGCAAGCGATTTGAAAAATGGTTTGTCCTTTATCTGAGTCAAAATTTTGTAGATTGGAATCTTGAATACAACATGGACCGCCTATCTCACTGGCACATGGTGAAAACCCCTGTCGTGACCCTGAGTATTGTGTCCACATTCGTATGAAGCATATGTGCCTCCCTTCCTGTGAGTAGGTGAGTGCAACCTCTTGTCCTGGGTGGTCTTAGAATCCTTTTCTAGTTTAACATATTGCCTCAACCATTCCTGCAATTCAGACATGCTAGACGGATATCTCAATGTCAAACTTTGCCTAAGACTACTGCCTTGCATCAGCGCCAACCTGAATGCAGCAACCGTAACCTTTTCATCACATTCATCTATGTCAGAATAGCATTCCCTAAATCTCAAAGAAAATTGTCTTAACCCCTCATCCTTGTGAATTTTCAAAGCAAAAACAATATCCAAAGATGCAGGCTCTCTACTATTTGCAATAAAATGTGACACAAAATTCTTTGCCAACTGGTCCTAAGAATGAATTGAATCTGTCTCTAGCGAATGAAACCATTTAGCAGCAATTTTCCTTAGGCTAGTAGGAAACATTTTACACATCAATGCATCGTTTGAGACCCATAAAGCCTTTTTATGTGAATATATAGCGACATTATATAGCTGGTGGTGGCTGAAATCTAATCTCCCGGACGGACGTGTTGAAGTCATTCGGGCCAATTTTTGCTCGGCCTGCTCCGGCGCATTAATTAGGGATTCACCCTGATTATCCAGTAGTGTAAAGAGACGTTGCTCTGCATCTCGTACAAGACCGGGTCTACGCTCTTGATCTCAAACTGAAATGACGCTTTCTGCCCTAGGTTGTTGCCTATGCTTGCGAGATCGCAAACGCCGACGCTCCTCGTGAAGCCTTTCACTAACTCGGTCTGGATCGAGACCACGAGTCCTGCTTCATCCCTCTTCATGATGAGAATGATGTCGAGTTGCCGAGGACGATGCCCGCAGCCCCTGCCAGTGCACGCGGTACCACTGACGGTATCGATCTACAAACCTAGTGTCATCATGGGCATCGCGTGCGACCTGACCTCCACTCGCATCCCTTAGGGGGTTCGGCCAGCGCGGGGTTGGCACTTCGACTGTGCTCATCAGCCTTCTGTCGCTGCGATCAACTTCCACTCCCCCGATGGGACGCTTCTCCTGCTCCATTTCGTACATCTAGTGAAACACAGTAGCCTCATCCTAGGCTGAGCGGATTTGTTCGTCTTTCTAGGCAACCGTCGCCTAAAACTCGGCGCACTGACGTTCCTGATCTACGATGGCATGTGCCAGATCTGTCTATTGACTATCGTCGGCCGCCTGACTGGTTGCGACTCTCCTGGTGACCATTCACGTATTCGTTCCTACAGACGGTGCCAAATTATGGTAGAAATTTTATGAACCACAATGAATTATGAATAAGCGATGAATGATCCCCCGACAAGCCTCCAAAGATCTAGATTTTGAGCGGTACCTGAAATGGTGGGGGTCTTCTCCTCCGTTTGCACTCCGATGCTCAAGTCAGTAATGAACGATGGAGAGAGAAAGAGAAAATCTCTGGTGGCTGGAAATTTAAGAGAGTAAATCAATAGAGAATAATGAGAGTTAGTGTTATTTGAAAATTAAATAGCTTGTCCAATAAGAAAATTCTCCACCATCAATTCAGTAGGCTTTGCTTAATTAAAAAGCTCCTCAAATAAAGCTATTTTAATGATATTAAATATTAAAGGATAAAATTTAAAATATAGTCATACAAAATTTTTTTATACAGTAAAAATTAGACCGAAAACCATAGAAGACACGGTTTCTTAGTCTATAGCATCCTTACGGATGAGAACTGTTCTAAATTTGCTTGAATGTCTTCCAAAGAACTCTACAGACCCAGCTTAGCGATGCAATCAGCCGCAGCGTTTGTTTCTCGGAAGACATGACGGACCTGCACTAAAGAAAATAGTTGTAAAATACAAAAGATATCAGAAATTAAAATTTCAGTATCCCAAGGATAGTGCCAGATCTTATTGATTACGTTAACAATAGTGAGGTTGTCACATTCCATGTGAATGTCAGTGATACCTACTTCATAAGCTTTAATTAGAGCTTTCCTAACTGTTATGGTTTTTGTCTTAAGTGGGGTTGACATTCCACATTTTTCTCTGTAATAATTCTTTGAGCGTTATAATTTACATTCGATGTATTTTCGAGGCTTAGAATATTTGTTTGGATACAAATATTCAATTTTGGGGTTTAAACTCGTGTTAAACCTTTAAACGACGCAAACGTGGCATTTCCGCGACCGCGGAAGAATATCCGCGATCGCGGAAAATCGTTCAGCGTCGTCTTCAATGGACTTCGCGTTTCGTCGGTTGGGGTCGCCGTCGATTCGTCGGGGGAGGGAGCTCGATCGTTCGCCTAGCCGTCGTTACGCCTCTTCTGGGGCTATAAAAGGGAGGCCGGGGGTGGTGCTCATCATCCTCAATCCCGATCTCTCTCTCAATCTCTCTCGTGCTCGTTTTCTCTTTGCCGGAGTTCGTCGTCGTCGGAGCTGCTCGCCGGTGTGCCTAGGTGTTGGAGGTGGTGGTGCTTTGGAGGTCTCGTGGTGGTAGAAGTCGAAGCCCCCTCGTCCGAGCCATTTTCGCCGTCGTCGTTGGTGAGCTTGTGTCGATCTATGGTTCGTCTGAGGAGGATCTGCGATCGCGGACATGAACACCGCGACCGCGGATGGTGCCCAGAAATCTGCGACCGCGGTTTGCCTTAGCAAACACGATCGTGGCTTTGGACGAGTCGGTCACAGATAGGACCCTCGTTCCTTTCGTTGCTTTAGATTCGTATTTTTATTCGTATCGAATCTAACCTACGGTTTCGTCGTGGGTTCGTTGTCGTCGTAGGCATCCGTAACTCGATTCCGTTTCCAGTTTCCGGACCCAGAAACCCTACATCGTTCGTTCATCTCGATTAAGGCAAGTGGTGGTTCGCTCTTGCTTATCATTCCATGTTTCCATTAATTATCAATTGTTTTAATTGTTAATTAAATTAGGATGAATGTTGTTTTCGTTTGGGAATAGTTTTTTATAAAGGTATGATTAAAATGTGACATTATGATAGGTTGTATTGCTAGAAACAACGCTATTATATTTGTTATTATCATGATGATATTGGTGTGGATTTTATGTGTGAACTTATACATATGTAGTTAGAACGAGTATTCGTAGGATCGCTATGTACCTTGCGAGGTCTAGCCGTTTCTTTATAACCGTGGTGTGTAGGATGTCCAGGCCCTTACACCCTTTCCCCTGGTCATGACTATCCCCTATTCGAATATAGGGGAGGTGCACACAGTTGGTGCCAACAATCGGGATTTATTCCCAAGATATCTCTCGTATCGAGATGATATATTTATATGATAAAAGCTTTAACGTAAATATGCATTTTGGAATTAAACAAGATAAGTGCGATTATGCACATAATAATATACCCTCGGGCGAGGAGTACAACGTGGAAACCGCCCGGACTTCGGTTAGAGTAAGTCTTCTTTCCAATCTGGATTCGCATTGTGCGGTGAGGTTGGTCGTTGACCCAAATGATCAAGTCATTTTTAAACGCTTGTATGAAAACTATAACGTTCCCAAACATTTGTCATACTTTCCCATAAGACTCAATCTTTTGGAGTCTTCTCTTCATACGTTTCCCATAAGACTCAATTCCTTTGGAGTCTTCTTTTTCAGTGCATGCCTAAATTCTAATCATTCCGTGAAAGTTCCGGGTTATGTATCGTTCCTTCGGTTATTATTCGAGGGACAATGATAGTAAACGGTTACGATCACTAGAACCATTCTGTTTTCACCCTTGCATAGTCTTTCATTAGACTAACCAATCGGGTTTTATTCCTTGCATGGTTGGCTGGTGTCATCCGTCCTATACGGCACATCAGTGGTTGGTCCCCGAAGACTCGAAGTAACCAATTGAAGAAGAGGCTTGTAGTTGCAGATTTAAGTGTCGGTATTTCAAGGTCGTTAAGTATTACTTTAATATGTATTTTTATAACCTAGTCATGTAATAGGTTTATTCTTAAAGTCTTCCGCTGTGTAATTTAAAGTCTTCCGCTGTAATTTCACTCTGGTGTAAATTGTTCTTGAGAAATCTTTTAATAAAAATGGTTGAGTTCCATTTAAAAATATATTCCGCTGTTTAAACCTTTCGTTATTTATTATGTTTATTTAAGATTAATTGTTCTGATTAAAGCCTAGGGTGACATCAGACAGTAACGTCTGAGGTTACTGGCGTGTGGCACTATCGACGTAAGTCGGGGGTGTTATAGTTATGGTATCAGAGTAATGTTTTAAAATTCTTGGCCTATTGTTAGGTTTGAGAATTTTCGAAAATTAATTTCGAAACTACTTTCAACCTGTTTTCTATTAAAAAGGAATTTCAAGAATTTAAATGTTAAATTTAAAAGTTCTAATTATTTCTTGGAATTTAAAATAATGATTTAACTATTGAACTCCAAAAGTTATTTATAGTTGGTTTATAAATGACGTGTTATAAGCAATTAAATTACGTTTATGATTGTAACTTTAAAAAGTGCGAATTTTTGGTCTTAGTAAGAGTTTTGTGATAATCGTATCACCAGTTTGAGAAACTAACACTATAAGTAATTTTTTTTATGAGGTTTAAAGGTATAAAGTATGAAGTTTGAGAGTATAAGGTTTTATAATAAGTGGTTTTCAAACTTCTGCAAGATTCGAGTTGTTACTTATTCCTTAGATCCATTCTTAGGAATATTGTTTCTCCTTAGGTTTAATGTCATTTAAAGGTTGACATTTCTCCTAGAGTTCCCACTTTCAAGTAGAGAAGAAGGTCGTTTCTGCGATTAATGGTGGTGGGCCAGTCAGACTGATACAAAGTTATTAGTTTGCACCTTTATAATTCGTATCATAACGTAATTGGCTCAGTATCATGTACAAGTTGAAAAAGTTCTAAACTAACGTTATGGTTCATCAACAGATGATGGAAACCCGATCCACCAACCAAGAAGCTAACGAAAGTCATAGCAACGATTCTCGAATTCGGCTGAGAAGTGCTACTCCACAAGGGGAAGACGCGGGATCTGGCTCACGTAATAATGACCCGACCCTACGGCAGGATGTTCATCATGGACAAGCGGACCCCCAAGCTACATGGGGAGTTCCACCTCCTGCCCCGATCGTGCTAAATGCGGCGACCATTGGGCAGATAGTGGGGCTAGTAGTCGAAGTATTAACGGCCCAGGTGATACCGCAAGCCCAAGCGGCCCCCTTACCTCAAGTCGCAGCTAGTGTGGAGGCATAGATTAAGGCAAGGAGTGGGCAACAGAACCGCATGGCTGGCTCGTTCAAGCGGCCGGCGTCGCCCACCAAGTTCGAAAAGTCTGGTCGTACTAAGACCAAGACGACTCAGTCTGGCTCCGCCAAAGGCTCAGGCTTGAGTAACGGCGTGATTCAATGCCACAACTGTGGTAAAGCTAGGCACAGGAGTCCTAGTTGCCAAAAGGAGAGGAGGGCATGTTTTAGTTGTGGGAAGGCAGGCCACATGAAGGCATACTGTAGGCAAAAGGGCCTAAGGCCAACACAACTACATCAGGCCTTAAAAGCTGGCAGTGGGCAGAACCCAAGGGCGGAAGTGTCTGCTCTGGAGCAATCTGTTGCTCGTATCAAAGGCAAGGCGCCTATGGAATCTTCGGGTCAAGAGCAACGACTCTTTGTGATACGTCACCCCGACGGGAGGGAAGCCATGTACGAGTGGTAGTATTTTGTAAGGCTTTTGAGAATAAGGAGCGATGACTTGTGTCGACAGTCTCCATAGTTTAGTAATCTGTCTATTCGACTTTCTATCAGTTATTTTATGTAATGTTTTGAATAATAAAGAAGTATTTCCTTGTTTCGGAAATTACTAAATTCGTTACTATTGCAAATGGTTCGTTTATACGAGACTCCGTAAGTGCCAAAAACAGTTTATGCCACGGGTGGATAAGGGTTGTCAGGACTCATAAAGGAGGGGTAACGTATGGAGCCTAGGTGTTCGTTCCCTACATGGTTAAACACCAGGGGTGACTCTATTACTGAATTCCTAGATCTATTCTTAGGAATCTCTCTTTACTCTTAGAGTAATGTCACATCTGTATGACATTAATTACTCCTTTTGTTGAGCTGACGAGCGTTATCTAGTGAGTTGAGTTTTACCAAAATTCCTTAATGTAAAGGAAACAAATGTATGTGGTTAATGCTCTATGGGATGAAGAATTTTTCTCTCTCATATGTATACCCTGAACATTTGTTTTGGTAAAAGTACATAGGAGTGAACTATATGAAGTTCAGAATGCCTAGTTTTGAGGTCATACTGTAGTCGTCTATGTGGATAGATTGCTGAGAAGAGAATAAATGTATATAAGAGATAGTTCATATGGAATCCAGTTTCTCTAATCAGATCGTACTCTATTATGACCTTGAGTAAAACCTTAGGACCTAAGGGTGTGGTTATGGAATGTGTAAGTGAGTATATGTTCATTGTGGGCCCAGAGGGTTACACTTTCGGAAAGGCTAAGGGTGTAAAGCCATAGGTATTAGTTTGGAAGATTTATCTGAGGTTGCGTTATGAGGCTTTCTTAAGAGAAACGACATCAGGATTGGATGTAGAGTGATCACTGTCTGTTAAGGCAATTTGATGTCACGTCTAGGGAAACTAAAGGTTTTGAGTTGGAAGTGAGCTTTAGGGTCAAATTTATTTGGGCCAAGGAACTGAATCAGTGAATTGTACCTTCAAGGAGTATAGAGATATGATATCTGGAGATTTACAAGGTCTGATATGTGGATTGTTAGAGAGTGTGACATCTTTAAGGCCAATGATATATCACTTTCTGGAAGAATTAAGTTGTGAACGATTGTATTGGGAGAAAGCCCACTTGAAATTAAAAGGTTATGGTGTAGGGCCTAGTTATTCGGAGGATATCGATACCAAAGGATGTAGCATGGGAAATTGTCTCATGTGCATTTAAGGAGTAAAGTAACAAATATTACTCGTATATACCCATTGAAGGATTAGGACGTGAAGTGATTGATTTTGATGGCAAGGCATCGTTCATCAATATGGTATTTTTGAGTAGTTAGAATTGAGGAACCTTAAGGGTTTAAGTTAGAGATTGAATAATGGAATACGTTAGGTTAAACTTGGATAAATGGTAAATATCAGTAAAGCAAAATGGTGCTTGATTTGGGATAGTAAATCGTATGAGGACAACTGGTTGCTTAAGGATTTATGGGTGAATAGCAAACTCGATCGGTGAAAGTTGTTACGGTTTTGAAGGTCAATAGTGTGGCATAAAGTAGGTATGTAGATGATATCAAGTGGACCTGAGGAAAAGGTGACCCACGTCTATTAAGGTGATTGTATGGCACGTTTGGGTAAAACGGGAGTACAATCTTGTGGAATGGATTATTAGGTCATGTTGAGATAATCGGACATAGGTTACGGTGTGATTAATTATGGGATCACATGCGCAAAGATTTGGAGTTAAGATATGGCACAAGGGTTAAATGTGATTAAGGTAACCAATGAAATAGGTAAGCCGTGTATGTAAGGAGTAAGGTCTATATGACAAGTGGAGGTACTAAGTTGGGGTATAGTTGAATTCTATGTATGTACTTTGAGGATCTGATCATCGAAGGGAAGTTAGTAGAAAAATGTTGTATTCTTCTGGTTGAGGACATCAAGGTCTTTATGAGGAATAGGGCAATATAGCGAGGTTATATTAGAGATTATAATGGATACTCTGATTAAGGCAATGGTAACCTTGTGGATGATCATGTCTGTTCTAGCGAGCGTAAGGAATGTAGGCAGTGTAGTAAGTGGAATCACGATCGAATAAATAGTTCGATTTTGGTGATATAGGTTACGAAGTCCCAATTTATTTAAGGATATCAATTTAGGGGAGATAAGGTATGTACTCTGAGAGAGGTTTATAAAGAGAAAGGTGAAAGAGAAATGTGTGTTCTCGTGCTTAAGGTTTAGTGAGTCTATTCCGATGATTTTGGGAGACAATTATCCTAAGATAATTATGACCTTGTGGATATAGTCAGGCGCTGATACAAGTGTAGCATGTGGAAATAAGATATGCGAAGTAATGGTATGGTCGAGGAAACAGATCGTTTTCCTAGGAGCAAGTACAAGGATGAGATGGTTAAGGATACTAAGATCAGGTAGTGAGATTATGGTGAAACTGATCCCTTTAGCTTAGCGATGCTAGTTTCGGGGTCGAAACTATTTTAAGGGGGTAGTAATGTAATAATCTTCATGTTACCATAGGGGTAATATGATAGAATGTGTGTCTAGTGAAAGCAAGTTATAGAATTCTCTTAGATTGTGAAGGGTCTAAATTATGGTTAACCTTATGTTAACTGTAGACTGAACCAACTTATAGATCTTAACCTAGAAATGCCTGAACCAATTTACAAAGTGTGAAATGGGTTAGGCATGGTTAAACTTGTATGGTTGGGTAAACTTAGTATAAGGTTGCATCTCCGAGTTGTTACCAGCCAAGTTTCGGGGTCGAAACCTCTTTTAAGGGGGAAGTGATGTAATATCCCTCATTTTTAGTAAGGGTAATAGGGTAATTTCCCAAACCCTCGTCAATTATTCGGGACGCATTAGGCAAAATTCGAAATTTTTATAACTCGTATAATCTCTGTAATAATTCTTTGAGCGTTATAATATACATTCGATGTATTTTCGAGGCTTAGAATATTTGTTTGGATACAAATATTCAATTTCGGGGTTTAAACTCGTGTTAAACCTTTTCCCAGAGCAAACGACGCAAATGTGGCATTTCCGCGACCGCGGAATAATATCCGCGATCGCGGAAAATCGTTCAGCGTCGTCTTCAATGGACTTTGCGTTTCGTCGGTTGGGGTCGTCGTCGATTCGTCGGGGGAGGGAGCTCGACCGTTTGCCTGGCCGCCGTTACGCCTCTTCTAGGGCTATAAAAGGGAGGCCGGGGGTGGTGGCTCATCATCCTCAATCCCGATCTCTCTCGTGCTCGTTTTCTCTTCGCCGGAGTTCGTCGTCGTCGGAGCTGCTCGCCGGTGTGCCTAGGTGTTGGAGGTGGTGGTGCTTTGGAGGTCTTGTGGTGGTAGAAGTCGAAGCCCCCTCGTCCGAGCCATTGTCGTCGTCGTCGTCGATAAGCTTGTGTCGATCTAGGTTTCGTCTGAGGAGGATCCGCGATCGCGGACATGAACACCGCGACCGCGGATGGTGCCCAGAAATCCGCGACCGCGGTTTGCCTTAGCAAACGCGATCATGGCTTTAGACGAGCCGGTCACGGATGGGACCCTCGTTCCTTTCGTTTTTTTAGATTCGTATTTTTATTCGTATCAAATCTAACCTAGGGTTTCGTCGTGGGTTCGTTGTCGTCGTAGGAATCCGTAACCCGATTCTGTTTCCAGTTTCCGGACCCAGAAACCCTACATCGTTCGTTCATCTCGATTAAGATAAGTGGTGGTTCGCTCTTGCTTATCATTCCATGTTTCCGTTAATTATCAATTGTTTTAATTGTTAATTAAATTGGGATGAATGTTGTTTTCGTTTGGGAACAGTTTTTTTATAAAGGTATGATTAAAATGTGACATTATGATAGGTTGTATATATTGCTAGAAATAACGCTATTATATCTGTTATTATCATGATGATATTGGTGTGGATTTTATGTGTGAACTTATACATATGTAGTTAGAACGAGTATTCGTAGGAACGCTATGTACCTTGCGAGGTCTAGCCGTTTCTTTATAACCGTGGTGTGTCGGATGTCCATGCCCTAACACCCTTTCCCCTAGTCATGACTATCCCCTATTCGAATATAGGGGAGGTGCACACAGCTGGTGCCAACAATCGGGATTTATTCCCAAGATATCTCTCGTATCGAGATGATATATTTATATGATAAAAGCTTTAACGTAAATATGCGTTTTGGAATTAAACAAGATAAGTGCGATTATGCACATAATTAATATACCCTCGGGAGAGGAGTACAACGTAGAAACCGCCCGGACTTCGATTAGTGTAAGTCTTCTTTCCAATCTGGATTCACATTGTGCGGTGAGGTTGGTCGTTGACGCAAATGATCAAGTCATTTTTAAACGCTTGTATGAAAACTATAACGTTCCCAAACATTTGTCATACTTTCCCATAAGACTCATTCTTTTGGAGTCTTCTCTTCATACGTTTCCCATAAGACTCAATTCCTTTGGAGTCTTCTTTTTCAGTGCATGCCTAAATTCTAATCATTCCGTGAAAGTTCCGGGTTATGTATCGTTCCTTCGGTTATTATTCGAGGGACAATGATAGTAAACGGTTACGATCACTAGAACCATTCTGTTTTCACCCTTGCATAGTCTTTCATTAGACTAACCAACCGGGTTTTATTCCTTGCATGGTTGGCTGGTGTCATCCGTCTTATACGACACATCAGTGGTTGGTCCCCGAAGACTCGAAGTAACCAATTGAAGAAGAGGCTTGCAGTTGCAGATTTAAGTGTCGGTATTTCAAGGTCGTTAAGTATTACTTTAATATGTATTTTTATAACATAGTCATGTAATAGGTTTATTCTTAAAGTCTTTCGCTGTGTAATTTAAAGTCTTCCGCTGTAATTTCACTCTGGTGTAAATTGTTATTGAGAAATCTTTTAATAAAAATGGTTGAGTTCCATTTAAAAATGTCTTCCGTTGTTTAAACCTTTCGTTATTTATTATGTTTATTTAAGATTAATTGTTCCGATTAAAGCCTAGGGTGACATCGGACAGTAACGTCTGAGGTCACTGGCGTGTGGCACTACCGACGTAAGTCGGGGGTGTTACATAAGTGTCCAATTTCCAAATCTAGGAAGTATCATGTGTTGTGTATCTTTTCTTTTTAATGAGCATATCCATAGCAGATTTAGTTGAGAACCAGCCGTTTTTGTTCGCTTCCCAGTATATTCTATCATGTATATTGTTTAAAGGTATTGGTGTGGAAATTACCTTCTGAACTAAGTTACTTGGAAGATATTGTTCTATCAGTTCCTTATTCCAGGTCAGATTTGTAAGCAAAAATTCTGCTACAAATGCATTTTTGTTTGGTATAGATTGCATGTTAATCATGTCACAAAGAGGAGTCGTAGAAATCCATTTATCAGTCCAAAATCTAATGGTTTCACCATTCCCCACTTGCCAAATAAGTCCTGATTTAAATTCGTCAATGATTTCACATATTTTGGACCATTTCCAAGTTTCCATTTTTCTTATATTGTAGAATATATTCGGTTTTCAAATACTTTTCAGTAATTATTATGACCTAGTAATTATCCGGTTCAGCTAAAATTTTCCATAATAATTTAAATTGTAATGCTTTATTCGTATCCTTTGATTTTCTTAATCCAAGGCCTCCTTGTTCAATTGGTTTACATATTTTTCCCATCCTATTAGAGGTTTTTACGAATGTTCTTTGTTCCAGAAAAAACCTCTATTTATTTTATCAAGTTCTTTATGTGTTTGTGTTGGAAGCATGAAACTTTGCATCAGGTAATTAGGTCTTGATGCAAGATTTGCTTTAATAAGAGTTGTTCTACCTGCTTGAGATAGAAAGTTAGCTTTCCATTTTGTTAGTTGTTGTTGCGTACTGATTAATAGATCGGGAAAGGAATTAGAGTTCACCCTCCCATTAATGATAGGGCAACCCAAATATTTATCCAAAGATGTAATATTTGTAATTGTGAGAATTCCTTGTATTTCTAGTTGTTTAGTATTTGTTACTTTCTTCGTCACCTGGAATGCAGATTTGTGGTAATTTACTTTCTGCCCAGATATTTTGCAATAATCATCCAAGATATCCTTAATTTCCTTGCAATTTTCTTGTTTTGCTTTAGAAAAAATCATGATATCGTCTGCAAAGGCCAAGAACGGGATTCGTGTCCCTAGTCTTGACACTTGAAACCCAATTGGTTTTCTTGGTCTATCCGCTACTTTTTGTAGTTTCTTGGCTAGAATTTCAAATCCTAGAATAAAAAGGAAAGGGGATAGTGGATCTCCCTATCGAAGTCCTCTAGTTGGTTTAAAAGTTTATGTTGGCCCATTATTAACTAGTACCAAAAACGATACTGCTGTGATGCATTCAGTTATCCAGTTTATAAATTTAGAATGGAATCCAAATTTCTCCATGATTTTTATAATAAAGTTACATTCAATTATGTGATATGCTTTTTCCATATCCAACTTCAGTGCTATAAATCCTTTAGTTCCTAGTTTAGATTTAAAAGAGTGGAAAATTTCATGAGCTATTAAGATATTATCTTGAATAGCTCCGTTGGCTACAAAAGCACCTTGCAGAGGGTGAATTAACTTTTCCATAGTCTTTTTAAGTCTACTTGTTAGAATTTTTGAAATAATTTTATAAATTGTCGAGCATAGACTTATTGGTCTATAATGGTATGTTGAGTTTGGATTATCACATTTTGGTATTAAAGAAATGAATGTATTATTGATTTGTTTGAGTAATGTTCCTGAAATGAAAAAACTTTTCACCTCTTGGAATACAGAGGGTCCCATAATATCCCAATATTTTTGATAGAATTATGTTGTCATGCCATCAGGTCTTGGAGATTTGTCCATACCAATGTCAACAACTGCTTTTTTAATTTCATCATTAGTGATATTTTTAATTAATTCTTCATTGTCTTCTATGGATATCTCATGGTTTATAAGCTCTATATTTTCTTGACGTAGAGCATCATTCATTTCATCACTTCTAAATCTTTTGGATGAAATCATTTCTGATTTCATTTCTGATATTTTCTTCTCCAATAATACTGTTCCTTCTTGTGTCTTTATTTCCTTAATAATTTTCCTATTTCATCTTCCACTTGCAATTTTATGGAAATAGCTCGAGTTGGTATCCGCTAGTTTAATGTGTTTAACTTTGGCTCGTTGATTCTTAAATATCTTTTGAAAATTGAGTAGTTTCCCTTTTTTGTTGAGGAGTCTTTTCTGCTTTTGAATTTCATTGTTATTTGCATTTGAGCAAATATTAATTTGAATTTCAGATAGTTGTTTCTCTATTTCTTTTAGTTGAGTAAAAACATTACTGAACGTTGTTTTATTCCAAAGTTTGGCACATTTTTTTACTAATTTTGTCTTAGAGACTAGATCATACATTCTTGATCCATGATAATTTGTTCTACATGCTTGTTTTACAACATTTCTGAAGTCCTTTCTTGTCATCCAAATCTTTTCGAATTTGAATGGTTGATTTTTAAAGGAATTAGCTGAAGCTAGTTCAATTGATATTGGGCAATGATCAGAGCTTGAAAAAGCATAATGTTTGGTGCAGATATCTGGGTACCATTGTAATATTTTGTGGTGGATTAAGGCTCTACCCAGCTTTTCATATATATTGTCTATTTCCGTTTTATTCTTTCTCCATGTAAATGCATTACCTTGGTAAGGGATATCTAGTAACTCACATTCATTTTTGAAATTTCGTAGTCTAGTGAATTTGGTTAAAGGCGGTGAGGATCGACCAAGCTTTTCAGTTGGATCTTATATCTCATTCAAATCACCCATAATAATACACGGATGTGCACTATTTTTAATAAAGGTGATTATTGTATCCCATAACTCATTTTTCCTCATTCATTCGGTGGAGCATAAGTTAGAATTATTAGTATTTTAGTATTGGTACACAGATTGGTATACAACATACTAACAAATCTCTTATCAATCTTATCTTTTTCAATTATTTCATTGACGAATTGATATGTTTTCCATATAACACAAATTCCACCTGAAAACCCAAAAGCTGGGACACAGTGGAATTGGTCAAATCATGCTTTTTTCCATACTTTTTCACTTGGTACTTTATTTGTTCGTGTTTCAAATAAAGCTAGTAATTGGATCTTTTCAATTTTACAAAAGGACTCTAAGTCTATCAAGATAGTTGATTTGTCAATTACACGACAGTTCCAAGTGGAAATCTTCATAAAAAACCATCTGTAATGTTGCCCCATATCCATATACAGTTAGGGGTCTTGCTATAATTAACATTGTAGTATTGCTTGTAGTATGAAATATTAGAATTATCTTCCTTAGTAATATGGTGCATATATATGTGTTTTGGAATGTCTCTACTTCTGTTTTTCCTTTTGATATTCATGATCTTTAATATCATTGGATTTTTTTGCAAGACTTGTTCTGTGTTTAGTAATTGTTTCTCAGGCATAGTTTTATTGAATGCTGGAATTCTATTGCCACTCAAGATGCAACAAATTTTAACTTCTAGTTTGTTAATACCTAGCTTGTATAGATAAAACATTAGCATTTTGTGCCTTATTATCTGGTTAATACAGATAATGGTAAATGGATGGTGGCAAAGTAATTGTCTTAAATTAGAAATCTTGTGTGAGTTACCATCCAAACAAATTCTGAAGTAGAGCAGTAAGGGGTATTTATCAGTTTTGAAAATCCACTTACAATCAATAAAGATCAAGTGACAGTGGTGTACATTATTGTTTTTGTTTTCCTTCCATAAATAATTTACAAACCAACTACATTGGAGAGACTTGTTTTCACTGCATAGATTCCAGCAAGTTGTGATACTCTCTGCAGCCTGGATCCATTGTTTACATTCTGTCGTGCTGACCCTGTTTAAGTTTACATGTTGTCTGTATTTTTCACTGGTGACTTGTAAATGCCAGAGGGTAATCCTCCATGCAGTACATAATTTTCTTTGTGAGGACTACAACCAACCCTGGTAGAACACAAGGAAAAAACAGTTTTCATTCAATATTTCAGTATTATTCACCAGAACTTGTAAAAAAATTCTGGTATCATAATTAGGCATTGAGGATAACCTCCATATCATATTTTCCCTATAATAGGTTGACATTCTTGGTTTTTGTACCATGAGTTTCCATAGAGCTGGTTTATTGACTTCAAAGTCAACTCTAAATTGCCAAATGTTCTTGTTCATGAGTTCATGTGTTGTCTGTTTCCAGGACTGTAGTTCATAATTCAATTTAGTTTTCTTGGATAATAAATCAATACAAGACAAATAGAGACATACCATAGCATTGTAAGAGTTAAGAAGGCAAAAGGCTAAAGTTCTGCAACTAACCACAACTAAGAAACATAGTAGCAACTTAACTGTAGAAAACTAGAAGTTGTCATGTTTTTCGAGAACAACAAGTTTATAATTATGCAATTTCCAGATATACAGCAAGATAAAATTGAGGGAGTTCATAATAGCACATCAGTGATAACACCATAACCACTTCCAGTACTTGGTCATATTCCCATAAGAGATGGATTGCCAATAAGAAACAAAATAGTCAAAGTGCCTAGTAAAAGGCCTCTGACTTACCACTGTGAATCAAGGCCATTCAAAATAAGCAGTAATCGGGTAGGTTCTGCTACAACAGAAATAAAGATTCAAATAGATGATCAAGGGGATTACCCTTTTTGCTAGGTTGTTCTTTGCGCTTAACAACAGAACCTAAAGCCAGATTACTAACTAAATACATAAAAACTATTTTTTTCATTTTTTGGGACCTTTCAACCCCGAGGTGGCGGTGTCTTCCTCTTGCATCAGCTCCTTGCGCTTTCCAGGCTCAAAGTTGGAGGATTTTGGTAAAGCTGCAGTTGCATCTTCACCAGGAGGCATTGTATTGCCCTTTTAACTACCCCTTCCTGAGCAGTTCCCTCAATATCTTTGTTAGGAACCTCATCACATTCCACAAATTTATCTAAAAGGTCATCTTGTTCCAGGAAATCATTCAGCTCACTCTCAGCCATGTCAAGCACAGGAGCTGAAACTTGAGGATCCCCCAAGCACACCTCAGGTATGTCATCATTAGGGTGTGGAGGTGTAAAGGGGGGTGTAAGACTCGGTGGAAGCTCATTGTTCACCATACACTCCTCAAAACATTGCACAACAGTATGATCCGTGACAGAAGAGAGAAGAGTGGTCTCAGTCAAATGAGTTACCTCCACCACCACGGGTTCATTAACAGGTAGAGCATTGACCAAAGAGTCATGCTCAAACCCTGCCAAAGGAGCATCTTGATCAACCCTTATGGGTTCCTTGTTTTTGAGCATAGAACTGGTGGCCCCAAGAGATGCACCTTTCCTCTTGCGAGATACCTCCGGCCATTGATTATCCTCCTCAGTTACAGATTTACTAACCTTATCAGTAGGAGAGCTCACATGGAGCCTTTGGAAGTTCAGTTGGAGTGACTGAGGCCTAGCATTCCTCAGTGGGCACTTATCAAAATTGTGCTCACAAGCCCCACAGTTACCACACCCAATCGGGCTTTCTTCAAACCAAACATTATAAACCTTTGATGTTCCTTCTTCATCAGGGATCACTAGTGTTTTTGTTTTGATACTCTCAACATTCACATTAATACACACTCTAGCATAGTTAACCCTCTGTTTTTTTTTTCTGTGAAAGGATCAAGCTTTATAAAAGTGCCCATTTTGTTCATTTCAAGAATAGTGTTAATCACATCAAAACTGATGTATTCCACTGGCAGATTAGGAATTTTGATCCACATATCCACAATGGAGATGGTTTTAGTGAATGGATCAAAATTAGCACACCAAGGCTTTAAAAGCATTAACTTTCCAAAAACATGGCCCTTCCCATGCTTTTTTCTTTGATCAATAGGATTGGCAAACCGGATTTCAAACCAAAGGTTGGGTTTTTCAAGAATTTCAAATGAACCCTTGACAAAACGCAGTCATTTTTTAGCTTGGATCTCATTTTAGAGAAATCTACTGGATCACTAATGATGTGACCCAGAAGACATGTTTCTTTGAGCTTTAATATATTTTTACGAACCCTAGAGAGTTTCGACAGATAAAGATCTATATCAATCTCAATTTTTTCAAGAGAATGGAGACTGTGAGTCTCAGAAATTTTTTGTGTGGCTCAAGCAGTCACTAGATGAGGGGTTACCTTAGTGGTTTCAACCACAATGGGTTCAGGAATAGAGTTTTCAACCTCAACAGAGGAGCTTGGATTTCCAGATAAAGAACACAGAACATCTTTCATTGTTTTCTTCCCCATACCCATTGAATTGGATATGGGAAAAGCCAGTGAACACACATATTCAAAAAACAAACAGAAAACAAAGCACTTAGAGAACCAATCACAAAGAGAGTTAACAATTTTCGGGGGGTGGTATTTGAATTTCAACCAATCAAGATGAGCATTTATAAAGAACACAAAACAAGGCAGCAAGCAAATAAAAGGGGGAGAAAAGGAGAGATAGCACCTTGGATTCTGGAAGGGGGAGTCATCCATTCCACACCAAAACAGTAGAGAATTGTTCCTCCTCACCCATCCCTCTGCATAGATCAAATCTAGGCCATCACCAAGATACACGAATCCATAGCGAAGCAGGTGCAACTTTTCGGGGAGACCGAAGCACACAACATTGCCTCCAGCAGAGGCCACCTTACCAGCCCAGGTCCCATCGAGGCTCTTGCTTTTCAGAGAGGTCCAACACGCATCACCATGAAGGAGCCTTCGCGGAATGAAGCTAGCGGATTTCACGAGATAATTAGCAAGAGTAGTATTCAAGATTAGGTGAACTTCGCAGGAAACGAACAGTGCCAAAAGGACAAGCTTCTCCCATAACTGCTCCTTAAAATCCGCCTCCTTGATCAAGAATGGCAAGCAAGGTCGGGGAAATTTGTTGAGCAGAGGATCATTATCATCACACGCATGGTCAATTTGAGAATTAAGTTTGCAGAGATTCGTCAAGATCAAGAAGTTGGTAAGCGGCGGCCGCTTCTCTTCTAGGGTTTGGTGGGTAAGGTGAGGGTTCAAAAAAGAGAGCGTATTTTGAGTCATTTTCTACTGTAACAGTTAATTTTTAGTCATAGAAAAGTTAATATACCTCCACAATTAGCATTTGTAAATTTATTGCTTTTCACTAACAGAAATCCACCTTAGCTTCTCGCCAAACCTCAGGCTTGTTACCCAAAACAATCAAGAGTCATAACAAGAGAAGCTGGCTTGTACCGATCTCAACTCAGTAAAAAGAATGATGTTTTATTTGATTTCCTTACTAAAGTGAAGATAAAGTAGAAATAGAAATCGGACAAAATACTATCATTAATACCGCCAACCTCTCTTATACTTGCATGGGCTACCCCAAGTAAGGCCTTCCTTATTTAAATATATATGTGTTAGCTATTATACACTCCTATGACCTATCCTATGTATATATGAGTCCGTTTCACGTGCGAAATATGCTTACCGTGCGAAATGCGAAGCGATCGCGTTCATTCGAGTTTATAAATAGACACCACATGTTCATTTTCTGAGCGGTAATGTTCATTATCTGGGGGGTAATATTCAAGGGCACTGTACTGTTAAAAAAAGGGGGGATAGTGAATAGTGATGCGGTGGCATAACCGTAAATATGATGATTTTTTTTATCGGTCAACAAATTTTTTATTTATTTATTTATTTATTGTCTCTGATCGTTCTGGATTAGACAATTATTAACGTTCACATATAAGTACTATATGTTCATTGTATGTGCCGTATAAGTTCACATATAACATGATCATGTTTCAACACATGTCTTTGAACATTCAGTGCTTATTTGTGAACGTGAATGTACAAATAAATGAACATCTAGTGCTTATTCGTGAACCTTCTATATAGGCTTTTCCAGAATGATCACGGGACGAAAAAAAAAAAAAAATTTGTTGACCAAAAAAAAAAAAACGTACGACCGAGATTGCTTCGCATTTCGCACGGAAAGCCTATTTCGCACGGGAACTGAAATCGTATATATATTAGTGTTGCGTGAACTGAAGGTACGTACGGGTTTATATATACTACTGGTATACGAATACAAAGCATAATAAACCACGGATTATCCTGTATTTTTGGTCAAGATTATAGCTAGCAGGCTGGCTAAGAGTATATATATATTATTCGGGTGAGGTGTACGTAATATGAGAATGATCAAGAGTCAAGACCATTCTGCACGTGCCTGACGCAGCGCATGTGAGTGTTACTGACTGACTGCAATGCCCTGCTGCGTGCAGGCTCAGCATAATATATAGTGCACTGCACACGATATATATATGCACATAGGAATATATCATTCACATACCAATATATAATCATGATTTATACCAATTTGGAATTCCCATCACAGCTTGTCTGCAGGCACCTACTCTTGTAATCATACTGCATGCTATCATGCAAATTTGTATCCTTCTATATGGAGTCTACCTAGCTTCCTAGCAAAACAAAAACCCTAGTTAACTCTTATCCTTCTCTCTTTTCCATTATTTGCTTTTTGTGGTTAAACTAAATAACTTAAGCGTTCAAGTAGAGTGGTATAATTTGTATTTTGTCAACCGGTAAATGGTCATATATAATGGTTAGCTTTTACCAAATTAGCTATAAGTAATTGAATTAATGTTGATTAGGCCACTTTAAGTAGGAAGTAATCAACCATTAGATTAGTTTAATAATTAGCTTGGTATAACTATCTTCATACATCCAACCACCGTCAATATTGATGCGCTCTTTTTGTCAATTCACTGATCTACCATCAATTTAACTCATTAATATTGGAAGGGTTTGGTTCGAGACATCAATAACAATATTCCTGGTCAAATAAGTTAGCAAGACTAGTCAAACTAGTCATTGGTCGGTTAACATATATAATATAATATATATAGAGAGAGTTAGCTTAATGTGAGAAGCTAGCTTAGGATGATAAATGATGAGGATTGTGGAGCGTTGGATGAGTTGGATCGGATGGTGGATAGGCGACACGCTGGAGGAAGTTAACGGCCGTTTCATTAATGGCAATTTTGTAATATCGTTGGCACCGTTTCATTAATGGCATTTTTTGTAATTTTTTGAAGGTTAGGTTTGTTATTTTGGGGCGCGCTGTGCGTTCAGATATTTTGTTCTTCTTCTCTTCGCTCTCTGAATGGATCTCGCGATTCGCTCCCTTTCATTGTAGATCGGTGCTTCGATGTTTGATTTTGAAGAATCTCGCTCAATCGATTTGTTGTTATTGTGTAAGTTGTCGTTTATCTGATGCATTGTTTATACTATTTCGCACTGCGTATAATGTTCTGATATTCTTCTCTTCGTTCTCGATTTAGGTGTTTGAAGATCTTTGTTTTATCGTAGATTTTGGTCTGTGAAGACTCATACCGCTGTGAAATTGCAATGGAAATTGGTTTGGCTATAGTTCTTTTGTTTCTCGTTTGTTTTTATATGTTTTTGTTGATTATGTTTGTGTTCTGAGGTTGGATCTGTGTTCGTTGATGCGTTTGAAGTTGTTTGCTTTCGTGGTTTGCTTAGTCGTAGTCTTATTGTTGTACAATACGCATACGTATTTGAACTATTTTTTTTTTTAATTTCACGCGTTCCGTATGTTTCTTTTGAAGTTGTTTTTGAATTCTAAGACAATTGAACAATATTTAGTTATTTTTGAACTATATATTAATATTGTTGCACAATTTACGTCATTGAACAATTAACTGTTGTTTTTGAACAATTCGTCGATACAGTTGAACAATTTAAACAGATAAGTTGTTAAGTGACATATTGTTAAGGTGATTGAAGTTTTAATATATTTTTATTACATTTGTGTAATTCGTTTTGCAGGTGGTAGTGGTGTATCAAGTGATAATGCTTCAAGCTCTATGGGATATAAAGATGTTGATGTTGATGATGCCGTTGTACAGTACTCTCCTAATAGCAGTACTGTATATTGGATCCCAAACTGTTCTGCTGAATCGAAGCCTTTTGTTGGCCAACAGTTTGGGACTCTAGATGATGCGGTTTGTTTTTACAAAAGTTATGCTGATTCATCTGGCTTTGAGGTTCGTCACAGCACCATCCACAAGTCTCGGGATGGTGTTGTAGTTTTAAAGTACATGTTATGTAGTAGGGTTGGCTACAAAGTTGGTAAGAACAACACCGGTAAGCGTAGGCGTGTTACTAATCGTGTTGGTTGCACTGCGAAAATAATATTGAAGTTTGTTGGTGATGGTCGGTATGTTGTTAAAACGTTTGTTGATCGTCACACACATACATTTGTGAAGAAGATTTATAGGCACTTTATGATATCGAACTGGGTTGTGAATGTTGCGCATCAGAAATTTGTGATGAGCTGTGCCAAGGCAAATATGGGTTATGTTAAGAGTTAACGACTTTACAAACAATTGGTCGGAGGCTATCCAAATATTGGTGCTCTGTCGTCAGACTTCAAAAACGTGAAGAGGGACTTGTTGGCTTTTATTGGAGGTGCTGATGCTCAGATGATTATTGACAAATTCTTCCAGAAAAAAGAGATATGTTCAGCATTCTACTTTGACTATGATGTTGATAGCGCAGATCAGCTGACACGGTTGTTTTGGGCCGACCCAGTGTCGATTAAGAATTATTCTATATTTGGAGACGTCGTTTCATTTGACTCAACGTATAGAACGAACATGTAATTTTTTGTTTAAAACGTCCTTGTATAGTTGAAAGTTATGTGATCTTGATTGACATAGCATGTTTCTTTACTTTTTGAACAAATTAACCATGAATATTGTTGAACAATGTGTGACAAGCTTTGAACAAATGTTTTGTGTTTACTTTCTTCTTGCAATTTAACTTATTACAGGTATAACATGGTGTTTGCACCGTTTACTGGGTTGGATAGTCACCAAAAGTGTGTGACGTTCGGTGCTGCATTGTTATTGAAAGAAGATATTCCTTCTTACACTTGGTTGTTTGATACATTTTTGAAAGCTATGGCTGTCAAAGAACCGAGAATTTTGGTAACTGATCAAGACCCGGTAATGAAAGTTGCAATTCAAACGGTGTTTAATCAGACTCGCCATAGGTTCTGTATGTGGCATATCATGACCAAAGCATCTGAGAAGATTGTCCCTTCAATGAACAAGTCAGGTGATTTTTTAACAAAGCTGAATGGTCTAGTCTGGAGCCATACGATTGAACCTGAAGTGTTTGAGGAGAGGTGGACTGCATTAATGTTGGAATTCAATATGCAAGATCACAATTGGTTTAGACAAATCTTTGAAATTCGCAGTAATTGGATCCCGGCCTTTTTCCGTGATGTGCTTCTATCTTGGTACTCTCGCACCACATCAATTTTTGAGTCCCATAACCGCTTTTTTGGAAATTATAACAACCGTGCTTTTAGCCTTGTGGAGCTTGTAATGCTTTTCGATAGTGCTATGGATTCACAAAGGTATTATAACATATCATTTTATCTTTTTAGTTGGTTCTGTATGTTTGAACAAACCGTCAAGATATTTGAACATTATACTAGAGTTGTTGAACAAACAATGCTTATTATTGAACATTGTAATATGATTGAACAAACCTCTATTAGGTTTGAATAATGTGTTATTGTTTATTAACTAATTTAATGTTTACATTGTAGGCATGAACAATGGAGATTAAATAGTGAATCTGAGTCTAAGAAACCGGATCTCAAGGCTCCTTTACCTTTGGAGAAGCATGCAGTCGATGTATTTACATTGAAGTTATTCTATGAAGTTCAAGAGGAGATATATGCTGCATGTTTTTTATATCGATTTATAAGTAAAGACGTTGAATGTGATGGTGAACTATACACTATTCGAGATCCTGGTGGTATGACTTTCAAGGTTAGATTTTATGTACCAAATGAAGTTTCTACATGTACTTGCAAGTTGTTTGAAAGGATCGGGATTCCATGTCGTCATATGGTTCTGGTGTTTAAAGATAGATGTCTTGAACAGTTCCCAAGCAATGTTGTTCTTAACCGGTGGACAAAAAATGCAATCCTCAAACCTTCAATCGGTGCTAATGGTGCTATATTTGATCAGTGTGCTAGTATGGTTGAAAGCAAGTTTGTCGTTAATGATATTTGGTCGGAGGTCCATTGTTGTATTGATTTGATTGGTGATGATTGTGCTAAGCTGAAAGAACTTCTATGTCTGATAAAGGACCACAGATCTTGTTTGAGTAAATGCTTGAGAAGCAATGTATCTGCTGCAGAAAGTAACGCTTCATCAAGCAAGTCTAGATCGAGCAAAGAAAAAGTTTTTGAGTCTTTTGTAGGTACAAGTGTGCCTACCAATATATCTGTTTTGCCTCCACAACAAGCAAAGAACAAGGGCAGTGGTCGTCGTATCAAGCCCAGTAGAGAGGTTGCTATATCAAAAGCAAAAAAGGCGACGAAGAAGTGTGGGGTATGCAAGAAATATGTTGATCACAATAGTCGGACGTGTCCAGAGAAGAAATTTTAGGAGTTGAACAAAAAACTATTATTGTTGAACAATTTACCGTTATACTTGAACATTCTGTTATTATTGTTGAACAGTTTTGTCTTTATTCTTGACCATTCTGTTATTATAGTTGAACAATATGTTTTCTATGGACACATTGTGATTACACACATTAATATTGCTTGCTAGTTCGAGCATTATGTTCGGTCGGACGTGTAGAGAGGAGTTTCATGATTGAACAAAATATTGTCAAATTTGAACAAACGTATCTTGAAGTATAACTAATTTTAATGTTGAACAATTGTAGATTATATTTGAACAATTATGCTTCAATGTAAATAGTTGATCGATGGTTATAACATATCACAATTCGTTGAATAAACTTGATTTGAACCTGTCCAGCAAACTACCTAGAAGTTTTAACTGTTCAATACACTAAATTGTTTAACAAACTTGTTCATCCATGACTTAAGATCTAGGAAACAAACTGTCAGTGGTACACAATTAGTCTGTCACTAAACATCAAGGAAGTGGGGTTTCCAAGGCTTCTCCCATTACAGTTGCTCGGATCCCATTCAGTTCTGATCCAAGGATGGTTGCTAGGTATTTTGTTCGCAATGGTAACATGTTCCTCCTGCTTTCTTTCTTGAATCCACATTCCCACCCGCTGGAACCTTCACCGTTGTAAGCCTCCATATGGCGCATAAGATAGACACCGCAATCAAGTTTGTTCTTGCTATCCCGCCATTTCATTTTTAAAAGTTCTACTGACATTCCATCAATTAACTTCGCTACAGCTTCACTGCTCTTCAACCTCAAGTAGTATGCATATATTTTCCTCTGCAATCCATTTTGTCAAGTATAAAAAATGAACAGTTCAGTTGACGAGTTTGAACATAAAATTAATGAAATTGAACTATTAAATACATATATTTGAACAACCACATTATATAATTGAACAATATTAACTTTGAACAACAAAGCAATCAACTTGAACATTATATTTTTATTAGTTGAACAATTTGCGTTGCTTACCAGTCTTTCTGGCACCTCTCCATACTTGTCATCTGCTTCATCCCCTGACGACGAATTATCAATGATTTCAAAGCGCATTCTCTTCAGATTGAAACATAAGGCGTAGTAGTGACCGCTTGCACATATTGGGAAGAATACCTGTATTACAAACAACCTTGTCAACTGGGAACAAAGTATTCTACATGTATTGAAATGAGTTTAAAATGGAGGAGATACCAATGTTGCACGGTCTAGTGTTGTGTGCAACGCAATGTCCTGAACATCATTGAGCATTTCTGTGAATCTCTTCAAGTTTGTTTTATAGCCCTTTTTGTCTGGAGTCACCACAGAGAAAGCCTTGCATAGATAAAAGTGTCAGTATTTTTCAGTGAATAGTTTTCAAAGCTAGAAATTCGCTAATTTACTTACAGTTGTTGCTGGAGTTACGAAAAATCTTGATGTGGATTTGCTGGACATGTACTTCTCTCTCTTATTCAGGATCACCGCCCAAGCATTTATCACATTTATTGAGATCAATGATTCACATATGATACTCCTCATGTCAGATAAGTCTGCTATAATACTCTCATGTTGAAACATTATCTCCCTACGTTTATTAAAATGTTTTAGTAAATGTTTTTGTATAATATAAAACCTTGAAACAGTAGCGTAAAAGAAGTTACCCTATATCTTTAGTAGTTACTGTGATGAATCTGACAATCTTTTTCTCTTCATCTGTGTGTTTTTTAGTGGGGTTGATGATGCTTGGAAAGTCAGAATGCATTGTTGCACCAACTTTAGCTTCTTCATCGGCCTTCTTGACCTTTTGAGCTTCTTCATCGGCCTTCTTGGCCTTTTGAGCTTCTTCATTCGCCTTCTTGGCCTTTTGAGCTTGTTCAACCACCTTCTTTGCTTTTTCTGCTTCTTCAGCCTCCTTGGCCTTTTCAGCTTCTTCAGCCTCCTTGGCCTTTTCAGCTTCTTCAGCTGCCTTTTGGATCGTTGTGCTTCTGCAGCTGCCCTATTGGCTTCTTGTGCTTCCTCAACAACCTTCTTGTTTTTTCCCACTTCCTCAGCTATCTTATTTTCCATTTCTTGTTCTTCAACTTCTTTCTTTGCCTTTTCTGCTTTTGTAGATGCCTTTTCGCCTTCTCAGCTTCTTTCTTCTTGTTCTCCTCTTTTTCAACCGCCTTCTTTGCTTCTTCCATTGCCTTCTTGTTCTTTTCAGCTTCTTTAGCTGCTTTCCTTGCATTTTCAGCTTCTTCAGCTGCTTTCCTTGCTTTTTCGGCTTCTTCCATTGCATGTTGGTTTTTTTGTGCGTTCCTTGTCTTCCCTACGTAAATCCTTAGCTTTGGTACAGTTTTTTTTTACTTCTTCAATGTTTTGTTGTTGTAGTGGTTGACTATCAACTGCCTTAAGTGACTGTCAAAATGATATATTTTTGAACAATAATACTTTGAAATTGAACAAATAGAATATATACTTGAACAAAGTATTGTATTATTCACCTCCCCTTCCTTCGCCATCACTGTATTGCCTTCTTCATTGGATGCTTCAGTCATTGTTATCGTATCCACCTGTCAATTTTATATTTTAAAAATTGAAAAATAACTACTTGAAGGTGATGAAAAACACTATAATTTTAGATATGTGTTGTTGTAGTTTACCTCCATGTTTTTTGTTTTATCTTGTGGTTCCTCACAAACCTCTCCTTCTGTCACCATCTCAGTAATGCCTCCTTCATTTTGATTGTCAATCTGTGATGTAGTTAGCACCTGTCATTTTTGTATTTTATAAAATGAAAATTTTATTATTTGGAGTTGAACAAAAACACTATAAAACTGAACTTCACAAATCTGCTTGTTGTTGTTGTTGTTGTTGTGTTCTTACCTCCATGTTTGTTGTGTTTTTTTGTGTGTATGTCTCTGTTGTAGTCATCACCTGTCATTATATATTTTATAAGATGAACAATTTATACCTACATTTGAACATGAACACTATAATTTTGAACTTTTCAGGCCTTTGATGTAGTTGTGGTTTACCTCAATGCTTGTTGTCTTTTGTTGTGGTCCCTTAGTAATCCCTCCTAGTTCTTCATCATCCACTCTTGTAACACCTTCTTGCTCTTCTTGTCCCTCTTGGAGAACTGTCATCTGATTATATTCTACATCTTCTTCAATAGAAGCTGTGTTTTGTTGAACTTCTTGAGCCACACCTTCTCTGTTGCTCTGTATTTTTAAGAATAATTTTAGTTATTAATATATTTCAGTTTTTCTTTTTAAAAGGAAACTGTTGAATGACATTCAAAAAGCTTCATGTTCACTTACCTCGTCTTGTCCCCACTGAATTCCAACACTTCTAGTTGGTGATTGATAAGTACGAGCTATCTCACCAATAGTCATGTCAAGGTCAACACCTGGTAGGAGGTCAAAGCTTGGTATACCTTGGTTGTGTACTTTCTCTGCTACTGATGGTCTGTTGAATCTAAACTTCTTCTGCACCCTAGTTTGTGCGTTGATTGCATTTTCAACTTTGTTCATGCACTCGATTAGTTCTGGATGATTCCAGAACTGATCTTCAGAGTTTGACCAGATATTGTCAAAATGTGTGGCCATGTGCTCGTTCTTTTCATTGTTATCATCTTCACCTTTTCCAACAATTAGGTCAACTGCTGTATTGTGCATGCTCTTCATTGGTTCATCCTTTAGGTATGCCTTCGGTGTTGAAAAGGTTATGTCTGCCAACTCATTCAAAATAGTAGCTGCCTCCCTTGCCTTATTTGCCAGTTTCTGTATCATGTTTGATACATTATGTCAACACAGTACAAAGAAAGCTTTTCAACAAATAATGTAAATACAACAACCTGAACAACTACCGCATATATTTGAACAAATACAAACATCTCTTAAACATTTTTTGGAAAATTAAAAGTTTGAACTATCTGCTAAACACATGAACAAACATCATAAATATTTGAACATTTTCAGTAAAATTGAAAGTTTGGACTATCTCATATAAACATGGATAAATGACAAATTACTTACCTCGAAATAGTCAGCTTTCGATAGACGCTTTGCTCCTTCAATCCTTTGCGCCCGCTGATTGTTTCTTGAATCCTCACCCAAAACTAGTTCTGATGTTGATGGAATAGTTTGTCTGACGTCCACATACCCAAGCCCAAACCCTCCATTGTTCATCTCGTAAAGCTCTCTTTTTGTAATTTCTTTCCTTATCCAATTCATAAACGTTGGGAATGCTCGTGATACAGTCCTTCTACCATTTACTATCCGGTCAACATAGAACAACTGTAATGAAAAAGAAGTGTTAAAGTTGAACAAATTAGATATAAAGTTGAACAAGCATATATTTAGGATATGTTGCAACAATAAAGCATCATTTGAAGAACCCCTGCTTGAAGTTGAACACATGTTTCTTGAAGTTGAACAAATTCCCCTTGAATTTGAACAAAGCTTCAAAAAACCCAGTGAAATAGTGTATAGTTAAATTTGAACAATAAAGATTTAAAATTGAACAATTACTTACAGCAAGGAAGGGGAGCGATCCCTTGAACATTCATTTAGGGTTTTTTTTCCAACTGTTTGTGGTCTTCACGAGGCAGTCAAGCAAGTAACCACACCATTTCATGTCTCTGATTCCGTTAACATCTTCCAAGCTTCTCAACAACGACAGATTTGCTGTGCCATTTGAGTTTCCTTCAACCAACAATGTAACAAACATCACAATAAACGTCCGTTTGAAGAATGGACCTCCTTTCCTGCACTTTTTTAGCATGTTGTAGACATGTCGTGGTAAGATGCGGTGTTCATTTTCTGTGAATCGTTTAACCCAGTTGTCATGGACTTCATCAGCTTTGGTTCTCTTCTTGATTGACTTTCTCTTTATTTCTATTTTCTGACTTCCTTTAGGCAATCCCATTGCAATAAGTACATCATCTTCTTCGATGTGCACAAGGTTTCCATCTTCCATTTTGAGGCTGCACTTGTTAGCATCAAAATTTTCCACAAGCCAATAACCTAAAAACCTCGATACTCCACTGAGGTTGAAGTTGAGAAGAGATCCCAAATCCATATCCATCACATCCTTTTTTTTTGTTCACTGCTCAATTTCTAAATAGCTTTGACAAACTTACTCGGGTTTGTTCTGTATTGTATGCATAAAACCCTCTTTTTCCCCTTGTGTTGTTGAATCTTACTTCATCCTCACTTGTAGTTTGTGGATGTTTGGATTTTCACTTAACATTTTTTCTTTTAAATGGAAGTTGTTCATGATCATCTCCCGAGTGCTCTTCTTCATCACCACCTATATACTGACTCTCTTCCGAATCATCAGAGCTTGTTTTAGACTCATCATGGGTTGTGTTGTTTTCAATCTGATCTTCAGATTCTTCTTCTTCTGTTTCATCTGAGCTTTGTTGATGTTCATTCACATTCTCTTGTGGTTGTTCTTCTTGTTGCTGACTTAATCTCTTTTGCTTCTTGTTGTGTGCAGGGTCATGTTCTTCCGCAACCTATTTTCTCTTCTTTTTTTTCGACATAGACTGCAAGCGTTTCTTTGTCTGCATAGAATATAAAACAAAATAATTAGTTTTTATGTTACACACTGTTTTGAAGTTTTAACAAATTAAACAGAGTAGACATATGCTTATTATGCAGCGCCTGCGGCGCTGCATAACAAGAAGAGAATATAGTGTGTGAACAAATATAGTGTCTGAACAAATAAACATTATATTTTATCAAACAAATATAATGTTTGAACAAACTAACATTAAATTTGAACAAATAAATATAATGTTTGAACAAGCAATCTTTCTATTTGAACAAACAAATGTAACATATTATTGACACAATAGTTCAAACTCCAAAAATATTTCATATCTTACGTTGTGTTTGTTCAAAAATATTTCTTATCTTCTTATGCAGCGCCAGAGGCGCTACATAAGAAGACAGGAAAATATAAAAAAGATCAAATAGGATCAAAGTATTTTTTTAATTCGTTACCATGTTTGGTTGAGGTTGTCTGGGTCCTTTTATGTTGAATTCCCCTGTTATTCTTTTGTTTGCTTCTAATCTCTATTTGAGAGGTATAATCCTCCCCCACTATCATGGTTGCATCTCTAAACTCTATAATCTTTTCCAGTTCATTCACGCTTGAAAGACGTTTTTCATTTTGATCTAGATTTAGAAGAAATCATTTTAATATTTTGTTCCACAACAAGTAATCTTCAAGTAAAAATTATGTAAATACAAAAAAAAACTGAACAACCAGCACATATAATTGAACAACTAGACATATGTCTTCAACTTTTTTGAAAATTGACAATTTGAACTATCTACTGACAAGAAGAACAACATCACAATATTCTTGAACAAATAGAACATGTATTTGAACATTTTCTGGAAAATTGAAAGTTGGAAACTATTTGATAAAAATATGAACGATAACACATTATCATTGAACAAATAGCACATATATTTAAACATTTTCTGGAAAATTTTAAAGTTGGTACTATGTGATAAGAACAGGAACTTTATCACATTTTTCTTGAACAAACAACACATATTTTTGAACAAATTATTGTTTGCCCTATCTGATGAAAACTCGAATTTTACCTTTAAGTACTCTTCTCGCTACTGTCTTCGACCTCACCATTTTCGGTTCCTGATGTGGAAAGATAACATAAAGCAATAGTTAGTATTAAACTTAGAGAAATATGCGACAAAGAAAACATTGCAAATGAACAATGGAAATTAGTAAATGCAACTTATCTTAACCTTGTTTTCTAGTTTTAGCAACGAAAATCAAAGTTTTAAGCGTTGATCGTAGTTGAAGGTCGGTTAGGTTAAGATAAACATGCAAATTTTTAGCAACGAAAATACGCAGATTTTTAGGTTAAAACTCGTTACCTTTGCTATGGATTAGAAGCTGCTTGAAATCGAAGAACCTTTTGTCTTCGTTTCGTGGAAAAACGAAGAGATTCGTGTGATTTCGAGGGAGAGAGAGAGCGCGAGCGAGTTGCAGAGCGATGGAGGGAGAAGAGAGGGAGAGAGAGAGAGAGAGCACGGGCGAGGCAGAGAGGATTATGAAGCGTCTCGGAGACGGTTGGTATTTTAGTTTTTTTTTTTAATTTTGAAAGGTTGACGGTGTTAGTTAACGCCGTTAACATTGTTTATTTGCTCCAGCAGACGCACGCGTCTCCTAGCCCTTGATCACTTTGATCCGGCGCTCCACAACGCTCCTCACGTTTCACCGGAAGGCTCCATTTCACCGGAGCCTGACTCTATATATATATATATATAAAATCAGTAGAATTTGGTTCTGGTAAAATAGCATCTTAGAGTAAAACGATAGTACTAATTAAAGTCATTGGATTACAAATAAAGGAATGGATGTGATTAAAAGTAAATGGGTGCATGTTTGTACCGTGGAATGGAACACATATGATTCCCATTAATTTAGGGATTTTTTTAACCCAAATCATAAGAGATCCTACAATTTTCTTTTTTATTTTATTCTCTCTCTCCCCGATCCCCTTTACAGTTTCTCGAATTAACATAACTCTTCATTCATCTCCCCCAAATTCATCCAAGAACCATGCAATCCTCCGTCACCGCCGCCGCCGCCAAGCCCGGAGGATGGAGCTCCGCCATTTTCATTACCGATAATCTAAAATCCTATCCAATTTCACCTCGCAATTGGATCTCGATTTGCAAATTTCGCTTGATTTCATTCCCGTTGGTTGAATTTCGAGAAAATCGACCTGAAATTTTGCAGCGGTGGAGATGGCGGAGAGATTCGTGCCAGGAACCTGATCATGTACCTGATGACGGAGCTCCGGCAGCCGGTGGCCGAAGCGGCGTCGAACCCTTCACCAGCCCAGACCAACACGTCACACCACCACACCCGGACCAGCCCCGCTCGGACCTCCATGCCGGACCTACATCTGATGCACGATCGGTGATCACCGGCCCTCGTTTGCAATGATTTCAGGCGAGTACGCGCTAAAATTGATGCTTCTTTGCACGTGCTTATTCGTCGATTAATTGAATGGGTTCATTTTGTCTTTTGATTATTTAAACATGTTATAAATCCAGTATTTATTTGTAAGAACTACTGTAGTTATGTGACAACATGTTAAACATTTTGTGAAATAGCACGGATGCAATGAAAATCTAATTTTGATTTGCGATCAGGCAGAGAGAAGAGCAGGAAAGGAAGCTTGGTGAAACTTCTAAGTCAACTTATGTTGAAGTCCCTGCTGAATAATGATGCAGCTAAAAAATCTTTGTAGTTCCTTCCGTTTTCTGCACTTCAGTTTATTAGACAGTTTCCAAGTTTTTGTTGTAGGAAATCATACGGTCCATTGGGTAGTGATCAATATTCATAATTTAATTGGTGATATTCATGTAATATTCACGATATTGGGGGTGATATTCGTGTAATATGTGTTCATATTCATGTAATTGGGTGGTAATATTAATAATTAGGTAGTGATCGATATTCATGAATTGAATTGTGATATTCATGTAATATTCACAATATCGGGGGTGATGTTTGTGTAATATGTGTTAATATTCATGTAATTGGGTGGTACCATTAATGTAATTGGTAGTGATCGATATTCATGAATTGAGTTATGTTATTCATGTACTTGAGTGTGATATTCATGTAATTGATTATGATATTCGTGTAATTGATTGTGTTATTCATATATTATTAAGTGGTGATATTCATATTTTAAGTTGTGGTATTCATGTCTTTAATTGGTGATATTCACATATTAAACAAAAATATTCATACAAACATGAACGATATTCAAAAAACAATGACAAAAGAAACGTGAACAAGTTTACAAATCTACGAATTTGCAAATCATTAGGACGCTGAAAAAATCAGGTGGTGATATTCATGTTTTATGTGGAGATATTCACATCCATCGGTATTCATAAACGCATGAACGATATTCATAAAGACGTGTTCGATATTCGAAGGATTCGGAAATTTCAAGTAGAAGATCGTGAATGGAGGAGCGAAAGGGGAAATAGAAGAATATTGTGTTTTCTCTCTCATCTAACAACCTCCTTAATTATCTTTTGTTAATTAAAATAATAATTAATTGCCTTATTTGAGTAGATTTGGTGATTACACCCCTATCATATATATTGTAAGACCCGATCATCCATCCATCAATCACCATTAATTCAACGATTCAGATTAATACTTTCGTTTTACCATAACTCCCGTTTTACCGGAGCGTTCCTCGTAGCATATATATGAACATTTAGCATAAAAATTTTGGTTTTCAAATTTTGCACACACAGTTTTTTTGAAAGGGCAAATGTTTTCCCCGGTCAAACAAAATTTGTGACTTGCGTACATATATGTTACGTAATACACCGTGTTTATATATTTTTAATTATGTATGCATTTTTTTATATTTTGCATATGAACATAAAAACCAAAATATTAATGCACACAAAGTATAAATTATATGCGCCCATAAGTAAATATTTATGCACATAAAGTATAAGCATTACGAGCCCATAAGCAAATATTTATGCGTGCATTATAAAAAATACACAAACTAGTAATAAATGTACAAGCTAAAAAAGAAAACACACGCACACACTAGTAATAGTAAATGCACAAACAAAAAAGTATTTATGCACACAGTATAAAAAATAAAAACACATATAAAAGTGATAATAAATGAACAAACAAGAAAATATTTATGCACACATTGTATTCATTTTCTCCTAATAATAAATGAATAAAGAAGCAAAAATTAATGCACATGCAGTATAAAACATAAGCACACACATGTGACAATAAAAGTACACACAAATAGCAATAAATGCACGCATAGTGTTCATATACTAAAATAATTAATGAATATATAGTATATAAAACATATGCATACACAAGTGTCAAATAATGCACACAATCAAATATTTATGTACAGAGAGTATAAAACATAAGAACACATAAGAGATAATAAATGAGAAAATAAGCAAAAATATATGCACACACAAAAAAATATTTATGCACACACAAGTGACAATAAATGCACATGTAATATTAATTTTTTTAATTAATAAATGAACACATAGCATAACCATATGCGCACAAAAGAGACAATAAAATGCATACACAAACCAATATTTATTCACACACAAGTGACAACAAAATGCACACATAATACTCAAAATAATATTAATGGATGAAGACATTGTTTAAAATATACGCACATGTAAGTGATGAGAAATGTACACACAAGCAAATATTAATAGACACTTGTGCGGAAAAAAATTTGGCCAAAAAACAAAATACTTTGATTTTATCAAAATAATAATTGAACACACAGTATAAAACATACGTACACAGACACAAGTGTCAAGAAATGCACACAGAAGCAGAAAGTTATCTATACATAGTATTGATTTTCACAAAATAATGAATGAGCAGAAGTGTAAGACATACGCACACAAGTGACAAGATATGCACACACATGCCGAAATTTATACACACTTGCGCGAAAAAGATTGGGCACCCACAAAAAGATTTGACCGGTCAACGTCGGAGTATGTCGTTCAGAGTTCGTTGGTCAAAGTCTGACTCTGGCCACCAACATTCAATTGGTCTAGTGGTTTGATGCTAGACTCTCTTAAGTGTTCTATCCAGAGATCCCGAGATGGAATCCTGCTGGAGGCGTGTATGGAGATAATAATGTTGGGAAGGGTCTACCACTTCGTGTGTCAACACTACCCCGATCTGGATGTAGAGCGGTTCCGACCGATCGAACAAACGATCAAGACCTGAAAAACGCCTGACTCTGGCCGAAGTCAGGCGTTGAAAAGCCAATGATCGATTTGACCAGTGATATTGACTAATCAAAACCAATAAGCTTAGTCTTTGGTATTTTTCCATCCAAAGACTCTCACATATTCTTAGTTCTCATATAGACAACCATTCTCACATAACATGTTCTCATAATGTAATGATACTATTATTGCTTACCGACGTAAAGAAAAAAATAACTCATTAATTTTAGTATTAACATTTTGGGTTAATTAAATTATTTTTTTATGAACTCACTACGTCTAATTATAAGTTTAAGTTCTTACTTCTAGCTAAAAGTTATATTTGCATTCTACATTTAGAGGTAAAATACTTATAAAACTGGAACTATTTTGGTAATTCAAGGCATGAAAAGAAATACGTGGTAGAAGATAATTTCGAACATAAAATCTATTAGTTTTAAGATAAGGGATCACTTGTAAATAGTGTTTACGGTGGGAAGTGTGAAGTGTGAAGTGTGAAGTGTGAAGTGTGAAGCACTGCAGGTCGTGGGATCAAACTCATCCAACGGATAGGATATAACGAGTTTTAATTAAAGCGGGGGTATTTTGGTAATTTATCAGGTAAGAAGCCATCTTCAACCCGTCTTCTTGTTCATCATTCCTCTCCCTTGAAGCTTCGTCTTCAATGGTCGTAGTGGTCCCAATTTGAGCTCTTCGTGGGGTCTCTTCTCGCCAACGCTTTCGAAGAGAAGCAATCGGACCTCCACAAGTGCACTAACCTCGGCTATGCCACAAGTTTTCAAATTCGATCTCGACGGCCAACACTTTACCATTTCCAAACTCATTTTTGCTTTCTCCTTCTGTCTAAAAAAGGCTTTAGTTTCTAGTATGTTCAAGAAGGTGGACCAATTTGTTGGTATAGATGGTCAATTTACAGTTTGATCAGCTTGATTTGATTATGGGGGATGAGTTGAGACACACCCGCGAATTGTTCGATGAAATGCTGATGAGGCTAAAGTCGTGATGCCTATCAAAGTAAACCTCAAAAACCTAACTAATGTAGTAGGGTAAATAAGGATCGATCCCACAGGGAGGTAATCAATCTTCCTAAGTGCAAAGGTTGTATACCAATAGTAACAAAATGAGGGTTTTGGTTTGTATCAAGTAACAAAGTAAATCAAAGCAAAGGATGTAATCAATGGGTGATAAGTAACTTAGCCAGACAAATTCCTACCAATGAATATTCTTATCCCGATCTTATATATATAGACAGGTCAACTAGCCCTGAAAATACTTACCATTAAACAATCAAGAAACTATCAAGATTCAATCTAACGGCAGCAGTAAGCATAGGAATTAACCAGGATACATGCAATACTTAACAACCCGTCAGTACTCAACATGTAATCAATTCTCTTCACAATAAACATTCACAACCAGTTCCTGTAAATTGCGGTTGCTACACAAGATAAGGGATTTCAACCAGAAATATCCAAACTCTAGTAATAGATAATCACTAACATCAACTAGATGATCAGACTAGTCAAATCAGCAAGAATCATGGGATGAAGCACAAAGAGAATTAATATAATCAAAGGAAAGGAAATAGAGTTATAATCTCACAACCAAATACAAACGAAGGTTTCAATCGTCGGACTAAGCAAAGGTTGCTTAGTTCTTCATAGTCTTCAAAGCATAAAAACTCTAAGGAAAAAAACTGAATGATAATGTGATAACTTCAATAATGAAAAAGGCTGCTAATTAACTAATATGAAAAACCTAGCAAACCCTAATATAAAAAGATAAGAAATAATATCATCCTAAAAGGAAATATACAAAACAAAATAAAATAAAATAATTAAAATAAACAAAACTCGGACAAAAATCTCTCGGCGCCCGCGTCTGTGAACAGTAACCGCGCCCGCGGAAAAGTCTATGTAGCTTCGCTGTCTTTTGTGTGTTTTCCGTGACCGCGGTGGAGCTTCCGCACCCGCGGAAAAGCTTATGTAGCATCTTCTTCTTCTCGCTTTCGGTCTTCTCTTGTGGCTTCGCCTCTATCTTCTATATGTCTTCATTTAAGTACTCAAAACCACCAAATCAACACTTCTTCTCCAAAATTCCATTCTCCTATATTGTGTCCTAAACACATATAAATGGCACTCTAAATACTAGTAACATCTCTTAGTTACGCACTACAAAGTAGAGCGTATCAAATTCCCCCATGCTTAATCTTTGCTCGTCCTCGAGTAAGTTAATAGAAACCTACTCCTCCAATGAAAAACCCAAGGTCTCAGAAAGCACATCAAAACTATCTCCACTAAGAATTACACCTAATCATGAATCTCCAAGTACCAACACAATCAACACAACACACAAGCTTAAAGGAAAGCAGAGGTGGCCTAGATGTGGATGTTGGTGCTGGCGGTCAATCATTGAAATGACAAGTCTCTGGTGTTGCGGCGGTCCTATTCAAACAAACTCCACGTGCAACCAAATAGATCCACTGTAAGGTGAAGTGGCACATCAAAGAAATGGGGTTGCACGGGCCTTCAACGCACACAGAATGGGATCCCTATTGTAATCGTATAGCGGGCTCCATTGCTCCATATCAATCATTATATCTGCAGTTTGCTCTGGAGCTCCTCCTCGTCAGCTGTCGAATGTCGGGCCATCATCGATGCCAAATAAAAATGTCGGGCTAATGTCTCCTCCTTGGCAGCATGATGCGCGCCGTCTCTCAAAGTAAAACTCGGACAGCTGGGCCGCGATCGCGGTTTTAAGGCCGCGGTCGCGGAAAATTCAGAATTTTATTTTTAAATTTTTTTTTTCCAGATAGGGGGACTTACAGTGGCGAAACCGCGGTCGCGGTTTCGCGTCTGCAACGAGATGAGTATCGTCTTCGAATTTGGCTTTGAGTCTCCTACCTGCGTTTTAGTCTAAACCTAAAACAACACAAATAAAAACTTGGAACGAAAAGGCGCGAAAAGAGTTACATACCTCGGGTTGCCTCCCGAGCAACGCCTTGGTTATTGTCGTGGCTCGACATAATGCCCTTCAATTCAGCTTGGGTTGCTCACATCAACCGAATACTTAGAGTTACAATCAGGAGGGTGTCTCTTTGCATCATCAATGTTGTGTTCGACCCTCACCCCATCAAACTCCATGGTGAGCGAACCACTACTCACATCAATCTTCGTATTCGCCGTTTTCATAAACGGCCTACCCAACATCACAGGGGCTGCATGCTTGTCTTGCCCCGTATCCATCACAAAGAAATCCGCAGGGAAAATCAACTTATCAACCTCTACCAGAACATCCTGCACGACTCCCTTGGGATACACATAGGACATATCCGCCAATTGAATCACCATCCCTGTCCCATGTAATGGTCTAATCCCCAAAGATTCATACAGCAAGAGAGCCAGTACATTTATAGATGCACCTAAATCCAGCATGGCTTTATCGAACGTGGTGTCACCTATCTTGTAGGGAATACTGAACATGCCTGGGTCACTGCACTTCTTGGGCATCCGCTTTTGCAGCATAGCGGAGACATTCTCATTAACCTGGACCTTCTTCTTCGTTTTCTCCTTTGTCTTCCTCTTGATCTTACACAATTCCTTCAAAAATTTTCCATATCGAGGAATGCTCTTAACCAGCTTGATCAAAGGGATATTTACCTCGCAATTATTGAAGGTCTCAAAGATTTCCTTGTCGTTCTCCGGCCTTCTAGTGTCCTTATGTGCCTCAGGGAAGGGCGCGGGTGGCTTCAGCGAACCGAGCGGAGGGAAATATGGACGAACGTAATCGTCGTGGGCATCATTAGAGAAACCGCGGTCGCGGATGTCAATCAGCGGTCACGGATTTGATTCAGAATTTTCACCTCCTTCAAGAACATTTCCGCGGTCGCAGAAATCAGGCCGCGGTCGCGGAAAATTTTCGGAAATTGCTCCGCCTTCAGTGATGTCTCCGCGGTCGCGGAAATCGGGCCGCGGTCGCGGTTCTTCTTCTGCAGCATCCATCACTTCTTTCAGTTGCGTCCCACTCTTTAGCGTCATCGCACATACATTCTCTCTCGGGTTTGCTACCGTTTGAGATGGTAGTTTCCCCGAATCTCGGGCCTCCAGTTGCTCACTGCTAGAGAAATCTGTTCCACTTGCTTCTCCATGTTCTGAATACTAGACTTCATCTCTTGATTTTGTTGGACCATAGTGGTTGCCAACGTCGATACACTTTGAGCGAGAGACTTAATCATGTCATCACCTGACATAGATGAACTTGCGCTTTGGCCTTGAGGTCTAGGATCATATGGAGCTCTAAATTTTGTTGTTGTTGTTGACCTCCAGGCCGCTGAAATTGTTGTTGCTGTTGTAAGAACTGTGGTGGCCTCTGGTGGAACTCTTGATCATCCCGACCCTTTGGAGGATTCTGCTAGTTCCCGTACCTCAAATTTGGGTGATCTCTCCACCCTGGATTGTAGGTGTTAGAGTACAGGTCATATCGCGGTGTAGGAGGGCCAAAACCTCCAATAGCATTCACTTCAGCAATGGGTTCCTGGAGCGTTGGACATGCATCTGTGGGGTGCATCTTGTCATAGCATAGTCCACAAGATTTGACTTGCTGCAGGTTGCCCTTCATCATAAACCTCCTCATCATCTCCTTCATCTCAGCCATCTCAGAAAGTATTGAGGACGATGGCTGAGAGTCTGCAGCCTTGACTGTGTGAGCGCTCGCTCTCTTGCTAAACTGTCTTGAGCCCTCAGATAGCTCAAAGAATATCTCAAAAGCTGCAACTGGCGTCTTGTTTAGAATATTTCCACGACATGCTGCGTTCACCATCCGACGCTCATCATGAAGAAGCCCATCATACAAATATAGCATGAGGTCTTGGTCAGAATAACTGTGGTATAGACAGCTTGATATCAGTCTCTTGAACCTCTCGTAGTACTCATACAACGTCTCAGTAGCATGCTGCTCTATGTTGCTAATGTTCCTCTTCAAGCTATTGAGCTTCGTTGTAGGGAAGTACTTCTCCAGGAAGGCTTTCTTCATCTTTGCCCATGTGTCTATGCTTCCTGGGGCCAAATAATAGAACCAATCATTGGCCGAATCCTTCAGAGAGAAAGAAAAGGCCCTCAGCTTGATCTGGTCCTCAGTAATGTTCCTTGGCTTCATGCTGTTGCAGACAACGTGGAATTCAGAAAGATGTTTGTTGGGATCTTCTCCACTCATCCCTTGAAAGTGGGGTAATAAGTGAATCAACCCAGATTTAAGCTCAAAGTTCACGCCATCCGCCAACTCTGGAAACTGCACAGCAAGCGGCTGCTGCTCTAGATTCGATGCAGTCAACTGCCTCAACGTCTGTTCTTCTTTAGCCATCTCGAGTTGCGTACGGGCTTCTCTGCAGTTCCTGGAAAGTGTTCGCTCGATTTCTGGATCAAGATCTAAAATTGGAGAGTCAGTAGCACGGGTGTGGACCATAAGATAGGTCCACACAATAGTTGGCACACAAACAAACAACCAAGAAAAATTGAAACTTTTGCCTCCCCGGCAACGACGCCAAATTTGATGAGGCTAAAGTCGTGATGCCTATCAAAGTAAACCTCAAAAACCTAACTAATGTAGTAGGGTAAATAAGGATCGATCCCACAGGGAGGTAAACAATCTTCCTAAGTGCAAAGGTTGTATGCCAATAGTAACAAAAGGGGGGTTTTGGTTTGTATCAAGTAACAAAGTAAATCAAAGCAAAAGATGTAATCAATGGGTGAGAAGTAACTTAGCCAGACAAATATCCACACTTCAGTTTGATTGGTTGATCCTAGATTATCTCCAATTCCTACCAATGAATATTCCTGTCCCGATCTTATGTATATAGATAGGTCAACTAGCCCTAAAAATACTTACCATTAAACAATCAAGAAACTATCAAGATTCAATCTAACGGCAACAGTAAGCATAGGAATTAATCAGGATACATGCAGTACTTAACAACATGTCAGTACTCGACATGTAATCAATTCTCTTCACAATAAACATTCACAACCAGTTCCTGTAAATTACGGTTGCTACACAAGATAAGGGATTTCAACAAGAAATATCCAAACCCTAGCAATAGATATACACTAACATCAACTAGATGATCAGACTAGTCAAATCAGCAAGAAACATGGGATGAAGCACAAAGATAATTAATATAATCAAAGGAAAGGAAATAGAGTTATAATCTCACAACCAATAACAAATGAAGGCTTCAATCGTCGGACTAAGCAAAGGTTGCTTAGTTCTTCATAGTCTTCAAAGCATAAAAACTCTAAGGGAAAAACTGAACGATAAATGTGATAACTTCAATAATGAAAAAGGCTGCTAACTAACTAATATGAAAAACCTAGCAAACCCTAATCTAAAAAGATAAGAAATAATATCATCCTAAAGGAATTAAACGAAATAAAAGAAAAGAATTAAAATAAACAAAACTGGGACGAAAATCTATCGGCGCCCGCGTCTGTGAACAGTAACCGCGCCCGCGAAAAGGATTTTGCGCCCACGGAAAAGCTTCTGTAGCGTCTTCTTCTTCTCGCTTTCGGTCTTCTCTTGTGGCTTCGCCTCTATCTTCTATATGTCTTCATTTAAGTACTCAAAACCACCAAATCAACACTTCTTCTCCAAAACTCCATTCTCTTATATTGTGTCCTAAACACATATAAATGGCACTGCAAATACTATTAACATCTCCTAGTTACGCACTACAAAGTAGAGCATATCAAATTCCCCCATGCTTAATCCTTGCTCGTCCTCGAGTAAGCTAATAGAAACCTACTCCTCCAATGAAAAACCCAAGGTCTCAGAAAGCACATCAAAACTATCTCCACTAAAAACTACACCTAATCATGAATCTCCAAGTACCAACACAATCAACACAACACAAAAAGCAGAGTAATTCCCCCAAGCTTAACCTAAACACCATAGAGTGAATAAAAATACCTAATCCTAGCCTCCATCTATCTTCTTATACCGTTCAAAGTGACCTACCCGAATCCTCCTTATATCACCTCTTCTTATGTCACCACGCTAGGAAAAATGAGGAATCCTAATAATCACTCTTCTTCTTTTCACTCATTTTGCCAAGGCGCCCTTTCGGGTTTTCACCAAGCCACTCATTTCATTTTTCAATAGATGGGCTCACAAAATCTCACATCACTCTTAACCTCTTATTACCCCAGCCTAATGTTGGTCCAGGACACCTGCTTATTACCTAAGCCGCCCTCTCGAATTTTCGACTTATCCTATGATTTTCTCTTTTGTCTTTTTTCATATTTTTGTCTTTTTTCATATTTTTGACTTTTTCATTTTTTTTTATTCAGACGACTAGCAAGTATAGATCACCCCCCATGCTTAAACATTGCATTGTCCTCAATGTAATGAAAGACAAAAAGATGAAGCATAGGGAACGGAGAAAAGTACTCACGACCGTCGCCGAGGTGGCCTAGATGTGGATGTTGGTGCTGGCGGTCAATCATTGAAACCACAAGTCTCTGGTGTTGCGGCGGTCCTATTCAAACAAACTCCACGTGCAACCAAATAGATCCACTGTAAGGTGAAGTGGCACATCAAAGGAACGGGGTTGCACGGGCCTTCAATGAACACAGAATGAGATCCCTATTGTAATCGTGTAGCGGGCTCCATCGCTCCATATCAATCATTATATCTGCAGTTTGCTCTGGAGCTCCTCCTCGTCAGCTGTCGAATGTCGGGCCATCATCGATGCCAAATAAAAATGTCGGGCTAATGTCTCATCCTTGGAAGCATGATGTGCGCCCTCTCTCAAAGTAAAACTCGGACAGCTGGGCCGCGATCGCGGTTTTAAGGCCGCGGTCGTGGAAAATTCAGAATTTTATTTTTTTTAATTTTTTTTTTAATTTTTTTTTCCAGATAGGGGGACTTACAGTGGCGAAACCGCGGTCGCGGTTTCGCGTCTGCGACGAGATGAATATCGTCTTCGAATTTGGCTTTGAGTCTTCTACCCGCGTTTTAGTCTAAACCTAAAACAACACAAATAAAAACTTGGAACGAAAAGGCGCGAAAAGAGTTACATACCTCGGGTTGCCTCCCGAGCAGCGCCTTGGTTATTGTCGTGGCTCGACATGATGCCCTTCAATTCAGCTTGGGTTGCTCACATCAACCGAATACTTAGAGTTACAATCAGGAGGTTATCTCTTTGCATCATCAATGCTGTGTTCGACCCTCACCCCATCAAACTCCATGGTGAGCGAACCACTACTCACATCAATCTTCGTATTCGCCGTTTTTATAAATGGCCTACCCAACATCACAGGGGCTGCATGCTTGTCTTGCCCCGTATCCATGACAAAGAAATCCGCAGGGAAAATCAACTTATCGACCTCTACCAGAACATCCTGCACGACACCCTTGGGATACACATAGGACATATCCGCCAATTGAATCACCGTCCCTGTCCCATGTAATGGTCCAAGCCCCAAACATTCATAGATCGAGAGAGGCAGTATATTTATAGATGCACCCAAATCCAACATGGATTTATCGAACGTGGTGTCACCTATTTTGCAGGGAATACTGAACATGCCTGGGTCACTGCACTTCTTGGGCATCCACTTTTGCAGCATAGCGGAGACATTCTCATTAACCTGGACCTTCTTCTTCGTTTTCTCCTTTGTCTTCCTCTTGATCTTACACAATTCCTTCAAAAATTTTGCATATCGAGGAATGCTCTTAACCAGCTTGATCAAAGGGATATTTACCTCGCAATTACTGAAGGTCTCAAAGATTTCCTTGTCGTTCTCCGACCTTCTAGTGTCCTTCAGTGCCTCAGGGAAGGGCGCGGGTGGCTTCAGCGAACCGAGCGGAGGGAAATATGGACGAACGTAATCGTCGTGGGCATCATCAGAGAAACCGCGGTCGCGGCTGTCAATCTGCGGTCGCGGATTTGCTTCAGAATTTTCACCTCCTCCAGGAACATTTTCGTGGTCGCAGAAATCAGGCCGCGGTCGCGGAAAATTTTCGGAAATTGCTCCGCCTTCAGTGATGACTCCGCGGTCACGGAAATCGGTCCGCGGTCGCGGTTCTTCTTCTGCAGCATCCATCACTTCTTTCATTTGCGTCCCACTCTTTAGCGTCATCGCACATACATTATCTCTCGGGTTTGCTATCGTTTGAGATGGTAGTTTCCCCGAATCCCGGGTCTCCAGTTTGCTCACTGCTAGAGAAATTTGTTCCACTTGCTTCTCCAAGTTCTGAATACTAGACTTCATCTCTTGATTTTGTTGGACCATAGTGGTTGCCAACGTCGATACACTTTGAGCGAGAGACTTAATCATGTCATCACCTGACATAGATGAACTTGCGCTTTGGCCTTGAGGTCTAGGATCATATGGAGCTCTATATTATTGTTGTTGTTGTTGTTGTTGACCTCCAGGCCGCTGAAATTGTTGTTGTTGCTGTAAGAACTGTGGTGGCCTCTGGTGGAACTCTTGATCATCCCGACCCTGTGGAGGATTCTGCTGGTTCCCGTACCTCAAATTTGGGTGATCTCTCCACCCTGGATTGTAGGTGTTAGAGTACGGGTCATATCACGGTCTAGGAGGGCCGAAACCTCCAATAGCATTCACCTCAGCAATGGGTTCCTGGAGCGTTGGACATGCATCTGTGGGGTGCATCGTGTCATACCATAGTCCACAAGATTTGACTTGCTGCAGGTTGCCCTTCATCATAAACCTCCTCATCATCTCCTTCATCTCAACCATCTCAGAAAGTATTGAGGACGATGGCTGAGAGTCTGCAGCCTTGACTGTGTGAACGCTCGCTCTCTTGCTAAACTGTCTTCAGCCCTCAGATAGCTCAAAGAATATCTCAAAAGCTACAGCTGGCGTCTTGTTCAGAATATTTCCATGTCATGCTGCGTTCACCATCCGACGCTCATCATCAAGAAGCCCATCATACAAATATAGCACGAGGTCTTGGTCAGAATAACTGTGGTATGGACAGCTTGATATCAATCTCTTGAACCTCTCGTAGTACTCATACAACGTCTCAGTAGCATGTTGCTCTATGTTGCTAATATTCCTCTTCAAGCTATTGAGCTTCGTTGTAGGGAAGTACTTCTCCAAGAAGGCTTTCTTCATCTTTGCCCATGTGTCTATGCTTCCTGGGGCCAAATAATAGAACCAATCATTGGTCGAATCCTTCAGAGAGAAAGGAAAGGCCCTCAGCTTGATCTGGTCCTCAGTAATGTTCCTTGGCTTCATGCTGCTGCAGACAGCGTGGAATTCAGAAAGATGTTTGTTGGGGACTTCTCCACTCATCCCATGAAAGTGGGGTAATAAGTGAATCAACCCAGATTTAAGCTCAAAGTTCACGCCATCCGCCAACTCTGGAAACTGCACAGCAAGCGGCTGTTGCTCTAGATTCGGTGCAGTCAACTGCCTCAATGTCTGTTCTTCTTTAGCCATCTCGAGTTGCGTACGGGCTTCTCTGCAGTTCCTGGAAAGTGTTCGCTCGATTTTTGGATCAAGATCTAAAATTGGAGAGTCAGTAGCACGGGTGTAGACCATAAGATAGGTCCATACAATAGTTGGCACACAAACAAACAACCAAGAAAAAATGAAACTTTTGCCTCCCCGGCAACGGCGCCAAATTTGATGAGGCTAAAGTCGTGATGCCTATCAAAGTAAACCTCGAAAACCTAACTAATGTAGTAGGGTAAATAAGGATCGATCCCACAGGGAGGTAAGCAATATTCCTAAGTGCAAAGGTTGTATGCCAATAGTAACAAAAGGGGGGTTTTGGTTTGTATCAAGTAACAAAGTAAATCAAAGCAAAAGATGTAATCAATGGGTGAGAAGTAACTTAGCCAGACAAATATCCACACTTCAGTTTGATTGATTGATCCTAGATTATCTCTAATTCCTACCAATGAATATTCCTGTCCCGATCTTATGTATATAGACAGGTCAACTAGCCCTAAAAATACTTACCATTAAACAATCAAGAAACTATCAAGATTCAATCTAACGGCAACAGTAAGCATATGAATTAACCAGGATACATGCAATACTTAACAACCCGTCAGTACTCGATATGTAATCAATTCTCTTCACAATAAACATTCACAACCAGTTCTTGTAAATTACGGTTGCTACACAAGATAAGGGATTTCAACAAGAAATATCCAAACCCTAGCAATAGATAATCACTAACATCAACTAGATGATCAGACTAGTCAAATCAGCAAGAATCATGGGATGAAGCACAAAGAGAATTAATATAATCAAAGGAAAGGAAATAGAGTTATAATCTCACAACCAATAACAAACGAAGGCTTCAATCGTCGGACTAAGCAAAGGTTGCTTAGTTCTTCATAGTCTTCAAAGCATAAAAACTCTAAGGGAAAAACTGAACGATAAATGTGATAACTTCAATAATGAAAAAGGCTGCTAACTAACTAATATGAAAAACCTAGCAAACCCTAATCTAAAAAGATAAGAAATAATATCATCCTAAAAGGAATTAAACGAAATAAAAGAAAAGAATTAAAATAAACAAAACTCGGACGAAAATCTCTCGGCGCCCGCGTCTGTGAACAGTAACCGCGCCCGCGGAAAGGATTCCACGCCCGCGGAAAAGCTTTTGTAGCGTCTTCTTCTTCTCGCTTTCGGTCTTCTCTTGTGGCTTCGCCTCTATCTTCTATATGTCTTCATTTAAGTACACAAAACACCAAATCAACACTTCTTCTCCAAAACTCCATTCTCCTATATTGTATCCTAAACACACATAAATGGCACCCCAAATACTAGTAACAGCTCCTAGTTACGCACTATAAAGTAGAGCGTATCAAATGCCTAAGAGAGAAATCGTGTGCTGAACATGGATGAAATGCCCTCAATCATGAATAACTCAGTACATTTCGTTCATAGAGTCCAAAAGATGAGTTTGTGAAAATTCTTCTCATTCTAGGCTTGATGTTTTATTGCTTCCATTTCACAATGTCATGTTTATGGATTAGAATCTCAAATTTTACTGACTTTTTGAAAAAAAAAATCGATTTTGGTTGTTTGGGATTGTAACATGAGTTTGTGAGCATTCTTCTTCTTATCTGTACTTGGATGCCATAGACTTTTTCCCTGTTGAAATTTATATCAAAAGAGTTCTTGTCGTTCGATCATCTAATCGAATGTTTGATAGCTTAGTTGGTTTTAATATATGCACAGATTATGAACATAATACTATTAATAATGAACATTGTCGCGTTATTTATAAACTTGTCATGCTTTGTAATATTCATTTACATTGTCTCTGTATTTTAGCATGTTCATCATCTTCAATTGCCGCTAGTGGTTACACATGGTTACCATAAACTTTTGCATGTTGAGTGTCTTTATCAATGATTTCTTGCAAGTGGACGCTCTAAACAAATGATTGATACCTTAGTTGGTTTTCAAAAATATGCACAGATTATGACCCTTATGCGACTAATTATGGACATTTTGAAATTACATATGAACCTGACACTTTTTGGGCTAAAGTTGTGATTGGTTGAATTGTTGTCTTGGTTGTGCTAATTCACTCCATCGAATAATCTAAATCTGGCATCTTTGTGTTGATCTAATGGATCAATTTGATGTTTTTTTTGTTCTTATCTTTTTTATTTATTTTTGCATTTGTGTTTTGAAAGAATCCCACAAGGTGTTCGATGAAATGCCTGAGAGAGATGCTGTGAATTGGACATGGATGAATGTCCTCTATGGTTGAAAAAGTTTGTTTTCACATTTCTCTAGACATTTGACGTGAAGAACCTGAGAAAGTTATGACAAAGGAACAAAATGAAAATGAACCACAATGGAATTAATATGTACATTGAGATTATTATATATGAACATTATAGGACTATATATGAACCTAAAAACATAAAATATAAACCTTTAGTTTATTTATATAGTGCACATAGTATGAAAAAGAAGATGAGTTTTCAAAGGAACGAGTATAAACATTAGATGACTAATACGAACATTGACATGTTAGATATGAACCCTTACGTTTCCATTGTTCCTAAACCATGAAAATAAATATGAACCTTAGGAGAATATAAATGAACTTGAACATGATACACATGAACCCAGATTGAACTAAGACTTTTCACAAACACAATATGTAGTCAATGAGGGATTTGAACCCACATCCATGTGTACCAACACATTGCTTTAACATTTGAGCTATTAGGCTATGACAAATGAATAATTTGGACATGCAACACATGAACCCAATCTATTTTATGGTGCACAAAATGTGAACTTTAAGGTACTATACATGGACATTAAGATACTAAATATGAACATCGCGGACTACACGACCCAAGCAAATGACAACCAATTTGTGAAAATAAAAACGACAACAAAATCTCAAGTTCAGTCCAAAATTAACAAATGTAACATCAAAACATGCCACAAAACTTCAGAACACAATTGAGACAAATGGCAAGTCATCAATCGACCAACTTCATCCCAATAAATCCAAAATTCAGCACATAGATAAGCAAATCCAATCAACATCACAATAGAGACATTAGAATATTTATTTACCTTGTTGTTGAGTTGGTTTTTTATGAAAGCTTCTCGTGTTTTGCCATAGCTTGAATGAAGAACAAATCATGTCGAGCAAATGAGATTTGAGCGAACATGATTCAAACTTGTGGTGGAGTGAACACAAATTCAAGTTTTTGATTTTAAACTGACTATGAACCCTAAAAAATCTGTATTGACACAAATCGCAACATTGAAACAATTAAAAGTAAAAAACAAAGACCACAAACAGAAGTACGTAGAGAAGGACGATGAACATTGTTGTTTGGAGGTATTGCGAAAAGCTTTTTGTGATGTTTCAATGGTGATTTTAATGGATAGAAATCATAGGAGAGAGAGGGGGGATAGAATTGGGGTTTTCAATCTGTACAGTGAAAGAGAGGGGTATTTCAGAAAAAAGGTTTGAGTTTTGCTTGTATTCACAAAATCGCCATTGTAAATGGAGAAGAAATGTGCGCTGGCCTGTTTAAATGTATTAAGTTCCTTTTAATCTCATACGTCCATCTCCTTAAATCAATGGCCCAAATTACTTCACAAATTATACTGTAACTCTAATTTGTACCAGAACGCGCCTCTTAGTTTTAATAGGTTCAGGTAAAATAAATTTGTAGAGTAAAACAAAGCTATCATTTAGGATTGTTGAATGATAAATAGATAACCGATTTATATTAATTAAAGTTAATGAAAAATTCTTCCATGCCGTGTTCCACACGATAAAAACATCAAAAGAGAATTTCGACGGATTTTATGTACATGATTTTGTAATCTCTGTCCATAAATTGAAAATTCAGATTCTCTCCATATTATTTTCTCTTTCCAACCGTGTTGTGGTACCCACACTGCCTCTGCTCCGCTGACGTTGAAAGCGTCTCTAAAGTTAGTCATGGGATGGGGAAAGTTCAATGCTAAAACCATTGGAAGTCATCAATTCTTTACTCCCGAAAAGATTTATAATTCATAATTTCGATTTGCGATATTCATGTAATTAGATGGTGATATTAATGTAATTGGTAGTGATATTCATGTGATTGGTGATGATATTCATGTAATTAAGTGATAATATTCATGTAATTAGATGATGATCTTCATATTTTAAGTGACTATATTCATGTTTTAAGTGGTGATATTCATGTCCTTAAATTGTGATACTCATGTCTTCAATTGCCGATATTTGTGTATTCTAGTGATGATATTCATGTCTTTAAGAAATTAAATATTTACTATGGATGCACAAAGATATTCATTTATGTATGGGATAATATTCACACACTAAACAAAGATATTGATAAAAACATAGGACAATATTCTAGAAACAATGGAATCAGTAATACTTCAACGTAGTTATTCTCTCACCTCTAATGTGATATTCACTTCATTCACAGAAGCAACAAAAACAGATTTATTTTTCTTGTAATCAGATCCTTTCCATTTTTTGGTTTAAATAGTTATTCCTTTCCATTTTGACGTGGTTTAACTTATCAAGATGAAATCTCTCTCACCAGGTCATTTTCTCTTTTAAAAAACAACAACAAAAACTCCTTTTGTTTTGGAAATTGCCCACCCCTAATTTTAATCATGTTTTACTCCTCATACACCTCACAAATTTGGCGCTCCTCATTTGTCCCTCCGTTCTACTACGACAGTCGTTCTACCTGAACCCCATTTTATAAGAAAGTTTGTAGAAATATCCCATAAACTACAAAATAGAAAAGCATGCCTATTTAGGTATATTTTCACTAAACATATTTTTAATTTACCTTTTGTTTTAAATCAGAAAAAGAATATAATTTTATGAAAAAAAACATAAAAAAAAGAAAGGAAAATAAAAAGAGGAATAAAACTTATTTCCATTTGAAAAAATCTCTACTAGAAAAACACTAAAAGATAAAAGTAAAAGATACTTGAGATATTTCCGGAAAAGTAATCCTCCGAGCGTGAATATAGAATTTTCCAGCCAGAAAATCTTTTGGCTTCCAAAATCTGTGTCATGTGTGACATTTATTTTGTTATGGGTGACAAGTTAATACACGATTAGTGACATGAACTCAATGTTGAGAGTTCCAAATAATTAAATCATGTCGTTATCTTTCAAAAAAATGAATGTTAAGATGACATTGAAACTTCAAAAATATAGTAAACCAAAAAAACATATAATTTCTAGCTTGGTCACATGTATGTTTTTAGTAAAAGATTTTTTGGTAATTTAGTAACTTTTACATCTAACTTCGAATTGATGGGAAACTTTTTTCTATCAAATGAACATCATACATGTTCTTAAAAATTATAGTGACAAATCTAATTACATGTTACTCTTCTTATACAATAGGATTTCAACTAGCGCATTTTCCTTCAGTTTTCTCTCAAAAAATTCTTGATCAGTTGGCTTTCAAAATATGTGATGCGTGTGACTTTTTTTTGTGATTGACAGAATCATACTCGGTTAGTGACATGAACTTTAATGTTGAAAGTTTTAAATAATTCACCTGTGATGTTAGAATTTCAACAAAGAATAAGTGCTATGATGACATTGAAATTTCAAAAGTAGATAGTAAAACCAAAAACGGATTATTTTTTAGCCTTCTCACATGCAACATTTTAGTTGAAGACAAACATTTTGTTAGTATTTTAGTACCTCTTAGGTCTAAGTTTGAATTGATGGGAAATTATTTCTATCAAATAATCGGCATACATTTTTTTTAAATATTATAATAACAAATCCGATTGTATGTTTTAAAACAATGGGATTTCACTAGTGCATTTTCTTTAATTTTTCTCGTCAAGATTCATGATCTTTTGGCTTTCAAAATTCGTGTGGCATTTATGATGTTGTGGTGGCCAATCTTCTTCTTACATTGTTGAAGAACAAGCTTGTTCATTTTGACAATTTATTTTGTTGCAGAACAAGCTCATTCTATTTTGTTGTAGAACAAACTCGTAAGCATCTTATCGGTCTCTATTATTTAACATGTCATATGAAAATGAGGTGATTCCAATTTCCTATATTTGGTGAACAAGACACTTTCAATCGGACAAGATACGAGATTTTCATCGGCCTACATGTTAGTCCAGGAGCACTTCACTATTTATCTTTTCATCTAGTAGATTGGTTTTTTGGTGTTTTACTGATTCTCCATGAAAAGAATCATGAAATATACTAAAAAATGGAAAAAAAATATATTAAAGGAAAAAAGTGGAAATACTTACCAATAGGTGCATTTTTCCCTCCATCCTATATGAAAAGATTTTGTGAGATCTTCAAAAAAAGGTTTTACAATCTTCCTTTCACCCTTATCATGGCACTATTTCGATTCACCGTAACACCGTTCGTTCATCGTCTTTTTTTTCCAAGTCATCATCTGTAATCTTCATCGAAGCAACCAAGGGTAAGTTTCGTATTTGTCGTACTGCAAATTCTAACATGTCGGACTTCTTTGTTTTGCAAGTAGTATTCATGTCATATGCTTGTGTTTTCGTATTTTTTAGGTTGAAGCAATTACTTGTTTTTCTATTTTCATTTCTATTTTTTAAGATTATTATTATATCATTAATGAAATTCGGAATTTATCTTTTCCTAAAAAATCATTTTTTAAGGTTTGAGCATTTGTTTCTATTATTTTGGATAGGTCATTGCTATATAGAGCACCCCATAATTTTTTTTTTTGGAGCCCACTTTGAACCTATATAAGAGTTATTTTCAAAATTACACACATACCACTCAAATTATCTTCCTCACTTTCTCACCATTTCTTTCTTTCCTCTCTTCCTAGCCAAGAACACTTTCATTTTCATTACAAATCAACCAATTAAACACATCAATTCCGATCTAGAAGGGGCACATTTGAAGAATCAATCAACCATCTCCCTAAAAATGTACGCTTTGTTGTTTATTTTTGCAAATTTCATATGTAAAATCAATATTTTCAAATCTAGAAGTATGTATTGCCGGAGGTCCTCGAAACCAGAGCTTTTGTTCAATATATATTTGATGTTATTGAAAGGAAAAAAAGACTAATTGACTAAAAATATTCAAGATATACAATAAATTATATTATATAAAGAGAGATAGAACTCTCTATAACTTTATTAATAATAAAGATTGGCTAAGTAGTCTTTCAAATAGGGACAACCACACCCCTTACATCAAAACAATGAAACAAAAAAAAAATGTTCATCTAATACATGACAATGAAACGCTAAACAAAAAATCTGGTAATATGTTTCAAATTGCTACAAAATATCAAAAAATATATTTGTTTGAATGTTCATCAATTTTGGTTTACCCCTCAAAGACAAAGATGTGTTTGTTGTCGTTTCTCTCTAATCGCATTCAATCTCAATGTTCTCTTATGTCGGGTTAATTCGTCCATTACAAAATCACCTGAAAATATTAAAAGTTAATTGTCCCTTAACATTTATATTTAATATCACCAAATCTCAACAATATATTATTTTGGTTTAATTCGTATATAAAACTTTCATTGGAAAGTTTTAGATATATATATTGCAAAGAAAAAATATACAAATTTAACTATTAATATAATAATATTGTTGAGTATGCTTGAATTGTCACACTTCGCAGAGCCGACACGGGGGTCTCGCTGGGGGACGAAGTACCCCCTCGCCTGGGGGTCCGGGGGGGCGGAGTCGCCCCCGGCGCAAACGCTATGCAACGTTCTCTTATTGGGCCATCGAATTGGGCCCAATACTGCTTTGTTCTATTAGGGTTTTACCGAGCACTATATATACTCGTGTTTAACTTATAGCCACTTTTATGCTTTTAGGCATAATTAAGTGAAATAGAGGGCAAATTTAAAAACATTAATTTATTTTGGTTTTAACAGAAGCTCTAAATTTGATATCTATTTGAAATTAAAATAAAAACTATACGTATTAAATAAATATTGGATATTATAAAAAAAATAAAAAAAAATTCAAATACTTTAAATATGAATTATTTATTCAATATTACATTATTAAATGTACATATTAATTAAATATTTTATTATTATATAAAATAATAAATTAATTTATGCGACGAATTTACTTACGGACATATTAACACGTTAAGAACCTTATACAACGAAGCCCATTAGGTTCAGTTCGTCCTCGCCAGACAAATAAAAAATATGGCCCATTACTTAGCCCAAATACATATATGATCGTCCTCGCCAGACAGAAAACAAATTGGCCCATTAAAGCCCAAGTATAGAACAGCGGCAACTTAAGCATCAAAAAAACCCTAATGCCTAATGTGTTTCTCATTTCGGCGCCGCTTACTTGCCACTTCCAAAACGCTCTCTTTCTTTGCTTTTCAGATATTTTAATTTTCCATTTCAAGATCTAGAAATCCATGGCGATTTCTATTTTCAAAGTCAGGTTCGTGTTTCTCTTTCTCTTCCTTTTCCTCTTCCTCTTCCTCTTTGTATTTCTATCGATTCTGTCAAAACCTCTAAATTTCGACTTGAAATTTTGTCAGATCCAGTTTTAATCTTGCAAACTGGTCTCATTTTCTGGGGAAAAGTTTCATTCCGAAAGGAGATTTATAAAGTCACTGAAGAAAAACACTACAGGTATGGCTCTTAGACATCTTAGATCTGAGATATTTGTTGATAGGTTCTTAGACACCTTAGATCTAATTTTTCTATTTATCCTGCACATGACGAAACCGAGTTGATGTCGAGATCAAAAGTGGAAGTGTAGGGCACACATGGAAACCGACGACGCGATTTCAAAGCAGACATGGATGTAGTTTCTGGCGAATTCCAGATTATCGAAAAGTAAGTTCCCTCTTCAAATCCTAAATTGCTTTCTGTTTTAATTCCTAAAAATCCTAAATTTCAATCTGGATGAAGTTTTTGGCGAAAAGTAACACTATAATTTCTCTTTCTATGTATTTAGGGTTTCATGTTTGAAATCTGCAAATTGCCCTCTGTTAACAAATTGTAAATTTTTGTAACAAATTTCATTGATTTCGACAGGTATTCTGTTCACCATTGTTCGATTTTTTTTAGATTTCCGATAGATCAACAATTAATAATATAGTAAATATCATATATATTCTATGATTGATTTTTTGTTTGGTTTTAAATCCGAAAAGTTGTCTTAATCTAGATTGTTCTTCATCCAAGTTCTTGTTCATCTATATATTCTATGATTGACCCTTTGTCTTCACAAAATGGACTTGGCAATGCTACAGATCTGATGTTCGAGACATGATCCCTGCCGACATATGTAAGTTTCTCTATATTTCTATTTATCTGCAACTATGTCGACCGATTCAAGGGGATTTTTATTTTACTTTCATGCTTAATTATTACTGATTTTTTTTCACATGACGAACTCTGGACGTTGCTGTGGGTGCACCTTCAAGAATGTGGTCATAAAAATGTGAGATCTTCATTAACTGTTTCTCTATATTTTCAAGTATATTCTTTTACAAAAAGACTATGCATGATTGGTTAGATCTGGTTTTTTGTTTGATTCTTTTATTTTTAAGTCTAATATGTTTTCTTTGCATGATTTCATTTTGATAACTGTATGACATTGGCTCATACTGTCCAATGTAGTACTTCTACCATAAAAACTTAGTCTATCTGTATGATTTTGTTATTAGTGTCATGACTGATTACTTTTTTATTTGCATTTACAGGTTTGAAAATATAAAATTGAAGATCCATATCCTACTCTGAGTTGATGTCCGAATAAACGTCATGATTTTTATCCTTAAATAACATCATACTATATTAAATTACTCTATATTTTTATCATATACTTAATTTATTTCTTTATTCTAGCAATTCCATGTGGGATCGGACTCGAACAATTAATATGGAATGTTATTAACCTAAACTGAAAGAACTAAAGGTATGACTCATATACTAAATTTACTAAATTTTACTTTGATGAACATTTACATGTGTTGTAATAACTGATTTGCGACAATCTTTGAATTACAGGTTCAAATATTGTACTTTCAACATACAACTCTTAATCTGCATTAAGATATACAAAAAGGGCATGGTTCTATCTATTGAAACTTAACATCAATATTGTACAATATTTTATAAATGTATTCATTACTTGACTGTTTATTCTTGATATAGGAATGGCATGCGTGAGCTCGGGTTTGATTCATAATTAACAAAACCAATTATTGGTATTGCATAAATATGAAATACATAAAGGTATGCTTCCTATGATAATTTTTTTAATGTGTTTATTACTTATTAACTTGTATTGCAATTACTCATTTGCGACACTTTGCATTACAGGTTTCAAGATTTAAACTCCGAGATACATTTCTTACTCTGCAATAAGAAGAAAAAGGTCATTGTTCATTATTTTAATTTGTTTTATAAATCTGTTCAGTACATAACTGTTTATTCTTGGTATAGGAATCAGATGTGTGAGATCGGATTGGACTCAAAATTAACAAAAAAAACCATTAATTGATACTGCATCAAAATGAAACAAATACAGGTATGCCTGCTATCTTCATCTTTAGGCATTTTATATGAAATGTAATAACTCAGTACTCAAATCTGTTGTTCTAAAATCTGAAATTCTGAAATCAGTACAGATTATATAAAATGTTTTTTCCCTTTTAGATTTAGTATACAATCATAAATGTTTTATATCCGAAAAGGAAATCAACCTATTCACTTATAATTTTGCTATAAGAAATAGACATACTATATAAACACGCTAAACCCTTTATATTAAACCCTAAGCCCTAACCTTTACTTTATAGGTTTAGCCTAAACCCTATAGCTTGATTATCAATTGATAATCTAATTGTTAATAATCTAAACCATAAGACAGACATACATAATGACCCTAAACCTAAACCCTAAGCCCTAACCTATGAAATGTAATAACTCAGTACTCAAATCTGTTGTTCTGAAATCTGAAATTCTGAAATCAGTACAGATTATATAAAATGTTTTTTCCCTTTTAGATTTAGTATACAATCATAAATGTTTTATATCCAAAAAGAAAATCAACCTATTCACTTATAATTTTGCTATAAGAAATAGACATACTATATAAACACGCTAAACCCTTTATATTAAACCCTAAGCCCTAACCTTTACTTTATAGGTTTAGCCTAAACCCTATAGCTTAATTATCAATTTGATAATCTAATTGTTAATAATCTAAACCATAAGACATACATAATGACCCTAAACCTAAACCCTAAGCCCTAACCTATAAAAAGTGTTCATTTGTAATATTGAATTTATTATTCTAAATTAGTAATATTCATATTTTCTCTACTGAATATGTTATTTTATATAGTAGATTATTTTATTTTCAAAATATATCTAAATGACCCTTTATATTAAAACCTAAGTCCTAACCTTTACCTTATAGGCTTACCCTAAACCCTTTGACATAATTATCAATTTTAATATGTTATTTTGAGAACCTAATTAGACTATTTCAAAACGACCCTTTATATTAAATCCTAAGCCCTAACCTTTACCTTATAAGCTTACCCTAAACCTTATAACATAATTATCAATTTGAGAACCCTAAGCCCTAATCTTTACCTTATAAGCTTACCCTAAACCTTTACCTTAAGACCCTTTAGGGTTCTAACATAATTATTGTTCTCTCTCATTCTCTCTCTCTCTCGGGTTATATTAAACCCTAAATCCCTAACTTATATTATTGTTCTCTCTCATTCTCTCTCTCTCTCTCTCTCTCTCTCTCTCTCTCTCTCTCTCTCTCTCTCTCTCTCTCTCTCTCTCTCTTTCTCTCTCTCTCACTCTCTCTCTCTCACTCTCTCTCCATCTGAGTTTTCTGTCTTCAACTTAATCTCTCTTTTTGAGTTTACAGATTTACTTTGTCTTTCACAGACTGATTTTAAGTCCAAAAAAGTGATCTTTAAGAAGGATCTCTCTCTCTCTCTCTCTCTCTCTCTCTCTCTCTCTCTCTCTCTCTCTCTCTCTCTCTCTCTCTCTCTCTCTCTCTCTCTCTCTCTCTCTCTATATATATATATATATATATATATCACTGTATATCTCTATATGTCTTCATCTTTATCAATTTCTCTAAATTTATCTCTCTCTCTCTCTCTTTAAATTTTGTGTGTGTGTGTGTGTGTATTATTTGACTGTATGTTCTGGAGGCTTAAACTGGCAGTCATCTCTATAATGTTTATATTTTGTGGATGAATCCTGCTATATGATTCTCCAAACTTAATCTGCATTCTATGCCACTTCATCATGATTATCATGTAAAAATGTAGTTTCCCATGTTTTGAAAATCTTATGTTGTTTTGATGTCTTTTGTATGCTTCCACTACCAATATATTTTCTATTGTATAACCATTACTAAACTAATTCATCTAAGTGACAACAAAAATTAGATACTTGTAAAATATAAATATTAATAGTCTTTAATTTAGGTGTATATACCTTAGCTCTCCTCACTATGCCATTTTCAGTCTCTTGTTAAGACACTGATTTGCTTCATGTAACTAAACTTGAAAATGGAATTCTCTACTCTTCTTTTGTTTTTAATCATGATAGACAACAATACCACTTCTGTTATTGCGATATTGATAATATTGGTCCTTGCAATCATAGTATGATGAAACTGTAGAAAATATTTGCATATAGGTTCTGAATTATTACCTTGTGACAGAGTTCTGAATTTCCTGAATAAAACTGGACATTTTTGCGGATTTTACTTTGAATAAGGATGCTCTTGCGCTCTCCCTACAGTCAAGAAGGTAATCTGTTTATTTTCCATTCAATTTTTATTTTTTCTGCTATGGTTCATTAATCTCTATAATGCTAGGATGTGTAAGTTATGTGTTCATTAATCTATAGAGGCTTCCCGAAACCCTAATTTTCTGGTGAAGGAAGTGAAGGTTCCGAGATCCTAAAGCGATGTGGAGTTTTTATCTAAAGAGGAAGCCTGAAGTTCTCAGCAACAACCATAAGTCGTGAGTCTCTCTCTCTCTGTTTATCTATGACTCTGGCGATCCCGAATAATTTATTTACATTTTATTTTCCTAGCATTAATTGCTCTCTAATAACATTTTTTATATTTTATATGAGGAAATCTGGAGCTTGATGTGGACTGCACCTTCACAAAGGATGTTCTGTCGGTTTCCCTTATTAATTATAATGTAAGCTCTCTATCTCTTTAATAAGACAATATTTCTAAATGACCCTGTATATCAAACCCTAAGCCCTAACCTTTACTTTATAGGCTTAGCCTAAACCCTATAACATAATTATCAATTTGAAAACCTTATTGTTAATAATCTAAACCCTAACACATACATAATGACCCTAAATCCTAAACCCTAAGTCCTAACCTATAAAAAGTATTCATATGTAATATTGAATTTATTATTCTAAATTGGTAATATTCATATTGTACTGAATATGTTATTTTATGTACTAGATTATTTTATTTTCAAAATATTTATAAATGACCCTTTATATTAAAACCTAGGTCCTAACCTTTACCTTATAGGCTTACCTAAACCCTTTGACACAATTATCAATTTAATATGTAATTTTGAGAAGCTAATTAGACAATATTTCAAAATGATACTTTATATTAAATCCTAATCCCTAACCTTTACCTTATAAGCTTACCCTAAACCCCATAACATAATTATCAATTTGAGAACCTAATTATCAATTTCATAACCTAAACCCTAACACATAAATAGTGACCCTTTATATTAAACCCTAATCCCTAACCACTGATTTATGAAGCAGTGATGCTTGAAAAGAGAAACATACACTTCCAAAATGTGAGCAAATGCAGCAAAAATTGATAATGCTGCTGTGATTTATGAAGCTGTGATGCTTGAAAGTTGAAATTACCTATGCTTTGCTTGAATCTTCTGTTTAGTGTCTTATCTATATTGGTTTTTTATTCTATAATAGTTATGAGATGAACATAAAAATAATATATCCTGTGTATTTTTATTCTATCATAGAAGTTGTAAATAATTCGTTGAACACACAATACTTGTTAATAATCTATATATGAGAAAAAATACAGTTGTTGGTAAAAAAATTAAAGATTCAGAAAAACATTTAAAATTCATTTTTCAAATGGGGGTATTTACAGATTCAGAAAAACATTAAAACCTTGTATATGATTTCTGGATTTAATGGACAATACTGAATTCTTTGAAAAAATGGTGTTGCAGACTATTTTGTCATGGTGTCAAGATCTGGAGTTTGGTGAGGATTACACATTGAAGAAGGTTATAGAAGGTAAGGATATTATACTAACATTGATATGAACATGAAAAATAGACATTCAATGATGCACATAGTATAGTGAATGAATTATTACCTCATAATTGAGTGTTGGATTAGCTCTTGAATGTGTCTATTCTGCTGTGGTTTAGGGTTTTACAATAACTGAGTAGGTATGGATTTATAGTCGACTATTTTGAAGAGATGAGGTCTTGTTTTTTTGGAATGCATAGATCTTATAATAACTTTTGTTTTTTTATGGATGTTTTATGATATGCCATATTTCTGTAATTGGGAAACAGAAAGCATTTTATTTTTGTCTCAGATTATAATATAGGCTGATTTTCTGTAATTTATATAAGTGATGTAAAAGTCAGTTTTGTAATAGCTGGACAGGTTTTGTAATTTCAGTCATTGTGGTTGGTTTTGTCTGAGATTATAGTATGCAGTTTTGTATTAGCTGGGTAGGTTTTGACCAACCACAATTCTTATTAGTGGTTGGTTGTGTTTATTTTTAATTAATATGATCCGTAGGCTTATTTGTGTATGCGGTTTTGTAATTTCTATGCATTTGTTTATGTGATTTTGTGGTTGGTTTTGTCTCAGATTATATTATGCAATTTTGTAATAGTTGGGCAGGTTTTGACCAACCACAATTCTTATTTGTGGTTGGTTGTGTTAATTTTTTGTCTATTTTCATAAATTGTATGGTAAATATGTGGTTTGTAATTTCTGTGCAGGCTTCATTCAAATCCGTGGTTTGAGAAATTTGATTTTGTAATTTTTATGCAGGTTTTATGCTTTATTTTATCATATTTGTGGTTGGTTTTGTTATAAAAGTTTTGTGCAATTATGTAAAGCTTATGTAATTATTTTTATGCTTTATATTTAGGTTCATGTGTGTGCCGTTTTGTAATAGTTGGGCAGGTTTTATGCATTGTTTTGCTTATTTTTTGTTGATTTTGTGTTTAATTTTTGTCCAGGCTTTATCTTAAATAAATTTGAATGCATAATTTATCATATAACATATTTAATACATTGTTTACGTAATGATTTTTATTTCGTAATATATACTATTAAAAACATTCCATTTTTGTTTGAAACGTGCTTTTATTGTATACAAATTTTTTAGGTAAGTTAATATTTAGATATCATTAGTTTTTAAAGATTTACTATATTGATTGAGTACAGTAATATTATTACCTGCCAAATTCGAATAATTTGATTGTGTACATTCATTACCTGCCAAATTCGAAAACATAAATAAAACAATAACAAAACAATACAACGAAGAAATCAACTGTTCGGCGACACGTGGCAAAATTAGTACCGCTGTGACACGTGGCACCGAAAAAAGCGGGTGCAGCCTCGGGGCGCGTGTTGTGCAGTCGAGATTTTGCTTTAGTTATTATATAGTAGATTTCACACCACAAGTTACAGAAATAATAATAAGAACTGTACATGTTAAAAAGTTAAGTTTGAAATTTTTTAAATTATTTTCTAAAGTTAAAATAGTAAATTCTTTTAAAAAAATGTTAAATTAATGGCTACAAATATTATTATTAAACATGAAAATTTTATTTTGTATCCTTAGATACACAATAGAAAAAACCTGATAAGTATTATATCTGTTGAATTCCTTGATCCAACAATATCTTATGATTTGAACCCAAAAGCCATAAAATAACGTTCATTATCCATTTCTAAGGGACTTCAAATGGCAACCAGGAAAATCAAACTTGCAAAAACAGATCGCATTAACTTTATTTGGAAACCCAAAACTAGAAAAAATGAGATTGAAATATAACGTTAAACATTCATCATGTGTCCAATGACTCCAATATATCAAAGCAGGAGCACGGATTCATCTATAACTAATATAATGATGATGCTGCAAGATGAGACAATAAAATTGGATACTTTACATCTTCAGCACATAATTAACATACTGTCCCTAGCAAAACGCAAAATTGATATTCATGGCATTTCTCTTTTCACCTTTAGCAAAATGTCAAACATAAAAAGGGTTTCACTTTCGTGCTGGAACCAAAAGTGCTTATTAGTAGTATTTTTTATAAGGTAAAAATTAGACTGGTATCAAGATTTGTTTGAGAATCAGTCTATAGCATTCTTTCGGATTAAAACTAAAAGTCTGGGTTAGTCAGAATATCTTCCTGTAAAAGTGTGTGGCTAAAGTTTGCAATAAGGTCAGCCACCGAGTTGACTTCACAAAAGATATGATTAATCTGCATTGTCACAAAAGATTTTAACAGAAAAATGATCTAAGATATGATAATCTCGATCAGTGCCAAATTCATATAAGGAAATTCACTATTTGTAAGTTATCACTTTCGATTTCAATATGTTCAAGATTCATATATTTTGCCTTTAAGAAACCAATACGAAATACAATAGGCCCTGTTTTGAGCATTGCGGATTTACCAAATTGGTCAACATTGATTACTATTGGTTTGTCTTTGTCATTTCTGAATATGAATCCAAATGAAAAATCTCTATGTAATTTTGTGGATCCATCAAGATTAATTAATCTTAATATAACCTTATCCGGTGGTTTCTTCTACCACAATTTTTTTTGTGTTTTTTTCTTATTTGTTCTCCTAGTTTTGTTATTGTTGGTGTTTGTGAAATGTGAGTTCCACACTTTTGTTTTATTCCAACTGATTTTTTTATAAGGTAAAAATTAGACTGATATTAAGATCAAGTTGAAAATCAACCTATGACATCCTTATAAACGAATGAGAACTAAAAGTTCTGAGCTGGTCATGATACTTCCAGTGAATTTGAGTGACTAAGCTTTTACAATAAGATTAACTGCTGAGTTAATTTCATGAAATATATAACTAATTTGGACTGTCACAAAAAAATTGTAATTGTAAAAGGATATCAGAGATGATAATCTCGATCTCCCATGGATAAACCCAAATTCCTTTGAGAACATTAACAATTGTTAAGTAGTCACTTTCGATTTCAAGATCTTATTTAATTTCAACACACCACACATTATCTTAAAACTTTTATCACAATCTCGAATAAAATGATAACAACACAAGATGACGTGACCTCCAACCCAATTGCACTAGCAAAGTGTTTAAACACCACTTATCGTTAACGAGTGGATAAGAGTTAATGGTCATGACCTTAAAAGTATTAGAGAATTATTCTGACTAAATACAGAGTTATGAAGAGATCGTTATGCCTCACAAGGCCATAATATCCCTAATACTTTACGACTATAAGACCACATGTACGACTATGAAGTCCACACATAAAGCATAGAAAGTCCACAACCAATATCGTAGTTACGCCGATAACAACATTAATCATATATACTTATATATATCAATAATAACTATCAACCTAGATACGAAACTATTTAAAGTACATAAATGTTCACGAACATTAAATAAGTTTTACAAATTACCTAATAAATTAACCATTAATAATTTCAATATTAATAATCCGTCAATAGATTAAGTTAGATGACATGAGCGAACCATCACTTGCCTTCAATTCGTTTAAAACGAAAGTCAATACAAAGATTGACGTTGACTTGATTCCAATGTGTTGACTTTTGTTCCACAGTTGTCACGAGCATTCCGATGACGCTGAGCGAATCGTTAATAAAACGAATTGTTTTTGAACAACCAATAACACAAATAATTAATTATTTTGGCATTATAAACTAATTCAAATAAAATAAATTCGTATGTTAAAAACAACATAACATAATGAATTTAATTTAATGGTAAAACAATGGATATGAGTTGAAATTTATACCATTAACTAACGACGTCGGGTTAAAGATAAACGAGAACAACAGCCTAGGCTGGTTAACAAGGGGTCTTTTGGCTGTTCAAAAGGATATCAGAGGGGCTCGCCTGGGCTCAGGTCCGGCGTGGAAGGGTTCACAAAGTGTCAGGGATGACCTTCACGGAGGTTCGGTGGCAACGAAGACGTTTATGGCTGCTAACGACGGCTACGAAGTTGGAAAGAAACAAATTTTGTACATATTTCTGGGCAGAACCACATACCAAGTTGATCAACGAGGGGTTTGTATCCGGCTCGTTTAGGGTCGAAACGGCAACCAAATGGAGCAAGGCCGGTAGCGTTGCACTCTTTAAGCTGCAGGCTTCCTCTGGCGATGGCTGTTGGAAGCTGGGATTCTCCACTGGCGTCGGAAAAGTTGAACGAAATGTGAACCAGAGAGCACTTGGGTGCGTTTTCCAAAATTTGTCTTTGCAATGGTCAAGGTTCGAGTGATTCATAGGTGGATGTGATGGCAACCAAATCGTGTAAGGCTGGTGGCTATGGACTCGTAACATTGCGGGGTATCATCGAGGATGGCTAGTAGTGACGGAGGGAGGCTACCAACGTTGGAAAAAAGGCTCCGAAAGTGTTCAACAAAATACAGAGGGCGAGATCTTTGTTATTAGATGCCGAAAATATAACGAATGGCTTCTTATTTATAGGGATTTGCTTGCTCTCAATCCAAATATCACAATCCCGCAATCACCTCGTCTTAAGTGATCCGGATTGGATCAAATTTGCACCCGAATGCAAAATGAATGCGTCATCAAGAAATTCAGATGATTTGAGGCACTTTCTGGGATCAATCAAGGCAGATTTTAGGGGGTCTTGATTGGCAAGAGATCAATTAACATATCGGAATTGACAATTTGTAAAAACGCGTAATGAATTGCTGGAATTTCGAATTTAAAGTTTCGGACCCGAAAAATGGCAGCATCATGGAAGAAGAAGATCGAAGCCTCATCCCAATTTCCAGATTTTCATGCACCCCCTTACTTTGGGTTAATTACAAATGTATACCCAACTTTCCAAAAGTGAGGGGAAAACGCCCAATTTCACTTACAAAATTGTTTTAGAGTTGCCCAAACTTTACTTTACAAATTATTTAACTTATTTAATAGTCCCATAAATATATTAGTTTAACATTTTGATAAAAAAGTCTCATAATTTTATCTTATAAACTAATTAAGTTTATTTTATAACTTAAATCAACTTAACTTAAGTCCAAAATTTATGTTCATAAGATTTTTGTATGAATAAAGTTGAGTTGATTTTAAAATATAAACTTAACTAATTTATAACATAAAATCCAGAGGGTTTTGGTTGTTAATCATATCAGTAGAACTTTAAGGTTGAGAACAAGAGTGATACGACATTGCCTTCCTAATAACCATGGAAGAATAAAATGCTGCAAACACATAAATTCAAAGAGAGAGAACCCAAAACCACAACCTAACCAAGAACACACCGAGTCGATACTCAGAGTACGCATAAGTAGGTCAGTTTTAGAGTCTTTTGTTCTTTCATACCATAACACACACAAAAGATAGGTATATCCGAGCATAGTTACGAGTATAAGCTAAAAGTCTTGAGAGGGAAGTGAAGAAACACAACACCTGATTTTTTGGAATAAAACAAGAGATGAAACAAATTTCGGATTCCAAGAGACGAATCCGACATCCCACAGAGAGAGGGAAGAAAGAGAAACCCCAACTCGCCCCACCAACTTCTTTCACAAAGAGCCCACAAACCAAGTCGACATTGAAGCTTGCTTGCTAGTACAAGAGCTTCTGGTCTAAGAAATAGCGAGAGATCGGAAATATGGTACAAAAACCGCAATCCCAAGCGCGAGAGCCATGATAGAAGAGATAACTAAGTCAATTTATGTTGGAGATCATTCTTGGAGGAATTTCTTTTGTATATGGACACAATTTTGGATGATGATTTAGGGTGAGAATATAAGATATCATTCTTATTTCAAGTATCTTGGTGAGAATCACCTTTACTCGTAACAAAAGGAAGGGAGAATGGGTTGTCGAAAGTGGAAAACATGCTTCTTCAGCTTTGCAAAAGATGGATCAGGGAAAGGTTTTGGTCGATTTGCAAGGGTTGGCTTAGGGGCGGTGTTGGGGAGAGGCGTAGAGAAAGCGAGCATTTTAGTTCTCCATTTTCAGTGAAAATTAGATTTTGTGTGTTCTTGATCAACTCATTTGTAGTCTCTAGTTCAAGACTGTCATTAGAAAATGTTTTCTAGTTCTCTGGTATCATATGCTCCACCATGTAATTCCCAGTTCTGATAATTGAATTAGACTTAGTTTATTTCCGATCTCTTCCATAATATATTCAATTCCTCTATTTGTGGAATTGATTCTACTAATATACCTTCCCGTTTTAACATTTATTTTAGTAATTATCTATATTGTATGGGTGCAGTGTAATAAGATGTGGTTTATGTTTTCAGTTTGGTGGGTGCATGAAATGTATCCTGGAGGAACCACAATCTCTTTCTCCTGCAATCTGGTTTTCGTCAGTAATCCATTTTTGCTTTTTTCCTAAGAAAGTTTTGAGCTTTGGGATAAGTGTCAATTTTCAGATCCAAGAGGATTCATACGCACTATATTGTTTATCTTTGGTAATGAGTTCCATTGTGGACTTTGTAGAGAACCAACCATTCTTATTGGGATACCAATACATGAGGTCAGGGATTTGACTAATAGAAATAATAGTGGTTGTAATTAGAGATACTATAACAAGTGGGAGTATTTGGTGAAGTTTTGTTTTGTTCCATTTCTTATTAATATCCTAAAAGTCTTCCACCCGAGCGTTGAGATAGTGTTTGGGTGCAATATTCACAATATCTCATAATGGTTCTTTCAGGACCCATTTATCTATCCAAAACTTATTTGTTTTTTGTCCCTTTTGAAAGTCTTGTCCGATGTCCATCATATTTGATCATCGCCAAAAGCAACTGCCTTTTTGTTATGATTGAAATTTTGTTTTTCCTTTAGATATTGTTCATGAACTATTTTTGTCGAGTAATTGTTTGGTTCTGCAATGATTTTCTCGATTAGTTTATATTGCATGGCACAATTCATGTCCCTAGATTTTGTTAGGCCTAGTCCTTTGAGATTGGTTGGTTGGAAAATTTTATCTCAACCTATTAGATGTTTTGTAAAATTTGTCTTTGTTTCAAAACAAAAAATCTGTTCATTTTATATAGCTCATTATGTGTTTTGGTTGGCATAATACACCTTTGCAATAAGAAATTTTGCCTTGCAGCCATGTTTGATTTGATTAATGTCGTTCTACCACTTGTGATAGAGAGTTAGCTCTACATTTGGTAAGTTGGGTCTTAGTTTTGTTATAACATCTTCAAAGGTGCTGGTAGTCACTATGTCATTCATAATTGGGCATCCATGGTATATCTCTAGAGAGGAAATGTTTGTTATTTGAAGAATATTTTGGATATGTTGTTTTTGTATGTTTGGTACTTTCTTTGTAATCTGAAACGCCGATTTATGAAAATTTACCTTTTGTTAAGAGATTATGCAATATTTATCAATAATTTGTCTTATTTTGTACATTTGTTGTGGTTTTCTTTTGAAAAGATCATAATGTCATATGCAAAGGCTAGAAAGGGGATTCTTGTCCCAATCTAGGTGATCTGGAAACCTAAAGGTTTATTTTGTCGTTACGATGCTTATTGTAGTCTATTGGCAATGATCTCAACTCCCCGTATACAAATAAACGGGGAGAGTGGGTTGCCTTGGTGTAGTCCTCTTCGGGTATGAAAATTTTTGTTGGTACATTGTTTACTAGGACAGAGTATGACAAAGTTGAGATGCATTCTTTAATCCAGTTTATACATGTGCTGAATCCAAAATTTTTAAATTTGTCAAGAATGAATTTTCACTCAATTCAGTCATAAGCTTTTTTCACATGCAATGCGACCTTCAACACATTTTCAAGATTTAACCGAGTGGAATATTTCAAGCACAATGAGAATATTGGCTTGGATCGCTCTAATTGAAACAAATGAACCTTGGAGTGGGTGGATTAACTTTTCCATTGTTTTCCCGAGTCTTTCTGTTAGGATCTTAGATATGATTTTATATATTGTCGAGCAAAGATTAATCAGTTGGTAATGATTTGGTGAGTTTGGATTGTCATAATTTGGTATAAGAGTAATGTATGTGAGGTTAATCTATTTAAGAATTTTTCTGGAAAGGATAAAACTTTTCACTGCTTGTATTACCATTTAGACTACAATATCGCAATACTTTTGGTAGAATCCAACCTTCATTACATCTGGTCATGGTGATTTGTCCTTACCAATAGCAAATGCAGCATTTCTATTTTCATTGTTGGTTACTTGTTTAGTTTAGTTACATATTATCTTTATGTGATATTTTCGTATGCACTTGGTCAAGATGGTCATTCCTGATGTTTTATTCCCTCTTCATGGTGGTTCCCTCTTGTGTTCGAATTTCTTCTATTATTTTCCTTTTCGTCTTTCCCGTTGATACTTGGTGAAAATAGCACGCGTTGAGGTCATTGAATTTGATATGTTTTGTCTTTGATCGTTGATTCCATATTTTCCTTTTGACATTTAGTAGTTGTTCTATCTTGGTAATGAGTCTTGTTTGTTTGTCTGCTAAGGCTCTGCTTGCAGGATTACAAATGATCATCTGATTTTTTATCAGTTCCTCTTCTATTTTGTGTACTTGCGTGAACATATATCCAAAGTTATTTTTATTCCATTTATTGCAAGTCTTTTATCCATGGTATATTGTTCTCCATGCTTGCTTGATAATATTTCTAGTATTTTTGCTCCATCTGAAACTTTCAAATATAAAAGGTTAGTTTTTGAAAGGTGTTGAAGTTATTAGTTCAATACAGATTGGACAATGATCCGAGGTAGTAAACGCATAACTTGTTGTTGTTAGTTCCGGTTACGATTGTAAAATCTAGTGCTTAACTAAAGTTCTATCCAATTTTTCATAGAAATAATCTCTTTCTGTTTTATTTTTCTTCCAAGTGAATTCATTATCTTTGTAAGGAATATCCATTAGTTCACACTCATTTTTCACATGTATAAGTCTAATGCATGAGTTTATGTGGGGTTGAGGCCCACCATTGTTTTCAAATGAATCTTGAATTTAATTTAAGTCTCCTATCAAGATGCATGAGATATGGCGGGTTTTGATAAATGAGATCATTCCATCCTAAAAGGTGTTCTTTGTTGATTCTCGGCGGAGCAAAAGCATGGATTATCATGAGCTTATTATTTGTGCACATGTTGGTGTATCTTAGGCTGATGAATCTATGACTGATGTTATCCCTTTCAAGTAGTTTGTTTGCCAATTGATAAGTTTCACTCAATTCAGTCATAAGTGTTTTTCATATGCAATGCGACCTTCAACACATTTTTAAGATTTAATCGAGTGGAATATTTCAAGCATAATGTTGATATTGGCTTGGATTGCTCAATTGAAACAAATGCAATTTGGAGTGGATGGATTAACTTTTCCATTGTTTTCCTGAGTCTTTCTGTTAGGATCTTATATATGATTTTATATATTGTCGAGCAAAGATTAATCAGTTGGTAATGATTTGGTGAGTTTGGATTGTCATAATTTGGTATAAGAGTAATGAATGTGAGGTTAATTTATTTAAGAATTATTCTGGAAAGGATAAAACTTTTCACTGCTTGTATTACCAATTAGCCTAAAATATCGCAATACTTTTGGTAGAATCCAACCTTCATTACATGTGGTCATGGTGATTTGTCCTTACCAATAGCAAATGCAGTAATTCTATTGTAGGCTGTTGGTTACTTGTTTAGTTTAGTTACATATTATCTTTATGTGATATTTTCATATGCACTAGGCCAAGATGGTTTCGTAGGATGCTTACATTTATTGGGGTAATTTTAAATCTCTTCATAAAATCATTATGATTTTCATTTGTGATGTTTTATTTGTAATACCCCTCATTTTTAGTAAGGGTATTTCGGTAATTATTCCAACTCTCGTTGGGAAAGCAAGACTCGTTTGGCAAAGTTCGGATTTTCTGTATCATGTTTGATTTCTGTATTATTCCAGAGTATTGGAAAATACATTCGACGTATTATCGAGGCTTAGAATATTTGTTTGGGTACAAATATTTAAGATCCGGGGTTTTAAAACCCATGCCAAACTTTTTCCCGGGTAAACAGATACGAAAAGGGCAATTCCGCGACCGCGGAAGAATTTCCGCGACCGCGGAATAATAGCTCCCATAGGAGCTGGGCTTTGAATTTTCCGCGACCGCGGCATAACCCACCGCGACCGCGGAAATGTGCAGAGTGCACAGACGGGCATGCGAGCCACGTGCACGTCGTCGCGGTCGATCTATCGCTCCACCGTTGATCTGGGCGGGGGAGCTCTTCTCCTTGGGCTATAAATAGAGGAGAGTTTGGGAGAGCTTTGGGCACTCAAATCTGATCTCAGATTACTCTCTTCCTCTTTCGTTTTCATTGTCGCCGGAGTTCAATCTCTCGCCGGATTTTCAAGGAGTTGCCAGAGCCTTCGCCTGTGGTCGTAGCAACCCTGGAGGTGTGTTACAGCGGTGGTTGAAAGCAGCCCTTGTGCGAGCTGTCGTCACCGTCGTCGTGAGGAGTCGAAGCCCCATGTCGTTGGAGCCTCGTCGTGTTCGCCGGAGTTCTTGCTGTCGCCGGAGCTTGCGAGCCTCGTCGGAGTTTTGGGTCGCCGCCGTGTGCAGCCAGGAGGGGCGTGGTGCTGTGCAGGTGTCCGGGAGCGAGAACCCGAGCTCGTCGCCGCCGTCGCCGGTCTCCGCCATCGGGGTCGAGCGCGATGCCGCTCGCGGTTGTGGTTTGCTGTTCGAGGGAAGAAGAAAGGAGGGGGCCCTTAGCCATCTCATAGTTTGGGCCGAAAAGCCCATTAGCCTTTCTGTCCAAATTTAACCCGAGATCAATCGAGTGGTATAATTTCGACCCACTTTTATCTGTATCTATCTTTAGGAAAATTCAATCAATATTTTTATGATTTAAAATCATAAAAAATTATTGAATTTAATTACTTGAGTTCGTCAGATAAATTAATCGATATTAATTAATTTTTCTGTTATACCGTTATTTGTCGGGTCGCGTGTGGACTCGTAGCCTTGCTAGAGCTATCTGAAGCATAGGCCATACTCCCGGAAAGGATATCAACAGTAGTCATCTCGTCTAGATTCATCGTCGAATCTACCTAAGGCAAGTGGCGGTTTGCTCTTGCTTATCATTCCATGTTTCAATTAATTATCAATTGTTTAATTGTTAATTAAGTTGGGATGAACTATTGTTTCATTTGGGAACAGATTTTATAAATAATACGATTAAAATGTGATATTATAATAGGTTGTATATACTGCTAGAAACAACGCTATTATATATATATATATATATATATATATATATATTGTTACCTTGATGGTACTGGTGTGGATTTTATGTGTGAACTTATACATTGTAGTTAGAACGAGTATTCGTAGGAACGCTATGTACCTTACGAGGTCTAGCCGTTTCTTTATAACCGTGGTGGATAGGATGTCCAAGCCCTAACACCCTTCCCTGGTCATGACCGGCCCCTATCCGAATATAGGGGTGGTGCACTAAGCTGGTGCCAACCAATCGGGATTTATTCCCAAGATATCTCTCGTATCGAGATGATATATTTATATGATAAAAGCTTATAACGTGAATATGCGTTTTGGAATTAAACAAGATAAGTGCGATTATGCACATAATTAATATACCCTTGGGCGAGGAGTACAACGTGGAAACCGCTCGGACTTCGATTAGAGTAAGTCCTCCTTCCAAATTTGAATTCGCATTACGCGGTGAGGTTGGTCGTGGACCCAAATGGTCAAGTCTTTTTAAACGCTTGTGTGAAATTATTATTATGTTCCCAAACATATGTCATACTTTCCCGTAAGACTCAATCTTTTGGAATCTTCTCTTCATACGCTTTCCGATAAGACTCAATCTCTTGGAGTCTTCTCTTTATACGTTCCCGATAAGACTCGATCTTTAGGAGTCTTCTCTTGATCATTCAAACTTTAATCATTCCGTGAAAGTTCCGGGTTATATATCATTCCTTCGGTTGTTATTCGAGGGACAATGATAGTAAGCGGTTACGATCACTAGGACCATTCTGTTTTCACCCTTGCATAGTCTTTCATTAGACTAACCAATCGGGTTTTATTCCTTGCATGGTTGGTTGGTGTCATCCGTCCTATACGGAACATCAGTGGTTGGTTCCTGAAGACTTGAAGTAACCATTGAAGAAGAGACTTGCAGTTGCAGATTTTATAACCTAGTCATGTACTAGGTTTATTCTGGAAGTCTTCCACTGTGTAATTTATGAGTTTTCCGCTGTAATTTCACTCTGTTGTAAAAACGCTACTCTCGTTTAATGAGAGATCTTTTAATATAAAAGGATTGAGTTTCATATTCAAATGTCTTCCGCTATTTAACCTTTCGTTATTTAATTGTGTTTATTTAAGATTAATTATTCTGATTAAAGCCTTGGGTGACTTTGGACGGTAACGTCTGAGGTCACTGGCGTGTGGCACTACCGACAATAAGTCGGGGGGGGGTGTTACAATTATGGTATCAGAGCAACGGTTTTAAAATTCTTGGCCTATTGTTAGGTTTGAGAATTTTTGAAAACTATTTTTGAAACTATATTTCAAACCTATCTTCGATTAAAAAGGAAATTCGAGAGTTTTAGTGTTAAATTTAAAAGTTTTAATTATTTCTTGTAATTTAATTTAAACTAATGATTTAGCTATTTTGAACTTCAAAAGTTGTTTATCGTTGGTTTATAAAAGGCGTGTTATACGCAATCAAAATAAGTTTAAAGATTGTAACTTTAAAAGTGAGATTTTGGTCTTGGTACAAGTTTTGTGATATTCGTATCACTAGTTTGAGAAACTAACTTTATAGATAATGATTTTTATATATAAGATTTAAAGTTTATAGTTCGAAGTTGAAAATATAAGATTTAAGAGATTTTTCAAACTTCTGCAAGATTCAAGTTGTTACTTATTCCTTAGAGCCATTCTTAGGAATATCATTTCTCCTTAGATGGAATGTCATTTAAAGGTTGACATTTCTCCTAGAGTTATTTTCTAGTAAGTCAGATAAGATGTCGTTTCTGCGGTTAGTGGTGATGGGCCAGTCAGACTAATATAGAGTTATTAGTTTGGACCCTTATAAATCGTATCATAACGTAATTGACTCAGTGTCAAGTACAAGTTGGAAAAGTTCTAAACAAACGTTATGGTTCATCAACAGATGATGGACACCCGACCCACCAACCGAGCAGCTAACGAAAGTCCTAGCAATGATTCTCAAATTCGGCTGAGAAGTGCTACTCCACCAGGGGAAGACGCGGGATCTGGATCACATAGTAGTGACCCGACCCTGCGACAGGATGTTCATCAGGGACAAGTGGACCCCCAAGCTGCAAGGGGATTTCCACCTCCTGCCCCGATCGTGCTAAATGCGACAACCATTGGACAAATAGTGGGGCTAGTGGTCGAAGTATTAACGGCCCATATGGTACCGCAAGCCCAAGCGGCCCCCATACCTCAAGTCGCAGCTAGTGTGGAGGCACAGATTAAGACAAGGAGCAGGCAACAGAATCGTAGGGCTTGCTTTTTCAAGCGGCCAGCATCGCCCACCAAGTTCAAGAAGTCTGGTCGTACTAGGACCAAGGCAACTCCGTCTGATTCCGCCAAGGACTCAGGCTGGAATAGGGGCGGGATTCAATGCCACAACTGTAGTAAGGCCGGGCACAAGAACCCTAGTTGCCAAAAGATGAAGCGAGTATGTTACAGTTGTGGGAGGAAAGGTCACGTGAAGACATACTGTAGGCCGAAGAGCCTAAGGCCAACACAAGCAAATCAGGCCTCAAAAGTTGGCAGCGGATAGAACCCACGGGCGGAAGTATCTATTCCGGAGCCGTCTGCTACTCGTGATAGAGGCAAGGCGCCTATGGAATCTTCGGGTCAAGAGCAACGACTCTTTGTGATACGTCACCCCGATGGGAGGGAAGCTTTGTACAAGTGGTAGTACTTTGTAAGGCTTTTTTTTTTAGAATAAGGGGCGATGACTTGTGTCGATAGTCTCCATAGTTTAGTAATCTGTCTATTCGACTTTCTATCAGTTGTTTATGTATGTTTCGAATAATAGAGAAATGTTTCCTTGTTCCGGAAATTACTAAATTCGTTACTTTTGCATATTGTTTGTTCGTACGGGACCCCGTGAGTGCAAAAAACAGTGATGTCACGAATGGATAAGGGCTGTCAGGACTCACACAGGAGGGGTAACGTATGGAACCGAGGTGTTCGTTCCCTACATGGTTAACACCAGGGGCGACTCCATTACCGAATTGCTAGATCCATTCTTAGGAATCTCTCTTTGTGCTTGGAGTAATGTCACAACGGTATGACATTAATTACTCCCTTCGTTGAGCGGACGAGCGCTATCTCGTGATTTGAGTCGTTACCAAATATTTTTTTAGGGTGTAGGAAACAAATGTATATGGTTAATGCTCTATGGGACTAAGACTTTTTTTTTTCTTCTCATATGGGTACCCTAAACATTTGTTCTGGTCAAAACTCATAGGAATGAACTACATGAAGATCAGAATGCCTAGTTATGAGGTCATGCTGTAGGCATTGATGTGGATAGATTGTTGAGGAAGGAATGATTGTATAAGAGGGATAGTTCATAGGGAACTCGTTTCCTCTATTACAACCTTGAGTAAGACTTTAGAGTCCAGAGTTATGATTATGAGATTTATAAGTGGGTACGACCAGTGTAGGACCTATGGTTACAACTTTTTGAAAAGCCGAGTGTACAAAGTCATAGGTATTATTTTGGAAGATCTATTCGAAGTTTCATTTTAAGGATCTATAAGGAAATGGTATGATTAAGTCTTGGATGGATAGTAGATTGTGTGAGGAGTATAAGGATCTTAAGTTAGAGATAAGTTATTTGAGCAAGTTAAACAAACCTTTAGGATGTGAGTCAGGAAAAGGGCGGCTGAGCCAAATCTAAGTGGACCAAATGATTGAGATTGGTAGGTTGTACGATCAAGGAATAAAGAGTTATGATACTTATAAGGTTTGATATTTGGATTCTATGTGAGTTTGTCAGTTGGAAGGCTTGGTGCAATTCTTTGGAGAAGACTAAGTTGTGAAGTTATTGTGTTAGAAGGAGGCCACTTAATTGGAAAGATTACAGTTTAAGGATAGGTTACGTTGATGATTCTGATATATTAAAGGATTTAGTGGAGAGAATTGTCTATGTGTGCCTAAGGAGTAAGGTAGCAAGCGTTAATAGTATAAAGCTATTAAAGGATTCTGATAGAAGTAACTGATACGGTTGGTAATGAATCAATTATCAGGATGATACCTTAAGGAAATAGGAGTAATGTCTCAAGGGATTTTGGTTATGGAAGTTATAAGTGAGTATGTTCATTGTGGACCAGAGGATTAGACTTTCGGAAAGGCTAAGGGTATGAAGTCATATGTATTGTCTTGGAAGATTTATCTAAGGTTCGTTATGAGGCTTTCTTAAGAGAAAACGACATAAGGATTGGATGGAGAGTGATTGATGTCTGTTAAGGTGATTTGATGTCATGTTTTGGGGGAAAATCAAGTGATTGGTCACAATTGTGCTAATGGATTTATCATGGCATTGTTTTGAGGAAACTAAAGGTTTTGAGTTAGAAGTGAGCTTTTGGGCCAAACTTATTTGGGCCAAGGAACTGAATCAGTGAATTGTATCTTCTAGGGATATGGAGTTATGATATCTGGAGATTTACAAGGTCTGATATGAGGATTGTTAGAGAGTGTGACGTCTATAAAGCTTATGATATAGCACTTTTTGGGAATTAAGTTGTGATCGATAGTTTTGGGAGAAAGCCCACTTGAAATTGAAAGGTTGTGGTGTAAGGCCTAGTTATTCGGAGGATATCGATAAACAAAAGGATGTATCATGGGGAATTGTCGTATGTGCATTTAAGGAGTAAAGTAACATTTGTTACTCGAATATATACCAATTGAAGGATTTAGAATGTGAAGTGATGGATTTTGAAGGCAAGGTATTGTGCATCCATATGGTATTTTGAGTAAATAGAGTTGAGGAACCTTAAAGGGTTAAGTTAGAGATTGAATAAGGAATACGTTAAGTTAATCTTGGATAAATGGTAAATATCCGTAAAGCAAAATGGTGCTTGATTTGGGATAATAAATCGTATGAGGACAACTGATTGCCTAAGGATTTTTGGGTGAATAGCAAACTCGACCGGTAAAAGTTGTTACGGTTTTGAAGGTCAATAGGGTGGCATAAAGTAAGTAGGAAGATGATATCAGATGGACTTGAGGAAAAGGTGATCCACGTTTATTAAGGTGATCCACGTTTATTAAGGTGATCGTATGACACGTTTGGGTAAGACGAGAGTATAATCCTATGGAGAGGATTAGTAAATCATGCTGAGATAATCGGACATAGGTTGTGGTGTGATTAATGGTGGAATCACATGGGTACAGATTTTTGAGTCAAAGATATGGCACAAGGGCCAAATGCGAGTAAGGTAACCAATGTAGTAGGTGAGTCGTGTATATAAGGAGTAAGGTCTATATGACAAGAGAAGTACTAAGTTGAGGTATAGTTGAATTCTATGTATGTACTTGAGGATTGGGTTGTCGAAAGGAAGTTAGTAGAAATATGTTGTATTCTCCCAATTAAGGACATCAAGGTCTTTAGGAGGAATAGGTCATAACAATGAGGTTATATTGGAGATTGTAATGGATACTCTGAGCGAGACAATGGTAATCTTGTGAATGATCAACATTTGTTCTAGCAAGGGTAAGGAATGTAGGCAATATGTTGTAAGTGGAATCAAGATCGAGTAAATAGTTTGATTTTTGGTAGTACAGGTTTCGGAAACCAAATTTATTCAAGGATATCGACTTAAGGAAGATGAGGTACATACTTTAGGAGAAGGTGAAAGAGAAATATGTGTAGTCTCATGCTTAAGGTTTAGCGAGACTAGTGTGATGATTTTAGGAGACAATTATCCTAAGATAATTATGACCTTGAGGATGGTCACGAGTTAGTACAATAATAGTACGTGGAAGTAGGCTATGCGAGATAGTAGTATGGTTGAGGAAACAGATCGTTTTCCTAGGAATCAAGCACAAGGATGAGATGTTAAGGATACTAGGATTAGGTCAGGAGATTATGGTGGTTCCGGTCCCTTTAGCTTAGCGATGCTAGTTTCGGGGTCGAAACCTTTTTAAGGGGGTAGTGTTGTAACGCCTCGTTATTTTTTTGGGTTATTCGGCCAAGTTTCGGGGTCGAAACTTCTTTTTAGGGAGAAGTGATGTAATACCTCTCATATTTAGTAAGGGTATTTGGGTAATTATTCCAACTACCGTTGGGAAAGCAAGACTCGTTTGGCGAAGTTCGGATTTTCTGTATCATGTTTGATTTTTGTATTATTCCCAGAGCATTGGAAAATACATTCGACGTATTATCGAGGGTTAGAATATTTGTTTGGGTACAAATATTTAAGATCCGGGGTTTTAAAACTCATGCCAAACCTTTTCCCGGATAAACAGACGCAAAAAGGTCAATTCTGCGACCGCGGAAGAATTTCCGCCACCGCGGAATAATAGCTCCCAGAGGAGCTGGGCTTTGAATTTTCCGCGACTGCGGCAGAACCCACCGCGACCGCGGAAATGTGCAGAGTGCACAGACGGGCATGTGAGCCACGTGCTCGTCCTCGCCGTCGATCTCTCGCTCCACCATTGATCTAGGCAGGGGAGCTCTTCTCCTTGGGCTATAAAAAGAGGAGAGTTTGGGAAAGCTTTGGGCACTCAAATCTGACCTCAGATTACTCTCTTCCTCTTTCGTTTCCATTATCGCCGGAGTTCAATCTCTCGCCGAATTTTTGAGGAGTCGCCGGAGCCTTCGCCTGTGCTCGTAGCTGCCTTGGAGGTGTGTTGCAGCTGTGGTTGAAGGCAGCCCTCGTCCGAGTTGTCATCGCCGTCGTCGTGAGGAGTCGAAGCCCCTCGTTGTTGGAGCCTCGTCGTGTTCGCCGGAGTTCTTGCTGTCGCCGGAGCTTGCGAGCCTCGCCGGAATTCTGGGCTGCCGTCGTGTACAGCCAGGAGGGGCGTGGTGCTGCGTAGGTGTCCGGGAGCGAGAACCCGAGCTCGTCGCCGCCATCGCCGGTCTCCGCCATCGGGGTCGAGCTCGATGCCGCTCGCGGTTGTGGTTTGATGTTCGAGGGAAGAACAAAGGAGGGGGCCCTTAGCCAGCTCATAGTTTGGGCCAAAAACCCCATTAGCCTTTCTGTCCAAATTTAACCCGAGATCAATCGAGCGGTATAATTTCGACCCACTTTTATCCGTATCTGTCTTTAGGAAAATTCAATCAATATTTTTATGATTTAAAATCATAAAAATTTATTGAATTTAATTACTTGAGTTCATCAGATAAATTAATCGATATTAATTAATTTGTCAGTTATACGATTATTTGTCGGGTCACGTGTGGACTCGTAGCCTTGTTAGAGCTATCTGAAGCATAGGCCATACTCCCGGAAAGGATACCAACAATAGTCGTCTCTTCTAGATTCATCGTCGAATCTACCTAAGGCAAGTGGCGGTTCGCTCTTGCTTATCATTCCATGTTTCAATTAATTATCAATTGTTTAATTATTAATCAAGTTGGGATGAACTATTGTTTCGTTTGGGAACAGATTTTATAAATAATACGATTAAAATGTGATATTATAATAGGTTGTATATACTGCTAGAAACAACGCTATTATATATATATATATTGTTACCTTGATGGTACTGATGTGGATTTTATGTGTGAACTTATACATTGTAGTTAGAACGAGTATTCGTAGGAACGCTATGTACCTTGCGAGGTCTAGCCGTTTCTTTATAACTGTGGTGGATAGGATGTCCAAGCCCTAATACCCTTCCCTGGTCATGACCGGCCCCTATCCGAATATAGGGGTGGTGCACTAAGCTGGTGCCAACCAATCGGGATTTATTCCCAAGATATCTCTCGTATCGAGATGATATATTTATATGATAAAAGATTATAACGTGAATATGCATTTTGGAATAAAACAAGATAAGTGCGATTATGCACATAATTAATATACCCTCGGGCGAGGAGTACAACGTGGAAACCGCTCGGACTTCGATTAGAGTAAGTCCTCCTTCCAAATCTGAATTCACATTACGCGGTGAGGTTGGTCGTGGACCCAAATGATCAACTCTTTTTAAACGCTTGTGTGAAATTATTATTATGTTCCCAAACATTTGTCACACTTTCCCGTAACACTCAATCTTTTGGAGTCTTCTCTTCATACGCTTTCCGATAAGACTCAATCTCTTGGAGTCTTCTCTTTATACGTTCCCGATAAGACTCGATCTTTAGGAGTCTTCTCTTGATCATTCAAACTTTAATCATTCCGTGAAAGTTCTGGGTTATATATCATTCCTTCGGTTGTTATTCGAGGGACAATGATAGTAAACGGTTACAGTAACACCCCCAAATATATAACCTTGAAGGCATTACCGCCAGTGACTCCAGACGTACTGTCCGATGTCACTCAAGGCATTTCCAGTTGATATAAATCATTAAACCACAGTTATAATACAACATATCATAACTTTCATTTAAAACAAAGTCTCGGAATTTCAACAAAATTCCAAATACATCAGAAATACAACGGAAATCTTTACACAAAACATATTTAACACAGCGGAAGACTTTAAATAAACAGCAAAAGGGTCTTGATCGCAATGATCACCCGCCAAGGATCTTAACCTGAATAAACTTGTCAAAACACCGTTTGCTTCTATAGTCGTTCTAGCATTCACGGGATGGCAACTTATCTGATGTGCCGTTCCTAACTACTAGTGCTAACTAAACAGTTCAACACAGTAATAATCCACATCACAGCCATCATGGCCAACATCAAAAACATATATCTATACTAGCGTTGTTCTAACAGATATACAACCTAGTATAATATCATGTTTTAATCATATATATATATATAATAGCGTTGTTCTATCAGATATACAACCTATTATAATATCTCCTTTTAATCATATCATTTAACAAAATTGTTCCCAACGCAAACAGTAAATCATCCCAAATTAATTAACAACTAAACAATTGATAATTAATTGAAATATGGAATGATGAGCAAGAGCGAACCGCCACTTGCCTTAGATCCGACGAAAGCTTAAGCAAAGCTTAGAGACGATGAGTTCCTGGGTCTGAAACTGGGACAGATCGCGGATTATAAATCCCTAAGAAACGACCCATAACGAGACCCTAAGTTGGATTCAATATCTATATAATTGAATCTAAAAGAATAGGAAAAGAATCAAAGGAATCAAGCCTCGCCCCAAGCCAAACACCCAAGAACACACACTCGGACAAGGCTCTCCGCGGGTGCGGTGGAGCTCTTACCGTAGCGTGCGGTGGTGTTACAGTGGCGACCTCGCAATAGTGTTTTAATGGTGAAAACTCACCCAATCACTTCGTTTGCTTTCGATTTGATTATGGTTCGATCTCCCAACACCTTAGACCTTGTAATACCACTTAGGAGTACCTTCTCCAACACTCAAAGGGATTCGAACACCTTCACAACAAAGCTCAAAGCTTGGTGCTTCAATGGAGAAAACAGAGGAGAGGAGGAAGATGAAGCTTGACTTCTGATTTTAACTCCTTTTATAGCCCAAAAACGAGCCTCCTCAGAGGGGACAAGCAAGGAGACCAGGGGGCAAGGTTAGGTGCCACTTGGGATGCCTAGGCCTGACAACTCCGGCGAGTTACAGCCAAGCCTTATCGCAAAGATGAAGACCGCCTCAGCTGTTGGCCTTCTCCGCGGGTGCGGCCACTTGACCGCGGGGTGCGGTCAAGGCCATTTTCACCCTTTTTGACCGTTTTGACTTTGGGTTAATCTTCTTAACCCCGGGTTAAATATATTCGTACACGAACGACTAATTAACCCCGAAAATACGTCAACTGTATTTTATATTACTCAGAAAAAATATTACAGAGATCAAACATATTACCGAATGTCTGAACTTCTCTGAATTTAATCCGACTTGTAATACGGGAGTTGGAAAATTTCCAAACTATCCTTATAAAATGAGGGATATTACATTACCTCCCCCTTAAAAGAAGTTTCGACCCCGAAACTTGATTATTCTAGGCCGAAAACAACTCGGGAAAGCGTCTAAGCATAACCGCCTCAGTTTCCCAGATTTCCCAAGTAACCTCAGTCAGACTGCGCACCTCATTCACATTCTGAGGCCGCTTCTAATTAGCTACCGCTCTAATCTTTTGGGGATCAATCATAACCCTATCTTCACTGATCATATGGCCTAAGAAGGTCATTTCCTTGCTCCAAAAGTCACACTTTGACAACTTCGCGTACAACCGATTTTGTCTAAGGACTGACAAAATAATCCGAAGATGTTCCACATTAGCTTCCACGCTCGAGGAATAGATCAAAATCCCATCGATGAAGACCACCACGAACTTATCCAAGTACTGGCGAAAACATCGATGCATTAGATCCATGAAAATTGCTGGAGCATTGGTGACTATGAACTCGTAGTGACCATACCTCGTCCGGAAAGCAGTCCTTGGAATATATTCCTTACGAGTCCTGAGTTGGTGATAACCAAACCTCAGATCGATTTTGGAAAAGACTTTTGCTCCTTGCAATTGATCCAACAGATCATAAATCCTTAACAACGAATATTTATTCTTGATCGTGACTTTATTCAACTCTCTCCAGTTGATACACAGTCGAAACGATCCATCTTTCTTCTTGACAAACAAAACCGGGGCACCCCAAGGCGATGCACTCGGCCTTATATAATCCTTGTTAAGAAAATCCTCGAGTTGCGTCTTCAACTCTTACATCTCAATCAGGAGCCATCCGGTACGGTGCCTCTGAAATCGGCGCGGTACCAGGCTCAAAATCAATAGAAAATTCCGCGTCACGCTTCGGGGGTAATCCAGGAATCTCTTCCGGAAAGACATCCGGAAACTCACTAATCACAGGAATATTAAGAATTGATGGTTCATCTTTCATGGGCGGATCCAGGTAGCAAAGGTACTCGACACAACCTTGTCAAAGTAGCTTAAACGCAGCCATCACATTGATAAGCTTGCCGTTATCAGCGTCATACAGACCCTTAAATCTACATACACACTGGCCCCCAGATGACACCGTCACAGTTCTTGAACTAAATCAATGAGCGCCCCATGACGCGTCAGCCAATCCATACTGAGAAAAATATCGTATGGAACCATGGCTAATCAAAATAAATCCGCCTCGAACTCCTTACCCTAAATGGTAATCGGAATTTCCAAAAGGCGTTTGGTTCCAACTAAATGGTCATCATCTTGGACCAACCCACTACATGGTTCACAGACGGCCCACTAGTGGCTCCGAGCCCAGGCCCAACCATTACCAGCGTCCATTGTTGCCATGAGCCGCTGTCCATACATCTCAACCCATCCTTGGTAGCTCCACCTATAACAGGCAGCCATCTCCAAGAGGTTGTTGGTGAGTTTTGAACACGAGACCTCACCCTTTACTAAGCAACGAAATACTAACTTGGTATAAACCAAAGGTTCATATATAAGAAGAGTTACAACAAAAGGTTCACAACCTCGTTGCACACACAACTTAACTTACTACACAACTATCCAAAACGAAAGACTGAGTAACACCCAAATCAACAACATACTAACAGAAGGTGATAAGCACATTAAGCATATGGAGCATCGGGTCCATCCGCCTCACGCATCTCGTAAAGGCGTTGACCTTGACTCCCAGAAGCCACTGGGGCTTACCCCTTGTTCTGTGCAGCTGTCTGCATCGAAGGACTAGGAGTCTCTGCTAGTTTAAACCTGGGTCGGTTGTTCTGATTAACAGACCCTTGTTGTGACTCCGCTCCTTCCTGCTTTCCCTGCCAACAGAACCTATGCAAATGTCCTTCCTTTCCACAACCAAAATACGTCTTCCTTTCCTTCTGACACACAAAGCTTTTGTGCCCAGTTACACCACAATTGTGACATTGGATCGGACTCTTGCCCTGACCCGACTGCTGTGTTGACCCTCCTTGAGTCATATCCGTCTTTACTCGGCCAGACTTGGCAAAATTAGATGGTGGCGCAGGACGTTTAAATCCACTCGCCTGAGGCTGGTTCTGCACCTGCCTCTGGCTATTACGCTTCTTGGTCGACTCCTCCAGAGTCACCTCCAACTTATATGCTGCATCCACGTACTGCTCCAAGGTAGAGCATCTGTGACGCACCATCCATGGCTTAATATCTGGGCTCATCCATTCATGGAAGTACCAGATCTTCTGCTCCTCATTGGACACCTCTGGCCCAACATACTGAAATAAATGATTGAACTTAGTCGCAAGCTCAGTCACTTTTAATGCATCCGTCTTATGATAGAGGAATTCCTTATGCTTTTCTTCCCTCATAGCTCGAGAGAAGAAACGATCAGTCATTTTAGCCTTGAACTTTCCCCAGTTCAAATCAATATGATCAGCTAGACCGGTGTTCTCCCACCATTCGCTAGCATCTTCCTTCATTTGAAGGGAAGCAATGTGCACTTTCTCCGTTTCTGTGCACTCAACATTACGAAACAACTGTTCCATATGTGAGAACCAATGAGCCACTCTGACTGGCTCTCCTTTTCCATCATAGCTGTCAGGCCTCATAGAGTTAATGGCCTTTAGGGCTCGGCCATAATCACCTCTATTCCTGACTGCCTCTTCACGGTGTACATGGACATCTTGTTCCTCAAGCCTAGGAACTACTGGAGGAATTGGCATAGCATGTGCCTGAGGTGCGTTCGGTCGCATTATATCTGTAAATTCTTGCATGACGATTCCTCATATTGCTTCCACTGTTGCTGCATCAAATATGACTGGAGCGTTGGTCGAAGCTTGGCCATTGCCTCCTGGATTGTTGTGAGAAACAGACTTGTGTTCCTCCACAGGATTCGCAACATTCCTCACGTTTGGCCTGGGGTCATTACTTGGCCTAGCACCAGCAAGGATAGTGTTCCTCGTGTTCACCATCTATTTTACCGATCAAATTCCAAGGATTTCATATATTAATATCTTCCAATGTACTTAACGTAATGAAATCAACTTAGAAGAGATCAAACTAGGTAAATTTCATTAGATGAACTTCAAACCGAGTTACTAGGTTCTACAACCTCAAATCATAACGAGGGAACTGGGAATTCAAGCCTTACTGGAGATGGCGAAACCACCTCGGCTTCTTTCGAGTCCTTCTGAAGAGAAACGAAAGCACTCAGAATTACGGGTGACGTACAGAGAATTAGTCTTTCTAAATATGGAAGTTCATTTCCATATCAGACTAAAGAGAAGGCACAACTATGTACGGTACAAATTTTCTTTGAAAATTCAGAGCCATCGAAAACATTTCTCAGTTTCAAACGAGTAAACGGTTTTATAAAAAATTTCGTTCCAAGAAAATGTTTTAAAACCCACCCGTATTTTTTTTTTTGGCTCTGATACCAAGTCTGTAACAGCCCCAAATATATAACCTTGAAGGCATTACCGCCAGTGACCTCAGACGTACTGTCCGATGTCACCCAAGGCTTTTCCAGTTGATATAAATCATTAAACCACAGTTATAATACAACATATCATAACTTTCATTTAAACCAAAGTCTCAGAATTTCAACAAAATTCCAAATACATCAGAAATACAGCGGAAGTCTTTACACAAAACATATTTAACACAGCGGAAGACTTTAAATAAACAGCAAAAGGGTCTTGATCGCAATGATCACCCGCCAAGGATCTTAACCTGAATAAACTTGTCAAAACACCGTTTGCCTCTATAGTCGTTATAGCCTTCACGGGATGGCAACTTATCTGATGTGCCGAATCGAACGGATGACACCAGCCAACCATGCAGAGAACAATTACAGTTGGTTAGTCTAATGAAAGACTAAGCAAGGGTACAAAGAAGAGTGGTTTGAAGTGGACGTATTAGGTTAGACTCATCGTCTCTCGAATAACAGTCGATAACGATAGTCAACCACCATACTCCTACTAGAATATATGAAAAGGCATGATCAAGAGAAGATTCTGGAGACCGAGTCTCACAGCAATCAACCCAAAGAAGACTCCAACGAATTGAGTCTTATCAGAAGCATGACAAATGTTGGAAAACATTAATTAATCACAGAATCACAGTATCGCATACGAGCGATTTAAAAGTTAAGACGAGTTTTCCTAGCTGCACTATCGCCTATCTGCACTACTCACCCAAGGGTATATTAATTATGTGCGACAACGGCACTTATCTCATTAAATTCCAAAACACACATCACGTTATAAGCTTTTAGATATATGTTTCGTCATGAGGGACGTATATCGAAGGGAATCCTTCCCAAGGTTTGTGACACTAGCTAAGTGCACCACCTCTATACTCGGATAGAGGACGATCATGATCCGCCATTTGGTGTCAGGGTCTCCGATGCCCTCTCAACCAATAATTATCAAGAAATGACTGGACCTCAACGAGTCCAACGTTCCTAACTACTAGTGCTAACTAAACAATTCAACACAGTAATAATCCATATCACATCCATCATGGCCAACATCAAAAACATATATCTATACTAGCGTTGTTCTAACAGATATACAACCTAGTATAATATCATGTTTTAATCATATATATATATATAATAGCGTTGTTCTATCAGATATACAACCTATTATAATATCTCCTTTTAATCATATCATTTAACAAAACTGTTCCCAATGCAAACAGTGAATCATCCCAAATTAATTAACAACTAAACAATTGATAATTAATTGAAATATGGAATGATGAGCAAGAGCGAACCGCCACTTGCCTTAGATCCGACGAAAGCTTAAGCAAAGCTTAGAGACGACGAGTTCCTGGGTCTGAAACTGGGACAAATCTCGGATTATAAATCCCTAAGAAACGACCCATAACGAGACCCTAAGTTAGATTCAATATCTACATAATTGAATCTAAAAGAATAGGAAAAGAATCAAAGGAATCATGCCTCACCCCAAGCCAAACACCCAAGAACACACACTCGAACAAGGCTCGTCGCGGGTGCGGTAGAGCTCTTACCGCGGGGTGCGGTGGTGTTACAGTGGCTAGCTCGCGACAGTGTTTTAATGGCAAAAATTCACCCAATCACTTCGTTTGCTTTCGATTTGATTATGGTTCGATCTCCCAACACCTTAGACCTTCTAATACCACTTAGGAGTACCTTCTCCAACACTCAAAGGGATTCGAACACCTTCACAACAAAGCTCAAAGCTTGGTGCTTCAATGGAGAAAACAGAGGAGAGGAGGAAGATGAAGCTTGACTTCTGATTTCAACTCCTTTTATAGCCCAAAAATGAGCCTCCTCAGAGGGGACAAGCAAGGAGACCAGGAGGCAAGGCTAGGTGCCACTTGGGCTGCCTAGGCCTGACAACTCCGGCGAGTTGCAGCCAAGCCTTATCGCGAAAACGAAGACCGCCTCAGCTGTTGGCCTTCGCCGCGGGTGCGGCCACTTGACCGCGGGGTGCGGTCAAGGCCATTTTCACCCTTTTTGACCGTTTTGACTTTGGGTTAATCTTCTTAACCCCGGGTAAAATATATTCGTACACGAACGACTATTTAACCCCGAAAATACGTCAACTGTATTTTATATTACTTAGAAAAAATATTACAGAGATCAAACATATTACCGAATGTCTGAACTTCTCTGAATTTAATCCGACTTGTAATACAGGAGTTGGAAAAATTCCAAACTATCCTTATAAAATGAGGGATATTACAGTTACGATCACTAGGACCATTCTGTTTTCACCCTTGCATAGTCTTTCATTAGACTAATCAACCGGGTTTTATTCCTTGCATGGTTGGCTGGTGTCATCCGTCCTATACGGCACATCAGTGGTTGGTTCCCGAAGACTCGAAGTAACCGTTGAAGAAGAGACTTGCAGTTGCAGATTTAAGTGCCGGTATTTCAAAGTTGTTAAGTATTACTTCAATATGTATTTTTATAACCTAGTCATGTACTAGGTTTATTCTTGAAGTCTTCCACTGTGTAATTTATGAGTTTTCCGCTGTAATTTCACTCTGTTGTAAAAACGCTACTCTCGTTTGATGAAAGATTTTTTAATATAAAAGGATTGAGTTTCATATTCAAATGTCTTCCGCTGTTTAACCTTCCGTTATTTAATTGTGTTTATTTAAGATTAATTGTTCCGATTAAAGCCTTGGGTGACTTTGGACGGTAACGTCTGAGGTCACTGGCGTGTGGCACTACCGACAATAAGTCGGGGGGTGTTACATTATTCCCCCTTCATAGTGGTTCCCTCTTGTGTTCGAGTTTCTTCAATTATTTTCCTTTTCGTCTTTCCCGTTAATACTTTGTGAAAATAGCACGCGTTGAGGTCATTGAATTTGATATGTATTGTCTTTTATCGTTGATTCCATATTTTCCTATTGAAATTTAGTAGTTGTTCTATCTTGGTAATGAGTCTTGTTTGTTTGTTTGTCGGCTAACGCTCTGCTTGCAAGATTACAAATGATCTTCTAAATTGTTATCAATTCCTCTTCTATTTTGTGTACATGCGTGAACATATATCCAAAGGTATTTTCATTCCATTTTTTTTCAAGTCTTTTGAGTACTTGTGTTTTCTTGACGAATTCATACATATTTGACCCATGTTATCTTGTTCTTCATGCTTACTTGATAACATTTCTAGTATTTTTGCTCCATTTGAAACTTTCAAATTTAAAAGGTTAGTTTTTGAAGGGTGTTGAAGTGATTAGTTCAATAGATATTGGACAGTGATCCGAGGTAGTAAATGCATAATTTGTTGTTATTGTTAGTTCCGTTTACGATTGTAAAATCTAGTGCTTCACTAAAGTTCTATCCAATTTTTCATACAAATAATCTTTTTCTGTTTTATTTTTCCTCCAAGTGAATTCATTATCTTGATAAGGAATATCCATTAGTTCACACTCATTTTTCACATGTATAAGTCTAATGTATGAGTTTATGTGGGGTTGAGGCCCACCATTGTTTTCAAATGAATCTTGAATTTAATATAAGTCTCCTATCAAGACGCATGAGATATGGCGGGTTTTGATAAATGATATCATTCCATCCTAAAAGGTGTTCTTTGTTGATTCATTCGGCGGAGCATAAGAAGGGATTATCATGAGCTTATTATTTGTGGACATGTTGGTGTATCTTAGGCTCATAAATATATTACTGATGTTTTCCCTTTCAAGTAGTTTGTTTGCCAATTGATAAGTTTCACTCAATTCAATCATAAGCATTTTTCATATGCAATCGATTTACATCAGTAATGAAATATATTACTGATGTTTTCCATTTACAGATCTCATCTTTTACGGAATCGATTTACATTTGCTTGTACAAGAATATGTGGAGTTGAGCATGTCTGGAAGCACAGGAGAACGTTCTTTTGCGGATATTATTACCAGTATTCGATACTGGGTCATTCATAGCATTACTATACCTTCCCTATTCATTGCGGGTTGGTTATTCGTCAGCACAGGTTTAGCTTACGATGTGTTTGGAAGCCCTCGGCCAAACGAGTATTTTACAGAGAGCCGACAAGGAATTCCATTAATAACTGGCCGTTTTGATTCTTTGGAACAACTCGATGAATTTAGTAGATCCTTTTAGGAGGCCCAATGACCATAGATCGAACCTATCCCATTTTTACAGTGCGATGGTTGGCTGTTCACGGACTAGCTGTACCTACCGTTTCTTTTTTGGGGTCAATATCCGCAATGCAATTCATCCAACGATAAACAAAACCTAATCCGACCTTCAACACATTTTCAAGATTTAACCGAGTGGAATATTTCAAGCACAATGTTGATATTGGCTTGGATCACTCTAATTGAAACAAATGCACCTTGGAGTGGATGGATTAACTTTTCCATTGTTTTCCTAAGTCTTTCTGTTAGGATCTTAGATATGATTTTATATATTGTCGAGCAAAGATTAATCAATTGGTAATGATTTGGTGAGTTCGGATTGTCATTATTTGTATAAGAGTAATGAATGTGAGGTTAATCTATTTAAGAATTTTTCTGGATAGGATAAAACTTTTCACTGCTTGTATTACCAATTAGCCTACAATATCGCAATACTTTTGGTAGAATCCAACCTTCTTTACATTTGGTCATGGTGATTTGTCCTTACTAATAGAAAATGCCGCTTTTCTATTGTAGGCTGTTGGTTACTTGTTTAGTTTAGTTACATATTATCTTTATGTGATATTTTCATATGCACTAAGTCAAGATGGTTTCGTAGGATGCTTACATTTATTGGGGTAATTTTAAATCTCTTAATAAAATCATAATGAATTTCATTCTTGATGTTTTATTCCCCCTTCATAGTGGTTCCCTCTTGTGTTCGAATTTCTTCAAATATTTTCCTTTTTGTCTTTCCCGTTGATACTCTGTGAAAATAGCACGCGTTGATGTCATTGAATTTGATAGGTTTTGTCTTTGATCGTTGATTCCATTTTTTCCTATTGAAATTTAGTAGTTGTTCTATCTTGGTAATGAGTCTTGTTTGTTTGTCGGCTAAGGCTCTGCTTGCAGGATTACAAATGATCTTCTAAATTGTTATCAATTCCTCTTCTATTTTGTGTACATGCGTGAACATATATCCAAAGGTATTTTCATTCCATTTTTTTCAATTCTTTTGAGTACTTGTGTTTTCTTGACGAGGTCATACATCTTTGATCCATGGTATCTTGTTCTCCATGCTTACTTGATAATATTTCTAGTATTTTTTCACCATCTGAAACTTTCAAATTTAAAAGGTTAGTTTTTAAAGGGTATTGAAGTGACTAGTTGAATAGAGATTGGACAGTGATCTGAGGTAGTAAACGCATAATTTGTTGTTGTTGTTAGTTCCATTTACGGTTGTAAAATCTAGTGCTTAACTAAAGTTCTATCCAAATTTTCATACAAATAGTCTCTTTCTGTTTTATTTTTCCTCCAAGTGAATTCATTATCTTTATAAGGAATATCCATTAAGTGACACTCATTTTTCACATGTATAAGTCTGATGTATGAGTTTATGTGGGGTAGAGGCCCACCATTGTTTTCAAATGAATCTTGAATTTAATTTAAGTCTCCTATCAAGATGCATGAGATATGGCGGGTTTTGATAAATGATATCATTCCATCCTAAAAGGTGTTCTTTGTTGATTCATTCAGCGGAGCATAAGCAGGATTATCATGAGCTTATTATTTGTGGACATGTTGGTGTATCTCAGGCTGATGAATCTATGACTGATGTTATCCCTTTCAAGTAGTTTGGTTGCCAATTGATAAGTTTCACTCAATTCAGTCATAAGCTTTTTTCATATGCAATGCGACCTTCAACACATTTTCAAGAATTAACCGAGTGGAATATTTCAAGTACAATGAGGATATTGGATTGGATCGCTCTAATTGAAAAAAATGAACCTTGGAGTGGGTGGATTAACTTTTCCATTGTTTTCCTGATTCATTCTGTTTGGATATTAGATATGAAAAAAAATGAACCTTGGAGTGGGTGGATTAACTTTTCAATACATCTGGTTATGGTGATTTGTCCTTACCAATAGCAAATGCCGCATTTATATTTTCATTGTTGGTTACTTGGTTAGTTTAGTTACATATTATCTTTATGTGATGTTTTCATATGCACTAGGTCAAGATGGTTTCGTAGGATGCTTACATTTATTTGGGTAAATTTAAATCTCTTAATAAAATCATTATGAATTTCATTCCTGATGTTTTATTCCCCCTTCATGGTGGTTCCCTCTTGTGTTTGAATTTCTTCTATTATTTTCCTTTTCGTCGTACCCGTTGATACTCTGTGAAAATAGCATGCAAATATGTCATTGAATTTGATATGTTTTGTCTTTGATCGTTGATTCCATATTTTCCTTTTGAAATTTAGTAGTTGTTCTATCTTGGTAATGAGTGTTGTTTGTTTGTCTACTAAGGCTCTGCTTGTAGGATTACAATTGATCTTCTGAATTGTTATCAGTTCCTCTTCTATTTTGTGTACTTGCGTGAACATATATCCAAAGGTATTTTTATTCCATTTTTTGCAAGTCTTTTGAGTACTTGTGTTTTCTTGATGAGATCATACATATTTGATCCATGGTATCTTGTTCTCCATGCTTGCTTGATAATATTTCTAGTATTTTTGCTCCATATGAAACTTTCAAATTTACAAGGTTAGTTTTTGAAGGGTGTTGAAATTATTAGTTCAATAGAGATTGGACAGTGATCCGAGGTATTAAACGCATAATTTGTTGTTGTAAGTTCCGGTTACGATTGTAAAATCTAGTGCTTAACTAAAGTTCTATCCAATTTTTCATACAAAAAATCTCTTTCTGTTTTATTTTTCCTCCAAGTGAATTCATTATCTTTGTAAGGAATATCCATTAATTCACACTCATTTTTCACATGTATAAGTCTAATGTATGAGTTTATGTGGGGTTGATGCTCACCATTGTTTTCAAATGAATCTTGAATTTAATTTAAGTCTCCTATCAAGATGCTTGAGATATGGCGGGTTTTGATAGATGAGATCATTCCATCCTAAAAGGTGTCCTTTGTTGATTCATTCGGCAGAGCATAAGCAGGGATTATCATGAGCTTATTATTTGTAGACATGGTGGTGTATCTTAGGTTGATGAATCTATGACTGATGTTATCCTTTTCAAGTAGTTTGTTTGCCAATTGATAAGTTTCACTCAATTCAGTCATAAGCTTTTTTCATATGTAATGCGACCTTCAACACATTTTCAAGATTTAACCTAGTGAAAATTTTCAAGCACCATGAGGATTTTGGCTTGGATCGCTCTAATTGAAACAAATGCACCTTGGAGTGGGTGGATTAACATTTCCATTGTTTTCCTGAAGCATCCTGTTTAGATCTTATATATGATTTTATATATTGTCGAGCAAAGATTAATCAATTGGTAATGATTTGGTGAGTTTGGATTGTCATAATTTGGTATAAGAGTAATGAATGTGAGGTTAATCTATTTAAGAATTTTTCTTGAAAGGATAAAACTTTTCACTGCTTGTATTACCAATTAGCCTACAATATCGCAATACTTTTGGTAGAATCCAACCTTCATTACATCTGGTCAGGGTGATTTGTCCTTACCAATAGCAAATGCCGTATTTCTATATTCATTGTTGGTTAATTGTTTAGTTTAGTTACATATTATCTTTATGTGATATTTTCATATGCACTTAATCAAGATGGTTTTGTAGGATGCTTACATTTATTGAGGTAATTTTAAATCTCTTAATAAAATCATTATGAATTTCATTCCTGATGTTTTATTCCCCCTTCATGGTGGTTCCCTCTTGTCTTTGAATTTCTTCTATTATTTTCCTTTTCGTCTTTCCTATTGATACTTTGTGAAAATAGCACGCGTTGATGTCATTGAATTTGATATGTTTTGTCTTTGATCGTTGATTCCATATTTTCCTTTTGAAATTTAGTAGTTGTTCTATATTTGTAATGATTGTTGTTTGTTTGTCTGCTAAGGCTCTGCTTGCAGGATTACTAATGCTTAACGAAAGGTCTATCTAATTTTTCATACAAATAATCTCTTTCTGTTTTATTTTTCTTCCAAGTGAATTCATTATCTTTGTAAGGAATATCCATTAGTTCACACTCATTTTTCACATGTATAAGTCTAATGTATGAGTTTATGTGGGGTTGAGGCCCACCATTGTTTTCAAATGAATCTTGAATTTAATTTAAGTCTCCTATCAAGATGCATGAGATATGGCATGTTTTGATAAATGAGATCATTCCATCCTAAAAGGTGTTCTTTGTTGATTCATTCGGCGGAGTATAAGCAGCGATTATCATGAGCTTATTATTTGTGGACATGGGGGGTGTATGTTAGGCTGATGAATCTATGACTGATGTTATTTCTTTAAAGTAGTTTGTTTGCCAATTGATAAGTTTCACTCAATTCAATCATAAGCTTTTTTCATATGCAATGCGACCTTCAACATATTTTCAAGATTTAACCGAGTGGAATATTTCAAGCACAATGAGGATATTGGCTTGGATCGCTCTAATTGAAACAAATGCACCTTGGAGGGGGTGGATTTACTTTTCCATTGTTTTCCTCATTCATCCTGTTAGGATCTTAGATATGATTTTATATAATGTCGAGCAAAGATTAATCAATGGGTAATGATTTGGTGAGTTTGGATTGTCATAATTTGGTATAAGAGTAATGAATGTGAGGTTAATCTATTTAAGAATTTATCTGGAAAGGATAAAACTTTTCACTACTTGTATTACCAATTAGCCTACACTATCGTAATACTTTTGGTAGAATCCAACCTTCATTACATCTGGTCATGGTGATTTGTCCTTACCAATAGCAAATGCCGCATTTCTATTTTCATTGCTGGTTACTTGTTTAGTTTAGTTACATATTATCTTTATGTGATATTTTCATATGCACTCGATCAAGATGGTTTCGTAGGATGCTTACATTTATTGGGGTAATTTTAAATCTCTTAATAAAATCATTACGAATTTCATTCCGGATGTTTTACTCCCCCTTCATGGTGGTTCCCTCTTGTATTCGAATTTCTTCTGATATTTTCCTTTTCGTCTTTCCCGTTGATACTCTGTGAAAACAGCACGCATTGATGTCATTGAATTTGATAGGTTTTGTCTTTGATCGTTGATTCCATATTTTCCTTTTGAAATTTAGTAGTTGTTCTATCTTGGTAATGAGTCTTGTTTGTTTGTCTGCTATGTATCTGCTTGCAGGATTACAAATGATCTTCTGAATTGTTATCAGTTCCTCTTTTATTTTGTGTACTTGCGGGAACATATATCCAAAGGTATTTTTATTCCATTTTTTGCAAGTCTTTTGAGTACTTGTGCTTTCTTGACGAGGTCATACATCTTTGATCCATGGTATCTTGTTCTCCATACTTGCTTGATAATATTTCAAGTATTTTTGCTCCATCTGAAACTTTCAAATTTAAAAGGATAGTTTTTGAAGGATGTTGAAGTTATTAGTGCAATAGAAATTGGACAGTGATCCGAGGTAGTAAGCGCATAATTTGTTGTTGTTAGTTCTGGTTACGATTGTAAAATCTAATGCTTAACGAAAGGTCTATCTAATTTTTCATACAAATAATCTATTTCTGTTTTATTTTTCTTCCAAGTGAATTCATTATCTTTGTAAGGAATATCCATTAGTTCACACTCATTTTTCACATGTATAAGTCTAATGTATGAGTTTATGTGGGGTTGAGGCCCACCATTGTTTTCAAATGAATCTTGAATTTAATTTAAGTCTCCTATCAAGATGCATGAGATATGGCGTGTTTTGATAAATGAGATCATTCCATCCTAAAAGGTGTTCTTTGTTGATTCATTCGGCGGAGTATAAGCAGCGATTATCATGAGCTTATTATTTGTGGACATGGGGGGTGTATGTTAGGCTGATGAATCTATGACTGATGTTATTTCTTTAAAGTAGTTTGTTTGCCAATTGATAAGTTTCACTCAATTCAATCATAAGCTTTTTTCATATGCAATGCGACCTTCAACATATTTTCAAGATTTAACCGAGTGGAATATTTCAAGCACAATGAGGATATTGGCTTAGATCGCTCTAATTGAAACAAATGCACCTTGGAGGGGGTGGATTTACTTTTCCATTGTTTTCCTCATTCATCCTGTTAGGATCTTAGATATGATTTTATATAATGTCGAGCAAAGATTAATCAATGGGTAATGATTTGGTGAGTTTGGATTGTCATAATTTGGTATAAGAGTAATGAATGTGAGGTTAATCTATTTAAGAATTTATCTGGAAAGGATAAAACTTTTCACTGCTTGTATTACCCATTAGCCTACACTATCGTAATACTTTTGGTAGAATCCAACCTTCATTACATCTGGTCATGGTGATTTGTCCTTACCAATAGCAAATGCCGCATTTCTATTTTCATTGTTGGTTACTTGTTTAGTTTAGTTACATATTATCTTTATGTGATATTTTCATATGCACTCGATCAAGATGGTTTCGTAGGATGCTTACATTTATTGGGGTAATTTTAAATCTCTTAATAAAATCATTACGAATTTCATTCCGGATGTTTTATTCCCCCTTCATGGTGGTTCCCTCTTGTATTCGAATTTCTTCTGATATTTTCCTTTTCGTCTTTCCCGTTGATACTCTGTGAAAACAGCACGCGTTGATGTCATTGAATTTGATATGTTTTGTCTTTGATCGTTGATTCCATATTTTCCTTTTGAAATTTAGTAGTTGTTCTATCTTGGTAATGAGTCTTGTTTGTTTGTCTGCTAAGTATCTGCTTGCAGGATTACAAATGATCTTCTGAATTGTTATCAGTTCCTCTTTTATTTTGTGTACTTGCGGGAACATATATCCAAAGGTATTTTTATTCCATTTTTTGCAAGTCTTTTGAGTACTTGTGCTTTCTTGACGAGGTCATACATCTTTGATCCATGGTATCTTGTTCTCCATACTTGCTTGATAATATTTCTAGTATTTTTGCTCCATCTGAAACTTTCAAATTTAAAAGGATAGTTTTTGAAGGATGTTGAAGTTATTAGTTCAATAGAGATTGGACAGTGATCCGAGGTAGTAAGCGCAAAATTTGTTGTTGTTAGTTCCAGTTACGATTGTAAAATCTAATGCTTAACGAAAGGTCTATCTAATTTTTCATACAAATAATCTCTTTTTGTTTTATTTTTCTTCCAAGTGAATTCATTATCTTTGTAAGGAATATCCATTAGTTCACACTCATTTTTCACATGTATAAGTCTAATGTATGAGTTTATGTGGGGTTGAGGCCCACCATTGTTTTCAAATGAATCTTGAACTTAGTTTAAGTCTCCTATCAAGATGCATGATATATGGGGGGTTTTGATAAATGAGATCATTCCATCCTAAAATGTGTTCTTTGTTGATTCTTTCGGTGGAGCATAAGAAGGGATTATCATGAGCTTATTCTTTGTGGACATGTTGGTGTATCTTAGGCTGATGAATCTATGACTAATGTTATCCCTTTCAAGTAGTTTGTTTGCCAATTGTTAAGTTTCACTCAATTCAGTCATAAGCTTTTTTCATATGCAATGCGACCTTCAACACATTTTCAAGATTTAACCGAGTGGAATATTTCAAGCACAATGAGGATATTGGATTGGATCGCTCTAATTGAAACAAATGCACCTTGGAGTGGGTGGATTAACTTTTCCATTGTTTTCCTGAGTCTTTCTGTTAGGATGTTAGATATGATTTTATATAATATTGATCAAAGATTGATCAATTGGTAATGATTTGGTGTGTTTGGATTGTCATAATTTGGTATAAGAGTAATGAATGTGAGGTTAATCTATTTAATAATTTTTCTGGAAAGGATAAAATTGTTCACTACTTGTATTACCAATTAGCCTACAATATCGCAATACTTTTGGTAGAATCCAACCTTCATTACATCTGGTCATGGTGATTTGTCCTTACCAATAGAAAATGCTGCATTTCTATTTTCATTGTTGGTTACTTGTTTAGTTTAGTTACATATTATCTTTATGTGATATTTTTATAAGAACTAGGTCAAGATGGTTTCGTAGGATGCTTACATATATTGGGGTAATTTTAAATCTCTTAATAAAATCATTATGAATTTCATTCTTGATGTTTTATTCCCCCTTCATGGTGGTTCCCTCTTGTGTTCGAATTTCTTCTATTATTTTCCTTTTCGTCTTTCTCGTTGATACTTTGTGAAAATAGCACGCGTTGATGTCATTGAATTTGATATGTTTTGTCTTTGATCGTTGATTCCATATTTTCCTTTTGAAATTTAGTAGTTGTTCTATCTTGGTAACGAGTCTTGTTTTTTTGTCTGCTAAGGCTCTGCTTGCAGGATTACAAATGATCTTCTGAATTGTTATCAGTTCCTCTTCTATTTTGTGTACTTGCGTGAACATATATCCAATGATATTTTTATTCCATTTTTTGCAAGTCTTTTGAGTACTTTTTTTTCTTGACGAGGTCATACATCTTTGATCCATGATATCTTGTTCTCCATGCTTGCTTGATAATATTTCTAGTATTTTTGCTCCATCTGAAACTTTCAAACTTAAAAGGTTAGTTTTTGAATGGTGTTGAAGTTATTAGTTCAATAGAGATTGGACAGTGATCCGAGGTAGTAAACGCATAATTTGTTGTTGTTAGTTCCGGTTACGATTGTAAAATCTAGTGCTTAACTAAAGTTCTACCTAATTTTTCATATAAATAATCTCTTTCTGTTTTATTTTTCCTCCAAGTGAATTCATTATCTTTGTAAGGAATATCCATTAGTTCACACTCAATTTTCACATGCATTAGTCTAATGTATGAGTTTATGTGGGGTTGAGGCCCAATATTATTTTCAAATGAATCTTGAATTTAATTTAAGTCTCCTATCAAGATGCATGAGATAGGCGGGTTTTGATAAATGATATCATTCCATCCTAAAAGGTGTTCTTTGTTGATTCATTCGGCGGAGCATAAGCAGGGATTATCATGAGCTTATTATTTGTGGACATGTTGGTGTATCTTAGGCTGATGAATCTATGATTGATGTTATCCCTTTCAAGTAGTTTGTTTCCCAATTGATAAGTTTTAGCCCCCCCCCCCCCCCGCCCCGAGAAACCTACATTTGGGGAGAAAAAGAATTGGTGGAATCCCGCTTTTTTTTCAAAATTCAATCATTTGGTACTTTGTTTGTTCATGTTTCAAACAAGTTTAACAATTTTTTTCTTTCTATCTTGCAAAGTGATTCAATATTAATCCACATATTCTTCGTTTCAAGAGAATTAAATATTGAATATTCTAAAATTCCCTTAAAATTTTGAACTCATCTGGTTCTTCCAAATGTTTTAAAAATATGAGTCCCCAACTCTAGGTGTTGTTTTGAAAGAAATAAAATTTGTTCAATGTTATTGTTGGTATATATATTATGAAAAAATAATAGGTGATTTTAGATGATGTTTTAAGAAGAAAAAAAAGTAATATTTCTTTAAAAAAAATGTAAATAAAGGTTGGTACTATATAATTTTTCCAAAAAGTCATAAATTAAGATGAATTTTTAAAAACATAACAAAGATTGACATTTTGAGAAAGTAAACTCTAGTTTGGGAGGTTCAATGTAATTAATCTTAAAGGCTAAAATGAAAAAAGAACAAAATAGTGACACTTTATCAAAGGTTAAAACTAGAAGGCCTTAGAGCACCCCTTATGAGGGGGCATAAAGAGGGGCTTAAATGGGGGATTTTTGAGTTTAAGCCTCTATTTAAGCCCTAACTGATGTGACTACGTCGCATCATGAACAAGACTCAAGCCATTCAAGCCATGAAGAGTCAAGCGCCGTCGCCGCCACGCCTAGGGCATCCGAGCTAGGGCATGGAAGTTGGCCCAGCGATTCTCACAACTCCCCGAGCCATCTTTTGGGGGATGACTCCACTGGTCCTCTAGGAGATATTGAGCACAAGAATGCCTATGAAACTGGCGTGGAAGCAAGGAAGTGCCGCACACCTATGGTAGGCACAAGGGAGGCCGGCGCTCGGGTCTTTCCGGGGCGAATCACTCGGGCTCGGGCTCGAGCATTGCAAGAGGGACTCCAAGATGGCTTGATGACCATGGGAGCGCCGAGCCAAATGGAAGAGAAGGCCATGTGTGCCTTGGTGCAACAACCGGGCTAGGCGCAAGGTTTCCTTAAGCCATGTGGGGCTTGTTTTGAAGAGGCATTTAATGCCGATTTTGTGTGGGTCTTCATGACATTTTCTACCTTAGTTATTGGCTATGTGATGGCTAAATTTCAGCATTAAAAGTTGGGTATATAAGGGAGAGCCGGCCCTTGTTTTCATTATGCAAACTTGAACCAAAAACTTTGTTTTCTCTCTCGTTTTTCAATGGAGTTTTCTGCAGAATTTTAGTGTTTCTTCCATCACTTAGATAGCTTCAAATCCCAGGTTGTGAGTCATATCAACCTCCGTGAAAGGGCCTCCTTTGGTGCGTCATATCCAAAGCGAGTTCTTCACTAGTTCTTACAAGGCGAGGTGCGTCATATCCAACCTTTGTAAGTCCATATCCCTTCGATCTAGCCATATCTCTCCGCCTTCCATCCTGTCCTCAATCCACCCTTGAATCACCCCAATATCATCCAAAGAACCAGCCCATGGCGTGCCCCCAATCAGCCCTCAAACTTCCTCTTGCCGGTCCCAAGTTCCTTGCGGAACCATCTGCGACACCTCAGTAGATTCGCCATATCTTCGGACTCCTAGATCAGTTCGCGCTCAGATTTTCAGGGAACAAGATAGACTCCCGGATCTACCACTGGGATTTGGAATCACTCAATTCGGAGCCCGACCAGATAGAACGATCCATCTGAATACAGAAGATTCCCCTTGCCGGTTTGGTGTTGTCTCGCCTAATTCCTTTAGCTCTTGTGGACTTCCTCGCACCGAAGGCTGCATCCCGATCCTCACGCATCACTAACTCAAAAGAAGGGCTTAATGGAGGGGCTTTTAGTCCCAATTTACATTTAGATTAAATTACAATTATGCCATTATATTAAATTATCAAAATACCCTTTATAAAAAAATACTAATATACCCTTTATATTACATTATAAAAATATTGATTTTATTAAAATTTATGAAATATATTTTAATTCAAGTGTTTAACTACAAAGATATATATTACAAACAACAACGATGGATACATAAACTGAAGAAAAAAACATTACAATGAAACAACATAAACTGAAGCAAATTACCGAATTTAACGCAAAACATCATTAGACAATGCATAACTCAATAACTAAAAACACAAAACACGGGAAGGACCCTAATTTTCTCCAAATCGTTGCCAAATGTGTTCCTTCAAATCTTCCTTAAGTTGGCGGTGTGCATTTGAATTCCGAAGTTGAGCCCTCGTGTTGCTCAGGAAGTTGCTCATACTCGTCGGTCTATCGGTGGAGTATGTCCAATCCGGATTATTCATCCATGTAGGCTCTCCACTTACTCCTTCATATCCATGATGACTATAAGAATCTCGTTCATCTTCTACGATCATATTATGTAGAATGATGCAAGCCCTTATTATCTTTCCAATCTTCACAAAATCCAAAGAGAGTGTCGAGTTACGAATTATTGCGAATCGAGATTGCAACACTCCAAATGCCCTTTCCACATCTTTACGAACAGATTCTTGGTGTTAGGAAAATAACTTGGCTTTAGGGCCTTGAGGAAGCCGAATTGAATGGACAAATTTCGCCCATGGCGGATAGATGCCTTCAGTGAGATAACATCCCGTGTTGTATTCATGTCCATTAACTGTGAAATTTACGTTTGGAGCTCTACCTTCCAAAACGTCATCAAAAACAGGAGATTGATCAAGAACATTAATATCATTACACGTACCTGGTACCCCAAAAAATGCATGCCAGAACCATAGGTCGTATGATACAACAACCTCCAAAATGATTGTTGGATGGCCATGTCCACGGGCATATTGACCTTTCCATGCAGTTGGACAATGTTTCCACCTCCAATGCATACAATCGATGTTACCCAACATCCCAGGAAATCCACGAGACTCCCCCACGCTTAGTAGGCGTTATGTGTCCGATGCGGTCGGACGCCTAAGATACTCATCACCAAAAAAGGTAATGATTCCCTAGACAAAATGCTCCAAGCTTTTCCTTGCGGTTTCTTCAGAAATACGAAGATACTCATCACAAGCAGTTCCATAAGCCAATATTTTAATGGCACTAGTACATTTTTGTAATGCAGATATGCCAAGCCTACCTAATGCATTTGGCCTTTGTTGAAAGAACTCCATACCATTCTCCAGTCTGTTCACAATGCGCAAGAAAAGTTCCTTGTGCATTCTGAACCTACGTCGGAAGATATGATCTAGATAAGTTGGCTCGTTGGAGAAATAATCTTTGTAAAGTTGATCAAAGCCTTGTTCCCTTCCTCTATCTCTGAATTTTCGACGAGATCCCCTACGTGAACTTTCTGCTTGTGCTTTGTATTTGTGTTATAGAGCGCGTTCTTGAACTTCATTAGTCGCTTGGATAGCTTCTTGTAAAAGTCTTTGGTACTCACCATCTTCAGAGCTATCGCTAGAAAGGAGAGGGTTTGAGTTTGAGGAGTTTGAAGATGAACTAGACATTTTTAGAGATTGGAGATTTTGAATGAATTTGATGAATGAATAAACCCTTGTTTATCCTCATTTATATACATATGTAAAAAGCTATCAAACTCTGAAAAGTGGCCCCATGCCAACCACTAGAAGCAATAATGAAATGGCTTCACATGATTTTGTCTGGAAATTTGACCCATGCCAACCACTAGAAGCATCATTATTATGCTTTAGTCTAAAAATCGAAAAATAATGGTATGACATGATATCTTGCAGATTCAATAATGAAATGGCTTCACATGCTTTTGTCTGAAAATTTGACCCATGCCAACTACTAGAAGCATCATTATTATGCTTTAGTCCAAAAATCGAAAAATAATGGTATGACATGATATCTTACAGAAGCAATAATTAAATGGCTTCACATGCTTTTGTCTGAAAATTTGACCCATGCCAACCACTAGAAGCATCATTATTATGCTTTAGTCCAAAAATCGAAAAATAATGGTATGACATGATATCTTGCAGAAGCAATAATTAAATGGCTTCACATGCTCTTGTCATATGCCATCAATTTGACCCATGCCAACTACTAGAAGCATCATTATTATGATTTAGTCCAAAAATCAAAAAATAATGGTATGACATGATATCTTGCAAAAGAAATAATTAAATGGCTTCACATGCTCTTGTCACAGGCCATCAATTACTTGTTATCTTTGTAGATGAAACACTCAAAAGAAGCTACAAGACTGAAACACTCAAGATGGAAACACGCATTACAATATAGTAGGCATTGCATTACAAGATTAAAACATGCATTATAAGATTTAAATATGCATAAACAAGATTGAAACATGCATTAGGAAGACAAAACATGCAAGGCAGAAAACAGACACTACCATCTTCCTCATGAGTACATGAATAAAACTATCACATGTCAGAGAGTTCTTTCATCAATGTTTGCTTGAGAGTTTCTCCTTCCTGACCAATATCACTTTGCCCCATCAGAAACTAGAGCATGTCCCACTTCTGCTTGTAAACCGCCCTCTTCTCCCGCTTAATATCCATCTCCATCTTCTTTTGTTCCATCTCCATCTCCTTGTTCTTCACCGCAGCAAAGTGAGCTTGCTTCTCCCTCTTGCTTGCCACCTTTGCCATTTCCAATTCATGCGCTCTACTTAACATGACGTCTTTTTGTCTCTGCATCTCGTTAGCAAGCTCATCCTCTTTATCACAACTTGCATATGCCACTGTTTTCCTTTTTCTTTTACATGCCTTGATACCCTCTGGATGCTCCATAGTATGGCCACTGAAAGCACTTGTCGGGGTATTTGCATTTGAAGTATCACCTTCCCCATCGGAAATCGATCTTTTAGAGCTTGCACTTTCGGAGCTTGGATTGTTCTAGTTGACCTTGGTCAAATAATATTGACTCCATTTGGGCTCGTTACAAAGAGCTTTCCATGCATGCATATCAGGAAAACTCTTCCCCATATATTCTAAATAAGCCTTAGCAACAACATCGTCCTTTGACTCCCCACTACCTTTGTTTCTACTAGCCTCTGCATAAAATCCATTAAATTTAGTTATACTTTTACACATTACATGCCATCTATTCTTATAACTTTTCGCATCTCGCTCTAGTTGGTCTGGTTCTCTATAAGTGTTTCAGTACTCTGTAACTCGCTTCCAGAATGAGGCTGAAATTTGGTTCGTGTTTGTTATCGCGTCCTTACTAGTGTTGATGTACCCACTGATGAGGATCAAATCTTCAGCCTCCCCCAGGAGCATCTTTTGGGTTTAGTGGAGTCACCGGCACCACGACCACATCCACGTCCACGTCCACGACCACGACCACGGCCACGACCGACACGTTGAGTTTCTTGGGGTGAAACGTCAAGATCTTCAGGTTGTGTGCTGAAGATTGGGACCTCCATGGATTGAGATCCACTCCCAGTCGTGGCTTCAACTTCTGAATTTTGAGACATAATATTCGTATAATATTGCACATTATAAGGATCATACGGATCTAGGGACAATTTTCAAGGGAGAATTCACACATGAAAAAAGAGGACAAATGAAGTGTAAGTCCTAAGGTCCAAAAATAACTCACGACTTTTGTCATGAATTTTAATCTTAGCCAATCTCAAGAGATAATCACATGCAATTTCCTAATTCAATCATTCACACATATTCATAATTCAAAGTTTTTGTTTCATGATCAATTGCAATTTTGACAACCAAGACATTTCAAATGGAATAACATGAGGAGTCCATCAAAATACCTAAAGCTATATGCAATACAAATGTTATGATAGTCTAAGGCAATGCAAATCTAACTAATGCAAATGTCATGTCATGGACCAATGCAACTAATGATAAAGAGATAGAAAATGCAATGCATGGTAATTTTTCACTCCTTCCCCTAAGCATGAGAATATGCATTGTCCTCAATGAAAAACAAAAGTGAGGAGGGTAGAAGTTACCAAATCACTACAGTGGTGGTGGAGGTGGATGAGAATGGTTGAGCAGCATCCTATAGATAGCTTGGAGAGTGTCGTTCATGCCTCCTTTTTGTTCTTGAATTTACTCAAGAAGAGTACGTTGGGCACGTTGCTCTTCTTCTATGTGTCAAATTGAGGCACTCAATGAAGCTCTATCAAAGGGCTCCATATACTCTTCATCGACATTCTCCTCATGAGTGTGGTTCTCGGGTTAGGGCAAGGTGGGCAAATCTTCCTCGATTACGAGCTCAGGACCACCTCCTAGTATCTTGAGGGTATTTGGATCATGGATGATCGTACGAGCTTGATTTGGTACAAGGATGATCAATGAAGTCGGGGCCTATAGTTTGCAAATGAGATAGGTCATGATGGTAGTGCCAAGCTAATTTTGTAATGAGACCTCCAATGGCAATCTCTCCTTTAGTAGCATTTGCAATCGACAAGAGTTTCTTATGGAATAAGGTAGCATGGTTCACCTCTTGTTCATTTACCATTGCCCACAACAAGTAGAGTTCATCCTCCCGAACCACTCCATCACACCCACGTCGTGCAAACATGGTGTTGGATAAGACTCTATGGACGTATCGAAGGACAGGGTTCCGAATGAAGCTAGCTTTTGATTCTCGGGGTTTGTATTCCAAGTCGATGACCGTGATTTCATGCCAAAATGATTGACAATCAAAGAGGTTATAGTATCGAACAAAGTCCCCATCGGAAAGGAGATGAAGAATGGAACCAAGAGTCTCAAGAGAGATATGGTAGTCTTGGCCGGAGAGATGAAAGGACAAATCGGTGCCATGTTCCTCCTTGAGGGAACTCAAGAACTCCATGGTGAATCGGGCATAGGCGGGTAGTTGAAGTTGAATGAAATCTGCCAATCCGACCCGCCTAAACATCCACATCACATCATCAAATATACCTAATTGTTGAAGCGCTACTTCATCAAGGTAACGGCTTGGTCTCTCGGTTTTTTGATCTCTTGATAGCGTTCTTTTTTCTTATCATCGGCACAATGTAAGCCGTGACAATTGGGTGGTTCTTCTTGCAAAGATTCATGATCGGATGAAGTTTTTTTTCTAGCTCTTTTGCGAGCCATGTTTATGTTATCAAAGGTCCCTACAATATGCAAAGTGGAATAAGATACAATACCAATGACCTTACAAATTGTGAGACTAAACACCATAAGCCATCACAAGACAAAGGCTCACCTTAAGGCAATGTAGTTCATGCTTAAGCTCTAGAGGTACATGGATCTAAAGATACATGGCATGAAATTTTCAATGACTTCACAACAACTTACCATATGATTTTCACAAAAACAAGTCCATAACATCTTATTAATATTAAATTTTACAAGAAGCTCTCAACATTTTTCATAGGATTATTTCACAAGATGATATGAATATCACACATAACTAACAAGAGAAGCATCTAGTCCTTCAAAATTTTGCAACATCAATGTCAAAAAAAATAATCCAAATTCACAAAAATTCAACACATCAATTCTTCAAATTCTCAACAAATTGGAACCGCAAGTCATCTAATTAAGCTCAAAACCATCCCAATTGCATGTTTTCAACAACAATTTGAACCCAAAACATGAAATTTTATTCAAGAAAAATTAGGGTTTAAAATTGGGGATTTGGGGGTTTTTGAGACAAGAGGGAATCCATGGGGATTAAGGGGTGACTAAGGGGAGGTCGTGGTTATGGATGGTTCGTGATGGTTGACGGCGGCGATGGAGCTCCGACGTGGAGGCTGGGCTGGGTTCGGAGCAAGGTGGGGATGGCTTGGGGTAGGCATGGTTGGTCGAGGTTGGGTGGACTGGGGGTGTGCGGAGGATGGCGCGAGGCATGGTGTGATCAAGTTGGGGCGAGCTAGTGGTGGTTGTTGGGGGGTGGCGGACAGGGCTGAGTAGAGGAGAGTGTGGACTGGAAGAAGAACAAGAAGAAGGGAAAGACGATGGAGACATACCTAGCGGCGGTGTGTGCAGAGCTCCGGTGTGGAGGTGCGGCAACGAGCTGAGCAAGTCGTCGGTCGATGGTGTTGCAGGTCGAGTTGGGGTGGACTAGGGTTGGGCTACAGGAAGCAAGTCATGGGAGGAGAAAGAAAGAGGGAAAAGGAGGGGAAATAAAAAAAAATATTAGCATGGCTTGCTGGTGCATAAAATAGAAACTTCAAATTTTGGGTCTCAATTTTGGCATGCCCATGTCAAATGGCATGACCATGTGGTGCCAAAAACAGAATTTTTAGATTTTAAAATCCTCCTAGCATGTCCTATTTGTATGAAAATGATAACCTTCCAACCTTTAAAATGCATCTAAGATCCAATTCAAGCTTATCTAATATGCTTTAACAAATCATCAACCAAATAAATACTAAAAAGTTAATGCACCATCTACCTCTACTCAAGTAAAGCTAATCAACGAGACTCATACAATTAAGCACAAATATTCATGCATCAAGTAGAATGAGAGAGAAATGGAAGAAATACTTGGGTTGCCTCCCAAGAAGCACTATTTAAGGTCTAGCTAGACCGTCTTCCGTCATTCATGATTTCGGATCGGAAAGGGAGAAGGTGGCTCCCTTGTTGATCGGATCTCCAACAACGTAGTGCTTTAGCCTTTGACCGTTGACCTTCAATACCCTAGTTGCTTCACTCCATATTTCAATGGCACCATAAGAGTACACTTTCTTCACCTTCAATGGTTCACTCCACCTTGATTTAAGTTTACCCGGAAATAGCTTCAAGCGGGAGTTAAAGAGAAGAACCATATCTCTCTCATGAAATTCTCTACGGACAATGTGCTTTTCATGACAACGTTTGACCCGTTCCTTGTAGATCCTTGCATTCTCATATACACTCAAACACAATTCCTCAAGATCATTGAGTTGAAGCATCCTTTTTTCACCGGCTACCTTTAAATCAAAATTCATGGTCTTGATAGCCCAATATGCTTTGTGCTCAAGCTCAATCGGTAGGTGACATGATTTTCCATAAATCAACCGAAATGGAGTAGTACCAATCAACATCTTGAATGCAGTCGTATATGCCCAAAGTGCTTCATCCAACTTTGAAGCCCAATCTTCCTTGAACGAGAAACCGTCTTCTCAAGAATGCTTTTAAATTCTCGGTTTGAGATCTCCACTTGACCACTTGTTTGAGGCTGATAGGGGGTTGTAACCTTGTGAGTGACCCTGTATTTCCTCAAAAGAACCTCAAATTGTCGCTCAATGAAATGTGAGCCACCATCACTCATCACGGCTCTTGGAGTGTCAAACCTTGGGAAGGTAGTCTTTGTAAAAAGCTTTATCATTTGCTTGGAGTCGCATATGGGGGTTGTTATGGCTTCAATCCACTTAGAGACATAATTCACCACTACCAAGATGTACTGATAGTTGCCAGACGGTGGAAAAGGTCATATAAAGTCAACTCCTTATACATCAAAAATCTCAAATTCCAAGATATTGTTCAATGGCTTATCATGTCTCTTCGAGATATTCCCGGTCCTTTGGCATTGGTCACATGCAAGAATATAGCTCCGAGCATCTTTGAAGAGAGAGGGCCAATAGAACCCGGACTGAAGTACCTTGGTGGTGGTCTTTGAGAAACTAGCATGCCCACCATAAGAAGAAGAATGACAATGATAGAGGTTACTCCTCATTTCCGGCTCGGGTACACATCTTCTAAACATCCTATCAGCACAATGCATGTCTACAGGCATTGTGCTGATGGGATTGTCATTCTAAAAGTAGTACTTGACATTCGAAAGGAACTTCTTGCTTTGTTGGTAGCTCAATTTCGGAGGCATTATTCCACAAACAAGATAGTTGACAAAATCCGCGAACCATGGAGCAATAACCTCGGAAATGGCAAACAATTTGTCAATGGGGAAGGAATCATCAATCGGTATTTCATCTTCAATATTTGCTTTGCAGTCTTGCCATAATCTTGAAAGCTGATCGGCCATAACATTCTCGATCCATTTTTTATCTCGAATTTCCAAGACAATCACTTGTGAGCCCACCAAGTACGACCGGAATTTCTCAAACGCAAAGACAACCGCAAGAAGCTCTTTCTCGGTTGTGGCATAGTTCACTTGAGCATCATCCAAAGTTCTACTTGCATAGTAGATTGCATGCACCTTTTTGTCCTTTCTTTAACCCAAAACGGCTCCAACCGCAAAATCACTAGTGTCATGCATCACCTCGAATGGGAGGTCTTGATCCGGGGCTTGCATTATGGAGCGGAAATTAGTGTGTCCTTCAACCTACAAAATGAAGAAAGACACTCATCATTAAAGTCGAAAGGGGCATCTTTCATGAGCAAATGAGTTAGGGCTTTAGCAATATTGGAGAAATCCTTGATGAACCGCCGGTAGAAAATGGCATGACCCAAGAAGCTTTGGACTCCTTTGACGGATGTGGGTGGTGGCATCTTTTCAATGACGGCAATCTTGGCTCGATCCACCTCAATCCCATGTTCGGACACCAAGTGCCCTAGGACTATACCTTCTCTTATCATGAAGTGGCACTTCTCCCAATTCAAAACGAGGTTAACTTCTTCACATCTATGCAACACTCGAGAAAGATTAGCTAGACAATTATCAAAAGTATTTCCATAAATGGAGAAGTCATCCATAAAAACTCCCATGATAATTTCAGCCAAATCGGAAAAAATGGCCATCATGCAACGTTGAAATATAGCGAGAGCATTACAAAGACCAAAAGGCATTCTCCTATAGGTAAAGGTGCCATAAGGTCATGTAAAAGTAGTCTTTTCTTGGTCACTAAGATGAATAGGAATTTGAAAAAAAATCCACTATAACCATCTAAGTAACAAAAGTGGGAATGTCTAGCTAGCCTCTCAAGCATTTGATCAATGAAGGGAAGGGGAAAGTGATGTTTTCGGGTTGCTTTGTTCAACTTTCTATAATCAATGCACATTCTCTACCCCGTGACCGTTCTAGTGGGAATCAATTCATTTTTCTCATTTCTTTCAACGGTCATGCCCCCTCCCCCTTTTTCGGTACCACTTGAATCGGGCTAACCAACTCACTATCGAAAATAGGATAGATTATGCCAACATCTAGCAATTTAAGCACTTCTTTTTTCACTACTTCATTCATGTTAGGGTAGCCTTCTTTGATGCTCAAAGAAGGGTTTATGATCATCTTCTAGCAAAATTTGATGCATGCAAGTGCATGGACTAATGCCTTTAAAATCTTCAATTGTATACCCCATGACTTTTCTATGCAACCTAAGTTCTCTAAGCAATTTATCGATTTCACACTTACTTAGGTTAGAATTGATTATCACCGGGTAGGTAGAGTTAGGTCCAAGAAATCTATACCTTAGGGTGGAAGGAAGATGTTTCAATTCTACCTTGGGTGCATCTTTCTCCTCAAAGGTGGTGGTCTTTGAATCCTTCTCAAGCTTCTTTACCTTAGCCAATCGGTGTGGGAGTTCTGGGTTTGCCTCAAGAAATTGAGCACAAGAAGTGACTTCCAAGTCTTCATCATCAAGGCCTCAAAAGCTCATCAAACATATTTCAAGGGGATATTTCGAGCATTGTCTCACAAAATCCTTCTTCACTAGGTGGTGAACAAGGTCAACTCTACATAAAGAATGCTCAAAAGAAGGATGTTTAATAGCGTTAGGCAAATTAAATTCAACTCTCCCCCCCCCCCCCAACATTCACGGAGAGCTTTCCCTTTTTAACATCAATGATGGCGCCCGCCGTAGCAAGGAAATGCCTTCCAAGACTGATGGGGACTTGAGAATCTTCCTCCATTTCAAGAACAACAAAATCGTCCAAAATAAAGAAATTACCGACTTTGATAGGAACATCCTCAAGGATACCCCTTGGGTATCAGATAGAGTGATCCGCTAAAACCAAGGACATATTGGTGGGTTTCAATTCACCCATGTCCAACCTCTCACAAATTGATAAAGGCATTAAACTAACACTAGCACCAAGATCACACAAAGTACTTTTAATGCTAGTGTTTCCTATTACACATGGAATAGAGAAGTTATCGGGATCCTTGAGCTTTGGAGGTAACTTGTTTTGGAGAATTGCACTACACTCCTCGGTCAAGGCCACAGTTCCATATTCTTCAAGGCTTCTTTTGTTGGACAAGATATCTTTCAAGAACTTGGCATATGTGGGCATTTGGGAAAGAGCATCGATGAAAGGGATGTTGATGTATAACTTCTTCAATACTTCAAGAAACTTCCCAAATTGCTTGTCTAACTTTGCCTTTTGGAGTCTTTGAGGGAATGTGATAGGTGGTTTGTATGGTGGTGGTGCCACATACTTCAGTTCATTCTCACCTTTCTCCCTCATTTTATTGAATTTTGGTTCTTCTCCCATCTCTTGCTTTTCACTTTCATCTTCCAACGGTTGTTCCATGTCAAGATTCTTAACCTCTACAACATCCTTCCTCTTGGGTTCTTCCAATTTCTTTCCACTCCTAAGGTTCACCACCATACATTCTCTTGGATTAGGCTCGGGTTGACCGGGAAGTCTACCTTGACTTCTAGAAGATGAGCTAGCAATGTGTTGGGAAATTTGAGAGATTTGGGTTTCTAGCATCTTGTTATGAGTGGTCAAAGCATCAAACTTGGATGTAAGTTGCCCAAATTTGTTTCTAAACTCATCATTTTGTTTTGCTTGAGTGATAATGAAGCTCTCCATCATGACTTCAAGGTTGGACTTTTGAGGAGTTTGGGGTTGGTAAGGACCTTGGTTAAAACCAGGAGGTTTCTTTGGAAGGGGTTGATGAATGGTATTTTGGTTGTTCCGATATGAGAAATTGGGATGGTTCCTCCAACCGGGATTGTAGGTATTGGAATACGGGTCATTTTGAGGTCTTGGTCTTGGGTGGTTAAGGAAGTCAACATGCTCAATGGATGGTTCATGAGAAGATGAAGAAGGGGAAGTCACATATTGACAATTCAACCCAAGATGGCCAACCTTACCACAAATTTCACAAGGGCCATTTGAACCAACATTGTTCATCTTGGCATGCACATTCATAGTATCAAATTTCTTGTTGAGGGCATCCAACTTAGCCAACAAAGCATCGTTCTTAGCCACTAAGAGATCAGAGGTGTCAATGTCATACCTTCCGGGTGATTTCTTGGGCTAAAATTTTGGGTTTGACCAGTTTTGGTGGTTCATTGCCATCTCTTCAATCAACTTCCAAGCCTCGGTTATCCTTTTTCTCATGAGAGCTCCTCCTCCGACACTGTCAATTCCCATCTTTGAAGCGTTCGTTCGCCCATTGTAGAATCCTTGAACTAGGAACCACTTCTCGAATCCATGATGTGGGCACTTCCTCAAAAGCTCCTTGAATCTTTTCCAAGCTTTATAAAAAGATTCCTTTTCCTTTTGGCGGAAATAAGAGATCTCATTCCTTAGAGCGATAGTCTTGCTTGGTGGAAAGTATTCGGCCATGAAAGCGGTGGAGAGTTGCCTCCAAGTAGTGATTGAATTTTTCGGAATGGTGTAGACCCAAGCCCTTGTTTGATCCCTTAGTGAGAATGGGAAAAGCCTTAGTCGAATTGCATCTTGAGTAACTCCATTGTACTTCACTGTGTCACTTCCTCAAAAGCTCCTTGAATCTTTTCCAAGCTTTATAAAAAGATTCCTCTTCCTTTTGGCGGAAATAAGAGATCTTATTCCTTAGAGCGATAGTCTTGCTTGGTGGAAAGTATTCGGCCATGAAAGTGGTGGAGAGTTGCTTCCAAGTAGTGATTGAATTTTCCGGAATGGTGTAGAGCCAAGCCCTTGCTTGATCCCTTAGTGAGAACGGGAAAAGCCTTAGTCGAATGGCATCTTGAGTAACTCCATTGTACTTCACCGTGTCATAAATCTCCAAGAAGACCGAGAGATGAAGATTTGGGTCTTCCAATGGTGATCCCGAAAATTGATGGTGTTGTACCATGGTGAGAAGGGTCGGTTTCAACTCAAAGTTGTTGGCTTCCACATTTGGCCTTGTGATTCCGGAATAAATTCCATAGTTGTTTGGTGCAATGTAGTCCTCAACGGTTCTTCCATCTTCTTCCATGATTAAAGATGAGTGAGATTCTTTTTGTGCTCCTTGACTCGTTTGTAGCTTTTTCACGAAATAATTTCTCAATCTTGGTGTCTCCTTCTTCAAGATGCACCCTAAGACTTCGAGTAACAAGCATGCAACGAAGAAATCACTACAAGAAGAACAAGAGAGTGATTAGAACTTTTTTTGTTATAAATAAAATGACAAAAAAAATCTAGTCTTAGTAGTCAATGCTTAATCAATGTCATCCGTGGTCCCCGACAACGGTCGTCATTAGTCATGAAAACATCCGTAAGGAAATCAATTCAGATTTTCGCAAAAGATTCAAAAAAGGTAGCATTAACAATACTAACCTAATAAACTACTTAAGTAATGTTGATGTCGAAGTTACCAATCTTGATAAGAATGAGTTAACCAAAATAATCACTAATGAAGAAATTAAAAAAGCGGTGTTTGATATTGGTTGTAACAAATCACCCGGTCCTGACAGGATGTCATCTTTATTTTATCAAAAATACCGGCATATTATTGGTCCTTTGCTAATAAAAGTAGTTAAATGCTTTTTTCACATAGGAAAATTACTCAAACAAATTAACCACACATTTATCACACTTATTCCAAAATGTGATAACCCTAACTTTACAAACCACTATCGACCAATCAGTCTTTGTTCTACGATTTATGAAGTTATCTCTAAAATCATAACGGATCAAATGAAACACATCCTAAAAAAACTCATTCATCCACTACAAGGAGCCTTTGTAGTTGATCTTGCAATCCAAGACAATATTCTAATTGCTCATGAACTTTTTTCATTCCTTTCGTGCTAAAAAAGGCAAGGAAGGATGGGTCGCCATTAAATTAGATACGGGAAAACATATGTTAAAATTGAATGGGATTTTATTCTAAAAGGCCTAGAAACGTTCGGATTTTCTCCACAATTCATTGGTTGGATTAACGAATGTACTGAGACATTGTCCTTTTCTATCCTGGTCCAACATGCATATTTTTTTCCCAAAAGAGAACTATGCTAGGGTGACACCCTTTCTCCATTCCTATTTATTCTAGGTGTTGAAATCTTAGCTAGGAAACTACAACAGAAAAGTCAAGGAAACAATAACCAACTAGGTTTAAAAATTATAAGAACTGGAACCAATATCCCTTTCCTCGCTTTTGCATATGATATTCTCATCTTTGCTAAAGCAAATCAAACGGCTTGCTCTAAAATCGAGGCCATCATAGAAGATTATTGTTCTATTTAGGGACAATGTGTTAATTTGCACAAACCGGTATTCTAAACTACAGAAAATACAGCTAGAAACATAATAATGACTATTCGATCAATTTTAAATATTCCAAGTATCACATCCCTGGAAAAATATCTAGGATGCCCTATTCTAAATGACAAAGTTAATCACGACACTTTCCGAGATACAATTTTATCTACTATTAGCCAATTTCTTAAATGGAAAGCTAACACACTTTCTCAAGAAGGTAGATCTACTTTAATAAAATCAAACCTCACTGCTAAACCACTAATTTTATTATGCAAAATTGTATGTTACCAACTTCCATACATAAAGAACTTGACAAACTCAACAAAACATTTTTTCTAGAATAAACACCAAACCTTTACACCTTTAATTGGATGGGATAAAATTTGTAAAAATATGGAAAATGGTGGAAACGGGATTAGAAAAACCCAAGATATGAACAAAGCCCTACAAATGAAATTAATTTGGAAAATTCTTGTTGAACCAGATAACATCTGGGTTAAAATCGTAACGAAAAAGTATCTCAAGGATTCTAAAACTTCATTATGCAACGAAATCAAAACATTTTTGGCAGTTGTCACAACTACTTAAATTGCGACAAGAATTCAAAACTGGCCTTCATTGGTTAATTGGTGACGACAAAACAATAAATTTTTAGGAAGACAATTGGGCCCCTGGTCTCCACTTACCGGATGAAATATTACCAAATACTATGATTACCCCCTCTACGATAGTAGGTGAATTCATTAATGATAACAAAACTTGTAATAAAGAAAAAATGCAACATATCTTAAACCACCAATGTGTTGAGAGGATTCATGATATTTCTATTCCTCAAAATAGAATAACTTATCATTTATACTGGTCCCCTAATATAAATGGTTGGTTGTTTACAAAATATGTTTTTTAACTTATTTTTAAATAACAATCTCTATTAAATATTAAACCACCAATGTGTTGAGAGTCAAGAACTGTCTGTCAAAAATCTGTCATGATGGTTTACCTACCAAAGCTCGACTTGCTCAAAAACATGTCCCCGTTCCCTTAGCATGTGATTTATGTAATAATTTCCTAGAAGATTTAACCCATTTTCTTGTTTACTGTCCATTTACTCTTAAATAATTTTTAAAAAAAAGTTTGACCATCGATAATATTTTTTGCAGTATTGACACCAATAACAAAAAACCAAAAGATATCTTAGAAGAAATTCACACTGAAATGTCTAATAAAGAATTCATATGTCTTCCAAATACTTGGTGGGGTATTTGGATTTATAGAAACCAAATTATATTCAATACAGATGTTTCCGATAGAAACAAGGATTTAACACAATATATTAACACTCTAATACATAATTTGGAAAGAACAAAAATTAAGGAAGATGATGATTTTAAACCATACAATATGAAAGCCCTCTCAAATGAGAAAAACAAGGAATATCAAATGGGATAAACCAAAACAAAATTTCTATAAATTTAACTTCGATGGATCAAAACAACCTAATGGGGGGGACTGGGTTTCAATATTAGAAATGACAATGCTGAGGTCATTCATATGGAAGGTCAACAATGTGGTTTTAATACCATCTTAATGACTGAGGCTATGGCACTTAAAAAGGTATCACCATTTCTAAACAACTTAATATTACACAAATTGAAAATGAAGAAGATAATCTTTTCCTTATTAATTCTATTAAAGGCATTGGGACTTGTCCTTGGGAAATTGAAATGATTGTTGTTGATTTACTCATCAACCTCCATTTCCTCCAAAATGTACAGATTAGACACATTTTTCTTGACGTGAACCGGTATGTTGACATAATTGCTAAACTCATATGTTCACCCTAAATGTCTAACTTGAATATAGATTTAGAACTTTGTGTTCTCATCTACAAGGATGCTCTAGGCCGGTCTTCGCATAGAAGCAAAGACAAGTCTAATTCTTTCCTCATGAAAAAAGGTTAACACCTACTTAGACATATATAAATTGTTAGTTACCAGTAATAAACAAAGGTAAAATGTTAGTGACTATGGAGATAATTCACCATTAAAGATATAGCTAGGTGGTTGAAATTAGTAATGCTTCATATATGATGGTTTTGCTTTAAATATATAAAAAATCTTTGGTGCATTAAAAATGTCAAGGTGGTTTGTGATAAAACAAGGGGTTTTCGCACTTAACCACCCTTTCTTTTCGGGTTTTTGCACTTAACCACACTTTATCTAAATTTTTTACCAAAAAACACCTTATCCTATATTTTTTGAATTTAACCACCCCTTATCTTCATTTTTTATCAAAAAATATTTTTAGTTTATATTACTTTTGATATGACCACCTCTTCAACGTAGTTATAATCTATTTAGTACCAGATCATCTCGTACCCAAAATTTAATTTAAACGAACCGAGTTTTTAGGAAAACACATCGATTTATATCAAACTTGGTTTTTTTAGTTTGTAATGTTTCAACTAAACATGCTCCAACTTTTTATTCCCTCATGCGTTCTGACTCAAATTTGGAGGCATCAAATTAGACTCTTCAAAGTTTTTGGGGGGTTAGGAATTACTCCAATCGTCTTCTTCATAAAGAGAGCGACTTTGCCAAATACGAGACTAAATTCAGAATCCATTTGTTGCATTGAAGGGTGGTCTTATTCGTGTCTTCTTCATCAAAAAAGTGGATTCACAACAGGTGGTATCAGATTTCTAGGTTGAGGCAAGTTTTTCTTGTTTATGCATGTTCAATTCTTCATTAAGTTCAACATATCCATGATTTCTTGTTCGATCCATACCTAACCTCCATCTAGTTCTTGAACTTATTGAAAATTTTGTGCTTTCTTGAACTAAATCCCACCACCACTGTGCAACCATCACTTGACCACCACTCAACCACCGTGTTACCATGCACCACCTTACCCTTCTACCACCCCTACTACGCAAAACAAGCCCCGGTCCCCCCCCCCTTTGTCGCGCCATGACACACCCTTATCGCCAAACCCTAGCAAGCCCTAGCCTTGTCTTGCGCTCCAATGCTTACTTTAGGAGTTACTTTTAGACTTTTAATTGCATATTTATCTATTTCTTGAGACAAGTTGCTGTATTTTCTTGAGTTTTGCTAGGCTTAATCAATCTTGCATGTGTAACACCCCCGACTTATGTCGGTCGTGTCACACGCCAGTGACTTCAGACGTTACTGTCCAAAGTCACCCTAGGCTTTAATCGGAATAATTAAGCTTAAATAAGTATATTAAATAACGAAAGATTAAACAGCGGAAGACATATTTAAATAAAACTCGACCTTTTATTAACAGACTTCTCATAAAATGAGAAGTGACAATTTTACAATAAAGTGAAATTACAGCGAAAGACTTTTAAATTACACAGCGGAAGACTTTAAGAATAAACCTATTACATGACTAGGTTATAAAAATATATATATTAAAGTAATACTTAACAACCTTAAAACACTGTCACTTAAATCCTCAACTGCAAGCCTCTTCTTCGATTGATTACTTCAAGTTTTCGGGGACTAACCACTGATGTGCCGTATAGGACGGATGACACCAGCCAATCATGCAAGGAATAAAACTCGGTTGGTTAGTCTAATGAAAGACTATACAAGGGTAAAAACAGAATGGTTCTAGTGATCGTAACCGTTTACTATCATTGTCCCTCGAATAACAACCGAAGGAACGATACATAACCCGGAACTTTCACGGAATGATTAAAATTAGACATGCACAGAAAAGAAGACTCTAAAGGAATTGAGTCTTATGGGGAACATATGACAAATGTTTTGGAACGTTATAGTTTTCACACAAGCGTTTAAAAACGACTTGATCATTTGGGTCAACGACCAATCTCACCGCACAATGCGAATCCAGATTGGAAAGAAGACTTACTCTAACCAAAGTCCGGGCGGTTTCCACGTTGTACTCCTCGCCCGAGGGTATATTAATTATATGCATAACCGCACTTATCTTATTAAATTCCAAAACGTATATTCACATTAAGCTTTTAATATGCTCTCGAGTGACAACGAGAATAACATAGGGTGACAATACGTCCATCCCAAATTGCACTAGCAAGGTGCTTAACACCTCCTAACCATAACGGGTGGATAGGAAGCAAGGGTCATGACCTTTAAAAGTATTAGAGAATTAATCCGACTAATACCAAGTTATAAAGAAACGACTAATCTTCACCAGGAATTAGCGTTCCTACGAATACTCGTGCTAATCTAGCATTAAGTTTATATTTAAAATCCACAACAAAGCCATCACAGTAATAACAGGTATAATAGCGTTGTTCTAATAAAATATATAACCTATTATAATATCATATTTTAATCATGGCATTTTATTAAATATGTTCCCAAACGAAACCCATGTTTCACTCCAATTTAATTAACAATCAAAATAATTGATAATTAACGGAAACATGGAATGATAAGCAAGAGCAAACCATCACTTTCATTAATTAGACGAATTGACAATGTCGGGTTCCGGGATCTGGAAACTGGAATCTGAATACGGATTCCTATGACAACGACAAAACAACGACGGAACCCTAAATTAGATTCGATACGACACGAATCAACGGAACGAATGAATACACGAAACGAATCGAAAAGGAAACAAAGCCTGAGTCGTGACCGTGGATGTCCAAGCCACGATTGTGCTTGCCAGGGCAAGCCGCGGTCGCAGTTTGGGCACCCGCGGTCGCGGTTTCTTGGGCAGAGCCGTGGCTGCAGAATTCATCCCCGCGGTCGCGGTTCTCCCAACCGACGACGACTCGAACACGACTTCAAAGCTCACCGACGAAACGATGAAGACGATGACTTGATTCAGGTGAGGCTCACTACAACCACCACCACTTCGACACCTCCAAGGGACTTCCGGTGAACTCCACAGCTCCGGCGAACACGAAGACTTCCGGCGAACACTTAGAACGAGAGAGCTTGAGAGAGAGAGAGCTTGAGATCTGATGGATGAAGGATCAAGCTGCCCCGACCTCCCCTTTTATAGCCCAAGCATCCGAGGACGTTACCCTCCAAGGCAAGCCAACCGCTCGAGCTCCCTCCAACGGCGAAACATTATAAAACGTGGGAAATTTGAACCGGCGAAGCTCGGATAAGAATGAAGAAGACGACGCAGTGGAGACCCGCGATCGCGGTTTCAAAACCGCGATTGCGGTTGTCCACAGACAAAACCGTGCCCGCGGTTTCAAAACCGCGGTCGCGGTTATCCCGCGCTCGCGCCCCTGGCTTCTTGGCCGTGGTTTCCTCTTGCGGTCTTGGCTAGGTCCTATTTTTAGCATCTCTAAAAATAGTCTAAGACCCCATACACCTTACATGTATATTAATATGTTCAAAAGAGTTAACACAAAGATTCCAAATACGCTCAACGCGTCATACTTACAGAACGAGGGTTGGGAAATTACCCAATTGTCCTTACTGAACTTGAGGGTTATTACAGCATGCTCTTGCTTTTAAACTTGCATCTTAAACCCTTGTTTTTCTTCTTTTCCATCCATGTTTACCATTGATATTTGCTTGTTTGAGTCTTTTTGATTCACCTAGTTCATAGTTAGAGTAAAAAAAACATATTGCTTGCTTGCCCTATTCTTGCATTGCAATCTACAAAAAAACAAATAGTAAGATACATCAAGAATTCGGCCAAAGGCCAAGAAAAAATTCAAGAAAAGACATAGATTACACGAGCTTATCTAGGGTGATTAAGTTTCCTTCTTGCAAATATTTTGTTCATTGATTTTGTGAAATGCAAGCAAGGCGAAGACTTGAACTTTCACACAATTACATTTCTTGATCTAGTAGTGCAATTAGGGTTTATTTACTAAAAAGTGATTCCTTCTTGCGAATTCAAGCCTAGCGTAATTACGTATTGCATAAGATCACGTTTTTATTCTTGATTAGCCTTGTAGTGTAGGTTGGTTTTGCATGATTTTTGTAGATTAAGTGATTCTTTACTTGCTTTGCTTAGTTGATCATACTTAGGAATTTCAACATTGCTTTTTTTGTCTCTTGAACTTGATTTGCTTGCATCAATTCCTTACTATCTTATATTATATCTAGTGCCATTACTTACCTTGTTACCTTAGCTCTACTTTGCTGAACATTTTGAGGTTTTGGCTTGATAACAGGGCCCTTGTTTTGACACTTGAGGCATTCTATTCGTAGTTCTTTGCTTTCCATTGTCCATGACAGATCCACGAGACATGAGGAAGGGAACTTTGCCTTCATCACCACGCTCTTTGCAACAAGATGAAGAAGGGTTAGACATCGACCTTAAGATTGTCAAGACAATACGTAAGAACATTTGCAATATGGTCTCGGTGGTGCACACAAATCTCAAAAAGGAGTGGACGTCCCGAGACACGACCATGGAGGAACTCGCCATCAAGCTTAATTGTTTGTGCAATAATCTTGGATACGAGGGTCTGAGATCTTCAAGGCCTGAGCAAGGCACCTCCTCTCGCTTCAATGCCCTTGATGAGGACTTGGCTGGCTTTGACAAGTCACAATGCCAACAACGACACGTCCCATTCCCCATCACTCATTGGCTGACACAACGATGTGCGCCACAACACAGCCAACATAGCTACCACTCGAGCCAACGCTACCTATGAGCACGGCCTCGAGGATGAGAACTATTATGAGGAGTACAAGCCTGAAATTCTTCACCTTGATGACTTCTATGATGAGGAGCAGTCTGTGGATGATCTATCACCTCCTAGAGCCGGTTGCCAACCCCTACTTTGCCAAAACCAAGATATGAATGCTAGACGCATCAATAAGTTTAAATTTTTTAACATTGCAGTGAAAAATGACACAAACAAGTACTTGGAGTGGGAGAAAACCACCGAGTACATCCTTGACCATTGTGGCTATGAAGAGCATGAGCGAGTTGAAGTGGTGACAATCCACTTCCAAGGAATAGCATGGTCATGGTTGTTTAGGTTGCGGGCTGAATGAAAGTTCAAAGGATTAAGGCCTATTGTTACTTGGCCTCAACTAAAGTTCATTAGGAGGAAGAAGTATGTACCGAACGAGCACTTTGAGCATTTGAAGCAAAGAGTGTTGTGCAAGAAAGGAAACTACCCCTATCAAATTCTTCAATAAGCTTGAGGACTTGATACACAAGGCGGAAATTCATGTGACTCTTCGTTCCAAGAAGCAAAGGTTCATGGCTAGTTTGGACCCCCCCCCCCCCCCCCCCCCCCAATTCGTGATGTTCTAGAGGTTCAATGCATCAAGGATGTCAATGAGATGGTCTATACAACCATCCTAGCCTACAACCAACAATAGAGGAACAAGACAAGTCTTGGTCTTCTAATGTCCAAAATTGGTACAATTCTTATAACTCTTCGTCCAATCCTTCTTGGAATTCTTCCTCTAACTCGTCTATGCAACAAAAGGAAATTTACTACTCACCTAAGAGCAAAATTGAGGAGTCTAAGAAGAGGGAGACCGAGGCTACGCAACCCCATGATAGAGCACATGATACTAGGTGTTTCAAGTGTCAAGGAAGAGGGCATTTGGCGCAAGATTTCCCTAACCAAATGTAAGTCATCGTGACACACAATATGGGCTATGTCTTAGAGGAGGAGGAAGATGATGATATGTGAGCCTTAGACCCTTAGTGGATATTGGAGAGTCCGAGGAGGAGGAAGACTCTAACCTTGGCGGTTTAAAGCCGCACACTGGGCCACTTTTGCTTGTGACTAGGCAAGCGCTTATGGTCTAAGAAGCACCGGCCCAAGATCACCGGGAGACACTTTTCCACACTCGTTTTATTGTGAAGGACGCCTCTATTTGCATTATTGATGATGGAGGGAGCTACTATAATTTAGTCAACCAACGAGTGGTTGATCACCTCCAATTGAAGACAACGCCACATCCATAACCTTATTCCCTCAAATGAATCGCTACAAGCCAAGGAGACAATATGGTTACTAGGCAATGATTGGTACGTTTTTTTATAGGACATTACAATGATAAGTTATTTGTAATGTTGTTTCTATGGATTGTACTCACATGCTTTTAGGTAAACCATAGAAGTTTGATAGAAGGACGATCCATGATGGTTACTTGAACCGCTATAGCTTTATGCATAATGGTAGGAACGAGAGGCCAAGGTGAGGGCACAAGTTGCACGACCAAGTAGCCCAACACAAAGCTAAGGCGAAACAAGAGGCCAAGGCGAGGGCTCAAGCTGCGAAAGCCACACCTAACGTCGCCTCACCTACCAACGCCCGCCACAACCGCCACAACAATTACACCACCGCTAAGGGTCCCAAATCTGATGTATATAGCCTCAAGGGACCTTCAAAATCTGCCTATTGGGACACCAAACAACCCAAGGAACCCCATCTCAAGGGAGGATGAGAGTACGAATCCTTGCTATCTTGACCATGCACCAAGGCTCTTGCCTTTGAATGGAATAAATTATGTCTTTTTCTCCCTTTTACCTCTTCTTAACACTTTAATGTTGACTTTTATTCTTTACCTTTTCACCCTAAGCATTGGGAATCTTGATTATCTTTGATGCATCTTTGCAGGTTCATTGTGAAGGCTCCTAGGACACTACCTTTGATATTGGCACCAGATGTGTGTACCATGACATGGGATAACTCTTTGCATCCACTTTGGACAAGGTGGGATTGATTCTTCACTTTGGATCCATATTATGAGTTGATCGCCATGCCAACCCTCCTACCATTGTCGGCCCCACCACTTGTTCGAATGGTTGGCGTTGCTAGCGAGCCGCCTTGGTTTTCTTTGCTAAATTTGGTGAAGAGGCAGCTGCATTGGCCCCATAATAGGCTGGTGGATGGACCTACACCACCGGACTTGGGTGTCTCTACTCTCTCAAGCAAGTGGATTCACATCAATTGCAACAATATTTTTTCCTAATTCAAATTTCGTTTGTTTACTTGTTTTCAACGTGCATTGAAAACTTCCACTTTTTCATTCGGATGTTATTTGTCCTATATTTGGTCACGGTTTAAACTGGTAATTTGAACTAAAACAAACAAGTGTTATATTCTTGGTATTGATATTAGTTTATAAAAAATTAGGGTTGGTGGATAACAAAACAAAATTGGAACTGAAAAGTGGTTAAATGCAAATAACTTAAAATAAGGGGTGATTTTTGACAAAAATGAAGATACATGGTAGTTAAATGAAAAAACTCAAAAGTAAAGGGTTGTCAAGTGAAAAAAAACCCTTAAAAACAAACCATATTATGTTTGAAGGATCAATTGTCGAAAACTACAAGTATAATATCCTATAACTTCCACCCATGTAAAGACTTCCGATTATCAACCACCCCAAATTGTTTCCGTCTTTCCGTGAGAAGCATGAAATTACAATCTATCTCTCTTTTACATTATATTACAATCTCATTTATTCTAACTACATAATTAGTTAAGAAATTATAAAAAAGGTAATCAACCCATGCTCTAAACGTAGGAAGTCATGAAGGAGTCAGACAAGATTAAGGCCATTTGCGAAATTGGAGGTTGGTTGGAGACAAGGGGAATTTGATATCTATATTCCTCGACCTTAATTTCATCTTGAATGACAAATTTAACCAAGTAAAACAAACCAAACCTTTGTACATAGAACAAAGTACAAAATGGGGAACCCCGTCGAGGAAGGTATATTGTTGTGTTGTTTTGGGGATTCATGTTCGCACTCGCTTCTTTATGCAGCACAGGTTGCGCCCAAAAACTGGTTTTTTTATATAAAAAAAAAAGATTTAATCTTGGGCGTAACCTGGTTGCGCCCAAGATCCAGTTTGTTTTTTTATAAATTTGAAAAATTATTTTGGGGTGATTACTGAATCAGTTCAACAGTGATCGTTTTTTTTTTAAGAATGAATTTAACAAAATATTTTTTTTAAATGGTTTTTTTTATAAAAACATTTGGGTGCAACGAATCAGCTGAAAAAAATACCGTTGCGCCCAAAAATAAAATTACCGTTGTACAACGGTAATATCTGTTGCTATATATATGCAACTATTTCGTCCATTTTATCTTTCGTCCATTTTAGCATACCATCGAATTGAAATCACAAATTATTGATGCACCCGGTCTTGATTTGATTCATCACGATGATTTACGGGTACGAATATATTTATTCCAAAGTTTATTTCAAATTGAGTAAATTAAAGTAGTTTGTTGTAGGTTAGAACTTTGATTAAAATGTACATACGATCATTATGTTAGGATGAATACATGTTTTAGGTTAGCGGCATTATTTTAGTATTTTCTGTATTCTATTATATAGTTGTAAAATAATTTTCGCTAAGTTTATTTGCGAAATAATTTGGATTTCACATGTGTTAATGTATGATTTATGAAGTAGATTATATGTTCATGGTAATAACATGGATATGTTAGTTTTAAGAAACGCTCTTTTTGAAAATAAATAGGACGACTCTAGTGATAGCGAATATTGCCAGTGGACTATTCTGCTCAATTTACTACGGATGAAGAATGGAGTGATAGCGATAGTATGACTAGCTGGGCTAAGAAGGTAGGTTTGGAGTTGCATATGGTTATCGTAATAAATAAATCATGGCCTAACCGAAAGGTCATATTGTCGTGTGAGAAGTCTAGGCCATATAGAGCGGCAAAGAAGAAGGCGGGTGAGGGTCCCGAGGCAACCCTTAAATGGAAATACAATGCGAGGACAAAAAAGAGCGAGTGTCCGTTTCAGTTGCATGGAGTGGTTGTGAAAGGAGATTGGCTCAAATCTGACCGTTGGAGATTATCCGTCGTTTGTGGATGGCACGACCATGAGCTTTCTAGTAGTTTGCTCAGTCATGCATTTGTCGGGCGGCTTTCGCAGGAACAACAAGAGCGCGTGAATGTTTTGTCAGCCTCCGGAATAAAGCCGAAGGCTATTATGAGTCTATTTGTACACGAGGATCCCAAATGCTTGACATCAAGGAACCAACTCTACAATTATAAGGCTCGGGAGAGGTTGAAATGCAAGGGGAATTTGACAGTGCCGCAATACATGCTGGATTTTCTAGACGCGAGACATTATTATACAAGATATGAGACGCGTCACAATGAAGAAGGGAAGGAGGTTTTGAGTGACATTTTTATTTGTCACCCCGGAGCTAGACATTTGTTGATTTTGTTCTCCAGCATCGTCATCATGGATACGACCTACAAGACGAACATGTATAAAAGTTTAATTATCGCTATTACTATATCTAAAATATGTAATTGCATATAAATGTTCTAATTTTTACATTTATAGGTACGGTATGCCTTTGTTGGAGTTTGTTAGATTCACTTGCACCAACCGTACGTTTTGTATTTCGATCGTATTCATGTATGATGAGATGACGGAGCACTACACATGGGCCTTGGACCGCCTTAAGATAATTCTCAGGGGACATGAACCCAAGGCGATCATGTCAGATCGAGAGCTCGGTCTTGTGAAAGCCGTCAATGTAGTCTTTCCCAATTCGAAGCATCTGTTGTGTAGGGTCCATGTCAACCGCAACGTGGAAGCTTATGCTATGAAATGTCTCCCCAAGGTCGACCATTTTAGTGGTAATATTCGTTGGTTGTTGAGGTCTCCCACTGAGGATGTGTACGAGGAGCGACTTCAATACTTGACAGAAAAGTGGATTAAGCTACCCTGGCTGATGGATTACGTGAAGAGGGTATGGCTTGCTGACTACAAGCAGATGCTAGTCAGTGCATGGTGCGACATAGTTCTCCATTTTGGCACAAGATCATCAAACAGGTAAATTCATAAGTGCAACTAAGTGTACCTTGAGTTTTATTTTCAGGGTCGAGAGTCAGCACTCTATGCTGAAGGAGGGGATCGAATCGTCTGTTGGAGGTTTAGACACCCTCGTGCAGCAAATCGACAATATGTTTGCTGATCAAATTCGGGAAATCAGGGGTGATATGGAGCAGAGTGCTTTTAAGGCGCCCACAGAGATCGTAAATGGGACAATTTGGGTGAATACTTTTTTCGGGCGCATTCTTTATATGGTCTCGTAAAAGTGCTTAAGAATGTTATACACTTCAGTTGTTAGGGTCCAACAAGGAAAAATTCCTGAGGAAGAATGCCGTGATGTGTTTTGGAGAGCCACCCTAGGCTTGCCTTGCCCACACACGATCAAGGAATATGTAAAGGCCGGTTTCACGTTGAGGCCAAGTGAAATCCACATTTATTGGAAGAAAATCAAGTGGGAAGGGGTTAGGCATGCTGAGCTCGCACCGAATGAGGACGTATTTATCTCAGAAGAAGATGTCCTCTTAGGTGCCATGTTTGGAGATTGGAGCAACGAAGAATTGCCCCCAGAGCTGAAGACCGACTTTGCACGCCGGTACAAAGCTTTCCATGAGCCGAGATCGTGTACCACAGAAGATCCCTCGGCCGCTTCGACCAAGAAGGGGAGACCTAAAAAGAAGAAGAACGATACCAAGAGGGACCCTTGTTGGTTTGAGCATGTGGCGGAAGAAAAAAGGAAGAAGGACGAGGACAAGAAGAAGAAGGCTGAGGAGCGGAAAAGTTCCTCTATGGGATCTAAAGGACGTCCTCCGAGCGGTAAACGGCACAACGGAGTTTCACCTGGCAAGGAAAGCACCACTAGAGCACCTTAGGGCGACATGGACGTGATTTACCTCGGCTTCAACTAGGGTCGAGATAATATTGATTCGTTTATGCTCGCCTACATTGGAAGACGCTTATCGGTACGTCCTATGGGAGATTTTCAAGGAACTACATCAACGCCGAGCGTTGTACACCCCGGCTTGTCATTTTACCCCCATATCGGAGCTGATCAGGTTTGTGAATTTTACCGGGGTGTGCATGAGGGATCACTGGATGAAAGTTCCTATGGACGGCTTGGTGTTTGCCACACGATACCAAGTGGCTCTTGTTGTGTTATCATATGATGGACCTCACACATGCCTCCCAATGTGGGCTCCCCCAGACACACAACCTCCCACTAGGTTGCATGCGATAGCCCTTGTAGGCAACCATGACCATTTTGTACCGGTATGCATTTCCAAATTATTTTATCATTAACCTATATTTTTTTATAATGTATTATAAGTAACCCCTGTTTTATTTGTATAGGTTTGGCTGGTTGATGATCAATGTCCGATTCCACCCCCGCCCCTTGTTTGGACCCAATGGAAAGATGCAAGCGTTGAAGGATGAGAAGAACCGTTTCAGGCTAGGATGCAAGATTACCTTATCTAAAGGAGCATGGGTGGTAACGGTCCCATATTTGTTTAGTCCTAGGGCTTAGGATATCCAACTACTACAAATGTTGGATCGGGATGGAGTTGGATATGTTTAGTCAATGTAAATCCACTCCTTTTCCAATTTGTAGTTTCAGACCTCAATGTCAAATCAATTTAAATATCGATTCATCCTCTAAATGTTTTTACACTCAATCGTGCTATCAGAAGTAAGCCTCAGTAAAGTTGCACGGTTTGTGACAAACCGTGCCGCAAACCGTGCCACTTTACAGAGGCGGCTCAAGTGGAACCGAATCTGGGCGCAACTATGTTGCGCCCAAAATCTGGGTTGGACGCATCATGTTGTGCATAAGGTCATAGGCGCACCAACGGTGCGCCCAAGGTTGGGCGCACCAACGTTGCGCCCAAGGTTGGGCGCAACATGATTGCACCCAAACTGTTGTATGGGGGATTGTTTTTGGGTTTAGGGTTTAGGGTATTAGGTGTTCATCATTGTAGTTCATAGTTTAGGGTTTCCGAGTTTTATTTGGAAATATGACCTCCAATAGCTAGATATCGACCGAAATTTACCTAAATTACATATTTTTTCTTAATGTTCTTACACTCAAACCCAATCTAAAAGGGATAAGCAAGGCTGAAACTCAACCTTAAACCCACACAACAAATAGAACGCGGCCATAGGGTTTAATGTTTAGGATGGATATTCAATATATATACATGGGGAACCGGAACGGCTCCTTCGCCTGAAAAACCATGGCAGACCAAAATCCCACAGCAAGCCCAAAACATTATGGCCATACAAACATACTATCCATCCTTTAAGCGAAATAGTGTTAGAAATATTTAACAATATCATATATTCTATGAAATCCTAAACCCTTCAAAACCCAAAAAAGCCCCCCTCACAATCCTTTGGGCGCAACCACGTCGCGCCCTGCATTTTGGGCGTAATGTGGTGGCGCCCAAGGGGTTGTGAGAGGGTTTAGGGTAGGGTTTTTTAGGGTTTAGGGTTTTAGTGGCTATGGTCCATTCATCAGGGTTCAAGGTTTGGGATGTCCAAATTTGTTTCAAAAAACAAACCTTCAACAACTATATATGGCTCCGATATTTTATAGTTATTCAATAGTCGGGGATTTACTTTTGAAGCACTTCTACTGAAGGCTTCGCATAATGCCCCTCAAAGTTCCAAATAGAAAGACCCTTTCTAACCCTAAACAATATCAAACCTTATAATATCAAAGATTAAAAAATCTCAAACACCCTAAACCCAAAAATTAACCCCCTTCACAACCCAAATAGGGTTTTAGGGTTTAGAATTATAGTATATAGTTTAGGGTTTCGAAGTTTAATTTGAAAATATAACATCCAATAACCAAATATCGAATTAGGTATTCTGGGGGCCCTCAGCCCAGATTTGAACAAGATGGAACGGAGCACAGAGATCCCACACCAATGCCAAAACATTCTGGCCATAAAAACGCGCTATTCATCCTTTATGCGAAAAAGTGTCAAAAATATTTTACCCTACCCTATGATCTATGAGACCCTAAATCTTAAACCTAAAACCCTAAACCCTCCAAAACCCACAAATTAACCCCCCTCACAACCGTTTGGGCGCAACGCGATTGCGCCCAAGTGGTTGTGAGGGGTTTTGGAGGGTTTGGGGTTTAGGGTTTAGGATTATAGTATATAGTTTAGGGTTTTGAAGTTTAATTTGAAAATATAACCTCCAATAACTAGATATCGAATTAGGTATTTTGGGGCCCTCAGCCCAGATGAACAAGATGGAACGGAGCACAAAGATCCGTTTTGTGTTGTTGTAAGATAGGCTCAATATTTAACTTTACGAAATCCAAATTAGATCTTTGTATGCACCTCCATTTCAGCTTTTCCGCTTACGTCTTAATCCCTAAACCCTAAACAACATTACCAACCCTAAACCCCCCAAAAGTGAAATTTGCTGGATGGAGAACAAAAAAATGTTATAACATAAAACATGGACCTGATAAGCACTACTTTGTAGGGCTTAACTAAGAGTCATTAGAGGATTTATTGGTGCCATTCGGGTAGATTTAGACACATTCATGTGTGTGGCATTTTGGGGAGAAGTTGGTGTATTTGGAGGTGTTTGATCCGTTTTGGAGATCATAGTAGACACTGAGGAGGAAGCCACCAGAATTAGACGCCAAGGGAGTGCAATGAAGAGTAGAAGAACGGTAGGCTGAATTCAGTCGGTTCGTTCTCTCTACTCAGATGTCCAAATGGAGTTATTCCAATTCGAAGAGTTAGATCTTGAAGTCTACTGCAAGTCCTCAAAATATGAGCGCGATCCGAGTTGGGAATCAAAAGTTATGGCATTTTTACGGAAGTGTCGCAGGAGCTGAACCGAAGAACGGCGACCGCCGTACAAAGACGGCGACCGCCGTAATTACGGTGCCCGCCGTGCACCTTACGACGCCCGCCGCAATTGGCTTTCCACCAACCTTGGCTACGAAGTGACCACGGCGCCCGCCGTTTAATTACGGCGCCCGCCGTTTAATTGCAGCGCCCGACGTGGAGGTTGCGGCGCCCGCCGCTGTCAGAAGCCCACCGAGTCCGTTTTCCTTATTTGTTTTATTTCGGATTATTTTATTACTTTTTATTATTTCGTTTTAGGTTAACTTAACTTTATTTCGTTTAGTATTTAAGGGTTGAGAAAAGGCTTGTTTGCCAATCTATTATCAACTCTCTCGAACCCTAATTTTCTCTCTACGTATTTGCTATAAAGAACTAAGCCTCCTTGGCTTAGTCAGACGCTGAAGCTTTCGTTTGGATTTAGTTGTGAGATTCTCGTTCTTAATCTATTGCATGGTTTTTATCTCTTCTCTTGCTTAAGTTGTTTATGATTGATATTGATAATCTCTATTTGGACGCAACTAGGGTTTGTCGCTATTGATCTATTGCTAGATCTAGATTGTTACTGGTTGAGCATATCTATTTCAGAGTAGCAACTGCATCGTACTAGTATCTGGTTGTGCTAGTCTTATGCAGAAGAGAATTGATTTACATTCTAGGATAATATCTGGTTGTTTTATGCTAGAATTGTATCCAACTATATTCCTATCCGTAAGGCTGCTGTTAAACTGAATCTTGATAGTTTCAGGGTTGTTTAATTAGTTAGTGCTAATAGTATCTGGTTGTGCTATTAGTTATATCTGAAAAGGAATTGGAACCACCATTGCATGAGATTTTGAATGGGTATCTATGATCAACTTGTCATACGAATAGTGGATGTTGTTTGACTAAATGCTTTTCCCATTACTGATTTCATCAACTTTTACCTTGTTTACTTTTGCATGCTTAGGTTACTAAAACTCACAAAACCCCCCTTTTGGTTACTTCTGATTAACATACGAATTGCATATTTAGATAGACATCTGTCTCCCTGTGGACTCGACCTTTACTTACCTAGGACTACGGTTTAGGGTTTATTTGGATATTTTGCATAGCAGTTTTTAGAACGACAAAAACCTGTTATCAAATTGGCGTCGTTGCCGGGGAGGCAATAATCTATTTTGTGTGTGTTTTTTGTGTGCCAATCTTGGTGTGAACCTATCTTATGGTTCACACCCGTGTTACTAATAATCTACCTCTAGTTTTTTATCCAGAAATCGAAAGAACTTTTCTTCAGGCTCGTAGGGCTGCGAATTTACTACTTGAGGAAGCTGAAAGAATGGCAGCCTGTGTTACTCTTGAGTCTTTGACAGCTCCTAACTTGGAGCAACCTACTCGTGCTGTGCAATTCCCTGCTCTGGGTGAAGGGGTTAAATTTGAGCTCAAGACATGAGTAGTCCATTTACTCCCAAAATTCAGTGGAACCCCGCTTGAGGACCCTATTCAGCATTTGGATGAGTTCCTTAAGGTCTGCACCAGTATGAGGCCATCTGAGATTACTGAAGATCAGATGAGGTTGAGAGTCTTTTCCTTCTCTCTGAAGGACTCCGCGAAGGACTGGTATCATTCTTTGCCCCCAGGAAGCATCACTACTTGGGTGAATTTGAAGAAGGTGTTTCTCGACAAATACTTTCCAGCTATCAAGTCCAATCAACTCAAGAAAAAAATATGCAATGTGGAGCAGCTGTCTAATGAGTCTCTCTATGACTACTATGAGCGCTTCAAGAAATTGGTGAAGAGTTTCCCCTACCATGGCTATGCTAATCATGATCTGATTCTTTATCTGCATAGAGGACTCCGTGAAGATGATCGTCGGATGGTAAATTCTGCATGTGGTGGGAATATTCTGAAGAGGACTTATGAAGAGGCTCTAGAGATATTTGCTACTCTGGCTGATGACTCTAGACAGTACAGTGGGAGAGGTTCCCAAAGCTTGGTTGTTGCTGGTTCTCAAGCGAAAATTGATCAGGCTGATTTTGATGTGTTGAGAGAGGAGGTGAGGCGTTTGAAACTGAAAGGTACGCCTCAGCAGGCTAAGGCCTGTGAGATCTGTCGTGACGACTTGCATCCTACTGATTCATGTCCTACTCTACAAGAGGAAGTGAATGCAGTGGGAGGATATCAGTAGAGGCCCAGGCATGATCCTTACTCCAATACATACAATCCTGGTTGGAGGGATCATCCCAACTTCAGATAGAGAGACCCAGAACCACAGCAACAACAGGGTAACCCTCAACAACCAAGGCAGCCATTCGTGCCACAACCTCAAGGGCAGAGCTCGAACCCGTCCTCGTCTATGGAGAATATGATGAAGATGCTGATGCAGAGCAACGTCGATCTCACTACAAATGTTAATAAGCTGACTCAGAGCTCAGTGCAATTCCAAGCAAATACACAAGCTAGCATTCAGAACTTGGAGAGGCAATTTGTCCAGATCTCTCAGGTGGTGAGCAAACTTGACGCGAAGATTTCTGGTAAACTTCCATCTCAAAAGGAAGTGAACCCGAACATTAGGAACGTTAGTGCTATAACTCTGAGGAGCGGGAAGAGACTCGACGAGGATGATTCTGAGGTCGACAAGGAAGCGGATCAGGAGCGGGAACAGAACAGCGACGGCGACCGCCGTGAAGACCACGGCGCCCGCCGTGAAAATGACTCAACTCTCGAATTTTCTGATGAAAATTGCGGCGCCCGCCGCAATAACCACGGCGCCCGCCGTGACGGTGAGCAAAATCCTGAACTTTCCAATGACGTTCACGGCGACCGCCGCACCTCTCACGGCGCCCGCCATGATACTGTAGTCGATCCTGAGGCTGAGAAGGAGTATGTACCCCCAATTTTTCCTGAGTGGAAGCCTGTTGTACCATTTCCGTCTGCTTTGAAGCGTACCAAGCCACTTGCGCAGGACAAGGACATGTTTGAGATGTTCAGAAACATTGAGGTCAACATGCCTCTCCTAAATTTGATCAAGTCTGTCCCTCGTTATGCAAAGTTCTTGAAGCACATGTGCACTACGAAGAGAAACCAGGACAGGAACAGCAAGAAGAAGGTCAAGGTAAGCGAACATGTCTCTGCTATTTTTCAGAAGCGCTTACCCAAGAAGTGTGGAGACCCAGGTATGTTCACCATCCCCGTCACCATTGGAGGTACCAAGTTCAATAAAGCTATGTTAGATTTGGGTGCTTCCATAAATGTTTTACCTTCATCTCTTTGTGAATCCTTAGGATTAGGACCCATGCATGCGACCAAAATTTCCATTCAGCTAGCTGATAGATCTAGTGTGCGTCCTATAGGGATAGTGGAGGATGTTTTGGTTAGGGTTGGTGATCTTACTTTTCCTGCTGACTTTTATGTGCTTGATATGGAACATGATATGCATGTAGCCCCTATCCTGTTAGGGAGACCCTTCTTGAAAACTGCCAACACTAAAATCAACGTGAGTACTGGTTCCTTGACTATGGAATTTGATGGCCAAACCATTAATTATAACATTTATGAAGCCATGAAATTCCCCTCTGATGATCTTTCTTTGTGTGCAATTGATGTACTTGAGCCTGTGGTGCAAGATGTTTTTGATGAGGACCACCTAGATGACACACCACCTATTGTTGATTCTAGCTTGGATATTGCTATATCTACTGACTTGCAGGAAGGTGTTGATGAGTGGTACGCTTGCTATAAGCTCCCTCCGGAGCTTCCAGGTAAATCACCTTTGCTGCTAACTCCGAGCGAGAGGCTCATTCCTTATTTGGTGCAGGTCCCTGAAGTCAAGGCTAAACACCCTCCTGATCGATCTAAGCATGGGGTAGACGCGACCAAGAAGGTCAAGATGGAGAAGCCGCTGAAGAAGAAGCATGGTCTAAGGTTCAAACATTTCCATGATTGGTTCAGGAAGGAGGTATGGATTGAGAAGGTTCCCAAAGAGCCTGATGATATGGATTGAGGCTGTTCGAGTAGTATGTCGAGCCACGACATTAACCAAGGCGCTGTTCGGGAGGCAACCCGATGTTAGGTCGTTTATTTCCCTTCCCTTAGTCAATTTCTTTTGTTTTTCTTTTAGTTTTTGTGTTGAACTAACCTGCAGAAAGCGCGAAAAAAAGTGAAGAAGGAGTTCACGGCGCCCGCCGCTAACCTTACGGCGCCCGTCGTAAATGCCCCGCCAAGAAAGTTGGCCACGACTTGAGAACGGCGACCGCCGTTTAATCGCGGCGCCCGCCGCAATTACGGCGACCGCCGTTTAATCGCGGCGCCCGCCGCAATTACGGCGACCGCCGTTTAATCGCGGCGCCCGCCGCAATTACGGCGCCCGCCGCCCTCCTTACGGCGACCGCCGTAATTTCTCAGGTAAAAAAAAAAAAAAAAAAAAAAAAAAATTCCCGAAAAAATCTTAAACGGGGAGAAAAATCAAAAAAAAAATTAATTACCGGGCTGTCCAGATTTCCCACGAGAGGTGCGCATCATGTTGCTAACGGAGGAATACATTCACCCTACATTCATTTGGCAACGATGATGGTCCTGCAGTCGACAGCTGGAGAAGAGATACACCAGGGCCCAACCACGATGACATCTGGACCCATTTTTTTTTGAAGGCCATGCAACCCCGTTCCCTTGATTGTCCACTACTCACCACAGTGGTTCCTTTTGATTGCATGGTAGAAGTTGATGGAGTTGAAGGCCGTGCCGCCCTGATTTCCTGAATAACCACCGCACTTCACAGTGGTTTTCTATGGTTGCACGGTATATGAAGGTTATAGCATTGATGCAGACATCCAGGACATGAACTTTCATGAGTACACCGCCAGCAACAAGGAAGTGTCCAAGCCAACTCAGCAACGTTGTGAGTTATTTTTTGCTTTTCCCTGTGCTTTATTCTTTTGTCTTTCATTACATTGAGGACAATGCAATGTTTAAGCATGGGGTGAGGTTTTATACTTGCTACGCTGCTAAGGAGAAAAAAAAAACATGAAAAGAGCCAAAAATTTGAAAAAAGGCATACATTAAAAATTCTGGGATAGGTCGAAAACCCGACAGGGCGGCCTAGGCAATAAGCAGGTGGCTTGGACCGGTATTAGGCTGGGGTAATATGAGGTCAAGAATGACGTGAGCTTATGTGAGCACATCTATTGGAAAATGAAATGAGTGGCTTGGTGAAAACCCAAAAGGGCGCCTTGGCAAAATGAGCGAAAAAGAAGAAGAGTGATTTTAGGATTTCTCACTATTCTTGGCGAGGCGTCATAAGAAGATGAGTCAAAGAAGGATTGTCGGGTAGGTCACTCTGGGAGACATAGGGAGCAATATATGGAGGCTAGGATTAGAGGTTACTCACACTATTGGATGTCCGGATTTAGCTTTGGGGAAGTACTCTACTTGCCCCTTAAGCTTGTTGAGTTGTGGATGTGTTGTGAATGAGATTGGTGCCAGGAGCTTTGGCATGGGTTAGGTGACTCTTAGTTGGAGGATATGCTTCCTGAGACCTTGGGTGCTGCATTGGAGGAGTGGACTCTTATTTGGTTTACTCATGGACGAGCAAAGGTCTAAGCATGGGGTGGTTTGATAAGCACTACTTTGTAGGGCTTAACTAAGAGTCATTAGAGGATTTATTGGTGTCATTCGGGTAGATTTAGACACATTCATGTGTGTGGCGTTTGGGGGAGAAGTTGGTGTATTTGGAGGTGTTTGAGCCGTTTTGGAGATCATAGTAGACACTGAGGAGGAAGCCACCAGAAGTAGACGCCAAGGGAGTGCAATGAAGAGTAGAAGAACGGTAGGCTGAATTCAGTCGGTTCGTTCTCTCTACTCAGATGTCCAAATGGAGTGATTATAATTCGAGGAGTTAGATCATGAAGTCTACTGCAAGTCCTCAAAATATGAGCGCGGTCCGAGTTGGGAATCAAAAGTTATGGCGTTTTTACGGAAGTGTCGCAGGAGCTGAACCGAAGAACGGCGACCGCCGTACAAAGACGGCGACCGCCGTAATTACGGTGCCCGCCGTGAACCTTAAAGCGCCCGCCGCAATTCGCTTTCCACCAACCTTGGCTACGAAGTGACCACGGCGCCCGCCGTTTAATTACGGCGCCCGCCGTTTAATTGCAGCGCCCGCCGTGGAGGTAGCGGCGCCCGCCGCCGCTGTCAGAAGCCCACCGAGTTCGTTTTCCTTATTTGTTTTATTTCGGATTATTTTATTACTTTTTATTATTTCGTTTTAGGTTAACTTAACTTTATTTCCTTTAGTATTTAAGGGTTGAGGAAAGGCTTGTTTGCCAATCTATTATCAACTCTCTCGAACCCTAATTTTCTCTCTACGTATTTGCTATGAAGAACTAAGCCTCCTTGGCTTAGTCAGACGCTAAAGCTTTTGTTTGGATTTAGTTGTGAGATTCTCGTTCTTAATCTATTGCATGATTTTTATCTCTTCTCTTGCTTAAGTTGTTTATGATTGATATTGATAATCTCTATTTGGACGCAACTAGGGTTTGTCGTTATTGATCTATTGTTAGATCTAGATTGTTACTGGTTGAGCATATCTATTTCAGAGTAGCAACTGCATCGTACTAGTATCTGGTTGTGCTAGTCTTATGCAGAAGAGAATTGATTTACATTCTAGGATAATATCTGGTTGTTTTATGCTAGAATTGTATCCAACTATATTCCTATCCGTAAGGCTGCTGTTAAACTGAATCTTGATAGTTTCAGGGTTGTTTAATTAGTTAGTGCTAATAGTATCTGGTTGTGCTATTAGTTATATCTGAAAAGGAATTGGAACCACCATTGAATGAGATTTTGAATGGGTATCTATGATCAACTTGTCATACGAATAGTGGATATTGTTTGACTAAATGCTTTTCCCATTACTGATTTCATCAACTTTTACCTTGTTTACTTTTGCATGCTTAGGTTACTAAAACTCACAAAACCCCCCTTTTGGTTACTTCTGATTAACATACGAATTGCATATTTAGATAGACATATGTCTCCCTGTGGACTCGACCTTTACTTACTTAGGACTACGGTTTAGGGTTTGTTTGGATATTTTGCATAGCAGTTTTTAGAACGACAAAAACTTGTTATCAAGACCCTAAACCCAAAACCCCTGAATACCCTTACAACCCTCTGGGCATAACCCTAAACCCTAAACCCAAAACCCCTCACAACCCTCTGGGCGCATCCTCCTTGCGCCCAAATACTGGGCGCAACGTCGTTGCGCCAAGGGGGTTGTGAGTGGGATTTGTTTAGGGTTTTTTAGGGTTTGGGGGTTTAGTCTGTCGATATGTAAGGTTTAGAGTACAAAGTTTAAGGTTTAATTTCGAAAAATAGCTTCCAATATCAACATATCGACGTAATATTTTGAGAAAGTTTCGCATGACAACTTCATTGCCCTTTGCACCACCAGAGGAACCTGCTCCCCAACAGTAGTATATAGTTATAGTATGTAATTATAGAATATATGACACAACCATAGTTTACAACTATTTGCACAACTTCAGCATCAATACAGCCTAGCAAAACCCTTAAACCCTAAACCCTTCTAAACCCAATATAAACCCTCAAGACCGTATTCGCGCATCCTTATTACGCCCAAACTCTGGGAGCAACGAGGATGCACCCAGAGGGTTGTGAGGGGGTTTTGTTTAGGGTTTTTTAGGGTTAGGGTTTAGGGGTTTAGGGTGCTGCTCTTAGGTCATTACAGTACAAAGTTTAAGGTCTTCACGTTTAATTTTGAAAAATAGCTTCCAATTTCTACATATCGCCAGAATATTGTGCTAAACCCCAAACCACATTAGCTAGACATCCAAAGCAAGTCTTGCCCATTGTTCAAAAGTTACATTATCATCCATAGTGAATGGCTGATCATAATCACAGTTTTCTTCATAGCAAGTGCAAGTGCACTAGCCCTTCTTACTCTTCGCAGAGCCTCTTCTTCTCCTAGCAGTGCTTTAAGCCTTTGTGCAACCAAGCTCAACTGTTACGCCACTTCAGTTCCATTTTTTCTCTGTCTTGTCAATCTATTCTTTTAATTATTTTTATGTCATATCATATTCTTCTAGTAAGTACAAAAATATCTTTATAAAATTATAATTTTTAACTTTTTTGGGCACAACAACGTTGCGCCCAAAAAAGTTACCGTTGTATAACGGTAACTTTTTGGGCGCGACGTGGTTGCGCCCAAAAAGTTACCGTTGTAAAAAGGCTTTAAAAGGGCATGTTACCAACTCTATTACTCACATCAAGGGATATCAAGTGCATATGAGAGTATGGCTTCGTCGTCCAGCAATGCTCAGGCTCCGGTTACAATGTGGCAATGCAATTTTTCAGTCATCATGTACACTTGCGAGAGACCCATTCACTACAAAAGAAGGTATCTCGCATGCAAGGATTACATCCCAATGGAGCGGGATGGTACAATGAGAGAGTGTCATACCTTTAAGTGGCTTGATCCACCGTATGACGACAATGTTGCCAAGATTATCAGAGAATTGGTGCTGGAAAGAGATTAGCTTAAAAAGTTGTGTGATACCCTTTCAGATTCAAATTGGAAGTTAAGGAGGAAGATATATTATCGGGGTTATGATTACAAGCTATAAGTTTATTTCAGTAATTATTTCGAGTTCTATGTTTGTATCGAACGTCAATGTTATTTCTAAGTTTGTGTATGGCATCTTTGAATGACATATTTGAATTCGGTACATGATATGTATGAATCTCTCTCTATAAATTTGTTATAACTGATAATCCAACCCTTGCACCAGCCAGAAAAGCTTAATTGTATGACATCTTTTTATGCGCGTTTGGGTCTTTTAACAATATTTTTTTAATTAAGGTCGGTTTAGAAATCCATAAAATCTGCAATTCAAATACACGTAAAACACGTATATACACAAAATGTCAGTACAAAATCCATAATGTCAGTACAAAATCCATGATATAACTAAAAATACATAATGTCAGTAGCTATATCTCGTCGTCGCAGGACTCATCCTCAGCCATGGCCCGCTCAGCCGCGGCCTTGGAAGACTTTCCCCTCTCATATATAGACGGGACACGCCCCGCTCGGGCTCGGTTCTCTGCTGCTGCGGACGACTCGGCAGCAGGACCCGAGGACTGGGAAGATAGTTGCGACGCCCGGATAAGCGGTGCAGCAACAGGAAGCTCGTCACCGCATAGAATGGCCAGCATATGGTCCTAATCCAGACCGCCACCCCGGGTCTGAATGATCTCCCGAGCGAATGTTTTCGCCATGGCCAAACGCTGCAAAACAACAAAATTATTTTCGAGAATAATAAAAACAAACATTTATAGAAGAGATTGGTGGAGAAATGTACTCTATAAGCCTCCACAGTAGGAGGAGGACCTGGAATACGAGGCTGAACTTGTGAGAGGGGGCTCACATACGGATGTGAGATATGTAAATACTAGTATAGGTACTCGTCGTCCACATCCCACGCTAGGACGGCCATCGGGCTCTCCAAAATGAATGGACACAAATGCTTCTCGAGGTGCTCCCAGCCGTCGCATGCGTGAGAAAAAACAACCTTGTACGTATCTTTCCCTTTAAACTTGACGGGTCGTGAGGCGTATGACGGCTCTATGACATCCAAGGGCCTGCTCTGACGATGTCCAAACTGGCGCACGGCCCGATCAGGCATGTATGACTCCTCAACGTCCATGAACGCGATCGTCCCTCGGTATGTGGACGCCCTATAAGCACCAGCAAAATCTAGACTGCCATACGGCGTCCAACGTACCTGTAATGATAAAAAAGTACAATCTTGTAAATAGTTAATCATAGAGGAGACATAAGTATTAAAAAATTAGGGTGCTTACATCCTCGGCACGATACTCGTCCAAAATACGCATGTAATGCCTGTAGGTGTCGAGATCACGCAACGCGGTGCGCTGGATATAATATCGAGCAGCGCATCGCTCGTCGTCGCCCATTCCAGGGAGGGGCTTAGGGTTCCCCGGGAAATATACGAAGTACGTCTATATCCACATCTGCATACGAAATAAATAATATGTTTGGTTAACAATAATTTTAAAATTTTAATAATTACTGCAACGACAATAATTTTACGTTCAATTACCTGAAGAAGATAGGTGCACCCCGCTATGCTTGTTGCCTCCCCCGGGAAGCCTCGCCAAGGTTCCTATACAAGAAATCAAGCACCCCCGTCCCCCACGCCGTGCCGACGACTCGGTCCCAATCCTCGAATAACGACAGCATCTTCACCATCAGCTAGTTCGTGAACTTGTCCACGAAAATGCTGCAAGAGAGAACGTGCCATAGGTATCCCACCTCTATCGACTCAGGCTCATTGCCGTCTCGTACCATGTGTAGCAGGTGCTTAAAAAAATCATCGGCAGAAACCCGGCCCTTAATAACCTCCCCTACACCTTCCTCTCCCGAACACCGAACATATACCTGAAAATCTCCCGCCCTAACGTCTTCAGCACTTTTTCAATATCCTTTGGGGTGGCATCCATAGATACTGAAGGTACGCGGCACAGAAACCCCTTTATCCTCAACCCCAGGATTCTATCCACGTCGTGAAGCGTGATCGTAATCTCGCGCCACGGAAAATGAATGTTGTTCGTCTCAGGGTGTCACCTCTCGACAAACGCTGATATAAGAACGTGGTCGCCCCTACTAAACTGAAAATCCCGAAGACCAGCCAATCCAGACTGTTGCACGAGCCAAAACCAACTCCCCTCAACCACCTCGCTCGGAATGTATCTCCTTCAGTCATTGAAGTCGGTCGGGCGTATAAGCCCTCAAACGCCATACGAGGGCCGGTGCAGGCGGAGAAGGAGCGTGCCAAATACGATGCGCAACGTGAGTCGCGAAGCTCCCTAGCACATCAGGCAACTCAAGCCCGTACGGGGCAAGCTCCACGGCAAGTGGACCCTCGCCAGCGGAAGGGGGAACGGGTTGCTGGGGGGCGGGAGGGGGAGGGGGAACGTGATCCTCGAGGGCGGGAAGGACATCCTCCATCATAACGTCGTCCAAATGAGGACTCTCGCCCGTAATCTCCTCTGTCTCGACAAACACATCCTCCATATGCGAATCGCCCATGTCACGGACGGGACTCTGCGAAGCCGGAGGTGAACACATGTCACGATGAGGATCCGCTAACAGACCGGATACCGTTCCAATAACGGGTTCCGCTATTGGAACGGAATCCTTCGGGATTCCACCCCCGCCCTTACGACCACGTAGGCTGGGGGGGTTTAGGAGGTTTCGGCGCTTACGATCGAAAGCTGTCACGGGTCAAGATTCCACCCCACAACCCCTCCGCATCTTTCGTTTGATTCTCTCGACTACATCTTGTTTTATTCAAATAATTGTCCCAAATTAAGGGTTTTATACCCACTTAAAATTTTGCTAAATTTTTTAATTCTAATATTCCATTATATTTGTCTAATTTAAAAAAAATTCTAATTTCTATAAAATTACAATTCATTTTTACCTAAAATTCTAATTTACTTAATATTCTAATTTAATTAAACTTATTCATCTCATTTTATTCAAATTCATCTCATTAATATAATTAGATAAATTTATTCTAATAATATACTAATTTATTTTATGCAATTATATTATATTAAATATGAATTTCAATAAAATAACAAATTGTATTACATAAATTTATTCTAATAATATACTAGTTTTTCATTTGTATTCAATAATATACTAAATTTATTCTAATAATATAATTACATAAATTTATTCGAATTTTTTTTATACAATTCTAATATTTTCTAACAAATCTAAATATCCCTACAAATAATAAAATAACAAATTAATTATATATATTATTAAATATGAAACTTAATAAGAAAAACTACGTACCTCAGCTCGTTCCCGACGACTGTATTTTCGTCGCATTCTGGGTCGGCTCGCCTCTCCAACTTGCACCACCGCCTCGACACCAACTGCCACGGTAACGTCCAATGCATTTTCCGACCCCACTTCCGCTAGCACCCCGACCGGAAACTCGCCGCTCGCCGGAATATCACTGACCGCCGCCGCTTGTTCCGCCGCCGCAAGCGCCGCATCCTCCGCGTCAGCTGCTGCCACCCACGCCGCAAAATCCGCCGTAAATACAAGATCTGGAATTTTCCCCAAATCAAAATCCTCCGTCTCCTCCACCACTCCCGCCGCTGTCCCGCCCTCCTCCACCGTTGGCCCGCTCTTTTTCGTCGTTGACCCACTTGCATCCGCCGTTTCCTCATGCCGCCGCCGCTTCCTCTCCCCGCCGCTGCCCCGCTCACGCCGCTTCTCCCTTCCGCCGCCGCTTCCGCTCGCCTCCATCTCCATCGAAGTCGCCATCTCCATCGTAGGAGGGAAGAAGATGGTTGGGAAGAAGATGAATTGGATCTGCGCTACGAAGTAACGTAGATCCAATTAAAGCTTAAAAACCCTACGTGGGTAGTTGTGCCCAGGTCCCAAAATTGGGCGCTTCTATGCAGCGCCCAAATGTTGGTGCCAGTTAAATTCAAATTTCAATTTCGGCGCCCAAATTTTTTTATTAAAAAAACAATTCATTTTTTAATTTTTTTTATTTGATTTATTTCTTAAATCAAATATTTAAATTATTTTATTTCATTTTTTTTAACCGGTTCATATATTTTTTTTATCCCCTCTTAAAAACCAAATGATCGGGGTTAATTTTAAATCGGTTCTTCATTGAACCGGTTTAAAGTTAACTGATTCACATCTTGGGTGCAACCAGGTTGCACCCAAGATGTGAACATTCTACCCGGTCCTTCTATGCTCAAACAAGCTCGGCTCCCTCTTGGTGAAATACTTTGTGGAACCCTTCGGCCTTCCTTTAGAAACGATACCCGTCGGCTCCAACAACGAAGATTCATGCGGATGCTTCAAGTCATGGAACAGGTCGGTGACTTGCACTAACGTGGATTTTTCAAGGATCCCATCTTTCTCCTTCTTGTACAATTCCTCAAGTCTCAGTTGTGGAATAGACATTGTTGCATGCTCCTCAATGGTGTCATCACGATAAATCTTATCCCATTCCAGCTGCCTCTAGAAGCGGTGGATCTCACTCAGCATGATCTACCTCTTATCAACAATAGCCTCCCTAATCTCATGGATGCACGACAGGCCTTGGCATTCTTTCATTCAGTAATCGTCGCACTCCTCGTTGAAATCATCTATCTCTAACTGCTTATACATATCGAACAACTGCCTCAAGCCCCTTTCCGACACTTTGTAGAACATCTTCGTAAACACCCTTCTCATTTCTAGCGGCACCTGGTTGAAACAATTTGGTTTTTTGACCCGTGACATCTCCATGCTCGCCCTCACCTGCCCGATTTGACCTTCGATTGGATGGTGGATCCTCAATGTCATCCTGTTAAAACCGCCAACACTAGAATCCATAATATCCTTCAACACCCTATCCATACCCTCAACCCTATCAAAACAAAAAAATGCATAGTTCTAGTAAGAAAGTATGACATCGAGCCCTAGGCCCAATAAACATCCCAGAAAAATGAAAAGTGATACATACCTGTTTGAAGTCCTCGTGAAGAAGTGAAGATGATGATTTATCCACGCTCTGACTATGTTTTCCTTGTAAGGATTCAACCACTGTTTCTCAAGGTATCCAACAAGGCCGCTCTTCCACGATTTCCTAAGTTTTTGGAGCCTCTCTTCGTAGCTTTCCTCCGAGGTTGAACACCAAAGTCCCCAGCATTGGCCGCAAAAGTTGCTGACTCTTTCGAATCCTTCAAGATTGGATTAGCATATGCCTCGATGTTGTGTTTGATATGCACCCAACAAATGGGTGCGCCACATAAAAAAGAGGATGCGAACATTCTACCCGGTTGTTTTGAATCCGTCACGTTGGTCTTCTCCCACCCATGCAGACCACTAACCTGGAGAAATGTGAAAATTGGGTGTTATGAATAGGTATTTATAAAGGGGTTATTTGATTGGTTTTAATTGTGGTGTTTTCGGTGCTCGATCAGGATTGAAATCAAAGGGTTTTGATTCAATTATATTATAGGTTTTTTTTTGCCTCCACTATGTACACTACGTTTTTTTAACTTTCGCACTACAAAACTCTACGCAACATCTTTGCGTATGCCATATACCGGCATAGAAGGCAAATTCCAGGGAAATACGTAGGAATTTAAAAAAAAATATGAAACCTCTATGCCAGTATCTTGCGTACGCAAGATACTAGCATAGAGAACCAAATATAGCCGTTTGAAATAGCCGTTGTGGTGATTTGAATTTTGGCCTCCTACGCAAATATATTGTGTACGCAAGATCCTTGCGTAGCCCAACGGCTATATTTCCAACGGCCGAATTACCCCTCTATATATACTCAAACTCAATCATCCATTTTTTGCACACATTCGAATACAATCTTACCAAAATGGAAAATACCGAAAATGATTATTGAAGTAGCGATGAAGAATATTTGAGCAGTGATGAAGAATTCAACCCCAACAATTTCGCGGTTAGTATTTCATAATTCGTAAAAGGCTTGATATGTGCATTATATAGATATGTATGAATTAGTTATAGTAATATTGCATGCGATATTGTGAATTGGTTCATGTATATAGAGGCATAAAAGTATATATAGTTTGACTCGCGGTTTAGTGTTGTAATATTGTATGCGGTATTTTGAGAAAAGTGAGGTATTTTGATATTGCATGTGTAGTTAGAAATAGTAGTTCTTTAAGTTTGGAGATTGAGATATTGTTATGTCATTAAATGCAAATGAATGACATTAGTATTTACATTAATAAATTTTTTTCTAATCTATATTTTAAGATAAGTGAGGATAAATATAGTTTGACTCGCGATTTAGTTTTGTAATATTTTATGCGGTATTTTAATATTGCATGTGTAGTTAGATATAATAGTTCTTTAAGTTTGGAGATTATATAGTTTGACTCGCGATTTAGTTTTTTAATATTGTATGCGGTATTTTGATATTGCATGTGTAGTTAGATATAGTAGTTCTTTAAGTTTGGAGATTGAGAGATTGTTATGTCATTAAATGCAAATGAATAACATTAGTATTTACATTAATAATTGTTTTGTAATCTATATTTTAAGAAAAGTGAGGATAAGTATAGTTTGACTCGCGGTTTAGTTTTGTAATATTTTATGCGGTATTTTGATATTGCATGTGTAGTTAGAAATAGTAGTTCTTTAAGTTTGGAGATTGAAGATTGTTATGTCATTAAATGCAAATGAATAACATTAGTATTTACATTAATAAGGTAAAGATTATGGATCTGAATTTCGTACGAATCAAAAGTGGGATAGCCGACAGGAGTTGGTTGATTGGGCTCAGAAGAGGGCAAAGATTTGATGATGGTTCTAGTCATTCGCCGAAGTAATGAAAGACATGTTAGTTTGACGTGCGAGCACTTTGGTGAATATAGATCGGGGAGGAAGAAAGTTAGTGAAGATGATCCGAATGAGGCTGATGTGGTAATTCATGAAAGCAGATCGAAGAAGTCTGGGTGCACATTTGAGTTGTACGGTCTTCGAATGAAAAAGAAGCCTGGAGTAAAGACTCGGAAATGGATCTTGAATGTGTTGAGTGGACAACACAACCATAAGTTTCCGACTACCTTCCTTGGGCATCCATACATGGGTCGAATGACCCCTGATGAGCAGTGCATTGTCAGGAGGTTCGGCGAGAGGTTCAATCCGCCGAGTGTTATTGTTGCGGAGTTGAGAAGGTGCAACCCCGAAAATGTAACATCAAGGAAACAAGTTTCCAACTATTTACAAAAGATGCACTATGAGGATCGTGGGGAAATGACGGTCACCCAATGGACCCTAAATTTCTTCAAAGAAAATAGGTACGAAGTGCATCCTCTGAGGAAGCGGTCTACGCTGAGATCGATATCCTATTTTTTTCTCACCCTGACTCGTTGCACTTGTTGAAGTTGTTCACGTACGTGGTAGTTATCGACGCCACATACAAGACAAATAGGTATATAATGGCCTTATGTTTATTACAATTTAATATAGTCGTAACATACATGATCTAAAATTGCTTATACTCTTTTGTTTTCTTACATTCATCCTTAGGTATAACATGCCTCTTGTGGAGATTGTCGGTTTTACGTGCACTAACAAGACATTCAACATCGTCTATGCATTTACGCGAGAGGAAGATGGTTTGCATTACGGATTCATAATGCAAAAGCTTCTGTATTTGTTTCAAGAGGCGGGAGTAATGCCGACGGCCATAATGACTGATTGAGAGAAGGCCCTCATCAATGCAATTCGGATGGTTTTCAAAGATCGGGTTAAACACCTTTTGTGTTGGGTGCATATCAAACACAACATCGAGGCATATGCTAATCCAATCTTGAAGGATTCGAAAAGAGTCAGCAACTTTTACGGCCAATGCTGGGGACTTTGGTGTTCAACCACGGAGGAAAGCTACGAAGAGAAGCTCCCAAAACTTAGGAAATCGTGGAAGAGCGGCCTTGTTAGATACCTTGAGAAACAGTGGTTGAATCCTTACAAGGAAAGCATAGTCAGAGCGTGGACAAATCATCATCTTCACTTCTTCACGAGGACTTCAAACAGGTATGTATCACTTTTCATTTTTCTGGGATGTTTATTAGGCCTAGGGCTCGGTGTCATACTTTCTTACTAGAACTATGCATTTTTTTGTTTTGATAGGGTTGAGGTTATGCATAGGGTGTTGAAGGATATTGTGGATTCTAGTGTTGGCGGTTTTAACAGGATGGCATTGAGGATCCACCATGCAATCGAAGGTCAAATCGGGCAGGTGAGGGCGAGCATGGAGATGTGACGGGTCAAAAAACCAAATTGTTTCAACCAGGTGCCGCTAGAAATGAGAAGGGTGTTTACGAAGTTGTTCTACAAAGTGTCGAAAAGGGGCTTGAGGTAGTTGTTCGATATGTATAAGCAGTTAGAGATAGATGATTTCAACGAGGAGTGCGACGATTACTGGATGAAAGAATGCCAAGGCCTGTCGTGCATCCATGAGATTAGGGAGGCTATTGTTGATAAGAGGCAGATCATGCCGAGTGAGATCCACCGCTTCTGGAGGCAGCTGGAATGGGATAAGATTTATCGTGATGACACCATTGAGGAGCATGCAACAATGTCTATTCCACAGCTGAGACTTAAGGAATTGTATAAGAAGGAGAAAGATGGGATCCTTGAAAAATCCACGTTAGTGCAAGTCATCGACCTGTTCCATGACTTGGAGCATCCGCATGAATCTTCGTTGTTGGAGCCGACGGGTATCGTTTCCAAAGGAAGGCCGAAGGCTTCCACAAAGTATTCCACCAAGAGGGAGCCGAGCTTGTTTGAGCATAGAAGGGCCGAGTTAGAGGAGTATGAGAACGAGAAAGAGATAAAAAAAAAGGAGAAGGAGAATGAGAATGGGACCCAAGGTAGCCAAGGTAGGGGTCGTGGCCGTCCTAGAAAGGATAAAAGTGAAGCGTCTGGATCACAGTTCCCTGACCAACCCATTACTTATATGGGGGTGAACTTTGGGTTAAGAATGTGGATTACTTCTGGTTCCCATACATTAAGGAGGCGAGAGATGTAATTCCTGACGGGCATTGTGGATATCGGTCACTAGTTGTACTGTTGGGGTACGAAGAGCATTATTACCCTATGGTTCGAATGCTTCTAGCGGCAGAGTTGTTGGACAACAGAGATGTGTACATGGAAATACTGCCTAGACTAGCACCGGGAATGAGTTACGAAGATCTTATATTCCGGATGAACTATGTCATAAGTCCTTGCTCCTCGCAATATTGGCTCGACATGCCTCTAATCGGTTTGGTGTTTGCCACGGTGTATCAAGTTGCGCTATGTTTCTTAGCCTGGGATGGACCTTGCTTGTGCCTACCAATGAAGGCGTCTAATACAAGCTTAGGCCCTCCAACAAAGATATTGACGATGGCCCACGTAGGAGCTCGGAACCACTTCATACCGGTAAAGCTTACTATTTCTAAATAATTTACTATACTAAACTATACGAGTATATGTGCAAAGAGTTCAAGTTTGTGTTTGTATGTAGGTGTGGCTCAAGGATGATTGTCCAATACCCCCTCCTCCGTATTCTTGGCGTTGTTTCAAAGACCAAAGTGTAGATGGCTGGGATGTTCAGTTTCACTCGAGGTTTCAAATGTTTCGGGATTATCGCATAAGATGTAACCGTCCACCCGATCCTCCAGTGTAGTGATTGACGTTGTAAATAATATATATATTATGTATGTATGTGTATCCAAGTATTTTCATGTTGCAAGTAGGAAGGATTATTGAAGAAATGGGTGAAAAACTGAAAAACTAGAAATTGGGCCCAAGTAGGCCCAATAGGAAGGATTATTGAAGAAATGGGTGAAAAACTAGAAATTGGGCCCAGGGCCAATAGGAAGGATTATTGAAAAAATGGGTGAAAAACTGAAAAACTAGAAATTGGGCCCAAGTAGGCCCAATAGGAAGGATTATTGAAGAAATGGGTAAAAAGACCATGCAGCTCGATCAGCGGCCTCGGGTCCGCATCCCACAGACAGTGCTCATCCCCGTACTCCGTGACATACGACGAGAGCCTTGCATGCCGGACAACTTTCCTCGGCTCTGGTGGCACCTGCGGAATACACTGCATGTACCCGAACTGACGGAGGCAACGGTCGGGCATGTATGGCTCTCATACGTCAAAAAACTCGATGACGCCTCGATATAGCGACGGAGCGTACGTCGGATCACTGAAGTTTATCTTACCCCACGGTTGCCACCGCACCTGAAATAAAATAACAACTAAGTCAGATGCCAATAAATAATCAAAAAATCTGAAATTCGAACGTAACGCTTTTTTTATTACCTCTAAATACTTCATGGCGTCCAAAACCCGACGCAGGGAGATAAGGCGATCCGAGTCACTGCCCTGAGGAGCCTCCCTCCCGTCATGGGCTGCAGCCCGTGTATCCCCCATGTGCTCTAGGTCAGGTGATGCATGACCTCGGAATGCGTGAAAGTATGTCCAAATCCACGTCTGTACAAAAAATCATATATTCGTTAGCATTTATATCAAAAAATCATGTAAACATAAAAAAAAATATTATTACCCTTAAAAGCAGCGGACATCCGGCCAATCCTTGTGCATGGGCCCGCGATGCCATACCCAAATGCCGGTATAGGTTGGCCAGGACACCAACACCCCAGGCATAACGGCCGGTGCGGTCGTGATCAAGGAGGAGCGACAGATACTTCGCCTTCACCTTCTGACCTGACTTGTCTGTGAAGACGGTATTGCCCAATAGCATGATCAAGTACATCGAAGCAATATGATGCCCGTTCCTGAGATTAGTAACATTAATTTAATTATAAAATGTATAAAAAATACCCTAAAAATCCTAATATTATTAAAACTACAGATATATATACCTCTAGGCCGCTCGACATAATAAGACACAACGATTCTTCAACGTTGAATTGATCGCAAAGCCGCCACCTGAAAAAAGAAATAAAACCAAATACGATGATTTCAATAACATTTTAATTAAAATATATTAAAGAAATGATAAATAGGTATAAAAATTATTACTTGATGCCATCTGCGAGACGACAGATACATCAATCCCAAGCATCTCCGCTGCAGCGGTAAATATCTCGGCGTCGGGCATATCCGATACCATCGCCGTCCCATCGATGGGGATCTCCAAAATATGGAAGACGTCGTGGAGTGTGATCGTGATCTCCCCCCACGGAAAATGGAAGGAGTTCGTCTCCGGATGCCACCGCTCCACAAACGCCGATATCAGCACGGGGTCCATCCAACGAAACTCGAGGGACCCTAGGGATGTGATGTCGCTCCGCTACGCAAGCGGCCACCACGAATCCGGGTCCTGCCTCTAGAACTCGTGGATCGCGGAGAAATGAGGGTGGCGGGTGTACGGCTTCAGTATCTTCCTCATCTAAAACCCAATACGTAACAGATCGGGATTAATTAAAATATTACATATTTTATTAATTTTTTTATTATTTAAATATCTGATAAAATACGTACCAGATCGGGATCCACAGGTGATAAGGGAGGGTCATGCGTAAGTCGCTCTTTATGTGTCCAAATAATGGCAGCGACATGCGTCGGGTATGTCCTCAATAGACTGCGCGACCGGGACCTCCTGGCATCCACGCCTCCTCCGGCGCACCCCCGTCGGGATCCGCATCTGCCACGTGAGGAGGAGGGGCCACTGCCTCGGGAACGGGTCCCGCTGGCTCACGAATGGGGGAGGAAGGCGTATCGTCCCTCCCCAAATCCTCGGTCGTCGAAACGGAAGGGGGATCAATACCCTCAGCGTAATCCCGCTCCAAGGCAAATGTCAATGCCTCCTCGTCGAATGCATCGGCGGCGGCGGCGTCGACGTCGAGCATGGACGTGTCGCTACTATTGTCCTCAGGATCAGACATAGGTGTATCGTCTGGCTGGGCAACATCCAGTCGCGGACCCAAATCCGCCGTACCTCCATCGCCGCGTCGGGCCGACCTTGTGACCCGTCGTTGTCCCAATCGATGAGAGCCTTTGTACGGCTGTCGAACGGAATGCAACGACTGCTATACCGCCTTTTTACAAATTTTGGAAAAAAATATATTCAAAAAATTACTACAAATATTTGTTTTATATTGAATTACAAATTATTAACTATTTATTTCATTATTTCATTTCTACTTTTTTAAAAATTACAACATTTTGTTTTTTGTTTTACTTTCTTTTCATTTTCATTATATATGTTTTATATTGAATACAAATTACTTTCATTTCATTTTCATTAATATTGAATTAATTAGAATATTTTTAATTGTTACAAAACATTTGTATTAATTAGAATATTTTCAAGGAATTAATTCAATACATATTTACTTATTTACTTTTTAGATTATGAATATCGAATTAAATCTAAACATTTATATTTATTAAATATTAAAATAGAACTAAATATATATCTAAAAAAATTCAATAATATTTGAAATAGATCTAATCGAAATTTATAAGTGCATATCTATAGATATTATTCTATTTCATTCAATGTAATCTAAACATTTCAGGCATATTCAATCCAAATTCAACCCAAATAATTATCTATAGATATGCACTTATAATTTCAACCCAAATAATTATCTAAACATTTCAGGCATATTCAATACAAATTCAACCCAAATAATTATGTAAACATTTAAGGCATATTCAATCCAAATTCAACCCAAATAATCTATAGATATACACTTATAATTTCAACCCAGATAATTATCTAAACATTTCAGGCATATTCAATCCAAATTAACGTCTAATGAAAGTTCAAATATAAATTATAATTTCAACCCAAATAATTATACAAATTTAATTTACTTGTCGCAAACCTCCTCGTCATTCTGTCCCGACAGGCGTCTCCACTGGAGCCGAAGTGGACGCTCCACGACCACGGGTACGAACGCCACCGGTCCGACGCCCTCGAATGCCGGCACCACCAACCACACCGCCACCACCAGCAGCACCGCCACCGCCAGCACCAGTCACGGCCGCCACCTCCTTCCCCACCATCGCGCCACCACCGACAGCCTCACCGCCACCACCAGCAGCCTCGACGCCCCCACCACCATGGAGTTCGTTGTCACCACCAGTCGCGGCCGCCAGCTCCTGCTCCACCGTCGCGCCACCACCGTCCGTCGCCGCTCCACCACCACAGCTCGGGGAGCTCATTTTTGGGATCGAAAGAGAAGGGTTGAGAGAGGGAGGAAGAACAGAGGAGGAAGAGAGAGGGGAGATGAGATTTGAAAACCAGAAATCGCCGCCGTCGGGGAAGGAAGAGAGGAAGAAGAAGAAAAAAGAAAGAAGCCCTCGCGCGGGCTTTAACCTAAAACGCGTACGCAAGATTTTGGCGTACGTCGGAATCTTGCGTAGCGATTTTTTATTTTTAAAAAAAAAATAGTTCTACGCCAGTATCTTGCGTACGCAAGATACTGGCGTAGAGGTTTTATAATTTTTTTTTAAAAATTCCTACGTATTTCCCTGGAACTTGCCTTCTATGCTGGTATATGGCGTACGCCAAATCTTGGCGTAGATATTTGTAATGCGAAAGTTAAAAAAACGTATTGCTTTTTTTGTCGAAATTGTTATATTGTCGGTTGATGGTGGGATTAATTTACGGATAAATGTACATTTACCGCTTGTGTAAAAAATTCCATCTTATACTTCAGATAAAATGTGCCAAATGTCAAAAGATTCTACTATTTAATGAAGTCAGTATTGAAAATATAAAAAGATAATTATATACTCTCTTTTTGTTTCAAAAAGGGAGGTAATTTTACATACTTACACGTTCAAACTTCCATTCAAATTTTCAAAATCAGCATTAATATATAAATAAAATACATATTTTTTTGAACTCATCTTCTCCAATGGACTTCCCCCCACCAAGTTTCCTGCCATGGAGATCATTCCACACCCCGACCGCTTGACAGAAAGCTAGTACAGCCCAGCCTGATAGCACGTTTAAGATCGAGGTCGCAGGGCAGCAACATGCCACTGCTGTGCACTCCGTCGTCGTTACCCCGACGGCCACCACGAACCACGCGCTCTCCGGCGGCGGCGACGACTTCTACAGTTCTGTCGGCAGTTCAACGGATGCTTATTTGACTCCTCGTCATTTCGATCGATTTCTCTCAAATCGACTAAAATCTAAACAAAAATGAAAACTAAAGTAATCGATTTCGCCAGATTCGAAGTCGATTTCGAAAATGAACTATCCCTTCCGCCGCCTCCCTTCTCATGCCACCGTCGCCGCGTTCCTTCTCTTTTATTGTCACAAATATCTCCGAATCCATGGTGTTTTTTCCAAGCCCAACCCCATCCGGTGGTAAGGTGTAGCGTATGGTGGATGACATTAAAGGAAATATAATAAAAATAAAATGTTTTACTTTTTTTTTGGTTAAAAAATTAAAATGTTTTACTATTACCGATATTTGCAGGAATCTCTTGACAGATGTACAATTATATGTTTATACTCTTTTACACATTGTGTAAACGTACAATAATCCTTAATTTACCGTGTTTGGGTTGATTTTGAGTGCATCTTGAGATTGGTTTTGTTGCTGGAACATTAGATGCATATTCCAATAATGAATTACATCGATTTTATAAAACTTAGGGCTGGAAGGAAAGGGCAGAGGAGGAGATCATGGGGGGTCAAAAAGGGAGAAGGCTGGTAGAGATTGATCTAATATTTTTATTAATTTTTTTTAGTTAAATGACTTTATAATTATAATATAATAAAAAATGGGATAGAGTCGTAATTTTATGTATTTAACGGATTTTGAACGAAAATATTAGAGGTGGGTGGTCATTTGCTAACCTACATTAAATGGGTAGTATTTTGTAAATAATAAAATAATGGGTGTTTTAGGAGTGTGTTGTGTATTATAACTAGTGAATATGCCCGTGCTATGTAAGAGACAATTTATTTATAATATCTTTTAAATGAATAAGATTAAGACTCAAATAATTTAAATTATAAATCTATTCAACTTTATCTAATTCTTCCTTATCGATCATTTATTGTATTGTTTTAGTGCTTTACATTTTGTATAATATTATGAAAATCACTTTGCGGAATGATGACAATCCCCATAAAATAATATTAATATGTAATAACTAATATGTAGTTTAATGGTTGGAAGCCTATAATTTGTACAATACTCTACAAAGTTCAATATTAATTGAATTTTTTGGTTATCTCTCTCTATATATGTGTGATTATGTTTTATAAACTTTTGACTTTAGTATAACTAAAATTACAATAATATCATACAATATTGTGATAAATAAGTTTAAAAAATAGTTATAATTTTTTTTAGAAAAACTCTATCTAGATGATTCATATTGAATGACATAAAGACAACTTCATAGATTGTGAAATATATATAGAGTGTGATTAGATAAATGGTTCTCCCTAAAAACATGCTTTCATATTATCTACATATTTGATGTTCTTAATTTTATTCATTGAATCGCGCATTTATTAATTTTCAATACCCAAAACATCTTTTAATTTAAAAAATTCTTTGATTCAATGGCAAAAAGGTTATAGAAAATATAAATAAAAAGGACTTAAATTTATAAATAAAAAGTTTTATATATCTGCTCAAATTTTTATATATAACCAAAAAATCAACTGTTATAAATTCATTAGAAAATATTTAATTTATTTATATTCATTTTATTTCAAAAATAGGCATGATCACCATAAAAAAAAAGTAAACAAAAGAGACTAATTATGCACCGTACTAAACCAAAGGAAGAATATCATAACAAATAAGATACCAATTATACTTAAAAAGAGTAACACACATGCATCTAAAGCAACAAATCATAAGTAATATGTAATTTGAAATATTACCTTCAAAGATGTATGACTTTGTGAGTTCATCTTCTCTTGTACTAAGATAATGTGATTTGTTTACTCGTAATTAAGGTAAAGCGTATGTGTATTCTTGGATGAAAGAGAAAGAGTGTTATATAGAATGCACATGGTCTCTTGATAATTCATGGGTATTCATTGTGCATTTAATCTATCAAAAATATAAAATATTATAAATTTTGAAATCAATAATACTGGTTGTTTTAAATTGAGAAAGATATTAACATTTTAGACAAAAAATAAAGATATTGACGTTGGACATTATAAGAAATAAATGGATTTGTAGTGGAAGTTACACCGATTCAATTCATATGGATAAGTAATAAATTAGCATTTCTCCTTTTGAAATCAACTAACATCTATGATCAACAAAATAAGTTAAGAGAAGTGCTAATTTAATCATCAATTAAATTAGTACTAGATGTTTAAAAATAGAGATTTACTCCGTATATTGAATGTTATAAGAAAGTGAATTGATTTGTGGTAGAAGTTATAATAATGCATGATTATATACGTACGTGCTTACAAGCTAATGATATATAGTCTTATCAATAAAATATTTGTTGTTAGTCTACTACAATCACCTAGCAAGCCTATTTCATCACATCACAACATCCAGAGTGATATGCTAATATATTGTTATGAATGTATATATATTATATCCATGTAATTTCTTGTCAAACCTCTATTTAATGAATTTACAATATTTTTTTGTAATCATGAAGCTTTGTCTTGGAATTTCTAATAGATTATATTTCTTCGAAAATTGAAGGGATCGGATTGTACAATAAAATATACTTATAATATATTTTTCCAAAATATATAATCATGCAATTACTTTTCAGGAGAAATAGGTGATAAAGAGGGATCAGAACAAATATGTCAAAACATAAATAATATGATTTTGGTAATAAAAAATATATAGTATGTGCTTTTCATGTATGATAAGTGGTAGTCCTAACTAAATGATTTTTTTAGACCAAAAAAATAAAACTACGTAAAGATATGTTAATTAATTATAGAGATGGGTGATGATTGTGCAAAACTATATTTTATATTATGCGTAGATGTAGAGGAAAAATATAACATGGATAAATTCGAGTCAAAGTAATGATTTAAATTGTTTATGTACACAAATTTTTCATTTATGTGATACGTGGTGTTGATGTAATAATTAAAAACATTTTTATATAAGAGAAGAAAAAATTATAATGGTATGTAAATAATCGTAGAGCCCAAAACGTTTTTTTGGAAATAAGTTTGATTTTAGATGTGATACTGTTAAGGTGTAATTGAGTAAATAATTACCAAAATCTTCTAATTTTATAAATATTTAATTAAAGAGATTATATTAGAATTAGGAGTATATAATTATATATTTTTTATGTTTTTATTTAGCCCATAACTCTTTCTTCTAATTTCAATCTTATGTGTTAATTTCATCTAATTCAATCTTATGTGTGTTGATTTTAGGTGTGATACTTCTAAGGTGTAATTAAGAGGAGGGTCATTTATTGTCAAGAACTCCATTTTATATTATATATAGATGGTGACTTTTGGTAATTGACTCTATGTTTGTAATATTCTAATTTAATTCAAGTAATATGAATTTGTACCATGCATATTTTGGCCTTGTTGACCCACCAATAGAAGTTTGTGGTGTTCCAATAATTTTTTATAATTAAATTAATTTTGCCTCACTATTAGCATTCATTTGCACCACTAGTTTATAGGTAATTTATGCAAATTTTTTTTACTTCTACAAAATCCAAACGTAAGGTTAGTTGGTTGGTATATGGTAAACCTACATCAAAACAAACTCGCATTAATATTGATTTAATGAATCATACGGAGTATTAAATGTTTGCACTATGAAAAACTGGATTTAATGTCACTTATAATTCAAATAAATGCAATTTTACATCCATCAATTAGATATACCCATCATCAGATACTTTTATAATAATGCACTCCTTACTAACCCAAATTAATATAGATATAAATGAATGGTATTAATTGTTTTCACTTAGAGAGACTTGATTTTAATGTCAATTTTTTTTAGATCATTCGCCCGATTCGAATGATCATTGTCACTCTACGTCTGGACCAAGTTTTGATTGATCAACTTTCGATGGGGTGGACCCTCCCAACACTAATACTTCCATACACGCCGCCAGAAGGACTCGAACTCAAAACCTCTGGATAGAACGCTTAAGGGGTCAAGCGCCAATACCCACTAGACCAACTAAATGTTGGTATTAATGTCAAAATTTTAATACACTATAAATGCAACTTGTGTCAATTAATACAAACAATAAATAAAGGTCAATCACCAAACTCATATTATGGGTTATATAGTAGGATAACAAGATTTCATTTGAGTTGCACAAAACTCAACTTTCTCTATGTGTTCTCTCCTTTTCGCCCTGGAAATTAGAAGCTTAATAAGTGACGGAGGGTAGTCGTCGTATCCCCAATCAAAAGTAAATCCTAAAATCATCACTAAACAAAGTATAGTAAGTAAGTCAGGATCGATCCCAAAGAGAAGGAAGGAACCAATGGTGGTAGCATGCAATGTCACAAAGGGGGTTTTATGGTTGGTTGGTTGAAAACAAAACAAACAAAACAAAGTAGAATAGATGAAATATCAAGAAAGAAAAACACTTAGCCAAGTAATGTCCACATAAGTCATTCAAAGGTTGTTCATAGATTAAGTCCTATCTTCCTATTCGGTTATTCCTGTCCCGATCTTATGTAAATTCAGAGGGAAACCTTCCACAAAGAACCCTTACCAATGAATAACCCTAATACCACTAAAGGTTCAACCCAAAGGCAGCAATGCATATAAGAATTAACCAGGATACACAGAACGCTCACTCAGATGCATTTACCATGTAATCAATTCCCACATAGATATAATCCACAGATGCAGATAACAATCAATGCTTGCTACTTATACCAGAGCGTTAGCCCAACAGTTCTCTAGTATTAGCAATATGAATGAAGGCAATAAACCTAGGTGATCAGTCTAGATAAACCAACAAACATTCAAATATGAATTTGCTCAGAGAAAAGATATAACTCAATAGGATAGATAGATAGGAACAAAACCTCACAACCAGATGAACGAACTCATGCTTCCATTACCGGACTAAGCCAAAGAGGCTTAGCTCCTCATAGTCATGGTAGAAACTTCAAAATAAATAAACAACGATGAATTGAAATTGCAAAAACTAGAACTAGTCTCTAAAGAGTGGAACCCTAACCCTAATGCATAAGGAGAGTATTTATAGGGCCCTAACAAATGACCTAGCCCATTAGGAAGAATAACTGAAATAGAAATAAGAAAAAGGGAAAAGAAAACTAAAAAGATAATTCGGAATAAGTCCGAGCCTCTGCCGTGTCAGACCCGCGCTCGCGGGTGGTGGTCCTTGATCGCGGCCCATGTGGCTCCGCGCCCTTCAATCTCTCCGCGCCCGCAGAAAACTCTCGACATGCTCTGAGTCCCGCGATCGTGGCACCCATGCCCGCGATCGCGGCTAATGCTCGGCATTCTTGTCCTTTGCCTTGCACCAACTCGTCTCCTCTTCACTCATTGGCGTCTTCTCTTGATGGCTTCCTTCCTCAGTGTCTTCATGATATCCAAAGTAGCTCAAACACCTCCAAAAACACCAACTTCGCCTCCAAACGCCATACACAAGAATGTGTCTAAATCTACCCGAATGGCACCAATAAAACCTCTAATAACTCTTAGTTAAGCCCTACAAAGTAGTGCTTATCAATAAGTATGGGCTTAATTATGAAAGGTATGAAGTATGTTTTATTTTGTTTAATCATTTTTGTTGCAGATGGAACAAAGGAAAATTCTCCAGTTATCGTTCCAAAAATGCATGTGATTATTCAAAATACCATGGACAATGGCTCCTCCGTTATTGTACATTGCAAATCAGTTGATGACGATTTAGGTGTCCAAGTAATCGATAAGGGCAATACTACGAGTTTGTATTTCGTCCTAACTTCTAGTGAACTACTCTTTTCTATTGCAATTGTAGCAGTACAGAAGGATGGATGCAATGGAATGCCTTCGAAGAACATCGAGATTTTTATAGGTGTTACAATATATGTTTATGGACAGTTTCAAATGATGCAATTAGAGGCATAGACCAAGTTGGAGAAAATGATATTACATACATTTGGAAACACAATGTTTAAAGAATTTGTCGCCTTATTAGGATTGTTGCAACATCCAATTCAATAAACCTTCCATTATGTTGGTTGTTTGCTTATTTTTTATTTTTTATGTTTTAATATCATATTTTTGCTTAATGTATGTATTTCTAATGTAACTTCATACAAATATTAAAATACTTTACCTAATCTTTGTTTTTCATCATTATTGTGGGATGGTTAAATTGTGTAATAACACTAAAGAAGGATAAATTGAGTTTGATTGATTTGCATGTGGGTGAATTTGCTAAAAATCCCTCTGATAAGACAAAAACCTATCCACAAGCGTATGGGATCAGTTGTAACTTTTCAAGTGTCGTTCCCAACGAGGACTATGTAGTACCTTTTGTAAACTTAAACTGGTAAGCTAAGCCGTAAGAAAGGAAGATTCATTTGTCTAATAACTAAGAAAATAAGAAAACAAAAAGCAAAAATTGCAAAAGATGGTTGTAAATAATTTGGGAGAAGATCCTAGGACCATGGATCCCCACAACAATACCTTGGTAAACTTATAGATATTTGTCTGAAATTAGTATGAACCTATCTGAAGGTAAGCTATCTAAAGTCTCTACTAACTCCTTTCAGATGATAATAGATGTGCCTAATTATAACTAACAATCGTTGTCGCACAGAGCTAATCAAAGCTAGACCCTTTGGGCACTTAGAATCTAGGATCAAACGAGGACTATGTAGTACCTTTTGTAAACTTAAACTGGTAAGCTAAGCCGTAAGAAAGGAAGATTCATTTGTCTAATAACTAAGAAAATAAGAAAACAAAAAGCAAAAATTGCAGAAGATGGTTGTAAATAATTTGGGAGAAGATCCTAGGACCATGGATCCCCACAACAATACCTTGGTAAACTTATAGATATCTGTCTGAAATTAGTATGAACCTATCTGAAGGTAAGCTATCTAAAGTCTCTACTAACTCCTTTCAGATGATAATAGATGTGCCTAATTATAACTAACAATCGTTGTCGCGCAAAGCTAATCAAATCTAGACCCTTTGGGCACTTAGAATCTAGGATCAAACTGGGTTAACATTCGTTGTCGCGCTCCACTAAGTCCAGGCAAACCTAAGGTTTCTATGATAGCTTCGGATTCCACAAGAGTAGTTAGGTTGCTGTCGCACAAATAATACTCAGGTTCAATACCTAGTAATCTGATAAAGTAATCTCCTTTCAGACTCATACCCTATCTGAGATATCTATTAAGGTTATCTCCTTTCATACTCAAACCTAATTAAAACCTAACCAACTTTCATCATTTGCATTAAGAACTCTAGGATTGAATCAAACAAGGGTTCAAATTTCAATTCAGGCAAATATCATGCACGAGTCTACCAATTCATTGTTGGGATCACCCCAACCCTAGAATTATGGGATTAGCTAGACATGCTTGGAGAAACAATCAAAAACATCATTTGAACAATAGAAACCATTCAACTAGATTAGAAAAAAGAGAAATACTTGATTAGTTTCAGGGAAACAATTTCCAATCTTCAGAAATCTTCAAAGAAACTCCAAAAACACCTAGGGCTAGACAGTGTCAAAAGAAGGCAGGAAAAGAACATAAGAGGCTGCAAAAAAAACCATAAAAAAAGTATTTATACCGTCCTAAAATAAAAAGGGGTAAAAAAATAACAATTCGGGTCCGCGGGGCCATGGCACGGTTTGTGACAAACCTTGCAGATTTATAGAGGAGCACATGGGTATCGGCACATTTTGTGGCACGATTTGTCACAAACCGTGCCGTTTTGCAGAAACTCAATTCCTCGCGTTTTCGGCTCCGCATGGTTAGCAACGTGTTGGCACGGTTTGTCACAAACCGTGCCAAGCTGCAGAGTGGCATTTTTTGTCTTCGTTTGCCTTTGAATTCACCCGTTCACATCTCCCATGACGTCCATGCCTCGTATTACACCCCAAAAGACCACCAATGTACCTGAAATCACGCAGAAACTCGTGTAGACATCTAACCTACAGAAAATGATGCAAATAGCTAAAAATGCAAGTTAATAAACGTGGAAATGCCTAAACTATAGCCTAGATGCATGTCCAAAATATGTATAAAATGGATGTCATCAAATTCCCCCAAGCTTAACCCTCCATGGAATGTGATATTAGGCGCATATGCTCCATTAAAGATTTTTAGGCAGTTGTACCCCGACGTGCGAGCTTGGTGACAGTTTTGCATTAATAAGAGATTTTGTTGATGACAATTTCATGTTGATATAAATTTCGGTTGATGACAGATTTGTGTTGATGGCAGTTCTCGATTTTGATGACATTTCTCATTTGATGACACTTCTCATCTTGATGACACATCTAAATTTGTGATGACACTTCTCGTTTAATGATGACACTTTTTCGTTTTGATTACACTTCACTTCCCGTTTTGATGACATTTGTCGCCTTGATGACACCTTCTCGTTTTGATGACGCATCTCGTTTAGTAAGGACACTTCTCTTTTAGTGATGACACTTCTCGTATAATGATGACACATTTCATTTTAATGACATTTCACTTCTCGTTTTGGTGACACTTATGTCTTGATGAGACTTATCATTTAGTGATGTCACATCTCTTTTACCATTAAATCCAATTTCTTCTTATAAATAAAAATAGCTAGAAGAAAATTAGGCCATGATAATTTTAATTTGCATATCTATGTCTAAAATGAAATGAAGCTTCAGACCAAAAGTTAAGCAAATGCATAGACATAACCACCAAGACTATAAACATTCCAATTACAAAGAAAATATAAAATCAAAAAGCACATGCGAAGCCAGGAGAAATGTCTCAAATACCGAAAAGAATTGCCTTAGGGTTTGTTAGGAAGTAGAGTTTATAAAGTATTTTTTTTTATAAATAGTTGATAAATAGGGTTGTATAAAAAAATATATTTGGTAAAAAGGTGGTTTTTATGGGAATATGTGTTGTTTATTGGAAAAGTGTGAGTAATGAAAAAAATAGGTTTTTGAAAAAAAGTGTTTATAAATATTAAATAAAGTGAGCCAAACAAAACCGAACTCATTAGTTGTTCCTTGAAACCACGTCATCTAAACTTCATCTAGAGTTTAATTTGCATCCAATATCCAATTTATAGACATAAAGATAATGGCGAATTTGCATGGGTACCTTATTTTTTAAAAAAGTTTGTAGAAATACCCCATAAATTCCAAATAGCAAAGTATACTTATTTGGGTATTTTTGCCATAAATTCTATTTTTTTTAAAACAAAAAATCAGAAAAATAAATATTTTTTTATGAAAAGAAACTCAAATAAAAATTATAAAGTAGTAAACAAAATCGTAAAAAATGGTTTTTATTTTTTTATTGCGAATAGAAACTAAAGATTATTAAATATGAAAACTAAAGATTTAGTGAAATTCTTATCAAAAGTTGTTGTTCTTTTCCTGTCAGCGTTTGTTCTAAATCCTCTCGCTCTTCAATATTCACCTTGTCACCAAAAATATATTAAAAATGGAAAATGAAAATATTTAAGGGAAAAAACGAAATAGTTACCAGTGCATTTTTTACCTTTCTCCTATATTACGGTTATTAAAGATGGAAATGATAAAAGATTTTGAGATATCTTTTTAGAAACAATATTCCTAAAAAAAAGAAACGGTTTTGTAATCTTCACTCACCCTCATCCTTGAAGTATTCTGATTCACCCTAACTAACTCTATTTGTTCATCATCATTTTTTTATCGAAGTCGTCATCTTTAATTTTTGCCAAAGCAACATGGGTAAGTATAGTTCCTGTCACATAGCATACTTTATCCCGTCGATCTTCTCTGTTTTACATATAGTATTCATGTCTTCTCTGTTCCGATATTTTTTAGGTCAAAGCAACTACTTGTTCACTCTGATTACCGATGGTGAATGTATGGTTTTTGGAGATATGTGGTATTATGAAGGACAGAAACAACCAAAAGCAATTGTAGTGTCGAAAAGCATAAAACCAAAATTTATCCGTAGTTCGTCGTTGTGGAAGGTGCGGTCAGCAGGGACATTACCAAGAAACTGTACAAGGCCACTACCATGAACAAATGAACACACTAGTCCAGTCATCCTACTAAAATTATCTTGTCTGAATGTGGAACACACTAGTCCTTTTGCTTGGTTGGAAATACTTTGTTTTGGTTTGTTTTCAAGTACATTGTTTGGATTTAGGGTTTAGAATTAACTTTGTTTCTCCTTTCATTTATGTTTCTCAATGAAATTTAAGTTAAATTTATCTATGAGGTTGACAACAATTTTTTTTATAGACCAAGCTTGTTCTACTTTGTTGAAGAACATGATGGCTCTCCTCATGTCAAACTGAAAAAGACTCCAATTCAAAATTGATCATAATTTTCATCTGACTATATCATAATCCGGTCAACGAACTATAACCATCCTTTCAATGTAAAAAAATATTCTGGTAAACAAGCGATGATAGGGTTCAATATGAACAACATGATTTTCATCTTACTACTATTTCATCCGTTAATCATACAAAACGTTTCACAAAGATGAGATTATTGGACCCGTATAAGGTGGACCGAAGATGAGATTATTGGGATTCACATGATTTGCATTAAGGTCAGGAATTGTATGGTCACCTTATAAAGAGTATCTTGTCACTCATATAAATAGTGGATGTCAAGTGAACAAAACATTATAGGTTTGCATATCACTTGATTAGTAGTTCAAGAATTATTCGGTCACCCTACAAATTACAACATGTCGGTCTGTGAATGGCAAGGAGACGATATGGGAGATGGCGATGCGAGACGACAAGGCGCGGCAGCGAGGTGAGGCGGCGAGGCGCGGCACCGAGACGAGGCTGTGAATGGCAAGGTGAAGGGATTTCGATGGTGCGGAGAAAAGGAGGATGGAGGAAATGAAGACGAGGTTGTGAATGGCAAGGGATCGGAGTAAAGTAATTTAGGGTTGTTTTATTTTATTTTTTGTATTTTACATTAAATTTATTATGTTTTTTTAAATGAAAATAACTATTAATAAAATTAGAATTTACTTTTTTCTTAAAAATTCCTATTTTAAAGTTTGGGAATTTGTTGCTATAATTTTGGATACAAATTTAATTATTTTAGACATTTTTACAACATGATAAAATCTAGGATATTTTTTCAAAGGAGTTTGTAAAATAGGATATGGGCTACTGATTCTACAAAGATTATTTAGCAATTGCAACTCACTCAATCACATGATCATAATCCATGAAAGTTTACACACCTCAACAAAGTCTGGCAAGTACACATATTAAGTTGCATTCAAACAAGACTTGAACTACTGAAGAGCAATCAGCACTAGCAACAATAATCCATCTCAAACACCGGTCAAGTTAATAGCTAAATTCGACAATAATGAAACCACTAATTTATAGATTTTAAACAACAATATTAACAATAAAGCTAGAATGTCTTAGAATCTCATATAACAATGCACGATGAATAAATTTGCGATCTAAATTTTCAATTGTAACAGATATGGACTCGGTTTCAATAAATAGAACCTCAAAACTCACCTTTCGAGATATTCAAATCTGTGTCCAACACTAAACGAGTGAGCACCGAGCAGAAGAAGAGAGAATCGAGTCAACAAGAACGGTTTTGGCGGGTGCGAAGCAGAATTCTTGAGGATCAAAGAGAACGAAGATCCAAAGAAGAAGAAAATGTCGTCGAATTGGAAGATCCATAGGTGTCAGAGTTGATCGGCAAAGAGGAAGAAGAGAGAGACAAGAGGTTAAAATAGGAGATACTTTTTCGCACCGTGAAAATTTAGCCCCGTGGTTGCGCCCAAAAAACAATTTTTTTTAAAAAAAATTAAAATTTCCTAGTTGCGTCCAAGTAAATAAACCGGGTTGTTAAAAAACCCGATTCATGACAGATTTATAAAAAAACATGGTTCATTGCGCCAAAAAAAAAAACTTAAGCGCTACTATGTAGCGCCCAAGCTTGTATTTAAAATCAACAAATTTATTTCATATTTAAAATAAACGTTTTTTTCGCCTGGTACCCCTGAGGTACGGCGAAATTCGCGAGATGCCCCAAAGTTTGACCCATTTCGCGTGGTACCCCCGAGTTTCGTTTTTTTTTTGCCAAATACCCTTCCGTTAAAAAGCCTAACAGAAATCGTTAATTAAAAACAAATCAAAAAATAAACCAAACCCAGATCTGCATCTTCTTCGTGCTCGACCCGCGTCCTGGTCTTCTTCGTGCTCCTCCGGCGACCAGCCTTCACCGCTCCACGTTGCTCGCCTCCCCTCCCGCCTTCGAGCCCGCCTCCCCTCCGCCTTCGACCCGGCTTGAGTCGCCGCTGCCTCCACCGTTTTGTTGCTCGGCTCCCCTCCGCCACCTCGCCTCCACCGCCTTCGAGTCCGTCTCCACCGCTCCACCCTTGTATTGTTGAATGTTGTCCTGAGATACACAATTCAAAGTCTGTAATGGTTGCTTCTCTCATTTAGAGCAGTTGTGGTATCTGCTTGATTTTCTTAGAACTTTGCTTTTTATGTGCCTAATATATTTCATACCAAAAAAGCAATTACAGTAGGTGTTTGCATTTTTTTATCCCCACACACCTTAAAATATTGTTCAATTTCAAGTTGATTAACCTGTTTACAATTTTGGTTGTGAGATAACTTTTATAGTTTCATCTTCTGCATAATCTTACTCTTTTTTGTGCCTTTACAGTGGAGTAATGTGACAAATACTGTTTGGTGGCAAGATTTTCCTCTAAGGAATATGCCTGACTATTCAACATTGTTTACCCGAATTTGTGATGTAAATATGCATAAAGACTCAGATTTTGCTGCTCAGTTGGCCGGGTTCATGGCACATCTTCTTACATATGTTCCCAGTCAGGCATATTGGATCACTGAGCTTAGTAAGTATGACTTCAGTGGGGCAAAAGGTTATTTGATCCCTTCAGTACTTGGAATAAGATAACCTTCCTTATTGACTGTCTCAGTCTGTCTTACTGAATATCGCTTGAATAGGATAACCTTCCTTTTGAACAAGTCACAACAGACATTGCACCTTGTAGCAAAGAAAACAATGAAGAACAAGTCACAAAAGACATTGCACGAAAAATTGGGTCTATATTTCACTTTTGAACAAGTCATAACAGAAAGTATTTGTTGTGGACTCAAAAGGTTTCCAAAATTGTGTATCTCAGGATAACATTCAACAAAACATACAAAAAATTGTGTATCTCAGGACAACATTCAACAATACAAGGGTGGAAACCCTAACATGGCTTACATGGGTGGAGCGGGGGAGTCGGGCTCGAAGGCGGTGGAGGCGAGGTGGCGGACGGGAGCCGAGCAACAAAACGGTGGAGGCAGCGGCGACTCGAGCCGGGTCGAAGGCGGAGGGGAGGCGAGCTCGAAGGCGGGAGGGGAGGCGAGCAATGCGAAGCGGTGGAGGCTGGTCGCCGGAGGAGCACGAAAAAGACCAGGACGTGGGTCAACCACGAAGAAGATGCAGATCTGGTTTTGGTTTATTTTTTTATTTTTTTTATCTTTTTTTAATTAACGATTTCTATTAGGCTTTTTAACGGAAGGATATTTGGCGAAAAAAAAAAATGAAACTCGGGGATACCACGCGAAATGAGTCAAACTTTGGGGCACCTCGCCAATTTCGCCGTACCTCAGGGGTATCAGGCGAAAAAACCGTAAAATAAATTTACTACATACGCATCGCATTGTATCTATCCTGCTATTTTATATGATTTGGAAATTCAAATACCTAGTAGATTTGTACACTTGTGTGCATTTGACTATAGTAATAGACGTTTTCAAGTAAACAAGGTTACATGGCAATAAATTCGTTTGTATCATGAGGTTTCAATATACTTTTATTCATCTAAAATTCATGTACGTTTGTCCACCAATTCGTTTTCTATTAACTGTTTGTTATTATTATTCTCGAAAGTCACATATAACTATGGTTATATCCAATTTGGTTATATCTTATGGTTATATCCTACAGTTATATACTACGGTTATATTCTATAGTTATATACTATGGTTATATCTTATATTTATATTCTATAGTTATATATTATGGTTATATCCTATAGTTATATACTATGATTATATCTTATAGTTATATCCAATTTGGTTATATCATATCGTTATATCCTATAGTTCCTATATTTTATTCTATAGTTATATACTACGGTTATATCATATATTATATACTATGATTATATCTTATAGTTATATCCAATTTGGTTGTATCCTATCGTTATATCATATAGTTATATATTATATAATAGTTATATACTATGATTATATCTTATAGTTATATACAATTTGGTTATATCATATCGTTATATCCTATAGTTATATACTATGATTATATCCTATATTATATTCTATAGTTATATACTATGGTTATATCTTATATAATATACTATGATTATATATCTTATAGTTATATCCAATTTGGTTATATCCTATAGTTATATACTATATAATATTCATATACTATGATTATATCTTATAGTTATATCCAATTTGGTTATATCATATCGTTATATCCTATAGTTATATACTATGGCTATATCCTATATTATATTCTATAGTTATATATTATGGTTATATCCTATATTATATACTATGATTATATCTTATAGTTATATCCAATTTGGTTATATCCTAGAGTTATATACTATATAATAGTTATATACTATGATTATATCTTATTGTTATATCCAATATGGTTATATCATATCGTTATATCCTATAGTTATATACTATGGTTATATCCTACATTATATTCTATAGTTATATACTATGGTTATATCATATAGTTATATACTATGATTATATCTTATAGTTATATCCAATTTGGTTATATCATATCGTTATATCCTATAGTTATATACTATGGTTATATCTTATATTTATATTCTATAATTGTATACTATGGTTATATCATATAGTTATATACTATGATTATATCTTATAGTTATATCAAATTTGGTTATATCATATCGTTATATCCTATAGTTATATACTATGAATATATCTTATGGTTATATCCTATATTATATTATATAGTTATATACTATGGTTATATCATATATTATATAGTTATATACTAGGGTTATATACTATGATAAAGACCCTAAACCCTAAAAAAACCCTAAAACAAGGCAATGGCTAAATACACGCGAATTAATGTATATATGTACGCTATTTTGTACGCTTAACATAGGCGCATGGTTTTGTGCGCTTAAGGTAAGCGTGTAGGGGTATTGTGGGCATTTTAAAAAGACAGCTCACGGATGTTTGAAACGAGTAGTAAAACTACACGCTTAAATTACACGCATAACCACGCGCTTAAGTTAAGCGTGCAAGTGTAATTGGGCCGGCCCATTTGGCCGGCATTGCGTTGATTTGGTCATTAAAGCCACACGCTTAACATAAGCGCGCGGTTATGCGCGTAATTTAAGCGTGTAAAAATATAGCCGTTGGAAAGTTCCGTTAGAATAATATCGTTGGTGCGCTTAAGTTAAGCGTACCAAACAGTAACATTCTAACGAATCTATTTCTTCCTATTAGTAGTCCGAGCTCTTGCCATTCCATATCCAAGAAACCGAAATTGTTCTTCTCCCAATTTTAAAGATGTATCATAGTGGTGAGGATAGTAGTGACGAAGAAAATGATTGGGTTCAAAGTGAAGAAGAAGATGAGGAGGACGACAAATGGATGAAGTCGAATTTTTTCGTAGATGTCGAAGATGACGAAGCGACTGGCGATTGGGACTCTAGCGGCGTATTTGTGGTTAGTGTTAAAATAGTTTTGCTCTTTCCTTCATTGGTATTTTAATACAAAATTAGTATCGTAAATATCGCACTTATTTAGGTAGCCAATATTTATCATGAATTTGTAGTTATATAATTGGAAATCATATGTAGTGTAACATAGTGATGTAGTTATGATGACTTATAGTTAACATAAACCGCTACATTTATAGGGGAAAGACTATACAGAGCATTTTATTACCGACCTAGTGTGGGATAGTAAGGAAGAATTGTACGAATGGGAGACAGAAATAGGAAAGGAGCTTGTGAACGCTTTGGTGAAGCGTAACTGAAGTCCGTACCAAATTAGTATAGTGTGCGATAGGTTTGGGCCTTGGAGATCGGGGAGGCCGAAGGTGACCAAAGAGAATTCAGAGTTGCCGGTTGTTAAAATCCGAAAGTCGAGATCCAAAAAGTGTGGGTGTAAGTTTGAGATAATGGGTGTTCGCAAGAAGAAAGAGGCATGGACGGTTGGTGAAAAGTGGGTCTTGGGTGTGATTGAAGGTCGTCACAACCATAAACTATGAACTAGATTTAAAGGCCATGCATTCATGGGTCGAATGACCGAGGCGGAGCATCTGTGCGCTAGGAGGTGGGGGAACGGTCGCAAGACGCCGAATCAAATTGTTTCAGAATTGAGGCAAAACTTCCCGGGAAATGTGACTTCCAGGAAGCAAGTGGCCAACTTCTTGCAGAAGTTGCAGTACAAAGATCGGGGAGAGTTAACGGTTACGTAGTGGTCCCTAAGATTTATGGTTGAGCAGAAATACGTAGTTCATCCTTTGAGGGATACAAAGACTGATGAGGTTGCAATCTTATTTTTTGCTAATCCAGAGTCGCTGTGGTTGTTGAAGAAGTTCCCGTACGTGATGATCACTGATGCGACATACAAGACAAACAACTAAGTCCTAAATTGTAATAATGTGTAGTTTATGACAAAAATTGTTAAGGTATTTCATTTAAGAATGTGTTTGGTATTATGAAATGTTTTCCATAGATATGGAATGCCACTTGTGGAGATTGTTGGTTTCACCAACACTCATAAGACGTTCAACATTGCTTATGCATTCACCCGGGCGGAAAGGATTTACCATTACACGTGGATAATGAGAAAAGTTTGGGCATTGTGTTTGGATTTGGGAGTGATGCCGAATGCAATAATGACAGATTATGAAAAGGCCCTTATAACTGCTATCCACAGTGTTTTTTGGCATCGAAGTTCAACACCACTTGTGCTGGGTGAATATAAAGAACAACATCGAGGCACGTGCCTCGTCCATCTTGAAGAAGAAGGAAAGCGTGGATGCCTTTGCAAACCAATGTTGGGCACTTTTTTGCTCAACCAGTGAAGAAAGCTATGAAGAGAGGCTTGCCGTATTACGAACATCGTGGAAGAGAGGCCTTGTCGGATACGTGGAGGACACATGGCTTACTCCGTACAAGACGAGCATAGTAAGGGCATGGACGGATCATCATCTTTATTTCTTCACGAGGACTTCAAACAGGTATGACGTTCACAATATGTTGTTTTTCTTACTCATAGTTGTTAATGTCGTACTAACGTCATGTGATTTGACAGGGTTGATGGGATGCACAGGGTTTTGAAAGATATTATTGGCTCTAGTAAAGGGGGCTTCAATAGAGTGATCATGAGGATCCACCATGCCATCATCCTTAAAATAGATCAGATTAGGAGGAGCATGAACCTTTCACTTTCCAAACGACCAACGGATTTCGATGATGTATCGATGCCGCCAGTTGTACGAGCTACTTTTTCTAGGCTCTTCTACCAAGTGTCGGATATGTGCTTTGATATGTTGTTGGGCTATTACGATATCTTGAAGAAGGGGGAGTTCTCAGAAGAATGCACCGACCATTGGGTGAGAGATTGCCTTGGGTTTCCTTGCGTGCACAACATTGTAAGATCCATCATTTCAAGAACACCTCTCATTTCATTAGACGTTCACAAGTTCTGGAGGGAATTGGAATGGGAAGATACTCCAACAATAACTCATATCCCTTCTGTCTACGTTCGAATGGACATTACAGAGATGAGACTTCGTGAAATGTTTGCCAGGTTGGAGGTTGGGACATTGAAGAAAGGCACGACATTCCTACTAGGTGAGTTGTACCACGATTTAGAGCATCCGGAAGAGAGTACTTTGTTGGAGCCAACGGGGATCAAGGCAAAAGGAAGGCCAAGTGGTGCTAGGAACAAGGAGAAGGTGGATGAGAAGGCGGAGAAGAGGGATAAGTGCTTGTTTGAGCATAGACGGGATGAGCTCCACGAGAATGAGAAGAAGGTGGGGCCGAAGACAAAGGCGAAGGGAAAGGCAAGTGTGAGCACTGGTAGAGACCCAGGTCGTCCTAAAAATCAAGCAAGTGCATCTAGTATAGTGGTGATGAACTTTGACGACTTGCAATCCCAACCCCTACCAGAAGAATCACAACCAGAAGATTTGCAATGGCCTGAAGAACCTAGTCTTCCCATTGTTCATATGGGGGTGAACTTTGGGAATGACAATGTGGATGACTTTTGGGTTCCTTACATCAAGAATGTTAGAGATGTACGCCCTGACGGACATTGTGGATATCGGTCGATGGCTGTATTGTTGGGAAGGCAAGAGAAGGAATATCCCAACATCTGACGCGAGATGGTAGCGGAGTTGCTTGACAACCGAGAGCTATACGAGCCGATATGTTGCCGTATTCGAGAAGGGTCCAGTAGAGGTTTCTTCTAATAAAATATTTATGAAATTAAGTTACATTGTTTTCACTACTCAAATAGTTTGTGTGTGTATATGTAGGTGGTGCTTAAGGAAGGGTTGCCAATACCGCACACTCCTGGTTTGTGGCGCAGAAATGCAGATCGAAACATTTTGTGGTGGACAATAAAGTTTGAGTGGAATTTGAAGATGTATCGAGAGTACCGTATTGCAAATGGTCGGGCACCAAATCCTTTTATGTATGCAGTAGACGGATCCGTTCATGTAATTGATTGATGATACGAGTATGTAATGTAATATTTAGACGGCTTTGTAATTCCCAACTTTAAGTGTTGTGTTTTATATTACGTTTGATGTTACGAGTATATAATGTAATATTTAGACGGCTTTGTAATTTCCAACTTTAAGTGTTGTGTTTTACATTACGTTGATGTTACGAGTATATAATGTAATATTTAGACGGCTTTGTAATTTCCAACTTGAAGTGTTGTTTTTTTCATTATGTATTGATTTTATGAGTATTTTCTGCATTGGAAAAATAACACATCCCATCCACCAGGGCATCAATCAACTGTGCACATCTGATATTTGATAAATGAACCCATCATATCAGATCAGATGTGCACAATATGTGTTCAAATTCTACATGAAGAGTAAGTAAAGTTAGATCTGACACAAAATTCTACTTAAGAGCTACGAGGGACTTATGAGGGAAGTCCTACAAACACAAGTCATGTATGTGAAACTGCACGCATATCCTAAGTGTATGACTGCACACTTAAGTAACGGTCATTTTTCCAACGACTCTATTTCACCCTATAAATACAAACAATGTCATCAGAACCTTATGGACCCTTCTCTTATTGTGTTTTAATTCTCCAAAAGTTAGTATGGCTTCTTCGTCGAGTTCAAGTTCAACAACGGGAGAGAGATTTTGCTTTTGTAATTCGAAGGCGGTCATACACACTTGTGACCGACAGTGGCAGTATGGAAGAAGGTACTGGGGATGCCCTGATTTGGGCATGTATGATGTCCACAAACCTGGTAATAAAGGGGGATGTGATTTCTTTGCATGGTTCAATCCACCATACGACGAGAGGGCACACGAGGTCATTATGGGGTCGTGGAAGGAAAAAAACCAACTTCTAAAGCTGAATGAGGGTCTTTGTAGGTATTGTTTAAGGGCAATAATAGATAAATATCGTAGGTGTTAGAAAGATAGAAGTAACCATTTGTTATGTTTTGTAGAGATCAAGCGGAATTAGCGAAAGAGGGACATTGAGAAGGTTAATGTGATTTTTCATTTAATTTCCAGGGTGAAATTTAAATTTTAAGTTTAATGTAATTTTTCATTAAATTTGTAAGAAATCGGGAAGGTAACGAGCTTGTACTATTTCGCGCCATTATAGGCCCAATCCGCCAAAAGTAGCAATAAATCGAGATAAAAAGCGAGTTTGTACTACTTTGCGCTATTATAGGCCCAAACTAACAATAAAGCGGAATTAAAAAATGAGCTCGTACTACTTCACACCATTATAGGCCCATTAAATGCCCAATCCGCCAAAAATAGCAATAAATCGAGATAAAAAGCGAGTTTGTACTACTTCACACTATTATAGGCCCAAACTAACAATAAAGCGGAATTAAAAAACGATCTTGTACTACTTCGCGCCATTATAGGCCCATTAAAAGCCTAATCCACCAAAAATAGCAATAAATCGAGATAAAAAGCGAGTTTGTACTACTTTGCGCTATTATAGGCCCAATAGGCCCAAACTAACATGTATTTAGTTCAAATACTTTATCATATTGTACTAAGTTCATAAGTATACTAACATGTAAAAAAATCAATTATTGTCTCGTACTTCATATTAATTCGTCGAATTGTACTAAGTTCATATTACTTTCTCGTATTACATAAGTATATTAACATGTATTAAGTTCATATTACTTTCTCGTATTACATAAGTATACTATATGTACTAAGTTCATATTACTTTCTCGTATTACATAAGTATACTACCATGTACTAAGTTCATATTACTTTCTAATATTACATAAGTATACTAACATGTACTAAGTTCATATTACTTTCTAATATTACATAAGTATACTAACATGTACTAAGTTCATATTACTTTCTCGTATTACATAAGTATACTAACATGTACTAAGTTCATATTACTTTCTGGTATTACATAAGTATACTAACATGTACTAAGTTCATATTACTTTCTGGTATTACATAAGTATACTAACATGTACTAAATTCATATTACTTTCTCGTATTACATAAGTATACTAAATGTACTAAGTTCATATTACTTTCTCGTATTACATAAGTATACTTACATGTACTAAGTTCATATTACTTTCTCGTATTACATAAGTATACTAACATTTTTTGTATAAGCATGCTTCATATTACCTAGAAATAGAGGATATACACTACACGCTTAAGATAAGCGTGTATGAATACACGATTGTCTTAAGCGTGCAGTGTATATACGCTTATCTTAAGCATGTAGTCATGCGCTTAACGTAAGCATTTCAAGATTGCAGTCTTATCCCCAGCTGTAATCCTGGTCTGTTTGGCCAGAAGCACTGTAACTTATAGTTGTTCATACTTCTTCATTTCGAACGTATTCGTTTTTCGATCAAAGTATACATCAGTGGACTATTAACTTTCCATTTTGTACTTATTCGTTTTTCGATGTTAATTGTTTCGTACTTTGTCGTTTGTCTTATAGTTGTTCATACATCCTTTTATCGCTCGGTAAAGTTTTGTAAGTTATGTTGATATTTCGTACTTTGAGGTAAGTAAAAAACGACATAATAAACATGAACAAACATACTAAACCAAAAATAAAAAATACATAACATTACAAAAACACTCCCTACAAACGAAGCGTGTCTAATCCAAACATAAAAACTAATGTGGCTGCGAGCCACTCCCTTCACCAGGTTCCGTGACAAAATCATGAAACATCTGGGACTGGTGAGGTGGAGGTGGGGCCATGGGTGGATGCTGCCCAATCAGCATCTCAAGCCACAATCTCGCAAATCCCTCGAATGTCTGTGTCAAAGCCTCGGGAGTGCGTAAGTAAGTGCGAATATGAGCATCAACCACCTGAATGCGCTGTATACAAAATACGTAAAATTTGTCAAACAATTGCAATATACACAATAAGAGATAAAACACTCAAACAATTCAAGAAAAATAAGCGTACCGCGACTGCGTCTACAGTTGGAGAGACATGGATAGGGCCGACCGGACGATCACGTCTGACGGAACCGGGATCGACCAATGGATGAGAACACTCGTCATACCAATCTAAATAGTCGGCAGACATGTCCCAAAAGTGAGTCGCATCCGGTCCATGCAGATCAATCAATGGTCTCGGATCTGCATCCCATGCTACTAGAAGCTCATCATGAAACCTGACCTCGTATCCCTTCAGCTCCGCATTCTTGACGGCCATGTACGGCTGAATGGGCAAATCTGGGACTGACTGCACTAGCCCAAACTGCCTGAGGACTCGGTCCGGGTGGTATGGCTCCTCAACATATATAATGCGCAGTACACCGCGAAACATAGTAGGAGCTACCTCAGGAGCCTGGAAGTCCAACCCCACCCAAGTGGTCCAGGTTACCTGTAAAGTCAAAAAGGCAGAGTCAATACGTATTTTTGTAATTAAAGACTAAGATATCGAAAAAAACCTAAACTTTTCTACCTCCTCATATCTCATGGCGTCCAGTATGCGGCGTATAGCGATCAAACGGCCGGAATCTCTACTGTTAGGCACCTCCGAGGCACCAAGAACAGCTGCTCCAAAAGCCTGGGGGTTGGTAACATATTATTCCCGAAAATGTGGGAAATATGCCAAAACCCAACACTGTAAATGAAGAAATAACGCTATTAATGACCGAAGTATTAAAACGTAACTTAATATTTCACGAATCCATCCAATATCTTACCATAATAAGAATCCCACAAGAAGCAATCCCCTATGCTCCACGCCTAGACGCCTCTCCCAAGTTGCAGTACACATAGGCTAGAATCCCAGCTTCCCATGCAGTGTCTCCAGTACCGTCGTGGTCAAACAAAAGCGCCACCCACTTGTACTTCACGACGTTAGTCTACTTGTCCACCAGGACAGTCGAGCCGAGAAGCAACAAGAGGTAGTACGTAGCAATAACGCCCTCGTCACGATCGTCACTCCTCATCATCTCCACTAGTATACTCTCTAAAAAGGCCAAAGGAATACCGCCAGCTTTGTCGCGCCGCACGCCGGAGGAGTCGCGCCCACTGCACAGTCGTCGACTGCATCTCCACCGCCGGTTTCAGGCCGTTTTTCGCCGCCAATTGGGTCGCCCAATCCACCCAAACCCAAATCCATGGCTAATTTCAACAATCGAAGCAAGGGGGAAGAGATTTAACGAATCCGCCAATCGAAGCACGGCGGGAGGAAGAAGACGAGGCGTCTTCTTAAGCGTGTACATGTATGCTTATCTTAAGCGTGTACTTGCACGCTTAATTTAAGCGTGCAGGTATTGGATCGCTCATGGGCTAGTTATTTGGGCCGGCCCAAATACCTCATACCACTACACGCTTAACTTAAGCGTGTACCTGCACGCCTAAGTTAAGCGTGTAAATCATACCTGTATTTTCAAAATGGCCACAATACCCATGCACGCTTACCTAAAGCGCACAAAACCCTACGCCTATGTTAAACGTACAAAATAGCATACATATATACATTAATTCGCGTGTATTTAGCTTTTTCGTAAAACAATTCCCAGACAACACTTTGGGCGCAACTAGGTTGCGTCCAGAACTCTGGGCGCAACTAGGTTGCGCCCAAAGGGTTTCTAGTGTTTTTTTAGGGTTTAGGGTTAGGTTTTGGGGTTTAGGGTTTGTGATTTAGGGTTTAGGATTTTCGTACTATGATTATATCGTATAGTTATATTTTATAGTTATATCCTATATTACATTCTATAGTTATATCATGTAATGACATTATATATTACTCCCCCAACCACCATTATACCTTTCAAGGTCCGAAACAATTTAGCAAAATATTCGATGAATATATAGATATTAGAAGTTATTTTTCCAACTTCAACTTGAAAATTTTAAACTTTGTACTGCAATGATAAAGACCATAAACCGTAAACCCTAAAAAACCCTAAAACAATCCCCCATACAACCCTTTGGGCACAACTTGGTTGCGCCCAAGGGGTTTCTAGTATTCTTTTAGGGTTTATGGTTAGGTTTTGGGGTTTAGGGTTTGGGGTTTTCATCCATTCAAATACAAAGTCTAATATTGATTACTTGATTTGAGATTAGGGAGAAAACCGCGATAAAATAGAGTTTAATCCATAAAATAATTCTATTTTTCAATCAGTGTTCCTCCAAATAGTTGAATATACTATGATTATATCCTATTACCTATAGTTATATAATATGGTTATATCCTATAGTTATATACTATGGTTATATCCTATAGTTATATACTACAGTTATATCTTATAGTTATATCCAATTTGGTTATATCATATCGTTAAATCCTATAATTATATACTATGATTATATCTTATGGTTATATTCTATAGTTATATACTATGGTTATATCCTATATTATATTCTATAGTTATATATTATGGTTATATCCTATAATTATATACTATGATTATATCTTATGGTTATATTCCATAGTTATATACTATGGTTATATCCTATATTATATCATATAGTTATATACTATGATTATATCTTATAGTTATATCCAATTTGGTTGTATACAAACAAGTTATATCCAATTTGGTTATATTCTATAGAATAACCAAATTGGATATGACTATAAGGATATAACCAAATTGGATATAACTATAAGATATAATCATAGTATATAACTATATGATATAATCATAGTATATAACTATAAAATATAACCATAAGATATAATCCAATTGGATATAACTATAAGATATGATCATAGTATATAACCATAGTTATATGTGATTTTTTAGAATAATAATAACAAACAATTAATATCAAACAAATTGGTGGAGAAACGCACATGAATTTTAGATGAATAAAAGGTATATTGAAACCTCATGATATAAACGAATTTATAGCCATGTAACCCTGATTACTTGAAAACTTCTATTACTATAGTCAAATGCACACAAGTATACAAATCTACTAGGTATTTGAATTTCTAAATCATATAAAATAGCAGGATAGATACAATGAGATGATTATGTAGTAAATTTATCTTAATATGAAATAAATTTGTTGATTTAAATACAAATCTTCAAGTTTTTTTTCTTTTCTTTTCTGGGCGTAGTTGCGCCCAAGTATTTTTTTCTCTCTGGGCGCAACGTAGTTGCGCCTAAGTGAACTGGTTCTTATAAAGAACCGGTTGTCACTTTTCTTTACTTCTAAACTCATATAATAAAAAGATATCTTAGCAGATAGCATAAAGTGGTCTCTAAACAACCTTCAACAACTTTTCCCCATTTGGATTAGGCTCCACAGCTTTAGCTTGTCGCTTTCCGGTTTTGGAGGAATTATTGGCGCTTGTTTCCTCAATTTTACTTTCTGCCTCCTACAAGATCAGGAAGAACCAACAACAACCGATTCATCAAGGAAATGTGCATAAAGCAATCACATCAAGGCAGGGGGAGGGGGGACTGACCTTCTTAGCTCGAGCCTCTGCCTTCTTCTATTTTTGCCTCATTTTCTTCTTCTGAAAAGGAGGCAATTTTGACATTTCTTCATCTTCCTCGCTAGCTGACTTGGGAGGACAATCGAACAAGCTGATATAGCATCTGCATGTGGACCAAAGAAATCATTAAATTTTCTATAGAAAATGAAATAATAGAGCAATGACAAAGCATTCAATTGAAGAGAATAACTGCATACTATAGAAATAAACAACTAGCTAATGTGAATGTGTGAGATGGAAGCCAAAAGTATCACAAATTTTAGTTCCATGAATTTGATGTTGCAGCTTCACACAAAAAAGGGTATGCACAGGAACAAAGAACCATGACTTCCCCAAAATGTAACTATCTCTTTCTTCTTCCTCCCATCTTTTAGCCTTTGTTTTTTCTTCTGAAAATTCCCATTTCAGTCTCTTCGAGACATTCGGAAAAACATGCTAAAATAGGTTACAGAAATAAGCGATTTTAACTCCACAAGTTTGAATGAACAGATTCACAAGACTCACAAAACCCAAACCCCCATTTCAATGGCGAATCTGAAAAGGTGGAAACTGAAACTCCGTAGTGAATGAGATGAATGGTATCACATGTGGCCTCTCCATCAAATCTTTATAGAACACGTACTCAGCTTCATAATCATGCAACTGAAGCTCGGCCTTCTGGTTTGTATGGTAATGGTGCTTCGCCGTAGCCGCCTTTCTGAATCCATACATGCTCACTCGTTCACAAACCCCCGCCGCCTCCCTAACGAGTAGTGAAACATCATCCCATCGTACGCCTTGCTCCACCACTCCAAGCTCCGATTCTGATCACTCCCACCTACTCCAGATCCATAAATAATGGGGACGCCATGTGGATAATACGCCACGCCTTGGGCATGGAAGCTTGTACAGGTGAGAAATCTCCGGTTGAAGAGAAAGACTCATACAACAGAAGGCGTTGTCGATTTGGTGGGTATGAGGTGAAATTTCTCGGCTTTGCCGGGGAGAGTGTAATAGAGAGAAAGGTGATTCAGACAAGCTTGAGAAGGCAAGATTTGGCTTAGCTTAGGTTGGAGCTTCACGATCGAGATGGAGAGGCGATTTCGGGGGCCACGGCGAGACAGAGTGTGTTAGGGTTTTCACTAGTGTAGTACCCATGCAAGGCACACAATCTGTTTATTTTTTCATATATTTATAAAAATAGAATATTTTAATTATATGTTTTATTGATATAAAAATATATAGTTAATGACTGTTATAGAAAGGTGACACCTTTGGATCTCATTCACTCCACCGCCGACGCTACGACAATGCTTGACCATCAAGCCAACTATCCAAACCATCGAGCCATCAACCACCCACCAACCGTGATGTGTTTTTGCCTCTGATGACAAGCCAATTTTCAAAGGTGACACATTTGGATCTAGTCTTGGTTGGGAAGTCACTCGGCGTCGTCAAGCCTGTCGTGGAACGCGGTGTTTGTGGCGGTTCACGAGCGAGAGATCGTGATGATTGGTGCGATGGCAGCGATTGATGGGGTGAATGGATAGCGGTAGCGGAAGCGATTTGATGAGGGATAGATGACTTGAAAAGACAAGTCTTTGGTGTTGTAGCGTCGACTGCGGATGAAGGGAGATGCGAAGGAAGACTTGGCTTGAGGGTTCAAGCAATTGCCGTAGCGTCGGCGGCAGAGTGAAGGGGATGCAAAGATAGAGGGTTTTGACGTCCGATCAAGGGAAGGAGGATAAACACTCGACTTGAAACCTTGAATTAAATTGAACGTGAGAAATAAGAATAACAACGGGGGCTTTAAATAGCCAAAGAAACTCGACCAAGACCTAATGGGCTTGGACCGAGATGAACCTATGGGCTAGCCCATGCAAGCATGCAAAGGCACAAACCCTAAAATAGAAATGACTATAAAAGGAAACGTTCTAAAATAAGCAATAATACCAAATATAGAAAATGTCTCAAAACTATGAAAACGACGCATTGAATGCATGGATGCAAACACCGCGAGGAACGGCGACTAAGGGTCGATGGCCTCGCGACTGGGTGCACACGATGTTGGCTGTGATGAATGCGTTGTTTCGATGCCGATGGTGGCGAGGACGACGAGTCTTGGGTTGGCGTCTGGACTTCCTTGGCCAGCGACGACGCGTGCGACAAGTAACGCGATGGCGGAGGCGATGGCTTTGGACCTAGACCTTGTTACTGGGCCCTCTAAGCGTAGGCTCATGGCTTCTTCCTCGTTTTGGGCCGTCATGGAAGGCAGGGTCACATCACCCTCCCCCACTTGGCTGTGAAGCGTCCCCACTTCACCATCATCAAACTCAGGCTCAACATATAGGGTCAAGTCCGCCACGTTGAAGGACGCATGGACTCCAAAATCTGGCGGGAGCTCGAGTTGATAAGCATTGTCTCCTATGGCCTTTATCACGCGGAATGGGCCATCTACACGTGGTGACAATTTGTGCTTACGCCGCGAGGGGAACCTTTCTTTTTGCATGTGCACCCAGACGAGGTTCCCGGGTGCAAAAACGATGCGGCGGCGGCCAGTGTTCTTCTGGGAGGCATACTGCGCGGCCCTTCTCTCCAACTGGTCTCTGGTTCGTCGATGGAGGTCTTGTACGTGCTCTGCGGGATTGGCGGCGGAGATATGCACTGGGTCTCGCAGTGGTCGCGACGACAAATCAAGCGGCGTCAATGGGTTCATGCCATACACCACTTCGAAAGGTGTCAACTTGGTCGTCGTGCGCTTGCATATATTGTAACAAAACTCGACAAGTGATAGTAAGTCCTCCCAACGCCTAGGGTTGGCTTTTAGCATCGTGCAAAGGAGGGCTCCTAGGGTTCGATTTGTGACCTCCGTTTGGCCATCTGTCTGGGGGTGGTAGCTAGTGGAAAATAGGAGTTTGGTTCCTAGCTTACCCCAAAGAGTTCTCCAAAAATGACCAATGAACTTAGAATCCCTATCACTAACTATGGTACACGGGACTCCATGAAGACGCACCACATGCTCAAAGAATAGATCGGCAATCTCACTAGCACTATGAGTGGTCTTACAAGCAATAAAATGTGCCATCTTAGAAAATCTATCTACGACCACAAAAATAGAGTCTTTACCTCGTCTAGAGAGGGGCAAACCCGTGATGAAATCCATAGAAAGATCCTCCCAGGGGGCACTAGCAATGGGCAATGGGGTGTAGAGGCCATGTGGGCTGGACCTAGCTTTGGCTCTTTGGCACGTCACACAACTTCTACAAAACCTAGTCACTTGGTGGGCCATCATAGGCCAAAAGAAATACGCGGCCAAGGTCTTACTTATCCCAAAGTGTCCACGACTCTCGTGTGCTTCCTGAATCAAAAGGAGCCTAATGGACGACCTAGGGATGCAAAGGCGACTAGCCTTGTATAAATAACCCTCAGAAAGGAAATACGTCTCAAACTCACACGATCGTAGGCAATGCTCGAATATAGGGGCAAAGAAAGGATCACTAGCATATAATTCATTAATCAAATCAAAGCCCAAAACTTTAGTTTGCACTTGAGTCAAGAGAACATACTTTCGAGATAACGCGTCAGCGACAATGTTCTCCTTTCCTTTCTTGTGGATCACGACATAAGGAAATGTCTCCAGAAATTCCACCCAACGCGCATGGCGTCGATTGAGGTGGGCTTGGCTCTTCAAGTAGCTCAACGCGGCGTGGTCGTTGTGGATGACAAATTCACCCGGCCAAAGGTAATGTTGCCATGTCTTTAGCATGCGGATTAAGGCATATAACTATTTGTCGTAGGTGGGGTAATTGAGTATGGCCCCTGTGAGCTTCTCACTGAAATATGCAATGGGCCTCTTTTCTTGGTGTAGCACACCACCAATGCCTATGTCTGAGGCATCGCACTCCACCTCGAAGTGCTTAGCAAAGTCGGGAAGCTGGAGCAATGGTGCTTGGCACAAGGCCCTCTTCAAAGCCGCGAAGGCTTGTTCGTGGGACTCAAGCCACGTGACAGTGCTCCCCTTCTTTGTCAACTCATGCAATGGTACGGCAATGGAGGAGAAGTCTCGAACAAAGCGCCTATAAAATCCTACGAGGCCGAGAAAGCTTCACACTTGTGTCGGCGGCGTCGGTGTCGGCCACTCTTTGATGGCCGCGATCTTCTCTTCATCGACGCGCAGACCATCACTACTCACGACATAGCCTAGAAAATTTGTGGACGTGGAGCAAAATGAGCACTTGGCCAGATTGGCGAATAAGCTCTCGTGTCGAAGGCACTCGAGCACTTGGCGAAGGTGATCGACAACAAACTTGCCAAGGAAAGTTCTCAACACGTGGTTCATCACGCGCATGAAGGTGCTTGGCGCGTTCGTGAGCCCAAATGGCATAACAAGCCACTCATAGAGCCCATACTTCGTCTTGAATGCGGTTTTCCACTCATCACCTTCCTTCATCCTGATTTGGTGATAACCACTCTTCAAATCTATCTTGGAGAAAAGTGTGGCGCCATGCAGTTCATCAAGCATATCGTCGAGGCGTGGAATAGGATGCCTATACTTGATGGTGATCTGGTTTATTGTGCGGCAATGAACACACATTCTCCATGTGCCATCCTTCTTGGGCACAAGGATCACAGGCACATCGCAAGGGGATAGAGATTCCCTTACGTAGCCGCGATCCAACAACTCTTGCACTTGGCGCTGGAGCTCCTTGGTCTCCTCTGGGCCAGCTCTATACGCAGCGCGATTGGGCAAGGAAGCACCTGGCACAAGGTCAATCTGGTGCTCAATGCCTCTCAGTGGAGGTAATCCTGGTGGCAACTCTTTTGGGAAGACATCGTCGAACGCGGCGAGCAAGGTCGCGATGGCTGGCGGCACGGACGCGGCATTCGACTTAGGGATGCATGGGGTTGGTACAAGCAGAAAACATGGTGCCTTGCCAGTCAAACACGCAGTGAGGTCACTAGGTCTGGCTAAAAGTACGCGTTGCTCACATTTTCATTGCAAAGGAGACGTCTTTGGCAACGGATCGGCAAACTTTGTCGATGGCGAGGCGCTGGTCGATTTCTGTGTGGCGTTGTGTTTCTTCTTGCCAGTGCCTGGTGGGGACGAAAGGGTGCCAGAATGGGAGGAGGTTTGCTGCTGGAGTGCCTCTGGACACTCTGTTGACCTAGTAGATGCGACCTCAATTGCTTTCTGGCGATCACGTTCAACCTGGTCCTGCAAGATATCATGGGGAGACATTGGATGCAAAGTGATGCGCTTCCCATGGTAATTGAACACATAAGTGTTCAAATAGCCATCATGGAGCACGTGTCTGGCGAATTGCCATGGGCACCCAAGCAAAATATGGGTGGCGTCCATTACAACGACATCACAAAGTATAGAATCACAGTATTGCCCTATGGAAAAAGAAACTAAGCATTGGCGAGATACTGTGTTACCTGGACTGGAAGAAATCCATTGGAGTGCATAAGGTTGTGGATGAGGCGTCGTAGGCAACTTGAAGTGTGTTACTACCTTCTCATTGACAATGTTAGCACATGATCCTCCATCAACTATGACACTCAAGGAAGCCGTCTGGACGAGAGCCCTTGTGTGGAACAAGTTCTCGCGTTGGTCGTGGAGGCTCGCTTCCTTGACTGTGAGGAGACGACGCATCACCAAGCTCAATGGTGTGCCCGCGTGCAGAGAAGCGGGTTCGCAGTCGTAGGCGTCTTCCTCCTCTTCGATGCCTTCATCGATGGCCTCTAGGGTTTGGTCATCGTCGTCGCAAGACTCGTAGCCCGCGGCGGTCGTGGAGAACAAAACCTTTCGAGCATTTGGGCAATCCTTCTTATAATGGCCTCTTCCACCACATTTGTAACACTCAAGATCACGCGCACGATCGGTGCCCACTGGAGCTTGTCTGGGCACGTTCTGGCGCGGCGCGGTGTTTGGCGTCGACGGCTTCGCTTTAGGGGCTTGGCTCGACGCGGCTGTGGTAGAGGCACTAGGGCGAGGGTTAGTAGAAGATAAACCACTAGGGTTAGAAGAATACCTTTGTTGGCCACTTGAAAAAGTGTAAGACTTTCGGCGAGAGATTTGTGCATGGATTTGCATCGCCGTGTGGGTGAGTGTGTTCAAGTCTTTGATGGGCAAAATCTGGAGTTGATCACGGATGTTGGTGTTTAAGCCACTCAAGAATTTCGTCCTCAAGGTCGATGGTGCAACGGAGATGTTGGCCTTGTAATACATGTCTTCAATCTTGGAAAAGAACTCGAGGGGAGACATCGACCCTTGGCGAGCCATGGCTATCTCCATTCTCATTTGATTCCTATAGTCTGGAGGCACGTATTTCTTGGTCATCACGTAGACTAGTTGATGCCATTCTGTGACACGGGTTCTGTGGCGACGCACGCAGTCATCTTCGAATCTATGCCACCAAACGCGGGCGGCTCCTCGGAAGTGAAGTGTCGCGGCGTAAACATGCTCCTCAGGAGGAACGCGGCAATAGCGTAGGGTGTACTCCGTATCCTGCACCCATTCAAGAAAAACAGATGGATTGTATTCACCAAAGAAATGCTCGATCTTTACCTTGACTTTGTGTCGTTGGTATCGAGGCTGTGCATGTGCTTGGTTGAACGCGTTGTTTGGCGCGGCGGCGTAGAGAGGATTCTCGTAAGCGCGCACACCATGAGGTCTATCGCGTCCAACCTGGCGTCTATCGTGGTCTTGGTGATCTTCTCCACGAGCAAACTCATCCCTTGGCGCGTAGGCGTCGTTGCGTCGGCGTCTTCGCAGCTGGTCATCGTAGTCGGCTCGGAGAATGTCCCTTGGTATAACATCGCGGCGCTCGCCGCCAATGTCATGAACGCGTTCTCCTTGGGGCTGGAGACGCGGTGGAGGTATCCAATCCGAAGGGTGATCCTGCAATTCAAGTGGATCTCCAAGAGGGGGTGAAAAAAATTAGGGTTGACCATACCTGAGTCCTCGATCTCCTCGTCGTCATACTCGTCGAAGTCGTCGTGGACATTCGGTGTGATCGACGCGTAGCCGTCGGATCCATAATGTGGCGTCCGAACACTTTGGTGTCGAAGGTAATCGCGTACATCATGGCTCCGTGGCTGGGTAGTTGGTGTCCTCAATTGATCATCGCGTCGCGTATGCCCACTTGGTCGGCGACTAGGTCACCTTAGCGTCGCGTCGGCTTGCTCAGCTCGGCGAGGGCGGCCTTCGCGTGGTGCTGAGCCCGGTACGCGTCTCTGGGTTCTCCTAGAGGCATAGTGATCATCAAAGTTGTATGGTTCAGAAAACTCACCTTGAGTATCCTCGGCGTCGCGGTCGTTGTCGGAGTCGGTGTCGAAGCTAGCGGTTGTGGCTCTGGGCACGTAGCGGTCCGCGTGTGAAATGAAGCCTTGGCGACTCTCGATGACACTTTGCATACGATTGAGTTGTGGTTGATGATGAGACGTCGAAGGCATAATCCATTTGCCTTTGTCGACTCTTGTCTTCGATGGACCGGCGTCGGTGGCTCGTGGTTGAGCCGGCGCGTCCATAGTACTCAGGGGAGTTGGGGCGGGCACGAGTTGTGCGATGCGTTGTTGGGCTTTCAAAGCTGCGTTCTCTTGTCGAAGGGCTTGGATCTCTCTTTGCTCCTCGGACAACGCGATGAGAGGTTCTTGTTGTGGGGTGTCAACCGGTGGTTGGTCTTGGGGTAGATCCAACGTTGGTTGATGTTGGTTGGTGTGGTCGACTCCAAGTTGGTCTTCACCGTGTTCAACCGTCATGGTACCTATAACAATATGGCCAGACATGGGAGTAAAAATGAACCAAAAGACAACGAAGCACAACAACCAAGAAAATCACTAGTCAAGTCACAAAGTTCACGTAGGTAGGGTAGTTTGGCTTGTCGTGAGGGCGGCTTGGCTTGCACAAGAGATGGTGTATCAAGCAAGCTGCAATCAAACAAACAAGAACAAATTGAAACCCTAAAACAAACAGAAACAAAGCAACCTAATAAGCAAGAAAGTACCTTCTAGGAAGCTTGACCTAGACGGCGGAGAGAGATAGAAGATGAGCTTAGACCGAGAGTGGGTTAGGGTTGCCTTATTTTGGCTTTACCTAACTTTGGAAACTTTTTTTTTTGAATATCTTTTTGATATCTTTTTTTTTTATAATATCCGAGATCTTATCTTTTGATCTTTTCGGATTGCAAAAGGAAACAAAAGAAAAAACGGTCTAAGTAACTAGAATATCACAAGTGTGATCTTTAGAGATATGAGAGAGAAGATAAGATTTGATATGATATCTTATAAGGAAATTCGGTTAACTTAACTAAAAAGCAAAATCTAGCAAACAAGAAAACTCTATTCACGCGTGAAATAAGGAAACAAAATATTCTAGCATGCAAGATAACAAATTACCTAACACACCAAAACTTAGGGACCAAGGAAAAAAAAATCGGCCAAGATAGTATCTTGTAGAAACCGATGAGGTGTTGCAAAGTTGGAAACTTTGGTTTTTCTTTCTCTTTCTTTCTTTCTCGCGAGATCTTACGAAATCAAACGATGGGGGCAAGAAAAATTTTGTGAACAAGATGCAAACTTGAGTTCGTGACTTACAAGACTGCTGGGCTCTGATGCCAGTTGATGTGTTCTTGCCTCCGATGACAAGCCAATTGTCAAAGGTGACATCTTTGGATCTAGTCTTGGTTGGGAAGTCACTTGGCGTCGTCAAGCCTGTCGTGGAACGCGGTGTTTATGGCGGTTCACGAGCGAGAGATCGTGATGATTGGTGCGATTGCAGCGATTGATGGGGTGAATGGATAGCGGTGGCGGAAGCGATTTGATGAGGGATAGATGACTTGAAAAGACAAGTCTTTGGTGTCGTAGCATCGACTGTGGATGAAGGGAGATGCGAAGGAAGACTTGGCTTGAGGGTTCAAGAAATTGTCGTAGCGTCGGCGGCAGAGTGAAAGGGATGCGAAGATAGAGGGTTTTGACGTCCGATCAAAGGAAGGAGGATAAACACTCGACTTGAAACCTTGATTTAAATTGAACTTGAGAAATAATAATAATAACGGGGGCTTTAAATAGACAAAGAAACTCGACCAAGACCTAATAGGCTTGGACCGAGACGAACCTATTGGCTAGCCCATGCAAGCATGCAAAGGCACAAACCCTAAAATAGAAATGACTTTAAAAGGAAACGTTCTAAAATAAGCAATAATACCAATCATAGAAAATGTCTCAAAACTATGAAAACGACACGTTGAATGCATGGATGCAAACACCGCGAGGAACGTCGACTAAGGGTCGATGGCCTCGCGAGTGGGTACATGCGATGTTGGCTGTGATGAACGCGTTGTTTTGATGCCGATGGTGGCGAGGACGACGAGTCTTGGGTTGGCGTCTGGGCTTCCTTGGCCAGCGACGACGCATGCGACAAGTGACGCGACGGCAGATACGATGGCTTTGGACCTAGACCTTGTTATTGGGCCCTCTGAGCGTAGGCTCATGGCTTCTTCCTCGTCTTGGGCCGTCATGGGAGGTAGGGTCACATCAAACCGCTTTTGCCGTCATCGTGATCGCACCCGCTGTCGCACCCAGTCCATCGTCGCCGTCACTCGCCTCACCGCTTGCGCCATCGACTTCGCCTCCACCATCGTAGTCGCTATCGGACCCACCATCGAACCCACTCCATCGCCATCGTTGTCTTGACACTCGTCTTGACACTCATCATCGCCACCGCCGCCGCTGTCGAGAAACCCACTCTCTCGCCACCGGGTTCACTCCCAAGCCACCACCGTGTCAGTAAACCTCAAAAGTTACCGTTCACCTCACCATCGCTTTGTCAATCTTTCGTGCAATTCAACAAGGGTTTCACCCAAGGGTTCCACGGCAAGCTTGACTACGAGGCTTGTGACTAGATCCAAGTGCCACCTTTGACAAGTGACCTTCATCGGAGGAAAGAACTCATTAATATATAAGTTTTGCCTATTCCACCATAACCATATAAGAAGAAGACACCCCCGTTATTTGATAAAACAACATTCATGATCTCATCATACACCCATTTTTGCTCCATTGTAAATCTAGAAATTAATTGTGCATGCTCCTCGGCTAGACATGCTGTGTCATATCAAAGTTCATCTTGTATAAGCTTGTTGACACCTTCATATATGAGACTTGAATCTAAATAAGGCATGGTTTTATAGTGTCTCAAACTACTACCATTTCGTCGTAATAACTTGTCAATTTCGGCAAGAGCAAAGTTTTGTAATTGATCATCTGTTAGATACAAATCTGCATATAAATAAAAAGTATAGTAAGAACAAAAAAAGTTGTACCATTGTTTTCTTTGTCTGGAACGCTAATAGGTAAAAGTGAATTATGAACGTTTTGATCACTTTTGGGTAAGTGCAAAGCCGGCGGTGTAATATTCTGGTTGACTGCATAAATAGATGGATATGTTCTCAATAAATTACGCATAATCAAAGAATATAAAACAACAACTATATTTGTTTATAGTTATAAACATACTTAAATTGATTTAAAACATTGATTATTTTTCAGCATCATGAAATTAAAGATATATTATATTATTGAACATCAAACACTGATTACAATATAGATGGACAAATCGAAGTAAACAGAGACTTTATAGCATAACAATTACGAACCATTTGAAATATCGGACAGGGGGATACGATCACTAACGAAAGAATTGTTACTAACTCCAAGAATAGATCCTGCATAATTAGTACTTATATTAAAGTTCATATTTCAATTTATCGACAAAAAATGTCAAAACATTAAATTTAATTTATTAACCTGATCGATTTGAATTTGACCGTTGTCGTTTCTCTCTAATAGCAGCGAATCTCAACGTTCTGTTATGTCGGGTTAATTCATCCATAACACAATCACCCTGAAAATCTCAGATATATTCAAAATAAATTAAATAAATCTACATATTAAGCATATATTAAAGTTCATACTAGGCACTCTACGATTTCTAGTATATAAAGTCACCAATCATAATCAATTGTTTTTGCCTAATAAAAAGTAATATCCTTATAATCACTATAGGATAATACGTTTTTAGAAGGCAGTTTCTATTCGCACTATAATTTTTACCTTTTCGCACTACAAAAGGCTACGCTAAATGTTGGCGTATGCCAAATACGTGCGAAGAATGCCAAAAAGGGGGAATACGTATAAATTTAAAAAAAAAAAGGAATAAAGGAGCTACGCCAGATTTTGGCGTATGCCAGAATCTGGCGTAGATGCTTTGTAGGGACTTGGGCTCGTTTTGGAAATTGGGCTTTTGCGCCAGAATCTGGCGTACGCAAGATTCTGGCGCAGCAAAAAAAAACATTTTTTTGCCCCATAATCATGTAGAAAATTTCAATACGAGTCCGTACATATAAAATTCGTTCAAAACGGACATCGTTTGCCCCTCCAAAAGCCCAAAATACGATGACTATCCCCATGGTCCCATTTGGGCCTATTTTGGCCCAATTTCTCGTATTTCAGGTTTTCACCCGTTTTTTCTATAATCCTTCCTATTGAGCATATTGGAAGGATTATAGAAGAAATGGGTGAAAAACTGAAATACGAGAAATTGGGCCCAAATAGACCCAGTAGTAATGATTGTAGAAGAACAGGTGAAAAACTGAAAAAACTTCTTATTGGGCCCAAATAGGCCCAATAGGAAGGATTATAGAAGAAATGGGTGAAAAACTAAAATACGAGAAATTGGGCCCAAATAGGCCCAGTAGGAAGGATTGTAAAAGAAACGGATGAAAAACTGAATAAAAAAAAATGAAAATTTGGGCCCAAATAGGCCCAATAAGAAGGATTATTGAAGAAACGGGTGAAATACGAGAAATTGGGCTCAAATATGCCCTGTTTATAATTATATTTCATATAGTTATACTTATATGCTATAGTATTTCATTATATTTCATATAGTTACACTTATATACGATAGTATTTTATTAAATTTTATATAGTTACACTTATGTACTATAGTATTTCATTATATTTCATATAGTTACACTTATATAATATAGTATTTCATTAAATCTAGTATACTTAGACTTATATCCCATAGTATTTTATTAAATTTCATATAGTTACACTTATGTACTATAGTATTTCATTAAATCTAGTACACTTAGACTTATATACTATAGTATTTTATTAAATTTCATATAGTTACACTTATATACTATAATATTTCATTAAATCAAGTATACTTAGACTTATATACCATAGTATATCATTAAATTTCATATAGTTACACTTATGTACTATAGTATTTCATTAAATCTAGTATACTTAGACTTATATAATATGGTATTCTATTAAATTTCATATAGTTACACTTATGTACTATAGTATTTTATTAAATCTAGTATACTTAGACTTATATACTATAGTATTCTATTAAATCTCATATAGTTATACTTATATACTATAGTATTTCATTAAATCTAGTATACTTAGACTTATATACTATAGTATTCTATTAAATCTCATATAGTTATACTTATATACTATAGTATTTCATTAAATCAAGTATACTTAGACTTATATACCATAGTATATCATTAAATTTCATATAGTTATACTTATGTACTATAGTATTTCATTAAATCTAGTATACTTATACTTATATAATATGGTATTCTATTAAATTTCATATAGTTACACTTATGTACTATAGTATTTCATTAAATCTAGTATACTTAGACTTATAAACTATAGTATTCTATTAAATTTCATATAGTTATACTTATATACTATAATATTTCATTAAATCTAGTATACTTAGACTTATACCCCATAGTATTTCATTAAATCTCATATAGTTACACTTATATACTATAGTATTTCATTAAATCTAGTATACTTAGACTTATATACTATAGTATTCTATTAAATCTCATATAGTTACACTTATATACTATAGTATTTCATTAAATCAAGTATACTTAGACTTATATACCATAGTATATCATTAAATTTCATATAGTTACACTTATGTACTATATTATTTCATTAAATCTAGTATACTTAGACTTATATAATATGGTATTCTATTAAATTTCATATAGTTACACTTATGTACTATAGTATTTCATTAAATCTAGTATACTTAGACTTATATACTATAGTATTCTATTAAATCTCATATAGTTACACTTATATACTATAGTATTTCATTAAATCTAGTATACTTAGACTTATATACTATAGTATTCTATTAAATCTCATATAGTTACACTTATATACTATAGTATTTCATTAAATCTAGTATACTTAGACTTATACCCTATAGTATTATATTATATTTCATATAGTTACACTTATATACTATAGTATTTCATTAAATCTAGTATACTTAGACTTATACACCATAGTATTTCATTAAATTTCATATAGTTACACTTATCTATACTATAGTATTTCATTAAATCTAGTATACTTAGACTTATATACTATAGACTCTATAGTATTCTATTAAATTTCATATAGTTATACTTATATACTATAATACTTTATTAAATCTAGTACACTTAGACTTATACCCCATAGTATTTCATTAAATTTCATATAGTTACACTTATATACTATAGTATTTCATTAAATCTAGTATACTTAGACTTATACACCATAGTATTTCATTAAATTTCATATAGTTACATTTATGTACTATAGTATTTCATTAAATCTAGTATACTTAGACTTATATACTATAGTATTCTATTAAATTTCATATAGTTACACTTATGTACTATAATATTTCATTAAATCTAGTATACTTAGACTTATATACTATAGTATTCTATTAAATCTCATATAGTTACACTTATATACTATAGTATTTCATTAAATCTAGTATACTTAGACTTATATACTATAGACTCTATAGTATTCTATTAAATCTCATATAGTTACACTTATATACTATAATATTTCATTAAATCTAGTATACTTAGACTTATACCCCATAGTATTTCATTATATTTCATATAGTTACACTTATATACTATAGTATTTCATTAAATCTAGTATACTTAGACTTATACACCATAGTATTTCATTAAATTTCATATAGTTATATTTATGTACTATAGTATTTCATTAAATCTAGTATACTTAGACTTATATACTATAGTATTCTATTAAATTTCATATAGTTACACTTATGTACTATAGTATTTCATTAAATCTAGTATACTTAGACTTATATACTATAGTATTCTATTAAATCTCATATAGTTACACTTATATACTATAGTATTTCATTAAATCTAGTATACTTAGACTTATATACTATAGTATTCTATTAAATCTCATATAGTTACACTTATATACTATAATATTTCATTAAATCTAGTATACTTAGACTTATACCCCATAGTATTTCATTAAATTTCATATAGTTACACTTATGTACTATAGTATTTCATTATATTTCATATAGTTACACTTATATACTATAGTATTTCATTAAATCTAGATTTAATGAAATACTATATTACATAAGTGTTACTATATGAAATTTAATAGAATACTATAGTATATAAGTCTAAGGGTTTGTTTGGATCCCGCAAATAATGCATTATCTTGCATTAAATTGATGATTTAATGTAATTTAATGTAAGATAATGTATTTTAATGCATTCTGGTGTGGAATCCAAACAGACCCTAAGTATACTAGATTTAATGAAATATTATAGTACATAAGTGTAGCTATATGAAATTTAATGAAATACTATAGTATATAAGCGTAACTATATGAAATATAATGAAATACTAAAGCATATAAGTGTAACTATATGAAATATAATTAAAAACTGGGTATATTTGAGCCCAATTTTTCGTTTTTCACCCGTTTCTTCAATAATCCTTCTTATTGGGTCTATTTGGGCCCAATTTTTCATTTTTTTTTTCCAGTTTTTTATCCATTTCTTCTACAACCCTTCCTACTGGGCCTATTTGGGCCCAATTTCTCGTATTTTAGTTGTTCACCCGTTTCTTCTATAATCCTTCCTATTGGACCTATTTGGGCCCAATTTTTCGTTTTTTCAGTTTTTCACATGTTTTTTCTACAATCATTACTACTGGGCCTATTTGGGCCCAATTTCTCGTATTCCAGTTTTTCACCCATTTCTTCTATAATCCTTCCAATATGCTCAATATGAAGGATTATAGAAAAAATGGGTGAAAACCTGAAATACGAAAAATTGGGCCAAAATAGGACCATGGGGGCAGCCATCGTATTTTGGGCTTTTGGAGGGGCAAACGATGTCCGTTTTGGACGAATTTTATATGTACGGACTCGTATTGAAATTCTCTACATGATTATGGGGCAAATTTTTTTTTTTGCTGCGCCAGAATCTTGCGTACGCCAGATTCTGGCGCAGAAGCCCAATTTCCAAAACGAGCCCAAGTCCCTACAAAGCATCTACGCTAGATTCTGGCGTAGCTCCTTTATTCCTTTTTTTTTAAAAAACTTTATACATATATCTACGTTTTTGGCCTTCTTCGCACGTATTTGGCGTACGTCAATATTTGGCGTAGCCTTTTGTAGTGTGAAAAGGCCAAAAACGTAGTGCGAATAGTCGGCTCGTTTTAGAAGGCTCACCAAAATAGTTTTCCTTGTTCCTTTGCAACACAAATAGTTCAACAGAAAACAAGTTTCATAACTCTAATTATTAAGCCTATAATTAAACACTAATTTATAGAGCAGACAAAAAAGAGCATACATTAAAAGTAGAGTTTTGTGCAATTGAGACTCACATGACTTCTTGTTTTTTCCTCAATATATAACATATCAGAGGAATTCGATGGTGTGTTTTTATATATATATTTAATAAATTAACACAACTTTGCATTTAAGATATAATTTAAATTTTGACATTCATTGTTTTTCACATAAGTTATATTAATTAATATAAAGCATTATATCCACAATATTAGAAGTTAAGTGGTTGCAATTTTTGAAAATTATATGGTCATAGGTAGTTCCAGTTAATTCAAGTAAAACTGCATTTATTATTAATTATATTTGACATTGATTTTTTTTTAAAAAAAATTGTATGCATTTAATGCTATTCATATAACCCATACTAACGTGAGTTTGGAAGCTTTAGCTTTTTTATTGGTTTATAGGAGGCACTATATTCTTAGAACAAGGAGGAGGAAATAAACTCCTGACCTCGTGATTATAAAATGACATGTTTACCAATAAATTTGGAAAGACTTGACCAAACTTATTCAAATAAGAGGTTAAGGAGAATTGATGTACATAGTTTTGAGTTTTGATGTACATTGTTTTGATGTACATAAATACATAATGCATACATTCAAACACTTATCGTCCCCACACCGAACGAGTTTCGAGTTTACATGCAAAAACATGACAACGGAAAACTAACAACTTTTACTTTTGAGTTTCACAAAATCATTCATATATGTGATGTAGTTTAGCCCTACACCATACGAGTGACCTTATATTTACCTTGTGTAAAAAAGTAAAAATTACAAACATTGCCGATTACCAATAATATTTGAGATACTAGATAATATGACAATTACCGGGAAAAAAAGGTTGTAATATACATGATATAAATTTGTATTACAAAATTTATATTTAAATATCAAAATATAATAATGTTATTGACTAAATTAATAAAATAATATTTAAATGATATAATGATGAGTATCAAAGAACTTTAAAACATGTTGAAAAGGAGAATTTGTGATGCCTCCAAACTTGGTGCATCACATCATCGTCGATTCTACCCAGAATCCACCAAGCGAAGAAAACAAAGAAAACGATAAGGATAGCGGAAACGACTCAAACACTTGAACTGAATAAAACCAACGATCTAATAAATAATAATGACTATAATAATTAAATGAATGTCGAACACAAGGTGAAAGAGACACAACAAGAATGTTAGAGTACAAAGCGGAATGCAAATGGAACCCCCAAAACCTAAACTAGTACGACTATTGAGCCCATCCAACTCCTCCATGTAGGTTTTTCATATGTTTAGAGCTAAAAACCTATAATAAAAAACAAACGAAAATCCTAGAGTAGCATGGGTTAGTAATTGGGATCTCGAAAAAAAATCCACAATGAAATCACAAATCAATAAACTAATCTGACAATTAAAATAGAGTTTAACCAAAGATCAAATTCAAATCATAATACAAAGTTTATTAAAATATACAAATGAAAAAAAAAAACATAACTTAGTAACACACAACACTAATTGGCCAACCACAACAACGTTAAACATGCAAGAAAACTTTGTGTTGCAATAAGAGACTATTGCAATAAGAGACTAAACCATAACCATATCATATTATGCACCACAATTATGACATGTAAAAGGGTAACAAATAAAATCATTCACGCGACACATAACATGGAAAAACAATAAAACGACAATTGCATATATATACAGATTTGGGTTCCCGTGCAAAATGTCCTTTCCGTGCGAAATGCGAATCGATTTCGGCGGATTTTTTTTTTTTTGTCAACAATTTTTTATTTTTTTATTTTCGTTTTCGTCCCCTGATCTTTTATGGAATAACATATATAGAAGGTTCACAAATAAGCACTAAATGTTCATTTATTTGTACATTCGCGTTCACAAATAAGCATTAAATGTTCAAAGACATGTGTTGGAACATGATCATGTTATATGTGAACTTTTACTGCACATAAAATGAACATGTAGTACTTATATGTGAACGTCAATAATTGTCTATTCCATAACGATCATAGACAATAAATAAATAAAAAATAAAAAAATTGTTGACCGAAAAAAAAAAAAAGTTCGCCGTATTTACGGTTATGCCACCGCATCACTATTCACTCTTTCTCCCTTTTTTTTAACAGTACCGTCCCTTGAATATTACCCCCCAGATAATGAACATGTAGTGTCAATTTATGAACGCGACCGTTTCGCACTTCACACGGTAAACATATTTCGCATCCGAAACGGACTCTATATATACAATCTAAACATGAAATTGTCATGATCAACAAAGCCAAGGAAATCAACTAAATAAGTCTATCTGGACTTACCTCGTAAACAAGCAACGCTGTTCAACAAAGATCGATCGCCAGTAAAAACCCGGCCTAAACAAGCCATAGAAATACAAAACCACAAATTAACACGAATGACGTCATAATTCATCAATTAAAAGTACAATAACCTTCAACGTTACAAACCTAAAGCCTCAAAAATTACCTAAGTCAGACTTGAAATAGAAGAGATATTTGCAGTTATACTCAATCAATATCACACAGTTTTTTCAAATTTGAACCCAACTTTGTTTTCCAAATAAAATCATAACCTAAATTCCTTAAAAATAATGATATCTGACATAGAGAAACTAGACTCCTAGAAGATTCTATCAACGTATCAAACTTTCAATTCCGATCTAAATACGATTTATAATGAATTTCTGTACCTAGTTTTCCAAAAATATAGATAATTAGTTATAGATTTTTATTTTCTTTGATATAGATCCAAACATTTTTAAATTTTACACACAGGCTATATAATATATCACCTATCATCTATGAACATTTCATAAATTTTCGAGTCCGAAAACATACTCCAAATGACACTCGTAGCAGGTTGCACAAACATAACCATATGCTCAATATCCACAAACCATCTAACCATTTAATAGTTCTCCAAATTATATGTATACACCCTAAAACAGACCAAGAAACCGTATTTATCAACCTTTATTAAAAATTGAATTGGTAAAGAAAAATTACTCTAAATTCAGGATTGAAGAACAACTCGAGGCGATGAGATTAAGAAGGCGGCGACTCATTTCATGATTCCAGAAACTTCGATATTTTTAGATTCTCATAAAACCTATTCTTCACCTCCTAAAAATCGTTTTTTATGTGCTTTATATATGCTCGCTACCATTGAAGTCGGTCCACAAAATTTTATAGAGTTTGCCTCCCATTATGTGTATTACCCCTATTTTTCATCGGGTAGAATGTTCGCACCCGCTTATTTTTACGGCGCACCCTATTTTGGGCGCAACGAGGTTGCACCCAAGAGGGGAATTTTTTTTTTTTTTAAAAAAGTTTTAATCTTGGGCGCAACGAGGTTGCGTCCAAGAGTTGGTACCAGCTTGCGTTCCGGGTTAAGGTTGAACCGGTTCAGCATTTGTAAATATTAAAAAAATTATTTAATATCTGAACCGGTTCAATATTAATTTAAAATTAATTAAAATGTTTAAAATGTTAAAATTCTATAAAAAAATTTATTATAGATTTTAATTTTTATAAAAAATATCACATCGGGGCGCTACGCCGTTGCGCCCAGATCTGAATTTAGATCTTGGGCGCTACGCCATTGCGCCCAAGTAAACTTAGTATTTACTTGGACGCGACGTCGTAGCGCCGCCATCATCTTCTTCCTCTCGTCTCCTTCGTCTTCCTTCCTTCGTCTTCTTCAAGTTCATCAGCAATGGAGAATCTGGTGACCTGTAGCAGTGGAGAATCTGGCGGCGGCGGCGGCGGGGGCGAAGAATTCCAGATCCGGCGTGAGGAGGGGTTTTCGTCCGAGATTCCGACGGAGAGGTCGGCGGCGGAGGTGGGTTCGATCGGCAGCGGAGAGTCCAACGGTGATGCAAAGCGGAGGAGGGTCGAGGAGGCGGCGGCTGAGTGTGCGGAGGGTCTAGATTTCACGGCGGATTGGGAGGTCTGGGTGGTGGCGGTTGATGCGGAGGACGCCACGCTGGCGGCGGCCGATTTTCCAACAGCGTTGACGGCGGCGAGCGAAGTTCTGGTGACGGCAGCAGCGACGACGGTGGCGAGCGAGGTTCCGGTGGGGTCGGAGAATGCGTTGGAGGTTGCTGCGGCCGTTGGTGTCGAGGCGGTAGCCCAGGTTGGAGAGGCGAGCCCACCCAGACGAAAATACACTCGTCGCGAACGACATGAGGTACGTATTTTTTCGTTTTCAAAATCATATTTAATTATTAGAATTGTGTAAAAAAATTTAATAATATATATAATTAATTTATAGAAATATTTAGAAAATATTAGAATTGTGTAAAAATATTGAATAAATTAGTGTAATTATATTATTAGAATGAAAACCTAGCATATTATTAAAACAAATTTATTTAATACAATTAGTTATTTCATTGAATTTTATATTTAATATATTAGAATTACGTAAAAAAATAGAATATTAAATTAGAAATGTATTGTAGTTTTATAGCAATAAGAAATTTGTATAAATTAGATATTATTTGAAAAAAAACAAGATGTAGTCGAGAGAATCAAACGACAGATATAGGGGGGTCGTATGGTGGAATTTCGACCCGGGATTGCTTCCGGTCGCAAGAACCGAAACGTCCAACCCCCCCCCCCCCAAGCGTAAGCGCAAGAGTAGAGTCCGGAAGGATACCGTTCTAATAGCAGAACCCGTTATTGGAACGTTATCTGATCCGTTAGCGGATCCTCATCCTCATGTGTGTTCACCTCCGGCTTCGCAGAGTCCCGTCCTATACATGGAGGAGGCGTTTTCCGAGATAGAGGAGTGTGCGAGCTTGGACGACGTTGTTACGGAGGAGCATGTCCCCCCTCCCGCACCCCAGCAGCCCGTCCCCCCTCCCGCACCCCAGGAGCCCGTCCCCCCTCCCGCACCCCAGCAGCCCGTCCCCCCTCCCGCACCCCAGGAGCCCGTCCCCCCTCATGCACCCCAGGAGCCCGTCCCCCCTCCCGCACCCCAGGATGCTCCACCTGCCGTAGAGGCCCCCCCGTACGGGCTTGAGTTGTCTGATGTGCTATGGAGCTTCACGACTCACGTTGCGCACCGGATTTGGCACGCTCCTCCTCCGCCTGCCCCGTCCCTCGTACGACGTTTGAGGGCTTATACTCGTCCGGCCGAGTTCAGTGAGTGGAGTCGATACATTCCGGACAAGGTGGTTTAGGGCAGTTGGTATTGGCTGGTGCAACAGTCCGGGTTGGCCGCTCTCTGAGATTTTCAGTTTGGTAGGGTCGATCACAATTGCTATTTTATTGTACTTTTTTTTTCATTGAAGGTACGTTGGACGCCGTACGACAGTCTAGATTTTGCTGGTGCTTATAGGGCATCCACTTACCAAGGGACGATCCGTTCATGGACGTCGAGGAGTCGTACATGCCTGATCGGGCGGTGTGACAGTTTGGACGTCGGCAGAGCAGGCCATTGGATGTCATAGAGTCGTCGTCCGCTTCCCGACCAGTCAAGTTTGTAGGAAAAGATACATATAAGCTTTCATTTGCTCGGGCATGCGACGACTGGGAGCACCTCGACGAGCATCTGTGTCCATACATTTTGGAGAGCCCGATGGCCGTTCCAGCGTGGGACGTGGACGGGGAGTACTTGGACTGGTATTTACAGATCTCACATCCGTATGTGAGCCCCTCGTCACGAGTCCAGCCTCGTATTCGAGCTTCTCCTCCCGCTGTGGATGCTTACAGAGTACGTTTCTCCACAATCTTTGTTGTAAATGTTTGTTTTTATTATTATCGACATTAATATTGTTGTTTTACAACGTTTGGCCATGGCGACAGCATTTGCTCGGGAGATCACTCAGACCCTCACTCAGGATATCACGACAAGCCGGGGTGCCGGTCCGGATTGGGTCCATATGCTGGCCATTCTATGCGGCGACGAGCTTCCTGTAGCAGCACCGCTTATCCGCGCGTCGCAACTATTATCACAGTCGTCGGGTGGTGGTGCCGAGTCGTCATCAGCAGCAGAGCACTGAGCGAGGCGTGTCCAGTCTATATATGAGAGGGGAGAGTCTTCCAGGGCCGCGGCTGAGTCGAGCGATGACGATTTATAGCTATTGACATTATGTATTTGTATTTATGTTTTGGATTGGATTGTATTTTGTATTGACATGATGGATTGTGTACTGATATTTTGTGTATATATACACGTTTACTTTTCAACTCATAGGCTAGAATAGTTTTTTTTTAAATAGTTTTTTTATACTTATATGATATGACATAAAAGTACAAGCAAAAAAAAATAATCAATAGTAACATGATGAATCTCAAGTCTTGTATTAAGATATATCAAACTGATTGTTAATCGAAATAATTAATTCTTCTTTGAATTGCCAATTACCATCTAAGTTATTTTGGAAATTTTTACAAAAAATAATTAATTAATTGAGAATCGAATCTAAGATATTGACAAGATAGATTTTGTTATTCGAAACAAAATATTCTGTCCATATGTTGATATTGGGAGCTTTTTGGTAAAATTAAACCGTATTGCCTTAAACTTTATACTATAAAGACCTAAACCCTAAACCCCAAACCCTTAAAAAAAACCTACCCTAAACCCTCTCACAACAAGTTGGGCGCAACTCCGTTGCGCCCAACTGATTCTTGGGCGTAATGCCGTTGCGCCCAAACTGGAGGGGTTTATTTTCAGGGTTTAGGAGGGTTTAATTTTGCATAGGACATAGAATGAGTTTTTGGGGTTTAGTGTAGCATAGCGGGATAAATCATACCTTTTCGGCTTTTTGGCTAAGGTCAAGTATAGTATCTCATATCCAAAAATGCAAATCCCAAAAATGCCATAAACATATCCAAAAAATGCCATAAGTACATTTCTGGTTACGACAAAAAATAATTAATTATGTTGGTTGACTACAACCACATGATTTTTTGGTGTTTGACAATACAGAAAAGAATACAAATTGATCATAAACTTAGAAAAAAATAAAAAAAATATATGACATTGCTGTATCGTTTGAAGAAATTAGGGTAGTCTCTGGTAAACGTTCGCTTCAGATGATATCTCTGCTTTGCTAAATTTGCTTGCTCCCTACAAAGGTTGATAGTACATAAACAACATTACACAAAAGATACGACAGTAATCACCTACGATGTATATCATTTAGTTGTTTGAGGTTATACCTACGCATGTTATCAATATCTTGTAGAAGATCTTGATTTTGCTTAACAAGATCTTGATTTTGCTTAACAAGATCTTGATTTTGCTTAACAAGATCTTGTTTTTCCTGCCATTGTTGTCGAATAACCGCGTGTGCCCTGTCCTCGTACATAGGATCGATCCACTCCCTAAAACGACACCCCATCCTTCAACGCTTGCATCTTTCCATCGGGTCCAAACTCCGGGCGGGGGTGGAATCGGACATAGGTCATCAACTAGCCAATCCTTTACAAATCCAAGTGTTAGAATACATTACAAAGAAATAAAGGTTAATGATGATCGAATGTGGAAATGCTTACCGATACAAAATGGTCATGGTTGCCTACAGGGCTATCGCATTCAACCTTGTGGGAGGTTGTGCGCCTGGGGGAGCCCACATTGGGAGGCATGTGTGAGGTCCAACATATGATAGCACAACAAGAGCCACCTGGTATCGTGTGGCAAATACCAAGCCAGCCATGGGAACTTCCATCCAGTGATCCCTCGTACACACCCCAGTAAAATTCACAGACCTGATGAGGTCCGATATGGGGTTAAACTACAAGTCGGGGTGTACAACGCTCGGCGTTGTTGTTGCTCCTTGGAAAGCTCCCGTCGGACGTACCGATAATGGTCTTCGCCATGCCCTAATAGTACAACAAGCGAACGGTATCCACAATGACCATCGCCCATTACATTCTGTACTCCTCCAATGTAGGCGAACATAAACGAATCAATATTATCCCGGCCCCAGTTGAAGCCGAGGTAAATAACGTCTATGTCGCCCTAAGGTGATCTAGTAGTGCTTTCCTTGCCAGGTGAAACTCCGTTGTGCCGCTTACCGCTAGGAGGACGTCCTTTAGATCCCACAGAGGAATTTTTCCGATCCTCGGCCTTCTTCTTCTTTTCCTCGTCCTTCTTCTTCTTTTCTTCCGCCATGTGCTCAAACCAACTAGGGTCCCTCTTGGTATCGTTCTTCTTCTTTTTAGGTCTCCCCTTCTTGGTCGAAGCGGCCGGGGGCTCTTTTGCGGTACACGATCTCGGGTCATGGAAAAATTTGTATCGGCGTGAAAAGTCAGTCTTCAGCTCTGGGTGCAATTCTTCGTTGATCCACTCTCCAAACATGGCACCTAAGAGGATATCTTCTTCTGAGATCAATACGTCATCATTCGGTGCGAGATCAGCATACCCAACCCCTTCCCACTTGATTTGCTTCCAATAACTGTGGATTTCACTTGGCCTCAACGGGAAATCGGCCTTTGCATATTCTTTGATCGTGTGTGGGCAAGGCAGGCCTAGGGTGGCTCTCCAAAACACATCACGGCATTCTTCATCGGGAATTTTTCCTTGCATGGCCCTAACAACTGAAGGATATAACATTCTTAAGCACTTTTCCGAGACCTTATAAAGAATGCGCTTGAAAAATGTCTTAACCGAAGGCGGGCCGGTTACGATCTTTGTGGGCGCCTTAAAAGCACTATGCTCCATATCACCCCTGATTTCCCGAATCTGATCAGCAAACATATTGTCGATTTGCCCCACGAGGGTCTCCAAGCCTCCAACCGACGATTCAATCCCGTCCTTCAACATAGAGTGCTGACTCTCGACCCTGAAATTTAAAACTCAAGTTACGCTTAGTTGCATATATCAAATTAGCTTTTAGATGATCACTTTGATGATCTTGTGCCGAAATGGAGTACCGTGTCACACCATGCACAGACTAGCATCTCCTTGTAGTCAGCAAGCCATACCCTCTTCACGTAATCCATCAGCCAGGGTAGCTTTTTCCACTTTTCAGTCAAGTATTCAAGTCGCTCATTATACACATCCTCAGTGGGCGACCTTAACAACCAACGAATATTACCACTAAAATGGTCAACATTGGGGATCCATTTCATAGCAACACCCTCCACGTTGCGGTTCACATGGACCCTACACAACAGATGCTTCGTGTTGGGAAAGACTATATCGACGACTTTTACAAGACCGAGCTCTCGATCTGACATGATCGCCTTGGGTTCCTATCCCCCGAGAATGATCTTTAGGCGGTCCAATGCCCATGTGTAGTGCTCCGTCGTCTCATCATACATGAATACGATCGCAATACAAAATGTATGGTTGGTGCAAGTGAATCCAACAAACTCCAACAAAGGCATACCGTACCTATAAATGTAAAAATTATAAGAAATAAGGTATGCAATTACATAGTTTAGATGTAATAATAGCGATAATTTAACATATTCATACATGTTCGTCTTGTAGGTCCTATCCATGATGACGATGGTGGGGAACAAACTCAACAAATGTATAGCTCCGGGGTGAGAAATAAAAATATCACTCAAAACCTCCCTCCCTTCTTCATTGCGACGCGTCTCATAGCTTGTATAATAATGTCTCGCGTTTAGAAAATCCTGCATGTACTGCGGCACCGTCAAATTGCCCCTACATTTCAGCCTCTTCCGACACTTGTAATTGTAGAGTTGGTTCCTTGATGTCAAGCATTTGGGATCCTCGTGTAGAAATAGACTCATAATAGCCTTCGGCTTTATTCCGGAGGCTGACAAAACTTTCACACGCTCTCGTTGTTCCTGCGAAAGCCTCCCAGCAAATGCATGACCGATCAAACTACTAGAAAGCTCATGGTCATGCGATCCACAAGCGACAAATAATCTCCAACGGTCAGATTTGAGCCAATCCCCTTTCACAATCACCCCATGCAACTGAAACGGACACTCACTCTTCTTTGTCCTCGCATTGTATCTCCGTTTAGGGGTTGCCTTGGTACCGTCACCCGCCTTCTTCTTCGCCGCTCTATATGGCCCAGACTTCTCACACGACAGTATGACCTTTCGGTTAGGCCATGATTTACTTATTACAATCACCATATGCAACTCCAAACCTACGTTCTTAGCCCAGCTGATCATACTATCTCTATCACTCCATTCTTTATCCGTAGTAAAATGAGCAGAATAATCCACTAGCGAATATTCGCTATCACTAGAGTCCTCCTATTTATGATAAATAAATAAATTATAAATTAGGTGTTTTTCTAAGGGCGTTTCTTAAAACTAACATATCCATGTTCTTACAACCAATGTATACTTTACTTCATAAATGATCAATTAAAACACCTAAATAACAAATTACTTCGCACATAAACTTTCAGAAAATTATTTCACAACTATATAATACAATACATAAAATACAACTATATTATCATAAACATTTTAATCAACTATATTATCGTAAACATTTTAATAAAAGTTCTAAACTACAACAAACTACTTTAAATTACTACATTTGAAATAAACTTTGTAGTAAATATATAGTTACCCGTAAATTATCAAGACCGGGTGCGTCATTCAAGTGCTCAAATGGACTGAGTGCAGCATCCATCCTTGACAAAGACATTATCTTCAATGGATTAATGTATTTGTCAAGGAATAGTTGCATATATATAGCAACAAGATGGATAAACTCCAAGAAGTTACCTTTTTACAACGGTAACTTCTTGGGCGCAACGACGTAGCGCCTAAGAAGTTTCAGAATTTTTGGGTTATAATAATTACTTTTTTTTTTAATAATTGTTTTTTTTTTTTAAATATATTTTTTTTCTAAAAACATTTATTTTAATAATCAAACCGTAAAACGTAAACCGGTATAGTAATAAAGCTATATGTCGAATTTTCCAAAAATGCAAACCGGGTCTTGGGCGCAACCTCGTTGCGCCCAAGATTAAAACTTCTTTTTTTTTAAAAAAATTCCCATTTTGGGCGCATCCTTGTTGCGCCCAAAATGGGGTGCGTCGCAAAAAAAAGCGGGTGCGAAAAAGAATCCCCTTTTTCATTCGTCAATGGAAAGATATGTAATAAGCTATGCTTTTTATTTTTATTTTATTAGGTTTCATTTTGTGATTTGAAAATAGATGGACTAAAAGCTTTAATTTTTTCTATGATTTGTTCATTTGTGCATTTTGGTCCTCCATACTTCAGTCTTGACTTGCCATCGGCTCTCTACTCTCGAAGAGATCTGTAAGAAGCAAATTGTTGGTCATATTCACGATGTTGATTGGTGGTATTCGATCATGATATTGGTTCACGATATTTAACGGTGATAATTACGATACTAGGTGATGACATTTACGTATTTGGGTAGTAATATTCATGTATTTGGTTGATGATATTAATGTAAACGAGTGGTTATATTCATCAATGGGTGGTGATATTCATGTAAATGGGAGGTGATATTCATGTAATCACGCCGTGATATTCATGTAAATGGATGAGACTTTTATGTATTTGGGTAGTGATATTCATGTAATTGGGTGATGATATTAATGTAAGTGGGTGGTAATATTCCTATGTGTTGATATTAATTTTATCAAGTGCTAATACTTATGTCCTTAAGTTGGGATATTCATGTTTATAAGTGTTGATATTAGTGTCTTTAAGTAGTGAAATCACATTATTATAAGACAATATTCTAAATTAATAACAAGTGTATTCATTTAATATACATTGAAATACAAAAATGGAAAACCATTGTAAGCAAATACAGATATTCACGCCAATGTATGACGATATTCTTATGTAATAACAAGAGTATGCATCTAAGGAAGAGTCACGATAATTCAAGAATCGTTTTTATTTTCTCTCTCATAAGATTCTTCCTTTTCTAATTTTTTAAAAGTCACCCACCCCCGTATTTTAAGTAACTCCTTATTTCCTAATATAACCCCGTATTTTCCTCCCCATACACCTCTACTCCAATTTTCAGATTTGGCCATTCACTTTTCCTAAATCGACGATCCCTATTATTACTTATGTTCTACCACAAAATCTGTTCTACTTGAATCCGCCTCTATATATATATAGGAAATGGTTCACAAGGAACTATTTGCCCATGAGAACGTTTCTCAGATATTGTATGGAAAATCGAGTAAATATGATGGTTAATGGCACATTGTCATCATTGTAAATATGTGAAACTTTTATCAACACTAATCATTTGATCAAAATATCTAAAGTTGAGTTGCATCCTTCATTATAGGATTAAGAATTGTTGAAACAAGATTCCTTCAAGGAACCTTGGTGGTTTGATGATGATAAACACCGTGAATTTTTTGTGTTCTTAAATATTGTTCCAGAAAACAATGAAAAACATGAGAGCTATTTGGAGAAGTTCTAGGGAACAATGATTGTGACCAATGGATCAACCATCCTAGGGAACAATGAAAATAAGAGCATCAAAGTTCAAGAAGAAAATAAGGAATGGAGATTCAAGGGAACAAGGAAATAGTGCAAAGAAGCTTTGCACTGTTCCCAGCAAGAAGGCAAATCACGAGATATTGCGTCTAGGGTTTCAAAAGTATGCTTGAGCTGCAAGGAGATGTTCAAACAAGGAAAGTGAATATTATATCTTGGAGATAATGGGTTGGGATTATCATGGAGAGATAAAATCTATTTATGGAAACAAAATAAATGTCAAGTTGGAAGATATTGTTGTGGTATTTTAGGATATTGTTTGATGGAAACATGTAATGTTATGTATGAGATAATATATCAGATTAGACCATCAAAAAATTATACTTTCGTCATCCTTTGGAAGCCTATAAATACAAGGCATTATCAACCTAGTTCGACATGCTTTCAAGAAAGAAAGAGGATCATCCAACAGAGAAGCGAAATTAAGAGTCATTGAAGGTTTCTAAGTAGCCATTGAAGAGCAAGCACACAACTTTTGAAGTTCAAGAGACGAGTTTCTAGGTTGTTGGCTCAAGGGAAATGACAAAACAATCCGTTCTTACGTCAAAGAAAGTTGTGATCTTTAGGATCTTCCTAGGGCAAGTTTCTGAGGTGATTATGGTAACTTTTGTGTGGTTTTGATTTTTCTTTGTGAGTTGATAATACGTACTAAGGGTTGTTAGGCTTTTTAGGTTTAGAGAGTATTCTAGTACGAAAATCTAGTATATGTTGGATCTTTGCTTGACTTGTGTAGTTCGTGATTATCAATATGAGAAGTAGACATTGAAATCCTGCTAGGGTAACACCTAAAGGTAGATGTTTTTCCTTATCAACTAGTTGGTTGATTGGTTTGCCTTTTCAACTAGTTGGTTGATTGGTTTTCCTCTCTACGTGATGGTGCGTCCTCATTTCTTCAAAGGAAAAAATTGGTTGGTGGAAGAAAAAGATGGAAATCTTCATCAAATGTGAGGACTTGGACCTTTGGGACATCGTTTTTGATGGACTAGTCATTCTTTCCATGAAGAACGATTAAGGTGAGACCATTCATAAACCTAAGGGTGATTGGGTTTATGAGGACAAGAAGGTAATATATAAGAACCGTATGGCTATGAAATTTGTTTATCCATGCATTATGTGATAGTGAGTATAGCAAGGTCTCGGCTTACACAAGTGCTAAGCAAATGTGGGACATGTTGTGTGCGACTTATGACATTTCCATTGAGGTTAAGAAAAACAAGATAGATCTTTTTGCTAAGAATATGAATTGTTCAAGATGGAATAGGATGAGTCGATAAAGGATATGATTACTCATTTGGGAATGAGCTAACTTGTTTGGTCTAACTTGTTTGGGAAAAGTGTACACCACTGAAGACCAAGTTCGACGAGTGAAGCAAAGTTTACCCAAGAAGTGGATTTCCAAGGTAACGGAAATAGAAAAAGCCAAGGATCTGAGTTCCTTACCTTTGGAGCACCTCATATGATCTCTCACTTCTCGTAAAGAAAAGATGAAATCTTATGAAGATGAAAGTCCCCAAAAGGGAACAATGGCCTTGAAGATTTCCAAAGCGTTGAAGCAAGTAAAGTCGAGCAAGAAGGAAAAAAGGACAAGGATCCGTAAGTTGCTCTCATTGAAAGTCGTGAGGAACCTCTTCAACAAGAAAGACAAGGATCCCAAAGATCAAGGTAAGTCTTTTAAGAAAAATCCTAACATTGTTTGCCACATTTGTCAAAGAACAAGGCACATTGCTAAGGATTTTCCCTAAAAGAAGGAGTTGGATGATGAAGGCTTACCTAGGAAGGAAAAGAACGAGGAAAACAAAAGCTCTTAGTTGCTGCATGGGGAAGTTATTCCGACTCTGAACCGGAGTCATGGACAATTCCCAAGTTGTGTTTGGTGGCTAGGGAACAATGTGCATATGATTTTGAAGACGAGGTGAGTAACTCTGACATCTACAATAAATTGAGTTCATTTAGCAAATGTTCCCTAATAGTCTTTATTGAGAAAGTTTGTAGGAAAAAGAAAGAGTTTAGACTCAACTCTTCCATTTTATCACTCGACCCGTGAAGTTGAATCCTCCACCCAACCCACCCGTCACCCGCGAAATGTTTCACATGCATCCGTCCATCCATCATCCACGGGTGATCCGGGTGGGCCGGGTCAGCCGCATAACATACTTATTAATAATTTATAATTATTTAAATATTATAAAATACATGATTATGTGCAAAAAATAATTAATTTTCTTCAATATATGAAAATAGTTGTTCCAAATAACGGATTTGATGGATGTTAATAGAAAATATTATTTAAATATTCGACTTTTAAACATAAGAAAACAAAAATTAAAGTCATAATTTTTTATAAAATAGAATTACAATTACAATTATCGACGGGTAAACGGATGGGTGGGTGAAGTGTGAGTGATGGATCGGGTGATAGATGAGATTTACATCACCCACCCGTCATCCGTTTCACTCGACCCATCAACCATCAATCACCCAGTTTACTTTAGGTGATTATCTATATATTCGGATCGGAATTTCTGGGTGGGTCGGTCACCCAAGGGTGATTTCCGGCCCTAAGTTGAGTGAACAACTTGATACTTCTTGTTGTTCCCTATCGTGTGATGAGTGTTTTATTTTTAATTCTAATGTTGAAGATCCAAGTTTAAAGAATAAGAAACTGCATGCTAGAGTAGAGAGTCTTAAAAAGAAAAAGTTAAAACTTTTAAAAGACTTGGAGAATGTTAGTTTTAAGCAGGGAATTGTTCCCTCTAACCAAATCGAGTTAGAAAAGATGAAAATTAGGGTTTATGACTTGTTGATACTAACTTTAAAAATGAGAAAAAGTTGTACGAGTTGTGGTTTGTTAAGGAAAAACCAGATGTCATGGCTGAAGACAATGAAGAATTGTTCCTTCTACAAAAGAAGTTGCAAAGTGCCAACGTGGTTTCAAGGGAGAAAGGCACCACCACAGCCGAAGCCAAGGCAATGCTATGGGAGATGGAAACAGCGTGGGCACTATGCTTTCATGAGTGATTGTAGATTTCCTACATAAAGGAACAATGCCCAACAAGTGCAACAACCCAGAAGAGGTAAGTTTTCTAATTCTTATGTGCATTCTCTCTACATGGATTATGGAACAGTTAAGTCTTTTGGGACTAGGACTAACCCTAGGGAACCCAGCCTTGTTTAGGTTCCCAAGAACAAGACTTGGCTTGTTTTGAAGGTAAGTGTGAGGGGAACAACCTAGTAATAGGTGTTTCACGGGGAATAATTACTCACAACCTATAGGAACAGTGAGTTTAAAACGCACTTGTGTGTGATAGGAAGTGCTGGACCTTAAGGGGAACGATTCCCAATTCAAAGAACATGAGATAACCAGCTCAGGGGGAATGGTTCCTAAGAGCAGTGAGGTCAAAGCGATTGGGAACAACCCAATGGAACCAATGAATGAGATAAGTATCTTTGTTGAAAATATTCATGTTTATTTCAACGTTGGTCCCTTGGAATGTATCTAAAAAATGACGTTCTTAGATTGACTAGTTTGGACTAATTGCATACGTACCCCGATGATTGGCTAGAGAAGATGAGTTAACTAAGAAGGAACTGTTACCTCGTGTTACCATGTGTTATGAGATTTCATTTTAATGTTTTGTCCTCTAAGTTATTATTCATTCTTGTGTGCCTGTCAATGTATCATAGTATGATTCATGATTTAACATCAACATGTATGTTAGAAAACATTTTTCTTTTGACCCAAAGAAATCAACTTAATCTTTGAACCCTCATCATAAGCCGACATGATGGTTGATGTCAAGACCGACCCTAGATGACTCCAACAATTTTTGCTTCTATGAGCCCTTAGAGAACATGTACAGAAGAAGTTTTTTGAGAAATTGTTGCAACCAATGGGGTGGCTGAGTTCTCAGGTAAGCCTCTTTCATTATTTATATAAATTATCGTGGCGTGCAACAAGTGGCAATATTGGACACCTTTTTTCAGCATAAGTTGGACAAGGAAATGAATAGATGGTTTTCAGATAAGCAAAGTTATGTTGTTGATCGATCTAAGATGAGATACCTACGTGGGGAACTGCCTGTACTTTATGGGAAGGATTGGAAGGACGTGGATCGTATATACCTCCCCTTCAAGTTCAAGGAGAAACATTGGGTAGCTCTGGAGATACAACTAAGTAAATGGTCTGTCACTGTATACGATCCCGACGACAATTTGTTCAAATTGTCGGAAGTCCATAGGTTCCTTGCAGGGTTGACATATATTCTTCCTGTCATGATAGTACAGTATGAGCCCTTGGCAACAATTTATGAAGATAGGGGGAAAAATCCCCTAAATGTGACTCGTATTCCTACATTGGAGAGAAACAAGAGAGGGTAAGTTGTTAACATCAATTGTTCATTTTTTGGTGTGAAATTGGTTATAATTTCAGGAAACCAACTACATTTTTTACTTGTGTGCAGGGGCGATTGTGGCGTCTTCACGATCAAGTACATAGAAATGCTAAGTTCCGGACGTCAAAACATCGTGAACGTGGGTGACAAATTTGTGGATCACTACAGAAAAAGGATAGCCGTTAGTATTTTCGATATGAAGTGGTTTGACTAGTGAAGGATATCTTATTCACTTTCATGTAAGCTTCACTGTAGTTGGGATAGTGTGGTATGATTCCTTCTTGGGTGGTTTTTGTTAGAATTGACTTGTCTTGTTGACAATAACTTGTGTTGAAATTATTTTGGAAATCTAGAAAAATTGGTTGGTGCATTGCTTCTTTGCTACTTCGTTGTATATGCATACTTCCTGTCAGTGTTGTTCATAATTCAAGTCAGTGAAGTTTCTTTATATTTTGCGTACATATGTTTTTTGTCACATTGTATAATCCTATTGTCGGAATTATCCTTTTGTTTTTGTTGTTTTGGGATAAAAAATAATTTTTTAATATTATTTGTTTGTGTTTACCATTCTGTTGACCTTTTTAATAATAATTAATTTGGAATAAAAAAGGGTAAGACTAAACCCTGTTTACCTTTCTTCGAAGTTCGAATGCTCGCAAAAGGCCCTCCCTGTTTACCTTCCAAAATTCCCTCCAAAAGAAGATATTTTCTTCTTCCCCAGAAGGCGACTCTTCAACTCCTCCATCTTTCCCTATAAATGCTAGAGTCGATTTTTGCTTACTCTTGAAGTCCATTTTTTATTACCAAGTCCATCTCCACATTTTCTTACTTACTCCCTCCATCTTTCTCCATTAACATGACTCTGCAACTCCATTTTTACTTACTCGCCCCTCCCCGAACTTTACCTTAACCTCTGAAGTGCGTTACAAAAAAACCCTAGAAATTGGCAGTGCTTAGAGACGGTAAAGAATCGAGCCCAAAGAAGAGTGGAGAGAAAATGAAGAGAAAAGAAGACGACAGGCAGGCTCAAAAAAAGAAGAAGCAGAGAGACGAAGTGCAGGTGAAAGGGGAAAAACTTGTGACAGTACCATAGAAAAAAAATCCGAGAAGGGCAGGTCGAGGCCAAAAGCGAAAACAGTAAAGGCAAAAAAACCCGTAATCTTTAAAGGGGATGTAAGTTGTCTACATTTTCTGTTTAGGACTTAGGGTATTTTTCAATTGTCCTGTCAGCCTTCTGAAATGGTTTCAATTTGTTTAGGGTATTTTTCCAATTGTCATGTCACCCGTCTGAAATGGTTTAATTTGTATCGGGAGTGTTTGTTTAGGGTTTTTTGTTTCATCTGTCATCTGAGGCTTCTCAAATGGTTCGATTTTGTTTGTTTATGGTAATTTTCATTTGGTTTGCAGATTAGGTACATTTATTTCAGAGGTGAACCTTTCTACGAAAGAATTAACATCAACTGTAGGGTGCACTTTGTTCGTGAGATTGAAAACAAGTTGACACATGCGGATTGGCAACGGGTTTTGGATGGCCCGTTTGGAAACGTTTTGAAAATGTTGCAGCAGGTATCATTTTTTTCACAGACATTGCATGCAACTCTATTTAAGCAACTTGAAACAAAAAAAGAAGTGGGAGTCTTGGTATGAGGTGACAGGGAAAGAGTTGAGGTTTTCGATCAAGGAGTTATCTCTCATAACTGGACTGAATTATGGTGAACTTCCATTTGTGGATACTAAAGGTGACGGGCTAGTAATGGAGCGATTTTTTGGTAGTCCTGGTGGTCCTAAGACGACAGTACAAGATGTTTACAACAGATTCAAAGAACATCGTGAGTTGGACAACTACAAACTCAAGTTGGCACTGTTGTTGATAGTTGAGGGTCTGTTGCTGGGAGGGGATAAGAAGAGGCTAGTGAAGACGCTGCATGTTAGGCTGCTGGAGAATATGGATAACTTTTAGGATTATCCATGGGGAAGGGTTGCTTATGAAGAGCTTCACAAGTCATTGACCACAACATTGGCCAAAAGGATGCATACAGTAGAGAAGGCAAAGCTACTCTCCAACGCACCAAGAATTCCATATTCCATTCAAGGCATGCCATTTGTGTTTCAGGTAGTTATATTATAATTTTTTAATGGTTCAAATATGAATTACTGAGTGTGTTTTATTTGCATCATAGTAGTATACTTTATGCTATACTATGACTGGATGTTTGAATACAGGGTGACAGGATCATGGTGAATATGCAGGATGTTATTTGTTGTTTGATTGACACAACATACTAGTTTTCCAACATAGTTTTATTTGCAATCCAGTAGTTTTATGGTGACCTGATTTAAATTTTTAATTGTTCAAATATGAATTACTGAGTGTGTTTTATTTGCAGCATAGTAGCAATGTTCTAAAAGTCGCTAGGCGAGAGTTGGGCGGTGAGGGGGGCCTAGGCGGATTAAAAATTAATGTGTGATCCATGTATTTATTTGACTATGTTCTCCCAATTCCATAATGTTTATAAAACTATGTTGGGATGAAGTTTGATATTAAGTTATGGGCTTTATTTTTTCAAAGTTCCCCCCAAAACTATGTTCTATGCATCCTCCATCTACTAAGATGTTGCTACTTCCATGACATATGAGTCTTCTTCTCGCCTAGGCGGGGTCCTAGGAGGTGGATGACCGCCTAGCGCCTAGACGTGGCCTAGGCGGCCCTAGGCAGTGATTTTTAGAACACTGCATAGTAGTATACTTTATGCTATACTATGACCGGATGTTTGAATACAGGGTGACAGGATCATGGTGAATATGCAGGATGTTATTTGTTGTTTGATTGACACAACATACTAGTTTTCCAATATAGTTTTATTTGCATTCCAGATAGTTTTATGGTGACCTGATTTAAAATTTTAATGGTTCAAATATGAATTACTGAGTGTGTTTTATTTGCATCATAGTAGTATACTTTATGCTATACTATGACCGGATGTTTGATTACAGGGTGACATGATCATGGTGAATATGCAGGATGTTATTTGTTGTTTGATTGACATAACATATTAGTTTTCCAACATAGTTTTATTTGCATTTCAGATAGTTTTATGGTGACCTGATTTAAATTTTTAATGGTTCAAATATGAATTACTGAGTGTGTTTTATTTGCAGCATAGTAGTATACTTTATGTTATACTATGACCGGATGTTTGATTACAGGGTGACAAGATCATGGTGAATATGCAGGATGTTATTTGTTGGTTGATTGACACAGCATACTAGTTTTCCAACATAGTTTTATTTGCATTTCAGATAGTTTTATGGTGACCTGATTTAAATTATAGGGTGACAGGATATAATGATTTAATGTATCTTAATTTGCTAATTCTCAAACCGCTTGTTATTGTAGATATGGGTATGGGAAGTTGTGCCAACATTTGGTCTCCAATTTGCATCAAAGTTGAGTGAATCTACAATGCCTTGAGGTCTTCGTTGGTTTTCAGATAAAGCCCCTAAACATGGAGTGTTAGAGTTGTCTTTGGCTGATCCTTCTCATTTTGACTTAACAATCCCTAAACCCTCTATGTTCCTTTTGTTGAGCAAAGATCCTTCACTGCTGCGCCAAACTTGAAGGTAACCCTCTTTGTTTATTGTGTGGTTTTCCTACTGGATTAATAAGCAAGCATGTATCATTGTGTTTTTGGCTGAAAATCTTTCTTTGTTTCTGCAGTACATTCAACTGAAGCACAATGTCATCCAGCGACATCTCAAGTTATCAAAGCAGGGACCCCCAAAAATATGAACATCCACCAACATCTCCTACACTTTCTCAAATAGAGGAGAAGCTGCAAGAACAGTTAGTCATGTTGCTAATGAATAGCCCACGTTCCAACATGTTGGGTGAAATAATCACATGCCTACGTACTGAGACACATGAACTTCGAGAAAAAATTATGGAACTCAATACAAGTGAGATGCAATTCGATCATGCAATTTGGCGACTACATGCAAGGGTGGCAGAACTTGAAGCTGAAAACAAGACACTACACTCCCAAGAAAACTTTAGGAACCATGTAATAATTCTTATTTCTGCGTTTGGTGCTGGTGTGATTCTAGGGATTAGTGCTTTCAGCATTTGTAATCGAGCATGTAGGCATGGTTGAGGATGAATTAACTATGAAGTATGTACCTCATGACTTTGTTTTTTTATGTAAGAGAATGAATTTAATTTCGAATAGTATTCGTAAGCATGGTTGATTCTACATGTCAGATTGCCAAAATTTTAATGTCACTCTTCATGTAAGTTTTGCAAATTCAAGCACAATGTCAGCACTAGACACACATACAATTACCTTACTAGAATAGTTGCCCACTAGATGCTATCATTACATTCCTAGAATGTGGGAACGTGGGCTACCATTACATTTCTAAAAAAAATGATATTTGTCAACTGGATGCTATCATTACATTACTAGAATCACAACTGGTTGCTGTCAACCTCCTCTTTCACGCGGAATGCACAACCTTCATAGGCGCTATTTGCAACACAATCCTTTAACATTTCTTGCCAGTGCCAATCCTGTCAATGACCAACAACACGGTTGGTTAATCAACTTTTTAATCTTGTCAATGACCAACAACAATGACAAACAACTTACAACAACAATGACCAACGGCACAATCTATTTGTGTCTAAAATACCTTTGGACGTTGAAACCTTGCATCGTTTGGGATTATCGGCTTCTCTGGACAGTCCTCTCTTCCTGACAAGATGGTCCCTCAGTTCAACAGTTGTATTAATTTATTTATTTTGAGCTGGTTTTTCTTGTTGAGACTCCAATTGATTCTTTGGTAGAGTCTTCTTCCACCTCAGCTTCTTTTGTTGTTACCTCTAGCGTCTGCAAATAAGTATTTTCATAAATAAGATGTTGGTGAACTAAAGGACCATCCTATCAGGAAGATTTATTGATGCATACCTCAACTCCTTTTGTCCTCCATTTTTTATTTCCCCCCTCATTCTGAACTGCACCATCTTCATTACCCTTCTTCTTTTTTGAACGATTCTTCCTTGCAAATACTTTTCCTTCTTTCTTATATTTTTCTTCTTTTGTCATCGTTTCACCATATTTCCCCTCATCCTGTACTGCACCCTCAACATCATCACTCTGAATTGCACCATCTTCATCATCCTTCTTCTTTTTTGAACGAGTCTTCCTTGCAAATACGTTTCCTTCTTTCTTATCTTTTTCTTCTTTTGTCATCGTTTCTCCACATTTCCCTTCATCTTGTACTGCACCTTCAATATCATAACTCTGAATTGCACCATCTTCATCATCCTTTTGCTTTCGATAAACAACATATATCCTAAATTGCCATTGTCGACTTTAATGGCACCTTCATCATCGTCATCATGTAGGGGATTTGAATCAGACCCTCCCCCCCCCCCCCCCCTAATTCTATCCATTTCGACATCCTCATCACGACCATGTACAACATTCTGCTTCAATAAATAACAAATTACATTTAACTCACAAGAATAATAAGTAAGTGCATCATTCTATAATGTTTGTCAAAAACAGAGCTTTATGCATCCATCCAACTTATAAATATTGACTTTCTATTAACTAACTATGACATTCTTGTTATAATGTTTGTCAAAAACCATGCTTTAACTTATAATAAATAAAAATAACTGTCAATCTCAAGTTGAAAACAGTGACATTTTAACTTTTTAATATGACATTACTATTCTACATTCCAACAAGAAAAAATGCTTAAGCTTCCACGAAATAAAAATCTAAGTTCCCAAATAAAACTTAATAATGATTGTTGACAGTTATCTTACCTCCCATTCCTTATGTTCAATGTCCTCTTCTTCATCATTTGTTGAACCTGAGTTGTTGAATGCCCTCTTCTTGATCATCTGTTCCATTATGCCCAAGGTTTTATTCATAGCACTAAATCCTGCGTCCACTTGGTTTTCCAAATTAATCATACGCTCATGAAGCTCTTTCATAGCACACATCATATGTCTTGCATCCAGGCATGAGGACTTCGCAGCAGGGGCAGGGACCGAATCACTCTTTCCTTTTCTTCTACCATTGATAGACCTCTTATTACTTAGCTCGAATTTCTCAACTGCCTTGTCAAAGTAAGTGTCCTTCACTTCCCTATCAAATTTGCATTATTTTAAGACCTCCACCTCAGCTTCTTCCTCTATTAACACCACATTTGGAATAAAACGGGATGTGGCCTTCCCTAAGAAAGACTCCACATCCATCGCATCAGGTTGTGAATCTGATGACCATCGTAGACCGTATGGGTAGGCCTCTTATTTACCAAATGTGCAAACGCTGAAGTAATTGGTTTAACAGCTTCAAATAGCCAAACCTGAACCGCATTTTTTCTTGTCAATATGATACTTATTTCTTGTAAGAAACCATCAATATACATTACATCCTGTAATGTTACCTGAAAGGCCATTGGCAACCCATTGAGTTTGTACCCAACCTTGCACTTGAGTCTCTTCTTGTTTTAATTGTTTCCAATCTATTCTTCACCGTTGAACTCAATCCCTAGTGAGTTTCAATGTAGCTAACCCTGCCCCATGGGAATTTCGTGAATCGATCGATATTAGTCAATAATTTGACATGACTCGTGCTTATGCGAACATTTTTCTCAACCCCAAGAATGACGCCCTCTAATATAATCAATAATTCCATCTTATATTTCAAAGGGCTATCTGGCTGTGTACGCATAAATAATGACTCTAGCTCACCCAACGTCAAACTCTGTACATCAAATAACTCTTTCACGACATTTTTATCCGGGTTCAGCTCATTATCATTCATTCTGCGACAGCATAACCCAGTCACAAGTGCAAATTCCTTCATTGAAAAACGCAGCAGCTGTCCTTGCAGGTCATACCACGTCTCCCACAACTTCCTCGTCTCAATATGAAATTGAAACTGAATTAATTTTTTTTTTCTTCATAAAATCAGTGTGATGTCATATTTATTTTCCAAAGCAAAAAGAAAATTCAATTTTTAATTTACCTTTTTATTTGGGGGATATTTTGCAAAAAACAAATGGAATTTTTTTTGGATGGGGTATATTTGCAAAAAACAAAAAAGATAGGGTAAAAGTACAAATGTATTAGTAAGGTAGAGTATTGGTTGCAGTTAAGCTCCCCCCCTAAAAACATCTCCCCCTCTAATTTAATCTTCTCCTCTCCTTTCAAGTGTCGCATCCAAATTGTGGTGGGCTGGCTTCCGTCAAATACAATGGGGTGATCCAAAGCCATCACATGCCAAGACAACTTCCAACAGGCTGCTCTTTTTAGCCCATATATAAATTGGCCTATTTGGATGAATTTTCCATACAAAGCTACAATCCGTCGGTAGAGTAATTAGCTAGTGCCCAATTCTGGAAAGCCTTTTGTAATTTTGAATCTCTTTAATCTAAAATGCCTGAAATAAAAAAAAAAATGCGAGTTTAGACTCTGAATACATAATGATGTAAAATTAACTATAAAATACACAAAATATGCATGAGAATGATTTAATCTAATATGCAACTAGGCTCCTAAAATATGTATAAATTTGGTGTTATCAAATTCTCCCAAACCTAAACCTTAGTTGTCCTCAAGCAAGAACGTAGTTCAAAATTCCAGAAGAAATACAAATGTTGTCTCTACTTAATTAATATCCAAAAGAGGTCCACAAAAGCTTAAATATTTAATAATGTAATCATCAAAGCATGCAAATAACCATCAAAGAGACACGATAGTTCATCCACTCTAGACCTCGGTTAGGATAAAAAGAAGATGAATCATTCTCACTCAAGGGCGGACGCATGATTTTAGCCCAGTGGGGGCTAAAATCCTACTTGGCTAAAATCAATTAAATTACAATAACATATAGCAATACAACACTTGGAAAAAATCTCTTCATTTTCTAAACCACTAATACTTGGAAAAAATCTCTTCATTTTATGAAATAATCAAATTATAAATTACATTAACATATAGCAATACAAGCAAACAATCAAACAAGAGAAGCTTAAGAGGATTTCTTACATTGCTAATCTGCCTAATCAGACCGTTAAAAAAAACTGATCTCAAATTGAAATTGAAATTAAGCAGAAATTAAACTATCTTACTGCATTGCTAAAGCCTAAACTGCTAAACATCCATCATTACCTCACAAATCAGACTTTAAAAAAAACTAGCTCACACATTTATCAGATCTCTAACTTGAGCCAACCAACAATTCCAATAGGTATTGCAGTGAAATTATTTAAAACTTAAAACATATTCACCTTAATCCTCCACGGCACGCCTCCACCATCTAGATATCACCATCGTGACCCCCAACAACTCAGCAAGTTGGGCACCGCACCACCGCTGGGCACCGGTCCTCCCAACAAACACCAGTGGCAGTCACGACAGTCACACCACAGCACCACCGATGGGCACCGTACCAACAACTCAGCAAGTTGCAAGCGCGCAGTAGCACCATCGCCAACAAACCTTGTTCCTCCCACCGCTAGGCACCCCAAACTGCACCACCGCAGTTGCACTCAGGACCGCTGGGCACCGGTCCTCCCAACAGCAAACCTTGTTCCTCCCACCGCTAGGCACCACGAAAACCTTGTTCCTCCCACCGCTGGGCACCGCAGACCGCGCTCGTCACTCCGTCTCCGTCGCCTTATTCCTCCTAACAGCAAGGTGCACCACCGCACCAGAGAAGATGAAAATTGATATTTGAGAGGAGAAAAAGGTGGAAGGAGACCAGAAGAACGAGATGGAAGGAGACCGAGAAAAGAAATAAATTAGGACCGGCTGCTTTCAAAAACTTTGGGTGAGGGAAAAGAAATCCAGTATAAATTAAATTTTTTTAAAAAAAATTCCAGTGGGGGCTATAACCCCCACTAGGCCCCACATGCGTCCGCCCCTGTTCTCACTCATGTGTTTAGGAATAAGTGTTTCGCTCAAAATCTACACATTGAAAACTCATCTACCATAAGCTTGCATCAGTGTCCTAAATCTCCACCACCAGGGACCTTGTACATGACATATATCAAGAGGGCTTTTATTAGGTTGTAATGTGGTCAGGTAAAAAGAAAGGTAGGGATACAATTTGGCTATGTGGTCCTAAATCCGAGAAAGATGGCAAACCAATACAACACCATACTCAAAGGATCCTCATACCAATCCTTTCAACTAAACACCCTTTATTCTTTTTTTTTTCTACTTTTTTTAATCTTTTATTTTATTTATTTCATTGCCCTTTTTTTTTTCCCTCAAAAGCCTAAACAATTCCAACAATAACACACCATACAAATAATTCCCCCAAGCTTGGCTTGCAACCATAAAAACAAACAAACAAATCATCCTAATTCTCGGATGGGTATAAGGCTAATCATTAGGCTCGAGATGTTTTTGTGAAGCTTCCAAAAAAATTGGCAAATTAGGCTCAACGAGCTTCAAGCAGAGGAATAACATGCAAGGCTGGATAAGGAAAATAATAGGTTAATAGAAATAATGCCTCAAACATTTTTATATCATCAACAAGAGTCATTAAATTGGCCTCAAAATAAGTTTTGAACGCATGTTCTAGAGATAAAGAAATCAAATCGAGAATCACACACATGAAAAGAAATAAGAGGACTCAATCTTGTGTAGTCCTAAGGCCCAAACGCTCACATGTTATTTGTCTAGAATTTCAGTCCTAAGTAGTCTCAATCAATGACTAAATACATGCTTCAACTCAAACATCATTAAATATAAAAATTATCATCAACATGCTTAAATCAATTCAAATATTAACAACGAATATATATTTTAAGAGGAATTTTGAAAGACAAACAAACAAAGCAAAGTATGGGTAGTGGTGGCCACGGTTCATGAACCGCCGATTCAAGGTTCAAGGAAACCTTGAACCGAAACCTGAATCGACTACCCCCCGAAACCGGCAGTCCGATTCCGGTTCAGGTTTCGCCAGTTTCCCACCGGTTCTGAACCCGGTTAAAAAAAAATAAAAAATTACTTTTTTTTAAAAAAAATATAACGGAATTTTCGTGTGGTACCCTTAAGTTTTTGCAATTTTCGCGAAATACCCGAAGGTTTGTTATATTTCGCGTGGTACCCTTGAGGTTTTGACAAATTTCGCCAAATACCCTTGACGTCAAAAAACGTTAAGATTTGGGTTCATTCGTTAACTCCTAAAAAAAGAAAAAAATATATTAAATTACAATATGAAAAATCAAGGTCTATTTGGATCATATTTTATTTATAATTATAACATGGAATTTAGTATAAATTTATTTAATCTTGCATTATAATATAATAAAATATATCAAAATACACAATTTAAACAAATCCTAAATCACTTATATCCTCCCCTTTTCAAATATAAATGTATCACAAATAATTAAGTCGAGAAGTGTTATTTTCTTTTTTTTTTCTTTTTTTTTTCTGAATTTTCTTATTTAGTCTGTGTGGTACTCTAAACTATAATTCTCATCCTCATACGATATAAATTTTATAATATATATATATATATATTTATGCTCTAGTGAAACAACCTATTAGAGTGAAATGGTGAATGATTCTAGTGCGTTGGATGTTGATGAGATGGATAACCTTGGTATGCTCAGTAGTCCAAGGAGGTGGATTTTTCCTGAGTCTTTGAAACAGAGGGGCACAGATTTGTCTGAGGTTAGGGAAGAAATCAGAGATATAATTTAGACATCCAAGGAACCTTTGTAGTTGGTTTTTGTCTCTTATTTCATCTGGGAATTTGTTAGTAAACTCCATGCTTCTGTTTATAGGTTTGAATGTTTGGTTGAAGATGTTATGACCCAAGAACCTTATCTGTGTTTGGAATAATTTTATTTTTGAGGCCGAGACATCCAGCCCATTTTTTTCTATTATGTATAAAATGTATTAAGGTGTTTGAAATGTTCTTCTATGCTATTAGAAAAGACAAGAACATCATCAATATAGACTATTGTGAAACTAGAGTAAGGGTTGAAGATATCATTCATGATTTTTTGGAATTCTGAAGGAGCATTTTTTAGGCCAAAAGGCATAACATTTCATTCGTAATGTCCAAAAGGAACAGCGAAGGCTGTTTTATACCTATCTTTATTTTCTATTTGGATTTGCCAGAATCCGCTTTTCAAATCAAATTTTGAGTAGATCTTAGAATCAGAAAGTCTATTGAGGAGATCTCTTTTATTAGGAATAGGGTATCTAATCCATTGTAAAGCTTTATTTAAAGGCTTGTAGTTAATCACAAGTCTGGGGACTCCTCTTTCTTTTTCGGCTTGCTTATTAACATAGAAAGCTGCATAACTCCAGGGAGACTTAGAGGGTCTTATAAGTTGTTTTTTTAGGAGGGAGTCTATTTCTTGTTTGCAGAATTGTAGGAGTTCTTGGTTCATTTGGATGGGTCTAGCTTTGGTGGGAATGTCAATTTCTTTGAAATCTTTTTCATAGGGGAGAGACACTTGATGCTTCTTTCTGTCCCAGAAAGCTGTGGGAGATTCAGAGCAGACCCGTTTTTTGAATAATTCTTCCAGGATGAGGATCTGTTTTTATGAACTAGGGTTTTTAAGTTTTTCTTCTATTTTAAGGTGTGCTATTTCCGTGACAAGGGAATGGATGAAGGATCTTTTCTTAGTTATAAGATTCATGTTTTTGTTTATGGAAGGGGACTGTATAGAAGATATGTTTTTATGTGTGACAGGAGAAATGAACTCAAAACTTAAATTTTTTCCTATAACAACAGTATGTATGCCATAAACATCTACTGTAAAAGGATATATCTGTGTTAGGAAGGGTGTTCCTAGAATTATTTCCTGATTTAAGTCTTTTATTAGTATGAAGGAATTGTTAAAACAATATTTGTCATTACAAATAGAAGCTTTAGGGATCTTGTATCTAAGGTTCATTCTACCACCACTAGCATCAAGGATCTTTTCATGACTTTTATGGTAATATTTTGAAGGAATTAGACCTTCACAAATACAGTTTAGATCTGCTCCACTGTCTATGAGAGCGACTGTAGAAAGGACGAAGTCTTTTATTTTTATGGTAATATTAACATACCATTTCTGAAGGTTGACCTTGTTTATAGAAGAGGTAAGGGTCTGTTTAGTAAGGAGAGTTTCATTATCTTCTTGTTGTAACTTGGAATTATTGTTAAGGGTTTTAATGTCTTTTTTGAGTCTATTAACTTCAGTTTGTAGATCTTTTATAGTGATGGAGGAGAATGTTTTAGCAGGGGAATTCTTGTTGATAATTTTGGAAATACTAAAAGGTTCTTCAAATTTTATTTGAGGATCTTTGAGTGTATTAATAAGTTCTACGAGGGTCTCTTTTTCATTACTTTTGGTGATGACATTACAGAAATGGGTTGTTCCTGAATCATCAGAGTCTGAAGAATTAAGGACATGAATATTTTCCTTAGAGTCTCTAAAAAGGACTTTTGTAGGTCTATTTTTTAGAGTATTGTTATTACGACAAATTCTCTTGATCTTTTTATCTGTTTTCCTAGATTGAAATCTTCTTATAGGTGGGTAATTAGATCTACAAAACCTGTTTTCAGGATTAGGATTTTGTTTATTTTTATTGAAAGGAGGTTTTAATTTGTCGAGGTAAAAAGCCTTAGAGGGGTTATCTAATTTTTTCTTATCAAGAGGGTCATATTTCTTTTTAGAATCCTTAGGACAATTACTATAATCAGTATTGGTCTTATTGTTACATTTTACAACATAGTTTAAGGATTCAGTTCTTTTCTTAAAATTAATTAACTTCATGACACTGAGAGAAGGGTTTAAAGGGGTACTTTTAAGAGTTTCATTTTTTATTTTCTGAATTTGGAAAAGAGGTCTAGATATGTCTTGATTAATTTTGATAGTTTCAGTAATGATTTTATCCTGTATATTCTTAACATCTTCAAAAGTAGCAAGACTGTTGTTGGAAATAATGACCCTAGGTTTCTGAAAGGGTTTAGTAGGAACATCTTTATTTTTAGTAATAATTTCTAGTAAAGGAGGATGAACACTTTGTGTAGATCCTGAAGGTAAAAGATTCCAAATCTTAGTTAACTTAGTTTGGATTTCTATGGACTTTTGTTCTAAAGGGTTTTCTATACCCTGAATCTTAAGATAATTAGGAAACCATATGAAGAACAAGACATTGATCCGGTATTTTTCCATATCAGAATACCATAATTCTCTTATTTTATCTCTAACTATTTTGTCTATTTTCATGAACCAAACTTTCTTGATTCTGTTTTCAATGGAATCAAAGTCTCTTCTAAGATAATCTTTGTCTATTGTAAAAACTGTTTTTGTGATAAAATTTATAGAGGAAAGTAATTGAAGAGTCAGTTGTTCTTTGTCAAGATTGAGAGTTTCTACATGACTCTTTACACTAAGAGCTGTTTTAAAGTCTGTCCAACCTATTCTGTAAATGGATTGTATAGACTGTTGTGGTATGTTCCAATCATTATTATTTTCTTCATACATATTTTCATTACTATGGACGACTGGGGTGCTAGATGAACTAGAACCTCTATACAACATACACCTAAATTATAGAGCCATAATTAGTTACGTTTTAGGAACTATTTATCTTAATCGTATGTTTTATTGTTACTAAATGGCGTGGGACCATCGACCTGGAACACCCTGGGACTACCTCGTCAAGCGGGCTTACCAACGGATTTACGACTAAAACCAAACACGCACTGTCTAGTAACAGTAAAAAGTCCGACCTTGGTAAACAGTAAATAAAGGCGTAAATAACTATAATACTATAACCGGGGCAAAATGTTGCCTAGTGGCTCTGATACCAAACGATTTCCGTTTACTAAGATGTCGCACTACAATCTTCTACGCAAGAATATTGCGTAAAGGATATAACTATAAAATATAACCATAGTATAACTATAAGATATAACCAAATTGGATATAACTATAAGATATAACCATAGTATATTTCTCTTCCTGTTTTCTGTCTTTAGGGTCCATACCTGAGGTGGTCTTTTATAGGAAGGTAAGACGTTCTTTGACTTTCCTTTCAAGTTCTTGCAGAAACTGGCGAAGGAAAGGATCTTCGTCGAGCTCAAGTAATTCTCTTATAGGTGGGTATCCAGAGACTTTGTTCAAGCCGTGCTTTGCATCTTTTGTAATGATCTCTCATGGACAAAATTCTTTTGTCTCTGTGGTTTTTCCCTGTAGGAATTCTCTTGTGAGAAAGTCTGGTAAAGAGTTGTTTTTACCTTTTATAAATTCTATTTTGAAGTCAAAATAGCTTGCCATCTAGCAAAAATCTGTTTTGAAACAAGATTTTGAACATCTTTTTGCAGGATTTCTTTGGCTGATTGACAGTCAACACGGAGAAGGAAATCTTTGTTATATAAATCATCTTGGAACTTAGAGATACAAGAAACAATAGATAGGACTTCTTTTTTAACAGTGCTATAGTTCTTTTGTGGTCCAAACCAAACCCCAGAGTAGTATCTAACAAGGGTCTCTTTAGTTTGGTTAGGTAGTCTTTGTTTGAGAATTCCGCCAAAGCCTAATTCTGAGGCGTCTGTTTCAACTATCATAAAAGCAGAGGGGTGAGGAATACTAGCGCAGGGTAAGGTTTTGACTTTCTCTTTGAGAAGTTGGATAACCTTGGTATGCTCAGTAGTCCAAGGAGGTGGATTTTTCCTGAGTCTTTGAAACAGAGGGGCACAGATTTGTCTGAGGTTAGGGAAGAAATCAAAGATATAATTTAGACATCCAAGGAATCTTTGTAGTTGGTTTTTGTCTCTTATTTCATCTGGGAATTTGTTAGTAAACTCTATGCTTCTGTTTATAGGTTTGAATGTTTGGTTGAAGATGTTATGACCCAAGAACCTTATCTGTGTTTGGAATAATTTTATTTTTCAGGCCGAGACAGCCAGCCCATTTTTTTCTATTATGTATAAAAAAGTATTAAGGTGTTTGAAATGTTCTTCTATGCTATTAGAAAAGACAAGAACATCATCAATATAGACTATTGTGAAACTAGAGTAAGGGTTGAAGATATCATTCATGATTTTTTGGAATTCTGAAGGAGCATTTTTTAGGCCAAAAGGCATAACATTCCATTCGTAATGTTCAAAAGGAACTGCGAAGGCTGTCTTATACCTATCTTTATTTTCTATTTGGATTTGCCAGAATCCGCTTTTCATATCAAATTTTGAGTAGATCTTAGAATCAGAATGTCTATTGAGGAGATCTCTTTTATTAGGAATAGGGTATCTAATCCATTGTAAAGCTTTATTTAAAGGTTTGTAGTTAATCATAAGTCTGGGGATTCCTCTTTCTTTTTCGGCTTTCTTATTAACATAGAAAGCTGCACAACTCCAGGGAGACTTGGAGGGTCTTATAAGTTTTCTTTTTAGGAGGGAGTCTATTTCTTGTTTGCAGAATTGTAGGAGTTCTTGGTTCATTTGGATGGGTCTAGCTTTGGTGGGAATGTCTATTTCTTTGAAATCTTTTTCATAGGGGAGAGACACCTGATGCTTCTTTCTGTCCCAGAAAGCTGTGGGAGATTCAGAGCACACCCGTTTTTTGAATAATTCTTCCAGGATGAGGATCTATTTTTTTAAACTAGGGTTTCTAAGTTTTTCTTCTATTTTAAGGTGTGCTATTTCCGTGACAAGGGAATGGATGAAGGATCTTTTCTTAGTTATAAGATTCATGCTTTTGTTTATGGGAGATGACTGTATAGTAGATATCTCTTTATGTATGATCGGAGAAATAAACTCAAAACTTAATTTTTTACCTATAACGATAGCATGTATGCCATAAATATCTACTGTAAAAGGATATATCTGTGTTAGGAAGGGTGTTCCTAGGAATATTTCCTGATTTAAGTCTTTTATTAGTATGAAAGAATTGTTAAAACAATAACTGTCATTACAAATAGAAGCTTTAGGGATCTTGTAGCTAAGGTTCATTCTATTACCGCTAGCATCAAGGATCTTTTCCTGACTTTTATGGTAATATTTTGAAGGAATTAGACCTTCACAAATACAGTTTAGATCAGCTCCACTGTCTATGAGAGCGACTGTAGAAAGGACGAAGTCTTTTATTTTTATGGTAATATTAACATACCATTTCTGAAGGTTGACCTTGTTTATAGATGAGATAAGGGTCTGTTTAGTAAGGAGAGTTTCATTATCTTCTTGTTGTAATTTGGAATTATTGTTAAGGGTTTCAATATCTTTTTTGAGTCTATTAACTTCAGTTTGTAGATCTTTTGTAGTGATGGAGGAAAATGTTTTAGCAGGGGAATACTTATTGATAGTTTTGGAAATACTAAAAGGTTCTTCAAATTTTATTTGAGGATCTTTGAGTGTATTGGTAAGTTCTATGAGGGTCTCTTTTTCATTACTTTTGGTGATGACATTACAGAATTGGGTTGTTCCTGAATCATCTGAGTCTGAAGAATTAAGGTCGTGAATATCTTCCTTAGAGTCTTTCAAAAGGACTTTTGTAGGTCTAATTTTTAGAGTATTGTTATTATGACAAATTCTTTTGATCTTTTTATCTGTTTTCCTAGATTGAAATCATCTTATAGGTGGGTAATTAGATCTATCAAACCTGTTTTCAGGATTAGGATTTTGTTTATTTTTATTGAAAGGAGGTTTTAATTTGTCGAGGTAAAAAGCCTTAGAGGAGTTATCTAATTTTTTCTTATCAGGAGGGTCATATTTCTTTTTAGAATCCTTGGGATAATTACTAGAATCAGTATTGGTTTTATTGTTGCGTTTTTTAACATAGTTTAAGGACACAGTTCTTTTCTTAAAACTAATTAATTTCATGACACTGAGAGAAGGGTTTAAAGGGGTACTTTTAAGAGTTTCATTTTTTATTTTCTGAATTTTGAAAAGAGGTCTAAATATGTCTTGATTAATTTTGATAGTTTCTGTAATGATTTTATCCTGTATATTCTTAACATCTTCAAAAGTTGCAAGACTGTTGTTAGAAATAATGACCCTAGGTTTCTTAAAGGGTTTAGTAGGAACATCTTTATTTTTAGTAATAATTTCTAGTAAAGGAGGATGACCACTTTGTGTAGATCCTGAAGGTAAAAGATTCAAAATCTTAGTGTTCATCCTGAAGGAGGATGAACACTTTCTATACCCTGAATCTTAAGATAATTAGGAAACCATATGAAGAACAAGATATTGATCCTATATTTTTCCATATCAGAGTACCATAATTCTCTTATTTTATTTCTGACTATTTTGTCTATTTTCATGAACCAAACTTTCTTGATTCTGTTTTCAATGGAATCAAAGTCTCTTCTTAGATAATCTTTTTCTATTGTGAAAACTGTTTTTGTGAAAAAATTTATAGAAGATAATAATTGAAGAGTTAGTTGTTCTTTGTTTAGACTGAGTGTTTCTTCATGCCTCTTTACACTAAAAGCTGTTTTAAAGTCTGCCCAACCTATTCTGTAAATAGATTGTAAAGATTGTTGTGGTATGTTCCAATCATTATTATTTTCTTCATACAGATTTTCATTACTATGGACGACTGGGGTGCTAGATGGACTAGAACCTCTATGCAGCATACGCCTAAATTGTAGAGCCATAATTAGTTACGTTTTAGGAACTATTTATCTTAACCGTATGTTTTATTGTTACTAAATGGCGTGGGACCATCGACCTGGAACACCCTGGGACTACCTCGTCAAGCGGGCTTACCAATGGATTTACGACTAAAACCAAACACGCACAGTCTAGTAATAGTAAAAAGTCCGACCTTGGTAAACAGTAACTAAAGGCGTAAATAACTATAATACTACAACCGGGGCGAAATGTTGCCTAGTGGCTCTGATACCAAATGAACCCAGGTAATCTAAAGTAAGGAAAGGCGTAGGAAGAAAATAATAAAGCAGAACATGGGTGAACAATAATACAAAGATTTACAACATGAATAGTAATGAACAGTGACTTATGAATAGTAACTTATAAATAGTGAAAAACTAAGAACAATGAATCGTAAACGGAATAGTAACTATTCTGAAAAACATGAAAACTAAAAACAGGAAGAGAAATATGAACAAAAACTGGGACTTTTATAAAAACATAAGTAAAAACTTACAAGGACTATTGTTGTAACATGAAACGATTTCCAAAAGCTTGAAGGAGCTCCAGAGGAAGGCTTCTAAGCTTAAGATATTTCTGTGAGTTTCTCAACACATGAGAGTCTGAAATCGGATGCCTCAAAACAACTGAGGGCTTTGCCTTTTATAGAGAGGGGGGAGAGTCTGAGTTTCTTTGTCCGTACCAATTTTTGGTACTATTCCTTCACGGGTGGTGTCTCCTGTTGTGAGTGGAGCACTGAGCTGGTTTCTACTGTCTTCTTGTCTTGGGTGGATTACTGAGTTGGACTTTTGTTTTCTTGTCTTAAGTGGAGTCTTTTCTTCTGGTGAGTGAGTCTTTTGTCTTCAACTGCAAGTGGATCTTTCTTATCTTTCGCAGAAGGTGGAGTCTTTGTTGGATTTTTGCTTGCTATAAAATGGTGGGACTGTTCTTCTGATGGGCCTGTTCTTCTTTCCTTGTTTTTGTAATGGGCCTTTAATCCATTGTGTCTTGATGGGCTTATTATTTGGGCCGGAGTGCTGAGCGAGTCCATGGGCCTTTCTTCTTGGTCTCTTCTTGTAGTGGGTTTCTGAGCCTTTTGTTTTGTTGGGCTCTTCTTCCTTTTTGATGATGGGCCTATTGTCTTGTGAGATCTTCTTCTTGGGTCTTTTATCAAAGTAACAAGATGTTCAAAGGAGATAATCTAAAAACAGGTTAGATTACCCCTCGAAATGAAAACATAAAATGAAAACATAAGAACTTTCCTTTTTTCTTTTTTCTTTTTCTCTTTTTTTTTTCTTTTCTCTCTTTTTTCTTTTTCTCTTTTTCTTTTTCTTTTGAACAGATAGAACTATTTTTGTTTACATAGCGTAGGGATCTTGTGCGAACTTTTTTGGATTGTGCTAGATGTCTCTATGAGTGTCGGGAATGCTTATGTCATCCCAGTCTTCTGTGTCAAACATATCTTCATCTTCTTGTCTGAGTTCATCCTCTAGAGAAATGAACTTCCGACAATCAGCAAACTGGCCGTCTCCGCTGAATGGTAGCCATATTCTCCATTTATCTGAAACCCAAATTTGTGTATAATGTCCTTCTGCTGCCAATCTACATGCCTTCCATCCATTGTAGAGGTATGCATGCTTGTAGAATAAGGATACGTCTTGGTGGCGCCTATAGAGCTCATGTTCTTCGTGTATTGTAAAGTTGGTGGGCTGCAGACCTATCCAGTCTCTCCAGTCTTCATCCTTTGAAACACCATGGGAGAAACATATAACCTTTTTTGACGAAATCATGGTGAATTCCGTTACTTTTGGGAGAGTAGCTTGGACATAGGCAACTATTGGACCAAAAGTTGCCATGTTACTTCCTATCAACAGGAACTTTTCTCCAAATGCCTGCAGGGTCTCTTCTATTCTTCCTTCAATATTGGGTTGGAAACTGATACTGTGGATCATACCTAGGTGGAAGAATTTTAGGATAAGGTCTTTGGGCATGGTGCATGTGTTTAGGTATAAGAGGATTTTAAGAAGTTCGTCTGTCATCATTGTTGGGCCCCCTACTATTGGTTTAATAGTTGAGAATTGCCGAACAGTGACTCCCTTGAATTTCCACCCTGGTTCCCTGAAGTACATTTGGATAAGCTATTTCTGAGCTTGTATTAGATCTGTCAAATGGCCTTCTTCTGTTTTTTGTACTAGAACCTCTTTTCCCTGGGGCCAAGCGTCAAGGAGCGGTGTAAGCGCTTATTATGCTGGTGTATCCAGAAGGCAAGCTTGGAGATTCTTCCAACGTCGTCCTGTGGCAAGAGTTAGTTGTTCACCCAAATCTTTTTCCCTTTTTTCTTTCTCTCTTATCACATTTCCATTTTCATGGAAGTGGATACTGAGTGCATTTAAGCATTGTAACTTTTTTTTAGCTGCATGGGGCATAGTAGGAAGCCTCCAAAGGTTATTCAGCAAACCAAGTTGTTCTGTAGAGAGCAAAAGCCCCTGTAGAGGTCTGAATTTGCTGTTGTCTGTGGCTTGGGAGAAAGGTGAAGGTAAAACCTTTTCCTTTCCTTTGTTGGAGGGAGATCTCATTTTTAAAACCTAAAAACTAAAACAAGTTAGAGATCTATGTATGTCTGTGACTCTGTAGGGATTGTAGGAGTTTAAAGTTACATGTTCTTTTGTTATAAGGTTTAAGGTTCTGCTAATGGATGCAGACTGTAGGGTGGATATATCATTATGTTCAACCGCTGCAATGAACTCTAAACTAATCTTTTTACCCATTACTATCGTATGTAGGCCAAACCTATCAACAGTGAACGGACAAATTTGTGTTAGGAAGGGTGTTCCTAGGATTACTATTCATTATTCTTAGTTTTTTCACTATTTATAAGTTACTATTCATAAGTTAATGTTCATTACTATTCACGCTGTAAATCTTTGTATTACTGTTCACCTATGTTCTGCATTACTGTTTTCTTCCTACGCCTTTCCTTACTTTAGATTACCTGGGTTCATTTGGTATCAGAGCAAGAGTACTACTAATTCTAGGGCCTTCTTCTGTTTTTTCTCCTAGATCCTTTTTCTCTACCATATTTGGCCTGAATATTTAATTCGGAGCAAAGGGTTAATCCTTCTTTTTTGACAAAAGCCGTTAGTTGGCCATAGGTCATGTCTTTCCATGGAATTTCTTCTGTTTGAATTTCATCTTTTATTTTCTGGATTATCCTATCAGCAAATAAGTTGGGAAGACCAGTAACAAACCTTTCTTTCCAATATCCCTTATTGCAGTAATTTCTTTTGTAGACATAGGACATAAAAACATCTTTATACCACCTATAGTCACTAAGGGTCTTACATCTTAGATTAGAAAGAATTTCTCTATTGGCTTGGATTTCCTCTCTAGGGTTGCCTATGAAGTGCATACTTATGGTGTATATGAGTTGGTGGACAGGTTCTGGTTCACCATTATCATTGGTAAAATCTAGGATTTCTTCTTTTTGAAAGGAGGATAAAGCATTATCCCACCAGTTTCTAAGTTGGCCTGTAAATCCAGTGGTTAAAAGTGAAAAACAAGTCCTGGGGTCTTTTCTACCAACTGTATAGGCTATATTAGCCATACCCATTTCTTGTAGGGTATTAAGTATTTCATGTTCGGACTTACCATCTATATTCCATTCATAGATAGATTGTCCATTATAATCAATGGATCTGAACTTAGATCTTTCTTCATATTGAAGGTCAGGAGGAGTAGGTCTAGGATAAAAGTTCCTAGTGTCTGTGTTCCTGAATATTTTTCTGTGTGCCTGAGGCCTATCATGGTTGTCTCTTATCCTGTTAATGGCAAGGGGATTTTCCTCAAAGCAGGTCTGCAAGGTTTTTATCGCCTTATTACCAGATGGGCTATTTTCTCTTTCAGAGTTGTCTGAGGAACTGCTTGAGTCTGTGTTGGAACAATTGTTACGTTCCTTGACACAATTAATCGTAACATTTTTTAATTTTTGATCGATTAATTCCATGAGACTAAGAGACTGATTAAGAGAAGTGTTACTGGCAATTTCTTTTTTTATTCCCTGAATTTGAAAATGAGGTCTAGAGATGTCTTTAGGGAATTTGATAGTTTCAGTACTGATTTTATCATGTATTAATTCAACTTGTTTAGCTATAGTGTGGAGGATTTGGTTAGAATAGTTGTGTTGTTGATGTATTTTCTTAACATCTTCTAAGGTAGCAAGACTGTTATCTGAAGTACTAATTCTAGGATTTTTAAAGGGTTCGGCAGAGACCTCCCCATCTTTTGTAATAATTTTTATTCCTTGTAAAGGAGGATGAACACTTTGTGTAGATCTTGAGGGTAAAAGATTCCAAGTCTTTGTTAACCTTGTTTGGACATCTATGGACTTTTGTTCTAAAGGTTTTTCTAATCCCTGAATCTTAAGGTAATTAGGAAACCATGTGAAGAACAAGATATTGATCCTATATTTTTCCATATCAGAATACCATAATTCTCTTATTTTATCTCTGACTATTTTGTCTATTTTCATGAACCAAACTTTCTTGATTCTGTTTTCAATGGAATCAAAGTCTCTTCTTAGATAATCTTTGTCTATTGTAAAGTCTATTTTTGTGATAACATTTATGGAGGAGTATCTTCCCATATCACTATGAGTAGGTGAAGAGGGAAAAGATTCATCTCTATTTTGTTCCATAACAGGGTTAGGAATGGGATTACTAAATTCAACTTTAACAGAATGGTCTTTTATAGAATGGTCTCTAGCAGTATATAGGAACTCAAAAAAAGAGTTTCTTGCAGGGAAATGATGGGGATTTCTAGGTATAGGTCTAAAAGATTTAGTGGAATTTAATCTTATAAGGACCCTACCATCACCACTTACTTCTATCTGGGAAATTTTTGTTTTTTCAAGATCATCCGGAGGACAATCATGTTTTAGTTCTAGAGCTTCTGGTATAGTAATATCTTCCCATTTTATCAGTTTGGGAGTGAAAGTTGTAGATCTCTCAGCTTCTAGTTGAAGGAGGATAGTTTCTCCTCTAGGGACAGGAGGTACTATACACTTAGGGTCTGTGCAGGAACTCAGGACTCTGTAATGGAGTCTGTAGATAATGACAAAGTTTTTAGACAGGTTTTTGAACCCCTTTTTAAGGAGCTTAATATCAAGAGTAAGAATACTACTGATTCTAGGGTCTGTCATATCAACTGTAAAATTTGGAGAACAGTTGAAGAAGATTGGGCCATTACAGATATTGGTTTGAATAACAGCAATTAATGAGTCTTTGTAAGATAGGAGTCTGTCGTCTCTAAGGGCAATAAAGAATGGGGTGTCTATGCCTAATCTGGCTAAAGGTTTAAGAGCAACTTGAATTAGGCCTATGTGGATATATTTGTAGTTCTTTTTAGATATTCATCAATAGCTATGGAGGATAATAATTGAAGAGTCAGTTGTTCTTTGTCTAGACTGAGTGTTTCTTCATGACTTTTAACACTAAGAGCTGTTTTAAAGTCTGTCCATCTTATTCTGTAAATGGATTGTATAGACTGTTGTGGTATGTTCCAATCATTATTATTTTCTTCGTACAGATTTTCATTACTATGGACGACTGGGGTGCTAGATGAACTAGAACCTCTATGCAGCATACGCCTAAATTGTAGAGCCATAATTAGTTACGTTTTAGGAACTATTTATCGTAATCGTATGTTTTATTGTTACTAAATAGCGTGAGACCATCGGCCTGGAACACCCTGGGACTACCTCGTCAAGCGGGCTTACCAACGGACTTACGACTAAAACCAAACACGCACAGCCTAGTAACAGTAAAAAGTCCGACCTTGGTAAACAGTAACTAAAGGCGTAAATAACTATAATACTACAATAGGTGAACAGTAATACAAAGATTTACAGTGTGAATAGTAATGAACAGTGACTTTTGAACAGTAACTTATAAATAGTGAAAAACTAAGAACAATGAATAGTAAACAGAATAGTAACTATTCTGAAAAACATGAAAACTAAAAACAGGAAGAGAAATATGAACAAAAACTGGGACTTTTATAAAAACATAAGTAAAAACTTACAAGGACTATTGTTGTAACATGAAACGATTTCCAAAAGCTTGAAGGAACTCCAGAGGAAGGCTTCTAAGATTAAGATATTTCTGTGAGTTTCTCAACATCTGAGAGTCTGAAATCGGATGCCTCAAAACAACTGAGGACTTTGCCTTTTATAGAGAGGGGGGAGAGTCTTAATTTCTTTGTCCGTACCAATTTTTGGTACTATTTCTTCACGGGTGGAGTCTCCTGTAGTGAGTGGAGCACTGAGCTGGTTTCTTCTTGTAACACCCCCAGGCCAGTGGTTCTACAGTGCCATAATCCAGAAGGATTATAAGGCGGGTGAAAGAAAAATGCGAAAGAAAAAAATGCAAAACATAACCCATATATATATAATGTATCAAAAGCGGCACAGCGGAAAACCTACAAAACCTGCCCAAAGTTGAAACCATAATCAACTTAACATACAGAAAGTACTACAATTTATAAACCAGAAACCAACAACCAAAGACCAAAAGCCAAAAGCCAATACAACAAGTTCGACCACTTCAAGGTCCAAAACCAAAACGATACATACAATCAAGTCAAAGTCTCAAACCAAAAGTAGAGTTCTCGACTCCAAAACCGACGGTAATCAGAATCCTCCTTGCTGGCGCTGAACCTGAAAAGCCTGATTGACTGAGGGACCCGATACCCCAACCAACCACGGCACGTAACCGCAGTTGGTCAGTCTCGTGAAAGACTATGGCAAGATTCCTCAAGCCAAAACAGTTCAAAACACATACATATATCACCAACCAACTCACAACAACGACAACACGCCAAACAATATATAATATCATAACTATACTTAATCATATCAACCAACCAATGCCAACCACACGTCAAAACATATACACCCACTATCACATACCATTCATTACACACCCTTATCCAACTCTTCACTATACTAACCTCAATCAATCCATCCTCAAACTCATCACAAGCATAAACGAATAAAATGATCCAATCCAACTTCACTGACACGTCCAATCCATCCTTCTCTCTATTACTAATACCTCAATCAACAACTCTATGCACATACACATCTCTTACTACTGACTTACAACCAAAGCTAACCAATTATACTGAACTCACTACTACACTAACACAACAAAATCAATTAACCTTCACATCAACAAACACATAAGCATCAACGAGATAATCATCACATATAAACATAACAAAATAACGATCCAGGCCAGCCACCCTTCTGGTGCCGCCTGTTCATTAACATAGACTGTAACTCATACACTCAAATTCAAACCATGTGGCCCACACCCTCAAGATGGGAAACCAACCTTCACAACATCCACACAATCGACCTTCATAATCAATCAACATACCCTTTTATCCGAAACTAGCTAATACCAGCATCCACATCAACAGAGATTCACAACTTTGACTAGTTACAATTAACAATATAACACACGAAATTCACAACCACAACCAATGGCCAACAATGACCCACAACCACAACTAATAACAATCAACGTCCAACATAAACCAATTATCAAACATACAACCAAATTACCAACACAACCACTTAATCAAGTACATAATCAACATTCATCACAAATCCATGTATTCAGGTACACAACCAATATCATTAAACAACCACTTAATCAAGTACACAACCAACATTCAACACATAACCAACACACACAACCACCAACACCTCCAATCCAACCTCCGTCTCCACCACCACATCACCGGGTGAGACAATCAACACACACAACCACCAACACCTCCAATCTGACCTCTGTCTCTACCACCACATCACCGGGTGAGACAATCAACACACACAACCACCAACACCTCCAATCCGACCTCCGTCTCTACCACCACATCACCGGGTGAGACAATCAACACACACACATACACATTCAAGCCAACACACACACACGATCCAACACACACACACACACACGTGTCAACATACACTAATCACATTTAGTCATATTTGACTACCACGTCAACATTTAATCAGATACGCTACAAGACAATTCATATCACACGCACATACCCATTTCATCATCATAACATTCAATCAATACAAACAATAATCAATATATACTAGTCATCACCATATCCGACCAAAGCAACCAAGAAAGATAACTAAACTCATATTCAACCAATCACAAACAATTAAAATATACATATATATCACTTCAAACAACCACTTAATCAGGTACGCAAGCAACCCTTTCACACAATTACCACTTCACAACATCTCCGTCTCCACCCCCACATCACCTAGGTGAGACAATTCACAACATCTCCGTCTCCACCCCCACATCACCAAGGTGAGACAATTCACAACATCTCCGTCTCCACCCCCACATCACCAAGGTGAGACAATGATGTGACCTTGCTATGAAGAAGGTCTCAAGTCCCGGATGAGATCGTGATGAATCCGTAGTGGGGCGAAGCAACTCCTTGAATAGGCGTCTGCGTTGATGGAGATTGTAAGACGACGGCGAGGCGGAAGCGATTGCGGAAGCGGTAGGAATTTGAGGGGGATGGCCGTAGGGGTGAAGGGATGTGCACGGCCAGTATAGGGCTGGAAAAGATGGAGATTTGGAAGCGGGATAGATGAAGGGAGCACGCTCGACCTAGATCTAAAGGATTTGAGATGAGAATGACGAAGGAGCAAGCTCGACTAGGTGATTCAAGGTGACGTTGAAGGAGCTTCAATGGAGGTTTTCTCTCAACATAAAAGCTATAATTATCAACGTAAAAGAGAAAGGGGGCTACAAAGCTAGGTTAAGTAAAAGGAAGACTCTTCCTTTTCCTTAACCAAAAAGATTAAAAATAAAACAAATAAAACTCTAAAAATAACTCTAAGGGGACTGGTCATTCTAAGTATAGAAATGACCTCCTAAACTCCCTTAAAAATGCTAAAAATAATAATAAATAATATCCGGACTAAAAACTAAAAATGTCATAAATCAGAAATATTGATAACTAGGCGAATAGCGATCAATATCTCTAATCTGTAAGCTCCGGGATCTCTGCAGACTGTGTAGACGTCCCAACTGTCACTAAACTCAGAATGGATCCCTCATCTGTAGTTGGACATCCATGACCTGCTATGAGTCTGGTCACCAGTGATTGAGTCGCAGCTTGAATAGCTTTGGCTCGTGCTCTAGTAATGGGACCTGAGGACCTAAGACTCATAGCCTCCTCCTCGTCTGCAGTTGTCATGGTAGGCGAGGTCACATCAGACAATTCACAACATCTCCGTCTCCACCCCCACATCACCAAGGTGAGACAATTCACAACATCTCCGTCTCCACCCCCACATCACCAAGGTGAGACAATTCACAACCTCCAAAACCCACTATCCACACCATACCGACACCAATCAACCAACACAACGACAATCAAATTCACATAACCACACCTTATCACACACCATCACACATTATCACATATCATCACACACACATAATCACATATCATCACACACACAAACTCAATCCAACAAACACACACAAGTGTTAACAAACACTTATCAACAACAATCAATCACATTTTAGTCACAATTGACTACCACGTCAACATTTATTCAACACGATACGAGACAAAATAATAACACACGCACACACACCCATATTCAACCAAGCATCTATATAGTCAATTAGTCCAATTTAAATAGCTCAAGCAATGGTAAAATTAATTATCAATTACTAGGCATAATTCAATTTATAAAAAAAATATAATAAGTTAGGCAAGGATCCTCTTGCCTCAAGTCGAACCACAACGACTCCAGAGGTCTCCAATCAACCCGAACGAACTTGCAAAATCAATCCGAGCAAATCCCTGGCATTAATTAACTCATACCAATCCACAACCAACAAACCCCCAAATTCAAACCCTAAAATCATTCCTTAATTAATTAGGCCAAAATCAACAACACATAATTCTATCCAACCCAAATCTGCCCAAATACACCAAATCTGTCCAATTCACGTTACATGTTCAGCAAACAAATCAACCCCACATCAACCGAATATCCAATTTTGTCCAAGCATCTAAATCTGCACCAAATTTCCCTTCAATCTCAAACCAAATATGCCCAGAAATCAGTCCAAAAATTCAGATTGAAGGAAAAAAAACCCTTCCCACAATTTATCTTGTTGCCTGCTGATCTCTCCACCAGATTTGGCTTCCTTGTCGCCGGAGTTACAGTAGCGGCCACCAGCAGCTGCACGAAGACAACAACACGGCTCAACCGCAGCTTGTTACAGCACCTCAGCAGCAGCAGCGAGCACAGCAACCTCCATGGCCACGCAGCGCAGCTCCAGAACAGCAGCGAGCACAGCAGCTCGTGGCTCCTCGTCGGTGGCTCGCCTCTGTCGCCGGACTCACTGCAGCAATACCATCACAACAACCGCAACAGCACGTCTCTATACGAGCTGTAACCACACCCGCGAACAGCTCCAGAAAACAGAGAAGCGGCACGGTCCAAGACGGGTACGCCGGAGAAGAAGCTGGCTCGGCTGGGCACGGGAGAGGTCGGCTCGTCGGAGAAGAGGGCTGGGCACAGGGGAATCGGATTCGGGAGGAGGGAGTTCGGGAAGGAGCAGCTCACCCGAGAGAGATAAGGACCGGATTTGGGGATTTATCTCCCAAATTCCCATTTTCCCCCTTTTTAGTAAACCCCATAATTAATTTACCAAAATGCCATTATCAACTTATTTGGGGTATTTCATTCTCCCCTCCTTATAAGAGTTTCGTCCTCGAAACTAAGATCAAACAGGTTCGGATAACTGCCTCGCATAACTGACTCTAGAATATTCCGGACTCGCCGAAGAATGACTTTCCCTGAGAATCAACTCTCAAATCTCTTATCAACTGTCACATATAACCGATTATGAAGTCACAAAACTCCATCCTCATGAATGAGAATTTCGGGTGCCCTTCCTTGAGAAACTCCACTGCATAACTTGTTCCTCACAGAATCTTGCGATTGTTTCTCTTGGATCAACTCTACTAATGTCGGTTGAATTTCCATCACATTCAGCATCATTTCCTTCTCAGACCAATCTCAATCTCACCCCTCACAATTCTTGTTGCAACTCCGGCAGAACTGATAAGCACGCAATCGTATACTCGAGAGTCAACTTCCTACTCAAAACATCAACTACCACATTAGCCCTTTCTGATTGATACACAATATCGTTTCCACAATCTTCAATCAATTATAGCAACCATCTTGTCTCATGTTCAACTCTCTCTTATACAATTGAGCTGACGAAAAGACATACGCAATGACTTTAATCAATTCTAGCAACCATCTTGTCTCATCTTGTCTCTTGTTCTTCATATGGTTTCCTAATTATCTTAAGATTCAGGGTATAGAAAACCCTTTAGAACAAAAGTCCATAGAAATCCAAACTAAGTTAACTAAGATTTGGAATCTTTTACCTTCAGGATCTACACAAAGTGTTCATCCTCCTTTACTAGAAATTATTACTAAAAAAAAACTAAGAACAATGTATAGTACCTCTTTTCTTAAAACTAATTAATTTCATGACACTGAGAGAAGGGTTTAAAGGGGTACTTTTAAGAGTTTCATTTTTTATTTTCTAAATTTGGAAAAGAGGTCTAAATATGTCTTGATTAATTTTGATAGTTTTAGTAATGATTTTATCCTGAATATGTCTTGATTAATTTTGTCAAAAAAGAAGACCACCTCAGTAATAGTAATGAACTTAGCATTTCTATGCATCCTCCATCTACTAAGATGTTGCTACTTCCATGACATATGAGTCTTCTTCTCGCCTAGGCGATGGATGACCGCCTAGCGCCTAGACGTGGCCTAGGCGGCCCTAGGCAGTGATTTTTAGAACACTGCATAGTAGTATACTTTATGCTATACTATGACCGGATGTTTGAATACAGGGTGACATGATCGTGGTGAATATGTAGGATGTTATTTGTTGTTTGATTGACACAACATACTAGTTTTCCAACATAGTTTTATTTGCATTCCAGATAGTTTTATGGTGACCTGATTTAAATTTTTAATGGTTCAAATATGAATTACTGAGTGTGTTTTATTTGCAGCATAGTAGTATACTTTATGCTATACTATGACCGGATGTTTGATTACAGGGTGACATGATCATGGTGAATATGTAGGATGTTATTTGTTGTTTGATTGACACAACATATTAGTTTTCCAACATAGTTTTATTTGCATTTCAGATAGTTTTATGGTGACCTGATTTAAATTTTTAATGGTTCAAATATGAATTACTGAGTGTGTTTTATTTGCAGCATAGTAGTATACTTTATGTTATACTATGACCGGATGTTTGATTACAGGGTGACAAGATCATGGTGAATATCCAGGATGTTATTTGTTGGTTGATTGACACAACATACTAGTTTTCCAACATAGTTTTATTTGCATTCCAGATAGTTTTATGGTGACCTGATTTAAATTATAGGGTGACAGGATATAATGATTTAATGTATCTTAATTTGCTAATTCTCAAACCGCTTGTTATTGTAGATATGGGTATGGGAAGTTGTGCCAACATTTGGTCTCCAATTTGCATCAAAGTTGAGTGAATCTACAATGCCTCGAGGTCTTCGTTGGTTTTCAGATGAAGCCCCTAAACATGGAGTGTTAGAGTTGTCTTTGGCTGATCCTTCTCATTTTGACTTAACAATCCCTAAACCCTCTATGTTCCTTTCATTGAGCAAAGATCCTTCACTGCTGCGCCGAACTTGAAGGTAACCCTCTTTGTTTATTGTGTGGTTTTCATACTGGATTAATAAGGAAGCATGTATCACTGTGTTTTTGGCTGGAAATCTTTCTTTGTTTCTGCAGTACATTCAACTGAAGCACAATGTCATCCAACGACATCTCAAGTTATCAAAGCAGGGACCCCCAAAAATATGAACATCCACCAACATCTCCTACACTTTCTCAAATAGAGGAGAAGCTGCAAGAACAGTTAGTCATGTTGCTAATGAATAGCCCACGTTCCAACATGTTGGGTGAAATAATCACACTCTTACATACTGAGACACATGAACTTCGAGAAAAAATTATGGAACTCAATACAAGTGAGATGCAATTCGATCATGCAATTTGGCGACTACATGCAAGGGTGGCAGAACTTGAAGCTGAAAACAAGACACTACACTCCCAAGAAAACTTTAGGAACCATGTAATAATTCTTATTTTTGCGTTTGGTGCTGGTGTGATTCTAGGGATTAGTGCTTTCAGCATTTGTAATCGAGCATGTAGGCATGGTTGAGGATGAATTAACTATGAAGTATGTACCTCATGACTTTGTTTTTTTATGTAAGAGAATGAATTTAATTTCAAATAGTATTCGTAAGCATGGTTGATTCTACATGTCATATTGCCAAAATTTTAATGTCACTCTTCATGTAAGTTTTGCAAATTCAAGCACAATGCCAGCACTAGACACACATACAATTACCTTACTAGAATAGTTGCCCACTAGATGCTATCATTACATTCCTAGAATGTGGGAACGTGGGCTACCATTACATTTCTAAAAAAAAGGATATTTGTCAACTGGATGCTATCATTACATTACTAGAATCACAACTGGTTGCTGTCAACCTCCTCTTTCATGCGGAATGCACAGCCTTCATAGGCGCTATTTGCAACACAATCCTTTAACATTTCTTGCCAGTGCCAATCCTGTCAATGACCAACAACACGGTTGGTTAATCAACTTTTTAATCTTGTCAATGACCAACAACAATGACAAACAACTTACAAACAACAATGACCAACGGCACAATCTATTTGTGTCTGAAATACCTTTGGACGTTGAAACCTTGCATCATTTGGGATTATCGGCTTCTCTGGACAGTCCTCTCTTCCTGACAGGATGGTCCCTCAGTTCAACAGTTGTATTAATTTATTTATTTTGAGCTGGTTTTTCTTGTTGAGACTCCAATTGATTCTTTGGTAGAGTCTTCTTCCACCTCAGCTTCTTTTATTGCTACCGCTAGCGTCTGCAAATAAGTATTTTCATAAATAAGATGTTGGTGAACTAAGGGACCATCCTATCAGGAAGATTTATTGATGCATACCTCAACTCCTTTTGTCCTTCCTTTTTTATTTCCCCCCTCATTCTGAACTGCACCATCTTCATCACCCTTCTTCTTTTTTGAACGATTCTTCCTTGCAAATACTTTTCCTTCTTTCTTATATTTTTCTTCTTTTGTCATCGTTTCATCATATTTCCCCTCATCATGTACTGCACCCTCAACATCATCACTCTGAATTGCACCATCTTCATCATCCTTCTTCTTTTTTGAACGAGTCTTCCTTGCAAATACGTTTCCTTCTTTCTTATCTTTTTCTTCTTTTGTCATCGTTTCTCCATATTTCCCTTCATCTTGTACTGTACCTTCAATATCATAACTCTGAATTGCACCATCTTCATCATCCTTTTGCTTTCGATAAACAACATATATCCTAAATTGCCATTGTCGACTTTAATGGCACCTTCATCATCGTCATCCTGTAGGGGATTTGAATCAGACCCCCCCCCCCCCCCCCCAATTCTATCCATTTCGACATCCTCATCACGACCATGTATAACATTCTGCTTCAATAAATAACAAATTACATTTAACTCACAAGAATAATAAGTAAGTGAATCATTCTATAATGTTTGTTAAAAACAGAGCTTTATGCATCCATCCAACTTATAAATATTGACTTTCTATTAACTAACTCTGACATTCATGTTATAATGTTTGTCAAAAACCATGCTTTAACTTATAATAAATATAAGTAACTGTCAATCTCAAGTTGAAAACAGTGACATTTTAACTTTTTAATATGACATTACTATTCTACATTCCAACAAGAAAAAATGCTTAAGCTTCCACGAAATAAAAATCTAAGTTCCCAAATAAAACTTAATAATGATTGTTGACAGTTATCTTACCTCCCCTTCCCTATGTTCAATGTCCTCTTCTTCATCATTTGTTGAACCTGAGTTGTTGAATGCCCTCTTCTTGATCATCTGTTCCATTATGCCCAAGGTTTTATTCATAGCACTAAATCCTGCGTCCACTTGGTTTTCCAAATTAATCATACGCTCATGAAGCTCTTTCATAGCACACATCATATGTCTTGCATCCATGCATGAGGACTTCGCAGCAGGGGCAGGGACCGAATCACTCTTTCCTTTTCTTCTACCATTGATAGACCTCTTATTACTTAGCTCGAATTTCTGAACTGCCTTGTCAAAGTAAGTGTCATTCACTTCCCCATCAAATTTGCATTCTTTTAAGACCTCCACCTCAGCTTCTTCCTCTATTAACACCACATTTGGAATAAAACGGGATGTGGCCTTCCCCAAGAAAGACTCCACATCCATCGCATCAGGTTGTGAATCTGATGACCATCGTAGACCGCGTGGGTAGGCCTCCTTATTTACCAAATGTGCAAACGCTGAAGTAATTGGTTTAACAGCTTCAAATAGCCAAACCTGAACCGCATTTTTTCTTGTCAATATGATACTTATTTCTTGTAAGAAACCATCAATATACATTACATCCTGTCATGTTACCTGAAAGGCCATTGGCAACCCATTGAGTTTGTAACCCAACCTTGCACCTGAGTCTCTTCTTGTTTTAATTGTTTCCAATCTATTCTTCACCGTTGAACTCAATCCCTAGTGAGTTTCAATGTAGCTAACCCTGCCCCATGGGAATTTCGTGAATCGATCGATATTAGTCAATAATTTGACATGACCCGTGCTTATGCGAACCTTTTTTCTCAACCCCAAGAATGACGCCCTCTAATATAATCAATAATTCCATCTTATATTTCAAAGGGCTATCTGGCTGTGTACGCATAAATAATGACTCTAGCTCACCCAACGTCAAATTCTGTACATCAAATAACTCTTTCACGACATTTTTATCCGGGTTCAGCTCATTATCATTCATTCTGCGACAACATAACCCAGTCACAAGTGCAAATTCCTTCATTGAAAAACGCAGCAGCTGTCCTTGCAGGTCATACCACGTCTCCCACAACTTCCTCGTCTCAATATGAAATTGAAACTGAATTAAATTTTTTTTTCTTCATAAAATCAGTGTGATGTCATATTTATTTTCCAAAACAAAAAGAAAATTCAATTTTTAATTTACCTTTTTATTTAGGGGTATTTTGCAAAAAACAGATGGAATTTTTTTTTGGATAGGGTATATTTGCAAAAAATAAAAAAGATAGGATAAAAGTACAAATGTATTAATAAGGTAGAGTATTGGTTGCTATTAAGCTCCCTCCTAAAAACATCTCCCCCTCTAATTTAATCTTCTCCTCTCCTTTCAAGTGTCGCATCCAAATTGTGGTGGGCTGGCTTCCGTCAAATACAATGGGGTGATCCAAAGCCATCACACGCCAAGACAACTTCCAACATGCTGCTCTTTTTAGCCCATATATAAATTGGCCCATTTGGATGAATTTTCCATACAAAGCTACAATCCGTAGGTAGAGTAATTAGCTAGTGCCCAAGTCTGGAAAGCCTTTTGTAATTTTGAATCTCTTTAATCTAAAATGCCTGAAATAATAAAAAAAAATGCGAGTTTAGACTCTGAATATATAATGATGTAAAATTAACTATAAAATATACAAAATATGCATGAGAATGATTTAATCTAATATGCAACTAGGCTTCTAAAATATGTATAAATTTGGTGTTATCAAATTCTCTCAAACTTAAACCTTGGTTGTCCTCAAGCAAGAACGTAGTTCAAAATTCCAGAAGAAATACAAATGTTGTCTCTACTTAATTAATATCCAAAAGAGGTCCACGAAAGCTTAAATATTTAATAATGTAATCATCAAAGCATGCAAATAACCATCAAAGAGACACGATAGTTCATCCACTCTAGACCTCGGTTAGGATAAAAAGAAGATGAATCATTCTCACTCAGGGGCGGACGCAGGATTTTAGCCCAGTGGGGGCTAAAATCCTACTTGGCTAAAATCAATTAAATTACAATAACATATAGCAATACAACACTTGGAAAAAATCTCTTCATTTTCTAAACCACTAATACTTGGAAAAAATCTCTTTATTTTCTGAAATATTCAAATTATAAATTACATTAACATATAGCAATACAAGCAAACAATCAAACAAGAGAAGCTTAAGAGGATTTCTTACATTGCTAATCTGCCTAATCAGACCGTTAAAAAAAACTGATCTCAAATTGAAATTGAAATTGAAATTAAGCAGAAATTAAACTATCTTACTGCATTGCTAAAGCCTAAACTGCTAAACATCCATTATTACCTCACAAATAAGACTTTAAAAAAACTAGCTCACACAGTTATCAGATCTCTAACTTGAGCCAATCAACAATTCCAATAGGTATTGCAGTGAAATTATTTAAAACTTAAAACATATTCACCTTAATCCTCCACGGCATGCCTCCACCATCTAGATATCACCCTCGTGACCCCCAACAACTCAGCAAGTTGGGCACCGCACCACCGCTGGGCACCGGTCCTCCCAACAGACACCAGTGGCAGTCACACCACAGCACCACCGATGGGCACCGTACCAACAACTCAGCAAGTTGCAAACGCGCAGTAGCACCATCGCCAACAAACCTTGTTCCTCCCACCGCTAGGCACCACGAAAACCTTGTTCCTCCCACCGCTGGGCACCGCAGACCGCGCTCGTCACTCTGTCTCCGTCTCCTTGTTCCTCCTAACAGCAAGGTGCACCACCGCACCAGAGAAGATAAAAATTGATATTTGAGAGGAGAAAGAGGTGGAAGGTGACCAGAAGAACTAGATGGAAGGAGACCGAGAAAATAAATAAATTAGGGCCGGCTGCTTTCAAAAACTTTGGGTGAGGGAAAAGAAATCCAGTATAAATTTAATTTTTTTTTAAAAATTCCAGTGGGGGCTACAACCCCCACTGGACCCCACATGCGTCCGCCCCTGTTCTCACTCATGTGTTTAGGAATAAGTGTTTCGCTCAAAATCTACACATTGAAAACTCATCTACCATAAGCTTGTATCAGTGTCCTAAATCTCCACCACCAGAGACCTTGTACATGACATATATCAAGAGGGATTTTATTAGGTTGTAATGGGGTCAGGTAAAAAGAAAGGTAGGGATACAATTTGGCTATGTGGTCCTAAATCCGAGAAAGATGACAAACCAATACAACACCATACTCAAAGGATTCTCATACCAATCCTTTCAACTAAACACCCTTTATTCTTTTTTCTACTTTTTTTTTTTATCTTTTATTTTATTTATTTCATTGCCCTTTTTTCTTTTCTTTTTTTTTTCTTTTTTCTCAAAAGCCTAAACAATTCCAACAATAACACACCATACAAATAATTCCCCCAAGCTTGGCTTGCAACCATAAAAACAAACAAACAAATCATCCTAATTCTAGGATGGGTATAAGGCTAATCATTAGGCTCGAGATGTTTTTGTGAAGCTTCCAAAAAAATAGGCAAATTAGGCTCAACGGGCTTCAAGTAGAGGAATAACATGCAAGGCTGGATAAGGAAAATAATAGGTTAATAGAAATAATGCCTCAAACATTTTTATATCATCAACAAGAGTCATTAAATTGGCCTCAAAATAAGTTCTGAACGCATGTTCTAGAGATAAAGCAATCAAATCGAGAATCACACACATGAAAAGAAATAAGAGGACTCAATTTTGTATAGTCCTAAGGCCCAAACGCTCACAGGTTATTTGTCTAGAATTTCAGTCCTAAGTAGTCTCAATCAATGACTAAATACATGCTTCAACTCAAACATCATTAAATATAAAAATTATCATCAACATGCTTAAATCAATTCAAATATTAACAACGAATATATATTTCAAGAGGAATTTTGAAAGACAAACAAACAAAGCAAAGTATGGGTAGTGGTGGCCACGGTTCATGAACCGCCGATTCAAGGTTTAAGGAAACCTTGAACCGGAACCTGAATCGACTACCCCCCGGAACCTACAGTCCGATTCCGGTTCAGGTTTGGCCGGTTTCCCACCGGTTCTGAACCCGGTTAAAAAAAATTAAAAAAAATAAAAATTACTTTTTTTTAAAAAAAAATAACGGAATTTTCGTGTGGTACCCTTAAGTTTTTTCAATTTTCGCGAAATACCCGAAGGTTTGTTATATTTCGCGTGGTACCCCTGAGGTTTTGACAAATTTCGCCAAATACCCTTGACGTCAAAAAACGTTAAATTTTGGGTTCAGTCGTTAACTCCTAAAAAAAGAAAAAAAAATATTAAATTACAATATGAAAAATCAAGGTCTATTTGGATCATATTTTATTTATAATTATAACATGGAATTTAGTATAAATTTATTTAATCTTGCATTATAATATAATAAAATATATCAAAATATACAATTTAAACAAATCCTAAATCACTTATATCCTCCCCTTTTCAAATATAAATGTATCACAAATAATTAAGTCGAGAAGTGTTATTTTATTTTATTTTTTTGTTCTGAATTTTCTTATTTAGTCTATGTGGTACTCTAAACTATAATTCTCATCCTCATATGATATCAATTTTATAATATATATATATTTATATATATTTATGCTCTAGTGAAACAACCTATTAGAGTGAAATGGTGAATGATTCTAGTGCGTTGGATGTTGATGAGATGGACGTACAAGATTTAATGGAGGGAGGTACAAAATAATTTGAATAGAAGGCACACACTAGATTAGCTAATTTTATGGGATTTATTTTCCCCAATTTACTCTCTCTCTCCACCCCACCGATTCACTTTCCCCATTTTCATCATCTCTCCCTTTCTCCTTCCAAAAACCATTCATCGTCTCCCTCATTACTCTCTCTCTCGAAAATTCTTCCATCTCCATTGAAGCATCCGTTCAAGCATTGATTTTTGTTGTTGTTCTCTCTCAAAAAACCGTTCGTCAACCGCTTTCTCTCGGAAATCCTTCTCATCATCAGCGGTTTCATCCACTTCTCATAAGGTAAACACATCTCGCTTTTTGTTTTATTTTTTAACTTTTTCTTTCGATTTTGGGCATGAATTGAGTTAAAACACCGATATCCAAACAAATTAGGTCAGAATTTGGGTGTTTTGTTGTTCTAAAATTCTAGGGTTTTGATTGAGATGACAATATCACATTATAGATTACTATGTGATATTCATCTTTTTTTTAAATTGCTATTCATTGTATTCTACTTGATTTATATGCACTACATTTGGTGTTATTATTTTCAAATTTTCGACAATGGAGGTTTCATGCTTTGAGTAGTTTATATTCAAATTTTATGATGTCATCATATTCACTATAATGGTGTTGATATTCATGTTGTTCGTTTTGGTGTTTTACTGGTGTTGTTTGTACTGTTTGCAATTGATATTCAAATTGTTTAATGTGATATTCATACAAATGCTTTTGATATTCATGTTGGGTGTACGTTTCATGCTTTGAGTAGTCGATATTCAAATTTTATGATGTGATATTCACTATGATGTTGTTGATATTCATGTTGGATCAATTTTATAATGTGATATTCATACCAATGCTTATGATTTTTTGTTCATATGATTATTCTTTCCTAAACAATGACTACTCTCGCCCTATTCGTTCTCCTGTAATCGCTTCCCCTCTATTCGTCATTGAATTTTTGATGATGTATTCTTTTGAATTTTTTATGTACTAATCATATTTTGTTGATTATTAATGGTCCTTTTATGTAGAAGATCGATTGACAGTTGAGATATACAACCCTAATTGGATGTGTCAGAGCTCTGCCCTTCAGCGCGACAACTCCCTTATTAACCGTCATAAATCGAAGGACCGGAAAAAGTAGAGCAAAAGAGGATATTCATGATATTAGATGTGATATTCACGATATTGGATGGTGATATTCGTGTAATTAGGTGATGATATTAATGTAATTGGGTGGTGATCGATATTAATGAATTGGGTAATCGATATTCATGAATTGGGTGGTGATATTGATATAACCGAGTGTGATATTCATGTACGTAACCGAGTGTGATATTCATGTAAATAAGTGTGATATTCATATACATATTCATAAGTGTGATTTTCATTTAAATGATATTTGTTTTCACTATTGAGATATTCAAAACTATATAAACGATATTCATGAATAATACAAGTGTATTCATGAATATCAATACTGAAGACATGAATATTATTACACAAGATAATATATATCACTACATAATATTTTAAATATGTCTACCCAATACTTGAATATCAATACATAAGACAATGAATATCCATGTACAATAGAGGAACATGATTATGAAGAACACTATTGAGATATTCAAAACTACATAAACGATATTCATGACTAATACACAGTGTATGCATGAATATCAATACTAGAGACATGCATATCAAATACAACGATGCGAATATCATTTACAGAGACATGAATATCAATATGTAGCTTTTGGATGAATTTTCACATGCGGCTATCGAGGAGTTGAAGGATATGGACGAATCTTCTAAAGAGAGATTTAAGAAATGTGATTTGATTTGGTTTCTCTCTCTTTAATATTTAATCCTTTTTTAGCATTAAAAAAATTAAAAGCATAGTTAAATCTTCCCCCATATTTGTAACTGCCTTATTTGAGCATGATCTTGTGCATGTAACCACATCCTACCTATTATATATCCTATTAATCCATCCGTCTATTACCTCTCATCCAACGTCCTAGATTTGTCCACTTGTTTTACCATAACACTCGTTTTACCTGAGCGCTCCTCTATATATATATAAGTAAAAGATTATTTATCTTTACATATAAATGAAGCATAAGACCATCAACTTTGATATTGTTGTTTGAAAAATAAAAGCACACGCCCCTTCCACTGTTTAGATTTATATAAAACAAAATACATAGTTTACTTGTAGTTAGGATGATTTTTCGTTCATATTTATTCTTAGATATTTTGATTTCTGAATGGTTTTATACACATTCATCTCGACTTAATTATTTGTGATACATTTATATTTGAAAAGGGGAGGATATAAGTGATTTAGGATTTGTTTAAATTGCATATTTCGATATATTTTATTACATTAGAATGCAAGATTAAATAAATTTATACTAAATTCCATGTTATAATTATAAATAAAATACGATACAAATAGACCTTGATTTTTTATATTGTAATTTAATATATTTTTTATTTTTTTAGGAGTTAATGGCTAAACCCCAAAATTTAATGTTTTTTGACGTCAAGGGTTTTTGGCGAAATTTGTCAAAACCTCAGGGGTACCACGTGAAATATAACAAACCTTCGGGTATTTCAAAAAAATTGCAAAAACTCAAGGGTACCACGCGAAAATTCTGAAAAAATAAAAAAGGCTTGAACTTATGGTTATGTTTTTCTATATTTAATTATTTTGATGTTTTTTATTGTATTTATGATTTTTGTAGCTTTTTTAAGATTTAATCATTTGATAGATAATGTAGGATTTAGGACTCTAGGTTAGGGTTTATAGTTTAGGGTTAAGGGTTTGTATTTAGGAAAAATTGCAAAAAATACCAACTTTTGAATAGCTCTTTGCAAAAATACCAACTTTTGAATAGCTCTTTGCAAAAATACCAACTTTTAAAAAGTATTGCAAAAGTACCATAAAGCTGTAAAACTTTTCAAAACTAAAAAGGTAAAATGAATTATGAATAAAAAAAATTCAAAAAACATAAAAGTGTTTTGGAAAGGTTTAAAGAAGCAGTTAATTTTAAACGGTTGTATCAGTAGCGTAATCAAATACTTGTTCAACCGGTAGCAGTTTATCCTTTCCATGCGTTTCTTCCCCAAAAACTTTTCGGCGCTCTCGCTTTTTCCTTTCATCCCCGAATCGTATTCATGAAACCAAATCCTAAATCCCCAAAGTCGAGAAGGCGAAGCCCTTTGTGAAGCCCTTTGTGAAGCCATTTCTGAAGCCCTTACTAAATCCGCAGATCGAGAATGGTTAAGACAAGAGGTTTACAGTCTGCGAAAGCCAGAGTCGAGGAGGCGAAGGCTTCTACACTTTCGAGGAGAAAGAGGTTTGAGGAAAGCGAAGAACATCCGACGAATGTGAAGGCGGATACTGTGTCGAGTGGTCGAATGAAGAGAGCCTACAGCTCATCGGAGGAAGAAGAATCACCGAGTCCAGTCGTATCGGTGCAAAAGAAGAAACCGAGAATCTTGGAGGCTGAAGAACCAAAAGCCAAGAGGTCGAGGAAGGAGCCATCGAAGTCGGTTGGTGGGGTTAGTGGTCTTCTCTAACTCTTGACCTACCTGGAAAAAAAAACAATATTTTGTCTGAAATTTGTGATGCATGCTAGGTTTAGGGTCTGGATAAACAGAGCATGAGTTAGTCTGTAAAAAACAGAGCATGGAGAGGTCTGGAAAAGTCATAGTAGCCTAAACTCTTGACATCCATATGGCCTGACAAACCAAAATGTGTTCTGACAAAACCAATTATCTTACCTGACAAAGTAAGTTTTCGGGTCTATGTCAATATGAATGTCATGTATTTGTTGTGTGGTTAGAGTGTTAGAATGTCATAGTAGCATGATTCATGTTGATACAAAATTATAAGTTATAGTCTAGGGTAAAGACTTGTCTGAACAACTTCCATTTGGCCTGACAAACAAAAATGTAGTCTGACAAAATACTTTTTATCTTGAAAAACATATATTTTTACCTGACAAAGTAAGATGGTGTCTTTCTTTCTTTTATGTGAATATGAAAGTCATTCTTACCTGTCATGTATTTGTGAATGTCATTCTTTACAGATAATGTACAAGTGGCATTCTGAAGAGTTGTTTTATGGTCGGATAAATCAGAACTCAATGCTTTAATATCTGAATTGTATTGAGAACACCCTAACTCGAACAGACTGGCAGACAGTTCTATAGGGCCCCTTTGGCCCAATTATAAAAATTATGAAAAACTTGAAATTGTCTGCACAGTTGATTCACCATGTATTGTTTAGGCATCTGGACACAAAAAAGTAGTTTGAGACATGGTATGATCTTGGTGGACAACCATGTAGGTTTTCAATAGAGGAGTTTAGGCTAATAACTGGACTGAATTGTAGGATGCCCGATGAGGAGGACACTGTGGAGGATAAGAAGGCAGACTTTGATTTTTTTGGTGTGAGGAGTATTACCATTGCTAACCTTTTAACCAAGTTCTTATCGTATCAGGAGAAAAATGTATTCAAGCTGAAGATGGCCTTGTTGTTAATTCTTGAGGGTGTTGTACTGGGGGGTGATAAGAAGAGGAAGGTCAGACCCCTACATGTGAAATTGACCCAAGACTTGGATCGTTTCAATAATTTCACATGGGGTAGGAGTGCATATATTGACCTCCATCAAAGTCTGACTTATGCTTTGGACACAAGAATGGAGTCAGTTAAGGTTGTACTTGCACGTTCAAACAATGCCAGAACATGATACACCATAAGGGGTTTCCCGATGGTGTTTCAGGTAATGTGTTAGTAGTTGAATATGTAAAAGTGAGAAAGGTTAATGCCTCTGGTCATAATTGTGGTTTAATTCCAATTCTGTTTGTTTCAGATATGGTTGTATGAGGCAGTGCCCCATATTGGCAAAACGTTTGCCCAAAAGCTGAATAAAGTTGTGCAACCCCGAGGTGTGAGGTGGCTTAAAACGAGTAGGCCAAGCTTGTATTTGATTTCTAATGCCCTAGAGGGGACTTTCGCTGCTAAACAGATCCTTGTTGAGGAGGACGGAGAGGACTTAGGAGAAAGCTGTTACTTCCAGGAGGAGAAAGGACACAAATCCTTGGATCAGATTGTTAAGCAGCTGAAGCCAAAAAGAAAAAGGGTTGGTATAAAGGACAAGGGAGTTGGTAAGGGAGGACAATTTGGAAACATTGAGGGTTTGGACCAAAGGCAATTGATGTGTTGTTTGAATGAATTGCTTGAAACGATGCATACTCTGAAGGAAAAGCATGATCTGTTAAGGGAGGAAGTCCTTGAGTTAAAGAAGTTCATAAAAGGCAAAGCTCCTAGAATAGTGGCCTCTTCATCCAGTGATGAAAGTGATCAAGACATTAGAGAACACCAGGTGCCAGAGTCTAGGGAGGTTAAAAGTGATGATGAACCCAACATTACACAACACCAGAACAACATGAGGGAGGTGAAATCAACAGATCAGAGTGATGAGTTAGAGAATGAAGATGAAGAAGAGGAAAAGTCAGAGTCTGAAAATGACGAAGAGAATGAGTCCGAAGGGATTGAGTCCAAAGAGGGAGAGTCTGATGAGGTATGCCCAACTTTTTCAGTTTATATATGCACAGTTCAGTCCATATATGCACACTTCAGTCTATTTGTGCACATTTCAAAAAATATTTGCTTATTTCAGACCATATATCATCGTTTCAGGAGACAGTTCAGTCCATATATGCACAGTTCAGTCCATATATGCACATTTCAGTCAATTTGTGCACATTTCAGTCCATTTGTGCACATTTCATAAAATATTTGCTTATTTCAGACCATATATCATCGTTTCAGGAGACGATGGATGGAGAGCAAGATGATGGTGCAATTTTGTTAACTGGTGGACAATGGGAGGTGAAGAAGGTTGGATCGCCCCCATATGCTTATGCTGCAGATAATGTAGGTTGTCAGGAAGAGGCGGGTGAAGATGTTGCAATTATAAATGAGCAAGAACTTCAAGGCGATGCAACAAATTCACTGTCAGTTTTTATCCATACGGCTACAATACTACGGGGGCTAACAACTGAGAAGGGGGTAAATGAGGCAAATGAGGAGTTGGTTAATGAGGCAACACCACAAGATGAGGAGGGGCTCAGCAAGGAGTTGGTTAATGATGGGACTGTGGTGGCAACACAAGATGAGGTGGCAACAAAAGTAGTGTCTGATGAGGGTCTGCATGACGGAGTTGTGGAGGGACTCAGCAAGGTTGAGGACGGCATTCTAGAGGAACCAAAGGAAGATGTTGTGGAGGGAGGAAACAAGATTGATGACGGAGGTGTGGATGCTGAGGAGGTAGCAAAGAGAGATGATGTGGAGGGAGGGACCAAGGTTGATGACCAAGTTGTGGAGGAACCAAAGGGAGATGTGGAAGGACTCAACAAGGTTGACGAATGAGTTATGGAGGAATCAAAGGGAGATGTTGTGGAGGGAGGTACCAAGGCTGATGAGCGAGGTGTTGAGGCTGGGACTGAATTAATAGGTGAAAGGGTATCACAAGCTGATTGTGATGACGTGGGGGATGATGAAGGGGAGACCAAGAAGTCCAAAGTGCCGAGGAAGGGAAACCAAGGAAGGGTCGCCAAGTGCATAAAAAGACATATCCAAGTCGCACTCGCGAGCTTGCTGCGGCGACAAAATCACCCTTCTGCAATATGGATGAGCAGAAATTGGC